>CM048755.1:331499746-332749746 GCA_026315105.1 Locusta migratoria | reverse complement strand
AAACATTTGAACTTTTTTTTTTAACTTGTATCCAATATGGGTTTGGAACCTCCGATTGTGATGAATATAGGAATTCATGAAAAACTACAATCTACATCTACATCGATACTCTGCAAGTCACACTGAAGTGTATAGCAAAAGGTTCATTGAACCACTTTTATGATATTTCTCTATAATTCTATTCTCGAATAGCTCGCGGAAAAAAGGAACATCTAAATCTTTCTGTTTTCTCTTATTTTATTACGATGATCATGTCTCCCTATGTAGGTGGGTCCTAACAATATATCTTAACATTCTAAATCGAAAATTGGTGAAAGAAATTTCGCAAACAGATCTCGCCACAACAAATAACGCCTTTCTTTTAATGATTTCAACCCCAATCCGTGCATCACTTCCGTGACTCTCTCTCTCCTATATCGCGGTAATACAAAACGAACTGCACTTTTCTGAATTTCCTCTAAATCGTCCGTCAGTCCCACCTGGTGGTGAATCTCACACTGCGCACTAATACCCCCAAAATAGCACACACAAGTGTAGTGTAGGCAGTTTCTTTAGTAGAACTGTTGCATCTTCTAAGTGCTTTGCCAATGTAACGTTGTCTTTGGTTCGCCTTCCGCACAATATTTTCTGTGTGATCTTTCCAATTTAGGTTGTTCGTAATTGTTACTCCTACGTATTTAGTAGAATTGAAGGCCTGTAGGTTTATTTATTTACATCCCATTACCAACTGCCTGGCAGTTCATCATCAGATGTTCCACAATATTATAAAGAAAAACTGGACTGTGCCGTCTGATGATGGCTTACCAGGTACTTCGCACCAGTAACGGCATATAAATAATAACAAAAATCATCATTTAATATTTATTATGCATTCCAGTGTTCAATTTGTAGTGTAGTCCCCCTCATAAAACACCTCCACAATCCCATATTCAATGCCAACATTGATGCCTTGTCTGATGTTAAGCCTGTTACTTCAAAGTCAATCTTGTCCGATTTAAATACTTTCTTCTTGGTCTACCTCGACTCCTCCTACCTTTTACTGCAGAACCCGTGAGTCTCTTAGGTAACCTAGCTTCTGCCATGTGTGTAACATGACACCACCATCTCAGCCTGTTCATTCTAACTGCTTCATCTGTGGTGTTCATTTCCAGTTTTTCTTTGATTTCCTCATTATGGACTCCCTCCTGCCATTGTTCCCATCTATTATTACCTCCAGTCACCCTTCTACATTCATATCTGTAACCTCAACCTTATTAATAAGGTAACCTGTACCCTCCCCGTTTTCATTCCTATACAACAAAGTTAGTCGAAAGATAGAGCGGTACACTGCTTAGTCTTGGTACTGACTTCCTTCTTGCATGAGAGAGTAGATCTTAGCTGTGCACTCAAGGCATTAGCTTTGCTACACCTTGATTACAGTTCTTTCACTATGATGCCAACCTGTGAGAAAATACAAACTAAGCACTTGCTACTTTCATATCTGCAACCTCAACCTTATTAATAAGGTAATCTGCATCCTCCCCGGTTTCACTCCCATAAAAAAAAAGTTAGTCGAAAGATAGAGCGGTGTACTGCTAACGTAGTCTTGATACTGACTTCCTTCTTGCGTAAGAGAGTAGATATTAGCTGAGCACTCACTGCATTAGTTTTGCCACACCTTGATTGCAGTTCTTCCACTATGTTGCAATCCTGTAAGAAACTACAAACTAAGCACTTGAAACTATCCACCTGTTCTTTGTTCCACCTATTTGGCACTCAGTCTGTTTAACTCTTTTTTTCCCACAGACATTACTTTCGTTTTGGAGAAGCTGATCTTCATAACAATAACCTTTACACCTCCGATCTATCTCTGAAATACTAGATTGCAACCTTTCAATCGAAACTGCCATCACAACTAAGTCGTCTGCATATGCTAGACTGCTTATTTTGTTTTTAGCTATTTTAATCTTACTCTGACAGTTTATTGTTCTCAACATATGATCCATAAATAGTATAAACAATAGTGGTGACAGGTTCAGTCTCTTGTTACCCTGAAACTACCATGAACCATGAACTCAATTTACAGGCAATTTTAATTGCTGCCTAACATTCTTCGTAAATATCTTTAATTTCCCGCAGAAGTTTGGCTCATATTCCATAATCTTCCGCCTTGGAACATGGTCATAAGCCTTCTCCAGATCTATAAAACATAGTTACAGTAATGAGAATCATCATCATCATTTAAGACTGATTGTGCCTCCCAGTGTTCATTCTGTAGCGTAGTTCCCCTTATAAAACTCTTCCACGGTCCCTTATTCAATGCTAACATTGATGCCTGGTTGATGTTAAGCCTGTTACTTCAAAATCATTCTTGAGCGAATCCAAGTACTTTCTCCTTGGTCTACCTCGACTCCTCCTACCGTCTACTGCTAAACCCACGAGTGTCTCCAGTGACCTAGCTTCTGCCATCTAAGCTTGTTAGTTCTAACTGCTTCATCTATGATGTTCATTCCGAGTTTTTCTTTGATTACCTCGCGATGAACATCTTTCTGCCATTGTACCTAACTATATCTGAAAATGTTCAATCTTCAAATGTTTGTTAAGCTTATGGGACTTACCTACGGGGTCATCAGTCCCTAAACTTACAAACTACTTATGAACTACCTAAGACTAAGGACGGCACAAATATCCATGCCCGAGGGAGGATTCGAACCCCCGACCGTAGTGACCGTGCAGACCGTGACTGGAGCGCCTCAGTCCCCTCGGCCATCGCGGCCGGCTGAAAATGTTCAAATGTTTGTATAGTCTATGGGACTTAACTACGGGGTCATCAGTCCCTAAACTTACAAACTACTTATGAACTAACTAAGGCTAAGGACGGCACAAATATCCATGCCCGAGGGGGGATTCGAACCCCCGACCGTAGTGGCCGTGCAGACCGTGACTGAAGCGCCTCAGTCCCCTCGGCCACCGCGGCCGGCACTATATCTGGAACCTCAACGTTATTAATAAGGTAACCTGTATAAAAAGAAGAAGTAAAAACAATAAAAGGCGACTGGTTGCGGTTTTAATGGAATCCTGTAAACAGGCTATAGCTTAAGATTTCATACTCCTGCCTAGAAAGTGCGCTGCAGGCACTGAAACAGCGCGTCAACTCCCATCAGGGGTGGAAATGAAAAGTGATAAAAAATGAATAAAAATATTTCATTTGATGTTGAAGGAGAGTTCATGATGGTACATTGGCACCAAAGGTCACCACAATTTTGCCCAAACCCAATGTGAGCGTGTCACACGGTGAGAATGCCGAGCACCCCATCATATCCACATTTTACTCCTTATTTTGAAGCCTCTGAGAAGGTGGGCGGAACTTCGACGCCTTGTCTTGAAATCACGGGATTATTCAGGGGTGACCGAGGAAACGATTCCAAACATACCGTCATTCAGAATCGATTCGGGGACTGATGTCCTAGATGTTTAGTCCCCTTAAAACAACAACAACAATCGATTCGAAAAGGTGTCAAATAATACGTAGAGAGCTTCGATGCAATTGTAGGTTTCGGTCGCGCATACAGGTGGAAACAATGTGACAAAATATGAACATGATCCAAAGTAGCAAAGGGTGTTTGTTTTTCTTCGATCGTCCTGTTTCGCGCCCCCCTGTAGATTTGGTACGGGGGTGGGAGTTAGGGGTGTAGCGTACATTGACACACACGAGAGTAAAAAGTGAAACGGCAAACGGTCGCTTTAACCCTTTAAGTCCCACATTATGTAAACATATTTGGCCGGCCACGGTGGCCGAGCGGTCTGCGGCGCGCCAGTCACGTTCTGCACGGCCACTACAGTCGGGGGTTCGAATCCCCCCTCGGGAATGGATATTTGTCCCTTCCTTAGTATTAGCTAGTTCATAAGTAGTTTGTAAGTTTAGGTACTGATGACCCCGTAGTTAAGTCCCATCAGCTCTACGAACACTTGAACATTTAATCAGATTTGGAAAAGTTAAAATTCAGTGTTTTCTGTATTAATATAGTGTATTAAACATCAAAATATGTTTTAACATTTTTGGTCGAACTATTGATATTTATGTCATGTATTTCATGCACAACTAAGACGTTTGTATCAAGGTATTTTATTACTTGCACATTATTTTGTTGATAGTTGGCACTACAAGATCAATAATACTAGCATAATTTTCGCCACAGCACCGAAAACAAGACAATTCACTGCTGGAATAAAATAAAAGGAACCACACTCACGCTCACACTCACAGCCACATCAGACAGCAACGCAACACAACCTCCAAGACGGACAGATTAATGCCTCAGAAGAGGCTACACGCCGTACCAAGCGGCAAAATGTCGTACTAGAAGCATGTTGTTCATCAACAAAAATGCAACTTTAAGGATTGCTCCACAAAATACGGCATAAATTAACTTTTAATACGTTGTTGTCTAGGAACAACACTGCGAAAGAAAGGATTAAGACTCCACAGTTCAGAGCAGCAACCTCGGTGCTACCCTGTAACTCACTGGACTCACATTCGGGAGGACGGTGGTTCAATTGCGCCTACAACCATCCAGATTTAGGTTTCCCTTGATTTACCTAAATCACTCCAGGAAAATGCCGGGATGGTTCCTTTCAAAGGGAACGATCGATTTCCTTCCCCATCCCTGACAAGAACTACCCGAGCGTGTGCCCCGTCTGTGAATGACCACGATGTCGACGGGATGTTAAATCGTAATATTCCTTCCTTTTTCTTTCTTCGGTGCGACCTCTGCGCCTTCGTTGAGCATATTCAACTCAATGATTTCGACAACCAATCAGCAGGATTGCAGAGAATGGTTGCTAGTATATTTCAGCCAAATATCAAACTTGAAAAATGTTCAAATGTTTGTAAAGCTTATGGGACTTAACTGCGGGGTCATCAGTCCCCAAACTTACAAATTACTTATGAACTAACTTATACTAAAGAAGACACAAACATCCATGCCCGAGGGAGGATGCCAACCTCCGACGCGGGAGGCCGCGCGATCCGGAACGTGGCGCTTCAGACCGCTCGGCTATTCCCGCGCAGCTATCAAACTTGTACAGCACGTCATCATGGGAGACAATAAGAGATATTAATATACATACTTATATAATATATCGGCTTAGATAAATGTTTTAAGGCAGATATGTTTTGCTGACGGACTATGCCATTTATCAGATATGTTCACAATCGTTTGCAATATGAGCTTTTTTGTTCTCCTTAGCTCTGTTCCTTTTGACAAATCGGCCCTTCTCAGCACCAAATACACCTATTCGCACACAGTTTGCCGAGAAAGAGGATGTATCACATTAAATACGTTAAAAACGCTTGTGCGACTCCGTCATGAGTATTGCTGATTTGTTTGGGATCCCCACCATATCGGTTTAAGGCAGATATAGAAGCTATTCAGAGGCGGGCCGCTAGGTTTCTTACTGGTAGGTTCGATCAATGCGCGAATGTTACTGATATGTTCCAGGAATTGAAATGGAAGTCGCTGGAAGGAAGGCGACGTTCTTTCCGAGAAACATTGCTGAAGAAATTTAGAGGACCGGAATTTGAAGCGGACTGCAGGAAAATTCTACTACCGCCAACCTACATTTCTCGTAAAGACTATAAAGATAAGATCAGAGATTAGGGCTCGTACAAATATTCGTTTTTCACCAGGGCTCCAGAAATACGGAAATCCCATGGGGAGGAATCGGGGCTGTAATAGAGCGGGTGTAAGCAGTTTGTTCAAAATGTTTGTAAAATTATTGGACCACACTGCTAGTCTTTACAAACTTCTTACACTAACTTGCACTAAGTGCAACACACTCACCCATGCCTGATGGAGGACTCGAAACTCCGGCGTAGCATGATGCCCTAGACCACGCTGCTCTCCCGCGCGGCGTAACCAACTTCCAGGGAAAGTTTTGCATGAGATGTCGCTCCAGCCGGTCGCTGACCTCGACTGCACCACACACGAGCGAATAGCCAAGCAATTTCAAGCAGTATTACGAACAGCACTGTAAGAAACATTTCTGCTATTTTTAGTAGTAACCACAGTGTATTACCGTGCCCCAACGCATACTTGCAAATAAATAAATTACAAGAACTGGGATTTTTTAATTTATTCAACTCGTTTAGAAACGCTTTTGTTGGGAACTGGAGATTACTTTATAGGATATAGCCTACTAGGCATAGTTCCCGGCGTTTCCCGAGTGTGTATTTATTCCTTTCTTATGTTGACCCATCTTCTTTCCGCTCAGTCCATCGCCTTATACGCTACTCTCAATCTATTTCAGTTTCGTTTTCACGTAGCTTAATCCTTATGACGTTATATCTCCTAGGCTATGTGTCCTTCAATTATATAATATTCCAGATTCGTAGAGTGGAATATTAAGAAACTGAATGCAAAATATGATGCCAATGTAGTTGCTAGTAAAAACTACTAAATTGTAACCTTATGCGTGATGGGGCGGATTTTCATTAAACTAAATGTTTATGACCTCATTACTCATGAATTATTTGTCGTATCGTGCTATAATTTTAAGGTACGTGGAGCCGTATGAGTGTATACTGTTTATAAAATTGCTGCGGTGGAGTGGCGCCTAGCTGCGGACCGCGCCGCTGCTCGCCGTCGGAGTTTCGAGTCCTCACTCGGGCTTGGGTGTATTTGTTATCCTTACCATAAGTTAAAGTAGTTTGTAAGCCTAGGGAGTGATGATCAGCGTAGTTAAGTCCCATAGATATTTGAACAGTTGTTTATAAAATTTCTCTTGAATGCAATTAGAAGTGTAGAAGTAATAAATTGTAACATCGTGCCGAATGCTTTAGTTATACTGCATGAACAGCGGAAAAGTAGTAAGCGTTGAACTTCCTACTTTTCCTCATTTTGTTGAGGTTGGCAGCCAGAAAAGTTTCATAAAGGTTTGAAATTATGTGTTAAGTTTGCTGCAAGTCGCTAAGTGTCATGATTCTCTAATATTGTATGAATCAATTTTCGTTATTCACGTGTCGCATAATATGGCAATTTTCTGAAACTCATTATTTATGAGGTCATAGCTTATGAACTATGTGTCGTAAGTGATTTTTGCCAACATAGCGATTGTCTTCTGACTGTAAAGAATATGTGTGTGCCACATTTGGTTGAAATCGATCCTTTAATTTAGGAGGAGATGTGAAACATTATCGTATGATGTGGTAGTTTTTCGGGAATTTCTTTATGATGTCATATCGCGCTAACTAAGTTGCATATGTTATTCTTACACCCACAGCGACTGATGTCTGATACTAAGGAGTATGTGTACGAAGTGTGGTTGAAATCTGTCCAGTAGTTTACGAGATGTGGAGCATGCACACAAACATACATTTTGATAATGTGTGCAGATTACCTTTATCACTGACACCAAATGTGTTACGTACATCTTTCCTGTATTGAATACAATTCGCTTTTCATTTATCAGTTCTCAGCTTATTTTTCATTCACTAGTTTCATAGTTTAGCCTTACATATTCACACAATTTGCTTTCTAAGACTGATGTATCTATAGAAATGTTGTCAAAAACCGCACTACTGATCACCATAATTGTTGTTGTAAATTGCATGATGGAATGTCTGAATATGTGCAACGCCAAGGGCATTGAGTATGCCGGCCGCGGTGGCCGAGGGGACTAAGGCGCTCCCGTCACGGTCTACAAGGCCACTACGGTCGGAGGTTCGAATCCCCCCTCGGGCATGGATATTTCTGCCGTCCTAGTTCGTAAGTAGTTCATAAGTAGTTTGTAAGTTTAGGGACTGATGACCCCGTAGTTAAGTCCCATAGACTATACAAACATTTGAACATTTTTGTATTGAGTATGATGGCGTAATAGATTTGTCCTAGGCATTTGAATTAAATACCCACTAAATATTAGAGTATGTTGTTCTGTTTAGAATTTACAAAGCTAAAATAATGTAAATAACTCAGACGCATGAGATCGAGCCTAGTGTATCGTTACTATTATTATTACCTTACCATTCATTGTACTTCTGATGCAGAAGCATTAAAGTGCTAATCAAACTATGAAGTCCGACAAAGTTGTTAACCTGAGGAAAATTAACAAAAGTAAAGTTCTGAGTATCCAGTAGTAAGGAAAGATCCATTATTATATAATTAGGAAATAGCAGGACAAACACTGGAAGCAGTTGTTAACAAAATTCTTCGGGGTTTTTGGTCGCATTGTCAATATATAAAATCCGACGTTTCGACCACTATTGCAAGTGGCCTTTGTCAAGGTGTTTGCCTTGACAAAGGCCACTTGCAGCTGTGTCTGAAACGTCAGATTTTATATATTGACAATACGGCCAAATACCCCGAAGAATTTTATTGACAGTGACAACGGCCGCGGAAGCCTTCGTTTGCATCTCACTGGATGCAGATATTTCCATAAAATATCTGGGTGTAGATATAAGGAGCGATTTCAAATGGAACGACCATGTAAAATTAATCGTGGGTAAGGTACATGCCAGACTGAGATTCATTGGAAGAATCCCTAAGAAGTATGAGCCAGCAAGAAAGGAAGTAGGTTACTCTCGCTCGCCCGATGCGTTACTGTTGCTCATCAGTCTGGGATCCAAACCAGGTAGGGTTGATACACAGCAATGGAGAAGATCCAACGGAGAGCAGCACGCTTCGTAACAGGCTCACTTAGTAAGCACGAAAGCGTCACAGATATGACCAGGAAACTCCAGTGACAGATGCTGAGAGAGAGATGTTGAGTCACATCTCTTGTCACAGTATCGAGTGCATACGTTTCTCGAGGATCATACGGTTCTCAACCAGTTATCTAGGTTTCTCCTACGCATTCAAATGTTCTAAAATTTGTTCAAAAGTTTTGTATAGTCTATGGGACTTAACTACGGGGTCATCAGTCCCTAAACTTACAAAGTACTTATGAACTACTTACGAACTAGGACGGCACAAATATCCATGCCCGAGGGGGGATTCGAACCCCCGACTGTAGTGGCCGTGCAGACCGTGACTGGAGCGCCTTAGTCCCCTCGGCCACCGCGGCCGGCTAAAAATTTGTAAATCGATGGGACTTAACTACTGTAGTTATCAGTCCCTATGCTTAGAAACTACTTTAACTTAAACTAATTTACGGGCAACACAGACACCTCTGCCCGAGGGCGCACTCGAACCTCCGAAGGGTAGCAACCGCGTGCTGCACAGCAAAGCGCCTAAGTGCGCTTAGCCATCACAAATTTTCAAATGTTTGCAGAGCTTATGACACTTAACTACGGGGTCATCAGTCCCAAAACTTACAAACTACTTATGAACTAACTAAGACTAAGGACGGCACAAATATCCATGCCCGAGGGGGGATTCGAACCCCCGACCGTAGTGGCCGTGCAGACTGAGACTGGCGCGCCGCAGTCCCTTCGGCCACCGCGGCCGGCTCTGGCGACTCCCTACATCGTTGAGAGGTGAAGGATGGGTTAAAGTGCAGACTGAAAAAATCCGAGGTCCGGCCGGGTTTTGAACCCGCAGCACTTCGTTTCCCAGTCGGGCACTTTACCCCAAGACCACCGGGCGGTGACACACTAGTACACAGTCCTTTGGAATGAAATATAAATGTATAGTATTATTGCCGTTTGCAGTTCTATTGAGTACACGTTAGTACACTGTCCATTCATTGAAAACCACTCCCGAAATCGTACGTTCGCGCCGCGGTGGAGTGGCCGAGCGTTCTAAGGTGCCTCGCTGTGGAGCAGGCGGTTGCTCGCCGTCGGAGGTTCGAGTTCTCCCTCAGGCATGGGTGTGTGTGTGTGTGTGTTTGTCCTTAGGTTAGTTTAAGTAGTTTGTAAGCAAATGGACTGATAACCGCTGTAGTTAAGTCCCATAGATTTACAAACATTTGAATATTTTTTCATGTGTTGGATACGCCTATGCTCGCCAAGTACGAACACCACCTAGAGACAAGGCCTTACAACAGCCCGTGCCACGTTACACTAACCAGGCCGCGGCCACCAGCTGAATGGCTGGCCGCTGGGGCACGCCCCTTTCCTCGTAACGGCCAGCCAGTAATCTGGTGGCCGCGGCCTTGTTAGTGTGACATAACCATAGACTTGCTAAATAAAAACTAGACCGCTCACTGGTGCTAGTGTTCAAATGTTCGTAAATCTATCGGACCAAACTGCGTGGTCATCAGTCCGTAGCTTACAAACTACTTAAACCTAGGTAAACTAACCTAAGGACAACACACACACCATGCTCCAGGGAGGACTCGAACCTCCACGGTGAGCAACCGCGCGCAACGAAGCGATTGATCGCCCCTGTGCCGTCTGTCGCTCGTGAGTGGGGTTCTCACGGTGTCTGTCAAAGGTTGCGTCCGCGAATGGTGCGTGTAAGGAACTGCTGACGGTAAAGCCCGTAGGAGTGGCAGTCGCCTAACTTTCCCGCGCGGTTGCGGTAACGCAGGTCAACACGGCGCGAGTGAAAGCCGAGGTGAGTTAACACCGCGCCGAGGGTCGCCGGCCGTCGTGTGCGTCGCGACAGCCGGAAGACCGCGCTGCAGGGGGCAGAGAAAGCCGCCGCTTTCCCTTTCCTTCCGTGCCGCGGCCCGCCACGCTGCGCTTTAACGACTCATCGCTGCCCCCTTACCCGTAAAGCTGCCACAAAATATCTCACCCGGGAAGCACGGGCCGTACGTATCGATGGAGTGGGCATTCGGATCGGCAGAAACCTCTGTCCGCAACGAGGCAATGTCTCGCGACAGTAATCCACGCGTTTCAGACCGGAAACCGGTGTCACGTGACTAGCTGCTGACGCTAGCCTACTCGTCTGGCTCCGACCGTTCCAGAGAGCGCGGCCATTACCACGCGGCGTCTTTTCTTTGGAAGTAATCACTTCAGCTGGCCGCGGTGGCCGAGGGGACTAAGGCGCTCCACTCACGGTCTGCACGGCCACTACGGTCGGGGGTTCGAATCCCCCCTCGGGCATGGATATTTGTGCCGTCCTAGTTCGTAAGTAGTTCATAAGTAGTTTGTAAGTTTAGGGACTGATGACCCTTAGTTAAGTCCCATACACTATACAAACATTTGAACATTTTTTTTAATCACTTCACATAAACACTTAAATCGGGCAAGGGGGCATATATCACTCATTCACCAGACATACAAGTTAGGTACGACCGTAAGAAATGTTCAAATGTTTGTAAATCTATGGGACCAAACTGCGTGGTCATCAGTCAGTAGCTTACAAACTACTTCAACCTAGGTAAATTAACCTAAGGACAAACACTCACACCCATGCCTCAGGGAGGACTCGAACCTCCACGGCGAGCAACCGCGCGCTCCGCAGCGAGACGCTTTAGACCGCTCGGCTACTCCACCGCGGCCGACCGTAAGAGATCTTCTAATATATAAATCAGTGTCCGTATGTTTGTACGTGTTGCATACAAATCTACAGTTTTCTTCCATTCTTTATGAAATTTTGTACACGTAAGCTTCAATCCATGAGGACGGTCGCCGTAAGTGTAAGAATCACATACGATATATAGTTCACGAGATATGACGTGATAAACAATGAGATGCGCGAAAAACAGCTGCATTAACGACAATGCTAAACCATTGGACCGATTTCAACAAAATTTGGTACACACATTCCTTACCGTGAGGTAACAATTGCTGCATGGTTAAGAATCACATACGGCACATGGTTCAAAAGATATTACGTCATAACCAATAGAAATCGCAAAAAATGTCATATAATGCGGCGAGACTTTCGAAATACACTGTATGAGAGTGACAGTACTTGGCGACTTGCAAAAAACTTTAAACATAATTTCAAACCTTTATTAAACTTTTTCTCGCTGACAACCACAGTAAAATGATGACAGGAAAAAAAGTTACTCGCTTACTACTTTTCCGCTGTTTATGTAGTAAAGCTACGGCTCTCGGTATGACGTTACAATTTATAATTTGAACACTACAAATTGTAGCGACAGGAAATTTTACAGACAGTATACACATATATAGTTGAATGTAGCTTCTAAATTGTATCACATTCCTACACGTAGCTCATAAGATATGAGCACGTAAACAGTAACGTTCATGGAAAATTGCTCCATCCGGCTGGAAGCGAAAGCAGTTTACTTCCATAGAGCTACAAGGAAAGGAACAGAATGAAACACTGCACCCAACGAATACCCATTATATCCCACAAATCTACCTTCAAGAGATTGCAGTTTCCATTGGAGCCGGCCACGGTGGCCGAGGGGACTGAGGCGCTCCAGTCACGGTCTGCGCGGCCACTACGGTCGGGGGTTCGAATCCCCCCTCGGGCATGGATATTTGTGCCGTCCTTAGTATAAGGTAGTATATAAGTAGTTTGTAAGTTTAGGGACTGATGACCCCGTAGTTAAGTCCCATAAGATTAACAAACATTTGAACATTTCCATTGGAACTTGCATTTTCTATTACGATTAATAAATTACAAAGAAGTCACGTTACTGAAAAACCGCCCCATCACGCACCAAGTTTGACTCTATTACTTCTTCACTACTAATTGTATTCCCAAGGGATTTTATAGACATACAACCCTTATACAAATGAATATATACCTGAAACATGGCAGGAATAAATAAATAAGTATCCGGGCAACGCCGGGTTTTCAGCTAGTTTCTAATATACAGGGTGAATCACCTATTACTTGCACCGATAATAATGCGGAAACGGAAAATGCGATTGATGTGCGGTTTTCACAGAATGGATTGGTAGTGAGGGGCTCTTATTTTTAGGCAACAAACAGATTGTAATATTACTTTGAAAGTGTATTTTTAATGCAAACATACAGTTTTTTAAATGGGATAATACCTGTAGACATTAAGAAACTAAAAGTAGGGTGCACTAGAATATCAGTAGTGTTTGTTGCAGGATTCCAGTGCAAGTGTTTTACGAGATATCGTCTTTTGAAACATTCCCACACCGACATTTCCGTGTGCCGTCAACCCGCATAGTTGCTAGGTACGATGATGTTATGCTCGCTTACAGTTGTGTGTTCGTTGAGTGCACTGCGGCTCGCTAGTCAGCGTGTAACAGTCCAAGCGGTAGGTCGTGAGTGTACGATGGGTTTTACCAATGCAGAAAACTCCGACATGCTCATGGTGTATGGAGAGTGTAGGAAGAATGCCGTTCGTTCTTGTACGGTGTATGCGGCAAGATATCCCAATAGATGTCACCCATCTCGGCAATTATTCATCAACCATTTCAACCAGTTACGCGAAAGTGGTAGTGTAACACCGAGACAACGTAACAGAAGGAAACAAGTAACGACTGACGAGGATAAATTGATGTTGTTGCTGCTGTTGCAGTCGATCCGCATGTCAGCTCCCGCGCAATCACACGAGGAAGTGGCACGAGTCAGGCAAGTGTCCTACGCATTCTCCATCGACATAGGTTCCATCCCTATCACATCTGTCTCCATCAAGAGCTGCATGGAAACGATTTTGAGAATCGTGTTTGGTTCTGTAGATGGGCTTTAAGAGAGGATACTCCAGATGTATCATGTACCTTGTTTATAGATGAAGCCACATTTACCAATTATGGCCAGGTAAACCGCAGAAACATGCACTATTGGTCTGCTGACAATCCCTCTTGGCTTCGACAGGTGGGCCGTCAGCGTTCATGGAATGTAAACGTGTGGTGTGGGATAGTGAACCAGCTGCTCATAGGCCCGTATTTCAGAGACGGAACACTGACCGCGAACAAGTATCGCAGCCTTCTAACAGACCATCTTCCACGGGTGCTAGAAGACGTTCCTCTGCAGACTAGGAGGAATCTACAGTATATGTTCATGAATTGTTCCCAAATCGATGGATTGCACGCAGAGGACCTGTACCTTGGCTCGCCTGTTCCTGACGCCTGTAGACGTTTTTTTTTCTGTAGGGAAAGATGAAAGATGCTGTCTACAAGGACATACCAACCACACGCGATGATATATAACTACGTATTACTGCAGCCTGCTCGGACATATCCGCTGGAATGCTAGCACGTGTGAAGCCGTCGTTCCATACCAGACTGACACCGCGTATTTCTGCTGCCGGTGGTCATTTTGAACACAACCTGTGATGATAATTTGTCGCGTTACTGGTTGGAATCCACATAACTAGTGTATGCACTTGTTCTTTAGTGTGTGTTACCACAGGTACTACACAACTGTCGATGTGGGAATGTTTCAAAAGACGATATCTCGTAAACGACTTGCACTAGAATCCTGCAACAAACACTACTGATATTCTAGTGCATCCTACTTTTAGTTTCTTAATGTCTACCGGTGTTGTTCCATCTAAAAAAACTGTATGTTTGCATTAAAAAACACTTTCTAAGTAATATTACAATATGTTTGTTGGCTAAAAATACGAGCCCCTGACTACCAACCCCTTTCTGTAAAATCGCACATCAATCGCCTTTTCCGTTTCCGCAATATTTGCGGTGCAAGTGTTAGGTGATTTACCCTGTATAACGCACCAATGTTGTGTGTGATACATCAGACGTGTTTTCTAGTGGAGGATTCGATTGCTCTGTCATCAAATGTTTGCAGCACTCATCCGAGAGAGACTTCCTTTCGACTGGTAATAGAGCAGACGTGCGGCAGGGTGCGCCGGTGTGAAACTTCCTGGTGGATTAAAAGTATGTGCCAGACTGTGATCAGAACCCAGGACCTGTGCAGTGTACAGATTGAACAGTCTGCACACGCTTAGCGACCCGTCCTCACAGCTTTAGTCCGCCAGAACCTCGTCTCCTACCTTTCAAACTTCACACAAGTTCTCCAAAAAATGATCAAATGTTTGTAAATCTATCGGACCAAATTGCGTAGTCATCATCCGTAGCTTACAAACTACTTAAACTAAGGTAAACTAACCTAAGGACAACACACACACCCATGCCCCAGGGAGGACTCGAACCTCCGATAGCGAGACGCCTTAGACCGCACGGCTACTCCACCGCGGCTCAACAAGTTCTCCTGCGAAGGTCCTTGGTCCATATACCTGGCTGGTACACGTTCTTAATCTGCCAGGAAGTTTCTTATTCATTTTTTGGATCCATAATGCTACTCTTTATCCTTATTGTAGGAAACTAAAAAATAAAAATCACAATGTAGGAAACTGTCGCAAGCAGAAGTACTTAGATAAGCACAAAGGTCTGAGAACTTACATGTAATAAATCACAACGTAACCATAATTTGCCAAGTACAAGTGAACGTGACAATGGGTCGGCAACGTGATGCCGCCACTGAGAACGTGTGCTGGTGTTACTGTGAGCGGTTTTGATGCCGCCGCGACCAGCTTTGATGCTGCCGCTATTGTTACTGCTATGCTCAAGTTAAGAGCCGATTGCTCGTATGCGAAGACCCGCTGCTTAGCAGGCCAGCGGCGGCACCGAGTGGAATCTTATGAACAATAGTGTTCTTTTAGTTCAATTTTTAGACATAGTATCATCTCAATTAAACTCTAAAGACCTTTCTCGTTGACTAGTAACGTAGAAGCTGCTTAATTATTTTACGAGCTGATTGTATACACTCCATTTCCACCACGTTGCTCCTCTTCGACTTTCAAACTAATGCGAGCTTACTTATTTTATTTCTTGTGCAATTGTTTTCGTAGTATAATTGGTTAAATTATAAAAGGTTTAAAAATAAGTCATAGATTAATAAATTCAATAGGCTTTATTTTTAAAAAAAATAGCTCCCTCCCAGAAACAAATCCTGGCTGCGCCACTGTTAACATATGACGATTATGTATACACTGACTGGCGGCTGCCTCAAACTTACTTGAAATATTATCTAACGCTTGTCTCGAAAACAAAATCAACTACGTCTTGGTATTTTACAACATATCAAGTGTCACATATCACTGTTCTTGTTGTTATTGTGGGCATAAGTCCGGAGAGTGCGGCTCGATAGCACAGTGGTAGAGTGCCAGACTACAAATCTAAAGGTCGCGGGTTCGAGCCCGCGAGGTTCTAGGATTTTATTCTGTCACTTTCCACTTCTTTCGCCTGTGGCAGTGTTGCTAATGTGGAAAATATCGAGTAGCACCGTGGTTCGGAACCCACGTTAAACTGTAGGTCCTCTTATAACTGGGTGGGTAAGTCAGTTCGAAGGTCGGAGGAAGCAACGGCATACCACCTCCAAACAGGACCATGCCTAGTAAAGCACTGTGGTGTTCAAACCAATCTTCGGATTGTTGACTGCTTGACCTTGAAGTTTGGAGACTGCTTTGATGCTGCTCTACAGCATAGTCTAACGTGAGAAAGCCGCTTCATCTCCTCATAATACTATGACTGAGACAATACTGCACCAAACCTCTTGCTAATAGCCAAACGTGTACAAACTAAAGGTGAAAGCTTGCAATATTCAGGTTTCGCTATTATCGTAAAATGCAGACAAGCAGAATCTTCCCAAAAGCAGGCGACTGACCCAGTTTGTTCTTGAGAACATGCGCAGTAGACTATGCTCACTGCATAGATAGCCGGCCGCGGTGGCCGAGGGTACTGAGGCGCTCCAGTTACGGTCTGCACGGCCACTACGGTCGGGGGTTCGAATCCCCCCTCGGGCATGGATATTTGTGCCGTCCTTAGTCTTAGCTAGTTCATAAGTAGTTTGTAAGCTTAGGGACTGATGACCCCGTAGTTAAGTCCCATAAGTTCTACAAACATTTGAACATCACTGCATAGATATACCGCATATATTCTGTGCTACGAACAAAAGTTTAGTGGCTGTGGTTACAACTGTGGCAAGCAACGTCAAATGTGTGCAGGTTAAATAATTTCTTTTACGCTATTCAGGGTGAGTCACTAACTATTGCCACCAGGAATAGCTCCGAAAGTATGATAGGAGCTGAAACGTCTGTGCGACAAAGTTGAATGGGACAACGGTGGCCAGAATATGACGCTGGCTTTTTGTTGCTAGGTGGGTCTAGGAACGTCTACTAGATTACAAATGGGACTTGAAAAATATGTGTTTTCTTTCTTTCGTTCTCTTTTTTTTTTTTGGCTGCCTGCAAAAAGATGCTGAAGTCAAATGCAATCCAGTCTTATACTGACTTTCTATGGAAAAAAATAGTAGGTCTACAGATTCAGACAGCGCATAAAGTGACGTAACACAAAGACAACCCTGTATTTAAATCAAAGCAACGAGGAAAAGGGCTCATAAAGCTCTGTACCCTTTATCTCTCAAGAAAATCAAACTATAAAAGTCAATTACCTCAGAAATTCTTCATGAAACTTGGTGTAATGAACAAAATGCGATAAATTAGAGACTTAAACACTGTTATGAAGAATACAAATTCTTTACTAGAAGAAAATATTGCAGATAGGAAGAAAATTAAAGAACAGATTCCAAAATATCTGTAAGATCAAAGAGTAAGCAAGGAGGTTACGCGGGAGTGTCTCGCTTATAAATAACGGCGTTCGTTGAATCAAAATGTTCAAATGTTTGTAAAGCTATCGGACTCAACTCCTTGGTCATTAATTAGTAGCTTACAGACTACTTAAAGTAAGCTAAACTAACCCAAGGACAACACAAACATCCATGTCCGAGGGGGACTCGAACCCCAGACGGCGAACGGCCGCGCGCTCCGCAGCACGGCGCACCAGTACGCACGGCTAATGCGCCGCGGCGTTTGCTGAATAATAAAAGTGGAACTCAGAACACAGTGAAAATGCCCTTATGCTGTCTACAAATGAATCTGTTTATCGGGGGAGAAAGAAATTTCCTTTGCCATATCATTAAACACTATAAACATGGATAAAAGCCAATTTAATAGTCAATCAGGTGCTTTAAACAAAGTCCTTCGTTCAATTAAGGCTACGTAAGCAAAATCATTTGAGAACGGTAAACACATTAAAATGTAGATATTACAGTAACAAACAATTTATTAGAGATAATCATAACAACACTTAAAGGGGATGGGGTTCTTGTTGTAGTTGTTACATGCGATAATAGAGCGATGAACTTGAAAGTGTGGAAACAAATTAGTTTATCTTCAACTAAGATGTATTCTGATATCCTGTGAAGAATAAAAGGAACATATTTTTTGTTTCGATTGTTACAAAATCTGTTTATTGACGACAGAATCACCCTGTTTTGTGGTATAATATTTATTAAACATCTTTCGCAGCGCCAGCCAAGTGACCTTCCTATCACTATTGACGTGCACGATAGAACTGTGGAATACGTGCAATAAGGCGTCTTGCTGCGGAGCGCGCGGCTGCTCCCCGTTGGAGGTTCGAGCCCTCCCTCGGGAATGGGTTAATGTGTAGAAAAAGTTGGTTAAACTAGTTTATAAGTCTAGGGACTGATGACCGCTGCAGGTTTGTCCCATAGTTTTACAAATATTGTGAATATCCGCACAATATTGTCACGTCGTTCTGCATAAGCTGTGAGACAAGTACTGCATATGAATGACAAAGGAAGTTTCATAGAACCTCGAACTTGTTTGTGGTCACGTTGGCAGTCTAAACGCGAAAATAAGTTTTCGCTGCCTATGGAGAACAAGTTAATAAAGCAATGTTATCGAAGCATCGCCATCAGTTTTTTTCAGATCCTGGAACGTTTGAATTTATAGTAATAGCAAACTAAATATACTATCGGAGAATATTCCTATTTTCCCTTTGATAACGTTAACTTGTAGGACACGGCGAGGCATTACACAAGCGTGCAGAAGTGCTAGCCAGTTGATGAACCACGTTTGCAGCCAGAAGTTCAAAATAATCAAATGTTTGTACAGCTATGGGACCAATCCGCAGTGCTCATCAGTCCCTAACTTACAAACTAAAAACTAACTTATGTTAAGGACAACACACACACACACACACACACACACACACACACACATATATATATATATATATATATATATATATATATATATATATATATATATATATATATATATATGCCCGAGAGAGGACTTGAACCTCTGACGGACAGCATCCGCGCGCTCCGCAGTCGAGGTGCCTTAGAGCGCACGGCCACTTCCGGGCGGTACAGTCAGAAGTCGAAACTGAAAGATTAACTGACCCATTTGCAGTACCCTTCTTATGTTCATTAAAAGTTGCCGAATTAGAATGTGCGGCCGAGCAACCCGCGTCCTGGCTTCCCAGCTCTCGCTGTGATTCCCGCTCGGCAGAGAGGGCAAAAAGGTTTGGAATGCCAACCGACGTGAAGAAAAGAATAAGTTACATGAAAATGAAGGAGGATGCCCAGGACAAAACATATGGAGGAAGTCCAGTTGCTACCTGTCCGAGGACAGATTTACTGTTAGAAGAAGGGATTCTCCGGGATTCTCAACTTTCCTTTCTTTACTTTCCAAACGGCATTTTCATGATACATTGCAAAGCAGTCCCTTTTTACGTCCCTACACATATTCTTTACGTAGGTTCGCAGCATGATCGACTCCACTAAATTGTTTTATCAGTACTTGTCCATACGACAAATATAATCCTATGCAAATACGTAAATCGCATGACGATGAATTCACTTACCGGATAACAGCCCGTAAACAGCTGACTGATAAGCTCATTGGAGGTAATGTGGCACGTTCTGTCTGGTTTCATTCACAGGCCGCTAAAATGCACGTGTCTATTTCCCACACTGCCACTGAACGCATATACAAAAAGAACATTCTACAGATGGAAAATATTCTGTAACTTATATATGTAAGGAAGTTTCCGAATTTGTCACCAGGCGGCAGTAGCGAAACTCACAACGATGTACTGGCGTTCGATGTCATCCATTGACTTAGGTTGATTGGTGATTTGGGACAGGGAGACAACTGCGTAGGTCACCAGCATCCGGTGGGTATGGGAAGGAGTGATGATAGGAAAGGAGGGGAAGGGAAAGGAAATGCAGTCCACGGAGGAAAGAAGGAAGAAAGACTGTATTAGCTAGGGGACCGGTGCTCGCCACGTAACCCCCTGGGAGGTCGCTGACTTCATCCTACTTGATCAAGTTCACTCCTTCTGAAGAGTGAGACTTACGGCGCTTTTGGTCGTCAGACGTGACGCCACTTCGACGTTTTCACGCTATAACGAAAACAACAGATACCGTATGTATACCTACTTTAGAGACGATTAATTGCAGCAGCCATTCTTACTTACGAATTAAGGGAGCTGCTGATTATTTTGTTGCTAAACTCAGTACAGTTTCGGAAGCTATTGGTGCTTTATCTTTCTTCCCAATTATAAACCTGCAAGCTTTCCAAAAAAAAAAAAAAAAAAAAAAAAAAAAAAAAAAAAAAAAAAAAAAAAAAAAAAAAAAAAATGGAAACCGCGCGCGCGCACACACGCACACACACACACACTTAAATGTTAAAATGTTTGTAGGGCTTAAGGGACTTAACTATGGGGTCATCAGTCCCTAAACTTACAAACTACTTATGAACTAGGACGGCACAAATATCCATGCCCGAGGGGGGATTCGAACCCCCGACCATAGTGGCCGTGCGGACCGTGACTGGAGCGCCTCAGTCCCCTCGGCCGGCTGCAGCGTAATCCACTCCCAATTGACGGGATCGATAGAAAATCGATAACTGAACACTATGGTGCCTGCGAACACAACTTTGTTATTTGTAAACCTATTGTGCCAAACAGCTATGGTCACCAGTCGTTATACTTACAACCTACTGAAACTAACTTACACTAAGGACAACACACACACCCATGCCGGACAGAGGACTCTAACCTCCGGTGGGAGCGGCCGCCTAGTCCGTAGCATGATGCCTTAGACCATGCGACTACTGCCGCGCGACGAACCCCTTTTTCCTGTTGACTGAGATTAGAAACTACTACGACTGCCGCTCATGTAGAAAGCCACATGGGTGGCAGGTAGAAAACTTGTATTCGATTCCAAGTGAATTCTGCTGTTTTTCCTTTCATTAATTTTTTTTCCGCGGCAAAATTACTATCAAAAGGAGGAGTTAATAAAGTAATCAGTAAGAAATAATATAATTAGGCAATAAATTTTCCAAATAATTAAAGCAGTATAGAATTAAAATGTTAATCCTGGTCCCCTTACAATGGCTCTTCCACTCTATTACATGCCTTTTCTTTCCTTCGACGATTACATGGATTGTACCTGTCGGATAAACAATCGATGCCAATAAACTCGAAGTGCCAACAACATCTAATGAATGTAATCTTCGCGTAACTACACTTTTGAAGATTTGTCGGAAAACTGATTCCGACTACAATTAAAAATATTTATTTTTCTATAATTATTTTAACACAGAATGCTGTAATATAGTCTCAAAAATGATACTAAAACTTGATATGAATTATACTATAAATTGTCGCATTTGAGCGGTTGTGGATTTCACGTCGGCTTTCCAGAAGCAATATTCCGGTTTGATGACGACTAAATACGATTCTGTAACATGCCTCGCTGTAAACAACCATCATTAGATCGGCTGTCCATGGTCCTTCACGATGATTTCGCAGTCCCGTAAGCTATACAAACATTTGAACATTTTTTTTAAATTTTTTTTTTATTATTACGCTGCATGAACTTTGAGACTGGTTTCGTTTGACCGTACCGTCTGTGGACTTTCCCATGCGGTGCTACAGATGTCACTGTCACGGCAAAGTCATTGTCATGTTTGTTATTGACGATATTGTCACCGCAGCGTATCATGCTTTTCGCACGGTTTTGCAAACCGTTGAATGTCAGAGTTTTATAGTATTTAATTTTGTTAGTAGTTTTAGTTTTCATCGTAAATATGAATGAGAAAAAGATTATTCAGTCTAAAATGGGCTGCGACGGAATAACTGTGCGCACTAAAATGCCTTGCTGCGGTGCGCGAGTGCGTTCGCTGTCGGAGGTTCGAGTCCTCCCTCGGGCATGCGTGTGGTGTTTTTCTTGGGATAAGTTTGTTTAAGGAGTTTATAAGTTTAGGAACCGATGACCACTGCAGCCATGTTCCATAAGTTTACAAACATTAGATTTTCTAAAATGGATACACCCCCCTCCCTACACACAGATACATTTCTCTGGACGACCATGCCTTATGATTTTACGCAATGGCTTAGGGCAGGTTCTTCAACCTTTTAGAATATGCGATTCCCTTCCAAGTAAAACTACTCTGTCAACTTCCTTCCCAAAATAAATCTTCTGGCGACCCTACCCCCTCCTCACGAACCGTAACAAAACTATGTTATCTCAAAGGAAACAAGTTTAATCTCCCTTTTGCTTCATATTTCTTCTAAATTGTTGGACGAAGTTTTGTTGTGTATTTTTCGAAATGCAACACATCCTATTTTTACACGATTGCCAACTGAAAAATATATTTTGATTAACGATTGTTTCGCATTTCAGGCAAAACTTAGGAGCGAATTACGCTCATTAAGAAAAGCCCCACCGCATGTACAATTTGTAAAGAAGTCGATATCTTTTTCTAATGTTTCATGACCAATTATTGTTTTACCTGTTGATTGGTTCCTGAAAACAATTTCCAGCCTTCGCGCTTATTCATCATTAACACAGTGTATTATAAAACTATATAACCCTTAAATGCATGGCGTTGCATATCTGCAACATGGATTGTAATACTGTTCGATCTGCATGTAGTAGGAATTTCGTGAAGTAAAACGTATTTAACAGATGCAACAGAGTTTGTTTCCCATATAAAGAGCCAGCTTTGGAAGGAGGAGAAAATCACACCAATTAAGACGGGCATGGAGAACAATAATAAGCACAAAAATTGTTTATACTATCCAACTTTGAAAATTATATCATAGGTCTCTGTCTGTTGCCTATGTGCTTTTTTGGAAAACAAGCAACATAGGAATCTTTTTACTATTTTTCCCTTTGTTTTTACAACTTAAAAACACGAAAATAATTTCTTTTTAAAATTTAAAAAAGCATAAATTTAAGGGCTAACAATGAATGTTACTCAATTAATTCCTCAATTTTAAGATTAAATATGTTTCACTTAGACATAAGTCATTGTGTTACTGATCCCCTGGTTAGCCGCGGCGGAGCGGCCGAGCTCGTTGAGGCGCTATGCTTCGATGCGCGAGACTGTTCCCCGTCGGGGGTTCGAATCCCCCCTCTGGCATGGATGTATTTGTTGTCCTTAGCATAAGTCAGTATAAGTAATTTGTAAGCCTAGGGACTGATGACCAGAGTAGTCAAGTCCCACATATTTACAAACATTTGAATATTGCGAAGTATGTTATAAAGTACCCTCCGCCATGCACCGTATGTATTATTATGTAGAAAATGCAATTCATCTTGTTTTGAAGGTCAAGTGTGCAATATTTCACAAAACTGTTCAGGTGTTAGTAAAGCTATGGGACCAAACTGAAGTGGTCATCAGACCCTAGACTTACAAACTACTTTAACTGATACGAAAGACAACACACACACACACACACACACACACACACACACACACATATATATATATATATATATATATATATATATATATATATATATATATATATATATATATCCGAGGGAGGACTCGAATCTCCGAAGGAAAACAGCCGCGCACTCCAGAGTGATAAGGCGTCTTAAAGCGCATTGCCATTACAGCCCAGCTGCAAAATTTCATCGCATTCAGATGAACGGTATTGCGTTGCATAAAATAAGAATGTTATAAAAATGTCGATGCTCAAACAAAATGAACAATATCGTTTTTCAGATTTTTCAGCTGTTCCTTTAGGTTTCTCTCTCTCTCTCTCTCTCTCTCTTTCTCTCTCTTCAGATCGGTCACGCCATTTCTGAGTTTTAGTGAGACTAATACACAGCAATTGATTTTTATTTATACAGAGAAAAATTACCTAAAACGCAAATATTGTGGAAAGGAAAAGTGCCATTTATGCGCGCATTTCAAGGGATGGATTAGTAGCCAAGGGCTCGTATTGTTAGCCAATAAACAGATTTTAATAATGTATAGAAAGTATATTTTCTGTGGAAACATACACTTTTTAAAATGTAATTGACACAAACAAACTAAAATTATGGTGAATTAGAATGTCAGTGGTGTTTGTTGCAGGACTCTATTGCCATTCGTTCACAAAATATCGTATTGTGAAAAGTTTCTAATCCAATACTTGTTTACCCCACGCAACCTGCTAGTTGCTAGGTACGATGCTGTTAAGTTGCTTACATCGTGCTTCTTTGTTCCTCGAGTGCATTGCGACTTGCTAGTCAGTTAAGAGTGTGACACTCCAAACAGCAGGAGGAACATATGGTACCAACAGGATGGCCTTACAGTCCACAGTGCACGGATTACTACAGCATGCCTTCACGGATTGTTTCCAAATCGTTGGATTGGACGCAGAGGACCTGTACTTAGCTGGCCAGTTCCAAGGATTTGAATATGTTCAGATGTTTGTAAATCTGAGGGACTTAACTACGTTGGTCATCCGTCCATAGGCTTCCAAACTACTTAAGCTAACTTACACTAAGGACGACACACACACACACACACACACACACACACACACACACACACACACACGCTGCCGAGGGAGGACTCGAACCTCCGGCGGGAGCGATCGCCCAGTCTACATCTGCAAATCACATTTAAGTGCCTGGCAGAGAGTTTATTAACCACTTCATAACCTTTCTCTACCGTTCCATTCTCTAATAGCGCGCGCAGGGAGGAGTACCTGGCAGTAGCATGATGCCTTAGACCACGCGGCCACTCCAGCTCGGCTTCTAGTATAAATTGCATCAGTCATTGCGTTCTCTCCTAGCGAGTTTAGATTGTGATGTGTGTTGCTCCCTATACCTAAAATATACTGTACTAGCTGAAAACCCGGCGTTGCCCGGGTATTTATTCCTGTCATTTTCAGGTATATATTCATTTGTTTAAGGGCTGTATGTCTGTAAAATCTCTTTCGAATACAGTAAGCAATAAAGAAGTAATAGATTAAAACTTGGTGCGGGTAGGGGCGGTTTTCCGTGAACGTTACTGCTTATGCGCTCATATCTCATGAACTACGTGTCGTACAGTGATACAATTTAGAAGGTACACTCAACTATATGCATGTATACCTTCTGTAAAATTTCCTGTCGCTACAATTTGTAGTGTTCACATTATAAATTGTAACGTCACACCGAATGCCGTAGTTTTACTCCATAAACAGCGGAAAAGTAGTAAGCGAGAAACTTTTTTCCTTTCATCATTTTACTATGGTTGCCTGCGAGAAAAGTTTAATAAAAGTTTGAAATTATGTTTAAAGTTTGTTGCAAGTCGCTAAGTGCTGTCATTCTCATACAGTGTATTTCGAAAGTCTCGCCGCATTATATGGCATTTTTTGCGATTTCTATTGGTTAAGACGTAATATCTTTTGAACCATGTGCCGTATGTGATTCTTAACCATGGAGCAATTATTACCTCACGGTAAGGAATGTGTGTACCAAATTTGGTTGAAATCGGTTCAATGGTTTAGGAGAAAATGAGCAGCATTGTCGCAAAATGCAGCAGTTTTTCGCGCATCTCATTGTTTACGACGTCATATCTCGTGAACTATATATCGTATGCGATTCTTACATTTACGGCGACCGTCCTCATGGATTGAAGCTTACGTGTACAAAATTTTATAAAGATTGGAACAAAACTGTAGAATTGTATTGAACACGTACACACATACGGACATTCTACATTATATCTATATATATAAATGTGAATGTCTGTTCGGTGTACGCTTATCACGTCCGAACGACAAGACACAGAGACTTAAATATTTGTACAGTTACTAATTTATACCTGAGGGAGGTTTTAGGCACGGTTTTATAGCGATCTGACAGATATTTAGCAATTTGAAGAATATAACGCGAAATGCGGAACAATAATTACTCTTTGAAAATTTATATTTACTTTTTAAAAATTGT
The DNA here is from genome assembly GCA_026315105.1 of Locusta migratoria. Classification (NCBI taxonomy): domain Eukaryota; kingdom Metazoa; phylum Arthropoda; class Insecta; order Orthoptera; family Acrididae; genus Locusta; species Locusta migratoria. Next base: position 332,723,872 of record CM048755.1, on the reverse strand, counting down.
CTCCCGTTGTATACCATAGTAGTTCCATGCCGATAGGTATAAGGGGGTGTAAGATATGGTGGTTGAAAGCCATCAAATTATTAAAAAAATTCGGACTGAAGGCCAGCGATGACATTTGCGACTCTATAGCAAGGAGCTTACATACAGTGAAACGTGATGCCACAGACCATATCTTTTGTCTATGCGTGCTACAATGTATTCAACTGTTTCTCTGTAAGGATAAGCATACGAATAAGGAAATATAAGAATAAATAAATAAAGCAGTAAAACAGAAATTTCTTATAATACATCTATTTAAAAAATCGATTTGAAGTTTCGCGCATTACATCAAGTAAAATACTATAAATAATGTAGGTGACCAGATTGCCCTAAAATGAAATTAAAATGAATGTGGACATTAATCTCACCATACGAGTTGAGACATTGTAACACAGGCTATAAAGGAATAATGCATGTATTATTTATTGTGAATCATTAAGCACTTCACACAATTTTATTTTTTATATGAATGTAGATTAAAAATGTTTCAAATGTTTGTATAGCTTATGGGACTTAACTACGAGGTCATCAGTCCCTAAGCTTACAAACTACTTATGAACTATCTAATACTAAGGACGGCACAAATATCCATGCCCGAGGGGGGATTCGAACCCCCGACCGTAGTGGCCGTGCAGACCGAGACTGGAACGCCTCAGTCCCTTCGGCCACCGCGGCCGGCTAAAAATGTTTGTTTCTAAAGAATGTATTATATTTCATTTCATCCTTCAAAATCAGTCTCATAGCACACTACTGAAAGATAGCTTATCTATCATAATCAACGAACAAGCGAGCGGAGCCGCGGGTTTAAGCTAGTAATAGATATTTGAATACAATTTCGCAGTAAGTGGATAAAATTAGGTCTCTGCGTGTTCTGGTGTAGCCTGAGTCCGCCTATTATAAAAATGAAACACTATTTGTGTGTCAGAATGCCTAATGGATGAGACCTCCTGATCTGGAGAACCAGCGAGACATCTGGCTTAGGGAAACCGCGGAAAACTTGTAGCCAGATGTTGGGTGGCGGTTTAGAAACATCTTCCTCCAGAATGTTGTGCCTCCGCCGGGCCACCTCGGTCTGAGAGTCCCCGCTGTTGCGCAAGAGAAAGTTCTGCCTCGTCATCGGAGCTCTCCAGGTGGGCGGCGGAAGAAAGTGAAAAGCTATTAGGCGGCATTCAATGAGCCGGGAGGCGCTCCCACCAGCTCGATATCGTTCACAACTTTCACATCCCGCCTCCCTTTTCCTCCATTCGGAAGTGGACGCGAGCGCTATGAAATATATTTTCGGGACGTACGGCTCTGTTTGGCATTCACATTCGCACGAGTGTCGCAATCGCGAGTTAACTTTGACATTATTTAATACCAGCGTACCCGGCAATGCTTCGCAACTGCTAGTAATCGCTGCCGTGTACTGGAGAGGGAGCTAGAAGGACGATAGTTAATGGACAGCAGACCTGAAATGATGAGTGGTTGCGGGATCCGTTCAGCACGTAGTTCAGTGATGAAACTAGGAGATGAAGATGCTGAAAGTTTTTGCAGGCTAGGAAACTCGGTAATAAGGAGACGTGCAGCATGAAGAATCGGACGCCTGAATGCAGTAGGACAGGCTGTTACAGCTCGCCGGCCGCGGTGGCCGAGGGGACTGAGGCGCTCCAGTCACGGTCTGCACGGCCACTACGATCGGGGGTTCGAATACCCCCTCGGGCATGGATATTTGTGCCGTCCTCGTTCGTAAGTAGTTCATAAGTAGTTTGTAAGTTTAGGGACTGATGACCCCGTAGTTAAGTCCCATAAGCTTAACAAACATTTGAACATTTTGAATTTTGTTCCAGCTCGCGCGCTCGCCCGTGAGCTGGGGAGCGCACGCTTGCTCGCGGGGCACCGCTTCTCACGTGCGCTTATATCCCAGGCGAAAAAATCTTTCCCAGAGATACTACCTGTTGGCATTAGGCAAAGATCTAAAACGTTCATGCAGTACGGATGTAGAGATGTCAGCAGACGACGTTGTTCTGAGTATTTTGTATACATTTGAAACAGAAATTAAATTTATCCTGATAGTATCTTAGTTAACCTCACACACTGTAATCGTGACATATTCAGAAACAAAATACCAAATATTGATGACAAGTAAAGAAAATCGGCCTAGGCACACACTCGGAAATCGCTATATATTCGAAACTAAGCAGCAAAATATTGGGGAAAAACAAGAAATATCAGCCTTGATAGAGATGTCAGCAGACGACTTTGTTCTGAGTATTTTGTAAACACTTGAAACAGAAATTAAATTTATCCTGATAGTATCTTAGTTAACTTCACACACTGTAATCGTGACATATTCGGAAACAACGTACCAAATATTGGTGACAAGTAAAGAATATCGGCCTAGGCACACTCTCGGAAATCGCGATATATTCGAAACTAAGCAGCAAAATATTGGGGAAAAACAAGAAATATCAGTCTTTCCATACCCTCGAAAATCACGAGATATTCGGAAATAAATAACCAAATCTTTCTGACTAGCCAGTAGTGTAGGCCTAAATGTCATTTATACTCGTTTCACTTACTGTACCAGCAATTTAAACGTTCGCTTAGTTTTGTCTCCAACAATTTTCTCCAAAACCTCAACATATTTGGAACAAAGTCAAATATTTGTGAGAAGGAAGAACACAAATGTCATTGCTGATCGTACCACTTGCAGCAGTAATTTCATTCTCCGTTGTTCAGTCACACATAAGTCACCAAATCGATGTTACTAACTCCTGAAGACAGCGCACAAGATTACTGAATAACATAATACTATTGTGTGAATAAGAAAATCCCACAAAGTATTGTGCACAAATAAATTCTACAATGTGTTACAAACGATAAGATTAAAAAAAATATTTTCATTTGGAGGAACTTTGAACACAGCACATCTTCCTTGGCAATCCAGTACTCTACCTACTATACTGCAGCAGCTCGACACCATCTTCCGTTTATGATTTGTATACCACTTCCCATATGTTTGGTTCTCAATGTCAATATGATTTTAATTACATTTAGTTATAATAAATTGATCCAGATATGATTTTGCAATTCGTCTTCAATTTGGTGTAGCCCTGAAACTGTTTACTGCGAGTTATAAAACCAAAACTGTGAGATATACAGCAAATTAAGATGGCGTCTGTGACATGGAAGGAACAAGTGAATATAGTTTTCACGTCACTTTCCAAAGTCGTCGTTCATTGGCTAATGTAACAGCGAATTTCATTGGAGGGAAAGAAATTTTTGCCTGGGATATAAGAACTCCTCCGATTCTCGGCCGTGTGCTGTTGTTGCGAGCGTATGTGGAAGTGAAGCAGCCGACAGGGCTGTGATGTCGCGAGAAACTGCCAGTTACACTCCTGGCCATTAAAATTGCTACACCACGAAGATGTGCTACAGACCTGAAATTTAACCGACAAGAAGAAGATTCTGTTATATGCAAACGATAAACTTTTCAGAGAATTCACACAAGTTTGGCGCCGGTGGCGACACCTACAACGTGCTGACATAAGGAAAGTTTCCAACCGGTTTCTCATACACAAACAGCAGTTGCCGGCGTTGCCTCGTGAAACGTTGTTGTGATGACTCGCGTAAACGGGAGAAATGCGTACCATCACGTTTCCGACTTTGATAAAGGTCGGATTGTAGCCTATCGCGATTGCGGTTTATCGTATCGCGACATTGCTGCTCGCGTTGGTCGCGATCCAATGACTGCAGAATATGGAATCGGTGGGTTCAGGAGGGCAATACGGAACGCCTTGCTGGATCCCAACGGCCTCGTATCACTAGCAGTAGATATGACAGACATCTTATCCGCATGGCTGTAACGGATCTTGCAGCCACGTCTCGATCCCTGACTCAACTGGGACGTTTGCAAGACAACAACTATCTGCACACAAAGTTCGACGACGTTTGCAGCAGCATGGCCTATCAGCTCGGAGACCATGGCAGCGGTTACCCTTGACGCTGCATCACAGACAGGAGCGCCTGTGATGGTGTACGCAACGACGAACCTGGGTGGATGAATGGCAAGACGTCATTTTTTCTGGAATCCAGGTTTTGTTTTCGCATCATGATGGTCGCATCCGTGAATGCCAACGTCGCGGTGAACGCACATTGGAAGCGTGTATTCGTCATCGCCATACTGACGTATCACTCGGCGTGATGGTATGGGGTGCTACTGGTTACACGTTTCGGTCACCTCTTGTTCGTCTCGACGGCATTTTGAACAGTAGCCGTTATATTTCAGATGTGTTACGAAATGTTCAAATGTTTGTAAATCTATCGAACCAAATTGCGTGGTCATCAGTCCGAAGCTCACAAACTACTTAAACCTCGGTAAACTAACCTAAGGACAACACACACACCCATGCCCCAGGGTGGACTCGAACCTCCACGGCGAGCAACCGAGCGCTCCGCAGCGAGACGCTTTAGACCGCTCGGCTACTCCACCGCGGCAGATGTGTTACGACCCGAGGCTCTACCATTCATTCGATCCCTGCGAAACCCTACATTTCAGCAGAATAATGCATGACTACATGTTGCATGTCCTGTACGGTCCTTTCTGCATACGGAAAATGCTCGACTGCTGCCCTGGCCAGCTCATTCTCCAGATCTCTCACCAACTGAAAACGTCTGGTCATTGGTGGCCGAGCAACTGGCTCGTTACAATATGCCAGTCACTACTCTTGATGAACTGTGGTATCGTGTTGAAGCTGCATGGGCATCTGTACCTGTACACGCCAACCAAGCTCTGACTCAATGCCCAGACGTATCAAGGCCGTTATTACGGCCTGAGGTAGTTGTTCTGGATACTGATTTCTCAGGATCTATGCACCCAGATTGCATGAAAATGTAATCACATGTCAGTTGTAGTATAATATATTTGTCCACTGAATACCCGTTTATCATCTGCATTTCTTTTTGGTTTAGCAATTTTAATGGCCAGTATTGTACATTCCAACTCCCGCGACGCACACATATGTAACGGAATTAGCCATGACTTTTTTTTTTTTTTTTTTTTTTTTTTCAATATCTATCGGACTCAACTGCGTGGTCATTAGTCCGTAGCTTACTAACTACTTCAACTAAGGTAAACTAACTTAAGGACAACACAAACAGGCATGCCCGAGGAGGGACTCGAACCCCCGACGGCGAACGGCCGCGCTCCGCAGCACGGAGCCCCAGTACGCGCGGATAATCCGCCGCGGCAGCTATAACTGAAACTTTCATTTTCCTTCATGGAAATGCGGGGCACGAAACGCCAGGTCAATCCTCAGCACTATTAATGTTTTGTTATTATAATTCAAATGTCTGTAAATCTATCGGACCAAACTGCGTGGTCATCAGTCCGTAGCTTACAAACTATTTAAACCTAGGTAAACTAACCTAAGGACAACACACACACCCATGCGCCAGGGAGAACTCGAACCTCCACGGCGAGCAACCGCGCGCTCCGCAACGAGACGCTTTAGACCGCTCGGCTACTCCACCGCGGCTTATTATAATTAATGTAGAAGCTCTTGGAACCTCTTTTTTTCTTCTTTTTTTATGAAGAAGTCTGATTTTATAAGTTGTTTCTAGAATATTTAAAGGAGCCAGATTATGAGCGAATGATTTATCACGCTGAACCGCAACCTAGTTTCCACCAAGTTAATCTTAAATATGGTAATACGAATTTTAGGTATAATATCTTATTTCAGGCAAATGAGCACTTTAGTTAATAACTAGCTTACACCCGCGGCTCCGCTCGCGTGTGGTTGATTGTGATGGATAAGCTATCTTTCAGTAGTCTGCTATGAGACTGGTTTTGAAGGATGAAATGAAATACAATACCTTCTTTAGAAACAAACATTTTTAATCAACATTATCAGGAAAGTAAGTAGTGTAGATCAAATCACACGTAAAAATGCACTCGTTTCGAAGTATCCAAACACGAAATTCAACAATAATGATTGTAATAATATCACAGATCGATCACTTGATATAATGCGCGAAAAGTCAAATCGATTTTTTTAAACAGATGTATTATAGAAATTTCTTTTTTTACTGCTTTATATATTTATTCTTTAATTTCCTTATTCGTATGCTTATCCTTACAGAGAAAGAGCTGTAGACATTGTAGCACGCATAAACCAAAGATACGGTCTGTGGCATCACGTTTCGCTATATGTAACCTCCTTGCTATAGAGGGGCCGGCCGCGGTGGCCGTTGTGGCTGAGGGGCTCCAGTCACGGTCTGCACGGCCACTACGGTCGGGGGTTCGAATCCCCCCTCGGGCATGGATATTTGTATCGTCCTAGTTCGTAAGTAATTCATAAGTAGTTTGTAGGTTTAGGGACTGATGACCCTGTAGTTAAGTCCCATAAGCTTAACAAACATTTGAACATTTTTTGCTATAGAGGCGCAAACGTCATTGCTGGCCTTCAGCCCGAATTTTTTTATAATTTGACGACTTTCAACCACAATATCTCCCACTCCCTTATTGCTATCGGCATGTAACTTCTACGGTGTACAACAGGAGACTTCGGACAACAATTACACACAGACCATTCGTTTGCGTTCTATAGTTTTCGCTGCAGAGCGAAATATTAACACACACACACGCGCGCGCGCGCGCGCGCGCGCGTAGAATTTTATATACACCGATAACTTTCCATCCCAATATACTCTATTCTTTTATCATTATCAACCCTGAAGCAACAATGCAACCAATAAAACCCTTTTTAAAGAGTAAATATAATTTTCAAAGAGTAATATGTTCCTCATTTCGCGTTACATTCTTCAAATTACGAAATATCTATCAGATCGCTATGAAACCGTGCAAAAACGTTCCTCATATTTAAATTAGTAACTGTACAATTATTTAAGTCTCTGCGTCTTCTCGTTCGGGCGTGATAAGCGTACACCGAACAGACATTCGCTTTAACATATATAGATAAATAGCTATCCGATCGCCATAAAACCGCGCCTAAAGCCTTCCCCGGGTAGACATTAGTAACTGTAAAAATTTTTAGCTCTTTATGTCTTGTGGTTCAGACGTGATAAACGTACACCGAACAGACATTCGCTTTAACATATATAGATAAATAGCTATCCGATCGCCATAAAACCGCGCCTAAAGCCTTCCCCGGGTAGACATTAGTAACTGTAAAAATTTTTAGCTCTTTATGTCTTGTGGTTCAGACGTGATAAACGTACACCGAACAGACATTCACATTTATAGATATAGATAATTACAGTAATCAAAAGTCGTCTGTCTTAAAAGTTTCAGAACGCACTGAACAAGAGCAACAATAAGTGACATAACGATCGATCCAGCATTTATCAAAAGAAATGGCACAAATACTAAAGTTTTCAGTTTAGAAAGACAGTGCAAGAAAATACGTACCCAGTTTGCATCCTCATAAAAATTGTAGGGATATGAGACACAAGAAAGAAAAGGAGATGTCCTTTTTTCTGTAATGACGCTGTAGACTGAATACCCTTGTGCAATAAGAGTTGTGATACATTAGACATTGTGGACATCAGTCTCTGTTAGTGAGGAAGGCGGACAGCCGATTTCGGTTTATTGGGAGAATTTTGGGAAGATGTACTTCATCTGTGAAGGAGACCGCGTATAAAACGCATCTACGACCACGTCTTGAGTATTGTCCAGTGTTTGGGACCCGCAGCAGATCAGTTTAGCCGGCCGCGGTGGCCGAGGGGACTGAGGCGCTTCAGTCACGGTCTGCACGGCCACTACGGTCGGGGGTTCGAATCCCCCCTCGGGCATGGATATTTGTGCCGTCCTAGTTCGTAAGTAGTTCATAGGTAGTTTGTAAGTTTAGGGACTGATGACCCCGTAGTTAAGTCCCATAAGCTCTACAAACATTTGAACAGATCAGTTTAAAGGAAGACATAGCAGCAGTTCAGAGGCGAGCAGCTAGGTTTGTTACTGGTAGGTTCGACCAAGGCTCGAGTGTCTCGGAAATGCTCCGGGAACTCCAACTGGGAATCGCTGCAGGAAAGACGACGTTCTTTTGTGAATTTCTGTTGCGGAAATTTAGAGGGCCGGAATTTTAAGCTCACTGTAGTACGATCTTGCTGCCGCCTACTTACATTTCGCGTAGTGATCACAAAGACAAGATAAGAAAGATTAGGGCTTGTACGGAGAAATATACGCATTTTTTTCTCGTTCTATTTGGGTGTGGAATAGGAAAGGAAATGCCTAGTAGTGGGACAGTGTACGCTCCGCCACGCACCTTACGGTGGATTGCGGAGTATGTATGTAGATGTAGCTACAGTTCTTATAAAGAAGTAGACACTAGACTTTGGCGACTACATATATTTGCTATTGTCACAACAATCCATTAACGAGAACTCAACGTATGCGTATGTTTGCTTATGCCCGGCCGGCCGCGGTGGCCGAGGGGACTGAGGCGCTCCAGTCACGGTCTGCACGGCCACTACGGTCGGGGGTTCGAATCCCCACTCGGGCATGGATATTTGTGCCGTCCTTAGTATTCGCTAGTTCATAAGTAGTTTGTAAGTTTAGGGACTGATGACCCCGTAGTTAAGTCCCATAAGTTCTACAAACATTTGAACATTTGAGCTTATGTCCGCCGAGTACTGGCGTGCGTGACGTCACCTTTCCCCACCACCGCAGCTCCGAGCTGTGGTAGTGAGCGCTCCTGCTCGCGGAGCAGTCTGTTGGAACAGCCTGCTGAGTAGGACAATAAAAAAGCTCTACTGAGGGAACCTAAGTTACGACCCTGCATTAAAGTATGACAGTGACGGAAGCCAGTCACCGAGGATGAAATCCAGCGCGAGCGGGAGCTGGTATATAACCGTGAATGGCCGGCCGCGGTGGCCGAGGGGACTGAGGTGCTCCAGCCACGGTCTGCACGGCCACTACGGTCGGGGGTTCGAATCTCCCCTCGGGCATGGATATTTGTGCCGTCTTTAGTATAAGGTAGTTGATAAGTAGTTTGTAAGTTTAGGGACTGATGACCCCGTAGTTAAGTCCCATAAGCTTAACAAACATTTGAACATTTTTTTAAACCGTGAATGGCGCGTTGGCTGCCTCCGTATCTCTCCTCGCGCGCGTCTGTTTATCGCCACGTTCGCGTCTGGACGCCGTGGTCCATCGTGCCTTAATGTGGTGCGACTTCATAGCAATAGAACGACACATTTTATTGCACTCACAACATCGCTTTGTGTGCCATACTAGTCGCCGATACTACCTCGACTAGCACCTACATAAATTAGCGGCTTGTAGAATTGAACACGTTCAGGTCACGCGACCTAGTTTCTGCTACAAAGCGTTGTTGTCGCCTGGTGTGACAGCTACTTCTCTAGTCTCTCTTGTCAACAGACGTGTCGTTCGTTTTTATTTTTTTATTTTTTTTAATGTAATACATTTTTTAATTTGCTCATTTTCGTCATGATGGAAAACCACGAAGGAAATGTGTGCAACTGGTCATGCAAAGACGTGATAACATTTTTGGATAATTTTCGTGAATATACAAATAATGACTATTACATGGAAAACAATGTTATGGAAACATACAGAAATCAAATGAAGTCAAGAAAGTTCACAAGCTGAGTATGCCCATTTTGAAGTGCACACTGCATGTCAAATGAGAAAACTTCCTGTTACAAGACCGATGTTCTCGATGAATATTAGCACACGCAATCCAACGAAAAGACTGTCAACCCTATCACACAGGCGGTTCTGAACTTTCGCGATAATGTTAGATGATGCGTTAGTTTCCCACGTGTCATTGTTTAGGACGTGCCGGCCGCGGTGGCCGAGGGGACTGAGGCGCTCCAGTCACGGTCTGCACGGCCACTACGGTCGGGGGTTCGAATCCCCCCTCGCGTATGGATATTTGTGCCGTCCTTAGTCTTAATTAGTTTATAAGTAGTTTGTAAGTTTAGGGACTGATGACCCCGTAGTTAAGTCCCATAAGCTATACGAACATTTGATTTGTTTAGGACGTCATATCTACTAAACTGTAAGTCGCATTATAAAATAATTATGTAGGTGCATTCATTAGCATAAATTACTACAGTTTAAAAAATATGTTGGGAATACATTTGGTAGCAAGGAAGTACTAGATTTAAACGTCATTCATAATACGGCAGTTTCTCAAGCATCTCAGTGTTAATAACATCGTATCTCCTAAACTACGAGTAGCACAGTGAAATAATTATGCTTATAACCTTCGCGAAAGTGCAAGCAATACGTTGACAAAGTTTCATCACAATCCGATGAATGGTGCAGTAGCGCATAAATTATGAACAAACAAAAGAAAAATTCAAACCCGGTGTTGCCCAGGTAGTTATTTATTAAATCTTCAATTAGTACATCTCTACTTCCATTTTCTATCTCTGATCACCTTCTGTTTTCTTCTCTCCCCCCCCTCTCTCTCTGATCGTCTTCTCCCCTCCCCTCTCACTTTCTCTCTCTGTTCATCTCCTCCTTTCCCTTCTCTCTGTTCACTTGCTCCTCCCACTGTCTCCTCCTTTCTCTGTCCATTTCCTCCTCCCCTCTCTCTGTTCATCTCCATTCAACTGTCTGTCACCATCTCCCCTCTTTCTCCTCCTTTCATCCCTGTCTCTCCACCTCCTCCTCCACCTACTCTTCTTCCTCCTATACATGGTGTTACAAAAAGGTATGGCCAAACTTTCAGGAAACATTCCTCACACACAAAGAAAGAAAATATGTTATGTGGACATGTGTCCGGAAACGCTTAATTTCCATGTTAGAGCTCATTTTATTACTTCTCTTCAAATCACATTAATCATGGAATGGAAACACACAGCAACAGAACGTACCAGTGTGGCTTCAAACACTATGTTACAGGAAATGTTCAAAATGTCCTCTGTTAGTGAGGATACATCCACCCTCCGTCGCATGGAATCCCTGATGTGCTGATGCAGCCCTGGAGAATGGCGTATTGTATCACAGCCATCCACAATACGAGCACGAAGAGTCTCTACATTTGGTACCGGGGTTGCGTAGAAAAGAGCTTTCAAATGCCCCCATAAATGAAAGTCAAGAGGGTTGAGGTCAGGAGAGCGTGGAGGCCATGGAATTGGTCCACCTCTACCAATCCATCGGTCACCAAATTTGTTGTTGAGAAGCGTACGAACACATCGACTGAAATGTGCAGGAGCTCCATCATGCATGAACCACATGTTGTGTTGTACTTGTAAAGGCACATGTTCTAGCAGCACAGGTAGAGTATCTTGTATGAAATCATGATAACGTGCTCCAGTGAGTGTAGGTGAAAGAACATGAGGCCCAATCAAGACATCACCAACAATTCCTGCCCAAACGATCACAGAAAATCTGTGCTGATGACATGATTGCACAATTGCGTGTGGATTTTCGTGAGCCCACACATGTTGATTGTGAAAATTTACAATTTGATCACGTTGGAATGAAGCCTCATCCATAAATAGAAAATGAGCTCTAAAATGGAAATTAAGCGTTTCCGGACACATGTCGACGTAACATATTTTCTTTCTTTGTGTGTGAGGAATGTTTCCTGAAAGTTTGGCCATACCTTTTTGTAACACCCTGTATATGAAGACACACATGTATGTGCCAAGTTTCATTGTGACTGGCCAAACGATGTCAAAGTTGCAAGGCAACCTTCGTCAAGGTAAATTCACTCGGTTGCAGATTATAAAAATCTTCACGAAAACATAATGTGCTGACTTTCATGGTGACCAGTCAAACAATTTGGATGTTTGTTGTATCGTACCCTTCGCCATGCACCTGTGGAGGCTTATGAAAGGTAGCTGATGTATTCATTCGGTATAAGCTATCTTCATTCCACATTTCATTCAATTCCTTTCAGCGTGAAGAGTAACAAACATGTTAACCCACTGTAAGGTAACCTCTGCCATGCACTGTATGGTGGCTTCCTAAAGGTAGCTCATGTGTTAATTCAGGGCATAGGCTATCTGCATTCTAAACTTCATTCAAATACATCCATCCCTTTTAGCATGAAGGAGTAGCAAACATATTATCCCATTGTAAGGTACCCTCTACCGCGCACCGTACGGTGGCTTTCGAACAGTAGCCCACATGCCAGTGTATTGATCAGGGTATAAGCTACCTCCGTTCTAAATTTCATTCATATTCGTCCAACCATTTCAGTGTGAAGGCATAAGAAATGAATTAGCTAATTGTAATGCACCCTCTGCCTTGCACCATATGAAATTAATTTTAGTATGCATATAACCTTCGCGTGAGTACAAGAAATAAGTTGACAAAGTTATATCTCAATCGGATGTATGGTATGGCCGTGCATAAAATATGAACAAAAAGAGAAACGAACAAGCATTATTTTTTATATATTAGATTTATGCATTTGTTTTCAAATTCCCATTAAAACCATACGTTGGTAACTGCAAATACTTTTTGCTGGTGGTTTTCACCCCATTGATTCGGTACGCTTGGTATGCATCAAAGCTGACAGCCAAAAAACCATCATTTAAAATTCTGAATGAAGTAAGCTGAAGCATATTTTTAAAAAATTTTCTTACATCAAATTGATTACATAAAATTCACATGGTGTGAGTAATATTTATGTTTTAAATGTTTCTTTGATGATCATCACCCTGAAAAAGTAACGTAACTTCCAGAGAGAGCTGCTAGAATTTTCAGAAATTTGTTTAGTAATGTCAATTAATTGAAATGATTGTAGGAAGTCTGAATATATTAATACTGCACTGATAAACTGAATTGTTCAATCACATTTAAATATTTCATCAGGATTGGAATACAACTATAGAATCTGACAAAGTGCATATGTAAAGTATCCTCCATCATGCACCATCCAAAATTTTATGTGACAGTGACCTTCCTCTTATTTTGAAGGTCAAGTGTCAAAAATGTCATGAAGATTTTAGGATGAACAAAGTGTCCTTATTCGCATGTCACATGATGCCACAGGTTTTCAACCATATAATTGGTTATGACATCATATCTCCTGAACTATATGTTGTAAGTAGCTCTTACCCCTATGTCAATTGTTACCTCATGGAAGGAATGATGCAGCACTTTTGCACGCATTTCATTGTTTATTACATCATATAAAAACACAAAAACATTCATTTTTATTTATTAGATATCACCAAAGAGGGACACTAGAGTAATGGTGGAATTTGATATGATTGGACGAATCTCGATTTATAATGCACCATGCTGGCAGGAGGCAGCATTCGTGGCACAACATGAATAAGTGGATCTCGCCTGCCACAAAGGTGTTATACAAGGCGGTGCTGTCTCTGTTATGAAGTAGGGTATATTTTCCTGCTACGTAATGAACCCCCCAATTGTTCTGGAAGGGACTTTGCATGGCGTGTAGTTATGTTGAACTATCCATGGAGCAGCCACTAGGGGAACAATAGACTTGCTGTAGGACAAGCAAAAAGTATGTAAGCTCACCCGACACTAGCATCTTCCCAATAAAAACCAGGCCCCAGAGAGAGCACAGAAACGAAATGACAGATGTCACAATAATAGAAGAAACTATCTATGGTTTGCGCATACGATCACAACAACAGGGGTCGGACATGTCGATTTGCAGCTCCCGAATCTTGCTGTGTAAATGCAGCTGTAACACACCCATAACCATAGTAATTGTGGAGTGCTTCATAACCAAGCAATCAGCAGTAGTTCGCAGATAACTAAGACGAGTCTGCTCCCAAGTTGATGGGTACCACTTGCCGCTAGTTGGCGGTAACCACCGCACACCGAATCTTGTGATGTCGAATCCTCTAGCAACTGCGAAGGAGATCTGCTCTCCAGGTTACTTAAAGACTCGACCGATGAATTTCAGTGCGGCTCCATGGTGTACAGAAGGTTCTTGTAGCCAGCAGGAGTAACTCGTGCTGTTCTGGCTGCCTGCAGTTGTGGAGTTCCGGCACTCAAGTTGGGTGATGGTGTGACCTGAACTGGCATGAAGTCCCAGAATGTCGGTTTGCAGAGGGATTTAGAACATATACATTACTAAAATATTATGAACTACCTCGAACAGAATGACCTATTGACGCTTAGTCAACACGGGTTCCGAAAGTATCATTCTTGTGATACATAGATAGCTCTTCAATCACATGATGTGATGAGTGCTATCGACAAGGCATGTCATATAGATTCCGCATATCTAGATTTCAGGAAGGCTTTTAACACTGTACCTCACAAGCGTCTTCTAATCAAATTGTGTGCTTAGGAAATATCACCACAGATTTGCGACTGGGTTAATTATTTCCTGTCAGGAAGGACACAGTATGTTATAATTGATGGAAAGTGAGTGAGTAAACGGAAGTGATATCTGGCATTCCTCAGGGAAGTGTTAGAGGGCCCCTACTGTTCATAATCTTCATAAATGATTTGGGAGACAGTGTGAGATTATTCACAGATGCTGCTGTCATTTATTGGTTAGTAAAATCATCAGAAGATCAAAAGTAACTATAAAATGATTTAGATAAGATATCGGCATGGTACAAAAATTGGTGATTGACTCTTAATAATGATAACTTTGAAGTATTTCATCCCATTAAACTACATTTACACTATAAATCAGTCAACTATACATGCCGTAATTTCAACAAAGTACCTAGGAATATCAAATACGAACAACTTCAATTAGAAAGAACACACAGAAAATACTGTAGGGACAGACAACCAAAGACTATGTTTCATTGGCTGACACAAGAAGATACAACAGTTCAACTAAAGGAACTGCCTACACTATACTTGTGTCATATATTGGAGTATTGGTGTCCACTGTGGGATTCTCACCATTTAGAGACATTTCAGAGTAGGATAGGCCATTTTGTATTATCATGATATAGGGGAGAGTCGCGGATATGGTGCACGAATTGGGGTAGAAATTATTAAAAGAAAGGCATTATTCATTGCAGCGAAATCTACTGTATTTGTGAAATTTCTCTTCCGAATATGAACATATTTTGTTAGCATCTGCCTACGTAGGGAGACATGATCATCATAATAAAATAAGAGAAGTCAGATGCAAAATGGAAAGATTTAGGTGTTCCTTTTTCCCCATGCGCTGTCAGGATTACTTTTATAACCCTCTCTTCCTCTGTGGTGAGGAGTGGTGTGGGCAGATAATGCGGCCTCGCCCAAACGTGTGATTAAGTTTTGGGGTGAGATAGACATTCACAAAGTTGACTTGCACAATCATGCCAAGCATTCAAAGATATTGATATGAACTTGTGTGTGGATCACAATGAGTAGTTTGTTATATGTAGCCACTGTTGTATGCTATCATGGAACACTGGGACATTAGTGACAATAACAGGTGTACTTATGATCAATCCTTTGCCCACATCCATGTAGTGCAACTTCTCAAATTGATATGGCTCCCTGCCACCTCTCCATATCATTGAAGCCAAGCTGTCACCACACAGATGTCTTTTGCGAAGCTCACCAAGAGAACTACGTCATCCACATAGGTGAAACAATGAAATCATGTATTGCATAGGTGACTGCCCTCCCAGTGCTTACATAGACCATGGAATTCACACTTGAGGGCAAAGACAAAGTACAACAGTGGACAGACTTGTCTCACCAAATGCCCAAAAGGAAACAGTGATGAACTGCAGCCATTAACTATGACCTTGGACGGTAGCCCTCAGATGAGATGGAGACCGATTACATACCCATCTCTCTTGACCCATCCCACAGGAAACAATATTCAACTCAGTCAAAAGTGTGATCTAAGTTGATCACATCTATATATATATATATATATATATATATATATATATATATATATATATATATATATATATATACAGGGTGAGTCACCTAACATTACCACTGGAAATATTTCGTAAACCACATCAAATACTGACGAACCGATTCCACAGACCGAACGTGAGGAGAGGGGCTAGTGTAATTGGTTAATACAAACCATAAAAAAATGCACAGATGTATGTTTTTTAACACAAACTTACGTTTTTTTTAATGGAACCCATTAGTTTTGTTAGCACATCTGAACATATAAACAAATATGTAATCAGTGCCATTTGTTGCATTGTAAAATGTTAATTACATCCGGAGATAGTGTAACCTAAAGTTGACGCTTGAAACCTCCGACATTCAGTTGCGCATTGTAACAAACACGGGCCACGATTAGCGAGCAGCATCTGCAGGGACATGTTTCGATGACGACCGTGTTTACGAGTGTGGCTGTAGTGTACTGTTGTGGTTTGGTCTAGCTGTCGCAGTGTCTGTATGTAGAGCTTGCTGATATTGTTATTCTGCATTCGTCTTTGCACACAGACTAACTGTAGTACACTGTGTTACCAGACGTCTGTGATAGTGTAGTGTTGTAGGAACTGTGACAATGTTGTATTTGAACTCTGAAAAGGCGGAGATGATACTTATCTATTGGCGAGTGTCGACAAAATGCAGCTGAAGCCTGCAGGGTGTATGCAGAACGGTACCCACACAGAGAGCATCCAATGTGCTGCACATTTCAAAATATCTACTGCCAACTGTATGCAACAGGTATGGTCGTAGCACGTAAACGGGTCCGTAACAGGCCCGTCACAGAAGTGGGTGCAGTTGGTGTGTTAGCTGCTGTTGCCATGAACCCACACAGGAGTGCACAGAACATTGCGAGAACCGGTGGGCTGAGTCAAAGTAGTGTCATGTGCATACTGTGTCATCACCGCTTTCACCCGTCAGCAATTACATGGTGATGACTTTAATCATCGACAGCAATTCTGTCAATGGGCATTAACAGAGAATGCATTGCAGTTCTACCTGTTTACCAATGAAGCAGATTTCACAAATCATGAGGCAGTGAATCTACGGAACATGCATTACTGGTCCATGGACAATCGTCGCTGGCTCCGACAGGTAGAGTGACAGCGACCATGGACTGTAAATGTATGGTGTGAAATCATTGGTGACCACCTCATTGGTCCTCACTTCATTGCAGGGGCCCAACAGCTGCAACATACATCGCGTTTCTACAAAATGATCTGCCAACATTGCTCGAAAATGTCCCACTGGAAACGCATCGACGTATGTGGTATCAGCATTATGGTGCACCTGCACATTCTGCAATTAACACTAGGCTGACCCTTGACAGAATGTTTGATGGGCGTTTCATAGGACATGGAGGACGCATAAATTGGCCAGCCCGTTCTCCTGATCTTACACCTCTGGACTTCTTTCTGTGGGGTACATTAAAGGAGAATGAGTACCGTGATGTGCCTACAACCCCAGAGGATATGAAACAATGTATTGTGGCAGCCTGCGGTGACATTACACCAGATGTACTGGGGTGTGTACAGCATTCATTATGCCACAGATTGCAATTGTGTGCAGCAAATGATGGCCACCATTTTGAACATCTATTGGCCTGACATATCGGGACACACTCTATTCCACTCCGTAATTGAAAATGGAAACCACGTGTGTACGTGTACCTCACCCCTCATGGTAATGTACATGTGCGTCAGTGAAAAAGACCAATAAAGGTGTTAGCATGTGGACGTAATGTGCTGTTCTAGTCTCTTCTGTACCTAAGGTACATCACTGTTCCCTTTGGATCCCTTCTTAATTCGGTGCTCTCCGATACACACAATCAAACAGCGGAGAAGTGGGACTCAAGCGTCAACTGTAGGTTACAATATCTCCGAATGTAATTAACATTTTACAATGCAAGAAGCGGCACTGATTACGTATTTGTTTATATGTTCAGTTGTGCTAACAAAACTAATGGGGTTCCATTAAAAAAAACTTAGGTTTGTGTTAAAAAACATACTTCCATACATTTTTTTATGGTTTGTATTAACCAATTACACTAGCCCTCTCCTCATGTTCGGTCTGTGGAATCGGTTCATCAGTATTTGATGTGTTTTACGAAATATATCCAGTGGTAATGTTAGGTGACTCACCCTGTATATAATATAGTGTCAAACTATTGTAATTGAGGAAGATTATGGCAAAGCTTTTGTTTTTTTGGATGATGAGCTAGTTTTACTGAGTGAGTTGATGATCACTTCAGCTTTCTGTTGTGAATCTTCGAAGAAGCTTAGGTGAGCCAATCAAACCAAATATCATGGTTTGCAGTCTTTCTTTTTTGTGTCATAATGATAAAAATTTCTCTGATAATTGTCTGAGTGGTGGGGTCATCTTGTCACAATGTTCAAATGAAATTTATACTTATCATCTTCTTTTGTATCCTCAGGATGTGCACTGTGAGCAATAGGTTCGGGAGGTGGGCTGTGGCTAGCTAGGATTGTGAACAGATATGCAACTGAAAGAAGTGATTAGTTCACATATACTTTTATTACAACTGAAGATAACACTCAACTTTTGGGTGTGCTTGTTGTACACGGATCTCTGCTATACTGATGTACTCTTCTGTTTATTCATTGACTGCTAGACTGCACTGTCCTCCGTTATACAGCTGTTGTGGCTGTTGGTGCACTGGCATATTTCGGCGAGCCCTCTTCTCATGATAGGGCAGTGTGTGGCACAAGGCAGAGGGGTACAAGACTTGAGGTGCCCCCATTGGTCGAATTACTGTGATGTGAATTATTGCATCTTCATGAAGTGGCACGGTAACCTGCATGGTCTGCTGTCATTGTGGTGAATGTCAATGCCACAAAATCTTTAGGCAAAGATGAAGAAGTAGCTTGTGTCACAGTATTTTAATGATGATGATGATGACAATCTTTAAAATGCCATGAAAGGCAGGTGGCAACATTTTTAGAAGGAACATGTAAAGAATTGGAATGCTCAAATTTAAATGGTGACAATGTTGTATATAAAAAAGAAAAAAAAAACTGTAGTTTTCAAACCTATATAATTTTTTTTACAGGTTGTTTAGTTATAGCTAGTACAGCTTATTATCTGAACCACCCTTTTCTGTTCACATATAATTTATTTACATTTTTTACCAATTGTGTTTTGTAAAATAAAAATACCATTGTTATTTTGCATCACTAAAATTGTTATATTACATCAAATATATTTCATCTTTTACAGTTGTTACTGGTTCAACAGATGGTATTGGTAAAGCATATGCCCTTGAGCTAGCAAGGCGAGGACTCAACATTGTCCTAATCAGCAGGAACCAGCAGAAGTTGGATGCTGTTGCAAAAGAGATTGGTAATGTGATTCTTCATGAAACATAATAAGAATATAATATATATTTTATGTACTTTCATTAAAGCTACTTCCTAATTTCATTGTGTGATCACATACTTTATTAACAAAAGAGGTGACAAGTTATTTGTCAGCACTTATTAGGGCATTGTACAACTAAAAATGTACGTTACTGGCCAGATACAATGGCAACAGTCTGTGTAATGCATAACAGGCAAGCATCACTTTGTCACATTTGTAAGCCTGAGGCAATACTAGGTGCATGTTAAATATTTATCTATGACTTTTATTTAATATTTGTAAGGTGAGGGCTGTTTTATCATTGCAGTTAATACTGTGCTTAATATGATACACACACATCAAATGTTACATATACAAGTGGTTAAATATGCATATACTGTCTTTTAGAGACAGACAGAGAGAGGGGGGCTCATGTAGTGTGAGTCTGAGACAGGGGGCACACCAGTGACACTACAAAGTCTTCTCTTTCTTACTCTGCTCAGAATACACCATGAAAATGCCTTCCTGTGAGTACACCACTCTAGTAGTATGCACTAATGTGAATATACCTGAGCATAAACTATCTGAAACAATTCAGAACTGTACATTTTCTGATAACTGATTTTTCAGATAAGTTATCATTTGAAAAAAGTCGTCCACAATCATGGGAGCACTGTGAAATTAAGAAAAATATGTATGTACTAAACACAACAATGTAAAAATGCTCCCATACATCCATAAATTCTTTTGATTTTTGCAAATGACCAGCTGTTATTTTAGTCCCACAAATCTCAATGATTTCTTAGGCTTCCCTGTGATTACTAGGAGTAGCCTGTGCATTCTAGTAACATTTCTATATACAAAAGCAGTAATGGAGATTTGTGTACTTTATGACTGATTGCTAACATTTTTTCCTTGGAAACTAGAAATTTTGTTGGAATACTGGCATTATGTTTGCATTCCAGCTCAGTCTGGTGTCGTTCCTAACAGCAAGCACTCTGGCAGTCCAAAGCAGCTAGAAACATTGTTTTAACATTTATAAACCCTGCTAGTATTCACCTAGCATGTAATTTTCGTTATGAACAAATTTGATTTGATTTTATATGACTTGAGCACAACATGTTCTATTTTTTTACATCTCATATCATAATTTTGTACATTTGATGGTGTCAGAATCTGGATAAAGTGTATTTATTACAAAGCAACTTGTTGGGCTGCTTGTTTCCGTTTACAGTAAATAATTTGTTGCAGTTGCTACATTTAAGACAAGCAATGTTCAAAATCATAAGAACTATTAGTCATTAATGGAAGTTTATGGTATGCAAATTTGAATTTGCTGACCTGAATCCTTTTAGTCAACTGATGTTTCAGTGAATAAATATTTGGATAATCAATGCTCTACTGTAACACAATATACAAATATTCCTACACATTGGCACCTCTCTTGTGATTATCAAAGTCTCCACTTTGAGATAATTCTTGATTTTATTTCAATCCACTAAGGGCTGCACGCCTACACTGCCTCAACGGAGGTGGCTTATATTTTCTTTTTAAAATTTTGTGACATAAGCTTTACAGCTGATTTGTAACTTTTATTATGTGACTTGTTTAATTTATATTTTCTGATGAAGCCAATCATAGTTATTGCTGAAACCAGGTTAAATAATTCTGTCTTCGTGACTGAGGGCTGTACTTTTATCCTTTGACGTTATAATGGTCAATGACAGTTCACAGCTATGTTTAAAATTTTAATTTAATTTTGGGATTAAGATTTTGTCGTTTGTTATAAATAGGCTATTTCTTAGTTTTGAAATAATATTACCCTAACAAATATCATTGTTGACTGGCAGCATTAATAAATATTTTGATGCTTTTGAATCATAATATGAATAAAACTTCATAAAATCTATTGAATGTAAAAATTGTACTCATTACTCCATTTGTGTTATATATAAACAGTCAAAATTTAAGAGAGAGTTGAGTTGTCAGTTTTTAGTTATTTTCGTTCACACTTACTTTCATTTTTGTGGAACTCACGTCCTTCACTTTTATTCTCTTGTCAGTTCTTAGTTTTTCTTTGAGATTTACTTTCTACAATAATATTTTATAAATCTCTTGTGGTTTGTCCACCACATTATGTCATCATAGTTAAACTATATCATTACTCTTTTTTCATATACAACTTGACACTTTGTATTATTGGTATTAAGAATAATCTTGTTTTGTATTTTCTGTTTACTATTGTGGTACTGTATGCATATTGACAGTCTATTTCCTGTAGCTATAGCCTCTCCCTTGCCATACCCCACAGGTTTTCCTTAATTTCTTTGCTTCCTGCTACTGTTAAAAGATGTCATATTTATATGTTTTTCAATCAAGGATGTCAGAGACATTTTAGCTGCTTGTTATGGCATTGGATTAAATTAGAAAAGGGAGCTGAAAATGTATTCCTTGTCTGAGGATTGAACCTGGGTCTTCTGCGTACTATGCAGATGCTCTATCTACTAAGCTAGCTGGGACATGGTGGATATCTGTTACAGTCTGCAATACACAAATTCTCAACTTATAGCCTACATTACTACCATAGTGACACTTGCCCATTAGTCTCATTGACTTGTGGCTATAGTTAGTTTAGTATCATAAATAGATCAAGACAAAAGAACAGATACCATATATTATATGTTTTTACCTGCCTTCTTTTTCTCTCCAGACAACTGTACACTTTCCTTTACATGTATCTAGCATTATCAATATGACTTATTTGTTAAAGCTTCACAATAAAAATTAACATTATTACTGCCTCACTTTCATGGATCAAAAGTAAAAATTAATAGTTTTGTAACTAAGAATTATTATTAAATTGGATGTTTGATAATGCTGCTAAGAATATAGCTATATTTTTACAGGGATTTGGCTAATTATAATAAATAAGTTATTTTAAAAATAGTAAACTGTCTTTATCACTGACTGCTTAACTTGTGGTGTAGACCTAATATATTAGAGATTATTATGAAACATTTGATAAGTGTGTTGATGCATCCTGATATTAAGGATAATGAACTATGTTTCACACAATTGGTAAAGACAGTCTTATTTTATAAATGATGTGCAATTTATAGTGTTGTGTGTGTTATAAATTAGTAATTAGTATATTTGCTTTACAGAATCAAAGTACATCATTCAAACAAAAACAATATCAGCAGACTTTAGCAAAGGGAAGGCAGTATTTGATATCATTGAACATGAACTCAAAGACATCCCTATTGGAATTTTGGGTGAGTGCCTCAAAAGATAAGTTTACCCATATAAAGTGTATTGTGACTGTACAGTAATGCAGTTAATGAAGCGGTTATACTTTAAGGCTTCATATCCCCTTTAGTCTACGGTTTTTGTAATGAAGTAGACAGACATAATTGATCATGGTCATATTAATCAAACTGTCAGCATTTGTCTGAAGTGTTTTACAAAATAATGAGAAAAACAAATCTACTTGTTTAAATACATATATTCTACATGATACCACTAGTTTAATTGGCACAGTATCAGTCAATGTTTAATACATCAAAGCAAACAAATGACACATTAATACATCCAATGTCAGGTAATTCACAGATGGGAATGTTAAAAGTAATGATTTATTAACTGTTATGTTAAGTTTAAGAATGGGAAGAACCAAAGGAAAGAAGCTACTTTAAACAGGCTTCTGATCCCACATAATGGTATTTTTTTGCCACTGTACTTCAGTACTGTTTCTCTTCTACATACAGGATGGTCAGAAACAGCCTGAAAAGCTATGGGGCAGCTGGTCAGTGATCAATTTTTTCTCCTTCTAAGATTGTACATTTACACCTGTACACCACAAGCCACCTTGTGACATGATGGAGGGGTATTTGTCTACTACAGATCATATCTTTTTTTCCTGAACCAATGACATATGGTTCATGGTGTTGCAAGTTACAGTCTTACTGAGAAATAATTGTTAACAAAATGACTAATATGGTGCACAGTTTCATTTTAATCAGCACTGAAGTTAGTGACATGCAAATTCAAGTAGCTTGTCAGTGATGGTGTTGTCAGACATTTTCTTCATTTGGTTTCCTCATACTGAACAAGAACATGATACAAAAGCATTGGATGCTTGCCAGATTTGAACCTGAGCTTATTGTTCAGCAGTTTCATTCACTACAATTTTTGTTTTTGGTTGCACATTTGTTTTCAGACTGAAGTGATGAATTAAAATTTGTACTAAGATCAGGATTCATCACTTCATGATTGACACTTGAAAATGTCTCTAAAAACATAGTTTTTGTCTGGTTGCATCTGTTATTGTGGTCTTCAGACTGTAGACTGGTTTGATGCAGATCTCTGTGCTGCCATGTCCTGTGCAAGCCTCTTCATCTGAGAATAGGAATTGCTTATTCTATTTGTAAGCTGTATTCAGCTAATCACACAAATACCTTGTATAACAACACTGCCTCTGGCAAGCTGCTCGAATTTGAATGTATGCTAATTTGAGGGACTAACTTCAATGCCGATTAAATTGGTAATAGAATAATGTAGCAAATATTTTTTGTTAACAACTATTTTTAAGTACATCCTATACTGTAACAATCTTACAGACTATTTTGACTGTTGATGACTATCCTATGTGTGACTCTATGCACAATTTTTGCAGAGTCACTGAAAAACTAATTTGTGAAGGTAATTTTTTTTTAAAGTGAGAAACAATGGCACATCTTTGTCTATACATCCTGTCATGTGGTGGTTATTCACAATCAGCCCATTCAGAGCCCATTCAGGGTAATAAAGATGCCGATCAAGCTGACAAAGAGGCCTGCAGCGCCCCTGATATGACCCAGTGTCCTATTCCCTTGCGGGATATTAATTCTCTGTTGCGGCTGTGGTCCCTGCAGTTATGGGAGTAGGACTGGCTCTTAGTGACTCATAATAAGTGGTGTTATGAGAAGCTCACTGTCCATCCATGGCATTCCTCCTACCAACCTCTTAGGCGGGATGAAGTCATCATTACATGCCTCCTCATTGGGCAGTGTCCATTGACTCACAGTTTCCTACTCTAACATGAGGAGCCCCCACTCTGTGATGCCAGTGGTGTGCAGCTTACTGTCCACCACATTTTAATTGAGTGTAATTTATATTGTCCAAAGAGGATCGTAGCGAATCTTGGTGTAGATTTGCCCTCTATTTTAGGTAATGGTGAAGCGAGTGTGAGCAAAGTTTTAAAATTTTGTGACTTGTCTCAACTCTAGCCTAAGCATTTAGGCTGGAGGTTTTAATAAGTTACAGGGTGGTTGGCTCAACCTCTTTTATTACTGTGGTCAGCCAGCCATGGTTAGTTGTTGTAACTCTTTCTCAAGCTTCTCCAATGTGGTACTTTTCCGATCTTCATCTGTAATGTTTAGGTTTTGTATTTCACTTCAGCTGCATGTGTTACTTGCTGGATTGCTCTCCTTTATTTTATCAGTTTCTTTATTGTTCACACTACTTGGTTCTTAATTTTTTTAATTTGATCGGGTGCTGAAGACCAAGGTGTCGAGCATCCAATAGCCCCTATCATCATCATCACAATCAGCCACTTTGGCCAGTCTGTCTCTATGCCACCTTTTTACATTTATAACTACATCCATACTTCACAAACCACTTGAAGGTGTGTGGAAGCAGGTACTTTATGTACCACTGTCACTTATTCCTCCTATTCGAGTCATATATGTTCAATAACAGAACATCTCTCTTGCAGTGTCTGCCGCTGGAGTTTTGTAATAATCTCTGTGATGCTTACTATCTTTCTAAATGAACCCGTAACAAAGTCTGCTACTCTCTGTTAAATCTTTTTATGCCTTCCTTCAACCTTGTCTGGTATTCCATGATATTGAACAGTACTCAACCGCTGGACAGACAAGTGTTATGTAAATTACTTCCTTTCTTGAGGGACTGCACTTCCTGAGGAGTCTTCCAATGAATCTCAGTCTGGCATTTGCCTTACCCAATGTGAATTTTATATGGTCATGGAGATGGGAACTTGCCCTCCAACACATCCTCTCCTCTCCTCTCCTACCATGCTCCTGGCCTAAACCTACCTTAACCTCTCTCCCTCTGGCATCCTCAATTCACTTATTCATTTCTCACCCCCTGTTCTCCCTTTCTCTTGTTATTTAGTTGTGTGTGTGTGTTGCTATATATTTCCTTCTTAATTAATGAAATTTTTTTAACTCCCAACCCTCAGCCCCTCTGCAGTTGTATTATTATCTTCATCATTGTATGCATCTTTTTTGTATGAGTATTGGTGATGGCAAGATGAGGTAACTATTGGACAGCCACTCTGTTTCTTTTGAATAAAACTTCTGTGTTGAGCAGCCAAGTAATCAGAAATCTGTACGTTTTCACTTTGGTAAACAAGAAAATATTCCTATCTTTCTTGATATTTCTATTTACATCTGTATTCATCGATGCTGTAGTTTGTGATGCAATTTATATTTGTAAATAAAATTTCTTTTACTCCATTCCAAATCAGTTCTTACTTTACAAATGAACTTTATAATTTTGTAGTACAAAAAGATTGAAAAAATGAAGTGAATAGCTATAGATTGGTCAATATTTTATCTGGTATACCTGAATTTCTCCACCCCATGAACCACAGACATTGCCGAGGTGGGGTGGCTTGCATGCCTCAACGATACAGATAGCCATACCATAGTTTTGACCACAGTGGAGGGGTATCTGTGGAGAAGCCAGAAAAACATGTGATTCCTGAAAAGGGGCAGCAGCCTTTTCTGTAGTTACAGGGACAACAGTCTGGATGATTGACTGAGCTGGCCTTGTAACATCAGCTAACATGACTTTTCCATGCAGTTACTGCGAACGGCTGAATGCAAGGGGAAACTACAGTCGTTACTTCTCCCGAGGACATGCAGCTCTACTGTATGACTATACGATGGTGGCATCTACTTGGGTAAAATATTCTAGAGGTAAAATTGTCCCCCATTTGGACCTTCAAGCAGAGACTACTAAGGAGGATGTCGTCATCAAGAAAACCAAAACAGGCATTTTACAGGTCAGAGTGTGGAATGTTCTAACCCTTAATCGTGCAGATAAGCTAGAAAATTTGAAAAGAGAAATGGATAGGTTAAAGTTAGATATGGTAGGGATTAGTGAAGTTCGGTGGCAGGATGAACAGTATTTCTGGTCAGGTGAGTACAGGGTTATCAATAAAAAATCAGTTGGTGGTAGCGCAGGAGTAGGTCTGATAATGAATAAGAAAATAGGAATGCGGGTAAGTTACTATGAATAGCATAGTGAATGCATTATCATATTAAAGATAGACCCAAAGCCAACACCGACCACAATAGGGGGACTGGAACTCGGTAGTAGGAAAGGAAAGAGAAGGAAATCTAGTAGGTGAATATGGACTGGGAAAAAGGAATGAAAGAGGAGATCGCTTGGTAGAATTTTGCGCTGAGCACAATTTAATGATCACCAACACTTTGTTTAATCATCATGAAAGAAGGCTGTATACGTGGAACAGACCAGGAGACACTGTAAGGTACCAAATTGACTTTATAATGGTAAGGAATGGATTTAGAAACCAGGTTCTAAACTGTAAGACATATCCAGGGGCAGATATAGACTCTGACCATAACTTATTGGTTATGAACTGCAGATTAAAACTTAAGAGATTGCAGAAAGGTAGAAAAGTTAGGAGCTGGAACCTGGGCAATTTGAAGGAACCAGAGGTGGTTGAAAGTTTCAGAGGGATCATTAGGCAAGGATTGGCTGAAACAGGGGAAAGTAATACAGTAGAAGAAGAATGGGTAGCTCTGAGAGATAGGGTAGTGAAGGCTGCAGAGGACCTTATAGGAAGAAGGACAAGGTCTAATAGAAATCCCTGGATAACACAGGATATACTCAACTTAATTGATGAGAGGAGAAAATATAAAAATTCAGCAAGTGAAACAGGAAAAAGGGAGTACAAATGTCTGAAAAATGAGATTGACAGGAAGTGCAGCCTGGCTAAGCAGGAGTGGCTAGAGGACAAATACAGAACCGTAGAAGAATGCATAACTAGGGGAAAGATAGATACCACCTACAGTAAAATAAAAGACATACTTGGATACAAGAAAAGCAGCTGTATGAATATCAAGAACTCAGACAGAAAACCAGTTCTAAGCAAAGAGGGGAAAGCTGAACTGTGGAAGGAATATACAGAGGGCCTATACAAAGGAAATAAACTTGATGGCAGTATTCTAGAAATGGAAGACGAAGTGGAGGAAGATGAGATAGGTGATATGATACTGCGAGAAGAATTTGACATAGTGTTGAAGGACTTGAGTCAAAACAAGGCCCCTGGAGTAGATGATATTCCGTCTGAACTGTTGATGTCGTTAGGAGAGCCAGTCATGAAAAAATTGTATCACCTGGTATACAAGATGTATGAGACAGGGGAAATACCCTCTGACTTCAAGAAGAATACTGTAATTTCAATTCCAAAAAAGCACATGCAGACAAGTGTGAAAATTACAGAACTATCAGCTTAATAAGTCATGGTTGCAAAATACTAACACAAATTATTTACAGATGAATAGAACAACTTGTGGAATCTGACCTTGGGGAATATCAGTTTGGACTTAGGAAAAATGTAGGAACACAGGAGGAAATACTCACATTACGACTTATCTTAGAAGATAGGCTAAGGAAAGGGAAAACTATGTTTTTAGCATTTGTAGATTTGGAGAAAGCTTTTGACAATGTCGACTGGAATACACTCTTCCAAATTCTGAAGGTATCAGTGGTAAAATATAGGGAACAAAGAGTTATATTCAACCTTAAAAAAAAAAAAAAAATAATAAAAAAAACCAGTGGTTATTAGAGTCGAAGGGCAAGAAAGGGACGCAGAGGTTGGGAAGGGAGTAAGACAGGGTTGTAGCCTTTCCTGAATGTTGTTCAATCTGTACATTGAGCAGGCAGTGAAGGAATGGAAGGAGAAATTTGGAGAGGGGATTAAAGTGCAGGGAGAAGAAATAAAAACATTGTGGTTTGCCGATGACATAGTAATTCTGTTAGAGACCGCAAAGGATCTGGAAGAGCAATTGAATGGGATCAACAGTGTCTTGAAAGGAAGATATAAGATGAACATTAACAAGAGTAAAACAAAGGTAATGGAATGCAATGTCAGAAAATCAGGCGATGCTGAAGGAATTAGATTAGGTAATGAGACAATAAAAGTAGTAGATGAATTTTGTTATTTGGATAGCAAGATAACTTCTGATGGCTGAAGTAAAGAAGATATAAAATGCAGAATGGCTATGGGAAGAAAAGTGTTTCTAAAGAAGCGAAACTTGTTAACATCCAATATTAATTTAAATGTTAGGAAGTCCTTTCTGAAAGCATTTGTCTGGAGTGTAGCATTGTAGGGGAGTGAAATGTGGATGTTTAGGAATTCAGATAAAAAGATGATAGAAGCTTTTGAAATGTGGTGCTACAGACGAATGATGAAAATTAGGTGGGTAGATCACGTAGCTAATGAGGAGGTGCTTAACCAAATCGGGGATAAAAGGAGTTTCTGGCATATCCTGACTAAAAGAAGGGATAGATTGGTTGGACACATTCTGAGACATCAAGGAATTGTCAACTTAGCATTAGAAGGAAGCGTGTGGGATAAAAATCATAGAGGGAGACCGAGGGACAAATATGGTAATCAGATTCAAAAGGATGTAGGTTGTCAAACATATTCTCAGATGAAGAGACTTACACAGGACAGGGTAGCGTGGAGAGTCTCATCAAACCAGTCTGCAGACTGAAGACCACAACTACAACAACTTGAATTTCTATTCTACTGTATGCTGTACAAGCCTCTTCATCTTTAGATAATTAAAGCAATCCACACCCACATTAACCTGTTTATTATACTTGTCTCTTGCCACCCTTCTGCAATTTTTATCCCCTTCCCCAATCACTCACTCATGCATGCTCTCTCTCTCTCTCTCTCTCTCTCTCTCTCTCTCTCTCTCTCTCTCTCTCTCTCTCACACACACACACACACACACTCACTTACACACTCACTCTTCTCTTCCTTGATGTCTCAGAATGTGTCATACAGAGTGACACATGATACGTCACCTGATTTGTTTCATGAATAACACATTTTTTGTTGACAAGATTTGTAATTTATTGATGCAGAAGTAAATAATACCTCCCGGAAATGTAACCTAATAAATCACATGTTCAATATGACTGCCAGTTTGGTTTACAACTTCTTCAAGTCACACACATGCATTTCTGATGACTCTCTGACACAACTCTTCTGGAATGGCACAACATAACTTCACAATGGTGGTCCAAATTTTCATTGCATTTTCATGTTTTCTGTAGTACACCTTCTCTTTAAGGGACCCCAAAAGGAAGAAGTTACATGGGTTAATGTCCAGGCTGTGGAGTGGCCACATTCCTCCTCCTGCATAATGTTCTGGAAATCCTGTTTGACAAAACCCTAGCTTTGCAAAACTTTGGTTTGACATTATCATTCAGCAAGAAATGAGAAGAACATCTTATACTTTCCGCAAATAACTCACTATACTTCGCACACAGTTCATTGATTTCATGAAACTTGAAAAACATCCGTCTGAATAGACAACCCAAAGAGATCAAATGCAGCCAGTCAAAAAATATTTTGGGAAGAAAATGCCTGCAAAACAAGGAAGGAAACTGTCTTTGTCACATCTTTAAATGTGGCAGGCATTCTGAATGAACCTAACACAGGATTGTCTTCTACATTGTTTGCTGACAGAACCTGTCTGGCAGGTGAAAGCTTTGGGAAACCCAACTGTTCATATGTGTGCCGGTTAAGCAATGTAACTGATGCACCTGTATCTAATTGAAACTGTACATGTCTGTTAGCCACAAGCAAAGAAACAAACGCTTTGTTCTGACATTGTTCAATTTTCAAAGCACTATGAGCAGCAGAACAACCATGCTCAACTGGAACCTTGAGGTGTGCCTTTGTTTTATGTGATGTGACACACTGTTTCTGGGGAACTTATGTGCACAAGACAGAAGTAAAGTCCTTAACACTGTTCTCACTATTCTCGCATGCAATATCACCTAAAGCCTCTGTAGCTACAGAAAGAAAAAAAAATCCGAAGCACAATCAGTAACACGATAGGGAACCAAACCAATAACATCAGGAGCATCTGCTGTAGCAGTATGGGCATTACCAATATGCACGCAAGTATGAGGAGCAGTGGTCATAGCTGTAGAAGTAGTAGCAATCAAAGCATTTGCACCAATAACAGCAGAAGGCACAGATGGAATTCACAGAGACTCAACGTGTGAATCCTCGTAACAGTCATGCCACAAAATTGAGTTTATGTCGTTAATGGAATGCACTTGTTTGCACAAGGAAGCAGCCTGTCTAGTGTGCACTGTGAACTTACTCATACACACGGCTTGCACATGTCCAGTCTTGTTACATGCAAAGCAAATGGCGTTCCTAGACAGACACTGCACCTGCTTGTGACGAGAAATACATTTGGGGCAAGATTTAACACCTTTAGTAGACTTGTCAGCATGCTATTGCCAGGAATGAGCCACTTTGTTTGTTGTTCCATGTGCTATACACGGCCTATTGGTAACACACAAAGGAACCTGTTTACCACCAGGAACATGCAGCATGGTGCAGCCTGTATTAAACTTCACCAAATTGATACTAGGACTTGACATTTCACACTCAGCAACATCAGAAGTATCTTGAGCCTCAATTAATTGCAACACAATGTTAAGGCAAGGGTCAGGCTGTCTCAAAATAGCTGCACAAATTCTAGAATCCTGAATGTTTTGAGTGATACTGTCTCACAACATGATATCACTAGATGACTTCCCACAGGAACACAAAAATTTACACTGACTAGTAAGACCCCGTAGTTCCATATGCCATTCCTTATTTGTCTGTCCTGGCAACTTTTTCAGATGAAAGAACTTAAGATATACCTTGAATCCGCCACTAAAATTTGGTCCTCAAAGTATGAAGTCAACTTGCTAGTAATCATACTGTCACATTGCAATGGAAGTAGGCTTGACTTCGAAGTCAACTAAACACAGCACTTATACTGAAAGCACGTTTATTATGACTCAACATACACGCAGCACTGACTGCCTCTCAGGCAGAGTGCTCTGCTATTTATACACAGACAGAATTTACCACAAATTAGAAGACCAGTTAACATAAGAAACAAGTAGAATTTACAAGTGAACATAAGAAATATGTAGAACCTTCTGGAATTGTCAATTTCAAAGAAATAAATTTTTGGCGGTGGGCGGGATTGAACCGGCGACATTCTGCTTCGCAGTCCGTGACGCTATCCCCTGCGCCACGCCGGCAGTTGGTGTTCGTGGTCTCTCGCGGCATTGCTCCCTCTCCTGGAGAAACAGCAACCCACTGTTATGATCCCTGTGGAGCCAGCTGCAATGTCCTGGATCTTGACCGTGTCATGGGTCCTCTGTATAACAGTTCAAGAGAATCCTTCCCTTCTCCGCGATTATCAACGACAGACGTTCCTGTCTTGGCTTCATTAGAAACATTACCGTCCTTAAAGTCCTTGTACAAGAAGCCATTGTCGTCTACCTGCTCTTCAGGATCGTAGTAAGGCTTCATGCGCAGGACGTGAACAATGTCTCTTCGTTTTTGACGTTTCGAAGACGGCTCATAATCCTCAACTTCGTATGTGACGTCTGACAGGTGGCGTATGATACGATACGGACCATAGTATCACTTCAATAACTTTTCTGACAGTCCAACCTTCCGTACAGTGGTAAAAATCTATACCAGATCTCCTGGGCTGTACACAACAGGTCGGTGCTTGTCGTTATACCGCTGATGGTCCTTCTCCTGGGCGTCCAGTGTCCGTATGCGAGCCAGCTGTCTTGCTTCTTCGACTCTGGTGATGAGCTGTTTAACATAGTCATCCTGAGTGTCGTCCAGTTGGAACGGGAACAGTGTATCCATTGTCGTCTCAGCTTCACGGCCGTGGAGCAGGAAAAACGGAGTGAAGCCTGTGGTGTCTTGTCTTGCGGTATTGTAAGCAAATGTCACGACTGGCAGAATTGTATCCCAATTCTTCTGCTCAACATCGACGTACATTGACAGCATGTCGGCTAACGTTTTGTTAAAACGTTCCGTAAGACCATTTGTCTGAGGATGGTATGCAGTTGTCATTCTGTGGACAATGTTGCACCGTGACATTACCTCTGATACTAGTTTTGACTGGAATACTTTTCCACGATCAGATATCATGACACGTGGTGCTCCATGCTTCAAAATAATGTCTTCTACAAGGAATTTTGCGATCTCTGGAGCTTCTGCAGTCGGCACAGGTTTGGTGACAGCGTAGCGTGTGAGGTAGTCAGTGCAGACTATTATCCAACGGTTACCGGTTGTCGACTTCGGGAACTTCCCTAAAAGATCGATCCCAACTCGGTGGAATGGGTGGAATGGAGCTGCTGCCGGCGGAATCAGTACGAGATGTCCTGGAGGTAAATGCGGCACATGCTTCCATCGCTGGCACTCTTTACAGTGACTCACATAGTGCTTGACAGATCGGTAGAGACCTTTCCAGTAATACCTGCGTCTGATTCTGTCTAGGGTCTTCACGAATCCTAGATGACCGGATATTGGAGAATCATGGAAATATTTGAGAATAGCTGGCTGGAGATGAGCTGGAACAACAAGTAGCCATTTGGGGCCCAGTGGATCGTAGTTGCTTTTGTACAATGTTCCGTTTATAAGTTGGAACTCTCCATTGGTCGGTTCTCCTTTCTCCAAGGCCTCTATCATTTTTAATAGTGTTGGATCTTCCCTCTGTTCAGCTGTAACATCATCTAATTCAGTGAGAGCTGAAAGTTCATTAATGCTGTTGTGTTCCACTAATGGATTCCTCGAAAGGCAGTCGGCATCCTTGTGTTTGCGCCCGTTCTTGTATACCACTGTGACATCGTACTCTTGGAGTCTTAGTGCCCATCTTGCTAGCCGACCTGATGGATCCTTCAAGCTAGTCAGCCAACACAAAGAATGTTGGTCTGTCACGACAGTGAATGGTTTGCCGAATAAATACGGCCGGAACTTGTTGATAGCCCAGATAACCGCGGGAGATTCTTTTTCAGTTGTAGAGTAGTTTATCTCGGACTTTGAGAGTACTCTTGACGCATAGGCTATCACTTTTTCGGCACCATCCTGAACCTGTACAAGCACTGCACCAATCCCATAGCTACTGGCGTCTGTGTGAAGTTCCGTTTCTGCATTCTCGTCGTACAAGGCTAGCACTGGTGCGGAAGTTAGAGCCTCCTTAAGTGCCTGGAAAGCTCTTTCTTTTGTCTCATCCCAGTAAAATTTGGCGTCTCCCTGCAGAAGTTCTTGTAATGGACGTGCCTTTTTACAAAATCCTTTTATGAAACGTCGGTAGTATGAGCACAGCCCGAGAAAACTTCTCACATCATGAATGTGCTGAGGAGTTGGAAATTCTGTGACTGCCCTTACTTTATCTGGATCAGGACGGACACCGTCTCCATTGACTAGGTGCCCCAGGATTTTTATCTCTTTGGCGACGAAGAGGCACTTCTTTGGATTGAGGCGGAGACCTGCAGCCTGAACACACTTCAACACAGTTGACAGGCGACTCAGATGTTCTTCAAATGTTTTCGAGAAAACAACATTGTCATCTAAATAGCAGAGACACGTCGTCCACTTAAGGTGTTGAAGCAAGTTGTCCATCATGCGTTCGAATGTGGCTGGAGCATTACATAATCCAAATGGCATTACTTTAAATTCATAGAGGCCGTCAGGTGTAATAAAAGCCATCTTCTCCCTGTCAGCTTTGTCAACCTCGATTTGCCAGTAACCTGTCTGCATGTCCATAGTTGAGAAGTATGTAGCTCCTTTCAAGCAGTCTAAGGTGTCATCAATACGCGGCAATGGGTAGACATCTTTCTTTCTGATTCTGTTCAGCCGTCGATAGTCGACACAGAATCGCCACGTGCCATCCTTCTTCTTTACGAGGACCACCGGAGATGACCAAGGACTCTCCAAAGGTTGAATAATGTCATCTCGCAACATCTTCTCCACTTCCTCCCGAATTATCCGTCTTTCAGCTGGCGACACTCTATACGAACGCTGGCTAATTAGCGGGTGATCCCCAGTATTGATACGGTGCTTTATCGTGGGCCGTTTCGTCTGACTTTTCCCCTGCTGAGGTGTGAATGCACCCGAAAATTGGCGTAGTATACCTAACACCCGCTGGCGTTGTTCCTTGGTCAGTCCAGGCCCTATTGGCAGTTCCACGTTTGTTTTCTCCAGCGTGTTGTCTGTACTAATAGCAGGGCATGGGTCTTCATTGATGATGTTGAGCTCACCGTCCTGGATTGGTTCAGCTGTCCCGATACACATTCCCTTGGGGATAAGTTGTGACTGCTCGTGACAATTTGTGCTGCGTCCTGTTGTTGATGGTTATTCTTGCGACACAAGTTCCTGCTGGATGGACGTACTTTCCATTCGTGACCTTCAGCACAGTTGCTCCCGTATCACAGAACATAGTCTTCTTTAGTGTGCGGCGGTAATTATCCGATAATACAGAAAAAGAGGCTCCTGAATCAACAAGTGCCCGGACAGGTTGGCTGTCGATCATGACATCGATGAGATTTCCTGACATCTTGGCGACTATTGTCCATGGAGGATTTTCATCTGCGGCGGCCTCACCTCCGTAGATGGTTGCCTCGCTTAGTTTTCCTGGGCGTGGCGGCTAGGGGAGCGGCTGGTACCTCTGTATGGCGACGGTGAACAGCTGCGGCGTGTCGGGGAGCGACCTCGTCTAGGGTACGGCGATGGGCTTCTTCCCATAGGTCGACTGAACTCATCAGCAGGTGACTGCCTTGGATAGAACTGCTCCGACGGCTGACGTCTTGCGGCAAAATAATCATCGAATACTCGCCTCCTCTCTCTGCAGTAGCGTAAGACATGTCCAGGGCGTCCACACTGGAAACACAGTGGTGTGTTGTCTTCTGTCCTCCAGACGTCAGTTCTTCTGCGGGGCGTCATAGTTACCGGGGGAGATGGCTGTGGTCGCGTTGGTCGGTTCATGGGCTGCCATTTGGCGGCTGCAGCGTAAGTCATAGCAGGGCGACGCCATTCTTCACGTCGGGTGCGATTGACGGGGCAGACAGGAGCCAATGTTTGAAATACCTCGTCCTCAGCGGTGTCGGCTCCCTCGTGACTTACAGGGCTCACATCCATGGCCATAATCTGATGCTCGCTCCCGGCTGCCATGCACTGTTGTAATTCTTCTCTCATGATTTATCGTATGAGAGAAGCCAAGTCATGCTGGTCTTCCACAACGGCCATAGGGACTACATTTGGGAGTCTGTCATACTTCTTGCATCCAACCCTCCTTTGTTGCATCTCTTCAATACGCTGGCACCACTTGATGAACTCTTCTGTCGTAGTGACGTCTTTTATCAGAAGAGCTTGGTACATATCTTCTGCAATTCCCTTCATCAGGTGCGTGATTTTGTCCGCCTCAGTCATGTTCAGATTGACTACGTTACACAGGGCCAAAACACTCTGTATGTACGATTGTGTCGGATCACCATGTCGTTGGGCCCGGTTCTTCAGTTGTTCTTCCGCCGAGCGGATTTCTCGCTGGTGGTCTACAAACGTCTTCTTAAGTTCCTCCTGGAACGTCTCCCAGTCATTCAACTTGTCTTCGTTGTTTTCGAACCATTGCTGGGCTGTTCCATCCAGGTAGAAATAAACGTTGGCCAAGCACATCGTATGATCCCACCTGTTGTACTCGGCGACTCGGTCGAACCCTTTTAGCCATTTGTTGGGGTCCTGTCCAGCATCTCCAGAGAACACTGACGGGTGTCTGATGTGCAGCTGGCTTATTGCCGGTTTCGTCTCCATCGTTCTTCTGATAATACGGACTTTTGGAAGGATGTACTCGGTGTATCCCTTGTATTCCGGCTCCAGTCCGTGTAAGCAACGGCTTTTACGTTGCCTAATCGGAGCCACGGTGATGCAGCTGTTGCACAGTGTACCCGGCGCCTCCACCAAACAATGTCACATTGCAATGGAAGTAGGCTTGACTTCGAAGGCAACTAAACACAGCACTTATACTGAAAGCATGTTTATTACGACTCAACATACACGCAGCACTGACTGCCTCTCAGGCAGAGTGCTCTGCTATTTATACACAGACAGAATTTACCAGAAATTAGAAGACCAGTTAACATAAGAAACAAGTAGAATTTACAAGTGAACATAAGAAAGATGTAGAACCTTCTGGAATTGTCAATTTCAAAGAAATAAATTTTTGCCAGTGGGCGGGATTGAACCGGTGACCTTCTGCTCTGCAGTCCGTGACGCTATCACCTGCGCCACGCCGGCAGTTGGCGTTCGTGGTCTCTCGCGGCAATACTACACTTGATCAGTCCGTGAGTCTGGGAAAAGTTTCTGAATAAACCAAAAAATTTCTGTGCCCACTATCGATAAAAAGAAAGGTTTGATGTTCTGACCTGATACTTGATGGTCCGTTAAGTGTTGTTCAAACTGTGCCACATAATCCTGCCAGTCCTCTTGCTGTTTAAATATAATTATAAATAGAAATTTGTCGAATGGATGGAATGGTGGAATTGCCGCCACTGGAGAAGACTGTTGTGCCACTGTCTGTTGCTGCTGCTGCATCAGCAACGTCACTGCTTGTTGCAGTTGTTGAATTTGAATGGCCTGCAACTGAACTACAGATAATAGAGATGTGTCCTGTAGGTTAGAAGCTGAGGCTGAAAATGAATTCATTCTGTTATACTGCAGAACTTATGCTAACAAGTGTAAAAAATGTCTCTGATGCCACCACCTGAAACAGATAGTGCCGCTCACACAAACAAAGTGAGGTCCCACAAAATACACACAAGGTACAGAAAAGAAAATCACCACGTGGTGCC
Source organism: Locusta migratoria (assembly GCA_026315105.1). Lineage (NCBI taxonomy): Eukaryota > Metazoa > Arthropoda > Insecta > Orthoptera > Acrididae > Locusta > Locusta migratoria. Next base: position 332,686,665 of record CM048755.1, on the reverse strand, counting down.
TAGGTTTAATTTGTGATGACACATAACCTTATTGACTATGATTTTACTGCAAGCATTCTGTAGAACCAAATTCATTTGTTACACATACCAGTGAACGTACTTGGCATGTGGGAAAGTGCTCTGCCTCAGTGTCTGAACACCACTGTGACTGCCGCTCATTACTGGGGTGCCATCGTATGCCTGAGCAATGAGTTTTTCTTGAACATTGAAAGGTTCCAGACTTCTTTTTAAAACCTCACTTAAGTCCATATGCTGTCCCATCATTAACATTTTTAAAGGAAAGAAATCTTCCAACGGGTATCTTCCCCTTAATATACTGCAGTATAATGACAAATTGACTTCTTCACATAATACAGTATCTGTTGTTTCATCAGCCTGCACAGAAACAAAAGTGGCATTATTAATCTCTTTAATCAGTTCTTCAATGTAAACTTGACATATACAGTCCAGAAGCTCATTTTGTATTATGTGTCACATCTATTTACACAACCCATCTGGCTTTGTAGTGAGTGGAAAACTTTGATTAAAGGCACTTATGATTTTATGAGAAAATGATGAACTTTCTTATTTTTCTAGGTTACATATATTATATTTTTAGAGTGGATAGGTTTCCACTTAAAATTTGGCCAGTCAACTTTCATCACTACTTCATCTGAGATAATAGGTTTTTACCCCCTTGAGACTGTTATTTTTCAGATATACTTTTATTTGATGTGACAACTTTTCCAGAAAGTATAAGAGTTATTGAGGTCTTTTGCTTTTAAGGATACAGGGATGATGTCTTTTACAGCACCAGATTCAGCTTTTACTATTTTCCATGGTGCTTTGTTGGTGGACTTGGAAATTTAATTTCTTTTGGCCTTTTTCAAATGTTCAAATGTTTGTATAGGCTATGGGACTTAACTACGGGGTCATCAGTCCCTAAACTTACAAACTACTTATGAACTACTTACGAACTAGGACGGCACAAATATCCATGCCCGAGGGGGGATTCGAACCCCCGACCATAGTGGCCCTGCAGACCGTGTCTGGAGTGCCTTAGTCCCCTCGGCCACCACGGCCGGCTGGCCTTTTTCTTAGCAACACTAATTTCTTTCCTGTAGATCTTTTTTAAATTGATATATGCTGTTATAAATATGTCATTTGTGCATGATTTATCACAGTATATATTTAGGAGGATCCTTATGTTATGTAAGTAAAGGAAATACTTCTTTTATGTTTCATCTTGGCAAACAACCCACCTGGCTTTGTTGTGACTGGACAACTTTGATTAAAGGCAGTTGTGATTTTATGAGAAAATAATGAACTTTCTTATTGATCTAGGTTCAATTGGTTTCTGTTGCTCCATTCTAAGCTCAGATAGTTTCACAAATATACCATCATGGTCAGACAGCATAGGTCTGACAACATTTAAAGCTAAAATGTTTTATGTTTGAAATCACATTATCTAGACAAGCATTGAATCTGTTTAACAACAACTCTGTACATCAGGGTATTTATGGGATAGAACTATGCTGATACAGGAGTGTACAGTGTTAAACACAGTGCCCATGTAAGACAATATTTTGAAGTCTGGAATACTTGTAATCAACCCAATGACCATTTAAAATGTGCACCTTTGCACCACATATGGTTCATTGGATAAAAGAATTAAACTAGATTTACAATGAGTTAGAGATAACAATTGATGTTGCTCACAAACACTTTTAAGTCTTTGACTTTTGTGGAGGGCTGCATTTGATTGACCATTGCAATATAGTTCTTCATTGTTTTAGTTAATTTTTTAAGAGTTTATGTATGCCAATGAAGTATGCATCAAAATACTTGTGCATGTTGTGTTGAACTCCTCTTGTTGCCAGTCTCTGGATCAAAAGTTCGAGATTAGGAAGGTTTTCACCTCCAAACAAAATGTCATCCAGTTATGCAGCACATTTGGAAATGCTATGTAATAGTTGATCCATGACATGTTGAACTTTGGCAGGAGCTCAAGAGATTCTGAAAAGTAACTGATTATAATTGTAAAACTTGTGTGTGTCTTTAGCACAAGTAAGTTTTTGGTGTTGTGTCCAAGGAGAATTGAAAATATGCCCATTAGAGATAAATCTCACCAAATAAACTGACATGACTAATTCTGTGAGCATTTCATTCAGAGCTGGTAGAGGATAAATTTCCCTTCCAGCTTGTTTGCTGATCATTACTTTGAAATCACCACAGAATTTCATTGTCCCACTGGGTTTTAGATTAGATTAATACTTGTTCCATAGATTTCTTTTTAAATACTAGTCGGCTATCTGTCAGACTTTTGATGCTACTTGGTAAATGAGCAAAGACTTTTGTTCGAGCATAATTCACCCCTTTTTGTGCCAAAATTAGATTTAACCCTGATTAGTGAATATTTCCCTTTCTCCTAGTATTGTAGCTATGCACACTGCTATTACTTTTGTATTAGGTTGGATTGTTAATAACAAATTTCATGAGTGAATATATATATATATTGTGAAGCAACAGTGAAGATCCCTAGATCACTAAATAAATGTCTGCAGGATGATCTTAGGTGGGTTTCAGCAATTATTCTGATTACACGCTTTTGTGCAATGAATACTTTTTTATTCAATGTTGAATTGCCCCAGAATATGGTCCCATGTGAAAGCAGTGAATGAAAAGAGTCATAGTACTCAATGTTGAATTGCCCCAGAATATGGTCCCATGTGAAAGCAGTGAATGAAAAGAGGCATAGTAAGCTAATTTACTGAGATGTATATCACCAAATTTTGCAATTACCCTGATAGTATAAGTAGCTGAACTCAAATGTTTCAGCAGATCTTTAATGTGTTTCTTCCAGTTCAATCTTTCATAAATGCAAACACCTAAAAATTTTGAATATTCTACCTTAGCTGCAGATATATGTTCAAAGTCTAAATTTATTAAAGGTATCATGCCCAAAACTTGTGGGACCCCATTTTTGATAACTCCCCAGTTAGAGGAATTAACTGTTTCTTCTATATCATGTGAACTCATCCGCTTTACCTCCAAGGATGCCTTCCGCAGACGAGGGCGAAACGTCAGGGGAAAGTTTTATGTATGGACCACGGCATCTCAGCCCTGAAGCTTTAAGTAATGACGACACCTGCCGTGAAAGCCTTCATTCTATGATCATGTGAACTGTTTATTTTGACTTTCTGCACTCTTCCAGTTAAGTATGATTTAAACCATTTGTGCACTGTCCCACTCATTCCACAATACTTAAGCTTATCTAGAAGAATCCCATCATTTACACAATCAAAAGCCTTTGAAAGATCACAAAAAATCCCAACTGGTGATGTCCAGTTATTCAAAGCATGTAATATTTCATCAGTGAAGGTATATGTAGCATTTTCTGTTGAAAAGCTTTTTTGAAAACCAAACTGACATTTTGTTAGAACTTTATTTTTAGTAATAGGTGAAGCAACTCGAGTATACATAACTTTTTCAAAAATTTCGGATAAAGCTGCCAGAAGTGAGGTGGGGCAGTAGTTGTTGACATCAGACATATCTCCTTTTTATGCAAAGGTTTAACAATAGCATATGTCAGTCTATCTGGGAAAATACTCTACTTTAAAGAGCTATTACTTATATGACTGAGAATCCTACTTAACTCTTGGGAACAAGCTTTTAATACCCTGCTGGAATTGCCATCAATTCCATATGACCTTTTACTCTTGAAAGAGTTTATTATTTTCCTAATTTCTGAAGGAGAGGTGGGTGGAATTTCAATTGTATCAAATTGTGTAGGTATGGCCTCTTCCATTAACTGCCTTGTTACTTCTAGTGAACATTTAGATCCTATTTTCTCTATAACATTTAAAAGGTAATCATTAAAAATGTTTTCAACTTCTGACTTTTTGTTAATAAGGTTTTCATTTGTTTTGATGGTAATACCCTCTTCCTCTGCTCTTGGTTGCCCTGTCTCCCTTTTAATAATATTCCAAATTGTTTTAATTTTATCATCAGAGGAACTAATCACAGACATGATGCACATGCTTCTTGATTTTTTAAATAACTCTTCTTAATGTACTTAGTACAGTAGTTTTTATAATATTTTATTTTTTTCTGAGTCATTCTCTTTCTTGTGGATAGATATAGTTCATTTTTCAGTTACAAGATATGTGTTACAGTTATATGTAACTAATTTATTGGGGAAACAATTTTCAAATACCCTTACAAATGTATCATGAAATAAGTTATGTTTTAAATTAACATCATGTTCCTTATAAACCTCATCCTAGTCTAACTGGTATAGACTTTCTTTGAAATTTCTAGTTGTGAACTGTTATCAGTGGGGCAGCCCCATTGACTTTGAGAAATATGCATTAATACATATTCATAATAAACTTATATAGTTCTTTTTTGTGAGCATTCTTTATAGCCAAGGGCACCAGACAGACTTTGAAAAGCTATGATTGTCATTGCTTTAAAAGTGACATGAGCTTCAACATCAAGGTAAAAAGGAAGGAAGATTAGAGCTTAACATCCCATCAACGGCATGGTCATTAGAGGCAGAGCATAAGTTTGTATTGTTTTGATAAGCATGGGGAAAGAAATCAGCCATTGCCTTTCACAAAAACCATGTCTGGAGTGATTTAGAAAGTAACAGAAAACCTGAATTTGGATGGCAGATCTGAACCACTGTTCCCAAATACTGATGCAGTGTTCTAAACATTACAACACGTGGCTGTGTCTTCATAATCAGTTGTCATACTGAGTCCAACTAAGAAAATGTGAGTAAATTTATCACAGAGTTTTTAAAGCCAAGCAGGCCCTTTAGATTAAATGGTGTGCACTGTTTTATAAACTGGAAATCTAAAAGTAGGGAAAGACTGTGTTCCAGAAACTTTGTCTACTTTGGGGTCAACTATCACAAGAAAATTTACTGGAATGAATGACATTGTTATAAGTAAGTAAAACTGGAAACTTTTTTAAGGAAACTCACATTATGATGCTAATAGCCACAAAGATTTCTCTTGTCTGCCTGCAATGGTGGTGAGAAGATCCTTAACTAAGCAGATTACTTTAGAGGTAACACACACAGTATGTTTCTTAAGGAATGTATCCATGTTCTGATAATCTGGCACTCATTTGAGTCCCGTTAATAGGTTGGGATGTGCCTGTGTTGGATCTGCTCCAAGGTACATTTTGCAAGTGTCTTTTACTGCAGCTGTGGCACATTGCTCACCAGTGGGGGTAAGTGCTGTTTGCAGGTTAAAGGCAACAATGTCTATGTATGGACTATGATGTCAATGAACACATGATGCATCATCACTGGTGAGGTTGTTTATGAAGTCATCTGCACCACAGAGTACGTGGGGGGCCTATCAGTGGTGGCATGAGTTCTCACACAACCACTGACAGAGAGTTGACTACTGCAACACTTTCTTCCATCACAGACTCTTGCCAGCATGGGCAGTTTTGTCAGTTTCAATTATTTGTGTGTCTTCTATCAGAGACTGATCTGATTTCCTCAGGATGTGAGTCATTACTTATGAGTTGGGTTTAAGACACAACTATGACATCCCTTATTAGAGAGTTTCAATAGTTCAACTGCCGTGAAGATTTAATATTACAATTCATAATTAATCCATGTAAGTCTGTAGTCCAATCCACAAATGTTAGTCTGGGATTCTTTTTTTGCTGCCAAATTCTAGCCCAACTGCAATATACATTTCTTTATTGTAAAATGTATGTACAGCAGAGAAACTCAAGTTCTGCTGGATTTGTTAATGCTCTAATTTTTGTATTAGGTGGTACAGTTAGGAGTTCCCTGGCAAAAACTAAATGTTTTATCTTTGCTAGTCAGAAATTTGTTAAGTTGAAGTATTTAATTGCAATATTGGCCTCCATTTTCCTCTCTCCATGTTGTTTCTTGAATAGTTGAAAGGTTATGCACACAGGTTATGCCTGCTATATTTGTTAATGCTTTAACAGCCTGTAATGTACCTGTCATTAGTACTTGATAACCCTGCATAGTTTGTTTTAAGAGACGTTACAAATGTTCCATGATTAAAAACCCACAATATCACCAAATTACAAAATTGTTCAAAGTGTGAATCAAAACCACTTTGTAGAAAGGAGACCTGTTGAAACAGAACCATTGAGTTTATTAACAACAATAGATGTATATAGAAAATGCTACTAACAACAGTGCAAGGTACTATAAATCTGTATACTGAAGCAGACTCCAATCAAAGCCATGTCAAAGTAATGTATATTACAAGTAGTATCTACCAGGATAACATGATAGCCAAATAAATGCTCTTCACATCCAATAGATTATACATTTTGTACAGAGAAGCATATGATGACACAGGAAATGTCAAAATGAATATGAGATGAACAATATAGTAATAGGTAATAGGACAGTTTACAACTCAGTGCAAAGATGTGATGATGAGCTGCAACAGGCACATAAAAAGGACAACCACACATACAACACTATCAGCCATGGCCTTCTTCAGAAATAGGAACATTCACACAGGAACACAAAAACTTTTGACAACTTTGTCATATGAAAATTAAAATGTCATTGTGTCTTTAGTAAAAATGTCAGGTGACATCACTACAGCCTGTTCACATATTACTTCACTCATATCTCTGGAGGCTCTGTTTCATGAAGGGATTTATGGAGCATGACATGTGTATGAATGAAATGAATTATTAATTTATTTTTGTTTTACTGTGTGGAAATATTTATAAGAGGTATTCATTTCTGTATTACTGACAAAAAGTCACTTCAACTGAATTATGTATCCTTTTTATTCCAGTAAACAATGTAGGTCGAATGTACACGTACCCAATGTATCTAACAGAAGTACCAGAACAAGAATTATGGGACATTGTCAATATCAATATTGGAGCTACCACCATGATGACCAGACTGGTGCTTCCACAAATGCAACAGAGGAGGAAGGGAGCTATCATTAATGTTTCATCAGGATCAGAGCTTCAACCACTTCCCCTCATGACTGTATATGCTGCTTCAAAGGTGATGTGAATGAATATTTACATTTACTCATATAGTAAAGTATTTCAGAGTTGTGTTAAGTTTATTCTGTATACTTACCTCATTCCAAAATGTACCATCAAATTGCTGCAAGTGGTTTAGCTTTTCTGTCATACCTTACTTGATGGATTGTCTTAACTCAACCTTTTAAATCAATTGCTTCAAAAAATTCATAACATTCCTGCATAAGTATGTTGTATATTGGAGAACTTTACTTAACATTATCAGGAACTTCACATTACATTATCAGGAAAATTATGAACTTAAAGTCTGTGACTAGAGTTTAATCTGTGAGAGGGCAGCATTAAAGTGCCTCTTTTTCTTTTAATGTTCACAAGAGGAAAGTTTGGCCATTTTTCCTGACATTTCTTCAGCTTGTGTAGTATTGATTTTGGCATAACTGAAAACTGCAGTACAACCCATCAGCTTTGAACAATGATGTCATATCTGTGTCTCACAAGATATGCTACGTAGATATACCAACTAGCAAAACAAACACTATCAATGAATATAAACATATGGAATACTATCACACAGGATAGATAATAAATAATCTGTGATTATCCTCATGAATTACAGTTTATGACAACAGAATTTACCTTCAATCACAGGTCACAACCCAAAACAGAGAGAAGCTACACATAACTTTTTAAACACAAAATTGTAATCTATGTTCTGTTTGTAAACAAATTGTCACCTTTAACTCAGATATGATGTCACTGGTCGAAGCCGACAGGTTGTATTACAGACTTCAATAGACCCTTGTTTTTAGTTTTTCTGTTCTCACTTTTGTGAGTCACAATCTGTGTCTGAATGTTCTTCCTATTTCTTTCCAATGCAATGTGTGGGCTGCTTTAAGGCTATTTGGTGTTTTAACTTTTGTTTCATTAATGAAAGCATAATGTATTCCATTCATTGTTGTATAGTACCTCTTACAACTATCATAATTTGTCTTTTGAATCTCAGACTTCTACATTTAATTATCCATTAAACACATAATAGAGGCATAGAAGTAGTTGGATATGTAAGATAAATTTTATTGCTTATTTTGCCTGACTTTGAGCAGAAAGATGTGGGCACAAAAGTATTTAAGCATGCTTCATGGCATAAAGCTGTTGCTTGTGTTCTCTCAGTCCACTACTCACATTGACTGGAATATGACTGCCCAAAATTTTACACTTGACACTGAGGTCACTTAAAATATATGGATGATTTTGTAAATGACATGATTGACTTTTTATTGTAAAATTATTTATTTGAGCAAACTACTATTGAAATTTTTAGCATTTTCCATTACCAATTTAAAATGTTGCAAAATGCAACAAACAATTCATATACATTGAATGTTAGTTACATCAAGCCAAGCATATGGCAGTTACATATTACATTAAATGCTGAAAATAATGTCAATTACAAAGTGCTTCAGCACATGTTAGAAACTGAAATTATCTGGCATGTAAAAATGTGTCATTCACACATCCATAAATTGGTCTTTAACAGTAGGAACACATTTAAATTGAAAGGTCAAAAAATAAATAAATAAAAGCTAGAGAGAGAGGGAGGGTGGAGACGGACAGCTTTCAAACTTAAGTATTGAATAATGTGTTTGGTACAGGCCTAATAGTAATTTACTCTACAAAATTTGGAGATGGCAATGTGACAAAAAATTTTGTGCGTGGTGAACACAGGGCCATCAGCAAATGCAGTCTTTCTTCTTTCTTTTCTCCCTGGACTGCATTTCCTTCCCCTCCTTTCCTATCTCCACTCCTTTTCCTCCCCACCGGGTGACTGATAACCTTAGCAGTTTGGGCCACCTATCCCAAATAACCAACCTAGATTAGCCAGTGATGAATCACATATAATCACTACTTGTGCACACTGTAAATGTAATTGAATACATTCACAGGACATGTATTTTGCTATCATCAGAGATCATACACTGTCAGATGAAAGAGAGAGAGAGAGAGAGAGAGAGAGAGAGAGAGAGAGAGAGAGAGAGAGAGAGAGAGAGACCCACCTGTAAAGGCAATCAATGTCTATTTCGATTTGATGATGGCATATGGCACATGGGGAATATAAAATGTACTGATAATGAATTTTAATGCTATCCACCAATAAACAGTATAGTAACAGCTGCCATAGTGTCATCTATGTGTACCCTTTAATAAGGAATGTTTACAGCCATAAGGTTCAGTGTAATACCAACGTGCAAAGCAAACAGGGGTCATGCCATGGACAGACATATTTTTGCTTCCTACAGCTAACTGTGTGGGCTATTCCAAACAGGAAAAAATTGGCACTCTGGACAAACACAGTAGCACTTCGAAGCCCATGTGTTTGGAGCACTATGTCAGCTTGTTAATACAGGCATCTTCTTAAATTTCAATGACTGAAACTGATCAGCATAGAGGAGATTTTACTGTGTTTACATTGGAAAAGAGAGACTTTTTTCAGAGTTTTTCAAAAGGGACTCTTTATTTTCCCCATATTAATGCACAAGAGGTTATGTGGCACAAACAAAGCATGTTATTTTAAGTGTTAAAATTGCCGTCTACTTCTAATTGGTAACTGTCAGCAAAAAGAGACAATGTCGGCTGCAGCTACGGCCAGCCTATACAATCAAACATTGTGTACCTTCCTAAATATGTTACTTTCACTGTACACCATATCTGAATATGAAAGTTGCTATAAAGTGCTAGTGTCAATCTTTATTACTTCTATCACCATTTATCTAATACATAAACATGAATGTTTGTTCGTATGTTTGTTCGCATTTTATGCACAGCAATACCGTTCATTCGGTTTTGATGAAACTTTGCCAACATGTTGCTTCCACTTTTGTGACGGTTATTGACATAATTAAATCACTGTAAAACACATAATTCAAGAGATATGGCATAATAAACAATGAAATGCATGGTAAATTGCTGCATCACGTGACAATGTTGCACATCTCCTGCTAAACCACTGGATCGAGTTTAGCAAAATTTGGTGCATATATTCCTTCCTTGAGGTAACAATCAAAAATGTTCAAATGTTTGTAAATCTATGGGACTTAACTGCTCGGTTATTAGTCCCTAGCTTACAAACTACTTAAACTAAGTTAAAGTAACCCAAGGACAACACACACCCATGCCTGAGAGGGAACTCGAACTTCCGACGGCAAACAGATACACACACCATATCACGGCACCCCAGTGCGCCTGGTTATTCCACCATGGCAGGTAAAAATCACTGTAGAGGTAATAAATAAGTAATTATGCTACTTTGTCCTGACTCACACAAATGTTTCAGCAAATCTGAAGTTCAACTTTTGTGTCAAGTGTAACAATATACTTTTTTACATACAAAACAGGCTACTACATCATTGATCTTTTCCTTTTCATCAAATATGTATCCAAATTGACAATTTCAATTTTTTTTCTTTCAATAATGTCAAATCTCCAAATCTCAAAAACAACATTTTTTGTAGTAATACATAAATTTCCAAGTGGACAGGTCCTCATTTTGCTTTGCCGCCCCGGGCCTCCAATAGCCATAGTCTGCCAGTGGTATTACAAACATAGTTAAAAGTTATGTCTAGTGTTCTCTATTTGTGGATGGGTTATCTGTTTTTTGCTCATCTTGCTGCCTTGCAATGAGAACAAATCAGCTGCAACTTAGTCTTTGATGGTTGGATGAATGGGCAAAGAAAACTAGTTGTAAGTTTTCTACCAAAATATCTGTGAGTGTTCTTCTTAACCATTCACATACTGTTTTTAATTTACCTGAACTGCAGATGTGGGGCTCTGTTTGTATTTTTAAAGACATGGTGTGGTTTCTGAACTTGCATGTAATTCCATACTAACATGGCTGCCACACCTTAAGGATCTGAAGAAGTTGCTTCAAAGCACTGGGAATTTTAAAATGTCTTAACCATTCTTCTTGAGGAGTAGACAGAACCTGTTTGCTCCAGTTTCACAGACTCTTTGTGTGATCTTGGTTTAATTACAAGTGCATAGTGTACAGGTCTATATCACCATCTTACTTAAAGATGTTGGATGTGGTTTATCATGAAGGGATTCAGGTAGCCACTGGGGCATTCTGCTTAAGCCCCATACCAAATCTCTGTGCTGCGGCTGCAAAGCCGCCACTATCTATAGGGCAATGGCTACTCGTGGTGTGCCAGTCATATAAAATGCTCTCCATATTTTTTAGACCAGCATACCTTATCATTGTTCGGCCTCCGATTGAAAGACTCTTTCAAAATCAGCAACGAGTGATTAGGCCGTATGACATTTGCACGAGGTACTGCCTATTAGGAATGGGAGTGACTGGTTTTTATGTCTTAAATCGAGGTTGGAGCAGGGTTCCCCCTTGGAATGTGCAGAGGCCCATACTTGTTTTAGATGTTTTAGGAAAGGTCAATATTTGGATTTTACTTTTTAGTATGTATTTCTTACTTTTTTTTAGATAGGCATCATGGTTTTAAAGTGGTGTACACTGATGGGTCCAAGCAAGGGGACTCCATTAGCTGTTCCATTGTGTTCCCTAACTGTGTTGTCAGGGTTTGCCTCTCCGAGAATTATATATATATGCAGAGCTACATGCAATCTTGAAGACACTAGAGCAGATATGTTGTGTACAGGGTAAATGATTTCTTCTTTATTCTGAATCTCTTAGTGTGCTGCAGTTATCGTAAGACCTATATTTGCTACAGCATTTACTCAAGAAATTGATCTTCCTCTAACATCATGGAAGTAGGAGGTGTTTTGCCGGATGCCAGGGCATATGGGAATTTGGGTTAATAACTTAATGAAGAAGCTGATCAGGCCGTCAAAGAGGTTACACTTCAAATATCTAACAGGTTCAAAATACTGTTGTTACCACAGAACTGACCAGCTTTCTTAGTCTAAAGAAAGTCATTCTCAAATTAACAGTGACGCTCCCTCTTAGACTCCATGTCTGAAACACACACATACAAAAAGTAATCAACAGTTTTTTTCACTCATCGAACTATGTTGACACTGCAGACTGTGTTCTACAAGTCAAACTATTTGCATGATGTACCCTCTGCTGCCCAATGACGATGATGCCAGAACTTTTGACACTACTTTATTGCTGATGTTTGGGGTGGTGAGGGTGGTTATATTGTCAGGATCCCAATTAGCTAAAGATGAGGCTGAATGGCAAGCTGATGGGGCCCCAGAGAAAAATGGCTCTCAAAATCAGTACTTTACATTGCACTTGTACGTCAGCACTGTGTTGATGTGATGAGGTGATCATGTCCTTGTCCCTGAAAATAGCCAAGTTATTAGCTTGTTGGTGCCAAGCATCCATCCTGCTGTTTGCTACAAATTTTTGTACCAAGTGCTTTACACATGATAAATAGGAGGAGCACAGCAGTGGTATCCATGGTGAATGGTGAGAGTCAGGAATCTTATAGAGGTAGCCATCCTCAATGAATGATGAAACCAGGTGGCTGAGGCAAGCAGTGAAGTAGTATACCCATGACATTCACGAAAGGTGGCTGTTGTACCTGGGGAGTGATCCACTGCCCCTAGGCATGAGTTCAGCTGTGGTTCCAGTGGAGCATCAGCCTCACTGCACTCTGGCACCCAGTTCAGTGGACAAACTATGTTCAAGAAACTGGTCCTTTGATGAAGTCTGAAATCCATAGCTGCTGCAGGCTGTTCCTTATTACCTTATCATTTGCAACAGCCCCTTGAGCATGGTAGATTACTGGGCTGTGAAGGAATCTTCTACAAAATGAACTGTTATTTACACCAGATAGCAGCACACCTCTTTTGCCAATGTGCCATTTCTATTCATGTACACAGGAACACCAGCAGAACCTCTCATGATGGAGTACCCCCAGTCTGCACACCCGGCTTACACGTAATAATCATTGGTTTTTGCTATCCCAATTGATGCCATGCCCTGCTCTCCAGCTACTGGTGGCTAATTCAGTATTGCAATGCACCTTTCACAGATTTTGCTCTTAATGTGGTAGCAGTTCAAGAGAGTAAATGAATTCCATATGTATGACTGAATGAGGTTGAATATTTATATATATGGTCTGTTTTTAGCATTATCAATATTACTAGTTGATAATGGCCATATAGTTGATATTATAATAGTAGATGTAGATGTCATCTGTTGCAAATCCCCAAGTTAAAAAATTCTCACTGTACTGTGTCCTTGGAAGCACATGTACTTTACCAGCAATGTAAACTGCCATAGATTGCTATCTTCATTGTTGGTAAGCCCTGATATCTACATTATTTGATGAAGCATAGGCATGTCATTTCTTCAGTAATTAAAACTTCTGGGCTGAACAGCTGTGGTTGGTCCATAAAATGTCTCCTCCTGACGTTTCGTTGGGCAACTGTGGGCAGCATCTTCTGAGGTGAGGAAGACGTTTTATGGATCAACTACAACAATTCATCCCAGATGTTTTAATTAATTAACATGCCGACTGTGAAAGCCTACACACTGTGATTTGATTTCTTGTGCCATACCTGCAGTCATTCAGTAATTTCCCATATTGTTCAATATGACCAACTTTACCACTTCTGGATTGGAATGGTGTCTGTCAGGCGAAGTCTGGCACAGTGCCATTTTGTATAACCATGACGCAAGGCGAGGAGAGAGGAGCGGGAGTGTCAGCTGAGGCAGGCAGTGGTTACCGGGCTGCAGCTGGCCGACCCAAGGTCAGCGGCTGGTGGAGTTGCATTGCCAGCCGGTGACGCGCTGGAGGGCATCACAGGCGCGCAGAGGGGCGTGGGTGGCGCCAGTGATGTGGTGGTGGCCAAGCGAGGTGGCACGAGCATGCAAGATGGTTGCAGGGCTGCGGCACATGGCCGAACTTCCGCAGCTGCCGCTCGTGGAGCCGAGGGCGCTACCGGCGCTGGCAGCGGTGGCGCCGGTGTTTTTGTGGCAGCTGAGGAAGGAGACGCGGGAGTGTAGGATGGCAGCGGGGCTGCGGCACCAGGCCGAGCTTCCATGGCTGCCACTCGTGAAGGTGAGGGGTCCACCAGCAAAGGCAGCGGTAGCGCCGGTTTTGTGATGGTGGCCGGAGTGGCAGTTACATATACAAGAGGGGCAACCTTGCTGTGAGAGCGCCACGTACACAAAACTACAGTTTGTTGTGAATTTGGCTGAGAGATCGAAATGTTTTTCCACTTGTTGTTTTCGACTGGCACAAAAGGGTGACTGACAGAAAAGTTATTCGCAACACGACTGTGTTTTGCATGGTCGACAGGACTGGGTACAGTTAAAAGTTTAATAGTCGTGTTGCGAGTGGCGTGGTTTGAGTGCCGCGATGTTGGCAACAAGAAGTGAACTTGTTTTATGGGAACACTTGAACAGGAATTAGACAGTTTTGAAAGTTTTGACACATCAGTACCACAAACAGCCGCGTAGGAGCGGCGGTGAGAGATAGGGGCACTCGAGTCAAGTGGAACAGCCGAGCAACATGAGGCGGCACTTCGAATAACCTGAAGTCCCATTGGAGAGGTGGTGTGAGGCGTGGCAATGCCCAGGCGAGCGGCGGCAAGGGCAGCTTCCATGTCGGCGAGACGTTTCGAGATGTCTGGTTGCTCCTTGCAAAGGTGCGCGACGTCAGCTTGTATGTTGTGCAGCAGGTTGAGTGAGTGGTCGAGTTTGTCGATGGCGGCGATGCACTCGCGAATGGCACTTAAATGTTCACTGTTCATAGGCAGGCTCGATGAAGCACAGGGAAAGAATGTTTTTTGACGTATGATAAGCCGGCCTGCTGGATGCGTTTGGGTGACTGCACAGCTGGCGGCACATCTTGGCAGCGGGATCAAACTGTGTGTGGTAGTAGCAGAACAGGGACCGTGGCTCAGGTTGCTGTGGTAAGCTGAGAAGTGGCAGAGGGTCACGCTCGGAGTCATGCTGAGGTTTGGTGGGCGTGGCTGCATAAGGGAAGGACCTCCCGCAGAAAGCAGGTGGTGAGCTGCATCAGCGAGGCATAAATGCTCGTCAATGGATGTGTCAGAGTGTGGCTGAAGTTGAAGTTGGATCTCGACTGGCATTTTAACGAGCCAGAAAGGCCAGAGAGCAACATCTGGAATGACTGCCAGGTCGATTTGAGACCTCAGGGTGTGCCACATGTCCAACGGCTGATTGTTCTGCAACGACACGGAGTGAATGAAGTCTTGATACACCTGGTTGGTGGGAAGTGAGAGCCTTTGCATGACGACTTGTTTAACATGGTGGTACATGTTCTCCGTTGGTGGGTTGGAAATGAAGTCTCCGAGAAGGTCCAGATGCTTGTGCAGAGCAGACACAACAGACGTGAAGCAGGAAGAGTCACTTGTAACACCATGTACCGATAGAAGGTGCTCGGCAAGACCGAACCAGGTTCGTGGATGATCGCGTGAAAAAGTGGGTAACTTGGGAAACAGACTGGCACACAGCAAAACTGCACACTCGCGCAGCTGAAATGGCACAAGCTGCTGTTGCATAAAGTGCATATTGTCACTTTGAAAAAAATTGTCCTCAGTCAAAAAAGGATTTGTCATGTGAGCAGAATTCGTGTGCGGAAAAAAGGTAGTGCCCAGATGTGTGGCAACACTCGCAGGCATGCTCGAAAGTCTTGAGGGTGAGCTGGAGTTAATGAAAGAAACACTCGAAGTGTCCTGAGTAATGTTCAGGATGAACGTAGCACTTGGTACAAAATTGTTCAGAAAGTTCGGTGCAACACATTGGTTCGGTGCGGGAAGCACATAGGCTTGGAGTGATACATAACCAGCGGGGCCGTTGCTGGCCGGGAAGTCAAATTATCAGAGTCACTTTGTGGCAAGTTGGAAATGTTCACTGGTAATGTCTGCGGAATGGAGTGCACTTTCGGGGAACTCGACAGAATGTTCAAACTCGTGTATGGACTGGGTGTAACAAAGCCTGAGTCGGCCCGGCGTGGCACTAAGTTCATTGTCCCGGGAGACAAGAAAATGTCCCGCAAAACATTGCTCCCTGCTTGAAATGGTGAAGGTTGAGGTACACTTGCACTTGAAATAGTGTTCGTTGCACTTACTGTCGCGTGTGCGAGACCAGGAGAGCCGGGTGGCAAACTGGCTGGCAAGGACATTGTGTGTCCGATTGTAGTTACTGTAGCCGTTGCACAAAATAGAGTTCTGCAGCGACAATTACCACGGCGGCGCACAAAAACACTACGCGCGAATGTTCAAGCGACTTCGGGGTCACCAATATGGGATTTCTGGTAGTTTCATAGTCACAGAAAACACGCATATACATTGAAACTCACATTTATTACCACACAGTTGAGAGAAAAAAGACAAAAGACACAAAGTACATGAATCCATGATGGTTGGTGACCAGACGCGCCAAAGAAACTAGCTTAAAGATAGTTCATTTTTGGTTCATATCGATGGTGTCGATCTATCGACGCCACATTGTTAACTCAAAATTTAATAGGTTTCTCAATGAAATTACCAGTCTTTTGAAGAAACTTTTCCTAAAATGTTAGTGAAATAATACCTACTAAAATTGGGAAACAAGTTTGGATTACTAAAGGCATCAAAATTTCTTGCAAAACGAGAAGAGAACTATTTACAGCACCCAAGAGATCAAATGATCCCAGCCAATAGGATTAGGCAATATAAACTCTACAATAAAGTTCAGAATAAAACCATTCAAGCAGCAAAGAAGATCTGCATGAAAGCAGAAATTGATAACTCAAGCAATAAAGTAAAAACTATTTGGAATTTTGTAATGAAGTAAACAGAAAAATGCAGATTGTAGTGAAAGTATCCAAATAAAAAGTGAAGGTCATCTTGTTAGCGATCCAATAATAGTTGCAGGCACACTCAATAAACATTTGTTAACAATAACAGAAAAAAGGTTTGCAAGTCTTTGTTAATCAAGCCATGGATCTTTTGAAATCCAAAGTACAACAAATGAAAGTAACAACAGTCACTGTTTGAAAGAGTTATTAAATTCCTGAAAAGTAAAAACTGTACTGGAGTTGACAATATTTCTAATAAATTATTAACATGCTGCTACAGCAATGTAAGTAAAGTCCTTTGTCACATTTTTGATACATCAATCAAGCAAGAAATAGTCCTGACAAGGCTGAAGTATGCAGTTGTAAAATTGTTGTATAAGGAGGGTGATAAGACAAATACTACAAACTATTGGACAACATCACTACCAACAAGATTTTTCAAAAGTTTTAGAAAAATTTATGAATGCCAGGATAGTTAAACATCTTAGTGAATACAATATCAGCAGCAAAAGTCAGTTTTGGTTTCAAAAAGGTTTGTCAACAGAAGATGCAATATTCGCATTTGCTGGCAAAGTCTTGGAGCTTGGAGACTATCAACAAAAAACAGAAGATGACTAGCATATTTTGTGACCTAACAAAAGCATTTGACTATCTGTCACCAAATTCTTTTACAAAAACCTGTACATCTCGGTATTAGTGGCACTGCAGGGAAATGGTTTGACTTGTACCTGTCCAACAGGAACCATAAAGTTGCATTGAATAGTCAAGAGGGTGTCAAAATATCATTAGAATGGTGTACCATCACTTGTGGAGTGCATTATTATCAGCAGTAAAAATTACTAATTTTTATCAAGGACATACTTGAAAATAAAATAAATAAACTAATGAATAAACCATTACAATTAAAATATGCAGTAATGGAAGTTATTAACAATTCACTAGTTAATTTACGAGCACCAATAAATATTTCATTATGATGAAATCTTGGATCATTATTAGGATTATGTTAAAATCCTAATGTGTACAGTTTTATTCTTAACCACACACAACACTCCAAATACTAAAATATTATTAAGAAGAGTAATTCATATTTGCCAAGATGTAAATAATGAGTGGATAATTCGAACATTAAATGCAAATAAAGCATCAATAATCTTTATCTGTTTATCTCCATGTATTTACATGTAGGATGAGGCATTTATCATATATACGAATAATTCGAACAGTTATTATATTTATACTAATAGCTACAGCCAGTCGCGGCTAGTGCTCAGTTTCGTTGCTTGGGCCTAGACATAAAGTTAGTACCCAGAATAATGGAATCATTATATAACCTCCATTTATATAACATCATTTAAACACATTCAAAACACATTAAATATGCTAATTATGCAGTAATTAATATAATAGCTAATAAAAATTTATACAATTGTGCAATAAACATTTTTATTTTATTACTATTATTATTATTTGGAGGGATTATGTGCGTGTAATATTGTGGTTGGTCTGGTCCACCAGCTCTGCTGGTTTTCCATGTACTTTTGTGGGTTTTGAGCTTATGCTGTGGTGACACAATTTATTGAAGAACTTGGGGGGCGAGGGGGGGGGGGGAGGGCCTTGGAGTTCATCAGCTCTTCTCATGCTGAAGTTCGTACTTCCTGTAGTTGTGCTTCTGTGTATTGATTGTGATTTCAAAATCAAAATGAACTGTGGGAGGACGTATGTGACTTCTTCCTCATTGGGAATGCACCAGAGAGACAACAGGGACGCTCCTGGCTTTTGCCTTACAGCCAAGGTAAAACCTCTGGGAAAAACTTTGGCTGGGAGCAGTTTCATGTATATTTTACCTAACTAGCACTTTAACTAATGAGGTCTCTGTTCTGACAGGTTATTTATGCAGTAAATATGCATGTCTGTTCTTCTGATTGGCAAATTTGCCAATTACTCTGTTGTTGAAGTTTGGAATATCACTGATTTCCTCCCTGTGAATGGAAAAAAAACAGCCAGTGAGTTCAGCCTTTCCTGACTCATTCTGTTCCTGTGGAAGGTTTTGATTCTTTTTAATGTGCTGAAACTGTGCTCTGCTTCTGCTGTTGAAATTGGTGTAGTTAGTGCAATATCTAATGTTTTGTACACTTCATTGAACGATTCTT
The DNA here is from genome assembly GCA_026315105.1 of Locusta migratoria. Lineage (NCBI taxonomy): Eukaryota > Metazoa > Arthropoda > Insecta > Orthoptera > Acrididae > Locusta > Locusta migratoria. Next base: position 332,667,725 of record CM048755.1, on the reverse strand, counting down.
CAAATGAATGTTCCACATAGTAAATAGCTCACAGACTGATGTAATGCCTTTAAATGTATCATTGCAATAAATCATTGACAGTTCATTTTTCATTTTATCATGGCAAATAAACGGACTGTAGTTTAATGAAAAAGTATTGACCAAAGTGGTTGGGAAACGTTTTCTAAAAGAAGCAAACTTTCTTTGGATCAATGATTTCGAAGCTGCTAAGTACATGAGAGTTTTGAAAGCTTCCTTTCAGTTGGTTGATCATAATGTCACACACTTCTTTGGCATCTGCTGTCAGATTAAGTTCACTGCTACATTTAGAACATTTTCTTGGAGGAGCAATAAACTCATCATCAGAAACTTGAATCTGTTGAATGTTCTCTCATATATCAGATACAGCACACTCAAAACGATGTAATGCATTGGATATGGTAACGGTATTTGCACTCTGCATCTGAGCTGTGTTATAGAAAATGTAAACGTGTTTCATGATATCATAGAAAAAATTTAGGAGGAACAAAAAGTGTGGATTGTGAAGTAAATTTCTTAAGACAATTGTTTCTCTTATTGTAACATTATCCCAGGAATCCTTTTTCTTCAATCTTTTCAAAACATTCCAATAAGTGCAATTTGTTTTCTTTGACAGCATTTACAATGCAGGACTGGAAGTTCCATCTAGTTGAAGGGGCTGAAGGAATTCTCTTGTTAGTCTGTAAAAAAACACTTCACTTTGGAGATGAAGAAAAAAAAAACATTGTAAAAGCAGCAATATTTGAGAATAACAACCTTATCGACTTTATGCTTTTATTGCAAGCATTCTGAAGAACCAAATTAATTTGGTGCGCATAGCAGTGAATGAACTTGGCATGTGGGAAAGTGTTCTGCACCAGTGTCTGCACACCACTGTGACTGCCACTCATTACTGGGGCACCATTGTATGCCTGAGCAAAGAGTTTTTTTTTTTTTTTTTTTTTTTTTTTTTTTAACATTGAAAAGTTCCAGACTTCCTTTATAACTCACTAAGTCAATATGCTGTCCTATCATTAATGTTTTCAAACTAAAGAAATCTTTCAACAGGTTTCTTCCCTTTAATACACTGCAATATAATGACAAATTGAATTCTAAATGTAATATCTGTTGTTTTGTCAGCCTGCACAGAAACAAAAGTGGTATTGTTAAACTCTATAATCAGTTCTTCAATGTAAACTTGATACATACAGTCCAGAAGCTCATTTTGTATTATGTGTGACTTATATTTACACATGGAATTACTAGAGCTGCTTAAGTGATCTTGTAATACACTATCAAGATTTCCCAAAATAGATAACAAGTCTAAGAAATTGCCATGGTTTGCTGACTCTTGTTTTTCATTGTGAGCTCTTAGTGCTAACTCAAGAGTTCCACAAAACATTAAGCACTCTACTATTCTGTTTAATATGTGTCTGTTCTTCGTAACTAATTCATTATGTTTCTGAATTGTCATTTTATATGCCGAATTCATCTGAGCAGCATTGGTAATTGTGTCAAACATTTTATATATACAAGCATTTTCTAAATGAAGTCCACTTTGCTCATGTTTCTTAATTCTTTCACTTAAATACTTTAGATCCCTGCAGCCAACTGTTGTCTACAATCCTTCACCACCAAACAACAGACAGTAGAAACAAAACAATTTTTGTTTCTCTTCACTCACAGTTAGCCAAGACTTTTTGCAGAACCCTGTAAAGCAGAAAGTTCTCTTCTTCTTTCCATTGAGTTGAGACATCAAGAAATCTTTTAGGTGATGCGCACCTAACCACGTGATTTCTAGCTGCTCTTCCATACTTAATAAGGTCATTTTAAGCAAAGAGTCAACTTTATTAATTTTATACTCAGTTTATGAACACTCAAGTTGCAACGACGCAGCTCCAGAATACGTTTTGATGTAGTTTCAAAGGGCCCAGGATCGACAGCCCCCAAACTGTGGACAGGTGCGTGAGGGTCGGGGAGTGGGAGAGTGACAGGTACAGCCCACTTCACCAAGGCCTGCTCTGCCTGGGCCCAAGCAGCACTAATGCGAGGGGCGAGGAGGGGAAAGGAAAAGAGGTCTGTGACATCACTGCTACTGCAGGGGGAGTTAAGGGCCCTTGACTGTCGGCATGGCTGTGTAACAGAAAGAGGGGGTCCACCGGCCACATTCTAGCAAGCCCTCAGCTATGCTGTGGCGAGAGGCAAGCAAAACCATTTGATCGCATCATGTAAATTGAGTTAGAATGGCAATGAGCTCATGTCACATTGCAACTGTTTGATATAATACTGCTAAAGTATATCACAAATTTTCTGGTAGGGCTGGGCCCCTGTAGCCCTGTAGAATGAGCTGCCCCTGAAGGAGATCATTTACATGGCTGTAAGATATTTAAAGAATTAAGAGTTTGTTAGAAGATGAGCTGTTAAAAAACACTTAAGGCAGTTCCTATTGAAAGGCTCATTTTATACAATAGAAGAGGTCCAGAGTAATAGTGTATAATATGTCATGTACTCTAAACTGTAAATATGTGCCCCAATCTCTATCTGTAATCATGACTACTTTTTATTCTAAACACACATTTTGTGATATTTATTTTCTATAACGGTCATTATATTATAATGTTGATTTTTGTAGTAGAACCTAAGTAATTGTTTACCATCAAATAAAATCATTTTCTAATCTTTTATGTATTCTCATTGTTTCTAACCAAACAACATGTAAAACTGACACATTCCATATCCTGTGATATAGTCACAACGTGGATCACCAAAACAAGAAATAATTAAATAAATAAATTAGAACCCTTTGTAATGACCCAAAACCTATGATGATATCAGAGAATGCATTGCTCTTGAGGGATTTGGTTGGTATTTGTGATTGTAAATTTTTTATAGTTCTGAACAAAACATCTCTTAGTTTTTAGTGGCTGGGAGAGCACTTGACATGTACAAGGTGTTTCTGAAAGATACTGAAATACTTCAGTGGGCTGCAGAGGTGACTTAGTAGATCAAGTGTTACATAGCAACCCATGTACAGAAATGTCATCCAATGATGCTATGAGGGCTTACTCAATGTCAAGACTGTGACACAAATCTCTGTTATTGCAAGCTCTTTGCTTTTCATATTTTGGGAATATATATATATATATGAAAATTCCTAACAGGAAAAATATACGTAAAAATGTGCTTATCTTGCCACACTGGGAGGCTATACTACAGACCAAAACAAGCAAAAAAGTTCTAGTAAACATGGTCTCTCAACTGCATATCTTAACAGCTATTAACCTGTTTTCATATCCAATACTGTAAAACACATAGCTTCTGATAGTCAAGCACTCATATCTCTTAAGGGGTACTTCCTTCATGACAATGTTAAATTGGCTATATAAGCCTCTCAGTGGGCTCAACATTAATTTGCTGAGTACAGACTTGGCAAACCCGGGGCTACGACCTGGGGACTGTGTCACTCCAACAGTCCTCTGTACCATAAGCTCTGTGCATGCCTCAGCATACAGCGCGACGGTGGGACGTTGTACATTACAGAGCCCGGGGCTCTTGGCTTAATCATCTGGATCGTGAGGACAGTAAAAGCATCTATAAAAAACCCTCAATCTGAAGGTGAGCTCCGTGCAGAGGAGATGCATTGCTGTAGAGGTGGAACAGTCGCTAGCAAACAACCTCTCGGGAACCTGGTGCACTTCAGTTATATTAGGCTTATCCAGGCAAGTGGGGCTCGGCCTTGGTGGAGTTTTATTTCCCTACCTGCTCATGGGAACACCATGAAAAGAGCAAGAAATGTTGGTGGATATATAACCACTGTCTCTAACAGAGGGAGAGGAGACTTTAATGCTGCACAGTACCACCCCCAATCATTCCCATCCCTGGCCACGCCATGGGAGGAACGTAGGACCCACACTCAAGGTGAGGCTTATGCCCCTAAGTACTTGGTGTGCAGTCAAACTGATGGGGACTCTTTTGATGATGATGAAGCCTTTGTTTTTTATAGAGAATTTGGAGGACAAGTTCGGTGAGATGGGGGGCATGTCAAAACTGAAATCTGGGTCAGTCCTTGTAATGGTGTCATCCCCACTCCACTCATGGGCGTTGCTTGCCTGTGACAAGCTGGGTGATGTTCCCATTTCCATAACTCCTCACAAGAGCCTAAATATGGTTCAGAGTATTATCTTCCATAAGAGTCTACTTTTGCAGTCTGACTATGAATTAGAATGATGGGGCATTCATTTCATCAGACGAATTCATAGGGGTCCAAAGGACAACACGGTTGCCACCGGAGCCTATCCTCCTGGATAGTAATCCTCATCTCTTCCTTCATCTTCCTCAGCCAGTGCTTGGATCTGGCTTCTTTCGACATTGTTTGATGCAATCTCTGCCTTCATGATTCACAGTTGGTCAAAGTCTATCACACTTTTAATGGTGTTGTAACCCTTATGAATTCCCAGATATTCCAAAACCTGTAGTCTTCCAGAATGGTCATCATTGAAAGTAAGAACAGCATAAAAACACCAAGCTCAAAGACTGACCTTCGAACAAACACATTTTTTGGTATCCTTGACCATACAACATTTTTAAAAGATTCATTCACATTTTGTGTTTTGCCTTTGAGCCATTTCTTCAACAGCTCTGGTTGGGTAAGATCCTGAAACACAGGTTTCATGGCATGCACAACAGCACTTGGTATAGTAATTTTGTGCTAGAAAGTGTTTACTTTACCTCCTCTTTTGCCTTCAAGTATTTACACCATTACACCAGTCAATAGAACACAGGTTGTGTATTGGTTCAGCATCTGTAGACAGCTTGTGGAAATTGCCCAAAGAGCTCTCTTCATACCATCTAAATTACCTCTGTTTCTTCTAATAGCCATACCATAATATTGTGTAATCTTATTAATTCGTTATCAGTCAGCTGACACCTTAGACCATTACATAACTCAGTACTTCCCAATTGCTGTTTCATTCTACATAGTCTCATGACCATTCTCTTTTGCACATAATTAGAGCACTCTAGTTTTGTAATTGACAATTCAACATAGGGTTTACTCTTCACTGCTGCCTTATATGATCATGAGTCTCCATCCCCAAGAAAACTCACGTAGTGAACAGTGCGGTCATGCTGAGAACATTGGAACATTTTCACTGCAGAAGCAAACTTCATCCCTCCACTAGTTCCATCATAGTTTCTCTGACAATTCATTTCATGCTTAGTTTGCTTTTCGGTACTCTTGTCTGCTTGCTTACAATGCTGACAGTACTTCGTCAACACACCTACATCCAACACTTTCCCATTGTCGTTTCCTATAATAGAGCACACACCTCTCTTTTTTGCCATGTCATAACTATGGTACCATTTTATGCTACAGCCTGTTCTGCAGCTGTAGTCATTGACTCCATAGCATACGTCTTGACACTACTTCCTACTATAGTCCATAGAAGTATCTTAGGTTAGTGTCAAAAAGTCCATTCTTTACACTTCAGAAGTCTTGAAAGTCTTTTCGCTTTTACAGTTCAAACACATTATGTGAAAAGGTCACACCAAACCATTGTGTTGAGATAACTTTTCAGAAATTTCATTTTATCCTCCACATATATGACAATACACTGTTTCACACAAAGCTGAAATAAGTATATGGAGATTAATAACTATATTGAAGTTTGTTTCACTGTCTGAAGCTATGTTGTATTTAACATCATTTCCCAGCAGTTTTTTCTTGGAAGCAGTCAGAAGAGTAAGTGGACTGTCACTGTTTACAACAATATTATCACGTCCCTCAACACTAACCACTATTTTTATTGGACCTATATTTGTTCTGTAGTATATCTCTTTTATTTTGTATTTTTTTAAACACTCCTTTTGGTATAGTCATGATGAAAACTATTAAGGGAAAAACAGAAATTGAAAGATGGCTAGTGGATAACTGTTGTTGTCAAACACAAACAAATGTACAGATCCAAGAGTTTACTGTGAAGTACTGCTAGTTCTCTACAAAACAGAGAAAAACCACAGCCTTCTAGACTATAGTTCTAGAGAAAAATGCCAATATGTGAAATGATGGAAAACAAAATTCTCAGAAATGTTAATGCATAATTATTTTCAAATATTTATTTAAAATAGAAAATAGTCAAATATTTCAATAAAACCAACAACAAATGAAGCATAAACATCCATATTTTCATAAATGTAAAAATGTGAAATTGTGCCATTTTGGGCAGTATGGCTACCTTTAAGGTCTGCATTTTAGAGACCATGTTTACTGGATATTTTTTCTTGTTTTGGTGCGTTATGCCTATTCCATAATATGAAAATAAAAGAGATTTGTTTCACAGTATCGACGTTGAATAAATCTTCATAGCATCACTGAATAATATTTCCGGACCTGGGTCCCTATGTAAAACTTAATCTACTCAGTCCCCTCTACACCCCTTGAAGTTTATTGGTATCCTTTAGAAACACCCTGTATAATAAAGCAACAGACCATACCTTAGCAGAAGATGACCAGAAAATGCTTACTCAGCTGTTAACAGCTTCTGAAGGCAAAATGTGAGAATATATCATGGGGAACTATAGTTGCAAATCTGAATGTGACATAAACATGAAAACATGGCATTACTGGTCAAATTTATTAGTAATTGTGATGTATACAATATTTTGAATGCTGGTATCTCCTTCTTTAGTAACTTTTGTAAAAAGTCAATCTACACACACACTACTAATGGAGTTTATTTACAAGAAGTGATACGTAAACAAGATGATAGCCAGAAACTGTGTAAGCTGTGTTAAGTCCATATCCTAAATGAAGTGCATCCCAAGACATAGCAAAATGCAGTGTATTACATAGTCCAATATTATAGAGTATTGCCAATATGATAACACTTCAAGTGCACATTCCATTCGTCACATCAACATACATAGACAAGGGAGTCAGACCAATCCTACACTAGCTTAATGGATTCAAGTTAGGGTGTGGGGAGGGGGTGCTAACAGCCCTTGTTAGTTTTTAGTGTTTATCCTGACAAGGCTCATCCTTAGCTGCACTAAGATCCTCCCCTACCCCATTTCCCCACTCCATACACAAAATGTTTGGTTTTTAGCTCAATTGGCTCAAAACCTACTGAACTAAAAATTCTGGGTCTGCCACTAGTCCTATTAGAAGGCTTATTTATTTATTTGCCTGTGTGACAGCTTTCAGGCTGCATAAGGCATGTTCCATATTTACATATGTAATACGCATATATAAAACATTATTATACTGATATTTACATTGATATATTACACATTGATATAAGTAATATATAGAACATTATAATACTGCTATTTACATTGATCACATTTGCTTTAACATTACACATAGATTTATTAATTTTACAGCACATAAAAATAATATCCTAAATCGTCAAATTATTTTTAGACATACTATGGTAAATACAAAATAGTTTGCAGGTTATTTAGCACACCAAAACATCCTTTGAACAGTTTTGAAATTCAGAAATGTTGTAGAATGTTTTTTCTTTTAACCATTTTTCAGTCTTTATTTTAAAGATATTGCCGCGAGAGACCATGAACACCAACTGCCGGCGTGGTGCAGGGGATAGCGTCGCCGGTTCAATCCCGCCCACCGGCAAAAATTTATTTCTTTGTAATTTACAATTCCAGAAGATTCTACATCTTTCTTATGTTCACTTGTAAATTCTACTAGTTCCTTATGTTAACTGTTCTTCTAATTTCTGGTAAATTCTGTCTGTGTATAAATAGCAGAGCACTCTGCCTGGGAGGCAGTCAGTGCTGCGTGTATGTTGAGTTCGTAATAAATGTGCTTTCAGTATAAGTGCTGTGTTTAGTTGCTTTCGAAGTCAAGCCTGCTTCCATTGCAATGCGACATTGTTTGGTGGAGGCGCCGGGTAAACTGTGTTAAATAATTTTATGCCAAGATATTCATAACTAGTCTGTGTTTTCTTTAATCTATCTGTGGGCATATCTATTTGTTTCATCATCCTAGTTTTATATTGGTGGACAGCTTCTCTTGAGATGTAGTTATTTAAATTTTCTTTAATCTTTAGGAGGCAATGATATATAAAGAGTGATGGTACTGTTAATATTTTTAATTCTTTAAAGAGTGGTCTGCAGGAAGTTTTAGAGTTTGTTACTCCAGAAATAGACCTAATAACTTTTTTTGCCAGATGAAATTGTTTTTTGGCCCCTACAGAATTACTCCAGAGAAGGATGACATATTGCAGATGGCAGTGAAAGAAGGCATAGTAACAGTTTAATAATAAAGGTGTTGTTATGCATGTCTGTAGCTTAGTCAATAAAAACATAGCACGTGAGAGCTTTCTACATATGTGGCCTGTATGTTTTTCCCAGGTTAATCTGGAGTCAAGGTATATGCCAAGTAGCTTAACAGCCACCCAACTTCTATGCTAGATAAACTGAAAGTAATATTCATTGTCTTTTCATGGTTCATGGATAGCTCATTGGATTTGAAACATGCATCAGACAGGTTAAGGCAATTTTTGCTTTCCAGTTCCAGTTTGTTTATATCTTTCTCAGAGCTAATGAGTGTAGTGTCATCTGCATAAAGTACTGATTTTCAGGGCATGCAACTGGGAAGATCATTTATGAATATTATTAAAAAACATGGAACCCTGGGGAACGCCTCAAGTCACTTCTAAGTACTGGTATTTTTGATTATTGTAAACTGCAGTTTGTCTTCTGTCACTGAGATATGAGCTTATGAGGGAGAGTTCCAAGCGTCTGACTCCATAACACCAGAGTTTTTCAAGTAGCCTTGCTTAAGTCAGCTAGAATGGCATGAGCAGATAACTTTGATTCAAATGAGGTTTGTATAAAGGAGACAATGTCTTTGACTGCTTTCACTGTTGGTAATTTGGACCTAAAACCATATTGCTATTGAGTCAGTATATTACTTTCAGATAAGTGTCTGCAGATATCCTATTGTATGCAGTATTCTATTATTTTGGAGACAGTATCTATCAGTGAATTCGAATGATAATTATTAGTGTATAATTTATTACCCTTTTTATGAATAGGGTCAACAACTGTTCTTTTTTTTTTCTTTTTTGACACTCTGGAAAGTGACCACTAGCATACATTCAGTTTACTAGTATGCAGAGAGGGTTAGTTACAAGATCTGCTATTCTTTTGATCACAAAATTAGAAAGGCCATCGATGTCCTCAGATTTTGTACTTCATAGTTTTGTTATTGATTTAACTACATCATATACTTGTATTTGTGTCCACTTGAAAGTTGGCACAGTGCTGGCATAGTTTTCAAGAAACTGATTTCCAGGAATGGGATCTAAATTAGGAGCGAACGCAAAGGTGGAAATAAGTTCATCAGAAGCTGGGATGGTAGTGGGGTTTCCTGCCCTGACAAAAAATTGATTAAATTCATCTAGTGTGATACTGACAGCATTAATGGTTTCTGTACAATTTATGTCTATACCCAACTCTGCTTTTATAATTTTCCAAGCTGCCTTACATCTATTATTTGAATTTTCAATATAATAGTTATCTACTCTACATTTGGCTATTATTATTTGTAATCTACAATGTTTTTTAAGGTTGTTGTAAGCGGCTTTGTCAGCAATACCGCTTTTTACTTTTTCATAGCAGTCAAGTACTGAAAGTCTTAGTTTCATTAAGTCGGGGGTAAGCCATTTATTTTGTGTTTGGTGTCTGGGTCTTCTGACTTTATTGTGTTTTCTAATCTTGGTGACAAAAAATTATAATTTTTTTAGAGATAATGTTCATGAAACTGCTGAAGGCATTATCAACATTTTTGGAAGAGAGTAAGACAGTATTCCAGTCTACTAGTTTTAGTTCCTCTCTATAGCTGTTACTATGCTTACCAGTTAATAACCTAACATAGCAGTATGGAATTTGTTCTTCACCTACATTTAATTTCTCAGTAATTAATTTTACCCAAATACATTTATTGTCTGATAGGTGATCAACATTAAATAATCCTTGTTCAAAAGGCAGGATTGAAGCCTTGTAGAACTTTCATTTGTAAAGAAAAGATTATATGAACGTAACATGTTTGCTAAGTTATTAATTTTTGCTGTATTTTTTCTAATATCAAAGTTAAAGTCACCAGAAATTAACATGTTATCTTTGGAATATTTCTGTATCGAGACAATAAGCTTTCCTATACATTTAGTAAATTTCTCTGTATCACTACCAGGGGTATGATGTACAGAAGCAATTACAAGCCTTACTGTGGATAGAAGCATAACAGCTGTTTCAAAAACACTTTTAATACATAAGTCATTAATGTCCAGAACAATACATCTCAGGTCTCAATCATTGTTTATATATAGAGAGGACCCTCCATAACCATTTGGTCTACAGTAACTTGTAACTATATAAAAACATGGTGGAACATACACTTTTATGTTTTCTTCTTGTAGCCAATGTTCATTTAAACACAGTATGGGCTCAGAAAAGAAAAGACAACAACCATATCTATGAATAGTCCTACATTGTAATGTCTTTTACCCTATTGTAAAATTTTGCAAAATAATTAGCCTATAACAAAAACTGTAGAAATTAGTTTGTAAAATTATTTATAAAAATGTTTTTGACCTGTCCAATATCGTATGTACAACTGTACAATACTATGATTTCCTGGTTCAAATAAAATACAATACAATCATTTTTCTATTATTTTTCAAAAGGATGCCAAGTTCATCAGCCTTATATTTTAGGGATCAGATATTTAAGTGTAGAAATAGAATAGAGCTGTTATTATAAGAAGGAAGATTTAGTGTGTGATGGAGCAAGGAGGAACATTGAATAGTCTGTGCAATACTGGGTCCTAAGTTCGTTTGCGACTGAACTTCCTTGAAACATTCCATAAAAAATCTTGACTTCTCTGTGGCATTTTTCTGGGTCTACTTGAGGCACAGACAGGATTTGTGTGACTACTTTGTATTGGTTTAATTGTATCACTTCAGCAGGAAATGATGTTACTTCCTTCAGTAAAAAACCATCTTTGCAATCAAGGAATGTACACCATGGATGGGAAATGATGTTGCTTCTGTACTTACAGTGGCTACTTTCCTTTTTTCTATACTCTATACTTTTTGATGGTGGTGGTTTCTTGGGGAGTGCAACTTTTAGTTCACGTTCTGCAGCTTCTGAACTTACTTCGGTTACATTCTTCCTTTCTGCTTGTGGTAGTGGTGTTTCCTTGGAGAGTGCAGCTTGTGTTTCCTGTTCTGCAGCTTCTGATAGTTTTGCAGCTACTGTTGAGGTCCCTATCCGAGGGTCAACACTAATTGAGTAGTGGTGCTACAGTGGTTGATTGTTCTGTTCCATCAACAGCTTGATTCCTATAGTTGTGCCAAGTGGTGTCATTGTAGTAACAGAAAAATTTTTCTTTTGCAGGTGTTTGTGAAAAGCTTTTCAGATGCTCTACGTTATGAATACAGCCAGTATGGAATAACAGTACAACACCTCTCACCACTATTTGTGAACACAAAGATGAATGCATTCAGTCATCGGCTTCAGTCAACAAATCTATTTGTTCCTGATGCTACAACATACGCACGGAATGCTGTAAACACACTTGGCAGGCTGAACAGCACTACTGGTTACTGGGCACATGGTATACAGGTAAATATAAAAAAGTGTTTTTCCTTATTAAATTGAAAAATGGGCATTATTTGTTAGCTAAGAATGATTTACAAAATATTGAAAAACTTAATATCTTCTTTCAGTATTTCTTTCATGGGATACCTCCAGTATGGGTTAGAACTTACCTTGGAGGCATCATGAACAAGGTATTTCGAAAAGATTACTTAGAAGCTGTATCAAAGGAGCCTCAAGAAATAAAACAATAAATATCAATGTTTGTGAGTGTCTAAAACGAAATATTGTGTTGCATATTTGCTGTGTGTGTAATATTAGCTGCATCTGTGGTGGACATTAAGTTACTCAGTGAAACAACACATATCTGTAGAGAAAAAGAACATTAACAGTGCAGCCTTCAGTTTTGTTCTGATATGATCTGGTACAGGAGTATTTTTTATTCAGTTGATCCTCATCATTAACTATTCAAACAGGAATACACAAAACCCCAGTGTCACATGTATTAAACACACACAAATTTTTCTTCCAAAATTCTGTGTGTTGACATTCATGTGGGCTACCTAGCATTTTGTGGATCAACAACTATTTTTCATATTTGTGAGTCAGGTATTTAGAACATGTTAAGGATATTCAAACTTTGAACACACATGTATAACTTGTTAAATTTTATTTGTGAATGTATAGTAGGAAATGAATTTTTCCTTTTATAAGACTGCCACTGATATACTTAAATTCTATATAATAACTAAGAAAATCAAATATGGAACTTTCCATAATTAATTATGACTGACAAAAATATGGGGAGCCTCAAAATTGACAGATATGCTCAAAAGTAAGTGAGAAATATTTAACATTTATGATGACAGCTTTGTTCAGTGAATGAAAGAGAAAACAATAAAATAATGCAGAAGAGCAGCAGTAGCAACATAAGCAAGTAACTTAGGGCCTAGTTGGAGGGAGACTAGGTACTAAATTAAAACAGCTAACAACAGTCAGATTTACATGATAATTCAGTCAAAATAATAGCTTTAAGGAAAAGCTCCAAAAGAAAACTCACACGATTAGATAAGAGTGAAAACCAATTGAAAGTCATATGTTTAAAAATGTGTAGGCCTATAACATACAAAAAATTAAGTCATAAAACATTTTTTATTAAAATTACTTATGATACATATTTATCACAAGGTAAATTCTATAAAGAAATAGAGAGGGGTGATAATTAGTTGTAAATTGTTATATGATGCTTCTCTTGATATATTGATTTCAGAAACTTGGTATTCACTCTTTTCTGTAAACCAGTGTATACTTTTTCATTCTGTAACCTCTTATATTAAGGTCCATAAAAAGTACTCTGCATTATTGAATGAATGTATCAGTGCAATAATAATTTCTGCAATATTCAAAAGTACAGATATCACGAATTGATGACTGTGCTTTACAGTAAAAGAAATGAAACATATTACTAAACAGCTCTCACATGTCTGGCGAGAAGAATTTGTAGTGAATATAGAGATAAATTGAAGGCAGGAAGGAGGAAAGGGAAGGACATGAAGAAGGTCAGAGATAAATGTCAGGAAGGTGGATACTGTACAAAATTTTAGGATTGAAGTAGAAATAGCAGAAGGAATGTAAAATACAGAAGGTGGCAAAGAATAACAACTGAAAAAGTACAATGATTATTTCAGGAGAAACGCAAAGTGAGAGTATAAAACTGAAAAGTAAATTTAACAGATATTAATTTAAGTTTTGTGTTTAAATTTAGGCTGGTTCTTATTTTCCACAATGTAACCTACTGAAATATGTATGTACTGGTATTTCATAGTAAATGAAGTTATTTTTCTACATACTGTGCAAATTCAAATGGAACTGTATTATAGCTAGGATTTAATTGATGAATGTGATTGGATGGTGAACCATGTATAAAAATAACTGAAAATTGTTCACATAATGCATGTTTCTATACAGAAATAGGAATAACAGCTGTAATAAGACAACAAAATAGTCTTTGACTTTTGGAATGCATCAAGCAGGGGTAAACATATGTTATCATCAAGCCATCATCCTCTCCTAGCCCCCACCCCCTATCCTCCTGCATTTCCTCTCACCCTCATTGCCCTCCTCCTAAGCAATGCCACTTTTTGTAAAATAGACAAATAGACAACTCAGACAGATTTAAGCCAATGCACACATAATTTGCTTTCCCATTCACAGCCCAGTAATATATTACCACAAAATATGAAATACCCAGAAAGCTTAATATAAGTATGACATCATTTTAGTCCAGTGATGATGGAAATTGTGAATGTTGCAGCTTCACCCGGGCATAATATGTGTAGATCACAAGTGACACTGAGATACGTAGCTCCTGATATACAATGGAAGTGGTTTTTTTTTTTTTTTTTTTTTTTTTTTTTTTTTTTTTTTTTTTTTTTTTTTTGTTACATGTCCATAGCAAGTCTACATCCCAAGTGTAATAATTAAATATTCATTTTAATATATGCTTATAACATCTGCATTTCAATCTTAGATTGCATCTTTTCTATGTCTACAACATTTAGGTTACAATTTTTTTCTGATTGAGAACCAGTAGTTTGCTGCTAAATCAATTTAAATCATTAATCATCTTCTTTTGCACACACTGCTTCTGACTAGTGTTGCCATCTCAGAAATGAGTCCACACTACAGTGTTTAATTTAGTATCAAGTATGAAGCATTTATTGACTTTTGTCAATAATGCCAATTTACATTCCTTGTTGTGGAAACACTATGTAACTTTGATTGAATCATATACTACAGAGCTGATTTACCATCACTTAACCCTTTAGCTGCTGCCACCGAGCATCTGGTTGGCCACGTCGCGTGCACCCTTAAGGCTCCCTAATCCCCACACCTGTGCTCTTGTGCTTCCCGATGGCCTGCCACTCAGCCTGTCACTCGGCCGACCTTGTCTGTGCTGAATATTTCTAGAGCCAGGGCAGTCGCAGCTGTGTTGCCTTCTGAGAGTGATCATTGACACAGTGTACACTATCTGCAGACTTCCTCCATGTCAGAATAATTACTGCAGATGAATTACTGAACAGCTGAACAGACAGTATGTGCAATGAAAGTGCTTATGGGTCATTCCACGTCAAATAAATAAATTTCTGAACATTTTTCCAATTGACTAAAATGGATTTCGAAGTAATTAATGATCGTGGATATCGCACTGGATGTGTTATAGTCAAGTGTTTGACTTCATGCACGACGTTGTTCAGAATGTGTGTGAATTTCTAGTATATCGGTTAATATTTTGTTAAAATGTATCATAATTGGCTATATTGTACAACTATATTCATTATCTTAAGAATAATAAAGAAAAGAATTTTACGAGCCGTATTCAGCCGATAATATTAAGCAATCGAATTTTGGGCTCTTATATCTCAGGGACTGAAAGTATGACAAAAGTGAAACTTGGTATGTAGTAACCTAACAACACTAGGTTCTCAAATATAAAGTTTCATTTATGTACCTCTTTCCCATTCTGAGTAAATTTAGTTCAAATTTTGGCATCAAGCCATTCAAGTGACTATATCTATCAGTATTCTTTTTTTATGATCTTTAAACATTACTAATGTTCACATCTTCTGAATATATTTTCCATCCTTATTTTTGATCCAGGCTTTGGACTGGCACTGGTGAAGTTAAAAATATATTTTTATTTGGTTTTGTTATGTTTTTATATATTTAAATTTTTTTTTTTTTTTTTTTTTTTTTTTTTTTTTTATTTTTTTTTTTTTTTTGATGGCACTAGTGTATTCAAACTTTGCTGTGATTAGTAATTTGTTTTTGTGTGGTAACTTTCAAAACCGGCTATGAAGCACAGTGGTACTTCGCAAATTTTACATTCGTACCTGCTTTCTCGATGCACTTCCTGTTACAAGCAGAAAATGCATTATGTGTTAGCATACTCATCTTCGATGGTCACTTGTTATAATGTTTGGAAAATCCATTCCAACACCTTGCCCTGCCAGTTTTTCTGCACTCTGATGCATACGTTTCCGCAAGTTTCCTCAGCAACAGATGAAACTCTGCTATTGACATATTATAACCTGTTAGTGATGTGTGTAGGACATGAGAATTTAAAACATACAGATTGAGAACCCGGAAAAAGAACTTCTTATACGACTTCATTGTTTTCCTTATACATGCAACAGATGTAAGCATCATATCAGAAAGGTCAACTGCTCTCATATTCAAGTTATAATCAACAGTGCTTTGTGGTTCCTCAATGTTATCTCCAGTATGCCTGTCAGCCTTCCTCATTTCAACCATTTCTGTGGTGGTACATGTGGTCAACATCCACACTTCCCTTTTGTCATACCACTTTATAGTAAACATTGTATTAATACACATAAATTGAATATTTCTTGGCTTCAGTTTCTTGTGAAGTTTCAGAATATTGTGTCTGTTCTTATGGACAGTACCACATGCACTGGTTGTATGACTGTGAAGCCAAGAAAGCAGGCCTGGGCTTGTGTACCAATTATCGGCGTAGAGGGTATGTCCATGTTCTAAATAGGGCTTCATAAGTATAGCCACCACATCATCACTTTTCCCCAAATTTTGAAACTCTGTTTCTGTATAAACAATGAAATCTAAGATATAGGCAGTCTTACAATCACATAAAACAGATGTCTTTATTTCAAATCTACTTCATTTGGAAGGAATGAATTGTCTGAAAGATAAGTGTCCTTTGGATAATAAAAAAACTTTCATCAAGGCAGAGTTTCTGATGTGGATTAAATGCACGATGGAAAGCTTGTAGCATTTTATCGACAATGTTCCTACTTTTGAACAATCTGTGTCCTCCAGTGTTGGCAGAGTTGTCACTGAAATGTAACATTCTCAGCAGTAACAAACAGTGAGTTTACTAAAAACTGGAGTATTTAGGAGGACATCTCTGGTCCAATGTTTGCTAATTTTCAGTTTTTTCATGTGAGGCATCAGAAGACAAACAGCTATGAAACAATACATTTCTTCATATCCAGTATCTTTCCACATT
Organism: Locusta migratoria; assembly: GCA_026315105.1. Taxonomy (NCBI): domain Eukaryota; kingdom Metazoa; phylum Arthropoda; class Insecta; order Orthoptera; family Acrididae; genus Locusta; species Locusta migratoria. Next base: position 332,651,062 of record CM048755.1, on the reverse strand, counting down.
GATAGTGAAGAATGCACTGATTCTTGAGTATTCTCCTTGGTGAATAAATAAAACTGATTCGTTTCATCAGCTATATTTTTCATCAGTTCTTATGTAAAGAATAAAATGAAAACTGACAGAATACTTGGTTCATTTCCTGTTTGATGCACATGTCCCAATATCGCATCATCAAAAGCATTATTTACTGGCTGAAAGTAATTCTCTTTCAAGTCAAATTTATTGCTTAGGCCTAGATGCGATTTATTTGTAGGCATTCTACTATCACTTTCTGATTCTTCAGATTCAGAACAACTAATGCCTGTTGCTGAAACATGAGACTGCATTGACACCCCTGCTGTCATGGATGGTTTATTACTACAGCTTTTAGATTATGTGAAAGAGCTATCACTTTCATCAAAATCAAATAGTTCAGCCTCACTGTCACTTTTTGTAAAAACTACCATGATTTCTTCATCAGTACACCCACAATGTCTTCCCAATTTCTTTGTAAAATACAGGACATGAAGAACATTGATATAAATTCTGATGAACTGTGTGCTTTGGTGTGAAGCCTAGGTTCACAACAGATGAAGAATTGGACATCAAGTTAGTGGTCACAGCTGTTAAAGGCTACTGAGACATGGGGCAGGAAAGCCACAGTGTAACTTAACTCATCGACAGCACTCAGGTAGTGGCTCGTCTATACTTATCAGCGCTCAGGGGCTGGAAAATCCGTGCAACTTAACTCATCAATAGCACTCAGGGAGAAGCGGATCACCATGAGTAAACTCATCATCAGCACCCAGGGAGCAGCAGGCAGCATGAATAGTAACTTGTCTAAAGGAATCAAAGGGTCGATACTTATTTCTGAAAATTATCAGCGCCAAATGACTTAGCTTATCAGTGTTTTGTACATCACCTTCTATGCAATATGCATTGTTGTAGTTTTGAGAGCATACATTTTTCTTCTCACAGTCCCAGACTTCTGTAATAACAACCCATGATTCTTCACCTTTTATGAAACCAATTTCTTTTTATTGATGCACTGAAAGTAATACATTTTATCAGGTATGCTCATCACTTTTAATGTCATAAATATTAGATGTAGTTACATGATGTATTAATCATTGTGTCATTGTTAATAGTAGGCAGGACGTAAGTGACAATGAATTGTGAACTGGCTCCTTTGTTGCATCATAAGAAGTGAGAGTGTGTAATTGTTCTTCAGTTACCTGGGACAAGCATGCAAATTGGAGAGGATTGTTACTGTACTGGGAGGTATGCAAAATTTTAATCCTATAACCTTCTACTTGGTTGCCATCATCTTCTTTAACCCGTAACCACAGACGTGAATTTGTGTTACATAACTATAGATATGGAGTCAAACTGACTCCATATATTTCCTTTGTCATCTACCTCTTTCTATCACAAATTTTATTCATTTTTATTTATTTACTGTCTAATTAAGGGCTTCTGAACAATTACGGATTGCAATCACCATGTTTAGTAAATCAGAATTATATTTAACACTAAAGGGCGTTTGTTTATTATCGACGCTTCTATCCACAGTTCTTTGTAGACGGTGGTGATGAAAAAGATGTAAAACAACCAGTGACGGCTCGTACAAAATTTGACCAGTGTTCTACAATATTACAAAAATAAACAGGAAACAAAATATACTAAAATAAAAAGCGTGACTGACAATTGAAATAACGGATCTTAGCAATATCCCCACCATGTCATCTGTGTTCTACACATGTGACCAATGAAACTGCTTGGCTGAAAAGCGCAGTTTCACTCGCATGTTGGCTATACATTACTAATGTTGTTTGTGATTGAAGTTTTATTTACAGAAATTAAAAATTTGTACTCTGAGGTATTTGAATACGAGCCTCACACAAGTAGGTGTGAGAGACAACGCACAAAATGCCTGAGCCAGCGCGCTATTTGACTCTGTATGCCGCAATATTCGTCATACACTATTCTTCCGCAACCGTTACACGCAGTGCGAAGAGAAATATTGATCTGGTGCTGCAGTAGGTCTCAGCACACATGCGTCGCCAGGCCTGACGTCACGTCTGCGCATGCGCACTAGCGAACAGACGACTGCGCCGCCTCTCTGCGCACGTACCAGCGCGGCTGAATCCCACTTCAGCACACGGAGCTGCTTTCCAGCTATCGCGGCGAGAGCGCTCCAAAATGCGTTTTCATTCTTATTACTAGCATTGTAATACGTATTGGAAGGGAATAGGCATAATTTTATTGTGATATCTGGATCGCATTCCAAGAGAAAGGATGTAATTTTACAGCGATTTCTCGCTTGCTTTCGAAGAGAAATGGCATAATTTTAGTAATATATTTACTGTGTGCTGCAGCACATTAGCACATTATCACCAGCCGCCACTAAAAACAACATTGATTGCATGGAAGTATTTATTGTGTTAAGCATACATTGAGTTAGCACAAATAGTTAGTTCTTTGATCGCTGGTTCCGAAGGGTGTACACTCCACAGCGATCGAGGTCGTTGGCGGGTCGCATGAGCGCGGGCGACGGACACGTGTAACGCACGTTTTCTGTGTGCGGCGCGATAAATACCACGTGTCACGACGGTCGGACAGAAGAAGAGGTAGACTCAGCAGTCGACCACTTCACAAAAGTCCTCCAGACCTGTGCTCGTGAGACAAGCACCAAGGTGACGATCGAACCTGGTGCCAGGGACCTGCCCCCTGACATCTGGGACCTGATTGTCACTAAGAGGCGCGTGAGGCGGGAGTGGCAACGATACCGCGACCCCGCCGATCGTCGTCTGCTTAGGCGACTTGAAGCCCAGGTGAAGGAGAGATTGCAAGAGCACAGAGGCCTTTGCTGGGAAGAAAGATTGCAAAGCGTGGGTGAAAATCCAAACAACGTTTGGAAAATTGCAAAATCGTTAAAGGCTACTACCAGGGTAGACAGGCCACTCCGAGGTCCAAACGGGCTAGTATATGATGACCAAGAAAAAGCAGAAGTAATGGCGACAGCACTAGAATCACAATTTCGAACTCACGTCATCGACGATGATGAGAGTGAAAGGCAGGAGGAAATAGTAATCGATCGAGTGGCTTAATTGAGGCAACAGAGGCCAGAAACAGAGTTCACCCAAGTGTCAGATCGCCTTGTGTGTACTTACATCAGATGCCTAGGGAACAATAAATTCCCCGGTCCTGACAAGGTCCGAGTCCCACACCTAAAACACCTACCTCCTACCGCAATTACCTACCTCACCACTATCTACAACCAATGTCTATCCCTAACCTACCTTCCAAAACCCTGGAAAACTGCTCAGGTCATAACCATTCCGAAACCAAACAAAAACCTAATCCTTCAGCAAAACCATAAGCCTGTTTCACTCCTGTGCTTTCTCGGAAAAGTACTCGAGTGCCTCATCCATAGAGTCCTCACCAACTTCCTCCAAACCAACAATATTCTCACGCCTGAGCAGTTTGGCTTCCGGCCTGAGCGCAGCACCATACATTAAGCCCTGCGTCTGGTGGAGTACACAGTCAGGGAGAGAGACAGCAGAAAAAGGAGCACAGGAGCGGTCTTTCTCGATAAGGTCTGGCATGGTGGATTAATATATAAACTTTCACAATTAGACATCCCAGGGCACATCATACGCATGATTGACTCATTCCTGGCAGAGAGGAAATACTCTGTTAGGTGTGGAAATCATGTTAGTACGATTAAGGAAGCTGTGGCGGGAGTCCCACAGGGGTCGGTTCTTGGCCCCATTCTATACTCTCCAGTGGCGTAACTAGGACTTTGCTTTGGGGGGGGGGGGGGATAGATCTGCTTCACGAGCAAAATTTTAGTCAGTTACCAGACAAACTACCATCTACCACTCCCTTCCAATGAAAGCTTATGGTAAAACACCCCAAGTTTCCAGTCTTTACCTTTACCAGATTGCTGTTATACGATTTCTTTTTCGTTTCTTATTTTCTCTCTCTCTTTTCTTTTGTCTTTTTTTTTCTTTTCTTTTCGGGTTATGGGGGGGGGGGGGGGTTCTATCCCCCCTCATCCCCCCATAGTTACACCACTGATACTCTCTATACACCAACGACGTGTCAAAATTGGCAGGAAACGAGATCGCTCCGTATGCCGACGATACGGCGGTGTTTAAAAGCAGCACAAACCTGAACTTTATAACTAGGAAACTCCAGGCACACCTGGATGACATATCTTCGTCGTGCAACCGCTGGAAAATAAAGATAAATCCAGATAAAACAGTGGCGGTCATGTTCACCACGAAATTAAAAGAACCGGACAGGAAAATATCTGTTGCAGACAGGGAGATCAATTGGAGTGACTCAGCAACATACCTTGGCCTGCAACTGGATAAAATGCTGGCGTTCGGGAAACAACTAGTTAGATCTAAGGAGAAGGGTTGTGCTGCTTTTAACCAACTCAATCCGCTCCTTAAAGGAAGGGGGCTTCCAGTAAAAAAAGAAGCTCCAAACATACAAAGCCTGCATACTTCCAAGCATGCTATATGACTCGGAAATATGGTCGATGGCAGCAGACACGCACCTGTCCAAGCTGCAAGCGCTTCAGAACAGAATCCTCCGAGTCATAGCGAACACTGACAGGTACATACCAAACAGACACATAAAAGAATATTTAGATGAACCTCCAATCTCCACCTACATTAAGAGAAAATCAGAAGCTCTCTGTGAGAGAGCATCAACTTCGACCCATCATCTTATTCAACAGTTAGGTACACCATACCCCAACGCTTCGATAAAAAGACTATTCTCCACACTCAACCGCCAGTTTAGGGATTAACAGATTACAGACAAACAGTCATACATACAAACAATTTAGATAAAACCATCGCGCTATTTTCTGCACATTTATTCAGCTATATATAGAAGTCAGACTGGCAAAGATTAGTGGTGCTTCAGTGGAACAGAAAGAAAATATAGATACCTCATCGGACGGCACAGCACTAACTCTCGCGTGCGTGTATGTGTGGGGAGCTTGCGTTCAGCTCGACCCACGTGGTCGACGGCAACGCGTAGGAACTGAGGAGGTAAAAGACGTTCGCTCGACTCAGTCCTACAGCTCGCACTACTCTCCTTCGGCGCACGCCACGCCGCTGGGACGATTTTTGCCGATGAAAGAAACTGTGCGCGTCGGCAGGTACCTGACGCTGCTGCCTTAGGGTACGGCCATAGTGAACGGCTCCCCGCTAGCTGCTCGGCCGCTTAACTCGCAGCGGTCGGACCGCGCGCGCTGCAACGGCGCGATGGCAGCTGGTGGCGGCCAGTGCGCAGCCAACCGCGCGCCGGCTGATGCCAATACATGACCAAAATTACTTTTCCATTTTCTTGATGAAAAAAATACTGCGTGTGTATGAAACAAAGCTACATCGCACTCCGGTGACATGGAATGGCAGCAAAGTAATTAAGAATGAAGTAGCCTCGTGTTAGAGGCTCACAAAAAAAGCCAATTTCACGTGAAACCTTTAGCAAAGAAGTAACCATGTCATATTATGAGCTAAATAACCTATCTACACGTAAATTATCTTGAATGTCTAGTTGTTTGCTATATTAAAGTGCTGGTATTCTTGCACCAATATGAACAACAAGATGCAATTAAAGACACTGCAAAGCCGGTTGTGCGAGTCTACAAAAAATCAATAAAATTCATCTTCAGTGAATTAACGGCCTTTCATTCAACACTTTTGAGATAAACGCGTTTTTATCAGCTCCCATTAAACGCGACGCGCAGCGCACAGCGTTGAAACCTCGGAACCCGCGAGCTGAGAGCGGCACGAGAAACATAAATTCTTTCTTGCACGCGCCTGTGAAAGCGACGTGAGCGAGCTGAGGCGGCCGCGCGGGTGCACTATGGGATCACCCACTGGGTTTTCCAACCGCCTCCCTGCCGGCGAGAAGCAGGAAGCGTGGAGCGGCTCACTATGGCCCTACCCTTATAGTTGTCTGCCGCTCGCCGTTCACGTGTTTCTGCTGTAAGGCAGCCAGGCCTCTACAACACCAAAGAATTCATGAAACAAAACCTGCTAGTGAGTTATAAAAGTAAACTATTTTCTAAGAGTACTTAAATTATTGACTTATTCATTTCTTACAAAGTAATAAACAATGTTTTTTCGCTATAATTTCAGATAAAGATAATGTAAAATATGACTCTTTTACAAAATATAGTTATACACAAATTTAACCATGTTATGTGGATTGATATGAGGTCTGCAACTGTATTATAAACTTTTTTGAAATAATGTATACTGTAGGAGTCACATTATTAGTAAAAAGTTACTGCTGCAGTATAAATTATTAAAAAAATAATAATAATAAATAAAAATATATAAAATTATGCTTCTTCGTATACAACTGTTACACAAAACTGATGATCACTGTCCACAGACTGTATGATTACAATGCCTGCATTCTGTGATGGTTTTTCTTTTCAGTTTTTAGGGCTTATACATTAGTATTTTCTAGATTCCAGCTCGTATCCACAGATACTTCTTTACCAAGAATCTTCCTTTTAACAGTAAGATTAGAATCCATAAAGAGCTCTAGTTGCATTTATATAAATAAAAAACTTTTTCCAAGCATATAATTTAGAGAAAGAAGCTTACCAGTTTTGTCTCACACTAACACAGATGTAGAGTCAAGCTGACTCCGTAATGTGCTTCACTAATTCAGAAAGAAATACGTGACAAAGAAACAGATGTGTGGTCTCAACATTGCACGTGCAAACTGAGGAAAGATTAGATTGAAAATCCTTTGAGTACGCAACAGTTAACGGAAGTACAACAACGTGCAATCTATGAGTTTCCTCCAATGCGGAGTCAATCTGATTCCCGTCTGTTGTTACGGGTTAATACAATGTCCACACACGGCACGGATGTTTCACATACACCACGTTTGACATGTATGAGCACCACTGCTTTCTTTTAAGCAGACTCAACAGATGCCAGAAAAAGAACAATTTTTGGTAACCGCAGATATGAAAGGCTCTTCAATAACTATGGCTTTTGCCTGTTATGGTTTTCTCCATCATAGATTGTATTCTCATCTATGTCTTCTGCAGAGAACTGTGCCTCATGCATTTATTTGGGAATTGGTGTATTACCTACTTTGCTGGCAGACAATCCAGCAAAGTATACAGTGTGTAGGCTGAGTATGAAATATCAGTCATTTCATACTCTGACATACCATTTTGAGCATTCTATGCATTACCTAGGCATTCTCTACAATACTAGATTCCACGCATTGCCAGTAACATACAGGGTGTTTCACTAAGTGTGTTTGCTTCTGTAACTTGTAAAATAATAGGTGACGGGAAATTTTAATGCGGTAGGTCAACACAAGAAATATTACGCTTTCTGTGGAGCTATGAACATAGTTTATTGTATCATTTTCCAAAGAGTTACAGCACAAAGATATAATTTTTTAAATGGAACAATACTTTTTTCTATCATGCATTGGATTCGTTGAAACCAGCTGCGTCCAAATCAATTTAAACTACATTCCTATCACTGTTAGTTTGGGAGCTACAACCCTTCAAAGTTTCAGGGGCAGATACGCTGTGCATAGTACATGGCTGTGTGGTGGGTGATGGATGTTATGGCGATGGGAAGTTTATGTACATGAGATGTTCAAATGTGTGTCCATGTTCCTCAATGCATAATGCAATGCGCCGTCGAAAGGATCTGCGGACGAGATGTAACATCGCCAGTGTGACGGAGCGACATGCGTCCTCGATGCGCCGTTTTAGATCATTGAACATCTCATGTAAATCAATTTCCCACCGCAATAACATAGATCACCACCACACAGCCATGTATTATGTACAGCGTGTGGTATCTGCCCCTGAAACTTTGAAGGGTTGTAGCTCCCAAACTAACAGTGATAGGAATGTAGTTTAAATTGATTTGGGCGCAGCTGGTTTAAACGAATCCAATACACGATAGAAAAAAAAGCTATTTTTCTATTTAAAAAAATATATCTTTGTGGTGTAACTCTTTGGAAAATGATACAAAAACTATGTTCATAGCTCCGCAGAAAGTGTAACATTTCTTGTGTTGACTTACCGCATTAAAATTTCCTGTCACCTATTATTTTATAAGTTACAGAGGCAAACACACTTAGTGAAACACCCTGTGTACACCACTGACTTGATATTCTCAACCTGTGACTACCTTAGTACTGATGTTTTTACGTAATGCTTCTAATTCCCTTTACATCTCCACTTTATCCTCTAACAACTTGGCTACTTGCCTCTTCACAATTCCTTAGTCTCAATCAAAGTGACTGCATGTGTTTCTGTTCCATTCATTACGCAGTACATTTCTGCTCACGCAGGAGGTTAGCATACAGAGACTCTGACTCTACATAATATCGTTGCTTACCCGTGCTGTACAAAACAAGATTATATCCCCAGCAACAGGTGCAATGGTTGTCTACTCATGCTGTATAACAACAAATCTCAACTACAGGTACTATTAAATCTCTACCTGAGTTATACAACAATAAAATCCTTGATAACTCCCTTCTCCTTGTGTAAAAGTTAGGTTTTCCCATTTTGTCACTTTATGTTTGCATAGCAGTTGTTGGTAGTTCTACTGCTATCTGAAGGTTTGTGTCTCGATTCACCTGGAGTGGTTTAATTGGTGTCAGGATGTCTCTTGTCCACCTCAGATTCACAAAGGTATCCTGGCATTTCTGCGGCTTTGAATACAATGTCACATGACAAAAAGACAATACAATATACTCAAACAATATCATTGCGACTCTAAGATCTTACTTGCACTGTACCATGTCTTAACTATAATGTAATGAACCACATGAGTATTTAAAACGGTTTCTTCTAGAACCTGTGTCTCAACTTGATTTTAAAATACCTTGTTATTCCGATCTCCTATTACCATGTAAAATGCTACTTCCAGTTTCTTTACGTTATATTGCAGTTACTTCAGATTAGTAGGAGTAGGAAAAGTATCTACAGCCTCAGTGAGTCTGGAGTCTGGTTTAACTCCTCATGCACTAATAATATGACCTAAATAGTTTACTTGCAACTAGACAAATGAACATTTTAAAGTTTTAAACTTTGATGTAAGCTGGAAAATAGACTATGTAAATGTTCTGCATGTACTGTAATGGTTTCAGAAAAGACTATATTATTGTTGAAGTGAACTAAGCAAGTTTTAAACCACATGATAACAAATCAACAAATCTTTGGAAAGTGCGAGGTGTGTTCTGAAGATCAAATGGCATTTGTAAAAACTCATGTAAGTCACTAGGGAAAACGACAGTTTTGGCTCTATCTTTTGGAGCAATGGGAATTTGGTGGTAACTGCTTTTCATTTTAGGCGTAGTGAAGTATTTTGTTTTGCCTAAACATTCCAAATTTCTCATCAATTCGATGTAGCAGAAAATGATCAGGAGTTGTGGCCTTGTTGACTATGCACAGTCATTAATATTTCTCTCCATTCGGAACAATGATTACAGTCAGCTTACATAAAGGAAAACATCAACCAGTACCCACCAAACAGCTCCATACATGAACATGAAACCAGATCCAGTCGCCACCTACATCTCAATAGAAAAAACACAACAAAAACCCAAAATAGTATATTATATAATGGAATAAAACTATATAAAAGACTTCACCAGGATATAAAAAATAAAGTTAAAATACATGACTTCAGAAATTCCCTAAAAATATCTGTTAGAGAAATGCTACTATACCGTCCAGGACTACCGAAATTAAGATGCAAATGTATGTTCGTCAATTATCATCAACAGTGACATATGAGCAGGAGCATGTACTAAATATAATATTTTTTTTGTCTGTAAGTGTAGATGATGTACTTACGATTTTATGTTTGTATTGTATACAAATATGATAACATCCATACAATTTTTATTGTATACGGATGGATAAATAAATAAATAAATTATAGGGGAACATCAGGGGGATGAAGAGAGTTGTTGTTGTCGTTGTCGTCTTATAGTTTCCTCCACAATGGGTTGCTAACGGTAAGGTATGTGGTACTCTTTTCATGCAATTGGACTAGCATCTCATGTTGGTGTTTCATGTTCCACTAAATTAGTTCCTGGCGAATATTATTTACCCTCAAATGGCTATTAGTACTCAGTTAGTAATGAACTTAGTAAGATCCTGTTAGGTTGTGGCATATGTTGCAGTGTTTCTTGAAATGCTTTGTTTCAGCTAAGGCCCTCAAACCACTAGCTATGGTCCCTGGCGTGTGTGTCAGGATGCCAACATTTGTGCTGCTGAAGGACTGAGGGAGAGCCAGTCATAGTCAGGCACAAGAATTTATTATTCAACCCTCATATAGTCAGGTTCTCCGTCCTGTCTTGGAGACGGTGGGCCACAGCCCTCGATGTCGTGCAGTCGGTAGACGAGATGTTTGTTGTTAGCGTCCACGTGGACACTGCATTACAGTGAGCCTGGTCTTGCAGTCGGTAGCCGAGATGTTCGTCGTTAGAGCCTGTCCGGACACCACACTCGCCCAGTGCTGGGTCTCAAAGTACTGACCACTCAGCCAACGGATGATGGCCTACTAGTTCAGCATTGCCACCCAAGTCGCGGAGGACTGGCAGCTCCCAGTCAGTGGTGTCATCATCATCATCTCGGTAGGCTGTCTGCTCTGCTGCTTATTCTGCAAGGCTGTGACTCCAACCACTCATGAATGTTTACCAGGCGCCAGCACGCCGATGACCAGACACTCTGCTATGAGACTTCTTTCTCTCACTTAGCCAACTGATAATTCGTGGGTGCAACATTACCCTCCCCCTAAACGTCCAAAATTTAAAAATATGTCTTAAATTCTGTCTTACCCACTCTGCACCCTATTAATTCTTACTCTACTTCATGCTCTGGTGGTAATCCATTCCACCTGAATCTCGTGGACTGGTCTTGCATTAATATGTTGGATTCTCCTTTGCGGTACAAAGTACCACCCCGATAAATAATTAACACGGCAGTACAACTAGTTGAAACACTAATGGTTATTATGTTATGCTTCACCTGTTATCATGCTCTTCGATATGCTGTAACAATCGTCCCTTTTCAGATTTATCTATAGTCTGCAACTATGTGGGATCCCGGGTTCTGTTAATATATGATAAATTTTGCGTTGGTGTGACTCTAAAAGATGTGTCTGGCCAATATAGTGCTAGATGCGTGTTCATAGTTGGTAGGTGAAAATGCTTCCCAATTATCTCAAAATTTGTACTGTTAGCTAACAACCCATTGCCTTACAGTTTCATCGCCACCGCTTCTGTCCTGACCGACACCCTCTCTGGAGAAAATACTGAATATACCAGTGTCTCCCCACCTGCTGAAAGTGTGGTTCGGGTTTTGACACTTTGAAGCTTCCACTTTCTCCTGAATAACTGGATCTCACATGACCTGTTATCAGTATGAACAACTCATGCTGGACAGATGGTAACTGATACTGTCAGACACTTGCTCAACTCTGAGCCTGTCATTTTGAAATGAGTGTTCCCTCTTTTCAAAACTAACAGTTTTCTTCACCAGCTCCCACCTTACAGGATAAGGATGCAAGGTGCAGCATTGATAACACCCTCCTACATCAGTTACAGGAAATTTAACCTCTACATAAATCTTAACCTTATCTGTTGAGAATATAATTCCTGACATAATGTAAAACAAGTGACACACTACTACTATTCACTGGTACTACATGCTCAACCCCTACTGGGAACTCTTTTTCTGCTTGCTCCAAGCTGTGTCTGAATTTGTTTGGTGATATGAACGTTATACCCACTTTGCCATGCAATGTGTGTTGGACTGCCTCCTGAAATTCCTCAATTCGTATCCTAGTGTCCCCAACACTACTAATTAATTCCTGTACTACTTAGTTATCACTGTGCTTAGAGAGGTCCATTTATAGTCGAAAAGTTGCTACTAGAACGTTCTGGTCGCTCCGGTGACCTGCTTGCGTTAGTGTAAGACACTTTAGTAAGATGACAAAGTCACGCTCTACACGTAGCCTGTGTTGTTGCTAGAGTTCCTCTTTCGGGTGCACACATGCCTCAGACGAACAACACTTCGGCCACACTGTTTACAACTGATTTTCGTAACCGCTGCTGCTGCTAGCCCACTGTTTGTCTGCTATTAAACTTCACTTGTCCATTCAACTACAATTCCCATAGTTATTTCATTATTAACTATTATACCCTCACACTCTCTATTAATTCATTTTACACTTTTCATTAGTACACTCTATACTCCTGCCCACTGGGGCAAAATTCGTCCCCGACTTTGAACAAAACAAGAACACATATAAATTCAACAATAGACAAAACTCAAACTAACATATCTTCCACTGAATACAGGTTACAATACATTAACGTATAGGAGTTACAAAGATTACGTACATCCTCAAGTAATCCATGTTACTGCTATTTGATGTACTGGTAAATCATCTGATGTTCTCACTTTCAGAAGCCTATAACAGTAAAAAATTACGCAGAGTAGGATTGCGACAAGACAAATTTCTGAAAAACCTGAACTTATTACTACAAATCTCGTTTTTTGCTGTTGTTTCAAGTTAATCACTTGCTGCATTAACGTATTAGTGTCTATTCCATCCTGCTGAGATTGTATAAAGAGATTTAATGTATTTATTATCGATGAGTCTAGTGAATTGTTGAGGTAAGACAGATTTTTTGCTGGTAGGAGCTGCATAGGGTTGCTTGGCCAAAATATAATTGAATAACTTTCGTTAACTGTAATTTGGCCTGTTAAGGAAGCTGGTAAATTGAAATCTGGCCCTGTTATAGAGCAAAGAGTTCCGTTTAGTAATAATCCACTACCCGTGAGTTTCATATGCTGCATCGGTTCAGCTAGTCCTTCTCTAGAACACTGAGCAAAAATATCAGTCGGTTGATGTACTGCATAGATCCAATGAGATTTTACCTGTTCGAAAAAATATGATGTAGTCGGCAAAATTTCTCTTTAACATAATGAAGTGTCTGAAGCAAAAAGCAATTGTGCTTCACAGGTCTTATCGCCGATCCTTGTTTCCCTAGCTGGACAAATCATGATCGCCTCATAAATGCAGTTGCCTAGGTCTACGATGCTCATTACTGTGCTTGCGTTTGTTTTCTCTGAAACTATGAATACGTCGTTTGCTTTATATCGTATGAATTTATTCAATGTATTCCATTTTCCTGGAAACGTGTGTACGGTGTATACATTATAATTATAATCGCACCCTCAGGTTCAATCCATCTGACTACTGATACTTGGACTAATCTATAATATTGAGGTAAGTATGATTCTTCTGGAGGAAATATTAATTGTAGTATTTGTGGCAGTTGCTTACTAACTTTAAGTAATAAAGAAATGAATGTTGTAGGCGACAATAGCGTAGTTGTGACGTGACCTTGCGTCGCATGCTATATGGGTTCCATTAATTCCTCTGTAGCTAATATTGTAGCTAATAATTGGTCTGAAAAAAATCGTAACGTCTTACCCACTGTAATTTCTTTATCCACCATGTCTAGGCGTGTCTGAACTATCCGCAGATCATTATTAACCGTGGCAGCTGTTGCCAATAAATACTTGTTTAATTCTTGCGTTATGTTCCTTATTAGCCTCGTATTATTTAGGATGTTCTGCTCTAATCCCCTGATCATTGTTCTATGCCAATCCTCCGTGATTTGTACTACATCCATTCCGTCTTTAACTACCTGCAATGTACCATTTAGCTGCATAATATCGTTATTATCTGCTGTACCGAAGACCGTTTTTAATAATTTCCCGCCTGCGTCAATCCACCCGCGTTTAATCCTTACTGTTGATCGCGGTACGACATCCTGTACTCGGAGCAGTTTGTCTTTCACTTGCTGAAAAGAAAATTCCAGTGATCTTATTTCTCCTGTTACTTCCTGAAGCTCCTTCCTGCTACTAGTTCTATTTCTGAATGTAATAAACTCTTCCTCTAGCCTCCTAAATTCATTCCTCAATGACCATAAACTATAATCTAACACAATATCCCATTTATGATTGGTTAACACCATTTGTTTCGTAAACAACACACCACTATCCAACTGATGCACTTGTAATCCTAAACAATAACTAATAGATGCTGTGAACAGCAGTAATCCTATTGTGCTCCTCTCCATTTGATGGGTATTATCAGCCCACCTGAAAAAGAATAGACAAAAAACCATGTTGACTACTTATTAAAACAACATACAACCTTATTAAAATCATTACTAGAACTATCATTGTATTCTGTCTTCGTCGTCTCAGATTATACCGGTCTAATTGTGGTATAACTACTGCCGTATCATCACGCTTTACCTTTGGCTGCTTCTTACTCCGTGTTTTATCTGGTACTACCGGTAGTGTTGGTACGTCGATCACTCCCTTAAACGGTTTAATTCTACTAGCGTGCACTATCGTCGTACGCGTTGGGAGCTGCAGTTTCACGTTTACTGGCGATGTGATCTCTACTATCTGATATGGCCCCGTATAATTTGATACCAACTTCTTTGTTTTCCCTTCCGTACATAAGGGGTTGATGACATGACGTACTGAGCTATCCTAAAATCTGGGTATTTTGCATGTTTATTGCCAATCCTTTCATGTCGCTCCAGTGCTTTTGTGTTTGCCTTCTGTACTTTCTTCCAAACCTCCCTCATCATTTTTGCAAAATCCTTTACCGTTTCTCCCGATTTGCCTTCTTTCCGCTGAAGAACGTCGAACGGTGATGCCATCTTCCTACCGTACACTACCTTGTAAGGAGATAGACCTGTTGATTCGTGCACTTTGGCGTTGTATCCCACGATTAACATTCCTAAATATTGGCCCCAGTTGTTATGCTGTTCATTGATATAGTAACTTTAAATCTTCCCAATTGTTCTGTACACTCTCTCCATTCTGCCATTCGCCTGTGGATGGAGTGGAGTAGTTCGCAGTTTCTTAATTTTTAATTTTCAATAATTGGCAAAGTTGTTATAAGACTTCCGATATAAAATTCGAACCTTGGTCCGTAATTATGGATTCTGGCACTCCAAATTTCAGAATCCAGTTATTCACTAGTGCTTGCGCGACTGTACTAGCCTGTTGGTCAGGAAAATTAACCATCACGAGGTAACGAGAAAAATGGTCTATTATTGTCAATACATACCTATTACCCACTGGCGTCTTATGAAATGGACCATATATATCTAAACCGCATATTTGGAACGGTGTCGATGCCTCTGGGAGTCTGCAACGGACTCTTCTGTCGGCCCATATCGATTCATCGTGCACATTCCTCACAGTCTCGAACGTATTGCGTCACATCCTGCTTCCTTGAAGGCCACCAAAATCTTTCTGCCACCCACCTATCTGTTGTCCTTTGACCCCCATGTCCGGATAGCATGTGGTCGTGTGCTTCCCGTAAAACTTCCTGTCTCACGTGTTTAGGAACCAGTATTCTTGGTCCCAGCCGTGTTTTCGGCATAACACTTCTTACTCAAAACAAAACTGTCTCTGACCAGCATAATTTTGACATTCCAAATCATTGGTTTGTGCCTTCCGCCATTCTTCTGCTGTCCGAACTATTGCTTCAATTACCGCGATTTTTCTGCTCAATCCATCGGAATTGGTATGTTTCTTCCCAGGCTTATGCATTAGCTAAAAATCCATTTCCGACAAACAAAGGGACCACCGGATCAATCTACTAGATGGGTCTCGTAAACCTAATTACTATTTTAGCGCTGCATGGTCTGTGACCACTTTAAATTCTTTTCCGTACAAATAGCACTTGAAATATTTGATTCCATAGATTACACTGAGTAGTTCTTCCTCAGTTGTCAAGGAGATTTTTTTTACACTGGTGATAATTGTCTGCATGTATAGGCTATAGGTCGTTCCGTTCCATCAGTCACTTGTGATAACACTACCCCCACTGAATGCCCACTTGAATCGCAAGATAAAATGATTCTTTGGTATAATTGGGATATGTCAGAAGTGGACTGGATATTAATTTTTGTTTTAACTTGTCAAATAGTGCCTGGCATTCTTCGATCCATTGGAATTTTGCTTCTTTCTTCAATAGCTTTGTTAAAGGCATGGCGATCTCTGCAAAATCTTTTATGTACTTCCTGTAATACGACGTGAGTCCCAAAAATGACCGCAAATCTTTCACCCATTGGGGAACTGGGAATTCTTTTACTGCTGACATTAATCGAGGATCCGTTTTAACACCATCAGCACTAATTATATGCCCCAAATACGTGACTTCCGACAAAGCGAAATTACATTTTTCGAAGTTGACTGTAAGGTTAGCGTCTTTTAGCCTCTGAAACACTTTACGTGTGTTCTTCAATACTTTTCGAAAAAACAATAATATCATCTAAGTGTCTTTAGACCTCTTAGAACCCCATCTAATAGCCTTTGAAAGATGCTAGTCTTATTTTTTTTAACCCGAACGGCATTCTAACATACTGCCAATGTCCTCCTGGCGTAGAAAACGCAGTCTCATGTTTGTCCTCTGGCGCAACTTCAATCTGATGATATAGTACAAAGTTTGGAAAGTAGGAGGCGATGTACTGGCGGAAGTAAAGTTGTGAGGCGGCATCGTGAGTCGTGTCGGGATAGCACAGTCGGTAGTGCGTTTGCCCGCGAAAGGCAAAGGTCCTAGGTTCGAGTCCCGGTTCCGGCACACGATTTTAATCTGCCAGGAAGTTTCATATCAGCGAACACTCCGCTGCAGAGTGAAAGTTTCATTCTGTTCTAATATCAGTGTTGTGCTACACTGTATGGCTTTCTATGTTCAAATGTTTGTATAGTCTATGGGACTTAACTACGCCGGCCGCGATGGCCGAGGAGACTGAGGCGCTTCAGTCACGGTCAGCACGGCCACTACGGTCGGGGGTTCGAATCCCCCCTCGGGCATGGATATTTGTGCCATCTTTAGTCTTAGCTAGTTCATAAGTAGTTTGTAAGCTTAGGGAATGATGACCCCGTAGTTAAGTCCCTTAAGTTGTACAAACATTTGAACATTTTTGAACTTAACTACGGGGTCATCAGTTCCTAAACTTACAAACTACTTATGAACTACTTACGAACTAGGAAGGCACAAATATCCATGCCCGAGGGGGGATTCGAACCCCCGACCGTAGCTTTCTATACACTGGAGGTTATTACCCGTGGGAATCCTATGTTGCGTAATTTTTGTAGCTGGTAATACTCCCTCTATTGCCATTCGATCACTTCCCTTCAGATGTGACGCAGTACAGTTTTATTGGCTGCCCTCCCTGCCTTATTAACGGCTCGTTCTGTTCCATCTCTGGCATAAATTTTCATTTACCGGCAACAATCACCGGTACAACAAGTGTCAATTCATCCTTCCCTCTAATTTATTGGCCAGAAACTCCCATCATACCTCAATGATTCCCTTGACAGTTCCCTTTTGAAATCACTGGATGTTTTTATAAACTCACAACAGAGTAAAATTGATGCTAATGTAATGTAATGATGCAACAAAGGAGAACATAAAACTAAAACTATAATTCTTGGAACAGGTATATCTAGAACCTTTGTGTTGGTGCTTCTGATTTGTGCAATTTTCTGTTATTTACGACGACGATCGAGCAGTAACATGTCAATCCATCAAATTCCGGTAAACTGGAATTCAAATTCTTAAGTTAAGCATAAGCATAATTATTTGTTAGGGTAGTGCATTCCTTGTTAAAATACTAGAGTGATATCAGCTACAACGAGTGTATAGTACAATAGCGGATAAAACACTTGTATATCGTAGGTTTGAAAGAATGTATGTGGATACGTAATGTTTTGACTAAGAATTTCTGTATTTCTACTGTAATAATGGTTAGGTCTCATGAGTTGTTATTATAAGTTCAGTGAGCTATGTGATATATAAGGTTACAAAATGAAGACTAGGTAAGAAGTAATGAATTCAATTTGAAGTGACATCTGTGTAATGATTCAATTATTTGTTGTTACCGTTGTAGTGTGGTAGTGATAACAGTGTGTAGTAGGGAAACGTGATTGTGTGTGTGTTTCAATACTAAATTCGAGGACGAATTTCGCCGAAGGGAGGAGGAATGTAAGGGTAATTAGTGATTATAAGTGTTTTAGTAATGAAAACGGAATAACCTATTAAAGTGGAAATGTAAAGTCTAACGCAAAGTGTAAAGCATGGAAGCGGTCAGCAGCAGGCACGTGGAGTTCCTTGTTAAAATACTGTCTGTCCATATGAAATCTTCTTCTTCGAAACTACTTGTCGTTGCTAGCAACATCCCCTTTCTCAACTCCTTATCCTCTGCTCCAAAGTTATCAAGTAATACTGGTATTCTCTTTGACCCTTCTATTCCCTCTATACAAACTATACTTCTTCGTGCTGTAACATAGTCTCGGTTACTTCTGATCGTACTGGTTACTAAATGTGGGCTATCTGTATGATTAATGGTTCACTTTACAGGTCTTATTATTTTCCTATAAGCATCAAACACCTTGTATCAGTGATATTTGTCAGGATGGGCAGTTACTCTTAGTTTAACACAAGGAATATCCATATTATTTATTTGTTACTAATCACATTTGTGGGAAGTGAATTCTCTTGGCTCAGAGGTGGAAGGATGTTGGAATGAGACAGCATTGAAACAGATAGCTTTTTATTTGCAAATAGACATGATACTTCTGGTAATTTCCTTACATTTAGTTATTCTCTTATTCGAAGGCAGCAGGCGGCAGGCCGGCGCGCTGATAGCGGATGCGGCGGTCCGGTTACGCGTAGGCAGCAGCAGCAGCAGCGGCGAGGCCGGGCGCGGAGTCTGCGCTACAGTCCGTAGCTTGGACGCGACGCGGCGCGTGGCTTTATTCAATAGTTCGCGTTTCCCGTTGTGATTACTGCCAGTACCTCATGTAGGCGTCCGTAACTCTTCTGGCTTCGTGGCCCGTGTGGGTGAGTGCGTCGTCCATCGAAGGGGCAGGGTGGCGCTGCGGCGTCGAACCGACGACCCCTGGGCTCCTCTCCCGCAGCTGTCGATTATTGGCTAAATCTCACAGGTCAGCTATCGACAGGCCGCAGTCCCATCGTTCTCTCAGCTGCCTGGGTGCCCGGTAAGTCATCTTTAATTCTTCTTCCGTTCTCGCGACTGCTCGCCTAGTCCATTCTTCCAATGTCGGTTGCGTGATCGGTGCCGAACTTCAGTCGTGCTCACGACAACCTTACACTCATCTACAACTCAAAGTCCAGCTACGAATGAATGAATCCAAGAAGAGGCGACTGAATCCAGGAAGCAACGAATGAATGACTCCTCGCTGCTCGAATGGTCCAGGTATTTATTGGTTCAAGTAGGTCTCTGTCACGTGGAGAAATTTCCAGAATGTTCGGTCACGCGGAGAGTCGCTAGCCGGTCACTGGCTTCTAGTCACGTTCTTCCAAAACTGCCAAAACGTGTAACCTTGTCACATGTGGGAGCCTTAAACTCGTGCGGCAATGGATTGCTGAAATGTTAGTCAAGTTTCCCTGAAGAGGTAACTGTACTGGCCTTGTGACGTTTTCAAACTGTTGACGTTATGCATTCTTCTTGGTCACGTTTCGCTATTCTTACTGCTCGTGAGATGGCTGCCCGATGACCGCTTGAGCTGATTCGTCAACTTCGCGATTTCTAGAACACGTGAGCCGTGGCCGCGCGACGGCGTCAGAATGTGCTGCGCGGTGAGCTGCTGTTCCAGCGATTCGAGACTCCACGTGCCTGCTGCTGGCCGCTTCCATGCTCTACACTTTGCGTCAGACTTTACATTTCCACTTTAATAGGATATTCCGTTTTCATTACTAAAACACTTATAATCACTAATTACCCTTACATTCCTCCTCCCTTCAGCGAAATTCGTCCTTGAATTTAGTATTGAAATACACACACAATCACGTTTCCCTACTACACACTGTTTTCACTATCACACTACAACGGAAACAACAAATAATTGAATCATTACACAGACGTCACTTCAAATTGAATGCATCACTTCTTACTTCAAATGTTTGTATAGTCTAGGGGACTTAACTAGGGGGGTCATCAGTCCCTAAACTTACAAACTACTTATGAACTACTTACGAACTAGGACGGCACAAATATCCATGCCCGAGGGGGGGATTCGAACCCCCGACCGTAGTGGCCGTGCAGACCGTGCCTGGAGCGCCTTAGTCCCCTCGACCACCGCGGCCGGCCACTTCTTACTTAGTCTTCATTTTGTAACCTTATATATCACATAGCTCACTGAACTTATGACAACAACTCATGAGACCGAACCATTACTACAGTAAAAATACAGAAATTCTTAGTCAAAACATTACGTATCCACATACATTCTTTCAAACCTACGATATACAAGTGTTTTATCCGCTAAAGTACTGTACAATCGTTGTAGCTGATATCACTCTAGTATTTTAACAAGGAATGCACTACCCTAACAAATAATTATGCTTATGCTTAACTTAAGAATTTGAATTCCAGTTTACCGGAATTTGATGGATTGACATGTTACTGCTCGAAAGTCGTCGTAAATAACAGAAAATTGCACAAATCAGAAGCACCAACACAAAGGTTCCAGATATACCTCTTCCAAGAATTATAGTTTTAGTTTTATGTTCTCCTTTCAACTTTAAAATGTGTTGCATCATTACATTAGCATCAATTTTACCCTGTTGTGAGTTTATAAAAACATCCAGCGATTTCAAAAGGGAACTGTCAAGGGATTCATTGAGGTATGATAAGTTCTGAGTAGGAAATACTTGCATGGGAGTTTCTGGCCAATAAATTAGAGGGAAGGATGAATTCACACTTGTACCGGTGACTGTTGCCGGTAAATGAAAATTTATGCCAGAGATGAAACAGGACGAGCCGTTAATTATTAACCCACTATCACGAAGTACAAAATGTCGTAATAACGCAGCGACACCATTGTCGTAACACTGCGCAAAAATATTAGCCGGCTGACTGACTGCGTACAACCAGTGACTTACTATTTGCTCGAAAAAGTATGTTGCAGAAGTTAATATATCCGGAGGGCAATTTGTAGCGTCAGATTGTTCCAAAAATAACTGTGACTCACAACTTTGAGTATGAAGTTCCATTTCACGGGACGGACATATAATAAACTGTTCGAAAATGCAACTATGTAATTCAGAATTTGTCACTACTGTACTGGCATTGGTTGTTCGGGAGAATAAGTATACCTGGTGCGTTCGAAACTCTACAAATTTATTGAGTTTCTCCCATTTGATCGGAAAGGAATGTACTTTATAGCAGTCAAAAATACCCAACTTATCTGCCACAGGGAACGAGATACGGACTCGTAGTTTTGCATTATCTGTGTCGACTGTTACCGAGGCTAAGTGGTAGTATTGCGGTAAATATTTCTTATCTGCAGGAAATATTAACTGCAGTGATTCTGGAAACTGTAGCTCAATACAGAGAGGAATGTAGTTGGCGATAGTAATGTGGGTGACAGATGTCCTTGCAGAGCGTAATGGATAGCTTCAGTCAATTCCTCCGCCGCTAGCCGTGCGTTTACCACTTGGTCCGTAAGCATCCTAAGCGATCTACCTATTGAAAGTTTCTTGTCTACAGCATCAAGTTTTGTTTCTTTAAATCGGCGTTCATCGTGGCTGTGACGGTTTGGAGATAATTGTTTAATTCCTGAGTAACATTTCTGATGACCTTGGTATTAGTGAGAACCGTTTGTTCCAACCCGTCTAACCTTGTTGTGTGCCATTCTATGGTGCCCTTATTCAATTCCACGGTGCTTTCTATGTTCTGTAGAGAATTATTTAACTGGTTAATATCTGCGTCATCTGCCGCACCAAAAACGGTCTTTAGGAGTTTACCTCCTGCGTCTACCCAACCACGTTTAGTTCGTTTAATTGACTGAGGAACTAAAAGGAACTGTCCTTTTAACTGTTCGTAAGAATAGTGCAATGTTTTAAATTCGCTGGCTCTTTCTGCAATTACCCCTGGTGTGCTTGCCCTTTCACGTAACGTATTAAATTCTAGCTCTAGTTAGGGATGGCGGTTATTGCTAAAACAACCGGTTTTCGGTTATACCGGTTCTTTTCATCTCCAGTTTAACCGCTCTGTAAAAATTGCTCAAAAAACCGGTTTTTTATTTCTATTATTTCCAGTAGAGTTCGACCGAAACTTATTTTGCGGCCGAAACAGAAATAGAATTTTCGGTTCTTCTAGTTAGTTAAAATTTAGGTAAATTTACGTTATACGACAAATCACTAGTCTTTCCATATTTTGCAAGATCCCCACCCAATACTACGCCTTCTTGAGTGTGTGTGTAAGCCTAGCCAGGAGTCCGTAGAAGACGATATACGAAGCATACAGATTTACTGGCCTAGTATTTCCATCCGACAGTTGCGAATATTGAGGCAACCACTCCGTAAGTTGGACTTGTGAGCCAACGCATACGAATATCTCGTTATTACAGTCAGTAAATGAACTTCAATCAGTGCTGCAGAAGTATTTCGAAAAATAAAGTCACAGTTCCGACTAACAGTATATTGTTGTCAATATAAATTTACGCAAAGTAAACTAGGAAAGCTGTGTACAACATCCAAGAATGTTCAAATGGTGTAAGTTCTTAAGAGACCTAACTGCTTAGGTCATCGGTCCCTAGATTTACAAACTACTTAAACTAACTTACGCTAAGGACAACATACACACCCATGACCGAGGGAGGAAGGAGGACTCGAACCTCCGATTGGAGCAACCGTGACATGGAGCCTCAGACCGCACGGCTACCTCGCGAGGCACCACATGATCAATGTTATCTAAACCCATATTGGTTATTAAAAAGCCCCTCGCTTTCAAGGAATCACATCAATACAACTTGTTAGCATAACAATATAATAATACATTAAAAGTTATTATTCCAAGCTTATATTAAATCAAGTGTTCAAATGTCTGTAAATCTATCGAACCAAACTGCCTGGTCACCAGTCCGTAGCTTACAAACTACTTAAACCTAGGTAAACTAACCTAAGGAAAACACACACGCACATGCCCCAGGGAGGACTCGAACCTCCACGGCGAGAAACCGCGCGCTCCGCAGCGAGTTGCTTTAGACCGCTCGGCTACTCCACCGCGGCTTATAGTAAATCACTTACATAATAGGTATATGAATCGAATTTACCTTCTCTTCCAAGGAACATTGTGGATGTTTTCTCCTTAAATGACACAGCATGTTTGTAGTACCTCCACCCGCTTTCATATTTTTAAAGCAAATGGAGCATTGTACCTTACTGCTCCGTAGTTCGTGAAGTACTCCCACACTCGGGATGGTGCCATTTAAGACACAACCGATGTCTGGCGACGACAGCAAGAAACTGCCGCATGACCAGACGGAGGCAAGTCTTGTACACTGCCGGTGCACGCGCGTCGTCTAATAGGCCACGCCACACGGCAACAGGTGCATCGATGCCTCAATAGCTACACCAGTTCTTAAGTTTTTATGCCACGAGTTTGTTGAGCGTTTCTGACTGGCGGGAGTGTTCTTAACTTATCACTGATCGCTTTTCTTAGTTTCTGCAATGACCTAATATTTCACAGCAGTGGAAAGTTTAGGAATAGCCCTAAATATTAGGGTCTACTTGTTTTAATTTTGTTAAATTATTTATAAAAACACATTTGAACCACTACTACAGGAAGCAGTCGTACCGGCTTTTTCACCAGGTTCTTGGCAATAACTAAAACGAAACGGTTACAACCGACTCCAAATAAATACCGAAAAACCGGTTATTGTAAACTAAAATACCGTTATCGGTTTTAACCAGTCGGTTTTTTCCATCCCTAGCTCTAGTCTCCTAACTTCATTGCGCATGGCCCATAAATTATATTCTAATGAAAGAGTCCATTTGTTATCAGTCAGAATGAGAGTGCCCTGTTTTACAAAAATCACCCCACTCGTCAGTTGGTGGATCTGTAGTCCATTGCTTTTATTAATCAATAACGCAAAAATGATAAGTAGTGCAATCCTACTGTAGTTCTCCATTGTGAAATAGGCGTTATGGTACCTGAAAAAAAAAACAATATGGTTAAGGACCTAACAATAGGAAGAACACACTAGTATCTACATAACCTACCTGTTTCTACACTATCCCCTGATACACAAAATCATTACTATTTCAAATTATTTACATTCGTATTATCTACACTTTGCACTGCATTTCAATTATGTATGGCGTCCCCGTGGTCGAAGATTATATGTTGATGTACCCTTTTTTCGCGTCGGCTGCCCTTTTGGTTTCGTCTTCGATAGACCTCCTCCCTTCGTAAAAGCTGGTCCCACAATTGGCAGTATAATCTACTTGTATGCACAACAGTTGTTCGGGTGGACAACTGCAATTTAACGTTGACCGGTGATGTCATCTCAATAATCTGGTAAGGACCCTTGTAATTTGTTACGAATTTTTTCGTTTTCCCCTTAGCTATATACGGGGTAGATAGCATAACCCACTGCCCGACATTGTAATTAGGATACTTGACGTGTGTATTATTTAATCTTTCCTGTCGTTCTAACGCTCTAGTATTTGAATTTTGAACTTTTTTCCATACATCTTTCATTCTTCGGGCGAAATCTTTCACTGTTTTTCCTATTTTTCCATTTTTGTGCTTAATTACATCAAAAGGAGACGGCATCCGACGACCGAAGACTGCTTCATAAGGTGAAATTCCAGTAGATTCATGAGTTTTGGCGTTGTAACTCGAGACGAGAAACGGTAAATATGTGTCCCAATTGGAATGTTGTTCATTGACAAAACAGCTTAGCAACTTGCCAATTGTCCGGTGAACTCTTTCAGTGCGTCCGTTTGTCTGAGGGTGTAACGGAGTTGTGCGTAATTTACGTATTAACAATAAATGACACAACTGTTTCATTATTTCTGGCATGAACTGGGTTCCTTGATCCGTGATAATGGCCTCAGGTACGCCAACTTTCAGTATCCAGTTAGTAACCAAGGCTTGGGCGACCGTACTTGTCTGCTGGTCCGGAAGACTCACCATTACTAAATACCGCGTAAAGTGGTCGATAATAGTTAAGACATATCTATTTCCTGCTTATGTTTTATGAAACGCACCATAGAGATCTATCCCACAGATTTGATATGGACATGTGGCTTCAGGGAGACGTTGCAGAGAAATTTTTACACGGGAAAGTTCTGCTCTCTGCGCACAAGCAATACAATTACGAACATATTGTGCTACATCTTGCTTACGGGTTGGCCACCAAAATCTTTCAGCTACGCTTCTTTCAGTCGTCCTTTGACCTCCATGTCCTGCAAGGACGTGGTCATGCGCTTCCTGCATTACTTCATGTCTCAGATGTTGAGGAACCACAATTCGAGGTCCAAGTTTCGTCTTACGGCATAATACCCCGTCTTCGAAGCAAAATTGTTTTTTGGGTTGCATATTTCTTGCATTCTGTATCTTCAGCCTGTACCTTTCGCCAGTCCTCAGAATCTCGGCCAGTTGCTTCTACAATAGCTATTTTTCGGCTTAGACAATCTGCGTTGGTGTGTTTCCTGCCAGGTTTATGTATCACTTCGAAATCCATTTCAGAAAGACATAGGACCCAACGGGTAAGACGACTAGACGGATGTTTTAACCCAAGTAACCACTTTAGCCTTGCGTGATCCATAATAACCTTAAACTTTTTACCATACAAAGAACATTTAAACTATTTAATTCCATATATAACACTTAGTAATTCTTTCTCTGTTGTCGAATAATTTCTTTATGCCATCGTTAATTACCTTGAGGCGTATGCTATGGGGTGTTCCTCACTGTTTATATTCTGACTTATAACCACTCCTACCGAATGACCACTTGCATCACATGACAAAATAAACTCTTTACTGTAATCTGGATATGCTAATACAGGACTGTGTGTTAATTTGTCTTTGAGTGTTTGGAAAGCTGCTTCACAATCCTCAGACCATTGGAATTTTGCACCTTTTTTCAACAACTGAGTTAGGGGCCGGGCAATTTCGGCAAAATTTGGCACGTATTTGCGATAATATGAAGCCAGACCAACAAAAGATTGTACTTCTTTAATGCGTTGTGGTGTTGGAAAATCCTGAACTGCCGAAATTAATCTGGGGTCTGTTTTAATTCCCTTTTCACTAATGACATGGCCTAAGTAGGTAATTTCTGTTAATGCGAAACTACATTTCTCCAGATTCAATGTTAACTTCGCTTTTCTGAGTCTCTGGAAAACATTACTTAGACGCACTGCATGTTCATTAATGTCTTTTGAAAACACAATAATATCGTCAAGATACACACATCATTGTTGGGTTTTGAGACCTCGTAACACTCCATCGAGCAGTCCCTGAAAGGTTGCTGGGGCGTTCCTCAAACCGAACGGCATTCGCCTAAATTGCCAGTGGCCTCCTGGGGTAGATAAAGCTGTTTTATACCTGTCTTGGGGTGCCACTTCGAGTTGATGGTAACCTGAACGAAGGCCGATTGTTGAAAAGTATTTACTATTTCCAAGACTGTCAATGATGTCTGTAATGTTCGGAAGGGAGTAAACATCTGAAATGGTTTGTTTATTAAGATGTCTGTAGCACAACAAAACCTGTAACGTTCCGTACCGTCTGGAGACTTCTTTGGAATTATAACTACGTTTGAATTATAAGGGGAATCAGAGTATTCTGTAATTCCGTCTCTTAAATGTTGTTCTATAAATACATCCAACACAGGTTGTAAATGATGTGGAAATCTATAGGATTTTCTGTAAACTGGGAACCTATTTCCTAGAAACACTGTTTCTATCGTATCTCTATCTTTTCCTTTCAAATGTTCAATCTTCTGACGTAATGCGGTTTTGTAGGCGTCTGGTTTCTGACCATCAGTCCAAATAAAATATTCTTCTTCAAACGCACTGACTGTCGCTGACCTGTGAGATTTAGTCAATAATCGACAGCTGCGGGAGAGGAGCCCAGGGGTCGTCGGTTCGACGCCGCCAGCGCCCCACACTGCCCCTTCGATGGACGACGCACTCACCCACACGGGCCACGAACCCAGAAGAGTTACGGACGCCTACATGAGGCATTGGCAGTAATCACAACGGGAAACGCGAACTATTGAATAAAGCCACGCGTCAAGCTACGCACTGTAGCGCAGACTCCGCGCCCGGCCTCGCCGCTGCTGCTGCTGCTGCCTACGCGTAACCGGACCGCCGCATGCGCTATCAGCGCGCCGGCCTGCCGCCTGCTGCCTTCGAATAAGAGAATAACTAAATGTAAGGAAATTACCAGAAGTATCATGTCTATTTGTAAATAAAAAGTTATCTGCTTCAATGCTGTCTCATTTCAACATCCTTCCACCTCTGAACCAAGAGAAATCAAATGTTCAAATGTTTGTAGAACTTATGGGACTTAACTACGGGGTCATCAGTCCCTAAGCTTACAAACTACTTATGAACTAGCTAAGACTAGGACGTCACAAATATCCATGCCCGAGGGGGGATTCGAACCCCCGACCGCAGTGGCCGTGCAGACCGTGACTGGAGCGCCTCAGTCCCCTCGGCCACTGCGCCAAGAGAAATCACGTCCCACAAATGTGATTAGTAACAAATAAATAATACGAATATTCCTTGTGTTAAACTAAGAGTAACTGCCCATGCTGACAAATATCACTGATACGAGGTGTTTGATGCTTATAGGGAAAGTGTAAGAGCTTTAAAGATAACCATTAATCATACAGATAGCCCACATTTAGTAACCAGTATGATCAGAAGTAACCGAGACCACGTTACAGTACACAACAATCTTCTTCTTCGAAACTACTTATCGTTGCTAGCAACATCCCCTTTCTCAACTCCTTATCCTCTGCTCCAAAGTTATCAAGTAATACTGGTATTCTCTTTGACCCTATTCCTCTATTTCCTCTATACAAACTATACTTCTTCGTAAACAACAATGCACATTATCTAGTTTACTGTTGGCCTCCAAAGGCTCTACCAAACACACAGTGTCTGCCGGTAAGTCAGTCTTGATGTCAATACATGGGACTTTCCCTGCACCTGACGGTACTCTATCGCGCGAATCTACCCTCAAAGGCTTCGCACGCAGTTTACTTGATTGTACCAACCGGTTAGGTGAATCTTGCGGCAGTGGTCCCTTCGCAGCAGTATCCCCTAGCTGGAATAATTCCCCACTAAGTTCCACTAACTGCCGACCGAGGTCGATTTTGGCGCAATGTGTATTCAGGAAGTCTATTCCTAGAATCGCATCGTATCCCTCACTTACTTCAGATACTCCTTCCATATCTTCAGTAAATTGTTTACCGTTAACCATAAAATCCACTAGTGCATGCCCCAACGAATGTATTGTTTTACCTCCTATCCCGCTCAACCTGTATCTCGGAGGTTCTAACGCTTTCCCTTGTGTGCACTTATCGGCTATTGGCGATACATTCGCTCCTGAATCTACCAAGAATTTTACACTGCGTTCGTCAATTGCTCCTAGCAGCCAGCAATCCGCCTTTGCCTGCGTCGTTATGGCATGAAATCTTACTGGGAGACCGGACCGGCGACTCCCTTTTAACTGTTTACCTTTCTTCGCCCTGCACTCCTTGATAATATGCCGTATTTTGCCACAGTTGTAACACTCAGGTTGCTTGATTGCCCTGCACTCTTTACTAACGTGACCTATTTTCCCACAATTGTAACATTAGGGCTGCTTACAGTCTTTTGCTATGTGCCCGCGCCTATCACACCTAAAACACCTAATCTCCGTGGAAAAAATACCTCGCTTTTCCCTTGCCTTTGTTACCAAATCAATTTCTTGAAACGCGGTTGCCGTGGTTACCGCTTGCACTAGCGTTTCTGGAAATTGTGCCCTGACCCGCCGTGACATTTCTAGTGGCAATCCCCATAAAAACGCGTCTAATGCCATATTTTCCGCCCCCTGTAAAATAATTCTATTACCTTCCTCATTCCCCGTCAACCGATATGTATTTTTGTTTATTTTCCTTATTCTGTCCACAAAGTTTTACAATGTTTGAGTCTGCTTCATGCTTACCGTGCTTAACTGTCACTGTTCTGTGATTGAAATCTTTTTAATTAGGCCGTTTTTCAATGTGCCTAGAAAGTTAATTCGTTCCTGAGTTCTTCGTTACACTGGATATAGGTTTTCGCCTCACCAACTAGCCTTAACTTGGCCATTTGTAGCAGTTGATTATCGGATCACAACCCTAACTTAGCCGCTGCCAGCAGATCATTAAAAAAATCACTCCGGTTTGCCTGAAAAAAAGGAGATACTAACGTAGCTGCTGAGGAATCTATCAGCGGCGGAGCTACACCTGTTTGGCGACAAATACGTAACTGCTCATGTAATTGCTCATTACCTGTGCGCAACTGTGCCACCTGATTACCTAATGACGTAATTGCCTCATCTACAGTAACACTCGCCTTCCCCTCTGCGTCGTTCTCCCCTGCGATAGCTAAAGTATTTTCCCTCCTACTACCCACAAAATAAAGAAAAAACCCTCCCCAAAATTATAACTATACTACAAATTCTCCTAGCGTCTTAATGCAATTCCACACCTTAGAGTCCCTTAGAGTCGACCCGTTTCCTGACACCATAATGCAGTGTGTTTTACTAAAATGTTACTGACACCTCAGGTGACATACCATCCACCTCAATTGTCACAGATGGCATTATCTTCTGGAACGTGGACTCACTGGACTCATAGGGAGAGGGATGCGGAATAACACAAGACTCCAAGTTTAGACATTTATTTAACATAAGTTTTACAGCAATTCCGTAGACTTGAAACTCCTTATTCTTGCAGTTACACGAGTGACATGCTAAAACTGAACTCTGTACTTGAACGAAACGGTCTGGCTGTCTCAAAAGAACATTTACGTTGAGAGAATGAATGACCTACTGTTGGACACCGTTGTGGTACGAGACTCGTACTGCAGGAAGCGCTGAGTGAAGATGCTGGCGCAGCGGAAGCCAGCGTCGGCTGACTGCGCTCAGTGCTTGTGCACTGTGCAGACAGTAGGCCTCAGGGCCCTGTGGAGGCAGGACCGTGCCGCTCTGCCCGGGATGGCATGTGACGGTTACGGGCAGCGAACTCGCGTTCTCCGCCGGGCGATGACAGGAGGCTGTGCCCTGCCCAGGAGATGAAGGTAGCGCTCATTCCAGGTAAGCTGCCATTGTCGCCGCTGCTACGCTTCCATCCTCCGCGGCGCTAAGTCCGGCGTTGCATGGGAGCTGACTGGCTCCCGTCGGCCCCTGGTGTTCTGGTGTCGAAGACACGACCCTCCGATGACGGCTGCGGCGCCCCGGCGCTTCCAGCGACTGACGTAGGTTCAGTCCGAACTCTAGTCCGTCTTCTGATGACTCTGCCGACCTGTTCTTACAGAGGTCCATTTATAGTCGAAACGTTGCTACTAGAACGTTCTGGTCGCTCCGGTGACCTACTTGCGTTAGCGTAAGACACTTTAGTAAGATGACAGAGTCACGCTCTACACGTAGCCTGTGTTGTTGCAAGAGTTCCTCTTTCGGGCGCTCACGTGGCACAGACGAATAACACTCCGGCCACTACTGTTTACAACTGATTTTCGTAACCGCTGCTGCTGCTAACCCACTGTTTGTCTGCTATTAAACTTCACTTGTCCATTCAAATACAATTCCCATAGTTATTTCATTATTAAATATTATATCCTCACACTCTCTATTAATTCATTTTACACTTTTCATTAGTACTCTCTATAACCTAAAGGGCATTCTTCTATATTGCCAGTGCCCAACAGGTGTGGAAAATGCCGTTTTATGCCTATCCTCCTCAACCACTGCATAAATCGATCGAAGAAAAATATTTACTGTTGCCCAGACTATCGATAACATCAATAATGTTTGGCAGTGGACAGTGATACTGTCTGACTATTGAGATGTCTATAGTCGCAGCAAAACCTATACCGCTTTGTTCCATCAGCTGCCTTTTTAGGCACTATTACTATGTCGGCACTGTGCGGGGAATCAGAATATTCTATAATGCCATCCAGTAACTGCTGTTCTATACATACGTCCAGCCATGGCTGTAAGTGCTGTGCCACCCTATAAGGCTGTTTATAAGCCTTATAGGGTGGCACGAAAAATTAATCTTACTACTTTCTATCATGTACTATTTTACTGTCACTTCCTCCCAGGGTTGAGCTCGTCTCTGACACCAATTGTAAACTGTTGTTTGTGATTGTAAGGGTGTTTACTTGAGGCATCTGCTGCTTTTGTCTATTCTTATCATTTGTCATTTCGTCAGGATAGCGATGCATCTGTGGGCTGTGAGCTCTACTCAACCTGGGAGAAGGGCGACAGTAAAACAGCGGTTTAATCTACAATAACATTTATTGAAATATTCTTACAACCAGAATGCTAGTGGAGAGTGTGCGCGTTTTGTCATGCACCACGCCGGCGGCTCGCTGACGAATCCGCTGACTCCGCTCTGCCCCGCTGGAGGCGGGAACTGACGCCTCAGCTCGCTGGCCGCAGCTTACGTAAGCCCAGCAGAGTCCGCACCGAGGCCGACGAGAGAGACAGGCTGAGGCGCGCACGCCATATCACGTGATCAAGTGAGGCCTGAGCCGGCGCGATCGCTAGCGGATTGGCCGGCCGCTGGTACACAGCCCACTGTCTCATACCGACTAGCCAATTGGCTAGCGATCGCGCCGGCTCAGGCCTCACTTGATCACGTGATATGACGTGCGCGCCGCGGCCTGTCTCTCTCGTCGGCCTAGGTCCGTACTAAGTGACGTCGCCTCTGCCCGTGCCGTGCGCCGCGCCGTGCCGCGCCTGGGCCTCGCCGACCTCGTAGCCGGCCGACGATAGTAGAATGGGGGTGTGCCAGGGGCGTTGAACCCCGGTCGCCTTTCGCCTCCAGCTGTTGCTCCGCCCTTGGACAGGTCACGAGAGCGCTCCTAGTACGGCCGCGTCCTTGCGTACATACTGCGCTCTCGGGCCATATTTATGCTGCTTGCTTCCATCTCACTGCACCCGGTGCTGGTTCGATGCCCGGCAGCAACCCGTTGAGGTCGACGTCCTGCTGCTCGCCGTCCTCATAGACTCTACTTCCTGCCAGGGAAGCCATGTAGACCGCAGCGACCCTGTCGCCGCATTGCAGAACTCGCAGCCTGCGCTCAAGTCAACTAAAGATTAACATTAGCAGCAATGAGTGGCTGCCCAGCCGCAGCTGACACTCGCTCTCTAGCCGTGTCTGACTCCCTGACTGTGACACTACATAGCCTGCCTTTTCCTCCAATATTTATATGCCGGAGTTGACCCCGTTGGTTTGGTTTTCATCGTTGTGGGCTAGCTGGCTAGCTGACTTGCTACACGTGATCGAGTCCTATTTTTCGGTCACGTCGACCATGGCTGCTTCTTCCCTTAAGCAACACCCCTGTTCGGAATTCTTGCGTAGCACGCGCAGCTGCTGACACACTTGCGACACTTGAAGTTTGCTTTGAGCTACTTTATTTTGTTGAGCGCCCGACCCACTCTGCTTCGCGACACTGCCGGCTTACGTTATCGTAACACTTCCCTGTTCGACCGCCGAAGTCCACTCACCACTTGTTCGTTTTATTACATTACATTAAATGTCTAAACTTTTCCTTGTCCCATACACTCCTCCACACACCCACTCGGAAATCAAAAGTACTTGACCCGAGTGAACTAGTGGCCCCCTCCAACGCCGCTCAGTGTCTAACGTGGTGATTTTAACGATTTCTTTCCGAGCATGCCCCTACTCACTACCGACGCCTGAGAACCAGTGTCCAACAAAAATTTACAAAGTTTTTTCTCCACACGGCTGGTCAGAAAAAGATCTGCCCCTCATTTCGCACAAGTGCTAACGTTTACTGAGAGCGTTGCACAGTGGACATCCCGCTCCCCATCCTGTTTAACGACTGAGGACGTGATTTAACTCGAGAATAATCCTCCTGTTTTTGCTGCCCATTGTTCCGACAGTCAGGCTGCAAATGACCGAATTTTTTGCACTGCCTACACTGCACTTCGTTGTACTCTTGTTTCATATGCTCCTTACGGCCACACATAAAACATGTCACATTGGTAGAGAATACCGTTCTTCATTCCTGTGACCTTGTCACTGACTCTTCTTCCCCTAAGGCCAAAGCTAACGTCACAGCCTCGCTCAATGTCTGTGGGAAGTCCATCCGAACTTTCTTCGACAAATCTGGCTGCTTCCCCCTCAAAAACGCATCAAGAGCTCTTTCCTCTACCTCATGTAAAATAACTGAACTTATCCGATCATCATCTGTCAGTTTAACCCTATCCACAAAAGCTTCGATTGGTTCACCCTGTTTTCGATAAATGATGTTAAGCTTTTCCCAACAATACCTCTCGTATTCTTCTGGTGGAACCTATCACTTAAAATTTCCTAGAATTCTTGAAAAATCCTAGCGTCTCACAAATTCTCATGGCACATTGCAAATGTTATAGCTTCCCCTTTTAATTTTAATTTCGCAATGCTTAGCATCTGATCCTTTGACCAGTGTAATGGGGGATAGCCGTAACGGATCAGATGCGTGTTGGAAAGTGGTGGATTAAGACTTGTGGTGCCTGGTAAAATACAATTAAATTTTTTATTACCTTCTTGAAATTTCTGGTTCCTCTGCCCGTGACTCAGGCAGGAGTTGTGAGTGGCAGGCAGAAGCGCTGGCTGTGCACGAGGTCTGTCTGTGGACACAGGTCGGATTCTGCTGACTCAGGCTGCACCGCCGATGCAGAAAACGCGTCGGTCTGCTGTATGCCGAATGTGGGGGCAGCCCCGCCCAGAGGCAAACACCTTTTAGATACAAGGCCACACAACAAGTCCGTGTCACGTCACACCGATAGGCAGCCATCACGAGCTCACTGGACGGCGCTACGAGGCAGTGGGCTGTTCCCCAGCGGCCAGACACTCAGCTAGCGACGGCAGCCTGTCGGTGAGACGTAACACGGACTTGTTGTGAGGCCTTGCATCTAGACGGTGTTGCCAAAGGAAGGCCGATGACGTCTTGCTGCTTACCGGCCTCGTGGTGTCTGTCGGCGCCCATTGATGGTGCCACCTCCCAGCCCATCCCCCAGTGCCGCGCCGGCTGTGAGCCCTTACTTCGACGCCCTGGTAGGTCGCATTGACGTCATCCGGCATATAGACAATCTTGTCATGGCATTCTATGTCACCGAACGCCCACTGCCCAGTACAGTGCCATTAAGTACTGCTTTTCTGCTGAGGTGTTGCCCGAACCTGGTCAGTCGTGTCCTACTCGCTTACACCGAGCTCCGAGGCTCTGCATACTGTCGGTCGATGGCCTCAGGGCTACGACCGCGTCGTCCCAGATTCCGGGTTACTGCCATTAGCAGACTTGTTTCGACACCTTCTGCTTCTGCCGCCTTCTGCCGTTAGGACACGTACTCGTAAAAACCACAATAAAAGTTCACTTATTTCTTGCTAAAATTAACAAATATCTCCATGCCTCTACACAGTAAATATCAGCACCAGATTAAACATTAAAATGTGTAACACAAAGTAATTATTTATTTTTAAATAAGAAATTTTTCAAGGTAGTACATTGAAACAAATAGTTCTATGTACGCTAGTGAGTTTGTTGTCATAATTACACATGGGGTGAGCACTTTTTACTGTCTTCTCATTTCTCATTTTACATAGAATGTTGATTAAAACCTGTTTAGTATTATTATGACTTAATGCGTCAGCATTTTGATGGATACGCCCAGGTTTATGGTGCACCTCAGTCGTACTCTGCCAGTCTTAATGACCACCGCATCAATCTACTACTAGGATCCTTCAAATTTAGCAGCCACTGTACGGCTGAGTGATCAGTATAAACAGTAAATTTCCGTGCGAGAAGGTAGCCTATTTCTTGCCACAACACACTTCCTGATGCATAATTAGATGCATCACAGGATAAAATGAAAGGAAATTGGTGAAGCCCTACAGAAGTACACAGGTTAGAATGTTTTTAATTTTTTGCAAGGCTTTTTCACAGTTTTCTGTCAAAATAAAAGGGGTATCTTTCTTCAATAAATTTGTTAATTGTTTAGCAATCTCTGCATAATTATTTACAAAATGGCAGTAGTAATTACTAAGACCAAGAAAACAATTCTTTCAAATTGGTAGGGGTAGGTGATGTTTTCACTGCTTCTGTAAGCTCAGAATCAGGTGTTACACTGTAATTACTACTAACATGCCCCAGGTATTGCACCTGAGACTGGGCAAAATGGCATTTTTCTATTTTAATGCTTAAATTAGCATACTGCAACCACGAAAATACACTTCCTAGATGCTCAGCATGCTGTGCAATTGTTTTGGAGAATACAGTAATGTCGTCCAGATACACAAGGCACATACTAGGTTTTAGACCTCTCAACAGTAAATCAGCAAATCTTTGGAAAGTGGCAGGAACATTTCTTTGGTCAAAAGGCATTCTCAGAAATTCATGAAGTCCTCTAGGGACTGCAAATGCAGTTTTTTGTCTGTCTGTGGTAGTGATGAGAATTTGATGGTATTCGCTTTTCATATCTAAAGTAGTGGTATATTTACAATCGCTAAGGCGAGCTAACGTTTCATCAATTCTGGGTAGTGGATAATGTTCAGGAGTAGTTACTTTAACTGCATGCATGTGTACATAGAGGTGATAACTTGTTCCCCATTAATTGATTTCTTTTTCACCATTACGATTTGATTTAACCAAGGAGAGGTTGAGGTTTGAATTACTTCTGTGACTAGTTGCTGTTTAATAGTGACGAGATGTGAGATTGCAAGTGATATGAAATTCTATAGGGTTTTTGTTTTATAGGCCGAGTATCTCCGCTCGGAATCTTGTGTTCCACTAAATCAATGGTAAGCAGATAATCACGTTCTTGAAACAGCCATAAAACTCTGACAACACTGATATTAACATCATTTGGTCGTCAGGCAGCAGATGTCTTAATTTATTTGCGAAAGTTTGCTGTAGCGAAGGTATAGATGGATGACACTGGTAATGTCGGTGTACATGAACGATCGTTACACGGAGGAGGTATGTCGTCAGAATTCATGACAAAAACACTTGCGAGGAGGGTACCATTCAGGACAATCACACTTTTGGTGCTGAAATTGTCAATAGCAACAGGCGCGTAATTTCTTTTCTTGATTTGGATAGGGTGGCACAAGTCTCTTTGAACATGTAATTGATTAATACTTTATTTTGTCCAAGTGGGTCTACTAAAAGGTGCTGTATAGTCGGATTAAAATGACTTGCAAGTTGACGCTTGTCAGGTGCGGCTACAGTGTTGCCACGACAGCTGCCGGCTGTGAGCTGGCGCTCTGTACAGGCGGCCCTGCGCCCAGTACTGTTAGCGATTTGCACACGTTCGGTACCGCTAGTTGTTGGCAATACTAATTAGTCAAGCTTTCAATGTACTGAGATGACCTTCACAGTTATACATTGTTAACATTGTCCACATCAATAATACTGTTAACATTTACTGTTAGCGTAACTGAGATTATTGGCGACAGGCAGTTTAGTGCTGCAATATCAGCCAACACAATTACAAAACTGTTATTAAAACCAGTGAAGTAATTATAGTTGGGCTGCAACGATACAGTCAGGTAACAAAAGTAAAATATATATTTTTACATTTTTTCGTATTGTGGTAACGCTGATTCATACTTCTAAGTCACTGAATATTTACATATATACTGGCAGGGACTTCCAAGTTTCCACATTAATAAAGAAAGACATGCCATAGTGAAGACGCCGTTCACCACTGTAAATTGTTAATACGACCGCTGTTCCATAGCTTTATTAAAACTGTCCAGAATTAAAAGACGCCTTGAAAAACTGAATCTGACAGTCATTATACTTAGGTTAAGTGAAATAGTGAACACACTAACGCTGTGTGGCTCGTTCATGAAGCTTTGTCAATATTTGAATGTAGAATGCTGTCAACATGTCAGTACTCGACGATTAAAACTAACATCTACGAGAGAATTTGAAACAGAAGTCAGTGCTAAAAACAAATTATAATTTCTAGCCTTAATTAGTTACATGAAACTGTCCTCAATTAGCTGCGCGTTACAGCTTATAGATGACACAGTCACGACACATACATTGCAAAACGAAGCTCACCGTTTAAAATTAGGGAAATTTTTTGTGTGTACATACCTTCACCGACTAACTGCAAGCTGTTGAATCGTCGCCGGCCGCGGTGGCCGAGGGGACTGAGGCGCTTTAGTCACGGTCTGCACGGCCACTACGGTCGGGGATCGAATCCCCTCTCGGGCATGGATATTTGTGCCGTCCTTAGTTGTAGGTAGTTCATAAGTAGTTTGTAAGTTTAAGGACTGATGACCCCATAGTTAAGTCCCTTAAGCTTAACAAACATTTGAACATTTTGTTGAATCGTCGGAAAGAGGGTAGATAGTACTCATTTCCGAACCACTAGAAGTTTCCGAGGTGGATGAACAGTTGAAAGTAATGATAAGTTCCGTCACACTGTCTTCCAGATGACCTTCATTTTTCCATGCTTCATCTATTACTCGCTTTGTATGCATCATAATAATCCTCCAGTCCAGACATTACGACACCAAATAACAACACACACGCACGACGACAGCAATGAAAACGGTTCTTAACTGTTCCTAACCTAAGACGCACGCTTCTACACAGCACTAGCCAAACAATGGACGCGAGCTGTCCACCTGTTGCGGCAGCTTGGCAACAGGGAGCAGTCTGGGCGTGACGTAGAGCGCTCTGATTGGAGGAAGGTAGCTCCAGCCCGTGAACTGTCAACTAGCAAGTAATTTTAATCAAAGTATAGTGCTTATTTTTGTTAATATAGTAACCGAAAAATCTTTGCTGGCTCCTCCTGGTAGTCCCAGTGCACCATCTGCTTTTAACGCAGATTCAACCTCCCATGAAACAGAGGGGATGGGCCCTGTCTCCTTGTTCTCGTCTGATCGATCATTGCTAATTTTTGGATCGGTCCGTCCAAATTGGTGCGTGTTCACTGTAATCTCTGCCATAAATAGGCATTGTCTAGAATCAGTTGCATTACCTAGTCTCGAACTGATGCTAAAGGATCAAACTTAGATCGATTTTCCTCGAAAACCTCTTTGTTATGGGAAATTTTTAGCTTTTACTGAAGGCAAGCCAATGAGAAGTATTGAGGGCACTTAGTTTTTCCTGTGGAGATGACGGTGCCGTAGTTGCTGCAGCCAAAGCTGCCAAGTACCAGACAGCATCGTGAAGATGGCATCATGAAGGCAATGCTGACATGGAGAGGGCAGAATCCCCTCAGTGTAAGGGCTCCGACATCAGAGCCTGGACCCTCAGGTGGAGTCATGGAGTTGGTGCTGGCAGCACCGATGGATGTTGCTAGGTGTGACACTCGCGCGGCTGCCAGGGCAGACCGGCTCGGCAACAGACTGACGCGCTGTCCGCCGTTCGAAATCTGCCACTTCCTATTGATTTGACTCACAAGCGACCATAAGGTGGGCCGTGCCACTTCTGTCACCAAATGTAACAGGGAGGCTGATGGTGTGTGTGCATGTGACAATTTGTGGAATAATAACAGAAGAACGAAGGTTAGCTATTCGTGTAATGACTTAAAAGTATACATTGGAAAAGCGAGAAGGTAGTCTGAATCAGGAAAGAGGAATAGCTGCCCCTGAGGAGCATGGCCACAGGTGAAGAGAAATTAGCTGGAGCTAAAAGTCAGGATATCCAATCAGGGCGGAGGCTCGAGTTCGATGAAGGAGCATGGTGGAACCGATGGGGCAGCAAGGCGTTTGGCCCGGTAGCTCACTGATTGGTGGGCGAATACTGCTTATTGTTAGAGAGTAGTGTACCCTGGTCAGCAGTACCAAACCACCATGCAGAGCTGAAGCTGAGGGCACGTGGGCAGACGGACAAAGTCAAACACACGCCCGTTCACTGCTGGCCTGGCAGAAAAATTTCCCAATCCTGTATGGAGTTGAAAATGCACTAAAAAGTTTTTGTGGGGGGTTCATGCTTTGGTCAGGGGTAGATATTGCATCACAGTAAGCACCAGAGTGTTACATCGACAGGATCATTGGCCTTTAGGGGACCAACCAATGAAGTCTGAGCTGGCCTCAGGCAGCAACCATGCTCAGCATTGTGAAGACAGTAGTACCTCAGTTCACCATCTTCCATGGATGATGATCGGTTCGAAGTGTAGTAGTTCCTGGATTCCATCTCCTAGCTGTGACTAGTGACTACTAACCTGTACTAGTTGATCTAAGACATCTGAATACAGTGATTAGATCATTGGATTGACTACTACTCTCCTGAACATCATCAATCAAAATGACCATTCCAACAATCTCCAAAAGCGGGAGTATATATATACAGAAATTGGCTGAAGCTATGACAAGAGGGTTGGTTTGTAAAGAGCGAATGTATCCCACATGTTTGTGCAGTATTGACTCAATATGCCTGTTAACTGGTGACGTATCACCTGGCTATTCACTCTTGTGAAAGAGTTTGGCATAGTTATGAAATGTTTATAAGCTAACGAATATACCCTCTTACTTCTCTTGTCTGCTGTTGCAGTCGATAGAACTGCTGACTGTAGGCTTTCAACTCGCCAACTGTAAAATATTTGATAAATATAATACGTCACCTTTTATTTCTGGTCCATGTGATAGCGCGCCTGCCGATGTTGCTGCACAGAAGTCAATATTTTAACGTACCGGTAGAAGAAATTCACATATTTATGATTCGGCGGGTTCTTATACGTCCACTTCCATCTAAAAATGATCGGCATGATGTTTATTAAACTTCTTTTATTTAGGAAGATACACAAAGGCTGACAAATTAAGACATGTTTTAAACTAAGACTTAACGAAGCAATGACTATCGAGTCTAGAAAGACTTCAAAGTAATGACTGTGGACGCCAATTCGCACGTATTTATACACTAGCTGAAAACCCGGCGTTGCCCGGGTATTTATTTATATATTACTGCCATTTGTATAAGGGATGCATGTGTGTAAAATCTCTTGGCAATACAATTATTAGTAAAGAAGTAATAGTTTACAGCTTGGTGCGTGATGGGGCGGTTTTCCATGAACGTTACTATTAATATGCTCATATCTCATGAACTACGTGTCGTACTGTGATACATTGTAGAAGATACATTCAACTATATGTGTGTACACTGTCTGTAAAATTTCCGGTCGCTACAATTTGTAGTGTTCAAATTGTAAATTGTAACGTCATACCGAGAGCCGTAGTTTCACTCCATAAACAGCGGAAAAGTAGTAAGAGAGAAACTTTTTTCCTTTCATCATTTTACTATGGTTTCCAGTGAGAAAAAGTTTAATAAAGGATTGAAATTATGTTTAAAGTTTGTTGCAAGTCGCTAAGTACTGTCATTCTCATACAGGGTATTTAGAAAGTCTCGCCGCATTATATGGCTTTTTTTGAGATTTCTATTGGTTATGACGTAATATCTTTTGCACCATGTGCCATATGTGATTCTTAACCATGCAGCAATTGTTATCTCACGGTAAGGAATGTGTGTAGCAAATTTGGTTGAAATCGGTCCAATGGTTTAGGAGAAAATGAGCAGCATTGTCGCAAAATGCAGCAGTTTTTCGCGCATTTCATTGTTTATGACATCATATCTCGTGAACTATATGTCGTATGTGATTCTTACACTTACGGCGACCGTCCTCATGGTTTGAAGCTTACGTGTACAAAATTTCATAAAGCTTGGAACAAAACTGTAGATTTGTATGCAACACGTACAAATATACGGACACACTGCTTTATATATTAGATGACTGTATTTTCTAGAACATTCTGGAACAAATCTATTACAACATAACGTCTTGAAAGTCTTATCTGTTAAACATAAATGAATCCTCCACATACAAGAAATATACATAATTATTAGAATTATACTAAAAGTATTTTTGTAACAAAACAAAACAGAAATTAGGTGCATAAGTAAATATCGATTAGAGCAGTTATAACAATTGTTTACAATTTTTACAATGGCGAGATTATAACAATAACACAGTTTTAAGATAAGCAGATCATCGCAAACAGATCAGTGTAATGCAAAAGGCATCAGATAATGTTATTTATTAAATCCTTTAAGAAAAACCTATTATTGCACAATACAGCTGCCAAATTTCATACGAACAGAAACAATTTACAAAGTGATTTAAAGATCATTGTTATTGTTGTAACCAAATAGTTTTGTATTATATTGTAATAATTTTATCAATATATTCGTGGTTATACATAAGTAAAACTTCAGTCACAAATGGTACTCGATCTGCATTTATCTAAGCAAGCTGAATTCTATGGGGTATATATGTTACAGCCAAAGCCCGAAGATCGCGAATTGGCCGGCCACTTCGCACTTTGGCCGGGTGGATCGGCCAGAGTCCGATTACTTGAATGAAGCGACGCATATCCGACTTGGGCCAGCCAGTTCGCGACTTTGCCGGAGGTTCCTGGCCAGAACGCGATGTGACTGTACACATGTCAGGGAATGCCAGTCTAAATCGCACTGGGTGCTGTCATGTGGCAGCAATGTACGGTAGTCACCGTCATCATATATCTCACTCTCAGTGTTAACTGTCCCGTGTACGTGGTAACTGCTGCCTTTCGGAGAAGGTAGTCTTTCTTCTTATTCTTCTTCACAAATTGGATTAATTGTGAGTACCGTTACGTTTTGTGGCATTTTTCTTTCCCGTATTAGTGCATTTTTCAGCAGATTTTTTGTTTGTCAATGCTTTTTTTATTGTTATTTGCCCCCACTTTGCCATAAATCAGTAATCGAACATACAGGTATTAATTATTTGCTTCTAACTAGGAGACCACATGGGTATCGGATTTTAGAATATTTTGATATTTATGGTACGTGAAGTTCAGAATTCAAATAACAATCAGCCAAAGCCATTCGACGCAATTCTCAAAAATTCTCGAGGAAATTGACTTTTAAATTCTTCAAGTACATGCAAGTACTAATAATTAGAAGTTCAATAGTATGTGTATGTCTAGCTTTAGTGGTAGCGTTGTAGCCTTACACCCAAGATGGAGAGGGTTCGAATACCGCCGTTTTTATTTTTCGTTGTGTTCGAATACTTAATATCTAATAGTAATTTTTACGAAAAATGCATGTATTTTTGTTTGTTAGAAATTTTCTACTATGTATAAAAGGTTGTTAGTAACGATGGTTTCACGCAAGAAAACGTAACAAGTTACATTTTTTACGGTATTGGCTTCACTATTAGTCGAAGTCGGTTGTCTTTGATTGTTCAGTTAGTTAAAAGCTACGACGATGCAAAACGGTGCCTACCGAATCGAACGAGGCCGTGAAACTAGTGACAGAGAAGATTCTATCAAATGTCATTCAATCATCACCAACTATGTTCTCCAATCTTTGTTGAA
Source organism: Locusta migratoria (assembly GCA_026315105.1). Taxonomy (NCBI): domain Eukaryota; kingdom Metazoa; phylum Arthropoda; class Insecta; order Orthoptera; family Acrididae; genus Locusta; species Locusta migratoria. Next base: position 332,608,552 of record CM048755.1, on the reverse strand, counting down.
ATGATCACATACGCGTGGTTCACTTCTAAATTGTGCAATTCAAGAGGAATCTTCATGAACATAAATGTTTGCTTTCCAGTTGACATATCAAAGACAAATTGCGACTATAAATATGTGACCATGTGCTCGATGTACTGAAAATTGTTTTTCATGTTTTTGCGACGCTTATCACCTTGGCATGTCTGAGACCACATCGAAATGATGTTTTTATATTTTTATTTTTCAGCATTGCAACAAATACGGAATTTGCTATGTTTCTTGTGTTTCCTTTTTTCAAAATTTAATCATTATGTATAACCTTTTATAAAAAATATAAAATTACGAATAAACAAACATACGTTTATGTCTACCACTCATCTGATTGAGCTACGCCGACAGATATTGCAATTCCTTTAGTTATTGGTACTTACATGTACTTGCAAACTTGCAAATTGATTTCTTCGAGACTGACAGACATGCAAAGTAGCCCTGATTGGGAGTACAAGTTCATATTCAATTATCAAGATCACTTGACTAAATTTATACTATTACGACCCCTGAAAAGCAAAAGAGCAGAATAAGTCGCCTAACATTTGCTTGACATCTTTACCACTATAGGTGCTCCAATTGTGCTACAGTCAGATAATGGTAGAGAGTTTTCGAACAAAGTTATAAATGAACTGAGTAACATGTGGCCTGGACTGAAACTGGTACATGGAAAACCCAGACATAGCCAAAGCCAAGGTTCTATCGAACGGGCCAACCAGGATGTACAGAATATGCTAATGACATGGACGCAGACAAATAACTCAGCGCATTGGGCCGAGAATCTTCGATTCATCCAATTCATGAAAAACCGTTCTTTTCATCATGGAATTCAGCCGTCCCCATACGAGGCAATATTTGGCTGTAAAGCAAAAGTGGGGCTGAGTACTTCACATCTCCCTAAAGAAGTTATTGATAAGATAGTGACAGAGGAAGACCTTGAGAAAGTTGAAAGAGATATGGACGACACTATAAATTTAGGGACTACTCCCGCCGGCCGCGGTGGCCGAGAGGACTGAGGCGCTCCAGTCGCGGTCTGCACGGGGGTTCGAATCCTCCCTCGGGCATGGATATTTGTGCTGTCCTTAGTCTTAGTTAGTTCATAAGTAGTTTGTAAGTTTAGGGACTGATGACCCCGTAGTCCCATAAGCTATACAAACATTTGAACATTTTTTGGACTACTCACAACAATGAAACTGACACCGTGAAGATCGAACCATCGGGAAGTCAAGATCAGTTATATGACAATAATAAGCCGAAAATATACTATGTGGTTTCTGAAAGAGTATGCTGCAGATCATTGTTGTATATTCTGCGGCAAAAGTGTCCATGCAATATGTGGAAGAAGTAATGAAGCCGACGAAGGATATGGAGGAAAAGTTATTTGCAAACTATGTTATAACAAGCAAGAAATCAGGAAGAAGAGGGAGGGAGCTCACGACAATTTGCAAGCACAAGGTGCTAAGATGCTTAAAAATTCAGGTGCAAAATTCGCGCCTGCAAAAGTTGGAGGCAATGTTCGCATCCGTATACAAGATGTTGACAGAGGTGGCGGAGATCCCAAAAGCGTTCTTGCCGTTGTGATGAACTTCGAAGGCACTTTCTACAAGCTGGGATCAGAGCATGGTGTTCTGAAGCAACTATATTCCAGAAACGAGTTCTCTATTCTGCCCGAGAAACTGATCACGCTGGAATCCGTGCGCAAAGAAGAAAATCATAGGGAACCATATCGTCTTTACAGTCACTGACCAGTGGCGAAGGATACAATCGATGCAATTGCTCTACTAAATGCGCCACAAATCGCTGAAAATGCAGAAATAAGAAAGTATTGTGTAATTCCAAATGTCATAAAAGCTTAACTTGTTGTAATAAGTGAATACCGGCTGTATTAAAAATATTAATAATGTGGACGGATTGTATACTTTTTATTACTGAGATTGATAAATAAAATGTATACAGCTTTAAATTATACACTTGCAGCCCATCTTTATTTATCTCCCGATGCTGGCCTATCGGTCTACGCCACTTCGCGAACTGGCCGGCCAAATCCCGAAATCAGGAAAAGATCGGACATTGGCCGGCCAATTGAAAGCAATGTTGGCCACTTCGCGACTTAGCCGGACAGTTTCCGATCTGGCTTTGGGTGGAACATATACATTACACAACGCAGCAACGGCTGTCGTCGCGAGAGTCATTGGCATTGCATTTACAACACAACCGATGGTCTACTTCCACCTAGCTTGCCTGGCGGTTCCTTGCGCAATCTAATATTCCAAAAAGTTTGTCTATTACTATTTTTCTCTATAACAGCACAAATCCCTTTCTTAAGAATAGTGTGTAGTATTTTATTATTACAATGAGGTGTAGGTGGTAAGTTGTCTGGGGATATAAAGCATAAGCTGACTAATGTAGTACTAAATGGTATAACTACATCTTTTATTTTGAAATTATCAGTAGAAATAGGTATGCAATTTTTGCGCTTTATGGATACTGTTTGCCACAAGAAGCGTTCAACATGCACTTGTAGCCAGCAAAAACGTTACGTCATTTCATTCTTTTGCCTTTGCTGGTACCCAAAAAATTCTTCGTGTTCCTGTCATCAGATTCATGGAGGTGTGTACGTTCAGCGCTGTCACAGAAGAATGCTAACCACGGGAATGGGCCTTTGTTTCCACACATCTGCACAGCGCTGTCCTATTCAAAATGGTGCATGTCCTCACTAAATTGTACAGTACAAGATTCAAAGCCAACGATTATCTTAAGGTACCGGTAATGCAGGAAGTCGTCTCCCAAAATAATATCGAAATTTTAATGTTAATGGCTAATTATTTCCTCTAGAAATTCATACTGAACAGAAACAATATTAAATGGGGTAACAAAACAATGGCTAATTATTTTCATTAGAAATTGATGCTGAAAAGACACAATATTTAATGGGGTAACAGAACTTCCGTAGGTTCTACACCACCAGGGCTGTACCTCTTATATTACATTGCGGAGGCTGCATTTTTGTTTATTACAGATGGGTTCAAAAGTCAAGCTTACTTGAGTACCAGTGTAAACTAACACAAGTACATACTTGCCATTTTTTGTGCCGAACAGCATGACATTCATCATCTCTTACAGTCTGTTGTATTTGATGGCTTGTGCCAGGATGGAAGTAGATGGTGTGGGCATTGGTTGACAAAATTAGAAGCTAGAATGTACTGGTGAACCAAAACAGAGGTTTATTCCTCTTAAAATTTACATTTTGGAAGATGGGACCGAGGGGTTTAGGATGATGCCGATTCAGATGAGCATGACACGTGATAGAAATGAAGTAGGAAGAAAAAGTGTGGAATTGATGGAGCAGTCGGGCAAACATGTTAACAGGTCAGGCGCTAAGAATCAAAAGTGTGACCACTGCGTGGTGCGCAAATTCGGTACCACAGCTACAAGGCCAGGGTCTCCAGGGTCTCATGTGATCGCCAGCCGGCCCCAGATTGGTTGGTCAGTACTGCAGGTTTGCTAAAGGTGGAGTATCCTTGTCAGCAATACTGAACCATCATGTGCTGTCAAACTGCCAGGAACGTGTCGGGGCGTGTGAAGATAACCTTCCGGCCACATGCGACAGCATGGCCCGGCAGTGGTTGGAACTAAGAGTACAGGATGTTTCAAAATTTATTTGGAATGGGGAGGGGCAGTGGTACCTCCTCGACTGTTTCCCATTACTTGCGTTTGATTATGGTTGTCACCATGTTGTCTATTATTTCTCTGTCTAGAATTATGTCTAACGGGGCAGCTGAGCCCCAAATGGCCATTATGTCCACAGTGTGGGTAGTATAGCATATGGCAATGTTGCTCTGTGTGGCTAAGTTTGCAACAACATTCCAACATCCGTCATTGGAAAGTATGCACTGCAGCTCGTTGTCACAGGCTGTGTAGGTGCCACGAAATGTCCTGCCTGTCTATTTGTTAACCCTCATGTAGGTGCTTTAAGGTTCCACAGTCTCTTGCAGCAATCCAGTAAATGATGGCAGCTGATGACAATTGGTTTTATACAGCTTTACAAACTGCGTAACATGTAATCAACACCTAAACTATTCTTTATACTGTTCTTTATACATAACATACATCTATAAACACCTCGATGAAATTGTACAGTAACAACACACTATTATATTCCTGCCAAGCTTGTATAGTTTATGTAATACTGCATTAATAGTTAATACCACATTGCAGTCAAATACAATATTATGCCAAGTATTATGAGTGCCTGTCTCACTAGGCAAACACTCCATTCTAGCCCTGTTACATTAGTTGTAGACATGTAAAACCTACACAATATGGAACCAAATAAGTAACTTCACTTTCAGCTTGTTTCTTAATAGTAATATTTAATAAGCCCCTTTACTCCACTTTTAGGGCACAAATTGAGCCTGTGCTAGCTTTGTTTCCACAGGTTTGTATTGCACTGTTTAGTGCCGTCGACAGTGTAAAAAATGTTCAAATGTTTGTATAGTCTATGGGACTTAACTACGTGGTCATCAGTCCCTAAACTTCCAAACTACTTATGAAGTAACTAAGACTAAGGACGGCACAAATATCCATGCCCGAGGGGGGATTCGAACCCCCAACCGTAGTGGCCGTGCAGACCGTGACTGGAGCGCCTCAGTCCCCCCAGCCATCGCGGCCGGCTCGACAGTGTAGTTGACAGATCTGGGACCCACATGTTTGCTATTTCTTTCCACCTCCCCTCCTACCTCTCTGGCCTCCCCCACCTCCCCACATCTGTCCAGCTCTCTGGCCATCCCCATGGTTCTCCTTCCTGCCATCTGAAGATGGCCCCTCTACTTATTCTCCCACCACTCCTGTCACCGCAGTTGTCAGAAGCCATGTTGCATGGCAGCTATTGTTGTGTGTTGTGCCTGCCCACGTCATGCTTCCATTGCTCCCTTACGTCCCCATATCCTCACCCTATGACATTACACTGGAACGTAGGCGAGTCACGTGATGTGTCCGTATCGGTGGCTGGCTTTGGTGAAGTCACTAACCAGGCTTCTAATATCTACATAGTTGTCTAACAATCACAGTAGCTGCACCACTTCTACATCAACCACCTTGGTTCATGTTACCACTGTAACTACAGACTATGCATTCTTACTGGAAGAACTCTAAAGTTAATAGTTTAATATTTTAACGTTTCAATCCATTGACAGACGCCGTCACAACATCCTGCTACTTCCTGCTTCCCCAATCACTATTCATGCCAATAACAATCACAGTAGCTGCACCACTTCTACATCAACCACCTTGGTTCATGTTACCACTGTAACTACAGACTATGCATTCTTACTGGAAGAACTCTAAAGTTAATAGTTTAATATTTTAACGTTTCAATCCATTGACAGACGCCGTCACAACATCCTGCTACTTCCTGCTTCCCCAATCACTATTCATGCCAATATCAATCACTGGAAGTGGAAGCCTTGTTTATTCCATAGCCACAAATCCATGATCCACGTGTGCGGACTGAGCGGAACTCACATGTGTTCAATGGCGCGCGTTGAAAACATGTTTGATTTGCTTACAATCTGTACACTAAAGGAGGTGGACTTTTGGATAGGACTCTGCTTTCATAACCCTTGCATACCTAACATTAAACTCCTAAGGTATTTCCTTACCCAGTGTCTCCACCACTTTCCATTCAATTTTCCATATTAAGCGGTTCCCTTTACCATGTCCACATGTTCTTTGCAACGGATTATCCTTTGTATCTCGCTACTGAATACACCCTATTCCACAATGAGGAAATTATTTTGATAACTCACGTTTACATTTACATCTACATCTAAATTTACATACATACTCCGCAATTCACCGTAATGTGCGTGGCGGAGGGTACACTGTACCACTACTAGGCATTTCCTTTCCTATTCCACTCCCAAATAGAACGAGGAAAAAAAGAATGCCTATACGCCTCCGTACGAGCCCTAATTTCTCTTATCTTGTCTTTGTGATCTTTACGCGAAATGTGAGTAGGCGGCAGCAAGATCGTACCACACTCAGCTTCAAATTCCGTCCCTCTAAATTTCCTCAACAGAAATTCACGAAAAGAACGTCGACTTTCCTCCACCGATCCCCAATTGAGTTACCGGAGCATTTCCGTGACACTCGTGCATTGCTCGAACCTAACAGTAACAAATCTAGCTGCTCGCCTCTGAACTGGCTCTATGTCTTCCTTTAAACTGATCTGCTGCGGGTCCCAAACACTTGAGCAATACTCAAGACGTGGTCGTACAAGCGTTTTATACGCGGTCTCCTTGACAGGTGAAGTACATCTTCCCAAAATTCTCCCAATAAACCGAAGTCGGCTGTCCGCCTTACTCACAACTGTCCTTACATGCTAGTTCCATTTCATATCGCTCTGCAATGTTACGCCTAGATATTTCAACGACGCGACAGCATCAAGAAGCTCACTACTAATGCTGTATTCGAACATTATAGGATTGTTTTTCCAACTCATGCGCATCACCTTACATTTTTCTACATTGAGACCTAGTTGCCATTCTTCGCACCAACTAGAAATTTTGTCTAAGTCATCATGTATGCTATTACAGTCAGTTAAAGACGACACCCTCCCATACACCACAGCATCATCAGCAAACAGTCGTAAATTACAACTTTACTTTGTTCTTCCTCCATTACTGTAGTTCCATCTCTTGTACTTCTTGACAGTACGTACTATCGTCATTCCTTCTTACTGTCCTCACTTTATCTGTAACTTTTCTGATACCTGACAAGTTGATCACTGGGAGGCTAGCCTTTCCAGTGTGCCAGGATGTCTTAGCAAAGGAGTGGGCGTGGAGTTTAAATAAGAAGGCAGGAAGTTAATGAGAGTTCATGTTGGGTTTTATTGCAGAAGTCTATTACATGGTACTAAAGCAGACCTGGTGAAGAGGTCGATGTCTGTCCCTAAAGGTAAATTTTGGAATGAGAGGCAAAGTTGAGATAGCATCAGAGCTCAAGCGAACAGGTTGGAGGCCAAGGCATCCGTTCTTCGGTCTGTCTTCTAGGTCTCGGCACAACGTGAACATCACTCCGGCTCCTAGTTGGTGGTTGGGTTCTGCTGATTCGACGAGGTGGGCATACCCTCATCAGCAGAACCAAGTTACCAAGGAGTGCCAAATCAGAGGATCGTGTCCAGAACTTTTATGTTGAATGTTCCAGCAGAAGGCATGGTGAGGTCAGCCAGGCTGAGCAAAAATGTGTGAAGATTTAAAAATTCAATTCCTTATTCCTATGCACCCGAGGGGCACGCGTCGCCCTCGTGCATTCTTCCCCATTCTAAAACAAGAGTAGTTACTCTGGGGGGGGGGGGGGGGAGACAAAAGCATTATCAACGTAACTGTCTAAAAGTGTAGCAATTTTAACAACATTTTCTGGAAGTAATAAATATCCATTTAAAAGTTTGTTTCAGTTACAGACACATTTAGAGGAGCGTAGGTGTCTGTGTGACTCATTAAACTCATTGTCACACGATGGTGTTATACAGCAAAATTTGACAGCAGACAAGTGACTACAGCAATGTTGAATTGATACAATTCGTTAAAATAATAAACAACATCTCAAAAATGTACAATTTTCGTTCAGTTTAGTGAATGAAGAGAGAACGGAGAGAGGCTCTCGCTGGGGTGGCAGCCGTAAGCTTGTTTGACCACATGTCGTCACGTAACACCAAACAGATATGACGGATGACGGTCTGTGACCTATATGTCTGACGACAGTTACAAGGATAGTTGCTAATGTTCACAACATGGGCAAATAATTTGGTTTCTCTTGGGCCTGCAGCACTATAAATGCCATTTAAAGACATTATGCAATAAATCCTAAATGCTGCTTTAAGTATAATTATTTTTATTACACTATAGGCCTATTTCGGCTTTTAGCGCCATCGTCAGGTGATCTGCGACAAACGTTACATTATAAATACATCACATTTTATGATTATCGTAATTGTAAATACTATTACGAAATATTACATACGTCTGTTGGTCCTGACATCCTTATACATCGACGGTTTTATTGCTGTCAGTCATTTATTAATTGCTTTGAATTTTAATTATTGCAATATTTCATCCATATTCTTGATCCATACTGTCTTATGGCAGGTACTAGTTTAGGAGTTGCAATGATTTTGATGTTGATATATGCAGGAGAGATTTTCTTCTTAATACATATATTATTGAACTTGATACTTTCAATTAATTTTTCCATTTTCACTTTTATGCGTGTAAAAATCCTAGAATATATAGCTCAGAAAAACGACTATGATCCAAAAATTGTTACTCAAATATATAATAATCGTACCACACCGACAAAAACTCATATACGAAAAGAAATAACACTAGTAAGGGAAACACCAACAAAACAAAAATTTAAGTACGTAAAAACCACATTTCTAGGCTATATTTCGAACCAACTTAACGCATTACTTAAAAACACAAACATAAGATTTGCTTATCAGACACGACATAACCTTTCGTCACAATTAAAATCTAGTAAAACTTATTTCCCTCTTTTCTCGATCCCAGGAATATACAAAATTACATGTAGTAACTGCAGTAAATTTTATATCGGCCAGACAGGCAGAAATTTCAATATCAGGTACCGGGAGCACACCAGACAAAGCACAAATAACCCATCTACTTTTTACCAACATTTAAAAACAGAAAAGCACACAGCTGATAATATAGAACAGGCAGTCGAAATTTTACATGTCACACCTAAAGGACAAGTTATGGACATTGTAGAAGAAATCGAAATATATTTACACTCACTATACCACCACTCTGAAATACTAAATGAACAAGTCGACTTAAAACACAAAAACTACATAGAAATTTTTATTGATATCGTACACCAAGAAAATGGGTAAAAATTTTTTAGACCATTATAGATTACACAAGAACGAAATTTCAGTAGCAAAGATTAATAAATTTATGATACAAAGCTCACACATGTCAATGACGATTCGCCTAAGATGACAATATTTCTCGACATATGCAAAAACATACATTAACCAACCTTTCAAATACCGGTAGCAAAGATTATCGTAATAATAAACAAACAGTATGAAACCATATTACATCTCTGGTTATCAAAAAGCTATCACATCAAAACGTACATGCCAAGTCATCAGCAATATTGCAATAATTAAAATTCAAAACAACATAAATGATAGTCATCAGAAATATTGCAATAATTAAAATTCAAAGCAATAAATAAATGCCTGACAGCAATAAAACTATCGATGTATATGGATGTCAGAGCCAACAGACGTATGTAATATTTCGTAATAGTATTTACAATTACGATAATCATAAAATGTGACGTATTTATAACGTAACATTTTTCGCAGATCACCTGACGATGGTGCTAAAAGCCGAAATAGGCCTATAGTGTAATAAAAATAATTATACTTAAAGCAGCATTTAGGATTTATTGCATAACGGTCAAATAATGTTGATTTTGCGATATAATTTGTTCATCACCTCATCGGTGTACAGGATCAATTAGAAACTAACCCTTAAATTAGATTACTGTTTCCCTCACCGCAATGGCAAGACTGGGGTACTGAAACCCAATAAACATTATTACAAACTAAAATGGGGAGGTTCATTCTTGCACTCACTTAGCGTTATTGATGATACGAGCCTTCAGGCTTGGGGGAGGGGCATTGCTTCAGTGGGTGCAGTGGCATGTTTACAAAATCCCCTTTTCTAACAAATTCCAATAAGGATTGCACAGATTAGGCGCATTTCAGGCCGCGGTGGCCGAGGGGACTGAGGCGCTTCAGTCACGGTCTGCGCGGCCACTGCAGTCGGGGGTTCGAATCCCCCCTCGGGCATGGATATTTGTGCCGTCCTTAGTCTTAGTTAGTTCATAAGTAGTTTGTAAGTTTAGGGATCGATAACCCCGTAGTTAAGTCGCATAGACTTTACAAACATTTGAACAATTTTGAGCATTTCAGGAGCAGAAATTGCTGTATGTAGGATCACAGTAGTCATCCTCTCGTTTTGGGGCCAATCATTGATATGGGCTATAGCTCGATCTAATGTAATCTGCTTTTGTTTGTGCTTTAGCAGATTGAATGTTAAAGAATAGGTTCTAACTGGCCTCAGCAATTCTGAGGGTCACAGAGAAATTTGGTAGGGTATGGTGCATTTTTGACAAATTGCAACTAACGGTGTTCTGCATGTTCTGGAATGGTTTGGGAAAAGACAATAATATCTTCAAGATAAACTACACAAGTTGTGGGATTTTGAACCATGTAATAACAAATCAGCAAATATTTGGATAGTACCAGGTGTATTGCACAAACCAAATGGCATTCTTATAACTTTATATAGATTGCTTGGGGCGCTAAAGGAGGTTTTGGCTCTATCCTTTGGAGCAATGGGAATTTGGTGATACCCACCTCTCATTTAGAGGGTGGTAATGTATTTTCCGTTGCCTAGCCGATCCAGCATCTCGTCAATTCCGGTTGTAACCTTGTTGAGAGCATCATGTCTATATACAATCGATAACGTTTTTCCCCATTTAAGGATTTCTTTGTTTTGTTTGTAATTCTTATAGGACCAAACTACGTTGGTCATCAGGCCCTAGACTTATAAACTACTTAAGCTAAGTTAAACTAACCTAAGGACAACACACACATCCATGCCCGAGGGAGGATTCGAACCTCCGACGCGGGAGGTCGCGCGATCCGGAAGGTGGCGCTCCAGACCGCTCGGATACTCCCGCGCGGCGGATTTCTTTGGCACGATGACTATAGGGGAGCATCAGGGGGATGAAGAGGGTTATATGAGTCCAGCTTTGAGATGTTGTTGTTGTATAGTCTCCTCTAGAACGGGCTGCATTTGATAAGGTATGCGATACGCTTTTTGTTTGATGGTTGGTATTTCATACTCAACTAAGTGGCTGGCTAATACTGTCTTTATTCAAACAGCCAAGAATACTCTGGTAACATTGAATTTAATGAATTTTTTCAGGGTGAGGCAAATGTTGCAGTTTTTCCTGAAATTATTGCTTTAGTGGCTATGAAGCATCAACCGCTTTCTTAGGCAAAGTGCGCGACTGCATATTTCTACATTGAGGTGTAGGTAGTAAGTCTTCTGGGGCTACTAAACATAAGCTGGCTAGTATGCTACCACGTGGTATAATGATATCTTTTAATCTAAAATTATCTGTACAGCTATGTCATGAACAGAAAGGGCTGTGGGGATTTTCGGGTCGGGGTCGGGGTTTTTCATGACCAGCAAATCATACTCAGACGCGAGTGTTGCGGTGTAACAGAATGGTTATATTTCAGAAAATGAGATACAATTCCTGAGATTACGGCCTGAGGAGGGCCACAGGTGGTACAACGGAGGTGATCGTTATGGTGATTAGAGTAGGAGAACGAGCCCAGGGGGCTGCAGAGCGGGGAGCGTGCTATCAGGTTGAGAGCTGGTCGCAGAGAGAGCTATACTCCCTGTTAAGATTAATTATTAAAAAAAAAGTCAGACTGCAGCAAACTATGAAAATGTCTTTCGCAGCGCATAGTCCTCAACGAAGCATAACACGAAAGAACTACGAAAATATTCTCTCTTCTTAATTGTGATAAAGTGTCTAACGAAGTTATGTTTAGCATGACACACGTTAAATTATTTCAGTGTTTCATTATTTACCCATTGACACAGTTTTAGGGCTTCCTGAAACATCGATTATGATGAAGTATTTATAAATATGTGGGTGAATTAAAATATTTGGTCAAACGTTCTTAAACAATTTGGGTAATTATTTCCCAGCAGTGTAACTTGTGGAGTACATTTGTGCGACCAGTTTTCGTATTTTCCTCTCGCTATTCACGGTTTTACCTAAAATTGTTTCCATTTTTCGTTCCTTCCAATGAATGCACTCCCGAGCAACATTATATTACGTATTATAATACAGACGCTTTACTATTTTGGAGTCTTATTCCGAGCAACTATGACGAAATATTTTTACGCTACTGTAATGTGCTCCGGTGAAGTAGTTTCGTCGAAGATCTTGGATAAAATCTTTGACAAAGATCTTTGTCAAAGATCTTTTACAGTGTAATACCATAGACATACTAAATAAAAACTAGACCGCTCGCTGGTGCTAGAGTCGCGTCCCCACATTGAACGTGACAGAAGCCGCCATTTGCAGGCAAACATGGTTCGTTCGTGTGCTGCTTTCAATTGTAACAGTGAGAACGGAAGCAAAGACGAAGACGGAAACAATGTTACATTTCACAAATCAGTCATTACTTGTATATCGGTATAGTAGTTTCATGGGGAAATAAGAAATCATGAGCGATTGTTTTTGTTTAGGTTTCCTCTCACAAATGATTCTCTAAAACTGAGAAACGTACTTTGGTGCATGTCAAGTATTTATATTTTCTTTACGTATCAATTACTAAAAATACTAATTTCAGCTGAATGAAGAACTAGGCGTATAAGAGGTGTATCACATACAAGTTATGATGCAGAAGTAGGTCGAATAATTATTTTTAGACACTTAACAGGTTGTGATTGTACTTCGTAAATGGACATTACTCGATCGAATGTTGCATACTCAACCACTTTGAGAACTACTATCTCTGTTAAAAAGTAATGTGCGAATGAAATGCGTATTTAAAATTTTATGCGTTTTTACAATTATTCATACCCAAATTCGAGGAAGGCGAAAGGAAAATTCTATATGATATGGAAAGCAATGTAGACAAAAATGTGATGTACAAAAATAAGCGTGCAAAACGTACAGAGTAGTCGGCGAAAAGTAAAGACGACCTGACAGAAAATTATGCGAATTAAATAATAATCGCACCCTCTGCTACTTTACAGATTTCATGGAAACATCTTATGCAAATATCTCGATGAAAAGTCGCTCCACCATATCAGAAAAGAGCCTTACATTCTTAAATTTCGTCCCTCTATGCAGACGTTATTTCGAAAATTAGTAAGCTTTATTCATTTAAGGATAATTTTTAAACAGACTGCAATAATCAGTAATTTTTTAAAACAAACATGCGTTTATTTTGTGCTTTATTTTGCTCTTGTTGCGCCTCATACACTTCAAATCACAACCTCAGTACTAGGATTGTTCCCTGCAAATGGCGGCGATCAGCCGCTTCAATTCGGGGACAGTTGCCTCGCTTCTCCGTTACGGCGTGCTAGGGGTTTGTGTAATACCGACCTTGTGGCTGCATTGACGACGTCTGCGAACCACGCGTTGCTTGGAATGACGCGAACAACGCGCTCGCACCCCCGGACCGCGTTGGCGGCGGCGTCGGCTTTGGTACTCGCGTTCGAACATGTTCGGGATTTCCCGATACAGCGGAGAGCTCGATACAGTATCGAACTGTTCGAACACTCAGATAACAAATGACTCGCGCTACGTATCTGCAAACAGTACGTTGGAAATTTTGAGTTACCGGGCTATTGCTTTGCTCAGAACTAATTTCATAGGAAGTATAAGTACATGTAAAAAAAAGGGGCATCACTGTGACAAAGTGTATATTTTGTTTGAAACAGTGCATAAGTGACTTGTCTGATATCACTACAAGATCTGATCCATTGATAAACAAAATATCTGCTGCTATAACGGAATTACTGCAAAGCTAACAGTCGAAGGAAAAATGTTTCTGGAAGTATTTTACATCACTGTGAATCCATAAGTAGAAATTACGTTTAATGTGATAATAAGAGATAGGTTGCAAATGACAATTCCATTTCCTGTTCATACGGTACAGTAACAGATAAAAATGTTACCACCTTTTAATCGCCTGGAAACAGGATTAAAAGAGATGAAATAGGGAAAACATTAGAAATTTAATACCCAATAACGGAAATAATTAATACAAAAATAAACTGTAATTGCGACCACGGAATTAACTGTGCAGGAGCTGCTGTGTACGTAGTACCAACAGGCATCGCTAGATGGCAGCACTAGATTTTTAAATCGCGATTGCTATCGTTTACGTATAGTCTAAATTCGTTGCTGTTTTTACTTATAACCTGCTACTAAAGTCTGCATTTCATACTTACTATTACCCATAATACATTAATGGCACAATCGTCGTTATAAATAGTTTACTGCACAGCGCCGAAAAGATTTATGAATATTATCGTTGTAAATCGTAGTGATAGTACGATCTGACATTGCTAGAGAGCGTCTTGATCGAATGTTCGAACATATCCCGAGATTTCTCGAACTATGACGTAAATTGTTCGAACAGTTCGAGTCATGTTCAAACCCAGCTCTAGAGACAACCAGAGTCGAACATAAGAGTCGCAAAACTCCCAGTGATTTTCTGCAACTTTGCGACTGCAGCACTGGCAAGCGGCCGGGTCGTAAAAACACACCGCGAAGCGATCGAGTAATGAATGTGTATTTGGACTGAAGCAGCGTTTTCAAAATAACTTCGTATTTACGAGCTTTTGTGGCGCTATAAATTGTAGCAACTGTCAGAAATATAATTCGGAAATCGCTCATTTGCAAAGGATGCTCAGAAATAACAGAATGGGCTAATGTTATGAATAACAGGTGTTTATTTACAGTGGTTAGTTATACTTTTAGGCACAGAGTTAAATACTTATCAATTCATTCACGTCCACACTTCTTCTGTTAATGAGAATCGCAAACACTTGACCACTATTTCATAATATTACTGTTGAATAAAAGTAATGTGTGAATGACTGCTTAGGTTCATACCTCAGGTTCACAAAAATGATAACTTTGTATACTAACATATTTTGTCGGTTACCTACCAGTTTGATAAAGTGTATACGTAGCTACAAATAAATAATATGTACATATATAATCTGTTAATGTTAGCACGTCACATTCTTGAAGATATTCATTTTGATACCTGACAAGTAGCTACACGAAAGGCACAGAAGCAAGGACAAGGACGTGGTGAAAAGACAGTTTAAACGACGATGTAGAATCTAGTTCCCTACGATGTAAAAATCGTGTGTACTTTTGAAAACATTACAATGTCCGAAATTAGCTAAAACAAAACGTGTGTAACATGTCAGTACGCACCGAGCACGCGAACATAATCATAATCAGTTCCTTTTATGTACTTCAGCACATCAGGTTGCAATTCATTTGTGCTTTCAAAAGGTTTCAGACGATATTAATATGACTCGGGTATAGTGAACTGTATGAATTACATTGCACTGACAGTTTGTTAAATTATAGACCGCCATTAACAGAAGCAGTGATATTACTTTAATGATGTTTTCGTATGTGTATTAGAAAGTTCACAGCAACGTTCATTGACCAGGAAATATGAAAGTGACAGCATTAAAAACGGCAACATCTAAGTTTGCATCACGCCATTCCACCGTTATTCCCTACTGGCCGCCTGGAGCGCTAGTATCGCTTCAGCTGTAAATTTTTTCCTTGAGTTTTGCGACTGTCTGTGATAGACTGTGAGACAACTGCCGGCCCGCAGAAGAGAGGCGCTTAGGCCGGTATTACACTATCAAATTATTGGACAAAGAATTGGACGAAAAAATTGGACGAAATATTGGTCATATTTTTTGACAAAGAAATTGAATGAAACGCAAAAGGAGGTATTACACTAAAAAAAGGTAAAGCAGTCAACAATCCGAAGATTGGTTTGAATACCACAGTGCTTTACTAGGCACGGTCCTGTTTGGAGGTGGTATGCCGTTGCCTTCCTCCGACCTTCGAACCGACTTACCCAGCCAGTTATAGGGGGACCTACAGTTTAACCGTGGGTTCCGAACCACGGTGCTACTCGGTGTTTTTCACATGAGCAATACTGCCAGAGGTGAAAGAAGTGGAAAGTGACAGATAAAAATCCTAGGACCTGACGGGGATTGAACCCACGACCACACTATCATCCAATATATCGTCAATTTTGCTTCAAAATGGCGGTGTAATGCTCAGCTGTAGTTTATACTCAGTTGCGGCTCGTACAAAATTTGAACAGTGTGCTACAATATTACAAAAATAAATAGGAAACAAAATATACTAAAATAAAAAGACAACCTTTATATGATTGCCTTTAATTAAATATCAATTAATACTGTATTGGCAGTAAGACCTTCAGGGGAATCTATAACAGCGCTTCCAACTGTACTGTATGTATTCACAGCAGATAATAAATATAACGTTTAAAACATATTGATTTTATTTACAGAAATTAAAAATTTAGACTCAGAGGTATTTGAATAGGAGCCTCTCACAGGTAGGTTTGAGAGACGACGCGCAAGACGCCTGAGCGCGCTATTTGACTCTGTATGCCGCAATATTCGTCATATACTGCCGGCCGCGGTGGCCGAGGGGACTGAGGCGCTCCAGTCACGGTCTACACGGCCACTACGGTCGGGGGTTCGAATCCCCCCTTGGGCATGGATATTTGTGCCGTCCTTAGTGTAACTTAGTTCGTAACTAGTTTGTAAGTTTAGGGACTGATGACCTTGTGTTTAAGGTGTTTAAGTCCCATAAGCTTAATAATTAAAATAAAATCGTCATATACTATTCTTCCGGAGCCGTTACATGCAGCGCGAAGAGAAATATTGATCTGGTGCTGCAGTCGGTCTCAGCACACATGAGCCGCCAGCCCTGACGTCACGTCTGCGCATGCGCACTAGCGAACAGACGACTGCACCGCCTCTCTGCGCACGTACCACGCGGCTGAATCCCACTTCAGCACACGGAGCTGCTTTCCAGCTATCGCGGCGAGAACGCTCCAAAATGCGTTTTCATCCTTATTACTAGCACTCTAATACGCATTGGAAAGGAATTGGCATAATTTTATTGTGATATCTGGCTCGAATTCCAACAGAAAGGATGTAATTTTATAGCGATTTCTCGCTTGCATCCGAAGAGAAATGGCATAATTTTAGAAATATATTTACAGTGTGCTGCAGCACATTATCACCAGCTGCCACTGTTTATACTACAGTTGCGTTGTGTCTGTATTTAGAAGAGGAGGAGGGAAAAAAGAAAAGGATACGCACTTGGATGAAACCGTGGGTGTCAGAGCGAGATAAATAAAATTTGTTATGGGACCGGGAGGATTTTCTTTTTTTATGCCATCGACAGAACAACCAGGCCGTTCACTGCTAATTATTTTGCCGCTCTTCATCCTTCAGTTTGCAATAGAATAACAAAAAGGCTGACTCAAACCGTGTATACGAATAAGATTGTTAAGTTGGTAAAGCAAATTTCATTAAATAACTTTTTAAATGGAAAATGTGAGCACTGACGAAGAGGATAATCTAAATTATGACGTTATTAACAATGTAAGGGGGGAAATATTGCTGACAAAGTAAATAGCCTCTATTTATTTCCTTACAAAAATTGGCTGACGTATTTATATGTACATAGATTCGCTTGCAAACAGATATCGATGTTTTGAAAGTTGTTTCATGTTGTTTGTAGAGCTTATGCGATTTAACTGCAGGGTCAAGAGTCCCTAAACTTACAAACTACTTATGAACTAACTAAGACTAAGGACGACACAAATATCCATGCCTGAGGGGGGATTCGAACCCCCGACCGTAGTGGCCGTGCAGACCGTGACTGGAGCGCCTCAGTCCCCTCGGCCACCATGGCCGGCAAAGTTGTTTCACTTCCCAGCACTTAGCATACCAAGTTACCAAAATCATACATTCTGAAATCTTCTTCGGCCGGAAATAAGATTTAGTGCTATTACTTCTTCAATTCCGATAGTATATAATGACTTTTTTACATCACAGATTGTAGCTCAACCTCACTTTCACCGCAGGGTATTGGGCTACGCGAATTGAGGTGACGGACAGTGTGAATTGACCTTGTCGCCTGTTATACAACGCCCCATTTGTTTTATTTTATTTTATTTTATTTTTTTTTTAATTTTGTTGTTGCTAGAAAACACCACACAAATATTCCACTACTAGCCATGTTTACGAATACGAACGTTATGTCCAAGTAATGTCAGCTATTTAACCTCCAAATAAAACAGCTGTAGTGGCAAGGAAGCTGTATACTACTAGCGCTCCAAGCGGTAACATTTCTCACTGCAGGAAACAGAAGACGAGCGATTTCTTTGACAAAATCTAGGCCGAGGCCTTAGATTTGATGAAATCTTGGACGACGTTCCCATTACACTACCTCTAATTTTTCTTTGTCCAATTCTTTGACAAATACTTTGATTGTCTAATACTGGCCTTAGGCGGCACAAGTTGTGCGCGCAGCGCTGTTGCCGCGGCATAGCAGCGGCAGTGCGACTGCTATAGTCGGATTAAAATGACTTGCAAGTTGACGTCTGTCAGCTGCGGCTACAGTGTTGCCACGACAGCTGCCGACCTAGACCTGGCGTTCCGTACAGGCGGCACTGCGCCCAGTACTGTTGGCGATTGGCACGCGTTCAGTACCGCTAGTTGTTGACAATACCAATTAGTCAAGCTTGAAATATACTGAGATGACCTTCACAGTTAAATATTGTTAACATTGTCCACATCAATAATACTGTTTACATTTACTGTTGACAATGCGATTATACAAGGCTATGATGTCGAACACCAGAAAGAAAGCGTGTACCGCAATTATTTTCGCTGTAACGAATTCAAAGAAAAAGACGGAATACTTCTGAGAATGGATGAAAAACAATACGTCTGTGGATGGATGTAAAAGAACAGACTTGTTTTGTGTTTCCAGAATGAAACTTCTCACTCTGCAGCGGAGTGTGCGCTGATATGAAACTTCCTGACAGATTAAAATTGTGTGCCGGAACCGGGACTCGAACATGGGACCTTTGCCTTTCGCGGACAAGCGCACTAGCGACTGTGCTATCCCGACACGACTCACGATGTCGCCTCACAACTTTACTTCCGCCAGTACCTCGCCTCCTACTTTCCAAACTTCACAGAAGCTCTCCTGCGAATCATCCAAGACTAGCACTCCTGGAAGAAAGGATATGGTGGAGACATGGCTTAGCCACAGCCTAAGGGATGTTTCCAGAATGAAACTTTTCACTCTGCAGCGGAGTTTGGAAAGTAGGAGGCGAGGTACTGGCGGAAGTAACGTTGTGAGGCGGCATCGTGAGTCGTGTCGGGATAGCACAGCCGCTAGTGCGCTTGCCCGCGAAAGGCAAAAGTCCCAGGTTCGAGTCCCTGTTCCGGCACACAATTTTGATCTGCCAGGAAGTTTCGTTTGTTTTGTGTTATTTACTGACTAAAATGTTGATGTGATATACGAGAGATAAACTAAATTCGTTAATGGGATGAGAGACTAAGTGTAGCATAACTGAGATTATTGGCGACAGGCAGTTTAGTGCTGCAATATCAGCCAACACAATTAGCAAAACTGTTATTAAAACCAGTGAAGTAATTATAGTTGGGCTGCAACGATACAGTCAGGTAACAAACGTAAAATATATATTTTTACATTTTTTCGTAATCTGATAACGCTGATTCATATTTAGCAATCACTGAATATTTTCATATATCTGCAGGGACTTCCATGTTTCCAAATTAATAAAGAAAGACATGCCATTTTCAATACGCCGTTCAGCACTGTAAATTGTTAATACGACCACTGGTCCGTAGTTTTATTAAAACTGTCCAGAGTTAAAAGGCACCTTGAAAAACTGAATCTGACAGTCGTTATACTTAGAGATTAAGTGAAATAGTGAACACACTAACGCTGTGTGACTGGTTCATGAAGCTTTGTCAACATCTGAATGTAGAATGCTGTCAACATGTCAATACTCGACGATTAAAACTAACATCTACGAGCAAATTCGAAACAGAAGTCAATGCTAAAAACAAACAAATCATTTGTCGCCCTAATTAGATACATGAAACTGTCCTCAATGAGCTGACGCGTTACAGCTTATAGGCGACACAGTCACGGAACATACATTGCAAAACGAAGCCCACCGTTTAACATTAAGGAAATTTTCTGGGTGTACATACCTTCACCGATTTCTAACTACAAGTTGTTGCATCAGCGGAGAGAGAGTAGATACCACTGATTTCCGAATCACTAGAAGTTTCCGAGGTAGATGAACCGCTGAAAGTAATGATAAGTTCGGTCACACTATCTTCCAGAAGACCAGTGGCGGTTCGTGCAAAATTTGATGAGTGTGCTACAATATTACAAAATATACTAAAATAAAAAGTCAACCTTTGTATGTTTGCCTTTAATTAAATATCAATGAATACTGTATTGACAGTAAGACCTTC
Organism: Locusta migratoria; assembly: GCA_026315105.1. Taxonomy (NCBI): domain Eukaryota; kingdom Metazoa; phylum Arthropoda; class Insecta; order Orthoptera; family Acrididae; genus Locusta; species Locusta migratoria. Next base: position 332,588,273 of record CM048755.1, on the reverse strand, counting down.
AGGGGAATCTATAACAGCGCTGCCAACTGCATGTATTCACTGCAGGTAGTAAATATAACGTCTAAAAATATTAATTTTATTTACAGAAATTAAAAATTTAGACTCAGAGGTATTTGAATACGAGCCTCACACAGGTTGGTTTGAGAGACAACGCGCAAGACGCCTGAGTCAGCGCGCTATTTGACCCTGTATGCCGCACTATTCGTCATATACTATTCTTCTGTAGCCGTTACACGCAGCGCGAAGAGAAATATTGATGTGGTGCTGCAGTCGGTCTCAGCACACATGAGTCGCCAGGCCTGACGACACGTCATGCATGCGCACTCGCGAACAGACGACTGCGCCACCTCTCTGCGCACGTACCAGCACGGCTGAATCCCACTTCAGCACACGGTTCTGGTTTCCAGCTATCGCAGCGAGAGCGCTCCAGAATGCGTTTTCATCCTTATTACTAGCGTTGTAATAGGCATTGGAAGGGAATTGGCATAATTTTATTGTGATATCTGGCTCGTATTCCAAGAGAAAGGATGTAATTTTACAGCGATTTCTCGCTTGCATTCGAAGAGAAATGAAATAATTTTAGTAATATATTTACAGTGTGCTGCAGCACATTAGCACATTGTCACCAACCACCACTGCAGAAAACCTCCATTTTTCCATGCTTCATTTATTACTCTCTTTGTATGCATCACAATAGCCCTCCAGACATTACGGCGACACCAAATAAAAACACTCACGCACAACGACAGCAACGAAAACGGTTCCTAACCTAAGACGCACGCTTCTACACAGCACTAGCCAAACAATGGACGCGAGCTGTCCACCTGTTGCGGCAGCTTGGCAACAGGGAGCAGTCTGGGCGTGACGTTGAGCGCTCTGATTGGAGGAAGGGAGCTCCAGCCCGTGAACTGTCAACTAGCAAGTAATTTTAATCAGAGTATAGTCGCGGTGCAAATTACATCTGCCAGCTCTTATCCAACTGAAGAGTACCTACTTAGGTGAATTTTGTCTCACTTCTGACACCATTTGTTACGTGTGAGTGTGTGTCAGGATTGCCGATGTGATGCCGGGGACGGGTACTCTTCAGTGGAGGTTGTTTCAGAATAATAGATGTTGAACCTGTTACATATTGACTTTATTAAGGCGTTCCGTCCATTGCATATTATGTACTGCCTGCAGGAGACGACGCCTAGGCCATGGGCTGTATGGTTGGTGGTTGGGCAGAGCCCAGTACCGGGGTGGAAGTGGAGCGTCTGATTTGGACAAGAGCTGGACATGAAAGAGAACGGCCATTGTGGCCGAGGAGGGCCCCGGCGTACATTCCACGCGACGCCCAGCTTGTGCCCAATACCGCCAGCTAGCCAGGGTGGCGTCCCCTCGTCAGCGGTATTTTGCTACCCAGGCCTGCTACCACAGACAAATATATACAGACGGGAAACCTCCGTAAGGGCCCGGTCACACGCTCAGGGGTGCAGGGAGGGAAGGTTCCGTAAGATGTCCCATGATGGCGCTGCGGTCAGAAGCAGCCCTTTAAACTGGCCAGAGCAGGCGGCAGGTAGCGGCTACCCCCACCACCACTTCCCCTCAAACGCCGGCACATCGGACACAGCCGTGGCCTCGGCGCAGGCAGCACGAGGTCTCCCCTCAGCCTCCCCTCCACGCTACCCTGAGAAGCGCCTCTAGTGTTGTCGGTACTAAGATGGGGAACCGTCTGACACCTGCTAGCATTTTATGGAACTACAAGGGCAGCAAGGACAGAGGTTTAGGGGGGGGGGGGCTTCTCCTCTGTATATGTTACTCTGTGCTGCTACCCAGGCAGCACATGTCCAGTACATGTGTCTGGAGATTTCCACTACCATCCACCAGATACACCTGGCTGTGTCTGTCTGGCGGAGACGGCAAAAACGAATTTAAAATTTTTCAACTCCAGGCCCTGCCGTCCCACACGGCCGTGGCCTAAGCACTCCCCACACCCTGTATCCAATTCCACACATTTCTTGCTTTCTCGTCTGCCAAAAAAATCTTTCTGTAGTTCTCTTGTCACCGTGTCCTGACAGAAGACGATCATTTGCATCTTGCAAAACCTTCTGACTGACATGTGCAGTAAGTACTATCCTGGAATCGAGTGTGGTGTTTCGACATGTAACCTCGTCCACAAAGCAAAATCTTTTGCATGGCTTATTTTCCTCATTCTGCAACCATAGTGTGTGCTTTTCTTGATTCTTCCACGTCTATACGCATTGTTTCTCTCAACACTGTCTTTCATCTGAGACAATCAGTATTATAATCCTGGCTTATGAATCACCTCAAACTCCATTTCTGATAAGCACAATGACCAGCGGATTAGACGGCTAGATTGATCCTGTAATCCTTGAAGCCATTTCAAAGAAGCGTGATCCGCCACAACTTTGAAATAACACTTAAAATACTTAATACCTCATATCACAATGATTAACTTTTTCTGTTGTTGAATAGTTCCTTTCTGCTGTTGTCAACTGTGTAGAGGTCTAAGCTATAGGTGAAATGTCTGTTGATGGTGATTCCACATACCTTGTTGGCAGTTGGAAACCGAGTTGCTAACATACTAGCAGCACAGTCTAGTCATCGACTTCCTTATTGTATGGTTGTAAAGTTTGTATGGTACCATTAAAGACACTAAGTACATCTATTTTCAGTATATCAAAATTTACTGATCATATCATTTTTAGGTTCAAATAGCGTTTTTACATTAATTATCAATGATACTAAGGCTTCAAGGTCTCATTTGTGTATGGCAGAGTACTGTGCCAGGATGATAAAGCGGTGTAGCGGGCATGGGGTTGAAAGAGAAGGCTTGAAGTTAAAATAGAATCAAAAAGGGATCTTATTGCCTTAAGTGTTACATTGTGCTTAAGGGGACTCGGGGGGGGGGGGGGAGGTCGACACGTGACCCTAGAGGAAGATGTTGGAACGAAGTAGCAAGAGCGAGCTCAAGAGAGCACGTCTGATCAGGTCGCAAGCCGGGGCGTAAGGAAGTGTCCATTCCTGGCGTGGCTGTTCGGGTCACGACAGAGCGTGCCTCACTTAGCTAACTTCTGGTTGGTGGCTGGGTTCTGCGGAGTCTCCGAGGGTGGCGTTCCCCGCGTCAGCAGAGCCAGGCCACCCAGGAGTGCCGAATCGACAAGAACGTGTCGGGAACCTGCGTGTGGAGACTTCCAGCAGCAGCACGCGGCAAGGCGTATGAGATTTTAAAAGAAAGTTATTTCCCGTCCTTATGTACCCCAGAGGCAGGCGTCGCCCTGGTACATCCTTCCCCCTTCTAAAAAAGAGTAGTTACTGGTGGGGGGAGAGAGACAAAATACTATCAAGATAATCAAATGTGTAAAATAATTCAATAAAACTTTATGAAATTGATGAGTGTCCATTTTAAGTGTTTTTGGGGTTACAGGCGCCCCTAGAAACGTGTAGGTGTTTGTGTGGGACAATTAACATTAAACTCGTTGTTGCATAGTGAGGTGGCATAGTAAAATTTGACAACAGTTAGGTGATAACAATAGCATTGAACTGATATACATTGACAATTAATGGACAGGTTCTCAAAAACTTCCAATTTCTGCTTAGTTTAGTGAAAATTTAGCAATATGAACTCAACAGATACTTGTAAGTTTCACTCCAGGGCAGACGGCCCTTTCAGTAAGATTAGATAACCAAAATGCAGAATAACAATAGTAAAAATGATAATTCGTAGTTATTAATTATGTCTTGCGAGTGCAATTACTTTTTGTTGACTTTAAAAGTTGAGTGGTTGTACAATACTTGACTTGAGGCCTCTTGCTTAACAACGAACGTGGCGATGGCGACGAGCAGAGAACGTGGCCGCAGGTTGGTGGCGATGATGGAATGCGCTTAGGCAGGCACGCTGACAGGTGGCGGTGCCGTTGTGAAAGGCGCTGGCCCAAAGCTCATGCGGCTCAGGAGGGAGACACTCCACCCACGCGGGACTGAGAGAGGCACGCACTCGGGTGGCAGCCATAATTTTGGTTGACCACCTATGTTACAAAACATCTTACAGGAACTTCGCGTGAGGGCCTGTAGCCCATCTGTCTGGTGACGGTTACACAAAGGTGTTGTAATTAGGACACAGCTATGTCCATTCAACACTAACCCTTAGTTACATTATTTTTCCATATTGAACATGTTGCGTAATGGGATGGGGAGAGCCGTGCTCACACTCACTTAATACTTATGCATGGTATGCGCCCTCTGGCTGGGGGACCGGCACCACTTCAGTCACTGTAGTAGCACATTTACAAAAATCCCTTTTATAACCAATTACTATAATAATTGCACCGATTATAAGCGTTTCAGAAGCAGAAGGTGCCGTGGGTATAATTATAGTCATTTGTTTATGTTGATGCCAATCACTGATATGGGCTACGGCCTGATCTAATGAAATCTGGTTGTGTTCGTGCTTGAACAGACGTCCGATTGGAATCAGCAGACTGCTGTACATCACTTAATATTTATCCCACGGATACTACTAAAATTGTACAACCCATCCCACTGCTGTACAAATAAGATGGATTGGAGGCGTTGTCAGGATGGAAGGCGAAGCGTTGAAGGCTTGTTGGCGCCGTAGGTAAGGATGGCTGATTGGCAAATAATAGATAGGCTTCAAGTTAACATTGGCTATATTCTCAAATACGGGTTACATATCGGGACCCGCCCTGGGGTCGGATGCAATGAATGAGTGCCAGTCTAAGTTAGCGGATTAGTAGACGGAAAAGGTAAAGGTTACGGTTCACATTGTTCGTGGCTGATATCGAACAGCCATAAGGAAGGAGCGAACGGTATGCGGCCGTTCGCCCCGCACCGAGGTTGGGCCTCTAGAGTGCGTCTGTTCTGTACGAGAACTAAAACTGAAGCGAGCGAAGGAACTGACTCTCGCACCTCTGAGTCCTATAGTCCTACTGCTAGTACACGTGATCTACATCTATATCTACATCTACATGGGATACTCTGCAATTCACATTTAAGTGCCTGGCATAGGGTTCATCGAACCACCTTTATACTATTTATCTCCGAATCCATTCTCGAATAGCGCGTGGGAAGAAAGAACACCTGAATCTCCCCGTTTTAGCTCTGATTTCTCGTATTTTATTCTGATGATCATTTCTACCTATGTAAGTGGGAGTCAACAATATATTTTCGCATTCGGAGGAGAATGTTGGCGATTGGAGTTTCGTAAGTAGCCCACGCCGCAGTGATAAGCGCAGTTGTTGTAATTATTCCCATTCCAGATCCTGTATCATTTCCGTAACGCTGTCTCCCCTGTATCGTGACAATACAAAACGAGCTGCCCTTCTTTGGACTCTTTCGATGTCCTCCGTCAAACCCACCTGATAAGGATCCCACACTGGGCAGCAATACCCCAAAAAAGGACGGACAAGCGTAGTGTATGCAGTTTCTTTAGTAGTTCCGTTGCATCTTTTCAGGGTTCTATCAATATAACGCAGTCTCAGGTTCGCCTTTCTCACGACATTATCTACATGTTCTTTCCAGTTTAAGTCTGAAGTAATAGTAATTCCCAGATATTTTGTGGAGTTTACGGCCTTCACTTTTGATTGATTTATCTTGTAAACAAAGTTTAATGGATTTCTTTTCGTACTCATGTGGACGACTTCACACTTCTCATTATGGGTGTCGGTTATTGGCTCTACGGTAGCATGGAAACGTCAGTAGTGGGTGGTGTGATTTTAGAATCAGCATTAAATACTGTTTCTGGCCGGCTCTGTCCTGCAAGGTGGACAGCCTTGGTCATGTTGTCACGGCGTATGTCGCGGTGGAAGAACACTTTTAAAACTTAGGAGAAGTTTTGAAATAGAATTTTTGAATTATTTCCCTAAACTTTTTTAGACTGGCTGGTCATCCTGTACACTGCTATCAGGTTGGTTAGGCAGCTCCTTCCAGTTATCATGGTGCTGAAACTAAAAAGTGAATTCGGGAAGATGTAACATAAAGTGTGGAATGTGGATCTGAGTCGTAGTATGTAGGTGAGAAAGCACTTTCGTTGAGTTAGTAAAGAAATCACATTTTGAACTGTTATATACCAGACTGCTACCGTTCAAAGTAACTCGCTAGGTCTGATGTGTTTGGTTACTACCGTAGCACATGAGCGTGGCAGTGGTAGACTGTGGTGCTACAAACATCAGGCTAGTCGCTCAAAGGATATGGTGAGGAGGCCTTTTGGACAGATTGGTACTATATTATTCGGAATGGGGTCTTCTGGATAGAGGATGTTAGGTTTCGTCGTGGCTTCTTGTTCAACTCATCACGTCTAAAACTCTTTATACATTGCGCACTACATAAAGTGTCTGATTTGTGCCAATTGAAAAGTGTAACACACACGGGGTTGGCGGAAATGAGGATTGGCTAGGTTCAGGAAGATGGAAGTGAAAGCGATTAGTGCAATAAATGGGATTCAGTTACTGAAGAGGTTCGTACCACAGTGTACGATGTATGCACGGCGGCACAGACAAATAAATACAGACGGGAAACCTCCGTAAGGGCCGGTCCCACGCTCGGGGGTGCGGGGTGGGGAGTGCTGAAGCAGTTCCGTAAGATGTCCCATGATGGCGCTGCGGTCAGAAGCAGCCCTTTAAATTGGCCAGAGCAGGCGGCAGGTAGCGGCTGTCCCAGCCACCACCTCCCCTCAAACGCCAGCAAGCCGGACACAGCCGTGGCCTCGTGGCAGGCGGCACGAGCTCTCCCCTCCACGCTACCCTCTGACGTGCGAGAGGCACCCTCAGAAGTGCCTCTAGTGTGGTCTACCGGCACTAAGCCAGGGAACCGCCTGACACCTGCTAGCATCTTACGGAACTACGAGGGGAGTGTAGGACAGTAGTTTGGGGGGGGGGCTGCTTCTCTGTATATGTTACTCTGTGATGTCGGTGAGCAAAGCTGTGCGACCTTGACCGGGTGTGCGTCCAGATAGCCGCAACAGTTGTGGCCTTGCAGTGGCAGCAGGCGTGCAAGAGTAACTTAAATGGCAGTGACATTGCCATCTTTTAAAAATAACTCAACGTTACAATGAAATGTTACATGGTGAATGATGTAAAATTGTTTGCTTAATTACGCATTAGTACATCGATTTCCATTTGTAAAATTCATGCATATTGTGTATAATGTAATATGTGACGTTCATTATAAATGCTACCAGAGTTTTCAAAAATGTTCAAATGTTTGTAAATCTATGGGACTTAACTGCTTGGTTATTAGTTCCTAGCTTAGAAACTAAGTTAAACTAACCAAAGGATAACACATACACCCATTCCAGAGGGAGACTCGAACCTCTGACGGCGAAGGGCCGCGCGCACCGCTGCACGGCGCCTCAGTGCGCTCGGCTATTCCACCGTGGCTACCAGATTTTGAAGCAATCTATTATTTATAATACTATAAATAAATTAGAATTTTTTACGTTACATTCCATTGTGCACAGTTACATATATTTGTATTTGGTGATTTTTTGTTTATGTTTAGCTAATTTTCAGTATTATAAGCACACATTATTTGAGAGGAAAATTGAATGTATGATACAAACAACATCCAATTTAATACAAATAAACAATCTCTGAGACGGATTTTCGTCTCGAATATGTCAAAGACAATAATGATATATCTGAAGCATAGAATTAAAATTTGCAATGTGGCTGGGAATCGTCCCCGGACCTCCATGGTTACTACGCAGGCGTCTTAGCATTAGACCACCACACCACTAACGATTAAGGTGCCTCAGAATAGTCTAAGTATGATTTCCCTCCACGTCGCAAACTTTACTGTGTTCCAAAGATAAGATTTGTTTGTGACGAGGAGGGAAATCGTACTTAGACTATTCCGAGGTGCCTTAATCGTACATTGTGTGGTGATCTTACGGGAAGACGTCTGCCTAGTAAGCATAGAGGTTCGGGTTCGATTCCCGGATGCATCACAAATTTTAATTCTAAGCTTCAGATTTATCATTATTGTCTTTAAAATCTAATTTGTTCATATAGTATCATACTGCACACTCACTCACAACTTCCAACTTTGCGTTTAATTTGCTCAATATGAGAAAGTGGTACATTAATGAGAGTGTACATTTGAGAACTCTGTTTTATAAGTTTACTACGCGCCACGTTTCACGTTCGTCATTTTATTCAGGCACCGATATTTTCAGGTAAATTTGTCTAAAACTTTCTAGTCGAATATGGCCTGTCTAATTATTTTCATTCTTCGTCTACAGAGAACGTATATAGTTGTATAAGTGGAAAAATTTAGTTTCCTTTTAGAACATATTGTCCGGAAAATAACTCTCGCTATGCGCAAGGTAGCCCGCATAAATAAAAAAAATATCTTGAATTTTGCGGTTTATTTTTCTCAGTATGTGAAAGTGTGACATTAATGAGATGGTCCCCTGCGTTCAACCATCTCCTCCGCATGTGTGCTATGACTTCTAGCACTTTCTTAATTTCTGACAGGCTTCGCGTATTTTCTCCCTATCCTTAGCTACTCTGACAATAAGTTCCTGATATACCATGCTGAAAAGTACTAAAACTTCTTCTAATCTCCTTACTTCATTCTGCATATCGCACACGTTGAAAGGTGTCTACAGCACCAATCAGTGATGATTGGTAATAGGCGTATCCTCTCGCCTAGAAAACAGCACCTTGCCCTTGAGATGCTGACTCTACAGCGCTACCTCTATTGCGAACCACAACAGCAAAACTACGGTTTGTATTTATTCTACAACTGTTTCTAAAATTTCGGACTTAATCGGTGGTAAGCATGAGAGACATATATTTTTTCTTCTCTTTCCGTTGTCTCCTTCCATCTCCATACTTACTGATTATTGCGGTCGGGCTGAGTTGGTCATCCGTGGATGGGGATTCAGCAGGAAAGTTTATGTTTTATTGATGAATTTGCATCTTTTATGTAAATCTGGTACCGGCAGAACCTTGTTTGCTGATTTTGCGTCGTCATATCCTCCTTTCTTGGAAAGGGGAATGAATGAATAATGAGCTTCTCCATATGCACTCAAATGACATTTTCATGACTAACGAGCAGTTACGATTTGGGCCATCCTACTTGCAACAAGGTCACGTTTGTTTTCATTCTGTCTACTAGGTTTTCTTCTTGGTGGTATCCGCCATCTCGCACAGCTTTTTTTCGTCTGTATCTGCTACAATTTCATTATTGCCACATATACCTTCCATTGATTCAAAGTCAAGACCACGTTTACGCTAGAATATCTTCGTTCAGGTTTCTTTGCCAAAAGACCAATTCTTACCTTCACTTTAATGAATCTTGGTAAACGTGGTATAATTGTTGCTTACACGAGCTGTTGTCAGTACAATCATCGCATCGCTTATGCACCGTTTACGGCGATAAACGCCAAACTTTCAATTGAATTCATCGCAGCAATTGCGGAATCAAAACCACGACCTCATTAGATTCTGTCACATAAATGGAAGTCTTATTACCTTGGGAAAGCCTTTTTCTTCCTATTAAATACCTAATTTCATGTTGTTCCCTTGTTGTGAATCGTTGCATCCAAGTCAAGCGAAACAGGCACCTCTACGTAAATGCGCAATACGTTGGGGATACCTTAGACGCTCTGAATTGGATAGCAGAACACAATGTGATCCCGTACATTACCTATCCAAAGCAAATGTGCCCAATTGTCACTACTACTCCACAACGTCAGACAAAAATCCATTTTCCTTCTAATCTCTCTAAACAGCCAAAACAATTCTCCCTTAATCAGTTATTCGAGATAAACTGCGTTTCACATGCGTCTAAAACTTCATTTCTTGTTCATGGCTCCAGTAAGAAAATATCTCCTCTTAACCTCTATCCATACGATTTTTCCAGTTCTGTCCGATATTTTCTCGGTTTTGTTTATCTTCAACGCTGTGGTACATGGTTTAGTGGCCTGTCTGAACGTCTGAATGTGGCCATTCGTTCTGGACTCCCTCGCGGCCTTATAGCGGGAACACTGCCAAAATAGTGAAAATTGTCTCCAATTTGCACTTTATAACTATGCCTTTAAAATGGCGTAGGAAATCGTTGCTTAAAATAACATGGAAATCGTGGTCATGTTTCAATACGACATCGAGTGTGAACTGTTACTTCTTTCCGTTAATTTAAAGTTCCTCCTTCTGTGAACCTACTGGGCGAATTACCGATTTTGCTAATCCACTCATCGTACATCACGGCGGTTTTAGTTCTCGGCCGCGAGTGGAAATGTTCAAATGTTTTTATAGCTTATGGGACTTAACTACGGGGTCATCAGTCCCTAAACCTAAAAACTACTTATGAACTAGCTTATACTAAAGACGGCACAAACATCCATGCCCGAGGGGGGATTCGAAGCCCCCACCGCAGCGGCCTTGCAGACTGTGACTGGCACGCCGCAGACCGCTCGGCCACTGCGTCCGGCCACTCTAAATGTTGATTTCTTTGATGGATAGCTCACACACATTAATATAATAAATGCTCTTGGGATTATGGAGAGCCGCGGCGGATTAGCCACGCGTACTGGAGCACCGTGTTGTGGTGCGCGCGGCCGTCCACCGTCGGGGGGTTCGATTCCGCCCTCGGGCATCGGTGTTTGCGTTGTCCTTAGTTTAGTTTACCTCAGGTTAAGTAGTTTGAAGCTAGGGACTAACAACCAAGCTGTTGAGTCCCATAGATTTACAAACATTTGAACATTTTGATTTGATTATAGAGACCACGCAAACCCTATTTTCCAATGTCGATACAGCCCAATTACGCTTAACTATGTAACATTCCGCTGCTCACTTAGGACCTCAGCAGGAGTTAAGCCCTCAAATACTGTCTGCTGAGCCACTACCCATTATGACACGCTTGTATGCTATTGTGACGTTGGTGCAAAATGCGCTTGAGGCGTTGTTTTTGTATAGAACGTCGTTTCTTGTGATAAAATCCGAAAAGGTAGCTAATTTCCTACACTCTGCATCATTGTGCCTGTTTTAGTCCGTCAATAAGTACGCCGTGTATTTGCGGGAGCTTAACTTTTCTACTCAACGCATCTGCGTTCTGATTTAGCTTTCCATGTTTGAGTTTGACTGTGTAGTTATATTCACTGAGTTTTAAGGGCCACCTAACAAGTCTGTTGATAGGATCTTTCAAATTTAACAGCCATTGTAAAACAGCGTTATCGGTAATTACTGTGAATTGTCGTCCGTTTAGGTAACACCGAAAATAGTGGGTGCCGAAAACAAGTGCTAAAAGTTCTTTTTCTGTGGTGCTGTAAATTTGCTCAGCTTTATTTAGCTGGCGTGATAGATAACCAATTGGTCTTTCTATACCATCTTGTATTTGACTCAAAATACAGCCAACCGCGATATTACTTGCATCACATGCTAAAATAAAAGGCAGTGTAAAATCTGGATAAGGCAAGTCAGAGGAACTAGTAAGAATTTTTTTCAGTTTTAACGTGGCACTGTCACAGTCTTTCTGACCAGACGAAAGGAGTTCCTTTCTTGAGTAATTTTGTAAGAGGTTTTGTGGTAGCTGCATAGTTCTACACGAAACGACGATAATAATTTGTTAATCCAAGATAAGATTGCGATTCTTTGACGTTCTTTGACAATGGAAAGTTGTTTACTGCATCTGTTAATCGCGGATCTGGTCTTACACCTTCTGCTGAAATTATATGGCCTACATACTGCACTTGTGATTGCACAAAAGTTCATTTTTCTAATTAAAATATCCACGGGTGTACTGCCGGTCTATAGTGTCCAACGGGCACACTATAGACCGGCAGTACACCCGTGGATATTTTGATTATCAAATACGCCGGGAGAAACTGAAGAATCACTTCATTTTTCTAATTTCAGATTTAGATTTGCTTCACTAATACGAGTTATTACGTTTCTTAGGCGTCCTACATGTTCTCTCATTACTTGAAAGGACAATTATGTCGTCCAGGTAAACTAGCTACATGGTCGGCTTTAAACCTCATAAAAGTAAACCTACAAAACGTTGAAATGTAACAGGGGCATTCCGGAGACCAAATGGCATCCTTAGGTATTTATAATGTCCCGAGGGCACAACAAAAGCTGTTTTCTCTCTATCCTTTGCAGCTATCAGAATTTGATGGTATCCGGAACGCAAATCTAAGGTGGTGAAGATTTTACATTTTCCCAGATGATCCAATGTCTCATCGATTCTTGGAAGGGGATAAGTATCTGGTTTACTGACCTTATTAATTGCTCTCATGTCTACACAAATGCAATAAGCCTTTCTCCGTTAATAGCGACCACCATCAGCGAACTCCAGGGGCTGAAAGAAGGTTGAATTATTCCTGCATCAAATAATTCTGAAATATTTTGTGGGGGTCTCATGGTATGTTAAGGAAGTTGCTTGAAGTGGTTTATTTTCTCAAAAGAAAAGTAGAAAATTATGCTAGAACAGGGTATAATACATCCCAATCTGCCTTACACAGGTCTTCAAGTTTCTTTTCAATTTCTGCTCTTATAGGTGACGTAACTACGTTGGAATTTATGTAAACTGTATTTTCAGGCTTTTCGGTTTTTTTTTTTTTTATTTATTTATTTTTTTTTTTTTTAATGCTGTTATCTCATCAGCATTTACTTCGTGAGCTTGGGCGAGTATGATACCTTGGGGTATTTTAACTTCTTTAATTACGAAATTATCGAAGCTCACTGGGAAAAATACACTTTCTTCAGTCTCATTCATTCAAGATAAACTGCGTTTCACATGCGTCTAAAACTTCATTTCTTGTTCATGGCTCCAGTAAGAAAATATCTCCTCTTAACCTCTATCCATACGATTTTTCCAGTACTGCCCGATGTTTTCTCGGTTTTGTTTATCTTCGACGCTGTGGTACATGGTTTAGTGGCCTGTCTGAACGTCTGAATGTGGCCATTCGTTCTGGACTCCCTCGCGTCCTTATAGCGGGAACACTGCCAAAATAGTGAAAATTTTCTCCATTTGCACTTTATAACTATTCCTTGAAAATGGCGTAGGAAATCGTTGCTTAAAATAACATGGAAATCGTGGTCATGTTTCAATACGACTTCGAGTGTGAAGTGTTACTTCTTTCCGTTAATTTAAAGTTCCTCCTTCTGTGAACCTATTGGGCGAATTACCGTTTTTTCTAATCCACACATCGTACATCACGGTGGTTTTAGTTCTTTTAGAGCTAGCTTATACTAAGACGGCAGAAACATCCATGCCACAGGGGGGATTCGAACCCCCGACCGCTGCAGCCGTGCAGACCGTTACTTGCACGCCGCAGACCGCTCGGCCACCGCGGCCGGCCGGCGAGTGGATTTAACGAACAAAACACTTATTTCTGCGCCTGTATCAATGATAAAGGTAGACTGTCTACGGTTGATTTTGCCTCGTAAAGTTACGTTTGGCACCTGAGCGAGTCCTATTTCTCTTATTGGATTCGCTTTGCGGAAGGGGAGCGAGGGCAGTAGCAGAACCGCTCCCGTTCCCGTTCCGGTATTCCTGTTTCCGCGAGCACCTCGGAAACCTTTTTTTGTTAACGGAGCGATGCTGTAAAGACGGACAGTTTTCTCTTTCGTGTTCAAGATTCTGTAGCCTTGTGAACTGGGCGTTTGCGACGAGTGCAGCGTATTTCGGCAATGGATGCACGTCTAGTGGAATTTACCCAGGTGGAAAATTGTACGGATTGTCGAGCCTCCTCACGTAGAAACGCGAGTCGTCCGGCCTCCTTTAGCGTGCTTGGTGAAGCGCACTTTACTTCAGCACCTAACTGTGGGACAATTCCGCGAATAAATTACTTATACACAGAGAGCTTCCGCTTCGATGAGTAGTACTTCATTGTTTTCGTTACTTACACCTATTACATATGTACAACAAGCTATAGCTCTTATTCTGTCAGCAAAGCGCTCTAAATCCTCTCCAGAATTCTGACGTAGATTGGACAGTTTATCTCTTTTAGCAGCTAACGCTATGCTTATCTCCATACCTATCAACTAGTCCTTTTGAAAGAACGTCAAATGCCTTTGCATTTCTCAATCCTTCCACAGAATTTACATAAACACGGGCCTCTCCTTGTAACTTGAGACTGGCAGCTCCTAACAAAACTTCGTCACTCCATGCAGACAATTTCCCTACATCCATCAAAATTTGTATGAAATTGTGGACATTGTCACCTGGTTTACTCGGGAAAGTAGGAACCAGTCAACCCATTGCAACATCAATTACTGGGCGGGATAGAACCGCCTGTGGAAATCCGAGAAGTGGGGAAGTAAGGCTAACTGCGTGTACAGCGCTGCTTTGCGGCTTTGCATCTGATAAAGCTTCGTTAAGTCGTCTTTGCAATTCTTCATTCTCCACTTGGACCTGCTCCATCCTACCTTGTAATTCTGGATCCATCTCCAACTGACCTTGTGACCTGGTTATAGGCATTCCTTTAAACAAGACACATTAAAATAAACATTAAAAGTAGCATCTTCATCGGCAGCTCTCGGCGACGTCTCTGGCGGCATCGGAATCTGGCGGTGTCTTCTCCTAAAAAAAAAAAAGCGAAGCTCGCGACTTACATTATTAACGACGAACAGCGTGGCACTATTGGTCAGCAACACGGCGGAGAGGCCCAGCGTCTGTACGACGCAAGGGTGAGATGCTAGTGGCGCCACCGCCACCTTGCACAAATAAAAGGCGGCAGCGGTGACAGGCGAATTGGGACGGGCCCGCGCAGCTATATCGGGCATCCGAAAGAACGACCCTGACAGTTCTCGCACGTGGGCCGTTGAGGGTGGGCGGGGGGGGGGGGGGGCATCCAACCACCAACCTGAGCTCTAGAATTCGTAAACGTTGCCAGGGTAACGGTGTCGCGTTGCCACGCAGCCACTCAAGGTCGCGAGGGGTGGCATGCTTCAGTCGCTGCAAAGCATCTGTCGTGCGTTCATCGTTACCGGTTTTGTTCGTGTCGTGTTACGTGTCGTTAATTTCAGACGTGTGTGAGATGGCTTCATCCTCTAACCGTAAAAAAGTCACTTCTGTGACCAATAGATGTTCAAATGTTCAAATGTTTGTAAAGCTTATGGGACTTAACTACGGGGTCATCAGTCCCTAAACTTACAAACTACTTATGAACTACTTACGAACTAGGACGGCACAAATATCCATGCCCCGACCGTAGTGGCCGTGCAGACCGTGACTGGAGCGCCTCAGTCCCCTCGGCCACCACGGCCGGCTGACCAATAGACTGGATGTCGATAATGATCTGATGATATTACTCTGACAGTATACTATGTCAGTCAACAGCGACCGTAAATGAATGAGACAATAAAAAACTACTTTTTTATGTAAGAAGACAAATCGTTTCACTGGAAGAGGCGATTTTACTACTTGTAAAGTGGTAGTCCTTATTTGTTTACCCTCTCGGCAGACTGCCACAAAACAGTGTCCTAGTAATAACATCGAGTTTGTGGAAAATGGTTACAGATGAAATTTATAAACAAAATTCTTCAACTAGCGACCTTTGGCTGAAGACTAAATTATACATTATATTTAATGGAATACTGGAACATATGAAGCTTTACTTTAACTCGACATATATTTCTAAAGCTTTCTTTTTAACTGCAAAAAAGTTTTTCATCACTTCGTGGTTGTTATTGTTTGTTCACTCTTTAGTAGTACATAGCAACAGTTCCAAAATATTCGGACGTGATATTCGTATGCCGGCGACTGGCACGGTTTAACAACAAACAGCCGCGTAGCAGCATTGGCAACATAGCCGCTAGCTGTCAGAGTCGTTCTTTCGGCGGCTCGACTATAGCAGCTGCTGCTTCAGCGTGTACACTGCGGCAGGCGGCCCAATTTGACTGCGCGAAGCACAAGTCAGCTGAGCCTTAGCATAGAGGCGGGTGGCCTCACACAACGGTTTCACACAGTCGCTCATGGCTTAGTAATTTGTGTACGGCACCTCAAAGCCGAAAACATTGGATGTAGCATCCCAGTTCTTCACACCAGACTGTACACCCCACTTGAGGTATAGTCAGGTTGGAAAGCGGTGTGGCCTTGAAATTAAAAGATTTTGAACACGAAACCATATAGGTTAATTTTCTTATGGGGAATACATTGTGAGGATTGCCAGGAGGGCTAGAGAAGGTAGCTCAAGTGACCCCAGATCCATCTCGAAAGAGAATGGTAAATGGACAGGTAACGGAACTAAGCCACGAAAGCGTTTGTTCAAGTAGGCGTCCCGGAACAGAAGAGAGATGCATTTCAACCGCTGCTCCAACAGCCTGAATTCGCTCACGTCAGGTAATACAGCGGCGTGATCTCATTGGCAGGACTGCTTTGTGATGACGATTCGGCCTATTCCGGCGAAAACCGATCGACTGTTGGCGCATCAGCAGAACGGCGACGATCAAAACGGCCGTCTTCTTGTAATATTTTTAAAATAATAAAATTATTCGCGCTCGGGTCTGGGATGCCATGTACATCTCCTCCCCCTCCACAGGTACTTTAAATCTATGGGTAAGAATATTTCAATGCACAAGTTTCTATCATATTTGGCCTTGGGGGGGGGGGGGGAGGGGGCATCTGACAAAATGTGGAAATGTTTGTAAATCTAAGGGAATTAACTATGTTGGTCATCATTCCCTAAGCTTACAAACTACTTACACTAACTTAAAGTAACTTATGCTAAGGACAACACAAAAACCCATGCCCGAGGGAGGACTCGAACCCCCGACGGCTAATGGCCGCGCGCACCGCAGCAGGGCGCTTCAGTGCGCACAGCTATTCTGTCGTGGCTAGGCGTCTGTCACCGGTTTTTTATTTAAAAACCGATAGTCACAGAAAAATCTATATGGCTTTCCCCGTCTAGTGATTCCGCAGAAACAAGGACTACAGGCGCTGACCAGGGGCTGTTACTCTTATTATCCCCCTTCGAGCTGTTGATTTATTAAATCTTCTATAATGAGCTGTAAACAATGAGATACATGGTACGACATCCTGTAAACAGGAGTTTAGTTCCCCGTGGGATTATAATGCTGAATCAGAGGTGTTGCAGGTAATGGTCCTGGAGAGTTAATCCAATGTATTCCTTTGATAGATCACCCATGGCCTCCGCATCTTGTCATTCTAAATGAGCAACATTACTTTGGAGTGCCAACCAGTCAACAGATTTTCCTATTGTTGTATCCCACAGAGTAAAATTCTCATCCAAATCGTACTAACAGTTCTCAATTCGCTGCTAGGGTACCCTTCGTTAACAGTATCTCCTCAGGTCCACCGCTAGCCGGCCGCGGTGGCCGAGGGGATTGAGGCGCTGCAGTCACGGTCCGCACGGCCACTACGGTCGGGGGTTCGAATCCCCCCTCGGGCATGGATATTTGTGCCGTCCTTAGTTGTAAGTAGTTCATAAGTAGTTTGTAAGTTTAGGGACTGATGACCCCGTAGTTAAGTCCCATAGACTCTACAAACATTTGAACATTTTATTAACGCTAACTTGTACTACTTTCGAACCTTCTATTTCCTGCGTGTAGGCTATACTATGTCGTACAAAACATCCGGCTGTCATTTTCTGACAAAGGTTCACAACACATAACGTGTTTGCTGGCGAATCAGCACCGATCTCAAACTAGAGAACCTTCCCTCTGTCTATCGGTATGTTATCCCACGAGCTGACTCTAAGGGAGTTAGTACGCAGTTTAGGTGATACACGTGGTACCGTGGGCGAACCTTGCAACTGTAACGGTATTCCGCCAGCGGAGCCCAGATGCAACAATGTCCTGTCCAGTTCCACCGTACACTATCCCAAGTCAATTTTGATGAGAAGCGCAACCGAAAATGACGTTCTAATTGCTGCAAACCATAGTTCGTAGAACTTCCACTTGTATCTGAAAAGACCGTCGGTTTGACCGCAGGCCAAGGGCGCAATACCTTCACGCCGCGCGGCTACCTCTGGTCGTAGCACAACACAACACTTCTTAGAAGATGGGAAAATCACACAGCACCGCCACGAGGTAAATCGGCAGGATTTCCGGCCTTTTAATGCACAGTACTCGCTTCGACGGCGGGCGCTATTCAGCTGACGAGCCGAGAAGCAGATATGCCGCAAGTGTAGCCAGGGATTCACGGCCGACACTGCGAAACGCATCATCCTGAAAAGCACCTTACCGCCGCTGCCTACACTCGCCGAGCCTTGTATTCACAGTAACAATAATGTATGATTAAACTGGTTAATAAATGTATTTTGTGTAAATGCTGTTTCATTTACGCCTCATATCCGAGCCAAGGAAAAGATTCCACATCCCACACATTTATAGGATTCCTTGTAAAATGCTATCCTGACAATAGAGCAATGCGTTTACAGTTGTTGTTAAGTGTTCAATATTTAGCAAAGAGATAGGATTATTTCATTAGATGACAAAACCCCTCTTCATTTGATGTCAGAAGTGCCTCCTTTCACGTAGCCTTTTTCAATTTATAAAATTACTAGCTCAAACCCGCGGCTCCGCTCGCGTGTTGGTTGATTATGATAGATAAGCTATCTTTCAGTAGTGCGCTATGAGACTGGTTTTGAAGGATGAAATGAAATACAACACCTTATTTACAAACAAACATTTTAATTAACATTCAAGTAAAAGAAAAAAAATTATTCGTATGCTTATCCTTACAGAGAAAGAGCTGAAGACATTGTAGCACGCATAGACTACAGATACGGTCTGTCGCATCGCGTTTCGCTGTATGTAACCTCCTTGCTATAGAGTCGCAAACGTCATCGCTGGCCTTCAGTCCGATTTTTTAAATAATTTGACGACTTTCAACCACCATATCTTCCACCCCCTTACAGCTATCGGCATGGAACTGCTATGGTGTACAATGGGAGACTTCGGATAACAATTACACCAGACCATTCGTTTGCGTTCTGTACTTTTCGCTGCAGAGCGAAATATTGACACACACACACACACACACACACACATAGAATTTTATATACACCGATAACTTTCCATCCCAACATACTCTACTATTTTATCATTATCAACCCTCAAGCAACAATGCAACCAATAAAACCATTTTCAAAGAGTAAATATAATTATCAGAGAGTAATTATTGTCCCGCATTTAGCGTTATATTCTTCAAATTTCTAAATATCTATCAGATCGCTGTAAAACTCTGGTATCCCGGCAGGATATGTTTGAGAGCCCGCCAGACCACATGGACTATAACAGCAGCCGTTAGGCGGCGCGCACAACCTACTAGCGCTGCCATCGCCACTAGAGCGCTGCACGCCGTGGCGCGCCTACCGCGCCGGTCATCTGCGCAGAGAGCCGCACTATATAGTGCCCGGAGCCACTGCTCCCTCCTCAGTCTTGTGTTGACTGTGCTCCGTTTCCTTTCGGTATTCAGTGCTTATCAGGCTTCGTACTTGCTCCATCACGGTTCCGGTTGGCTTGCATTTTGGTCTTTGTTTTCGATTAGTTGTTGTCATTGTTTGTCGTCTCTGTGGTCTCGTGTTGTTTCTCGTTAGCTGCGACGCTTGATCGGTCGGTCGTCGCTAGTCGCTCCCGACCCAGTCCGACCTTAGGTCACTATAAAACCGTCCCTAAAACCTTCCTCGGGTATAAGTTAGTGACTGTACAAATATTTAAGTCTCTGCGTCTTGTTTGGACGTGATAAGCGTGCCCCGAACAGACATACATAGATATCCCATCGCCATAAATCCGTGCCTAAAGCCTCCCCCGGTAGACATTAGTAACTGTACAAATTTTTAGCTTTTGTCTTGTGGTTCAGACGTGATAAACATACACGGAACATACATTCACATTTATATAGATCTAGTGACTTAAGAACGGAAGTGTCAATGAGTCGTTCGGGTAAGACAGATTTTGTGTTGGAAATACTTACATTTACTGGCCATAAATCCCCATGAGAGGGAAGGATGGAATTAACATTAGCTGTACAGGTGATAGTAGCTGCTAAATGAAAATTTACTCCTGAGATGGAACAAAATGTACCATTAATTATTAACCCAGTACCGTGAAGCTGAAAATGTATTTTCGCGACTACACCACTATCATAACATTGTGCAAAAATGTCACCTGCCTGATGGACAGAATATACTTGCTCGAATAATTACGGTGTAGAAGTTAATATATTTCGGGGACAATTTAAGGCCTCAGCTTGTTCGAAAAAATAACTGAGATTCACAACTATTAGTATGTAATTCGATTACACGTGGACATTTAATAACTTGTACGAATATGTAGCTACGTAAGTCTGAAGTCTTGTTGTTTGAGATATTAAAAATACTTGGCTTGTTCTGAACTTTACAAATTTCTGTAGTCTGTCCCACTGTACCAGAAATGAGTACTGTTTAGCATTGATAGATACCTATTTTATCTCTTACTGAGAGAGAGATATAAACTCTCAATCTTGTATTGTCCACTGGTACAGTAGTTAAGTGGTAATGCTGCGGTAAATATTTCTTATCTGGAGGGAATATTAGCTTTACTGATTCAGGTAGCTGTTGCTCAATTTTAACTTTTTATTTTTTATTCCACCCCATATGGGGATGGCGGGCCCATATTCGAACATTAAGTTCGTTTCAAGCCAGGGAAACTATCTGTTAATGTGGTGACACATTTTATTTTAATACAAGGGGAATTTGGACTCTTGCTAGTTCTTATTATTGCTTAATGATTTCTCCTGGGAGGTTACCCGCTGTTGTTAATCTGCTGAGTAAAAACCTCAGCGCGGGGATAGTATTGTTAGCTATACATCTGATTGCTCTTCTTGGAGTATTAAATGGTTATATAAATCCTCTTCTCCTATAATTGATTGCTGATCGTTTTTCAATGGCTTGCGCTATGGCACTAGGTGGATAGGGGTATTTATACCTAGGGTAATTAATAGTGATTGGACTTCTTTGCAGCAACTCGGTTGTTTTAGTGCTTGTTGAGATTGTATCAATTCCATATTTTGCTGTCATCTTTATAAGCCTTTGTTCTAGTGGCTGAATATTAGCTGTTTGGTATAAATCTCCCCTACTGGTGCTAGGTCTAACTCTGGCAGCGATTAGATTTCTCCTCCCAGTACTTAATATTTTATGTACACGAGCTCTTGACGTTAGCCAAATAGGTGCCGCATACTCGAGGTTGGGTCTAATATAACAGCAGCAGGTGTAAATGAGGGCTGATGTTGATGCTCCATTAAATTTTCCTTTTATCATTTTTAGTAAGCCAAGTCTTTTCCTAGCTTTATTTATCAGATCAGAGATTGTAAATTTATACGTTAAGGTAGTATCAAAGATAATACCAAGATATTTGACCTTATTCTTGGTCTGGATTTCTTTTCCCCATAAATGGAGTTGGAGCTTATTCGTGTTCTGTGGCTCTTATGATGGAAAGCTATCAACTGACTTTTTTTTTTTTTTTTTTTTTTTTTTCAGGATTTGGGCGTATACGCCACTTTGCAAACCATGGTTCTAAGATTTGGATGTATTGTGTTGCATTTCGGTAAAGTACCTCGGACGTAGATGCATGGCACCAGTATGCAGTATCATCTGCGTACATGGCTATCTTCATTCCATCTGGTAGGTGTTGGTATATCAGCTGTATAGAGTGAATAAAGGCGAGAGAATTGCTCCTTGCGGCACACCAGCTATCGGAAAGAAAGGTGTTGAGAAGATTCCATTTATGTATACTCTAGTTGGTCTGTTATCAAGACAATTTTGTAACGGCTTCACTAATTGATTTGGGAAGCCCATTTTAATCAGCTTATAATAGTCCTCTGTGCCAAACCTTGTCAAAGACACGTTCTATATCTAATAAGTGCCATAGCGCAGTCTCCTAAATTTAGAGCTTCGGTGACACTTGTGGCCAATCTTAGTATTGGGTCTAAGGTAGTGACCCTTACGAAAACCTGCCTGTATAGGCGGTATAAGATTTCTTGTCTATAAAATGCTGCATTCTCGTTCTTAATATTGTATCAAATGTTTTTCCGATGACTGATAATGTGATAGGCCTATAAGATTTAGGATCATTTGATGCTTTTCCCGGTTTTAATATCATTATGACTTTAGCAGTCTTCCATTGTGTGGGTATATTCCTTTGGTGTAATGCTTGGTTAAATAACTTTTGTAACTAATAGAGGCAAACGCTACAGGAGAAAGTAACGTGTGGGAGCAAATGTCCTTGTAATGGATACCTGTGTTTAATTCTTCTTCTGCTATCCGTGCATCTACTACTTGATCTGTGAGTAACCTAAGTTATCTTCCTACTACAAGTTTATCTACAGTGTCGAGCCTTGTTTGTATCACCTTCAAGTTGTCAATCAGCGCAGCGGTAGTAGCTCGGATATATTTTTTGGGAAACGTTCCTGATGGCCTTGATATTATGAAAACTGTTTGCTCTAATCCATTCTATGTTGGCTTTATTTATTTCTGAGGTACTCTCTATCTTCTGTAATGAATTATTCAAATGTGTAAGCTATTTATCAGTTGTACAAAAAACGGTTTTTAAAAGTTTGCCTCCTGCATTCACCCATCCACGTTTAGTTCGTTTAACTGTTGGGGGGAACTAATTCTAGTATCTGATGTAATTATTTTAATTGTTCTTAAGAACAGTGTAATGTTTTGCATTCACTAGCTATTTCTTCAGATCTCTGGTGTGCTTGCCCTTTCATGTAGCGTATCAAATTCTACTTCCAGTCTGAGTTCGTTACGTATAGCCCATAAATTATACTCTAATGAAATAGTCCATTTGTGCCTAATTAAAATTGCAGTATCCTGTTTTAGAAAAATAACCCCACTTATAACCTGTTGAATCTGTATTCCGTTGTTCACATTAGTCAACAACACAGTTAAAAGTAGTACAGACAGGTCACATTGTAGTTGTCCCTTATGCTATAGCCATTACCTAAAAAAAAAATTATTGACCTATCAACATTTTGAAAGGAGAATAAACAAGAAATAACAAGCTCTTGCTTTACGTTATCTACATATTTCTACATTCTACTTAATCGTTTTGGAAAAAAATATTAACCTTTACTAATTATTTACATTTGTAGCCTTTATCGTACTCGTGTTCGAAGGCTGTTTAACACCAGGTCTGTGTTTTGTGCTGGTGTGCGTGCTGTTTTCATTTTTGAACATCTCCACTCTTCGGAAGAACAGGTACTATCGTTTATGGTATCACATCTGGAGCGCCTTTAAAATGATTTTAAACCGTTGGTGTGGACAGTAGTTGTTCTGGTGGACAATTGTAATTTAAAGTTGACTGGCGACGTTATATCAATAATCTGATAAGCTCCTCTGCAGTTTGAGACTAATTTCTTAGTTTTCCCTTCAGGTATGTATGGAGTTGACAGCATGCCCCACTGCCCTATTTTGTAATTCGGATATTTCGCCTGCTCATTACCTTTAACTTTCTTGTCGTTCCAACGCCTTAGTATTAGATTTTTGAATCTTTTTCCATACATCCCTCATGATGCGAGCGAAATGTTAAATTTTCTCCGGATTTTCCGTTTTTCTGTATGAGAACATCAAAGGGGGACTGCATTTTTCTTCCATAGACTACGTCATAAGGTGGCTAAACATCTTACAAATTTCCCGGTGAACTCTTTCGGTTCTTCCGTTGCATTTTGGATATAATGGTGTTGTATGCATTTTCCGTATTTTTAGTAAATGGTATAGCTGTTACATTAAATCTGAAATGAATTGAGATCCTTGGCCCATAATAGCTTCAGGTGCGCTGACTTGTTGTATTCAGTTGTTAACTAAGGCCTGAGCAACAGTATTTGCTTGCTAATCGCTAGCTCGCCATAGCTAGGTATTGAGCAGTAATCTGCAATAATAATAACTTATCTACTGCTTGCTGGTGTTTTGTGAAGGGGTCCATAAGTGTCTAATCCACATATCTGAAATGGGCATCAGGCTTCTAGGAACCTCTGCAATGGTATTTTTTGACGAGTGTGCACGCAATGTAACTGTGAATGTACTGTGAGACATCCTGCTTCCTTGTTCCACACCAAAATTTCTCTGTCCACCGTGTCCTGCCAGAATATGATCATGAGCTTCTTGCATAACTTATTGTCTAAGATGTTGAGGTGCCACAATTCTGGGCCTGAGCCTTGTTTTACGGCATAGTACCCCATCTTTGAAACAAAATTGTTTTTTGCATTTTATTTATGCATACCCAGTTTGTCATTTGCCAGTCCTCAGCCTCTCGTGCTACTGCTTCTAAAAGTGCTATCTCTCTGCTTAGATCACTCCCATTCGTGTGTTTGTTGCCTGCTTTATAGATAACCTCACTATCCATTTAAGAAAGACGTAGGGCCCAGCGGGTGAGATGACTACATGCATCCTTAAACCCAAGTAACTACTTTTCAGCTGTGTGCTCTGTAATAACCTTAAATTCTTCCATACAAGTAGCATTTGAAATATTTGACATAGATAAGACTTAGAAATATACAACAGAGAATTACTTTCTCCTGTTGGTTGCCTTGATTCATAAGCTACGGGGTGTTCTGCACCATCTATAATCTGACTTAAAACACCTCCAATAGCATGACCAGTTGTCAAAGGATAAAATAAATTCTGTATTATAATCTGGGTAGGCTAATACTGGACTCTGTGTTAATTTATCTTTAAGAGTTTGAAATGCTAACTGACAATCTTCAGACTATTGAAACTTTGCATGATCTCTGGCCCAACTATTGAAAAAAAGTTGCAATTTCAGCAAAATTTTGCATATATTTGTGTTAATGAGGTGAACCAAGGAATGATTGTACCTCTTTAACAGTCTGTGATGTTAGATCCTCAACTGGCGAAATTAATTGGGTGTCGGTTTTAATTCCATATTGACTGACAATGCCCCAGATATGTGATTTCTGTCAATGCAAAATTATATTTCTCCAAATTTAATGTTAATTTAGCTTTAAGTCTCTGAAAAACATACATTGCATGTTCGTTAATGTCTTTTGAGAAAACTATGATATTGTCAAGATATGTACAACATTGCTGAGTTTTTAGAACTCGCCCCCACAACCTTTCAAAGATTATGTTGCGTTTTTTAAAACCAAGGGCAAGTCTTTTGAATTGGCAGTAGTCCAGGGGTAGCAAATGCTGTCTTCTGCCCATATTCAGATGCAACTTCCAATTGGTAGTACCTATTGCATATTGTTAGAAAGTATGTACTTCCCTAAACTGTCAATATCTGTAATGTTTGGCAGTGGGTAAACATCTGAAAGTTTGTTTAGGTTTCTGTAATAGCAACAATCTATAACGCTTGGTACCATCTGGGGATTTATTTGAAATGATTACAACATTGGCAGAATAAGCTGAGTCAGTGTTATATAATTCCATCTTTTAAGTGTTCTAAAAATTCATCTAGTACTGGTTGTCAGTGATTTGGAACTCTGCAAGGGAACTGGTGCGGAGGGGGGGCTATTACCTGTAGGAATTACATAATTCCATGCTGTGTGATATCTGTTGCTGCTAGTGGACCTACTTACATTAAATAAATCTTGGAATTCGAGTAACACAGCTTTATCCTTTTCTTTTAAATGCACAACTTTGTGGCTAATGCGGTTTTGTAAGCGGCTGACTTCTGACCATTAGTAGTATCTGACCAAATAGAATCCTCTCTCTCTCTCTCTCTCTCTCTCTCTCTCTCTCTCTCTCTCTCAAAGGCTCTGACTGTGACTACTAATTTTCCCTTACATAACTCTTTATCCTCCATCTTGAATTTGTCTTCATGTACCGGTACTTTGGCTAATACACCCACGTTTTGAACTCTTACAACACTTTTGCTTACAAAACAAGGGGTTGCATCCAATTCTTCATATTCTTCCAATGGACCAAAAACAAAGTTCAAATGTATAGCTTATGGGACTTAACTACGGGGTCATTCTACATTCAGATGTTGAAAGTTTCATGAACCAGTTCAAATGTTCAACGGGGGTCATCAGTCCCTAAACTTACAAACTACTTAAGAACTACCTTATACTAAGGACGGCACAAATATCCATGCCCGATGGGGGATTCGAACGCCCGACCGTAGTGGCCGCGCAGATCGTGACTGGAGCGCCTCAGTCCCCCTCGGCCACCGCGGCCGGCCCAATGGATCTATTAGACACATAGTATGTACAGGTAAAGCAGACTCATTGTCGATCAGTTGCCCTGTACCAAACTGTATTATCTCGCGAATCTAGCTTCAAGGACATTGTTTAGTTGATTTCTCCCTCCAGGCAGGGAAATCTTGCGGCAGTGCACCCTTTGTAGCTGTTACCTTGCTGAAATAAAGTTCCATTTCCGTCGTATCCGTCAGTTACCTTTCTGGCCACTTCTACAGCTTCTTCAAATTTTACGCCGTCTTTATAAAAAAATGATGTACACCCCCACTGACTTCACTATACCTCCTCCTACACCACTCAAGGAGGGCTATAGTTCTCATTTCCAATGCATTCATTACTCACTATTGATACGTTTGTTCCTTTATCTTTTTATCTTGTATGGTACCAGATAACAAACATTCCGCCTTCACACTCGCCTTAATGACTTGAAATTTTATTGGAAAATCCTGCCGCCGGTTGCAGAATTCACTTTTGCCTTTAACTGAATCGTATTTCCGAAAAATTTCTTAGACCTGCACTCGCTAAATGTGTGATGTATTCTCTGACAGTTAGTGCATTGAGATTGCATACAGTGTAATGCTATATGAACCTGTTGGTTGCATTCAAAACATCGCACCCCTGCTGAAAATAAATTTCGCTTTTCCTTGTATCAGGTGGTCATGTCAATTTCTTAGACTACCGTTCCAGCAGCTACAGCTTCAACTTAGGGTTTGGGAAATTTTGACCTGACGCGACGGAATGTTTCAGAATGAAGGCCGAGCGGTGTGTTCCCAGCTTTAGGTCAGGATGAGGCGTGGAACCTGGTGGAGCGCCAAGGGACGCTAGTGAATCAGAATTATAGTTGACAAATTTTACTCCGTAAGATACATAAGTTTGAAGGCGCTAGCTTGACAGGAGCTAGAGCAGTAGGTGGCGTCGCCTTCGAGCTGCTACCTTGGTGTTTCGTATGATGGTAGTGCCCGCACCGCGCCGCGATGCCGGGAAGCGATGCAAAGACTGTTATTGTGAAGTGCTCTATTCCTTCACCAGGCTATGCAGCGGCCAGTGGATCCACGCAGGGACCCCTCTGAAGTCGGATGTCGTGCTGGTTCCCGACTCGGGACACCGGCTGGCCGGATTAGCACCAGAGTGCTAACTCGACGACAGGAACATTGGCCTTTAGTAACCAACCACTGAAGACCACGCTGGCCTCAGGCAGCCACCATAGAGGTGTGAAGTCGTCAGCACAGCGGATCACCATCTTCCCTGATGATGTTTAGTGTGAAGTGGAGTCTCGACCAGACTCCATCTCTTAGCTGCCTCTAGCAGCTACCCGTATATACTGCTATCTGTGACAAAGACAGCACAACGATTAGGCTAGTGAATTGACGACTACCTCCTGGGCATCGTTGATTCAGAAGACCAAGTGACTGCTACTTCTAAATGTGGAAGTATTTATACAGAAAATTGGCTGAAGCTATGATGTATGAAACGGTTTGAATGTGTTCCCTTCGAAAATGCAGTGTTCGCCCGATGTGTCTTTACCGCTGACGCATCCGCGGTCTTATTCACTCTTGTTACAGAGTTATGTGTAGTTATGAAATGTTTACTAGCTGCGTCTCTGTATGACAGCCATTTCACTCACACACAGTTCGCTGACGGTAGGCTTTCCAGCTTGCCGACGCAGCGGCTGCCGTCATCACGCAAGGCGGGTGAGCATTTTCTGCTACTGGCTGCTGACCTTATTCCGTCTTGCTAAAGTGAGCAACCAAGATCTTAACACATTTCCCTGTCACAATGTTTGCGGCGTAATATTTTAAATATACATTCCAGTTGGTATGATGCGCATTCACATAGTGTCCTACCATCATCCCAATAGTTCTATTGACTCTTTCCGTTCTTCCATTCAGTTGTGGATACAAGGGACTGGTCCTCAATTTTTTCACACACAACAGGCGACACAGCACTGGTAACAGTTGCGATCGCTTAAATGTTAAGTACACACGGGCTGACTGCTGTTGATACATGCAGCCTATAAGTATCAAAAGAACACTTACATACCTTGTGCATGTGTATTCCCATAACCCCTCAATACCAAGGTTTACCAATGTTTACAATGTTTGCGGCGTAACACATCCCTCCCCTTCGAAAAAATTCGACTCCAATTTAGCTAATATACTCCGTTTTCCCATACTATATTTATACTCTATTTGTTGTTGGAGCTACCCTTAATTTTTATTTACTTAATTAGTATATTGTACCCTTACAAGCTGCTTATACTATGACGTCTATTTGTTTTCTGGTGCTGACCAGGTTGTAGGTATCTGATAGTTATGTCCTTGGCATGAGCTACTTTCCGTTTTACACATAAATAAATTGCACAAATCGATACTAGAGTCAAGATTATGCTCGTTGTTGATACATGATGATAATCATGTGGTGCTTCCGCTTTTCGTGATACTGCTTCACGTGCTGCAAAATTTGATTCATCGAAATTTGTTCTTTTTTGAACACTATCAACTGATTCAGTGACTCTATTAAAGTGGAATCTAGGGTATTGTTAATGAAAGTAAGGTTTTGTTCAGGAAGTATGTGTGGAGGTGTGTCTGGCCAATACATCGGTTGTGACACGTTAATCATTGTGCTTCCCGAGATAATAGCTGGTAGATGAAAGTGTGTTCCTAGTATTTCGCGTGTTGTTCCATTGATTGATAATCCATTACCTTGTAATTTTAATTTCATCATTCCAGCTGAATTACCATTTAAATAGCAAGAGATAATTACTGTGTCGCAATTATATATTGAATATATCAAGTGATCGCTAATTCTCTGGAATTTCGGCTGCGGAATCAACACATTTCTCTTGCACTTAGCTGTGCTCAACCTACCCAAGAATAACTGCATTTCACACGACCGATTGTTAGTCTGTAGCACCCTGGCGTCAAAAACAACTACTTTTCCAGTAATACAATGTTCCAATTCTGTGATTGTCATCAATGCATGAGTATCTCTTCGTGGTGAAAATAATACTTCGTGTGTCTCAAATTGGACCCATTTCTCAGTGGCACCCCATCTAATTGGATATGGGTGTACCATGTAACGCTGGTACCGTGAGTTCCTACTAGCGACTGGGAATCTTAGTTTTACATATAACTTAGCTTGATCAGTATCTATTTGCACCTTGAATATACGATAGAAGAAAGGTTTAATCTCGTTAGCGACGGACATAACATGGCTCAATCCGACCGGCAAATCTCTTTGTGCTCTTTGTAATGCTAGAAAAACTTGACATGGATTTAAGTGTCGTACTTAATTGCCCATGAACAGCATGGTGTACGGCTTCATTCAACGTCTCTACTTCCATCCTCGCATTCTCTATTCTTTCTGCCAAAGTGCGTAACAATGTAGCTATCAATATCTTCTCATCGAGCTTACTCAACCGAGTTTGGATTTTCCCTAATTCATCACTTAAAATGTTCTTTGTGTCATTCGCATACTGTTCCAGTGCTGTTAAGTTCCGCACTGTCTCCGTGATATTAAGTACTCCCCGTTCCATGTTCTCTAAGCGTGTAGTGTGCCACTGTACCGTTGTCTTTGACACATTTGCTAACTCCTGCACATCCGTAATGGTAGTGTTAAAGTTTTGGATGTACTGCTTATCTGCTGTTCCAAATACTGTTTTCAGCAACTTTCCCCCTGCATCTAACCAACCACGTTTCTTACGTATTAACGTTGGAGGAACCATTTCTGTTAAGTGCTGCAATTGTAATCTCAGTTTCCCATAAGACAGTATTAATTCCTGATACTCAGCCTGTACATCCTCGGATAATCCTTCTCCTTTTCTTTTTGCAATGCTAAAAACCTACCTTGTAATCTTCTCACCTCATTTCTTACTTCCCATATATTAAACGAGAATTCTATTGTCCATCTGTGACTTGTCAACAGGACGTCTAGTTGCTTCGCGAATAAAACACCATTGTGTAACGGTTGGTTTTCTATTTACCCTCCTGTACAATAGTACACCAGTACTACACCGAGAAGTACGCTTCTGTGTATCATCTTGGTACCCCACCTGAGGTAGAAAAAAAATGTTTCATCACTTTCTACCCTTATAACAAATACATACAGAACATGGATAAGAATATAAAACTAACTCACTAACAAAATAAAACATGTGCGTACTATTTAGAATTCTTATTCCTCGATCTAAGCGCATAGGGTACATCCAGAGAAAGATCCTTTTCTTCTACATTTGAAGGATTTGTGGTAGTGCATCAATTTCTCCTTTAAATGGTTTCACTCTAATATTACGGACTATGGAAGATTTAGTCGGTAATTGCAGTTTGACATTGACTGGCGAAGTCATTTCAATAACTTGATAAGGACCATTGTATTTCGTTAAAAACTTTTTGTTTTCCCCTTACGAGTGTATGGGTTAGCTAGTAATACCCATTGCCGTACCTTGTTTTGTGTCCCAACTTCATCGCCGCTTTTGTGTCCCAGCCTCGTCGTAGGTGTCGGTGGCCGAGTGGAACGAGACCGACACAGTAACAAGACAGCACGCCGGTGCAGGTACGGAGGGGAGCAGCCAGAAACTATAAACACTAGAGTAAATTAGAAAGATATATTTTGCACAGAATGTAACAATACTTAACTTTTACATAGTACTGCAAAATGTTGATACATAGTTGTTAGAGGCCTGCCTAGTGCCTGTACAATAGCAAAGTCTTCACTCGTGCCTATCGGATTACGAAGGTCCTAACTCGTTGCTATCTCAGTCCGAAGTCCTATATCTTTCCGTGGTGGCCACGAGCGGGGTTCCAGCAGAGGGCGCTCGTGGCTGTCGTCGGAAGAACGCCGCGCCGTGCATGCATGGCGGCGCGCGGCGAAAGTAGGTGGCGCGCACTTTGTACTTGTGCGACACCACACCTTGTACAGTGGCAGTTTACTTACTCGTTGCCCTATCCGTTCTTGCTTTTCCAAAGCCTTAGTGTTCGCACGTCTCACTTGCTGCCATATCTCTCTTAATTTTTTAGCAAAATTCTTCACCCTGAGGAGCCAATTTAGTTTGAAGTACATCGAAATGTGACGGCATTTTACGCCCGTAAACTCTCATATGGTGAGAGTCCAGTTGAAGAGTGTACTTTTGAATTGTAAGCAGATACCAAGAATCCTAAATAGACATCCCAATCAGTGTTGTGAATTTACGTAGTGGCTTAAAATTTTGGCTATCGTACGATGAACTCTTTCTGTTCGCCCATTTGCCTGTGGGTGGAAACGATTTGTACGTAACTTCTTAATTTTTAACAAGCGACATAGCTGTTTGAAAACATCCGCTAAAAAGCTCGTACTGATCTGTATAATTGTCTGGCGTGCCAAACTTTAGAATCCAATTGACTAATGCTTCGGTAATTGTGGTAGCTTTTTGATCTGGGAGTGGAACCATCACTAAATGTCGCGAAAAATGATCTAAGATGGTAAGTACATATTTATTACCTGCCTGTGTCCTATTAAAAGGTCCTAATATGTCCACACCAAGGAAGAACATAGCTTTATCTGCTTCAAGTAGTCTTTGCAGAGGAATTTTTTGATGACTCCATTCTGTTAGCTTTGCACATGGAATAAAGTTTTTGACATATTGCTCTACGTCACTGCGACGTGTTTTCCACCAATATCTTTCGGCTAGTCTTCGATCCGCTGTCCTTTTCCCCCGTGACCTGACAAGATGTGGTCATGAGCCTGACGCAACACTTCTGTTCTTAACGATTGTGGAACTACGACGCGTGGTCCGCACTTAGTGGATCTACATAACAACCCTTCTTGCATCTCAAACTGAGGCTTTTCCTACATAGTTGACAATCACTGCTTGTGCCTTAATCCAATCGTTCTTACTTCCACCAACTACTTCCACAACCGCTACCTTCCTACTTAAGGAATCGGCAAACTTATGCTTCACCCCCGGGTCTATGAATCACCTCGTACTCAAATTCACTTCATTTCAATCCCCATCTTGTCAAGCGACTTGATGGGTCTTTCAGGCCTAGAAGCCACTTTAACGACACGTGATCGGTAATTACCTCGAACTTACAATATAAATAACAATGAGAAAGTACGAAATCCCGTATACAACTGCTAACGTTTCCTTTTCCGTGGTAGAATAATTCATCTCAGCTTTATTCAACTGTCTGGAGGCATATGCAACTGGATGTTCTTTTCCATCGACCTTTTGATACAAAACGCAACTCAAAGCTATGTTGGAAGCGTCACAGGATAGTATGAAATCTTGTTCAAAATCAGGAAATATCAACACTGGACTCGAAGTTAAAATCTGTTTCAATTTATCAAATGCTTCTAGACACTGTGTAGACCATAGAAAAGTAACTCCTTTGCGTAACAACTTAGTTAATGGTTGTGCTATTTCAGCAAACCCCTTTACGAAACGTCTATACTAAGAACACAACCCGACGAAAGATTGTAACTGCTTAATCGTTTGGGGAACCGTAAAATCGTCTACAGCTGTTGTAAGTCTAGGGTCTGTCCTGATTCCCTCCTTTGTAATAACGTGTCAAAGATAAACAAAGATAAACTTCTGCTTGAGCGAAGTGACACTTTTCTATCCCCAGTGTACGTTTTGCTGCTCTCAGCCTATTAAATACTTTTTCAGATGCTGCACATGATCATGTATAGCCTTAGAATACACAATATGGTCCAGGTATACCATACAGAATTGCGGTTTTAATACACGAAGAACACCATTCAGTAGCCGCTGAAATATCGCTGGTGCATTTTTCAATCCAAACGGCATTCTACGATATTGGAAATGTCCTGAAGGCACTGTGAAAGCTGTTTTAGGTCTCTCTTCTGGACACACTTCTATTTGGTGGTATCCACATTTTAGATCTAACGTTGAAAAATATTTACATTTACCCAAGTTATCCAGGGTATCCGTGATGTTCGGGATCGGATATGCAACCGTTGTTGTCCGTGAATTTAAGTAAGGGTAGTCAAAACAAAATCATTTTTTCGTAGCATCAGGCGATTTTTTTCGGAATTCTAATGTTTGCAGACCAGGGACTGTCGCTATGTTCAATAATTGTTGCTCTATAAATTCGTCTCCTACAGGTTGTTGGTGCTTTGCTAATCTGTATGGCTTCCTATACACTGGTGGATTATTAGCTGTCGGTATGTGGTGTTGGGTGATAGGAGTTGCTGGCATTGAACCATCTGAATTAAACATGTCTGAATATTCTAACATCAAGGATTCTATGGGTTCTCGTGCACTACCTTTAAAGTGACGAACCTTATTTCGTAAAACAGATGCATTAACGGCTTGCTTGATGTTTGGATCATCGCGGAATCCACTGATACCTTCATCTTCGAGTACCTCTAAACTTGCTATTGCTAACCCTTCTACTTCATCTTTCCCGAAGTTATCTAAGCTCACCGGAACCATTAGTTCCACATTCACGTTAATTACGCATGCAATGCTTCTACGAACAAAACAATGCATTTCATCCAATGCCTCATTCTTCTGCAGTGGCTCTACCACGCACATCTTCTGCTGCGGAACCTCAGAATCTACCGATACCCAAACTAACTTCCCTGTACCAGCAGGTACTTTATCATGCGTAATCATCTTTAATGTACGTGTTCGCAGTTTAACGGGTAACACCTTGGCTACCGGTGTCCCTTGTGACATTTCAACATTTACAGCTGTTGAAGCCATTAGAAATAAATTACCACTAAGCTCAACTGTGCGCTGTGCAAGATTAATTTTGGCACGATGTTTATCCAAGAAGTCAAGTCCGAGAATCGCAGACTATCCTTGTCCCACAGTTGGCAACACTTCCATATGCTCCCGAAACCCTACAGTTCCGATCTGAAAACTGAGCAGTGCTGTCTCTAATGATGTCAAATCATTATTTCCCACTCCACGTAATTTATACCTTGGAGTTGTTAGTCTTCTCCTACACACGAGGTCTAGACTAATCAGATACATGTGCCCCTGTATCTACCAAAAACTTACATTCTGCACCATTCACCGTGCCCACCAAGCAACAATCCGTCTGTTTTACTGTTTGCAGTACTCTTATTTATGGGGAATGTTTTCCGACGGGCGAAACATTCCCGTTTAACGACTTGTTCTCTATTTCCTCCGTTCTGCTTCTTAGTTCTACACGCGTCCGCTTTATGTCCAACCCTTCCACACGTGTAATACTGTGGCTGATTACACTGTGCTTTCAAATGGCCTTTTACCCCACAACGGTAACACTTTTTTTCCGACGCAAAATACGTTTATCACCGCGTACCCGTGTTACAGTATCTTTTTCCTGCAAATGAGTAGCCACACGCAAAGCTGCAGCTAAATCCTCTGGATTTTCCATCCGCACTCTGCGCGAGAATTCTGGCGGAATCCCTCGTAGAAATACATCGAGAGCTCTGTTCTCTACTTCTCCAAGTATAACCCGATCTGCCTCTGGAATCTGTGTTAACTCATAGGTTTGAGCATTAATTTTCCGGATCCTATCTGAAATAGTTTCCGCAGTCTCACCTACTTTCTGTGTCAAACCACTCAATTTTTCCCTAAAAATCTAGCACTGCTCTGTTTCCGGTATCTCGGACGCAAACCCTCTGCCAGTTGTTCAAAAGTGCTTGCTTTGCCCAGTGTTTCATGATACATCACGTATGTCTTGGCCTCACCTGTAAGGCGTAGATTGGCCATCCGAAAAGTAGTTTCATCTGACCAATTACACATTCCAGCTGCTGCCAACACATCGGTAATGAATATCGTGACATCCTCTGTATCTACTGAGGGCGACTTTATTGCTGAAGTCATTTCAAGTTTACTTGTTTCTGACTGCGAACTCTGTGAAGTCCGAAAGGACTCAAGTTGTGACTGGAAGTCCTGATAACCTAACTTTAGCTGAGCATTTTCTTCTAGGAAACGCGACACTTGGCTCCGCCAGAGCCGTTATACACTCACTAGTGGAAGCTGACCTTGTCTGGTATATTTGTGCAACTTATTTTCCCTACCTTGCAACCAGCAATTGCCTCAAACTGAATACCTTACAACAAATCGTTACACAGCGACACTCAGTACAGTTGTGTGCTGTGTGTCCCAACACAAAGCTGACTGCCTCTCTTAACTTTATTATGATTACCGCACTGCTGCCGATGGAGATTATATTGGAGCCCTTCTTGCTGCTCTCCGAACTTGCCCTGACGCCGCTTGGTAGAGTCGGACGACTCCCGGCAATACTCCAGACACACTTTGCTGGTGTCGACCGCTTCTGACGCCCTCTGCCGGCGTCGTCGCTACGTTGCTGAGGCAGGAGCTCTTCTGACACCACTTTGCGGGTGTCGATGACCTCTCGCACCACGCCGTTGAGGTAGGACCACTTCTGACACCACTTTGCTGGGGCCGAGCGGTGTGTTCCCAGCTTTAGGTCAGGATGAGGCGTGGAACCTCGTGGAGCGCCAATGGACGCTAGTGAAACAGAATTATAGGTCACTCATTTTA
This sequence comes from Locusta migratoria, assembly GCA_026315105.1. NCBI lineage: Eukaryota > Metazoa > Arthropoda > Insecta > Orthoptera > Acrididae > Locusta > Locusta migratoria. The sequence goes on along the minus strand of CM048755.1, from coordinate 332,552,638 downwards.
TTCTGTAACATACATAAGTTTGATGAAGGCGCTAGCTCGACTGGAGCTAGAGCAGTAGGTGGCGTCGCCTTCGAGCTGCAACCTTGGTGTTTCGTATGATGGTAGTGCCCGCGCCGCGATGCCGGAAAGCGATGCAAAGACTGTTATTGTGAAGTGCTCTGTCCCTTCACCAGGCTACGCAGCTGCCAGTGGATCCACGCAGGGACCCCTCTGAAGTCGGATGTCGTGCTGGTTCCCGACTCGGGACACCGGCTGGCCGGATTAGCACCAGAGTGCTAACTCGACGACAGGAACATTGGCCTTTAGTAACCAACCACTGAAGACCACGCTGGCCTCAGGCAGCCACCATAGAGGTGTGAAGTCGTCAGCACAGCGGATCACCATCTTCCCTGATGATGTTTAGTGTGAAGTATGGCCTCAACCAAAGTCCATCTCTTAGCTGCCTCTAGCATGTACCCGTATGTACTGCTATCTGTGACAGACTGAGCACAACAATTAGGCCAGTGAATTGACGACTACCTCCTGGGCATCGTCGATTCAGAAGACCAAGTGACTGCTACTTCTAAATGTGGGAGTATTTATACATAAAATTGGCTGAAGATATGACGTATGAAACGGTTTGAATGTGTTCCCTTTGAAAATGCTGCGTTCTCCCGATGTGTCTTTACTGCTGACGCATCCGCTGTCTTATTCACTCTTGTGACAGAGATATGTGTAGAAATGTTTACAAGCTGCGTCTCTGACAGCCATCTCACTCACACACAGTTCGCTGACGGTAGGCTTTCCAACTTGCCGGCGCAGCGGCTGCCGTCATCAGGCAAGGTAGGGAGCATTTTCTACTACCGGCTGCTGACCGTATTCCGTCTTGCTAAAGTGAGCAAACCAAGATCTTAACACATTTCCCTGTCCCAATGTTTGCGGTGTAACAGTTCGTTGACCAAATGATGGGACATCTGTGCGGGCCTCCTGCGTGAAAGATTTCTTAAAGGACCGCACTAGCTCCTTGGAGCATATCGGGAACGAGCACGTTCTGGTTGAACTTTCCTTTCCTCTTCTCTTTCGGCTTTGGCAACACATTAAGCTGCGAGAAACCGGGTGATCCGGAGGCGGCGGAGCTGGCCATGGTACAGTTGTAGCCAGTAGAAACGAACAATTATTTTCCTATCAGACATTTGAAGCTCTGCGTTGACAGGCAGGTCAGATGTAAGATAGGGTAGGGATCCTCATACTAGAATGTGAGATTTTTAGTTCTGCCTTTCTTAACCCTCTCATGCGTCGCGTCCTCAAATGACACTTAAATGTTGTCTCATTTGTCATCTTTTACATCTGAGGTGATCGTAAAAGCACAGGTACCTCATATTTAGACTAATAGTGAATGCTAGAATGTCTCCTAGACATCAATTTTTGTCGTTGGGCTAACAAAGAAATGGAAAACAGAGATTACAAGAAAGAGTAGAGACAGGCCTTCAGATGAGAGTACATTGTTATCTGTACATCGGAAAAAAGCCTGTTATTCAGTACCCAACGAATTACGCTTCGATGGGATATAACACTGCCCAGCCAAGTCAGTTGATCCCAGTGCCAAGAGGTGGCATGGTCGGGTCTGCCGACGGAATACACGTCACATTTGAGAAAGATGTAAACTGAGTGCCTGAAACAGGCACTCAGTATACAAAACAGTGTACACTCTTAATGTATTCTTTGATATTATTAGTACAAGTTGCATATAAAATGTAGCAGTTTTCGTACCCACCGTCCTCATTTGAGGACACCTCCCTATTGGTCTATGAAACCTTTTTTTTTTTTTTTTTTTTTTTTTTTTTTTTTGATAAATTGTGATGATTTCTGTACAAGATAGGCATGAAGTTACCAAATAATGTATCAGAAATTTTGTTCACTGTCGGGGTTTATAATTCGTGCATGAGAGGGTTAATGGCGGATTGGGTAGCAACACTAAATCGCAAGGTTTATATTCTGAAATAACAATACCCTTATTAAATCTTTGGCGTTGTTTCCTAGCGGTGTTGACATTTTTTCCTTTGACCTGCTTCCAAATGGATTTCAAACGACGTGCCAAGCCTTTTACTTCAGCCAAATCTACTCTGGGTGGTGGTTTGCCTACCTCAAATGGAGAACCCATAAGTCTCCCATAGACAACATCATATAGTGAGTTACCCGTAGTTTCACGCATAGGGCTGTTGCATGCAGAAGTTATTGCAGGGGGTCGGGTGGTAGTTGGGGCATTCCTTGGTGGATGTGCGCTTAGATGGTGTTGGAGAGTCGGTTATTTGTGAGGAGGCCAGACACCAAACCATCACTGTGTGCCCTGCAGGAAGAGGTAGGGCTGGTCCTGGTGCCGCCGTTTAGGTGTAATGAAAGAATATTGGTCAGAAAAATATTTATTTTGAAGTGATACACGTTGCTGCATACAGCGCCCTTTGTAACTCGGTCTCCAGGCGACCGGGATGATGAAGTCGTCGGCTTACAGCCATACTGTGCGCTGACAGTGCTACTGAGTCGGCACTAGCTCGGCGGTCGGAGGTAGGCGACCCTGATGCTGCGCCGTTGGTTTTGGAACCGTGCGGAAGTACGACAGAACGTTTGAATGAGAGATTCACACGTTCCGACTGGTGTTCTCGGTCCCCACCCCAAGGTCTGTCTCACATTGTCTTCATACTGGACCGCGTTGTCGTGATGTGCGTTGACTCCTGGCCTACCGGCAGGTAGGCGTGTCCCCTACGAACGCTGGTGTTTCAGTGTGCAGGACATGGAAGTCCTTCCACATACTTGCTCTGCGTGTGTAGTCGGTTGTAGCACTGGAGTCGAACTCGTAGGTTATGCGAAAGTCGGCATCCGGCCGGTTGTCAACTAATGTAGATGAGTGCTGTAGTTCTATAACAGACTTGTACCGACATTAGTACATGTCAGGGAATAGTGCTAACGAAGTGTAAGCCATCGATTCATGTGACCGACTGACTATGAGCTCAAGTGCTGGAGTATATATAGCGTGTGTGGAGCGGGTGATATTTCCCCCACACGCTCCATAATGAATACATCGGCCCTGTCATCCGAATGTGTCGACGTTTTACATCTTGCTGTGTTCACTTAACAGATTAGCTGGTGGTTCGTAAAGGCTCTGGATACGCGTTGTTGCGTTAGACATTAGCATTGTTTCCTCACGTAACGAAGTGACGTGATACTGCAAGCTCGTACGATTCCATTTAACTTCCCCTGATGTCTGCTATTCAGTCCGGCGCGTAAGCATCCATTCCTGTTAGCTTGACCCAGTAAGTATAGAGCAAGGCACCTACTGTTTTCCTTCACTGTTCTGTCGTGACACCCGCAACGTTTCTACAGCAATCAAGTCAAGACTTAAAACATTTTATCGCAATACTTCTGCTACAAAGCTGGCGTGCAACACTACATAATCAACGTACCGTCCCAATCAGCGTGTAAGCGGTTTACATAATATAATAGCATTTTTCCAATTATTTTGTGGAAGTGTTCTAACCGTCCATTAGTCTTATGGTGGTAGGGGGTGGTCCTCCATTTTTAATGCACAGAAACTTGCATACTAGTACAAATAGAGATAAGAAATTCTGACCTTGTTCTGTCAGGAGTGCTTCTGGACTTCCAAAGGGGCGTATCTGGCAGCTATTTGGGCATTAGTGGCTCGTCGACCATAGTGACATGCTTGCAAACTATCATGGAATTTTGGAATTACACGTTTCTGCAATTACTTGGGTATTAAAACTCTGTTACCTAAGGGAATCTTACGGTACAATATGTTCTCTTCTACTACAAACCCTGGCAGGGAAGCATACTGATTACACTCTACATCTCTTTCCTTTGCTTCTTTTAGCTCTTTGATAGAAAAATCATTGATTTGTACCATTCTAAGTTTACGACTTAGGGCGTCAGCATTCTGATGCAAACGTCCAGGTTTATGGCAAACCTCATAATCATATTCAGACAACTTCAAAGCCCAGCGTGTTAAACAACTCCATGGATCCTTCAAACTTAGCATCCAATGAAAAGCAGTATGATTTTACTCCAAACATAAGTGCTATCAGTCCTTTATAGTTGTGCTATAATTTCTGCCTGATTCAACTGCCTAGAAGTGTACCCAATTGGTTTTCCTCCTGAAGAGTTGTCTGCCACTTTGTTATTTGTTGTACTTTATTTACGTTTCCGTGGCTCTTGTCAGGATATTCCACTCAGTAGGCTTGGTTCACTTGACTCAAGGGAAGAGGATTGTGAATAAGACAAAAGGCCAAGTTAAATACATTTATTTAACTTCTAACTTTACAAAGCCCGTGTCCCTGAAGGAGACCGGTTACCGTGTTAAATTCCACATATTCAATGATTACTTGACAGACTCTACAGCTTCTCTGCTTTGACAGAATGTTACCAATACAACATGTTTACTTGGGTGTGAATCTTGCATGACGTGGGTTGGACGCGCGCGGCGCTACCAGTGACGGAAGTCCTGATTCAGGTGCTGTGGCGGCCGCTCCACTCGGGCACAGAATAAGGAGTATACAGAAACTCCCACTGCAGTCTGTCGTCCAAAATTTAGTGCGCATGCGCGGAATCGGCCATCTTGAAAAGCAGTAAACGCGTGGTCACTCCCTACTATGTGGCGTGGTAATGCGCCGTCTTTGCTTGTTAATTGTGTATTTTAACAGCCAGAATCGCATAAAAGTAAACAAGTATTTGGTGCAATGAAAAGAACTGTGTGTCAGTAGTTGGAGCTGTTCCGTTTGTATTATGAGCAGCAATAAAAGAAAAGGCGGCCGATGGTGTTCAGCACCTAATTGCCGTAATAATTCCAATACAAATAACGATATAAGTTTCTTCACCTTCCCGAAAGATGCTGAGCAGTAAGAGAACGTCGCTATATGTGTAGTGAAAGTTAAATGTTATCAGTTTCGAATGACAGCAATGTGTGCATAATTATTAAAAGTAACCTCGCTTCTTCTCTTGACGATAACTCTCGCTGTTGCTGCAGCAGTTCAACAGCATCGAAATGATGAAGTTCATTTATAAGTTTAACGTTGCAGGAAATAATTTAAAATGAATGACAAAAAATAGTGCGTAAGTAGGCAGGTAAAATTTTACTTACGGCATCAGAGGCGTAGTGTGCTAATGTTGGCAACGAATGCTCTTCGGATACTCAAACAAATAGATTAAGGGGAATAATTATTTTATGCTGTTCCTGCTCTGTGGTTGACAGATTCCTCTATATGCCCTTCTCCGATCAGTAAATTAATGATACTCCTAATGCAAATACAACTTTTATATATGCCCAGACGTCATTAGTTCTGTGTAATCACGTTGTACTGCTAAGTCTGACTCAATACTTTGTGCGAATTTAATCGTGTCAAATAAAACCTGGCAGTTGTAAAGTCACTTTGTTTATAACTAATTTCCCAAACATAACTCCGCGTTATTTGGGATTTTTGTAGAGATAAGCACCAAGTAAAACGATCGATTCCACCATACGTACATTTTCGTAGTTGTATTAAAATTTAGGCCTTTTTTCCGTTGGATTACAATTAGGTGCAAGAAGTGGGCGCAAAATAGATAAGAGCATAATGAAAAGACGTTTCCTTTCGTAAAAGTCGGTGAGATTAGCTGCAGTTCGTAAAAAGTCCATTTCCAGCCAAAGTAGTATGTGGCTATAGTTCCGCGTTTACTGCTTTTCAATATGGCGTCGAGCGCAACGCTTGGTGACATACAGATCAAAGGCGCCGCCCCCAGCTTTCCCTTCTGTATGATCCCTATTCTGTGACTCGGGCCTCGGCGTCGGCTGCAGAAGCGTGGCTCATTCAGAACGCGAGGGGACGTTATTAGGGCCGGTCGCTCTGCTCCCCACCGCGTTGCGTTACTCTGTCGTACCTCGGCGTGATGTTTCGGCTTCTCGTGGTTCGTCGACGACAGCACCTCCGCTGCCGTGGAGCCGGGAAGATGTACTCCTGTTCTCTTTGGCCCAGATAAGTGAACAGCTTCTCTGTTGGCGAATCGCTTCGTTGTTACTGCCGGCCGCGGTGGCCGAGGGGACTGAGGCGCTCCAGTCACGGTCTGCACGGCCACTACGGTCGGGGGTTCGAATCCCCCCCTCGGGCATGGATATTTGTGCCGTCCTAGTCGTAAGTAGTTCATAAGTAGTTTGTAAGTTTAGGGACTGATGACCCCGTAGTTAAGTCCCATAGACTCTACAAACATTTGAACATTTTTTTTCGTTGTTACTCAGATGAGTGGTTATTCTCCCCGTCGATGGCCTTCTTCTGCGCTGCTCTGCATAGTAGGTGAGTGGCTTACATTTCTGTCAACGGTCTTCTTCTGCGTTGCTCTCCGTAATTCCCGAAGCTGCCTATTCTGGAGCCGGACGGCCTGCTGCTGCTGCTGCTGCTTGCTGCATTGCGTGGTGGGCCGCTGTACGATGGCCGCTGCTGCTAGGAAGGATGTTGCATCCTCCGGAGCCCTTCTGGCGTCTTCCTCTAGGTCTGTGAAGGCTAGGTTGACTACAGCGTTCCCTACAACATGACGAAGTATTGCCAGTCGTCTAATCGTTAACTTCTAGCGTATACTGCCTGGCCGTTGAGTACTCGCTGGAGACTGGCTGGATACTCGGCGAAAACTGCCGGAGACTGCCTTTCCGCCGTTTTCTTGCCTATTTGATACCGTCCACGAAGGTTTCTGGATGCTTCCGTTGCGGCTTGCTGACCCGCAAACTGGTACGAACTTCGTTGCATAGCACCGGTAACTCCTCTTTGGTCACGAACTCACTGAAACCACTTTGTTTACAAGTACGTGCTAGTCAGCCTGCTTCGGATAAACTCGTCCTGGTTCCTGTGTTTTGACTAAGATTGCCAAATGCGTCGGCGGCCAGCTTTCGTGTAACCGCGCCTCCTCCTCTCTGTTTACTGCTGGTTGCACAACACTTGTCCGCTGCCTGCACTGCCTGTCCACTAGCAAAACCACTTCAATACTTCCAATAATTCACTTTTACCTATTTCACCCCTATACTACCCATTACAATCTTGACGAAGAACTGTTCCTACTGCATAATATGATGCATCTGAGGAAAGGATAAAAGGCTTCTCTAAATCTGGATAAATTGGGAGGGAGGACTAGTCAACACATCTTTGCTTTTTCTCACAGCTACATGACATTCATCCGACCATTCAAGAGTGACACCCTTCTTCAAAAGTTCAGTAAAGGCTTTGCTATTACTGAATAATTCTTCACGAATCGACGATAGTAATTTGCTAAACCGAGAAAACTTTGCAATTCCTTAACATTTACAGGTGTGGGAAATTCCTCCACTGCTTCAGTTAGCCTCGGATCTGGCTTAACAACTTCGGAAGTAATAATGTGCCCAGGTACTGAACTTGTGACTGTGTGGAAATAAATTTCTCAATCTTTAAGCTCAAATTGACATCCTTTAACATTCATAAAACACTCCTTAATCTTTCTGGACGTTCCTCAGTTATTCATGAGAAAATGTCATCCAAATATACTAAACACATAGTGGCCTTCAATCCTTTCAAAAGCAAATCCGCAAACTTCTGAAACGTAGCAGGCACATTTCTAAGACCGAAAGGCATGAGCAAACATTCATATAACCCAGAAGGAACCACAAAAGCTGGTTTTTGGCATGCCTTTCGGAGTGATTGGAATCTGACAACTTTGGATTTGCGATCAGGATATCAAACACTTGCTATTTCCCAAGCGGTCCAAAGTTTCATCAATACGTGGCAGAGGGTAAGTATCAGGTGTGGACACTTTAGTTACCACTCTTAAATCTATGCATAGGCGGTACGTTTTCTCTCCTTTGAGTTTTGCGGAACTAGGACACTGGGACTAGACCAAGCACTAGCGAACGGTTGTATTATTTCCGCATCAAATTGCAAAAGGTATGGGTATCTATACGGTTTTGGGGAGATGGGTCTAGCATCTCCGGTTGGAAGTTCATGTTGTACAATGTCAGTGGCTGGCAAATACGGCCTTTCCTTGAGCAACCATGCATCTTCCTCTATAAAAGGATACAACAAATCTGCCACGGTTGAATGCGCCAACTTCCCATGCAACTGTGTTCTCAGCAAAGAAGCTATACTATAAACATTCTTTACTGGTACCTTGCTTTTCTCGTTTACTTTCCCAACATTATTCTCATACTGAAATGTCTCTTGTACTACCTCCCGACCACTTGCAAGTATTGTTCCACATGGAATCTCTACTGCTTTCTGACCACTCACACACTTCTCTTAATATACACTTGTAGATAGCCAAGAATGTCGTTCTGACTGAGCGGATCAACCAAAAATGTCGATCTCGGCTGTATCGGAGCGCTGACGTTTATCCATAGAATACGGCCCATTCTGCCGCTGATTGTAACAGGTTTATTCGTTTTCAGTGCTAAAGTTTGCGCTTCTGGTGGTTCTTGTGAAAGTGGTTGTCTTCCACAAGATCCTCGCGACTGTGAGGCCGCAGCACCCAAAAGGCAATGAGAGTTTTAAGTGAGTCGGAGTACCAGTCCTGTAATTGATTACTGCCTGATACTAACGGAGAAAATCGTTTCCTAGGAACACGTCAAAATCTCTTCTTCCTTTTTGGAACACTGGCATTTCAAACCCATACTTCGGTCCATCCAATTGTAAATTAACAAAACAAGCCCCAGCAGTAATAATTAGATCCTCTCCTGATATTGAAACGGGGCAGCTTAACTCATGAGACACTAGCATAACACTAATTTGTGCACCAGTATCAACTAAACCTCTGATTGTTCGTCCCTTGAACCAACCTTCTAAAACTATATTTGCCACCTCATTTATGTCCTTATTCTTGATGGGGTTGTTTAGTTTTAATGGGGGCGACGTCTGCTAGGAGGGCCTGCCCCTCGATCGTTTCCAGATTTGGTATTTGTATAAGTCTTTGAATTTTGCGGAAAACCCGCTTCTGGTTATTCTGTCTTTGTTTTTGACAATTGTTTTTCTGTTCACGTAGTATTCTACCACATGCATTACAATATGGCGCATGGCAATGTGCGGCGGTGTGGTCAGCTTTTCCATAGTGTGTTGAGAAAGATACGGCATGGTTCGTTGTTCCGTGCCGAGGACGCAACCAAACGTCTGGCTCCTTCACGTAGCAGTGCGATGCAAACAGCTCCATGTAGTGAGATGTGGGAAGCAACTTTGACCTCACATCCAATTTGGGGATTAATACTACGATTGAAAACTTTGATAGTCCTTCCTTCTGCCTCTTCAATCAAAAGTTCATTACGAGTTGCGTCAGACCAAAGGTATAAGTATGGCAAGAGACAGCCCTTATTCTATCTGCAAAAACTTCACAATCTTCGTTCGGGTTCTGCCGCAAACTTGACAACCGATCTCCGTAATAACTCCACACTTATCGGAATACCTTTCCGATAATCCGCATGCCAAAATTTCAAAAGTACCCGCGTCTCTTAATGCATCCACTGCCTCAAAATACGTACAGGTGTTCCCCGACAGTTTAAGCCTTGCTACATTCAGGATGAAATTATCGTGCCATGAGCAGGGTCCCCCTACATCTCTGACACTCTTTAAGAAAGTAGTGACAGTTTCGACGGGCTTCCCTGAGAAATTTTGTATAAAATTAACAGCAAAAAAACTGTTTATCAAAGAGGGCATGCTAGGGTTTATGGTATTTGCAGCGGCTCGCACGGAGCTTGCAGTATCCAAACCAGAAGCTCGCGTATTGACAGATTCTTTTGCCAAGGCTTCCACTATTTCTGTAATTCCATTCTCTGCAATAGGAATTTGTTCCTGCAGGGCTGCTACGCGAGCAACATGATATCCTCCAGCACCCTCGGACTTATCAGACTGTTTTGAACGTGTGTCGAGCATGGTTACACTTTTTTAGAGGACTAGTGACCAAAATAACGATAGAAATGAAAAGCTCACTGAATCTTCAACCTACACCCTAACTGTGATGACAACCCTTGATGCGACGTGGCGGCAGCCAAATAGAAAGGATAAGCAAAAGCGTAACTCACATTACGATATTTTGAGTTGGACGACGTGGCGGTGGTGCGACGTGACGACATGGTCGGTCGCGGAGGCGGCGCCCAGCGTGGAAATGGCGTCGATGGTGGGTCTGGCGCCGACGGACGTAGCGGCGGTGGAGCTGACAGCGCGTTGCGAACGCCCGGTGTTACTGCAAAAATGTTCCGATGTTTGTAAATCTATCGGACCAAACTGCTTGGTCGTCAGTCCGTAGCTTACAAACTACTTAAACCTAGGTAAACTAACCTAAGGACCACACACACACACACACACACACACCCACGCCCCAGGGAGGACTCGAACCTCCACGGCGAGCAATCGCGCGCTCCGCAGCGAGACGCTTTTTTTTTTTTTTTCCCCTTCAATGGGTAGTTCTCTTCGTTGCGGACGCTGATCGTTTTTGTTCGTTTTTGTTCGTTCTTGTTCGGTGTGTTGTTGGCTCAGCTTTTTTTATTAGAGAGGGCGTTGAGCCCTCTGACCGGGCGCGCTGAGCCACGGTGCCCTGCCGCTCGGCTACTCCACCGCGGCAGTGTTACTGCACACAGATGTGTCAGGCACCTAGCTCAAAGCGTATTTTGCACACTGAACGTGTCGATGGTGAAAATTCACTTTGAAACATTCTAGGTTAAAACCCTAAAGGTAACTACAATCAGAAGCGAAACAAATTCATCAGGCAGCGGTATTAATACGAAACAAACCGGATACGAAATGACACATATGAACTAGCATAAGGAGGTGGATGCAAATCTGAAGTATCCCAAATTCTCCATTCGTGAAAAGTACACATATAAACACTGACCCTGGATCGTACTTCATAGGCATCTTTAGGCTGTCAGGTGGAAGTTAGGGTTTCTTCTCAGCTAATTCATAATGGCAACCTGGTGATCTAGGCGCTGCTGGAACTGCAGCAGGTAGGATTGGTGTAACTTACCCATAATGTCTCAATCTATTGAAATGTACAGTAAGGTTGCAGCCAGATAACAGTAATTGTGCACAGACAGGTGATGTAAGACACAGGATCTTATATGGTCCCTCAAACGAAGAAGTGAAATTTTAAGTTTTTCTCTTCATAATGATGACATTCCTCAACAGTACCCAATCCCCAGGATTGTTTCCATGCTGCAGCTATCAAGCAGTTGCTCTGTTATCGTTCTTTTGCACCATCTTTCGGATGGCTTTCAAGTAGTGGTCCAGGCTCTTCACCTCTTGAAGGTCTATACCAGGGGGTAATTTATCTAATTCAAATGGAGAATTCATAGGGCGTCCATAAATGATCACGAACTAGGTATGTCCTGTTGTTACCGGAGGGCACTGGGGTTCTTTTGGGATAACTTTTGTGTCGGTAAACAGTTTCAGTTGTCTTTTTACTTTATTTCGTGGCCAAGCTGATACACAGTAACTCCTGTTGTATTACGCTGAATGCGGCGTGCTGGTAGCCCTGCTGTTATTTTATTATTATTTATTTACTGTCCTTTACAATGACTTGCCATCTGGATCCTAAGACACGTCGTACTTTTCATTGTTAATTTTTTTTATACAGAAATTAATATCTTATTGCATCTAGTTACGTTTAACAAAATACTGCTTGACCAACTGACGCAATAAAACTGTAATGGGATGGGCATTGATAGCAGAGGGCGTGGTTGAAAGAAACAGCAGTGCCTGGGAGATACATTTTGACAGTAGAGGGTGCTTGTCGTTGTACTGGAGTGTTTTCCTGGCGTTGCTGGCAGCAACGGAGCGTACGAAACACGCAGCTGGCAGTAAAACTTCGAGACACGCAGAGCACTACTGCTCCGATTACTCACTGTCAGCGGGAAAATGCTGGCTGGCGCGTCACTGCCCTCTGCGTGAAGTTGCCCCCTGTAGTAAACACAGGTGTTGCTTGGCCATAGGCGCCCTCCACAAAGCAATGACCCTCTCCAGCGATTAATGGCCTGTGGCGCCATGTCATGTGGGATGTGGGACGTAGACCGGTGTCCCCGTAGACCGGAGTTTGATGCTCGGCTGCGGTGTCGAGTGGCACGGCGGGCTGTGCACTCAAAGTTCAATGCTTACTGCTCGTGTCATGCAGCCCAGTACGATCACGGTGGGAGTGCGGCATCGGCTGGTTACTGCATCACACGTCACACTATCACAGCTGGTACAGTATGCAAAATATGCTTGTTCCATGCTGAGTACGTGGTTGCCACAACCACAAGTAGGTCGTCTGGAACCTTCTGGGTGTCACTGGCACTGACCACACGGGGCGATGTTTGGTTTGCTCCAGTTGAGTAATGCCGTCCATCTAGTGGCCGTCACTCGCAGGGCGACGACTGCCTCGCCCTGGCTTCTTGGTTGCTGCGACCAGCCGGCCTCAGTTCACAGGTTATTGATTATCTGAAATCAGCATTCCAACTTAGCCACTGTCCAGCGGTGCTTCACGTTAGGTCGTAAATTTAAGTCCTTTATGGTGGCTATTCTTTTCTACCACATCATCTCCGTTATTTCCCAATAAACTATTTCGCTCACCTCTGTATATTAAATGGTTTAAAAGTTACGAATTTTTAACTAATTACTAAATTGCCGTACTTCCATTCTATTAAAACTTTATATATGTAATTGATAGGAAGTGTCGTATCCTAACACAGGAAAGAGGAAAAGGGGTTGTCGGTCAGTCTGTCTGTTAGTCCTGAGCGGAAAGGAGTGACTACAGAAAGGCAAGTAACAGGCATCTACGAGAGATGCGGATTTCGGTACTCGAGAGGATACTTGTTCCGGATATTTAGGGAACTCATGGGTAAATGGAACTATATTTACTGCATTCAAACTCCTATCACTACTACACTGAGGCTAATCAATTAGAAAAGCGAAATGATATTTCCGTTGCCACAACAGAAGTCAGTGTTTACGTTCCCTGGGGAAAAGCCTGATACAACTACCCTTCCTAGCAGCATTTCATGAAAGACGCACTCCCTACGAGAAACACTGTCGTGGAGCTTACCCAAGGCTGGTGGCGAACGACATGGATCTGGCGTCCAACTCGTCTGACAGAGAACTACCCACTCGATCGAAAAACTGGAGGTTTTAAAGGCCAGTGTGGACGCACTGTCCTTCCCCACTTTCTGGTACCTAACAATTTCCTATTGGCCACTGCTTTGTTCAACCGTTCTAATCTGTGGCTTGCCAACTCCACAAGTCATCTAGCAAACCACGTTTCAGCCCCGCTGTCATTCCCCGGGTGGGGATGTGACTTGTTTTTGCACTAAAAAAACTCCATACTTGGTAGCGACATTGTTCAGCTGAAAGGCAAACGTCATGTTGCTACCCAGCATGGTCAGCAACAACAATGTTTTACGTCAGTTGGCCACGCCTTACGCCCTCTACATAGTTGGGAGCTTCTAACTAGCAGTTTTCCTCCTTTACCCTCTCACTCTAGCCCCGTGAAACCATTGACGTTGCTGTTCCCAGGGACTGATATCAACTTTGCTACGTACATTAAGATGTGCCTGTTGGCAACCAAGTACTAATGTAACATCTTAAAATAGCGTCTAGACGCTGTATGAAGTTACCTTGCTATTCTCCGAAAGGAAACCCTTTACCCTGAGACGGTGGCTGAGGACATCTGCAGTTCACAAGATTTCTTTGCCGTCTACATCCCATAAGCTATATGGGTCCACTTTAGCCTATTATCTACGATGGTCTCTGTTACAACCAGACTCAGATGTAAACAACAACCAATGTATTCCTCTAATCAGTGCAGTCTGAAACAAGTAATATAACTGTCACAACGCGTGACCGCACAAGTCCGAGGCCACAACTCACAAACAGAAACACTTCTTAGCGTATTGGAGAGCACGATCCTCCGAGACGACCGCCGATGAGACTCCCGCTGGTGAGTCTGCGCCGGCCTTATATTAGGGTCAGCTGGATCCTCCAACTAGCACGGAGGGCGCTTGTTCCAGGCCACGCCCAGGATCACACTAGTGGAGCCCCCTGTTCGAGAGCTTCGAGGTATCACAGTGTGGCTATCTCTGGATGTTTCGGTCCCCGACTCCTACGGAGCTGGCAACCCGTAACGTTGTGCTGTTTAAGTGTCAGGATATGGCTGGTGGTGAGACGTGGGCGGTTCGGGTGGCAGAGAGAAATAAGAAAATTTTGTTGAAATCAAACCATAAAGTTTATTACTTTACTTATTACTACAGAAGGCTACCAGGGGGTGTGCAACAGTGCGTGGAACCCGTCCCAGGGACCATGGTGACCCGCGACCTACGGGGTGAGATCCGGAGCTAGCAAGAGAACGTCTTTACACGACTGTGACCTGATCACAAGAGAGCGTGCCTGCGTCCCAGCAATCGTCGGGGCCTGGAGGACGCTCCACGTGAACCAACGTGGTCTTCCCCGATTGGTAGCAGAGTATCGCTGAGTGGTAGGAACTGGGCTCCCCACGACAACGATACGATGCGAGCAGGGGGGAAGATGATCGTCGAGTCAGCAAGGGGAGCCGACGGCTCCATCGGTTACGAAACTAAGACGGTCGGAGGAAAAAAATCGGATATTTTAATAAACTAAATTTTCGGGTCTAGCCGGGGTCCTTAGGGAGAGGTTCCGCTTGTACAGTGTTGTTGGAAGGTTAGTCGAAGCTGCAGGCGTCGAGTACCGCGGTCGTAGCAGTCTCTCTACTTTTCATCACGGAGTGCGTCCCTTTGGCTTCACACAGCCTCTCAGTAATAGCGACAGTAATAATCAATATATAAGGATGACTGTGCGTCACCAGACGTGTCATACGAAACACTTTCAGAAACGGTGGCGCACTTCTGTCTCAATTATGTTTCAGTTTTAAATATAACTTTATCATTTACAATACACTGCCGCCTTCCCTGGCTGCGCAGAGAATTCTGCTGACGTCACGGCCTTTCCAAGCGCTCAGACCACAACACAGAAAGCCGCGGCGGAGCGACTGAGCGCATTGAGGCGCTTTGTTCCGATGCGCGAGGCCATTCCCCGTGGGGGTTCGAATCCCCCCTCGAGCATGGATGTTTGTGCTGTCTTTAGTAGAAGGTAGTTCATAAGTAGTTTGTAAGTTTAGGGACTGATGACCCCAAAGATAAATCTCATAAGCTTCACAAACATTTCACAAACAACACAGAAAACAAGATGGCGGCCATTTTAGGCCAAGTAAAATCTGGAGATGCACTGAAAATCAAATCCAAATAGACTGCTACTGAACACGCACAAACTGCATATTTGCACACCAATAACAATTTGCAACATACGAGAGACACAGAAATAAGTAGTTAAGATGCAGCTAAAACTTTAAATTGTATTAAATGAAACATGCAATTACGTCTGATCACTGTCATGTTATGCTAGAAGTAATTTGATTTTAAGTAAGCCTACCAATTCAATTTATTTGCTGCTCAGCTTGGCTTATTTGCGTTTCGTTATTTTTGCTGCAATATCTTCACGAGTTTTTCTTTTTTTTTTTTTTTCAGTATTCTTGCAATTTCCTTCTAAAGAAACTTTTCATTCAAGAGTTTCGTATAATTATCAAAAAATGTTGGAAAGCGCTTTAATACTCTTTTTGATTATTGTCTTTAAAGGAACACCACATTTTCACACATCACTCAGGTTACTAACGGCATTTTCACATAATTCAGATCCTATGGCATCTCTCTGATTTTCTAGTTTTAGGAATTCTGATTCATATGCACTGCTAATAAGAACTTGAAAAAGTTTATATATATTGCAAGATAACGCAATCATAATGGAAGAGGGACATTTTAACCCACCACGATTCAGTTGATTGAAATAGGAAAGGAGTTCTTCAGTTTAAAAATGCAACACAATTTCTTCCTCAGTTTGCAACATGTCTTTACACTCTGAACATTTTACACTTTTCCTCAGTTTCTCAAGTACTTTTTTGCTAGTGTAGCTAGCAATACAAACCAAGAGTTTCAAATCCTCATGCATTATGTGAATGCTATCTAGTTCCTCTAGAGCAGGCTCTAATTTATCTAAATTTTCATGTTTGGCATTTTATGCTAGAATTTACTTTTACTGCAAAATCATTTAAAGTGAATTCACCATGTTTAGTGGATCTGAGTTTCAGTAAGCTAATTACTTTGTTTTCTCTCAGATTACAAGATTTGCTCAACTGACACATTATATGTGTAGCCACTTAGCCTTCTATAAGCTCCAAATATTGCATCTAAAGCATCGGCGAGTAATTTTGCAGTACGAATGTAGGACCAGTTGTACATATTAAAATTGTATTTACAAAATTGAACTTCTGCTGCAAGTGTGTGAGAGAAAGCAATGTATGTTTCATATGTCAGTTTTCCATGAGTATGCATTGCTTGCCAGAATTCAACATGTTTTTAAATTTTGAAGAAACAGAAGTTTGGAGCCATTGGGCTAGCATTATCATCTGATGTGTATTTGCCTTTCATGAGATGCTGAACATTAGAAACTGTCCACCATTTAATGATTAATCAAAAAACAATTGAATAGTGCCATCAGAAATGTCAATCCCCTCACTTCTCAAAATTTCTAGTGCTGCCACATTTTTAGAATCAAAAACAATCAGTGCAAGGGAAACATTCTGCCTTTCAATTGATGTTGAGTATACCGCCTTTCTCACTAACTTCGGGGCAAGTTTTAATAGTTTTTTTTTTTTCTCAAAATGAAACAAGTTCCTTAAATCTGAAAATTTTGCTCCACTGACATTATATTCATCACTGTGTTGAAAGTCATTAATGAAAGCAAGAGTTTCCTCAATATTTGGCATTATGAATGTTTCATTTTTTCCATTCAACATTCCTGATACACTTAAGCAAGTGCATACTGTCAAGCAGAAGAGTGATTTCGATGGAGCAACTGGATTTGGAATACATGGCAGTAAATTGCCACCACACATGAGCTAACACATTTTCCTATTAGTATCATGGTTATCTGTTACCAGACATATTACATGATATCCAAGCTCATGTATTATTTGTAATATATCAACTGTCATTTTCAGTAGTGCATCAGAATTAATGATGTGATTTTGAGTTTCGCCCGGCGTATTTGATAATCAAAATATCCACGGGTGTACTGCCGGTCTATAGTGTCCAATGGACCGGCAGTACACTCGTGGATATTTTGATTATCAAATACGCTGGGAGAAACTCAAGAATCAAATCATACACCTTTACGGGGAGGAGATGTATGGCAGCATGAAGAAATTTGATAAGTTGCGCCACCGTAGATGTCGTTTGCTAAATACTCTTGCCTTTCTTAAGAGATGTCGTTCCGAGAATGTTGTTCCAAATTTTGCTAAGGTTACGCATCACATCGATTCTGCAGCAGCCAAGAGAATAAAGAAATGGGCCAGCCTCGCATTGCTTCGTGAGCGAGTGCATTTCACCCGCCGTAGCCTGGAGTTCATCTCACTGAAACTATTCAAACTGCATTTGCAACTGGCTAGACACTTCGTCTTTTTCCTGGGATTGGATTGATGGTGTAACCTCGGTTGCAGCCGATTCCGCCCATAAGAAGGCAACGGGGCGTCAAACAGCTAAGTTCTCACGCCTCTCACTTTGTAGCCTCCTCAAATTGGGTCTGCAATTCCGAATTGGGTAATATTACCTGACTTATCTGCTGTTACATAGCTGCCATGGTATACATGTTATCCTCAATATTCCCGTGCTGGGACCTAGTAATGGGCTTTCTAAAGTTAATAAAGCATTAAGTGAGGCAGAGTAAGCGACACTCATACACGAGATTCTCAGGGGGCGTGGAGATCTTTTTTTTTTATTGGCTATCGAAACATGCACATACAGCCATCACAAACCATGAAAGTGCACATTACAGGCGCTTTTGACAATTCAGACTTACATTAGCATTCTGAGAGACAGTTATCAGCAGTTATCGCTACTGAAAATAACCAGTAATATCTTATTTTCTTACAAAATTCTGTCCCCCGTTATAATCTCCTTTGCCCACTCCATGGTTGTTTTTTCTGAGTAAAATAACGAAAGTTCACATGATTTCGCAACTGTATCTGCCTCGTGGAGCAGATAGTAATCGGTCCTGTGCTGCACTGCTGGGGTTCTTGTGTGGATAATAGTGCGTCTGAGTGTGTCTCCACGGAAATTAACAATATTTCACCGCAGTTACTTGCGTACTGCTGCTCAGGACATAAGAGATGTATGCAGCTCATGACATTCAACTCTGCACCTTTCGCATGTGAATGGGACTTTGATGTGAATTTACAAGCGTGTTTACCTATCTGCTTGTTACTGAGGACATGTGATAAATGGATAGTGTGTTGTTCCTCTCGGTAGGCGGAAGCACCAATGGTGGCAATAATTTCTCTAAAATTTCGTATAACTCGTCCTCAAACTATTCTGGCGGCAACAATACTGGTGACAAATGTCCACGGATTGCGTGCAACTCTCCTGTTTCGATACGCACATTGGTTATGCTTTCCTCGAAATTTTGCAGCACCTTCGCGATTACTAGCTGCTTGTCAGTATTGCCCAGATGATCCCTGATGGTACTAACATCCCGGTTTGTTATATACGACGATACCTGAATATGTGACAACAATGTGGCAGCTATGTTACGTAGTTGTTCTGTGTTATTCAATACGTCATTTTCGAGGCTAGCTAGCCGTGTTGTATGCAAATCGATTCTTTCCTCGTTGCTTCCTATGTCATTTAGTCGATGTAACGTTGATGTTTTGAGTTCCTCTGAGCCAGCCATCCAGAAAAATGGTTTTAAAATCTGTCCCCCCTCTTCCTACTACCCCCTCTTCCGATGCACCCCGAAACCACTTCGGCTGTTGGACGTATCTGGGCTTGTAGGCGCGCGAAAGCTGTTTTCAGAAGCTGGTACTCCCATTGTGTATTATCGAACCCCAGTTGATTAGTCAATAAATAGGGTAACCTGCCAAACATGCTTTGCTCTCCTTCATTTCCTTCTCAACTGACCAAATATCACAGTCAACCATGTCCAGTGGTTATCCTATTTCACCACATCCGTTTCTCTCGAAAATAGTACTTCACCCGATAAAGGACGTACCTTCAAAGCTGACCGAAACCATAGCAGGCCCAACAAGGTGAAACTGGTTATCGTCACGAACGGAGCCCTACGCTGGGCGTCACAGCATCTCCTGTGGAACAAAACGAAACCCGTTGTTTAAATGTTTGTATAGCTTATGGGACTTGAATACGGGGTCATCAGTCCCTAAACTTACAAACTACTTATGAACTAACTAATTCTAAGGACGGCACCAATATCCATGCCCGAGGGGGGATTCGAACCCCCGACCGTAGTGGCCGTGCGGACCGTGACTGGAGCGCCTCAGTCCCCTCGGCCACCGCGGCCGGCACGAAACCCGTCATTAGTTTCCTATGATTACACGAGGTGTAAGGGCATAATAATGTTTTGGATTAATCACTAAATTATACTTTTTTTACTCTGGCAGCCCCCTTCTGCCCTTTCTCCCTATAGATTCATTCTCCGTCGGCCGCGGTGGCCGAGGGGACTGAGGCGCTCCAGTCACGGTCTGCACGGCCACTACGGTCGGGGGTTCGAATCCCCCTCGGGCATGGATATTTGTGCCGTCCTTAGTATAAGGTAGTAGATAAGTAGTTTGTAAGTTTAGGGACTGATGACCCCGTAGTTAAGTCCCATAAGCTTAACAAACATTTTTTGATTCATTCTCCCGTATCGATAAAGGCAGTACTACTTCAACATTCTCTATAGAAGGTCGAATTCTACCGACGAGAACGTTGTATGGGTATGGACTTGTAGCTTCACATTCACGGGTGACGTCATTTAATGGCCCGATACGAACCGTTATAACGAGAAACAAACTTTTTCGTTTTCCTATTTGGGGGCACAAGGGTTTGTCAATATTACCATTGTACAACCTGAAAATTTGGCTATGTCGCTTTACTGTTGTGAAGCCTTCCATGACGTCCTAGGGCCTTGATGTTCATTTTCATAACCTCTTGACGAAACTATTTTCATTAGTTTCGCGAAGTCTGTTACTGAGGAAATATCCGCTTTCTGTTATTTCAAGCAAAAATCAAAATGTGACGTAATTTTGCGGTCGAACGCCACTTCGTACTGAGACAATCCTTTACTTTCATGTGCACACAACAATGTTTAAAAGCTGTGAATTTACATAACATTTTAATTATTATTCTGTGTACCTCTTCCGTCTTGCAGTTTGCTTGGGGATGGAACGCACTAGTTCGTAACTTTATAATGAACAACATGTGGGACACCATGCAGCTCACCCACTGACCTCGCCCCACGGTCAGAGTTCCTGGAACTTCAGCTGCCAGGTTCAGCACGCTGTTGCTAGCATACTGGTCCCCTTTGGTGCGATTATCAATGACGATTTCACCTGACACATGCCGGCAAGTACTCCCCGCACTCTGGAGAGGTAGATGCACCCCACGCCCCCTACTAGCCCGAGGTTCCACCTGAAGGATCCACTGCTACTCAGGTGGTTGACCAGTCACCCAGTCGTTCAGGGTTTTGAAACCATCTAACCTGACTGCGCCACGTCACCATAGCAGCAGCTTGGTGGAACATGTCCCGGATACCCAGGGACACAGCGGAGTGCACTTTCCAACACAAGCCAATATCTCACTCTGACAAACAAGTTCGCTGGCAGGCAAGAGTGCAGATGGTCAAGCAACTCTGCAGAAGCGGGGGAGAAATGGCAGTAGAACGACCAAAGTGTGCATCAATGACGCACACCTCCGTTGCCTAACCCCCCAGAGGACATATGGTCAGTCCCTGACGCAGCTCCCCCCTGTGCCACACATCCTTCGCTTTCACATCGGGTTGGATCGCAGCTCTTCCTTCAGTGACCAACGTTGCGAAGACTTCTTATGGCCCAGGTGCTGTTGGCTGCATCTCTCGCTCCACTTGAAGGCGGAAAGAGCCTCTTTGGAATTAGAGGCTATGTGAAATGCTTCACTTCCCCATGAGACACCCCTCAAACTGGAGGACCATGCTGACAAAGAACAGATAGGCCACGGCCCTATCTCCCAGCTCTTCGGGCCCCCTCGCGAAGGAAATATCTTCCTTTAATAGATCTACCATGGCCTCCCTTTTGCCCTCTAAGTGAGCAACCATACCTCTTAATGCAGACCAGTCGACAGATTTTTCCGGCGGTGTATCCCTCTGCATAAAATCCTCCTTCAAGTCTTACTCATTTTTTACTTCTAAATGAACTGTACCCCCTCGGGCCCAAAATTATCAATGCTTTCCGGCACTACTTATGTATCCTCTATTTCGTGCAAGTAGGCTATGCTACATCGTATAAAACATTCGGCTGGGTCCAGCCTGTCATTTTCTGCCTAAGCTCCCACAACACATGTTTTCTGGCAAATCAACAACGACCCAAACTATATTATTTTTCCTGTAACTTCCGGTATGTTACCCCCAAGGCGACTTTAAGGGATCCAGTATGTAGTTTATGTAGTTTATGTGGTTCAACCAGCGCCATGGCGATCGTTGCGACTGTAATGTTATTCTGGCAGAAGAATCCAAACAAAACAATGTCCTGTCTAGTTACACCATACGTTGTTCCAGGTCAACTTTGGCGTGATGCGCAAGGATGACGTCGTAAATGCTACCAACCACAGGAAGGACTTCCACTTGTATATGAAACGTTGCTTTCCCCACTCTAAAATCAAGAGTACCCGACTCGAGAGAACTAACCAGCCCCAAAAGTACGTCACTTAGCGTCCAGCGTGGTGATTTTAGTGTTTTCCGTCAGAGAAAGCACCTCCTTGCCACTTACACTTGGGAACCAGTTCAAAAATGTTCAAATGTTTGTAGAACTTATGGGACTTAACTACGGGGTCATCAGTCCCTAAGCTTACAAACTACTTATGAACTAGTTAAGACTAAAGACGGCACAAATATCCATGCCCGAGGGGGGATTCGAACCCCCGACCGCAGTGGCTGTGCAGACCGTGACTGGAGCGCCTCAGTCCCCTCGGCCACCGCGGCCGGCTGGGAACCAGTACCCAGTATAAATCTAAAATAGTTTCTTTGGTACATAACCGGTCAGAAACAGATCTGCCACTGATTGTGCACAAGTATTAATGTTCACTAGGAGCGTTGCACATTGGTCACCCCCACTCCCTTTCTCGGTTAACGTTTTTGCCAATGATTGCTTCTGCAATCACAGTGCAAGTGACCAAATTTCCCACACAGTCTACACTGAGCCGCCTTATACTCTCCTCTCACCTGTCCCTTATGGACAAACGTAAAACATGTTATATCAGTATTAAATACTGTTTCCCATTCGCGTGACATAGTCCTCGAATCAACCTCATCTAACGTCTTTGCTATACCTAATGCTTCATCCAGCGTTTTTGGGAATTCCATCACAACCCTTATTGACATTTCCGGTCGTAGCCCCCCTCAGGAACGCATTGCGAGTCCTTTCCTCTGCCGCATGCATGATAACTGGATTTACTGGAGAATCAGTCGTTAGCTCATAGGTACCAACATTTAACTTTCTAATTCTATCCACGAGGATTTCAACTAATTCACTCTGTTTTGGTGAATGTCATTAAGCTTCTCCAGAAAATACTTCCTAGTGTTCTTTTGTCAGAAGCTCTCTATTAAACCGTCATTGAACCGTTCAAAGGTCCTAGCTTCTCTTATGACACATGGCAAATGTCCTTGCTTTCCCTGTCAGTTTCAGCTCAGCTATATTCAATACATGTCCTCTTGACCAGTTCCCTAATCTGGCGGATGTAGTTAAGTTTTCAAAAAAAGTAAAAACATATTCCGCTGATATTCCCGAAAATAGGATCACCAATATTGCGGCAGTGATATCTGCTGTAGCTACACTCGGGGGTGACTACCCTACTAGCTCCCTAACCTCAAACAAAAAAAAAAGTTCAAATATTTGTAGCACTTATGGGACTTAACTATGGGTTCATCAGTCCCTACGCTTACAAACTACTTATGAACTAGCTAACACTAAGAACGTCACAAATATCCATGCCCGAGGGGGGATTCGAACCTCCGACCGTAGTGGCCGTGCAGGCTGTGACTGGAGCGCCTCAGTCCCCTCGGCCACCGCGGCCGGCACCCTAACCTCATAAACCTGAGCCTGTAGCTGACTCACCAAATTTACCTAATACTCAATTTCCTCCTGAGCCGACACACCTTATCCTCCTTCATGCTTGAGGTATAAGAATCACCCAAAAGAAAGGCAGGGCAGGGTAAAGTTGTGAATTTGTATCTGACGGGAGGCGTGCTTGAGTAATTCCGTCCAGGTGTGATGATCGGTGTGTCCCCAGTGGTGTAGGGGTCAGCGCAACTGCCTAGAAAGCAGGAGACCCGGGTTCGAATCCCGCCTGGGTACAAATTATCAACTTTAATGTCATACATTCCGAGTGTGAATAGAAAAAGATAAACTCAGGGAAAGAAAAGAGAAAATTCTTGAAGTTTGACACTTACTCGTTTCTTTGACGACGCATGCTGATGGTCGTCATCTTCCAACAGCCTATTACCGCTTCTACCGTTCCCTCCATTAGCCGAAGGAGAAGCACCTGTGCACCAGAATCTTCTGATACCAGTGTAACAGGATGTACACCAGTGCAACCACTGCTGACTCCAGTGTAACGGCATGGGCGTTGGATGCACTGCTGAGTGGCAGGAGTCGGCCTCCCCACGACAGCCGTGCATTGTGGCGACCAGGGGACCGAATGTCAAGTCAGCGGTTTGCAACTTAGTCGTGCGATGGTTAAAGTCGGAGGGGAAAAGCTAAAGATTTGGATTTTTTTTAATAAATTAATTTCCGTATCATGTTGCTAGGGGAGGAGCGCCGATCCGTACACTCCACATACCTTGGAGTATTTAGCCTTCCCCTAATTATGGAATCTACACTAATCACAGACACTGGTACCCCTGAATCTAGTAAAAAATTACTTTCTGAACCATTCACTATGCCCACCAAGCAACAATCCGCCTTTGCCATAATGACTGCAATATTCTTATTTACTGGGAATGTTTTCCAATGAACGAGTTATTCCCATTCCTATCATGGAGTCGCATTCTTCATTTGTCAAATTCGCTTTACACTGCACCTTCAAGTGACCTTTTGTACGAATACAGTAACAAATCTATCTTGAAGGAAAAATATTTTTAATAACACGATATTGCTCAGTAATCTCGTAACTCATACCTTTGAGCATTTATCTTGCGGATTCTATTCGTTAAAGTCGCCACAGTTTTGCTTGTTTTCTGTGGTAATGCACTCAAGTGTCTAATAAGGGGAAAATTATGCTTTTGGAGGTAGAAACTTCATAAAACTCTAATGAAGTAAAATAATAAACAATAAGATATTAATTTTACAGATTCGTTTCTGCAACCTATTAAAAAATAGAACATGTATTCAAGAAGTGTATAGGAACCTTAAATTTTATGTTATTATCACGCTCTAAATATTCCAGTTCTAAAAGTGGAATCAGCGGAAATCCATTTCAAGTTATTGGTTTCGTACTGTTTCTGATTTAATTCGAGCCTCTTTAGGGATGGTTCACTCATTATACACCTTCAACACTTTAGAATGTCGTCCGTTTGCAGGCAAAAAGTTATTACAATCTGAGTAAACATACGAGACATCACCCACAGCTAATCTAGATTGAGCAAGTGTATCTGCCTTAATAAAGTCGAATTGACATTACATTTTGCTGGCAAACATTACACAATATGAATAATTCTTTAATGTTACAATCAGCTGGTTTGTTCTACTGAATCTGAAAAAAATTCAGGCTAATAAATATGAGGAAATTTATCATTCGCATCAAAGTCAGTGAAGTGTTAAGATCCTGTAAAATAGTTTTTTTTACCTATTGTGTTATTTTGTTTTACTTTTGAAAAGACATTTAAATCACTGCTGAAACCAATGAATTAATATGTCGAAACTAAATTCTCTTTCAAATTAAACTCAGCAGCCCAACAGGCTTCCTAAATGGAATTCCACTACGAGATTTATTATGTACAGGATCTAACATTGTTTGTCTTACTTCATACCCATGAAATATGTGCTTACATGTACAGTATACAGTTACCAATAAACACAT
Source organism: Locusta migratoria (assembly GCA_026315105.1). Taxonomy (NCBI): domain Eukaryota; kingdom Metazoa; phylum Arthropoda; class Insecta; order Orthoptera; family Acrididae; genus Locusta; species Locusta migratoria. The sequence continues at coordinate 332,527,485 of CM048755.1, read as the reverse complement.
AGGTACAGAAACTACATGTCTACACTGGTAGTTCCTATAATTTATGAATATTGTCAATATACATACATTGCCAATGTTGAGAAATTCCAGGTCCTCATAACTGACAGATGGGAATATTACTAGCAGATGTACTTTGTAGTTCTTAAAATAAACGAGCAGTGCTGTTCCAAGTTTCACCTTGGGCAACTTGAACTTACGATGAGGTGCTTTCCCAACTTCTCCTTTGAAGAGTTATGCATTTGCCCCTGCATGTAGGCATCCAAATGGTCAAAGGTCAGACTATATCTAAGACTACTGTTGTGTCACTGTTTTTCATGCCAAGAAATCTTAATACCATAATTAATTACATGGTTTACCGATATCCAAATACTGATAATGAACTATACATGAATCTGTACATTCAAGTTAATCTGTATGCTATTGGCTTATTTTAGGACTTAGTTCAATTAGCTATTTTTGGCGACATTTTTAATGCCAAACTATAAACTAATTAAACTAAATTTGTTTTGTATTAATATTTTCAGTGTAAGGAAGCACTATAGAAATTTATGCAATGCTTCGTATTTGGTTTCTTACACTTACAAGACCCATATTCATCATTGATATGTGTTATCATATAATTTATAATCAATCATATGATCTGCTCACTTTCAGAAACGCTTAAATAAGTAATTGAAAATGAAAAACACCATAAAATAAACTGTGTTCATTTTCTGGTAATGTGAAGACCATTTGTTAATTTGGAAATATTAAAATAACTTCATTAAAACTGTTCTGGAATTAATTTGTTACAGAATTTTGGTAACATATTACATATGACATCCTGCTGTTGTGAAACCGGTTCAGTAGATGTTCTTACTTAGACTAGCTGATCATGTGACATTTCAACTCTTATATTGACTGAAGTAAATTGCTTCTGACGAAGTCTAAATTACGTATAAATTATCAAAGCCCATAATGATCGCTAATTCAATTGAAACCAGCTTCATCATGAAAGGAATATTTGTGGATATGCAGATCAGCTGCTGTGTAGGGAGAAACAGTTGACATTTTGTTGAAAGAACAGCTGAGCTGTCAGGTGTGATGAGGAAATGTACAGTCAGTGCAAGAAGCTGTCAGTCAAAATTCTTATTAAGGAAATTTCAGCGTACATATATTGTGCAACATGGTATAAGTATGTATTTCAAAGTATCACATGAAATTTTTAGACTTTGTTATTAACAGACGAAAGTTGACCATAATAACATTATTGTAAGTCAACATATGATAAAAATACTTCCTTGACCGAATTCATTTTACTTTTTCCCTTTGTTAAATTACGTTTCCGTCATATAAATAAAGTTGCCCTTATAACTATAAAATCCCATTTGTAAGTTTTTTAATGTATCTTTGTTTCTACTTAATAGTTTATGTAACTATTTTTATGTGAAATAAATGTAATATATTCCTATGTAAACAATCTACATATCATCAAGCTTGTATCTTTTGTATAAATAATCGCTGTACGAAGGTACATCATTTCATATGTGTGCACTACATTCAGTTGCTAGCTGATGATGGCATAAGAAGCCAGATACTAATTCACGACCATATAAACTTTGTACAACATTTGCCAGTTATTGTTGGCTATATGATATTATTACATGAAAACTTGAAACACGAGCTACTGTTATCTATTTAGTGAAACAGTTAAGATTATGGTATCTCATCTCAATATTTTAGGTACTACACACAAACAGTATCTAAAGACATATGAAATGTGTTAGAAAAGTAATGAGACTGAGTTTGCACCTACAGAAGTTTTTAGATTTTTTAACAATAATGTTATCTCCTTCAAAGTAGTCTGCTTGGGCAGCTATTCACAGGCGGAGTCGTTGTTCCAACTGGTGGTAGCAGCGCTGGAAGTCTTCGACTGGTATTGCTTTTAACTGGTCAGTCACATTCTTTTCTCCAGAATTCCAAAATGACGTTCTTTTAGGACATGTTTCAATATCGAGAAAAGTGAAAAATCGAAAGGACTCAAATCAGGTGAATAACAAGGTTGAGGAACAGCAGCGATACGTTTTGAGGTCAAACATTTACTGATGGAAAAGGCCGTGTGACACGGGGCATTGTCATGATGCAGCATCGACTTGTCTGAAATGTCTGGTTTCACATAAATCACTCTTTTCCTGATCGTTTTAAAGACACTTTTATGAAATACTTGGTTCACAGTTGGTCCTGGTGGAGCAAATTGTGAGATGTTAAAAACAAAGCAGCATGGTCTTGATCTATGATTTGCTCTGTTGACATTTCTTCGGCTGAGGAGATAATGGAGTGTTTCACTCTTTGCTTTGTCGCTTGGTTTCAGGATCATAATCAAATATCCCTGATTCATCACCTGTGTATTGAGGAAGTCTTAGTCATTTGCAATCCTCTCAAGAATATCAACACACACGTATTTTGATTGTCTTGTTCAGTTATCAGGTTTTTCGACACCACTTTGACACAAATCTTTCGCATTTTCAAATCGTTTGTCAAAATTTGATGTATAGTGAAAGTATTTAAATTTAACTCTTTAGACATCACCCTTATTGTTAAACGATTGTCGTATCTCGTAAGAGCCCCCGCACGTACAATGTTTCGGTAGTTTTGATGTTGCAGGTCTCACTGAGGTCCATCTTCAACATTTTCTCGGCCTTTTAAAAAGTATTTGTGCCAGCGAAAAACTTGATCTCTTGATAAACAATGTTCCCCATATGCTTGTTTCAACCTTTCAAAAGTCTCACTCACGTATTCACCAAGTTCAACGCAAAACTTTATTGCACAATGTTGCCCTAAATTCCGATGCTCCATTTCTGTAACACACAACAGAAACACAGCTTCACTTATGGTACTGTCAAAATTACTGTGTTAGGTGTATGGTGTTGCAACTCAGCTGAGGAAGTGGAAGGGATAAACAAACCATTCTGCCACAGGCCGTTGCCACATCACCCGCAGTGTTGCCTGTCTCGTTAATTTTTCAACTCACCTTATATACATTCTACAATTAACGTTTTACAATATTTCTAGAAGGACAACTTTGAGTATATACATAAATTCAGCCGTATTTTTCTGTTGCCAGTGGACTTTTCTATTCAAATAACTACACCCAATGTTTTTAATTTTTTTAGTATCCGTGCAACACTCTTTGTGGGTTGATAAGCTTTGCAGCTACCTATAGTTCAGGTATTGATATCCAATATAACGTGGCAGAGTTGCTACATATATTCAGATATCGATAACAAAACTCATTAGTTGCTACAAGCTTGCGCCTACAATAAGGTGCACCTCCGAGAGGATTTTTCTTTAACCGTGTGTTATCCTAATGAACAAGGGCATCGGTGATAACATTCAGTGCGGTGAACATCAGTTGCATTGCGAAACAAAACAGTGATAAAGTTACCAGGCGTCAGAAAGAGCAATATTATCAAACAAAATTACCACTAAAAAAATTCAATTTACGGTCGCCAGTCCTATAGGGACAACAATTACCAAGTATCTCAATGACTCGATAATTACTGAATAAGTAAAATATTTTCTAAAAATTTAGAGAACATTAATAAACGTAATTTAAATGCAACACTTATGTAGTGTGGTTGCTTTCTAAGGTAGCAGACAGCCTCACCATAATCTATACTTGTAAGTAAGCATTATATGGAAATGGAAAAATACAATTAAAGTCCTTGCTACAACCAACAATGTGCTGAATGGAAAAATCTAATATTCTATAGGTAATTATTAAACTTCATACACTAACTTAGCCAACTTTCAGTACAGGCCTACTTCACAATATTCATGAATAACTTTAAGAAAAAAAAAATCTTATTCTGTGTTACCATAGTGTAAGTCAGCGGTTTGCAACTTAGTCGGGCGATGGTTAAAGTCGGAGGGAAAAAGCTAAAGATTTGGAAAAATTAAAAAAAACTTCCGTACCATGTCGCTAGGGGAGGAGCGCCGATCCGTACAATCCCTTCCCGTTCCCAAGAAGGGTGGTTGGGGGGGGGGGGGTTCATGTGATTGTTGGTTTCTTTAAATGCTAATTCAGAGGGCCAGTAAATTCCATTAACACAAATTTCAGAAAATTATAACAAACAAAATTGAACTAACAAGAAGTGTTTAACAGAGACTGCTATCAAAAAGTAAGGCAAATTACACTACATATATATTCAATTAACAACATATCAGCTTTAGATTTCTTAATATACTATATGGTTTTTAGTTCTTTTTAGTTTCACACTACTAGTTCTACGCTAATTGTTCATGTCACTAAAGAAATTGCACAGATTTTTTGAGAATATAGGTAGCTACAACAAGTTCAAAATACATTTCACGTTTTTAAGTGAATAAGTTCGTAGTATTGGTTGGAAGTAGTTGATGAAGTTGGTTATCGATTGTGTAACGTGTGGCTACTAGATTTGATGCACTAGGCCATACGGCCGAAATACCTGAGTTGAGTGTACATTACTGGTCGGTGCCCGTCGGCGCAGCGGGCCGAGGGCGTGGTCCAGGGGCATCTCAGAGCGTCCCGTAATGTCCAGGTGGCCGACTCCTCGGAATCCGTCCTGTGGTAAGAGCCTGGCTCCGCAGTGGGTGTTGTACATGGCTGAAACTCACCCGCGCGGGCATCAAATAAGGCTTATGGTGGGATGGTGGCACATTTTCGTCCACCGACCCTTACAACGGGGTGCTCATGGCACGTTAAACATTTAGGAGTCACGCTCCTAAAGGATACGACAATTAACTCATAAGGGTTGATTTGATACAATACATAATATTGAGTAGCACTAGCTAGACTTGGTAGTATTAAGTGTTCTAACGTTACTGATTGTGTGTTGTTTATGACATATGACTGTTGGTGTAACAATGTAGTAAAATTGTAGTTATCAAGGTGCATCATGATAATGAAACTGGGTGTAGCAATCTAGTTTTTACTAGAGTCTCGAATTATTAACTGAGTTGGCAAAAACAACATCCAATCAAATAAATGAGAAATGTGTGACATATCACTTAAGTATATACAAAGTGAGTTACATAGGTTTCGTAAGTGACGTGTGAAACAAAGGTACATTGGTGTAGAGCGAGAGTGTGTTACAATATATCTGGTTGATGATAATTCTATGCAATACAAGTGTGAAAATGGTAACATTTGAGTGGCATAAAGTAAAGGTGAACATTGGTACTAAGTAGGCTTCTGCTAAACCTTAACCATTTCTACAAAAGAATCAGTTGTTAATATGCTAAGGTAGTAATCATTGTGGTCACAAAATTAGTTTGGTTGTGGCTCTGGAAACGGCACTGTCAAAGAGCATAAGCAGACTATTTCATTCCCTAACTTATCTTAACGACAGAAAGCTATGAAGCAACCTGTTGAGTGTCAAATGTAATAGAAACCTGCTCTGCTGCTTTAGCCTTAACTGTACCATACACATAACACAATGAAAGATGATGGCTGAGCGCAGCCGGCAGTGCATACTTAATACTAAAACACTTATGACATTGCGAGAATAAACAACAACTTTTTCTTTTTCTTTTTTTTTTTTTTTTTTCTTTTTTTGGCTAATTATCATACTGTGGCATAGCGAGAAGGCTCTTTGGCCGTAATTGAAACGTATGTATCGGTTCTTTGACCGTGATTTTGCTCTAAGCAGATTTCTTTGTTGTATAAGGGCGTTAGCTAGACTCCGATAAGTGAGCACGGTGGATATGGTCCCACTGAGCAGGGAACAGTGAAACATATGGTATACCATGGTAGATTGATTCGTTGAATAGTTGTGTGACTAGTCATGTGAACGTAAGGAATATGTTTGCTTTGACTATAATGGGTACTTGTGAGACAGATGAGGAGGTGTTTGCTTTTTTCGGTGCCTTTTGACAGGGCGCGGTTCCGGTGGTGCAGTTGGTTCTGCTGATGCAGGTTGCAGTTGTCGCCCATGATAAGGACGCAACCTGTCAAAATGGACTATTGAGGTCCGGTCTGCTAATTGCAGCTCTACATTGACAGGAGAGGTCAACCGCAGAAATTCATATGGACCTCATATGGACGTCCTCTGTTTGAATTACTCTAACCTTTCGGCTGAGGGCGTCGGTGTTTTGGTGGAGTTTGCCGGGTGTATGACGAACTTCATAGCCGTATTCCGACAGTTGGAGGGTCCACCACATTAGGCGGCTGCTTGGATCTTTTAAATTTAGTACCCACTGTAGGGCAGAGTGGTAAGTGTGTACTGTGTTTTTTCGACCAAAACAGATAGCACCAAAAATGGATAATCGCAAAAAGGAGCGTGAGGCCTTCTTTTTCTGTTGTGCTATAGTTACATTCTGCTTGATTCAGTTGGCGGGACGCATAGCCTATGGGGTGCTCTACCCCATCGACCTCTTGACTTAATACACAGCCACAGCCAAGATGACCACGCTGTCGTGGGGAGGCCGACTCCTGCCACTCAGCAGTGCATTGCGGCGACCAGGGGACCGAATGTAAAGTCAACAGTTTGCAACTTAGTCGGGCGATGGTTAAAGTCGGAGGAAAAAAGCTATAGATTTCGAAAAATTAAAGAGAAAATAAATTAATTTACGTACCATGTTGCTAGGGGAGTAGCGCCGATCCGTACAATACCTTTCCATTCGGAAGAAGGGTGGTTTGGGGGGGGGGGACGGTTGATATGATTGTTGGTTTCGTTAAATGCTAATTCAGAGGGCCAGTAAATTCCATTAACACAAATATCAGAAAATTATAACAAACAAAATTGAACTAACAAGAAGTGTTTAACAGAGACTGCTATCAAAAAGTAAGGCAAATAACATAACATATATATTAAATTAACAACATGTCAGCTTGAGATTTTTTAATATACTATATGGCTTTTAGTTGTTTTTAGTTTCACACTACTCGTTCTACGCTAATTGTTTCTGTCACTAAAGAAAATGCACAGATTTTTTTGAGAATTACAACAAGTTCAATATGCATTTCACATTTTTAAGTGGATAAGTTCGTAGTATTGGTTGGAGGTAGTTGTTGAAGTTGGTTATCGATTGTATAACGTGTGGTTTTTAGATTTGATGCACAAGGCCGTACAGCCGAAATACATGAGTTGAGTCTACATTAGTGGTCGCTGCCCGTCCCTGTCACGGCGTCGGCGCGTCCGTAACTTATCTTAACCACAGAAAGCTATGAAGCAACCTGTTGAGTGTCAAAGGTAATAGAAACCCGCTCTGCTGCTTTGGCCTTAACTATGTCATACACATAACACAATGAAAGATGATGGTTGAGCGCAGCTGGCAGTGCATACATAACCCATTTCTTCCCAAAAATAGAAATTGTGAAAAAGTGTTGTATTTAGTCATCAGGTTCTCTTTAAAATAATTGAAATAACATTACAAATATTACAAACTAGCAGTATGTGTTGTAATTTGCACCACCCATAATGTTGCGCTGTTTCCTAGTAAAAAATAGAAAAATTAATTTTTGTGATCACATTCTTCTATTTGTTCAAACTGTGCAATATTGTCTATTGTATGATAACTCTGACTTACATTGATGGTATCACTCATGAAATATTGAAAAACACTCTGTGTGAAGCTGAACTTGACATTTCTTGTGTATGTAGATCGTCGGACGTTTGTAAATCTTGCATCTTTTTAGGAAGTGTTAAGGTAATTGTGAATCTTTAACACATATACAGAGAGCTCGTGAATGCCTTTTAACATATGTGTGGTGAGTTTTGTATAGTAAGTCCATTTCGACTGCATTTTGCAAGCCTAATTTTGTATTGCGTGTACGCAACACTGGGAAGAAATGGGTGCATACTAATACACTTATAACATTGAGAGACTAAACAATAACTAAACAAATGATGTAACTGTTTGTTGGAGAGTAAAGATATACTAGTATTTAAATGCTCTGGGCAATTGATACTTGTTGTGTAGTGTCAGTCACGTTATGGGAACAGCCGTGCCGTCCCGGTGGTTTCTTCTTTTATTTTATTTATTTATTTATTTATTTATTTTTGGTTAATTATCATACTATAGAATAGCGAGAAGGCTCTTTGGTCGTAATTGAAATGTATGTATCGGTTCTTTGACCGTGATTTTGCTCTAAGCAGATTTCTTTATTGTATAAGGGCATTAGCTAGACGCTGATAATTGCGCACGGTAAATAGGGTCCCACTGAGCAAGGTACAGTGAAACATATGGTATACCATGGTAGATTGATTAGTTGAATAGTTGTGTTAGTTGTGTGACTCGTCACTTGAACGTAAGGAATATTTATGTTTTGACCGCAATGGATACTCGTGAGACGATTGAGGAGGTGTTTGCTTTTTTTATTAAAATCGGGATATATTAGCAGGGGAGCAAGTGTGAGAATGTGTTTGATTTTTTGGAAAGCTGTCACAATCTTTTGACCAATTAAATTGAGCATCTTACTTTATCAAGGGGTTTGGCTATCTTTGCAGTTTTCTGCAAATCTAGGGTAATAATTACTGAGGCCTAAAAATTTTGAAGTTCTTTGACATTAGTAGGAGTGGGGAAGGTACTGACTTGATTTTGAGCAAAATGATATTTTTTCTAATTTTAAACTAAGGTTAGCATTTTGAAGTTTGGCAAACACACTGCAGCGATGTTCTACATGTTCCTGAATGGTTTTAGAGAAGATTATAATATCATCAAGGTAAACTAAACAAATAGTAGGTATTAGTCCTGTTAACAGTAGATCAGCGAAACGCTGAAAGGTGGCAGGTGCGTTTCGCAGCCCGAATGGCATACTGATGAACTCATAGAGCCCACTGGGAGCTACAAAGGCGGTTTAAGGCCGATCTTGCGGCGCTATGGGGATCTGGTGATATCCACTTTTAAGATCTAGTGTGGTAAAGAACTTAGTCACCCAGTCGGTCTATAGTTTCATCAACGCGTGGAAGTGGGTAGTTACCCGGAGTTGTCCCCTTGTTCACTGCTCGCATGTCCACACACATTCTGTAGCTTACCTCGCCATTCAGACTCTTCTTTCTTATCATAATTATGGGACTGGACCAAGGAGAAGAGGATGGTTGGATGATGCCTGTGGCAAGCTCTTGTTGGATGGATTCATCTACCACTGATTGAAGATGATACGGTATTCTGTACGACTTTTGCCGGATTGGACGAGCGTCACCGGTGGAAATCTCATGCTCTACTAAATTTGTGTCTGGCAAATAATCCCTATCTTCGAAGAGCCAAGAAAATTCATTTAAAACTGCATTAATTGAGTGTTGATCTGATGGGGATAAATGTTGCAATTTGTCAGTAAACATTTGCTGTAGGTGGGAGCTGAGTGAGCGAATCTGTTTTTTCGGTAACCTTTTGGTAGACCTTTGCTGCTTTGTCGGTGCGAGAGATATATCTGAGGCTTCCATTATTGAGACACTTGCTAACACAGGGTTCTATTCGATTTCAGTGCGGACTCACCCACACTTTTGTCAGAGGAAACTGTCCAGGCTTCCTTGACTTTGTGTGGCTGTACCGATCTGATTTCGGAGCTAGATCGGCTGAAACGGTGTTCATGACCACCGAATCGCACGGTCGCAGTTCCGTAATCGATTAATTCCGCCGGCCGCGGTGGCCGAGGAGACTGAGGCGCTCCAGTCACGGTCTGCACGGCCACTACGATCGGGGGTTCGAATCCCCCCTCGGGCATGGATATTTGTGCCGTCCTAGTTTGTAAGTAGTTCATAAGTAGTTTGTAAGTTTAGGGACTGATGACCCCGTAGTTAAGTCCCATAAACTATACAAACATTTGAACATTTTTGAACATTTGATTAATTCCCTATACTTCCGCAAGAAATAATCCCCTAGTATAATATCATAGACCACGTGCTTCCCTGGCGAACCGGTAATGAATGTTATTGAATTGGAACTTAATTTTGCAACTGCCAATTGGTTCGATTGTACCTGTCCCAATTCCCGACAGAAGGCATCACGGGGGTTGTAATTTTTTATCTTTACAATGAGCAAGAAAAACTCTGCTTCCTCTAAAACCACCGCATTTCTGACGGGACCCCCACTAAGGGTGTAAGTTTTGCAGACAATATATCGAATTCTGTCGGCAAAAGCCTCGAAATATTCTTGCGACTTTTGCCTCAAGGTGGACAACTGATCACGGTAATAGCTGACAGACCTTTTGTCAGAGTAACGCTCCATTAATCCGGCCACAAGGACCTCAAAACGTGATGCGTTTTTAAGACATTCAACAGATTCTACATATATCCGCGCATCACCTGCGAGTTTCATACGTAGTACATTTAGTAACATATCGTTCCTCAATTCACAGAGACGACCGGTATATTCAACATTTTGAACGAACGTTTCCACACTTTCACAGGGTTTGCCGGAAAAGGAGGGCAAAAATGTGATAGCAGGCAAGATAGTGGCAACAGAAGGAGCGGCAGTTACAATGCTAGAACTGGGGGTAGACGGAGTGCCTACCGCGATGGAATTCTGCGAAGCAGGAATTTGTCTCTGCTCTGCTTCATGCAATCTATTTTTTAACTCATAGTTCTCTAATAAGAGTCGATTTAGTCGTTCTTGTAGAGCAGCAATGGGGTCGCTATCAGTTGAATCGGCCGAATGCTGGTAGGAGAAGTTAGTATAAAAAAATCAGTCTGACGTCACACAGGATGTTGCTGTGGTGCGGCGTCGACGACGGCGTTAGTGGCGGCGTTGGTGGCAGCTGACGGTGGCGTTGCGCCGACAAGTGAATATGACGAGGCGTCGTGAAGGCGCGATGAGCGTTGACCTCAGGACCCCTGGTTGGGATCCCGGAACGGACCCTCAGGTGTTGAGATGACATCATCAGGATGTGGCGTCGGGAGTGGCGGCGGGGACCGCCACGCCTGGTAGCGTCCGCCTGCTCTGACCGCAGTCAGGTTCGCCAGGCAGCTACGCTGCGCGCCGTGGCGCCACGTAAGGCACGCGCTCAGGCGCGCCGAGTTCAGATGCGCCGAAATCGAGCCACCTCGTCGTTCGGAATAATTGCCCCTACTACTTAATGCTTGTGATAGCGGACCGTAAGGTGGGCCTATCACGCGGGTGACACCAAGGGGGGGGGGGGGGGGGGGGGAATGATGCAGCTCACCCACCGACTCTGCCCCAGAGCCAAGGATTCTTCTGACTTGAGCTGCCAGGTTCAGTGTGCCGTTTCCAGCACACTGGTCCCCTTCGACAGCCCAATCATTGACGATTTCACCAGGCACATGCGGGCAAGTACTCCCCGCATGGAGAGGCGGATGCATCCCTTGCCCTTCGCCCGACCTCCCACCCGAATTCAAGGTCCATTCCCACTCAGGTGGTGGACCGGTCACCCAGTCATTCAGGGGTCTGGACCCAGCTAACCTAGCCGCGCCATGTCACCACAGCGACGGTTTGGCGAAACATGTCCTGGATACCCAGGGACACAGTGGAGTTCACTTGCCGATGCAACTCAGGATGATGGCGTGCTCCCCTGATGAGGGAGGAGAGCAGCGGCGGCAGCAACAGACAGCAGAAGCGCACATTGTCGATGTACACCTCCGCCGTCCGGCCATCTGTACGCCGTTCAACCTCTCTGGGGTCAGATGGTCGGTTCCTGACGCAGCTCCCCCTTCGCCACTCACCCTTCGCTTTCGCCTCAGGTTGTGTCCTTCAGTGGGCAGTGATGCCCAGACTTGACGTGTTCCAGGAGGTGCTGGTTGCACCCCTCGCACCTTGTGAAGGTGGAAAGTGCCACTTGGGTAGGAGAGGCTATGTAAGACGCTTCACTTCCCCAGAGACTCCCTGAAGACTGGAGAACCATGGGTACCGAGAACAGATACGACCATGGCCCTACCTCCCAGGTCTCAGGGTGGCTCGCGAGGGGACAGTTTCTTTTTTTCTTTTTTTTTTAAATCCTTTATTCTTTAATTAATACAATAACCCATTACCTATTGCTAAATGGGTCCTATTATACTACTTCATTATTAATTACAATTGACTTCATTTGATACAATTTTCATCTGGCAATTATTGTTTTGATCTACTATTTTATTTACTGTGTCTTGTGTCATTGAGGTTTTGGCTTTGTTTTCGTTTGTTTATTTTGTTGTGTGATGCGGCATGTGTCGCTGTGTATCCTCCCGTTGCAGTGTTGACAGGTGTGCCAGAATTGTATAAACCTACTTTTTCGGTCTTTGTCTGTTGAACTAAATCCAACAGATGTGCCCCTGGCGCAGGGCTGGCCCTTTCCACTGCAGATACTGGGAGGATGTTGTGTTTGTGCTATTTACCACGATATCTATTCTAACTTAAAACTAAATGTCTTGTTCAGTGATTGGCTGTGACAAGCCCTCCCGATCCCAAGTGTGGCGGGTTCCGGCCATTGCTGGCGGCCATTCCACACCTCGGCGGCACGATTCTGGCACAGCAGTCGCAATCTGGTAATGAGACTCATAATCGGTTTATGTATTGATCCCTGATGTGTTGGGATACAATATTCGTCATGTTGTTAAGGACGTTAAAAGTGTTTCCATTTTTTAGAAAAAAATATTCAAATGTTTGTAAAGCTTAAGGGATTTAACTGCAGGGTCATCAGTCCCTAAACTTACAAACTACTTATGAACTACCTTATACTACAGACGACACAAACATCCATGCCCGAGGGGGGATTCGAAGCTCCGACGGCGGACGGCCACACGCGCTCCAGTACGTGCGGCTAATCCGCCGCGGCGTTTTTTAGAAGTTCCTTCACATCAGTATGTGGAAGCAGCTGCCTGTGCTGGAAAATCAAGTTGTCGCATGCCAGACAATCAAATATGACGTGTTACGGTGTTCCTTCCAACACCCACACCCACAGTCACAGTGAGATAGTGTATGAGCCCCCGAGATGGCTGGAAATACTTCATCTGTAATCTCTCCCTGCCATCACGGAGGAAGTTGTATGTTCTTCTCCCAGTGTCGTCCTGGTCCCAATACTCTTGCCAGAGCTGGAGACCCCTTTCCCTAATTGCGATCTTCCCATCCACTATGGCTCCCATTATTTCCTGGATTTTGTCCAAATTCCCCTTTTTCAACTATTACCCCGAAGCCAACTCCCATATCCTGATGTTATGGGGACAAAGTCCCATCAGCATCAGGAGGGAGCAGCTAGGCGAGGTCCGGTATGCCCCGATTGAGAGAAGTATGATGCTCCTTTGAACTCTCCTCACTGCCACTGTGGGTGCCACCCTGGTGAGCCTGTGGGCCCAGCTGCCGGCTCTGTAACCCATTATCGATGCAAGGATGCTATTATGATAGAGTTTGATGAGATTGGGTGGGAGATAGAATCTCCGATGCCCAATCCCCGCAAGCCTATTTAGTGCAATCAGCGCTCTGTCTGCCACTGCATCGATATGGGCTGCGAAGTCCAGCGTTCGTCCAGGATCATGCGCAGGTATCTGGCCTACCTCCTACGAATGATGGCAAAACCGTCTATTCTTACTGTCGGGTTTCTGACTAGATTACCCTTCAGCAGAAAGTAGTTTGACTTGGTAGGTGCAATACTCAACTTCGTTTTTTGGCACCATGTGTTGAGAATGTGCATTGCTCTTTCAAGTTTTGGTTCGAGATCTTCCCTACTTTTCCCGCCGACCATCACGAGGAGGTCGTCTGCATAGGCTATTACCTCTGGCATGTCTGGACTGTTATGCATGTCATTTAACAAAGGCACCATGTTAATATCCCAAAAGAGTGGCCCCAGAACAGAGCCCTGGGGACACCCCTTTGTGATCCTCTTGCTCACTGATCCGCTAGGGAATAATAGCCGAACCTCCCTGTCCATTCAGTAAACCCTAAGACACCCATAAAGCAGCCCTGGACACTCGATCTCCCACAAGCAAGAGAAGAGCGAGGGCCACCAGAGGTTTTTTGAAGGCACCAATGATGTCCACCATAATGCCTACCACATATTTCCACGGAGTGGAGCTGCATACCTTGGCCATCACAAAGATTGCTTCACATGCAGAGCGCCCCACCCGAAAGCCATACTGTCTACTGCTCACCCCACACAAAACTTGGTGTGCTTATATTTGGTCAGCCAGGAGCCTCTCAAGTGCCTTTCCTAATACGTCGAGGAGGCATATGGGCCGATAGAACTTGGCGAGTGCCACATCCTTATCAGGCCCCCTTTTTATGTTGACGACATCTGCCTTCTTACAGGGGAACGTCCCTTGTCTCAGACACTCGTTGTATAGTCGAATCACTTGAGGGTCTATCCTGGGGGTGAGGAACTGCAACACTTCGGAGGTGATCCGATCCTGCCCTGGGTTTTTCCCCCTTTTCAGGTTTCTGAATAGGTCTGCCACCTCCTCTTCAGAGAAGGGGTAGACTATTCTGCCGTTGTTGTACGGGAGGGCATCAGTTGCCCTCACTTTCGCCTGAGTGTCAGAGTCAGTGTCCAGGTCGTCATAAGAAAGTAGAGACCCGAGCATGACCTCAGCAGTCTCCTGCCAGGTTTCTGTGTACCAGTCTCCATCCCTGACATCACCATAGCTGAGTGGATTTTCTCTCTGACCAGTTCGTAGGGGTGCCCCAAGGGTCCATTGCAAGTTGTGATTTCACGTATTGCTCCCAGCTGTGCAGGGTGGTTGACTGAAGTTCTTTGAAAAACTGGTCTTTCAGGTTTCTATACTGCTGGAGCCAGTATTGTTTGCACTGCCAGACCACACTCCTCTGGCAGTAACGCCTTGCCCTCTAACGTCCTGCCGCAACCGCTGCAGTTCTGCAGACCATGGCGAAGGGGAGGCTGCGATGGTCCTCCTCCTGAGTGCTAAGGCACACTCATTGCATGAGTTATGCCATCGACCAGATCCTGTGCGCAGTTGTCAACATCCAAGTCAGCGTACGGGAATGTTGGCAAGCCACAATCCCTCTCTAGGTGTTGCCAATCCGTTTTGTTAAAATTGTACTGTCATTCCCACCCTGCTTCCCAGCCACACTCTTCTCCACCTATATCGAAAGTGATCAGATTATGGTCACTTGTCACTTTCTCATGGACTCTCCAGTTCTTGATATCGTTGATCGCGTTGTACGTGGCCAATGTGACGTTGATGTTTGTACCTTCTCCTCTGCCCCCAGTGTAGGTGGGCGGGTTGCCAGGTTTGTTGGCAATGATCAACTGGAAAGCCATGATGGCTTCTTCTTCACATCTCTGCCATCTCGAGTGCAGCTGTTCCATAGGGGGGACCAGGCATTGAGATCTGCCATGACAACCACCCTCCGCCCATGCAGTTCCGTCATTACATGTACTAGGTGATCATGGTGTACGTCAATCACATCCCCGTACTGAAAGTACATGTTCACTAGTACCACTAGTCCTGTAGGGGACTAGAGTTCAACGAAAGTGCAGTGGGCGTTGGATAGCTGAGGAATGACAGTATTTCTCAGAGCTTTGTTGACTATGATGATTGCTGTTTTTGGGTCTGGGCCATTGGCACTTATCTTCCAGCAAGTAGCTGCATATGCCAGTTGTCCCGAGAGGGTGTATGGCTCTTGAAGACAGACCACCCCAAGTCTCATCTCGTCCACCAACCTACAAAGCTCCTGCATTACAAGTCGACTATTATGTGTGTTCAATTGTCCAATTGAGACTTTTGCCATTAGGAGAAGTACGTGTGGACGTTGAATTCTGGTCAGCTTTTGCTGGGATCCAGCGCTATCTTTCCGTTGGCCAGGACGACCTGTTTATAGATTTCGCCCAAGCTGAAAACTTCCCTCCTCCAGTCGAAGACCTTCTGAACAAGACTTTGCAGGGCTCGAGTTCGGTAGGGAGATTCATCGACCTAACATGAATTCTCTCAATGGCTTCCATCACCGGAGAGGTGACTTTCCTGCCATATTTGTGCCCGATGCACACGAGGTGCCATAACGCTGTGGCCAGGATCAATGGTTGTTCAAGGTTCACCAGCGGAAGCGCGAACTACAGGTTTGGGTATACTCATTGTGGGTCCACGCCTCGACACCACGCCCAAGTGTCCTTAGCCTTTGAGGGTTTAGCATTGGTGCTGGTAACTTTGTGTTCTTGAATGTCGTCCGATTTTTGGGGACTTGCGTCACCACTTGATGCCCCACATACCCAGGTGTTGAGGGCTGGTTTTCCCCCTCGCGAGAAGAGTTGAGCACCGAGGGCTCTGGCTTGGTTTGTATGCCAATGTGCTTAGAGGACGGTTTTTGCCAAGCATGCGATATTTGCTGACTGACGAAGATTTTGAATCTTTGAGCCCTTTCAGCGTCCCTCCTCTTCTTGCTGGGGGATTTTCTCTTCTTTTGAGGCATCCACAGCATGGAATTGGCACTAGCCATAATCGAAACGACAGATCAATCTCTGCTCGACAATTTTATAAGTGGGACAATTTAGTCCAATGGTGCAGCAGCTCTTTTTCCCCCGCCTCGAGCATGGTATGCAGATGGTGGCCTTTTTGCACTCCTTTCTCGAGTGCTCTTCGGAGCCGAAGCGAAAGCATATGCATTTTTTAGTACAGTGCTTCATTACGTGATCCATAGCACAACAAATTGTACCGTGTAATGACCAGGTAGTCTTTAACGTTGATCGCTGAATATCCCAAGTAGACCTTGCCCATGGCAGTCAGCACCCTCCACATTTTTCCCGAAACTTCAGCGACGTGATGGACTACATCCCGTCCGCGGGGCCCAGTTATGAACCTCAGTTTGAAGTCCTTATTAAATTCTTCAATTTCCACGTTTTCAAAATTTTGTGCTCTTATGCCCTCCATGACATCATCATCAGAGAAATCCACGGGTACATCATACAATATGACGAGCGGATTTAGCTTCTTGGGACCTTCACATTTAACTTCTGAGCAAAGCTTTTGATTTCCCAAGATCTTATCTTTGTCCTGCTCCGTCGCCACATCAACGATGACCACTTTTTGGTTGTCTTTATTCTCTTTATTTTTACCTTGTCAGTAACAGGATTTAATGTCTTTCTGAAGATTTCTTTACTTTCTTGATGTTTTGGCCGGGCAGAGGTCTTAAGAGGACCGAACTGCTCGGCTTCTGTACACCTTATTCTATATTTCCTCGGGTTGGGGGGGGGGGGGAGGGTTTCGGTGCGTGTCTTGATCGGATGTTATTTCAGTTTCTCGTTTTAGATTTCTAAATGCTCTATTGTACCTTCCAACTTGGCCTGAGAGACAGCACAAGCTGCAAGGCCAGCTCTTAGTTGTGTTAGAAAACTTTAATTCGCTTTCCTTTATTATCGACACAGTCCAGTAGAGCAGTTAATTTACTGTGCCAATCAAGCACTCCTGTCGGCTCTTGGTCATCAACCATTTTAGCCGCAGGGTCAGAATTTTTATCAGGACCTCCTCCACTCTTAGATGGGGAAGTAGAGGGTATGGTAGACGCACGCGAACCGCTTCAATTTTGGTAAGCCATATTCGATGGGAAATGGAAGAAATTGGAGGCCCATCTCTTGCTCCGGACGGGCCTCTCTGTCATGGGGGTGGGGGATGGGGGGGGGGACTTTTGCAGCTCTCCCACCGACTCCGCCCCAGGGCAAGGGCTCTCCTTTCTGAGCTGCCGAGTTCAGCATGCCGTTGCCAGCGTACTGGTCCCCTTCAGAGGTCTTTTCATCATTGATTTCACCCGACACATGTCAGCAAGTACTCCCCGCACTCTGGAGAGGCGGATGCACCTCTCGCCCTTCGCCCCTTACTAGCCTGAGCTCCCACCCAAGGGTCCACTCCTACTCAGGTGGTGGACCAGTCAGACAGTCGTTCAGGGATCTGAACCCAATTAACCTAGCCGCACCATGTGATCACAGCAACGGTTTTTTTCATATTATTATTATATCCTTCTCTACAAACCATCACCTAACACATTAATTGGTCTTACTATTCTACATGTGGTTACTGAGTACAATGATTTGAACTTGACTTGCAAAAATTAATCTACATTTGTACTTAATTTGTGACTACCATGCTTTCTTGAAATTACTATTGTCTACGGGGAATATGGGGGGGGGGACGTTAAACTAATATCTGCAGTGTCACAGGTGTGCCAGCGTTTTATAAACCTACTTTCGGCCTATGTGTCTGCTGAGCGAATCGCAGCAGATGTGCCCCTGGCACTGGGCACTTTTATTTATTATTTACCCTTCTTGCGGACCAGCTGCCTTTGGGTATATAGCGGGTCGTGATTACAAAATCTATGTGATACATTTACGCGACTATGATACATTATTTTCTTTATACATTTACAGTAATTAGATAAAAAATACAAGGAAAAGCGTAAAAACTTATCATAAGGAAAATGGAAAGGCAACTTAAAAACATCAACTATTTTAAGAAAAGAATAACAGAAGATAGGAAAGATTGGTTTGAGTGACAGTCTGAAGAATAAGAGAGGAAAGTCCAGGGTGGGAGGCCTCGGAATTTACTTCGAGCCCTGCCATCCTGGAGTTTTCTCATTTTGAAACTCTTATGATTGGCTGTATCTGTAGGTTACATTTCGCATGTGTTTATATCGTCCTCTGCGTCGGGGCTGTCATCTGTGGTGTAATTTGTACTGTTTGTGCTTTCAGTGTCAGATTCATCATAAGTGTTTTGTCTTCTGTTGTGGGTGTTTCGTGTTGCATTACGTCTTACGTTCTGTGTGTACTCGTGTTTTTTTCGTAGTGAGACTTCGTCCGTCAGCCTGTTCATTATGTCCCATCCGTTCTTATCTCGTATTAGTTCGTTTAGGTCTTTAGTCGTGTCAAACATAGTGTGAGCGTGTGTTTTGTAGAGCTGACAGTGTATGACAGTGTGTTCTGGGGTCCCAATATCTCCACACGTACAGCATGGATTGTCACTGAGACTCACACGTGTGAGGTGTGTGGGGTAGGGGCCGTGTCCCGTTAGGAAGTGGATCATACCCCGGCTGGGATTGATATGACCCATTCGAAGACGTTCCCTTATATTCGGGAAAAAGTCATAGACACGTCTTCCTTTCTCGCAGTTTTCCCATTCCCTTTGCCATGTGTCCATTCTCCATTTAATTAGTTGCCTCCGTTCTGTTACCTCTTGTCCAACAAGTTCGTGGACATTGTCGTATTTCCCCGCCTTCAGCCAGTACATAGCAGCTCTTAGTCGTATGGTAAGCTCTATTGGTGGTATACCCAGTACCACGCAGAGTGCTTCGTCTGAGGTAGTGTTGAAGGCTCCAGTTAGCCTTAATAGGACACTTCTTTGACCTTTCCTAACAGTGGCAATGTTGGTCTGTAGTGCCAGACGCTGTGCCCATGAACTGGCCGCGAAGCAGATTACTGATCGAAGAGGGCTATGTGGTATGTACGTAGTGTTTGAGTTGGTAGTCTGTACGTTGTGGTGTTTAGCCTGGCAAGTTTTTGAGTCATCTTGGTGGCCCTGTCGGTCGTCAGTCGTATATGTACATTAAAGGTCAAGCGTTCGTCCAATTGGACACCAAGATAACGTGTATTGTGTTTTCTGCGTATTTTGATGTTGTTGTGTTTTATTGTTGGGCTCCTGATTAGGGTTCCTTTTAGTAATATGTAGACGGTCTTATGTGCTGCCATTTGTAATTTGTTCTGTGTGCACCATTGTCCTATAGTTGTCAGGACATGTGTTGTCTTGTGTTCTAATTGCATTCTCGAGTCAGCTGTTACCAAAACAAGAAGGCCATCCGCATACGCGACAGTGCCTTTGACCAACTCCTGTTGCCCCAGTAGGTTCAGGAGTGGTTCAAAGGTTATGTCCCAGAAGACGGGTCCACAGATCGATCCCTGGGGGCACCCTTTGGTGATTTGCTTTACTACCTTTTGAGAGTCCTTACGCCATTCAACTGCCCTATTTTTGCAGTAGTCTAAAATACTGTTATAAAGGGCCTTAGGTACCCTTAGCTCCCGTAGTCTTGTGCACAGTGCCGGCCACCAAAGATTATCAAAGGCGCCAGCAATATCCACAAGAATGGCCAAAGCGTATTTGAGTGTTGTTGAGTGGACCATATCAGTTGCCGCATGTAGGGCGTCATCAATTGACTTGCCTCGTCTGAAACCATACTGCGTAGGATTAAGTCCTAGTAGCTCCCTTTGTGACTGTATACGTTCACACAAGAGACGTTCCTGGATCTTAGCCAGGTTGTTAATTAGGCAAATTGGCCTATAGGATTTGGGGTTCAGTGGGTCCTTGTCAGGTGCTTTTTTAATGATCACTGCATTTGCCAGTTTCCACGGAGCAGGTACCCGTCCCAGCCGTAAGGCATCATTTAATAAGTTGGTCATGAAGGGTATGATCTGTGGTGCGGCCATTTTGATGGTTTCTGAGTAAACTCCATCAGGGCCTGGTGCCTTCCTATTTCTTAGTTTGGAGATTGCAATGGCAACCTCTTCCTGTGCAAAAGGTATGGTGACGGCACCATTGTCATATTCAGTGTTGGTGTTGTGTCTGAGTGTTGTGTGGAACGCATCATCATCTGTGTTGGTGTCGTCAGGTAGGAGTTTATTTAGTAGATGCTCTGCTGAACTTCTCCATCCCTCGGTGTTTGTGCCGTCTTCACGTTTCAGTGTCGATAGGACAAAAGGTGTTTTGATGCGCTCCGTGCAAATTTTAAAAGGTTCTCCCCATATGTTTGTTTGTATCTGTTGTTCTATGTGTTTGTTCCAGTGTTGTTGTCTTGTCTGCAAGAGTGCGTCTTTGTAAGTCTTTTTGGCTGTCAAATAGAGTTGTTGACAGTATCGTTTTTCTTGCTCGGTTTTAGCCCTTTGGTACCATGTTCTCTTACGTCTTGAGTCCTGTCTTAGTGCAGTTAGTCTGTTGTTCCAAAGGGATCTATTTTTGTTCAGTTTTGCAGTCGGTACAGAGGAATTTTGCGCTGTCTGTAATATGGTCGTCAGAGCATGAGCTCTTAGGTCCACCGATCCCTTTAGTTCATTTATATGAGCGTCCTCTATTATATGTTGTAATTTGATTCTATCCGCTTTGTTAAAACGGAGTCGTCGTTGTGTCTCGTCGATGTGTGTACGTGTAGATGTTAGGTGCATTATGATGGGATTGTGGTCGCTGTGGATAGCACCGTCAAGTACCCGCCACCCTGTCACTAGTGGAAGGGTTTTGGAGTTGACAATTGTGATGTCTATACGACTAATAGTTCCACCCGGTCCTCTGTAAGTAGGCGGTTGGTTGGGTGAGTTAGCCTCAAATAGGTTATTGAGGTCAAGGTGTTGGTTGACCATTTCCCCTTTGACATTATTTGTGTTAGAGAACCAACGAGTGGACAAGGCGTTTATGTCCGTGGCAATGATTAAGTGCCTGTTATTAGTAATATTGGATAGGCAGTCTATGTAGTGTAGGTAGGGCTCAATGTCGTGCGAATATTTCGCATACATTGAGGCAACTACCCACTTAGTCCTTCCTATGATTATTTCCACAGTAACAAGGTGCGTGGTAGAGAGGTGAGATATCTGTGTGATGGTGTATTGCGGATTAGTGACGATTATGACTGCCATAGCGTCCGTATGGTGGATGGTTGTGTATTTGTGAGGCATTCCTGTAATTTTGCCGTTTCTTAGGTGTGGTTCCTGGAGGCACACAATGTCCACTTCCTGTCCCTCTATTAACCTGGCTAGTTCCATACAGGCGAGTGTACTACCTTGTGCATTTAGTTGTAGAATTTTCATGGGTAGTGGGTCCAAACCATGCATGTGGGACCCTCAAGTGTAGGATCTAGGTACATCCTCCTGTATGCTCTAGCCATGTCTCGGTAGGCTTCCTC
Organism: Locusta migratoria; assembly: GCA_026315105.1. Lineage (NCBI taxonomy): Eukaryota > Metazoa > Arthropoda > Insecta > Orthoptera > Acrididae > Locusta > Locusta migratoria. Next base: position 332,505,720 of record CM048755.1, on the reverse strand, counting down.
CAGGTTGAAGCTTTTGCTTCTCCTGGAGCAAGCCTTCCTAAGGATGTCACAGAGTCCAAGTCCGTCTGTGGGGAGATTGAGTGCCTTCAAGACTAGTCTGTCAGTTTGTTCTGCTATTGGGTAGCAGACATTGGCTCCTTTAGGGTGCATTTGTCTTGTCACTTGTCTTAGGGCTGCCTGAAAGGTATATGGATTTTCCAGTCTTGATAGTTTTGCATTTTCCTCCATTGTCCGGTAGTCAAGTTCATTTTCAGCTCGTCGTCGTTTGTCAAGGTCTAATTGTATTACTATGTTTGTAGGTTGTGTGGTATTAGAGTCAGATACAGTTATGTCAACCTTGTCAGTATGGGTTATGTCGTCGTGAGTAATTTCAGTATTAGTTGTCGTTGTTGGTGCCTCCAGGTTTGGTTGTGTGTTGGTGTGTATTTGTGTTGTTTTGTGTAGGTGTGTATTTACCACTTGAGTCAATGACACCCCCGACACAAAGGCGATCGGTCTTATTTTGTGTTTACATTTATCTACGTTATATATTTTTGGTGTGGAAGCGTTTAGAGTGAAGTTTTTTTTAGTGAGTGTTATTTCTTTAGTGGTACTATTTATTTCATCCTCCTGTATGTTCTCATCTGTTATTTCTAGGCCTTCCTTTATTTCCACTACTCTTTTGGTTACTTTGTTTAGGTTGACTGCGAAAAGATCCTTTGTTTTTATGTAATCTATGTTACTGTCTGTGTGTAGTGTTGGTTCTGGTTTTTTGGTGTTGAGGCTTTTAGATTTTTCATCCTCCTTAATGTCTACTTCAAGGATCTCGATACCATTTTCTATTTCTTCTACTTGCTTAGGTAGGTTTTTTAGGTTGGCAGTGATCCTATCCTTAGGTGTATTGTGACTTTGGGTGTTGTAAGTTATATTTGTTTGAGTTTCCATGTCGGCTGTTTGTTTATCCTCACGTGGTGTTAGTTCATTACTACCTAAATCTACATCTAGTTCATTATTAACAAAACCTATATCTACAGTGTTAGTAAGAGTTAGATCTATTTCTAATTCTTCCATTCTATACATTAGGTTGATTTGTGCAATCATACTGTCAAGAAAGCATCTTTTGATTATTCTGGCGTCTTCATGGTTTATGGCATCGCGTCTACACAGGTCCTCGACGTATTCTGCAGCGCACAGGAACTGCTGTTGTGCGACGTCTGAGGCGACCAGGGACGGGATGCAGCCGAGGTCCAGTTCACCGACCGGCGGTGGAATGAAGCCCATCTGCCGCGCTGCCATGAGCGTGCCCTGGTCGACGGTGACTTCTTCCTCTGTTGAGAGGGGTGGAGTTGTTGAGGTTGTGGGTTTTAGTGGCTGCCTGGTAACTCTTGTTGTTGGTTATAATCCATAATCGGTGTTATTTATTATCTTGTCCAAGAGGTGCTTATGTGTTACACAGTCTGGTCCCCCTTTGTGGCTACATGTTCGTTTGCGGTACATGCACGGAATGCATGCGACTTCATCATTTTGACAGTCAGCTTTAACGTGCCCTGGTTTGGCACATCTGTAGCACACAGGTTCTTTTAGCTTGCATTGCTTTGTTGAGTGGCCCAGGTCTTGACATGTATAACATCTTGATACTCTAGCGAAGTCTTTAACTCTTAGGGATTCGAAATCAATATATACTCGTTCGGCCTTGACAAGAATGCACCATATTCTAGGGCTAACTTCAAGTACATTGTTGGCCTTATTGCTTGTTTTCCGTCCGGTTTTTAATTTAAGACATGCCTCTTTGTTAAATTCGTCCTTGGGGATGTGGTCTCTGAGATTTATTTCGTATAGTTGCTCCATAAATTCTTCATCCTTAAGGTATATTGGAACCTGATGGATTATAACCATTGGTCTCCTCTTTCTAGTTTCCTCACATTGTATGTTTCGAAGGGTGGCGGTCTTCTCAGCAACCTTAGCAGCGTCAGCCTTTGTAGCCGTTTCCACTATCACAGTGTTGGTAGTTGATCTGATTCCCTTGATTTTCACCTTGTCTTCTTTTGGATTGATGGTTCTGGTTATTTCGGCCATCACCTCTTTAGTCGATTTTTTATCTGTTGCCTTGAAAAAGAGGACGTTTCCCTGTTTTTCTTTAGCCCTCTGTATTCTAGTTTCGATGGCCGACGACTGTCTCGGTGTTTGCGACGGGGCCGCTGCCATCATTGCATACGTGGGTGCCTGACTGGTCGTCCTGATTATCTTGTTTTCTTCTTTCAATACTCGTAGCTCTGCCTCCAGCTTGGCAACTTCTTCCTCTTCTGTGACTTTTCCTTGTAATTTTTGATTTTCGTCCTGTAGTTTTCCATTCTGAACTTTTAAACCGATTATGTCCAAATCCTTCGAATCCAGGTCGCCGATCAGTTTTTTGTTTTGCTCCTTCAGTATATCAATTTGACCCTCCAGTCTGGCAAGTTGCAGGCTTTCGGCTGAGTCCAAATCGTGTCTTGAGATTTGCACATTGGCGATTTCAAGGGCCTTATTGAGTCTTTTGTTCTCGTTTCTCAGTTCAATGATTTGTCCTTCGAGTTTTGATTCACGGAGGGCAGCCTGTATTAGGTATTTTTTGACTTGTGGAATGACACTGGTGCTTAACTTTCTAATTTTTAGGTCCTCTGTTAGGTCTTTGATGTAGGCGTCAACATCCGCAAGTTTGTCCTCGCACACACTTGTTTCGCTTTTGACGGAATCGAAGGAGTCTCTTCTTGTGCTAAGTCTTTTGGTGATTGGTGTCGACTCCATGTTGGACGTCATGTTGGACGCAAGACCGTAACGCCTCCGGCGGCGTCGTCCGCCGCTGACCGCAGCCGGGCAGCGACTGAGGCGATAGGCCGCGCGGCGCCGCGCCTACCCCGCGATGACAGCACTGCAGTTGCGTAGCAACACAACACGCCCGTCCTCTAGCGGCTGAGCCGCGATGCCTCGCACCCAGCAACGACGCACCGCGCACTGGCCCACTTAGCGGACTTAGCAGTTCTCAGTCTATTGCGTTACTGTAGTGTAACACCAAAAGTAATTGTTCGATATGTCCAAAGTCACTATGGAACGTAGCGTTCACTATGACCTTACAGTTAACAGTATTGGTTCATTTGTGCCACTTTCCAACTTTACGAAAAGGCCTAACATATGGTTCACACACTAACACTATACCAATGTTTTCTTGTTATTATCGGTTTTGTTCCCATGTAATGGAAACAGTTGTGCCTAAAATACTCTGTTCTACCTCACTATGTGCTTCACACGCTATGTTTACTACAGAAATTATCCTTGTAATATATCACTGCTAATAAAGTATTATAGTATAGTTACGCTCTGCAGAAAGGTCACTTATTCCTACGTAAAGCGTTATAGTTCACCTTAAAACGTCACACGAGTGTCTTTCCTTTGGAATAAAAGCACAAGAAACCAGTTTTTAGCGGTAACATATGATACAGCAATCTGCAGCAGTCTGCCGCGTATCTGCACCAAACATTTTTCACACGGTTTTACAGCGGTTTTACACCTTGAAATTCCACACATGGCACAAGGAGGTCTATCCGAATACACACGCGATCTTCCGAAACGTATTCGTACACTTTTACCCTTTGAAAGTGGCGAGAGTCGCAGAGCGCACCACAGCCACGTCCGACCAGCGCGAGCACTGCAGGTGGAAAGGGTGTTGCATGGGGGTTAGTATCTACTTATAGCTAAGTGTTAGTGTCTCGAAGCGTCATCTTCTGTTGGAGACGCCCCCTGGTCCAAGGGGGCAGCGAATCCCGCCAGCAGGATGACAGTTAATGGCCAGTCCACCCCGCCGGCCGCATGGCCGGGCATCAGGATCAGTCCAGGTTGGCAGCGCCTTCCTGTAAATCACTCACATAGATCTGACTTATCTTGTTAGAGATGACTTCCGTATGGTTGTTTAGGATTTGGAAGGTGTCTGCTTGTCTTATTAGGGTGTGAGTGTCGTTATTTGGTAATTGCTGTCGCAGTTCAGTCACAACGTCATTGTGAGTGGGACACTCATACACGACATGTTATGGCGTGCCTATCTCGACTCCACATTCCCTCGCAGGCGTCGCCTTTCTCCTACACCGGCATAGGTATGCCAGTTTGGGGCCATGACCTGTGAGAAAGGTATGAGTCCCCGGCTCGGTTGGAAGAACTTCATCGCCATCCTTTCCTGCACACTCGGCAGCAGCTCAAAGGTCCTTCTTCCAGTCTAATCCCTTCTCACAGTTCCTTCCATAGTTCCCCACCCCTCCGTCTGATGGAGGCCTTGTCCCCCAGATCGATCCCCAAAATCTTGGTAACTTTGTCTGGGTTGCCCTTCTTGGCCCAGTACCAGACAGCTTGTTCACGGATCTTTATATCTAGGGGACAAAGCCCCATCAGCAGGAGGAGGGCTCCCCAGGCGTGGTTCTATAAGCCCCTACCGAGTGTAACAGGGTGTTCCTTTGTACTCTCCTCACAGCTATGGCAGGCTCCACCCGAGCTTGATGAGGTTGGGCAGGAGATGAAATCTCCGATGTGCAATCTCAGCAAGGCGATGTAGTGCCACCAGCGACCTCTCAGCCACTGCATCCCCATGGGCCATGAAGTTCCAGTGCTCATCTAGGATAACTCCTAAGTACCTGTCGTGTCCTCTACGAATGACTGGTGTTCCATTTATGCGGACCGTCGGGTTCCTTGTGAGACTTCGTTTAAGGAGCAAATAGTTAGATTTATTAGGTGCAATGGTCATCTTGGTGTTGCTGCAACATGCGACAAGAATGTTGATTGCTCTCTCTACTTTTGGCTCTAACTCCTCACGGCTACGACCGCCCACCAACAGGAGGAGTTCGTCAGCGTAGGTTATCACCTCTAGCACGTCTTCGCTGTTTTGTAACTGCCTCTGTGGGGGCTTCTTGTTGAGGTCCCAAAAGATCGGCCCCAAGACAGAGCCCTGGGAACACCCCTTGGTGATTGCTTTGGAAATACGCCTACTAGGAGATGATAGCCAGACCTCCCTGTTCCTACAGTAGCTCCTCAGACACCCATATAGCGACCCTGGACACTATCTTCCTAAGGTAGGAGAAGAGCGAAGGCCACCACAGGTTGTCGAAGGTGCCACTGGTGTCCACCATGATGCCGAGTAGAGCCACATACCTCAGCTGCCAGAGCGATAGCATCACACGCTGAACGCCCCAGGTGGAAGCCAAACTGTCTGTCGCTCATGCCACACAAGATCCTGTGTGATGACAACCTGTCCAACAGCAGTCTCGCAAAGAGCTTTCCCAAGGTGTCCAAAAGGCAGATGGGGCGACAGGACTTGGCCATTGCTGTGTCCTTATCAGGCCCCTTCTTTATGATGACAATGTTTGCCTTTTTCCACATGTCTGGGAACTGGCCAGTTCTCAGACACTCATTATAAAGCAGTGTCAAGTGAGAGACTAACTGGGGGGCAAAGAATTGTATTATCTCAGCGGTGATCTGGTCCGGGCCATGGGCCTTTCCTCTCTTGATCGTCCTGATTTGGCAGCGTACCTCCTCCTCAGAGAAGGGGTAGGGAATGCTGTCCATAGCTCTTATGCGCTGTTGCTCTTGCAAATCAGTCTGCCCATCATCACCAGGGAGCAAGATCTGGAGGAGGACCTCTACAGTTTCCTGCCAAGACTCCATCATCTGGTTCCCATCCCTGATGGTAGACAGCACAGTAGGCGCTCTTATCGTCTCCCTTACCACTTTGTAGGGTAACCCCCATGGATCAGTAGCCAATTGGCCTTTAACATAGCTTTCCCAACTTCAAAGCCTGGTGACCCTTAGTTCCTCTGAGAATTGTCATTTGAGGTCTCTGTACTGGCGTAGCCAGTATTGTTTTTGATTCCAGATCACACACCATTGGTGCTACCTCCTGGCCTTTCGGACAGCCTGCCACATAGACTGGAGTTCGGCAGACCATGGCGAAGAGGAAACCACAGTCCCGATGGTCTCCACCAAGTCTTCCGCCACCTGATTGACACTGAATCCCTCCAACAATGGGGCAACGGCGAACTCCCGAGTTAGGCACTCCCAATTGGTCTTATTATAATTAAGTTGCCATTCCCACCCTGCTTCCCAGCCGTTTTGGCCATCTGAGATATCAAACGTGATGACATTGTGGTTACTTGTTGTAATCTTATCGTGTACCCTCCAGTTGCGAGCTTTTCCTGCCACATTTGGAATGGCCAGGGTAACATCTATATTTGTGCCCTCTCCTCCACCCCCAGTGTAGGTTGGCGGATTGCCGGGATTATTCAGGATAACTAGCTCGAGGGACATGAAGACCTCTTCAGCCACGCTCCCATTAGCGTCCATGATGCGGCTGTTCCACAGGGGGACTTGGCATTGGCATCGATAGTGACAATGCTCCCTCGACCACGCAATGCGGAAACCACAGTCTGTAGATGACTGAGGTAGGTATCAATATTTCTGCCGTATTGAAAGTACATGTTAATCATTATTATTGCTCCAACTGGCGACTGTAGTTCCATGGCATTACAGTGTTCATTGGACAATTATGTGATATGCGTTACATGCGATTTACAACAATTATGGCTGCTTGTGGATTGTTTACAGACACAATTACTTGCCACCTTGCGGCTCTGAAAGCCAGCTGCCCAGCTTGGGAGTATGGCTCCTGCAGACAGACGAAGTCCAGCCTCTTCTCCTCCACCACCTTACGGAGCTCTTGCATAACTAGTCTACTGTTATGGGCACTGAGTTGCCCAATGGCAATCTTGTGCGGCATTACGGGAAATATGTGTGAACATTGCACTCGGACCATGCCTTTCGGCAGTCGAGTGCAATCCGACCATTTGCAAGAACTGCTTGGTGGTAGATGTCGTTGAGGTCAAGTGCCTCTCCTCTTCAGTCAAAAACTTTTTTTAATAAGTTCATAAGCGCTCCAAAGTTGGTGGGGAGATTCATTGACTTGAAATGGATACTGTCCACAGCATCCAATAGTTGGAAAAGTGACCTTCCGTCAATATGGGTGTCCCTCACGTACCACGTGCCTCAGAGCTGTGGTGAGAACTGGCGGCTGCTCCAAGTTGGCAAGTTGCAGTTGAAACTCTGGATTGGGATAAACCCTCTGTGGATCGACTGGTGGATACCATTTGGGAGGGCATACAGCCGCTCCAGACATATTGGATTTGGTGTTACTTTCAACGTCAGTGGTGTCCTTAGACTGAGACATTTCATTAGCGTGGTTGTCGTGATTAGTTTTACTAGACACAGAAGGGACTTGAAGAATCCGCGCTCCTGGGTGCCCAACATGCCGCATCGATGTTGTATCGGGCATTATCTCCTGGTTCGAGGAGGAGACAGCTACAGTTTGGGGAGGTGGCTCAGTTTGGATGCCAAACTCACACTGCAGTGGTCTTTGCCACTGTTGATTCTTTATGCTTACCAAGTAGGCTCTGAAGAGCCTAGCCGTATCAGCATCCATCCTCCTCTTGTACAGGGACTTCCTTTTTCTCTTGGGCTCCCCGCACGAATTTATGGCGTCAGCCATAGTCAATGCGCGCTATAAGCCTTTCTTCAATCATTTTGTATGTTGGACAGTGTCTCCCAGAGGCACCGCAGGACTTCTTCTTACCCCTTTTTGTGCAGGGGATGGACGTTGTCTCTCTTCGACATTTCGTCCTTGTGTGTTCTTCAGAACCACACTCAAAGCTAGCGACGTTATTGCTACAATACTTAAGCATGTGGCCCAGGTCACCACAGTTATGGCATCGTGGTACCATAAGAAAGTCCTTGACTTTGACCGCCGAGAAGCTCAGGTACAATTTCCCTATGTTAGTTAACTTCCTCCAGAGAGGACCCGAGACTTCCACCACGTGATACATGACGTCGCGACCACACGGGCTAGTTCTGAATCTCAGTTTAAAGTCTGTCATGAAGATGGCTTTGACTGTGTCCTCGAAATTCTGCTGTTCATGTGTCAGGATATGGCTGGCGGTGAGACGTGGGCGGTTCGGGTGGCAGAGAGAAATTCAGGAAATTTTGTTGCTATCGAACTATGAAGTTTATTACTCTACTTGTTACTACAGATGGCTACTGGGGTGTGCAACAGTGAGTGGAGCCCGTCCCAGGGACCATGGTGACCCGCGACCTACGGGGTGAGACCCGGAGCTAGCAAGAGAACGTCTACACGACTGTGGCCCGATCACAAGAGACCGTGCCTCCGTCCCAGTAATCGTCGGGGCCTGGAGGACGCTCTACGTGAACCGACGTGGTCTTCCCCGATTGGTGGCAGAGTATCACTGAGTGGTAGGAACTGGGCTCCACACGACAACGACACGAAGCGAGCAAGGGGGGAAGATGATCGTCGAGTCAGCAAGGGGAGCCGACGGCTCCATTGGTTACGAAACTAAGACGGTCGGAGGGAAAAAATCGGATATTTTAATAAACTAAACTTTCTGGTCTAGCCGGGGTCCTTAGAGAGAGGTTCCGCTTGTACATTTGTTCCCCCTTCTAAAAAAGTGAGTTTAAGAATTTTTTAGACAGAATATAAATTAGGTTGGTTACAGAACCACTTGCACAAGGAATTCGTTAACTAAGTTTTTCAGTTAGAATAGATTTTTCTCAGCAATCGAGTTTAAAATTCTGACACTTCTATAGATACCTTGAACATAATCATCTGTTTTGACATTTAAGATGATGGGATACAATAATAATAATTTTTTTCAAGATTTTTCTCTATAAACTAATAACGCTCTTTGTGTTTGTTTCTGCTCTAATGGTAAGTATAAACTGAAAACCCAACGCTAAAACAATGGTTACAGTTAGAAGTCCCGTAGGCGTGTACCAGACTAAAATTATTTTGTTTACAGTGCCCTACATGCTCTCTTGAATCTAACACATTTTTGAGGCATCAATGACTATATTAGCACATTACTCTGGTAATTTAGTGGACCCTAAGTAAGTAACATTAGTTTAGACAAGCAGTTGGAGCACAGAACATGTATGAATAGAATAAGATCCGAATTCTACTAAGGTAATTGGTGAACAATTGTATACCATATAAAAATGAACTACAGCCTCTTGTAGCTATCATTAATAGATATTAGTGTGTAAGTGCAAAATTATACAATAGTGTGTGTGAGTGCAGTATATAGGCGCGGGCCGAACTGAATCAGCACTGACCTGAGAGGTTACAGGCTCCAATAAAAGTGTAACTGTTTGCGCATGTATTTCAAAACTAAACTCGTGGTTTATCATGATTCGCACAGAACTTTTTCCACTCTAATGGCAGCACGGTTGTTACAGGCTTTAGCTGAATTTATTTAGTAAGACCTTAGGGGTCTGTCGAATGACATAGTAAATCATTAAAATGGGGCAACTTGCCCAGCAAATTATTTGTCAAGTACTGTACTTGATTTTGTTCGGCGCACTTCACCTCAACGTCACCGACGTGGAGGTTTACGGTGGCGAAGCGACCGTTTCCAGCAATGGACCAAGGACACATCTGGGCGGCCTGAGGTATGCAGACCAAAGTTCTCCAGATGTCCCGCCCATTAGGGAGGTCTGGATCCGCGCCTGGGGTCTGTCAGCTGAAACTCACCCACGAGGCAAACAGAGACTGTTTGTTGTTAAGGTCGCAGCGCGACCGACCACCCTTACAAAGTGTGGGCATAGTAGCACGTTGCCACAGTATGGGATAGAATTCCCATGTCATTTACACGTATATAAAAGAAAATAAAGTTAGGCACTTATGGCCTGTTTGTAACATAGACATAATTATGCAGCTAACTGAGAACCAAGTGGTATCTCTTATAATACTTAAGGTACTTGGTATTTGAGTTTACATAGTGAGTAATAGTGCTTTTATAATGACAACATAATGAAGTTGAACATTGAATATTGAGTGACTGAACAATACAGCAAGTTATTGACAAAACTTGACAGGGAGTTTGTGAAATGGAATTCTTGTAAAAGGTTCGGCTGTGAGCGTGTGTTTACATAATGGTTTAGGATGGTGTGAGTGAGACGTCAGTACTGCTTTCCGTTTGAGTAAACAAAGTTTTGGAACGCTCGGTGCGGTATATGCCATCACTTTGGCGTTCCGGGATTACGTCACCTGGGACCTGGCGTTTATTTTGTTTCTTTTTCCTGAGGTAAAGGGCAAGGGCCACGGCTGACAGTATTATGACGGGAGTGGTAACACAGGGGGGTACGACACTTAGCGTGTCTCGGTCGTAGTGCCATTCATCTGTATGGGCTATAGCTCGGTCGAGAGTAATCTCTTTTTGTTCACGGTGGATGAGTTGTTTAAGAGAATGAATTAATTTAGTAGAATTCCAGTGAGGGAGTTCTGTCCAGTTCTGTACCGAGGGAAGTGGCAAGGATTGTTCAGGTAGATACAGAGCTGTTGGGGGACGTTTTATGGGAACATGGGTATGCAATTGAGCAGGAATCCGGCGAGTAGGTGTGGAAATTTCGCATTGCGAAATATTATGCATAAGTCCGGCTCCTGTTAACGTGATACGAAATGTTCGAGGTCCTTCCGGTCGCTCATGGCACAAAAGGGTGAACGTAGTGGCGTTCGGCAAGGGGTACAGTAAACTATTGCCGATTAACTGCAGTATTGGAGCTGTAATAGTGGTAACTAAACGAGTACAAGATAGAGTATCACCGTCCGACAGGAAGAGGGAGATCTCGCAATAGTCCGTACGAGTTTGTAAAATGAGAGTTTGACATAAGTATATACCAATGAAATTGCATCGCTGGAGGTCCTCGCGGTGAGGGCGGTATGAGTTTCCCTATCGGCACTGACTAGGAGGTAGTCACTGGTTCTCCACGTAATGTGCTATTTAATAGGAAAAGTGTGGAGTCTATAGCACTCGTATTCACAGCTAGTACACGACACTGGTATAGATACATGCGCCGTGCTGCAGTCTCCTGACCGCGTCAATGGGACCTTGGTCGCTGCATAATAGAACAGGAGGTTCTGTTCAATTACCAGTTTAATCATGCGTAGAGGAGCCGGTAATTGAAGGGAAGCATTGTAAAGGAAATTCAGGAACAATTCATCGGGTAATAATTGTGGACTCAGCTTTCCTTGTAGTCCTAGCTGAATGGCGCTATGCAACGTGTTCAAGTGAGATTGAGCGGCGTGGACATTGAATAATAGTACCTGAATAATCCTGGTAAGTCGAAGTGTAGTGGTCAGGTTAGTGACAGCATGATGAAGTGTAGATAGCTCGTGTTGTACCGTGTTTGTTAAAGACTGGTAGTGTTGAGTTAATTCACTGGCGGTCGTTTGAATTCGCCTCGTGGCAGTTAGTAAGTTATTTTCTATGTGAGTCAATCGAATCTGTTGATGAGTGGTAACAGTGTGTAAGTTCTGTGTGATTGTGGTAAGTTTGCTTACTGCATGATTCCAACGTTTTGCATCATGGTTATCCGGGGTTCCAAAAACAGTTTTTAGGATCGAACCACCAGCATAAAACCAGGCACGTTTTACACGTATTAGTGGCACTGCATCAGCAATACTGCGTAGTTGATTTCTCAAATGTATGATAACCCTATTCGCTTCCTTCAGCTCAGCTGCAATGAGTACTTGTTTGTTCATTAGTAGCCGTTGGACAGTTTGTTGGAGCGCTAAGTCTTCCTCCTGAAGTGTGGCTACACTAAATGCAGCCGAAACCCTCGACAGAGTGCGGAGCGTGTATTATGCCAGGCAATGTTTCAAAAAGAACCCCTGCAGTGGAGGGATGAATCTGGTACGGCGGCTCTCCCATGATCGTCGAACCAAAAAGTGTCAGGAGTCCCAAAAACATCAACATGTTTAAGTCCCGTATGTGACACCAGGAGACCTAGGAAAGAAAATTCTCACTAGGACGATAATAGTGAAGTGGCTGATAGCGGCTGAAAGTAAGGAACACATACCTCAGTTCTAATCATGATGAGGCAGGTGAACTTTGAGCAGAGTACAGGTCAGAATTCATCTGCCTACCCACGCGCGAACGTGAGGGCTGGGCGGCACGTTTTACCAATCAGCGGTATTTGCTTCCATTGTTCGTATCCGAACTGCTGACTACTTGGTAGTCAGAAATGGGTGCTGTTCGTGCAGGAATGTTCGGGAGCAGGGGGAATCGGAATTTTGCAAGGTTCGTCAGAATGGAATGTTCGAGGCTGTAAAGGGGTTGGGGCGGGTTGATTGTGTGGTCATCTGTTGCGTCAGAAAGACTGGCTTTTCTTTGCATACTGCGCATCTATGCGAAGAGGGCTTCTCTTACCTTCGTAACAGAATTTTTCCACTAGGAAGATTTGGGAAAAGGTAAGAACAGTACCAGCTGTTATTTCTGTATACCATAATTAATAACATACGGAAAACTTTGGCTGCTTTAACCAATCGCACCATAATATAATGGTGCTGCCCTTATTGATCAGTCTGATTGTTAAATCATCAAATGATGCTCCTTAACAGGTAGTGGCATTGCCGATTTTAAGCGTGGTTGCGGCGAAGTTGTGACTTTTAATTCATGGAAAACATTATGACTGTGTACTCGCCCTCCTGTAACACTGAACATTGTAATGGTGCATTGTTGTATTTTTATTTCTTCCCTCTTCTAAATAGGCGACGGCAAGACGGAGCCTAGTTATAATGCAGCAGGGGCGTCTGGAGGTTATAGCTCAGATCCGTATAAGCAGATGCGATGTGGCACCTAATGTGCCTTAATTGCTGAAATTAGGACATACTGTCCGTAATGCAGTACTTGGAAGTAGCGTGAGGAAAACAGTGACATCACTCAATCGCTCACCATAACAGGGTTGGCGCCCCCATAAGGGGCAGTGGATGGGAGCTGGAAAGGCATACAATATACAAAACATGAACAAAGCTGGGGTAGGGGGGGTACCTACCACGAATGAATTTTGTGATGGGGAAGATTGCCTTCGCTCGGCTTCAGCGAGCCTCGCTTTAATGTCATAATTCTCAAGGAAAAGGTGATAGAGTCGCTCTTGTAGCGCATCAATAGGATCTGAACTCGGCGCACTACCAGTGTACTGGTCTTGAGACTGAAGGGTGGGGATTCTGACTACTACAGGGCAATTTTTACGAGCAGTGATTAGATAACTAGAGATGTTAGTAAGAAATAGCAGTACTGATGCCTCACTCACCGGATTTGATGAACTGTGGCGATGGCAGCGGCGTCGTGCAGGCCCATGGAGATGGTGGGTGGCTGCGTCACAGCGACGGGCGTCGATCTCAGGGACCTCGGCTCGCCATCTCGCCTGGACCCTCGGGCATCAACGTTGGTGGACAAGGGCGCCGGGCGGTGGGGCCCACCTGCGGTGGCGTTGGTCGGCTTGGACCTGAGGCGCGGAACTGGGCCCAGCAGGCACGTAGCCACGTCTGCTATGCATCAGCATAACAGTTGAGTAGCACTGCGCGCGGAAGAGCCACGCGCCAGGTTCAAACTACGTACGTGGGTCACCGTCATTAACTTATTTAACTATTCCCAAAAACCTCTCAGCCGTCCTTACGGACGGCCAAATCGCGCATCTGACAACAGTTGTTCAAGTGTCAGGTTATGGCTGGCGGTGAGACTGGGTGGTTCAGGTGGCAGAGAGAAATGCAGGAAATTTAGTTGAAATCAAACCATGAAGTTTATTACTCTACTTGTTACTACAGAAGGCTACCGGAGGTGTGCAACAGTGAGTGGAACCCGTCCCAGGGACCATGGTGAGCCGCGACCTATGGAGTGAGCTAGCAATAGAACGTCTTTACACGACTGTGTCCCAATCACAAGAGAGCGTGCCTCCATCCCAGCAATCGTCGGGGCCTGGAAGACGCTCCACGTGAACCAACGTGGTCTTCTCCGATTGGTAGCAGAGTATCGCTGAGTGGTAGGAACTGGGCTCCCCACGATAACGATACGAAACGAGCAAAGGGGGGAGATGATTGTCAAGTCAGCAAGGGGAGCCGACGGCTCCATCGGTTATGAATATAAGACGGTCGAAGGGGAAAATAACGGATATTTTAATAAACTAAATTTTCGGGTCTAGCCGGGGTCCTTAGAGAGAGGTTCCACTTGTACATTTGTTCCCCCTTCTAAAAAAGTGATTTTAAGAATTTTTTTAGACAGAATATAAGTTAGGTGGGTTACAGAACCACTTGCACAGGGAATTCGTTAACTAAGTTTTTCAGTTAGAACAGATTTTTCTCAACAATCGACTTTAAAATTCTGACACTTATATAGATTCCTTGAACATAATCATCTGTTTTGACATTTCAGACGATGGGATACAATAATAATATTTTTGCCAAGATTTTTCTATATAAACTAATGTCGCTCATTTGTGTTTGTTTCTACTCTACTGGTAAAGTATAAACTGAAAACCCAACGCTAAAACAATGGTTACAGTTAGAAGTCCTGTAGGCGTCTACCAGACTAGAATTATTTTGTTTACAGTGCCCTACATGCTCTCTTGAATCTAACACATTTTTGAGGCATCAATGACTATATTAGCACATTACTCTGGTAATTTAGTAACATGAGTTTAGACAAGCAGTTGGAGCACAGAACATGTATGAATAGAATAACATCCCAAGTAGTTTTGAAATACATGCGCAAACAGTTACACTTCTAGGGGCGCCTGTAACCTCTCAGGCCAGTGCTGATTCAGTTCGGCCCGCGCCTATACACTGCACTCACACACACTATTGTATAATTTTGCACTTACACATCTAATATGTATTAATGATAGCTATATGGTATACAATTGTTCACTAATTATAGTGAACAATTGTTTACCATGTAAAAATGAACTACAGCCTCTTGTAGCTAACGAAACTCGTGGTTTATCTTGATTGGCACAGACTTTTTTCCACTCTAATGGCAGCACGATTGTTACAGTCCTTAGCTGAATTTATTTAGTAAGACCTTAGGGATCTGTCGAATGACATAGTAAATCATTAAAATGGGGCAACTTGCCCAGCTAATTATTTGCCAAGTGCTATACTTGATTTTCTTCGGCACACTTCACCTCAACGTCACCGACGTGGAGGTTTCCGGTGGCGAAGCGACCGTTTCCAGCAATGGACCAAGGGCACATCTGGGCGGCCCGAGGTATGCAGGCGAAAGTTCTTCAGATGTCCCGCCCATTAGGGAGGTGTGGATCCGCACCTGAGGTCTTTTAGCTGAAACTCACCCAGCAAAGAGAGACTGTTTGTTGTTAAGGTGGGAGTGGCGGCCCGCAGTGCGAGCAACCACACTTACAAAGTGTGGGCATAGTAGCACGTTGCCACAGTATGGGATAGAATTCCCATGTAATTTACACGTATGTAAATGGAAATAAAGTTAGGCACTTATGGCCAGTATGTAACATAGACATAATTATGCAGCTAATTGAGAACCAAGTGGTATCTCTTATAATACTTAAGGTACTTGGTGTTTGAGTTTACATAGTGAGTAATAGTGCTTTTATAATGACAACATAATAAAGTTGAACATTGAATATTGAGTGACTGAACAATACAGCAAGTTATTGACAAAACTTGACAGGGAGTTTGTGAAATGCAATTCTTGTAAAAGGTTCGACGGTGAGCGTGTGTTTACATAATGATTTAGGAAGGTGTGAGTGAGACATCAGTACTGCTTTCAGTTTGAGTAAACACAGTTTTGGAACACTTGGTGCGGTATATGCCATCACTTTGGCGTTCCGGGATTACGTCAGCTGGGACCTGGCGTTTATTTTGTTTCTTTTTCCTGGGGTAAAGGGCAAGGGCCACGGCTGACAGTATTATGACGGGAGTGGTAACACAGGGGGGTACGACACTTAGCGTGTCTCGGGCGTAGTGCCATTCATCTGTATGGGCTATAGCTCGGTCGAGAGTCATCTCTTTTGTTCACGGTGGATGAGTTGTTCAAGAGAATGAATTAATTTAGTAGAATTCCAGTGAGGGAGTTCAGGTCCCAGGATAGTTCAGGTAGATACAGAGCTGGCGGGGGAAGTTTTATGGGAAGATGGGTATGCAATTGAGCAGGAATCCGGCGAGTAGGTGTGGAAATTTCGCATTGCGAAATATTATGTAAAGTCCGGCTCCTGTTAACGTGATACGAAATGTTCGAGGTCCTTCCGGTCGCTCATGGCACAAAAGGGTGAACGTAATGGCGTTCGGCAAGGCGTACAGTATACTATTGCCGATTAACTGCAGTATTGGAGCGGTAATAGTGGTAACTAAACGAGTACAAGATAGAGTATCACCGTCCGACAGGAAGAGGGAGATCTCGCAATAGTCCGTACGAGGTTGTAAAATGAGAGTTTGACATAAGTGTATACCAATGAAATGGCATCGCTTGAGCTCCTCGCGGTTGAGGGCGGTATGAGTTTGCCTATCCGCACTGACTAGGAGGTAGTCACTGGTTCTCCGCGTAATGTGCTGCTGAAGGGGCACCCATTTAATAGGAAAAGTGTGGAGTCTATAGCACTCGTATTCACAGCTATTACACGACACCAGTGTAGATACATACGCCGTGCAGCAGTCTCCTGACCGCGTCAATGTGATCTTGGCCGCTGCATAATAGAACGGAAGGTTCTGTTTAATTACCGGTTTAATCATGCGTAGAGGAGCCGGTAATTGAAGGGAAGCATTGTAAAGGAAATGCAGGAACAATTCAGCGGGTAATAATTGTGGACTCAGCTTTCCTTGTAGTACTAGCTGAATGGCGCTATGCAACGTGTTCAAGTGAGATTGAGCGGCGTGGACATTGAATAATAGTACTTGCTAAATATTTGTAAATAGTACTTGCTTAGCGGAGCAGCCGGATAGGCTGTCCTGATGCATCTGTAGGGCTATTTGCCCTAGTTTACAGTAAGAGGAGACTCGTCGGTCCCTGTAGTGTTATTATCGGTACTTTTGACCGATTGTAGATGTGGTAGGAATTACGCAAGGCAAATTCCGTAGGGGGCGCTAGCTAGGCGCGTAGAGTGTGCAAATGAATAGATTTCCGCTCAGTGGGGAAATGGTGAAATGTATGGTACACCATTGAGGAGAATATTGGTGACTAGTCACGTGATCGCAGAGCGTATTTGTGTTTGGACCGTAGTCCGTATTTGTGTGAAGTTGTAGGTAGTGCTTGTGGTTTCCGGCGCTTCACAGGAGCGCACAGTGCGGTTTTTGCAAGGGTTTCTGCAGGTTGTGTTTGTGGCGGTCGTCCGTGGTAAGGACGTAACCGGTCAAAATGCACTACGAGGGTCAGATCTGCTAGTTGCAGTTCGGCGTTGACTGGGGAGGTCAGACGCAATATTTCAAAGGGGCCCTCGTAGTTTGGAGTGAATTTTTGAGCCCTTGCTGGTTTAACAACCGTATTTTTTAGCAACACAAGGTCGCCCTGTTTGTAACTAGGGGGGGACGGCCTGGCGATTGCGCCGGCGTTGCTGGTTGTCTGGGGCTTTAATATTGTTGCTTTTTACTTTTCGCCAGATTTCTTTAAGGCGTTTCGCCAAGTGTTTGAAGTGCTTGGTATCGACCTCTGGAGGCACTTATCCAGCTCTAAGAGCGAATTCATCGGGCGGCCAAACACGACTTCATAGGGCGTGTAGCCTGTGGTTTCATGTATCCTGGTGTTGTATGAACTGGTCACGAAAGGAACGTATCTGTCCCAATCGGAATGGGATTTATTAGTGTAGAACGACAGACTTGTCATTGCTGTGCGTGCACGCGTTTCAAGCGGCCGTTGCACTGGAACGGGGTGGTCCTCCACTTCCTGATTTTGAGTAATTTGCACACTTGTGTGAACAATTGACTCATAAAATTATTCCCTTGATCAGTGAGAATTGCTTCGGGACTTCCAAAAGGCAGGACAAGTTTGTCTACAAATTGTTTAGAAATTGTTTCAGCGGACATGTCTGCAATAGGTACCATGATGAGAAAGCGGGAAAAATGATCGATAATAGACAAAATGTACTTGTTACCCTGGGTAGTTTGTGGTAAGTGGCCGACAATATCGAGAGAAACGTAATCGAAAGGTTTTGTGGCTTATGGTAAACTTTGCATAGGTACGTGTTGTTTGTTCTGGGCGCGTAATGAACAAGGTAGACAGGCGCGGACATAGTTGGCTACATCTTTCTGTCTAGTTGCCCACCAGTACTTAGTGGCAACGCGGACATTTGTGACATTTCTGCCATTATGGCATGCTTGTAAGGAGTCATGACACTGTTTTATTATTCGCTCCTGGAGCGAGACTGGTATAAAAATTCGGTTGCCATGAGTAGTTTTCCGGTAGAGAATGCCGTCGTGTACTTCAAATTCCGGAAGAGTTTTATAATGCTGGCAGGTAGGGTCCTGTTCTTGTGCTTCCCGCAATTCTTCCGTCAGTACATCATCGACCTGCACCACCCTACCCCTGCGGTTGAGGGCGTCGGCATTTTGATGTAGTTCGCCCGGTTTGTGGTGTACCTCATAGTCATACTCAGACAATCTGAGGGTCCACCTCATCAGCCTGCTTCTCGGGTCTTTTAAATTTAGTAACCACGCCAATGCGGAGTGGTCCGTGTACACAGTAAATTTGCGCCCGAACAGATAACAACGGAAATGTGTAATCCCAGAAAGGAGAGCCAAACATTCCTTTTCGGTGGTACTATAATTGCATTCCGCCTTATTCAACTGACGGGACGCATACCCGATGGGGTGCTCCACGTCGTTGATTTCTTGACTAAGAACACATCCTAGAGAATAATTTGATGTATAACAGGATAATATAAACGGTTTATTAAAATCAGGGTACACTAGTAAGAGGGGCACGAGTAAGAATTTCTTTGACTTTTGAAAAAGCTAGTTCACAGTCTTCTGACCAGATAAGAGGGACATATGTTTTCAATAAATTAGATAAGTGTTTGGCTATCTCTGCATAGTTTTCGGCGATCCTCCTGTAATAATTACTTAGTCCCAAAAAACGTTGAAGTTCTTTGACGTTTGAGGGGGGTGGGGAAGGTATTAATTGCTTCAGTAAGCTGGGGTTCCGGTCGAACCCCAGATTCACTGATGATGTGACCAAGGTACCTTACTTGGCTTTGTGCAAAATGCCGTTTTTCGATTTTCAGACTGAGATTGGTGTTTCGCAACCTGGAGAATACATTTCTGAGATGTTCAACATGTTCAACAATAGTTTTAGAGAAAATAATAATATCGTCTAAATAAACTAAGCAGGTAGCGGGTTTCAACCCACCTAACAACAAATCTGCAATGCGCTGGAAGCTGGCAGGTGCTTCCTTAGTCCAAAAGGCATGCGGATGAATTCATAGAGCCCGCTGGGAACTACAAATGCTGTTTTAGGCCGATCCTTCGGCACAGTTGGTATCTGATGGTAACCATTTTTGAAATCTAAAGTAGTGAAAAATTTGCAGTCCCCTAGCCGGTCTATGGTTTTATCTATGCGCGGCAGCGTATAGTGATCAGGTGTGGTTACCTTATTCACTTGCAGGTATTGTAATTTGTCCGAGAATACCTGTTGCAATTTGGAACTGATGGCATGTATTGTTTTTTTCGGCAACATTTTGGCAGATTCAGGGGGTTTCGGAGGTACGTCTGTTGACGTTACTGCGGATGCGCCAGCGAGCACAGTACCACGCTGAATAGTGACGTCAGTTGTGCCGAAATTGTCAATCGCAATAGGGATGCAATACCTGTTATTGCGCTTTGTGGGATGGCAAAGACTACGTCGGACATGTACTTGTAGTCTGTCCAGCGCTTCGTTTTGGCAGAAGGGTAGCGTCTTTGCTTCCATTTGCTGGTGTAGAAATCCACAAAATTCTGCCCGTACCTGCAGGAAGTTCCAGGGTGCGATGCGCCTTCAGCGCGGAAACAGTCACGTTTTTGTCAGGGGAAACTGGTCAGGTCTCCTTGACTTTGTGGGTCTGTTCCGTACTGATTTCGGATCCGGAGCGCCTGAATTTATGTTCATGAGCATCAAAACGTACGATTCCGGTTCCGTAATCAATCATGCCCTTGAACTTACTTAGAAAATCATCCCCGAGAATTATATCATACTAGGCATGTTTCCAATTCATCACCTCCATAGCGAACTGGTAATGTGTGTGATTTATTCGAAATTTAATGCTGCAGCTGCCGACGGGGTCTATCACTCCTTGTCCCATACCAGATAGACGGCATCGCGGGGGTTGCAGCTTACGATTTCTGCAATGTGCAAGAAAGACTAAACTTATTTGCTCCCCTGTATCCACCAAAATGGAAACCGACTTCTTGCCTAGTTTGCCTCGTAGCACTACACTCGCCACCTCATCTACACCGGGGTAATTTTGCAGTGCGAGTTGTTTCAGTGGGGGTGCAGTGGGGCGGCAACACCTATCCCTTGGGCGTTTCCCGATTACGGACGTGAGCTGTTTCCTCCAGACTTCCTCTTTGTTTGATGCGTAGATGAATTACTGTTCGTTTTACGTTGTGTCTTACATTGGCGTAGTGAGTGTCCGATTTTTGCGGCAATTAATACAAAATGGAGCGCGGCATTCTTCCGCATTCTGCCCGTTGCGCCGACAACGGCCACAAAGTGTGTCATTGAAAAAAACATTTTTTTGTTCTGTTGTCCGGCTGGGGCCAGCTACAAATCGGTCGGCTTCCTCTCGGAGGATAGCTAACCTGCCGACTTCATGCAAGGTAGGTGGTGAAGAGATTTTTAATTTGCTGCCATATTTGGGATTTAATCCCCGAATAAATACTTCAATAGCTCGGAGCTCTGCTTCCTCTAATGACAGATAATTTCGAGCGGCATCACCGCTGAGGGTGTAAGTTTTACATGCAACTGAACGGATCTGGTCCGCAAAGGTCTCAAAATCTTCGTTTGGCTTCTGCCGTAACGTGGATAGTTGATCACGATAGTAACTGGTAGAACGTTTGTCTGAGTAACGCTCTGCCAGACCGGCCGCCACCATCTGGAATCGGGAAGCGTTCTTAAGTGCTTCCACGGATTCAACATAAACCCGCGCATCACCCGTACGTTTCATACGCGTAACATTCAACAACATGCCATTGTTCCATTCGCAAATGCGACCGGTGTCATTGATATTTTGGACGAAAGTTTCCACACTTTCTCTGGGTTTCCCCGCGAAAGTAGGAATGAAGGTAACTGCAGGTAGTGTGGTAGCCATGGAAGAAGCAGAGGTGTTAACACTTAAGGCAGGGGTAGGGGGGGGAGTACCTACCGCGACTGAATTTTGTGTTGGGGAAGATTGCCTTCGCTCGGCTTCAGCGAGCCTCGCTTTAAGGTCATCATTCTCAAGCAAAAGGTGATTGAGTCGCTCTTGTAACGCATCAATAGGATCTGAACTCGGCGCAGTACCAGTGTACTGGTCTTGAGACCGATGAGTGGGCATTCTGACTACTACAGGGGTCAGTTTTACGAGCAGTGATTAGATAACTAGAGATGTTAGTAAGAAATAGCAGTACTGATGCCTCACTCACCGGACTTTATGAACTGCGGCGATGGCGGCGGCGGCGTGCAGGCCCATGGAGATGGTGGGTGGCTGCGTCACAGCGACGGGCGTCGATCTCAGGGACCTCAGCTCGACATCTCGCCCGGACCCTCGGACGTCTGACACCAGTTGTTCAAGTGTCAGGATATGGCTGGTGGTGAGACGTGGGCGGTTCGGGTGGCAGACAGAAATGCAGGAAATTTTGATGAAATGAAACCGTGAAGTTTATTACTCTACTTGTTACTACAGAAGGCTACCGGGGGTGTGCAACAGTGAGTGGAACCCGTCCCAGGGACCATGGTGACCCGCGACCTACAGGGCGAGACCCGGAGCTAGCAAGAGAACGTCTTTACACGACTGTGGCCCAATCACAAGAGAGCGTGCCTCCGTCCCAGCAATCGTCGGGACCTGGAGGACGCTCCACGTGAACCAACGTGGTCTTCCCCGATTGGTAGCAGAGTATCGCTGAGTGGTAGGAACTGCGCTCCCAACGACAGCGATACGAAGCGAGCAAGGGGGGAAGATGATCGTCGAATCAGTAAGGGAAGCCGACGGCTCCATCGGTACGAGACTAAGACGGTCGGAGGGAAGAAAAATCGGATATTTTACTAAACTAAATTTTTTGGTCCAGCCGGGGTCCTTAGGGAGAGGTTCCGTTTGTACACTTGCTTATGATTACTACATTGCCTTTTTTCCATGGCGAGGGGAATTTCCCCTGCCTTAAACATTCGTTGTACAGTCTAGTTACTTGAGGCACCAACTGGAGAGCGAGAAACTACACCACCTCAGAGGTGATCTGGTCTGGTCCTGGGGCTTTTCTCTTTTTAAGATTTAGAAAGTGGTGAGCCACCTCCTCCTGGGAGAAGGGGTAGACCATCACCTCATTGGCGTAGGGTACGGCACTGTTCGCCCGTATCTCCTTTTGGATGTCCATGTCGCTGGCTTCGTCGTCATCGGGGAGTAGGGTCCGAAGCAGGACCTTGGCAGTTTCCCGCCAAGAGTCCGTGGTCCGGCCATCCACCCTGAGAATCGAGAGAACCATTGGTGCATGCACCTTGTCTCTCACCAACTTGTACGCCATGCCCCAGGGGTCAGTTTCTAGTTGACTCTTGACATATTGCTCCCAGCTGCACAGTCTTGTGGCTTTCAGTTCCCTGAAGAACTGGTCCTTCAAGTTTCTGTACCTCTGCAACCAATACTGTCTTCTCTGCCAGACCACACTCCGTTGGTAATACCGTCTCGCCTGCCTGACCGACTGTCGCAGTCGTCGTAGTTCGGCCAACCACGGCGAAGGGGAGGCCGCTGTGGCCGTCCTCCTTAGTGGTACAGCGAGTTCTATGGCTTGTGAGATCCCCTTCCAGAAACGGAGGTATCCTGTACTCCCTCTCCAGTCACTGCCAGTCTGCTTTGTGGAAATTTCTTTGCGATTCCCACCCTGTGTCCCAGCCGTGCTCATCTCCGCCAATCTCAAAGGTGATGAGATTATGATCACTGGTGGTGGCGTGATCATGGACCCTCCAGTTTGCTATATCTCTTATGACGTTTGTTGTCACCAGGGTTATGTCTATGTTTGTTCCCTGTCCACCTCCTCCCACAAAGGTTTTGCGAAAGCAAGCTGGAAGGCCATGATCGTTTCCTCCACTTTTATTCCTTTGTCATCCCGAGAACGGCTGTTCCACAGGGGGGACTTTGCATTGAGGTCAGCCACAACAACCACCCGTCACCCACGCAGTGTCGTTATAACCGTTTCAAGGTGTTCGAGATACCTTTCAATATCATATGCATACTGGAAATACATGTTTACCAACGACTATCAGTCCCTTTGGTGTTTGAAGTTCAACGACACAGCAGTGGGCACCGGATAGCTGTGTAATCACTGTTGCTCTCAGGGATTTGTTGACAACCAATATTGCTGTTTCAGGGTCTTGTCCCATTACGATCTTCTGACAGGTCACAGATGTGTAGGCTGGCTGCCCAGCGACACAGTATGGTACCTGTAGGCAGACCACATCAAGTCTCATCTACTCAGTGACCCTTCGGAGTTCCTGCATCACCAGTCTGCAATTTTTTCATTTAATTGTCCAATTTTGATTTTATCCATTACGGGAAATATGTATGGACGTTGCACTCTGCCCAGCACTTGCTTCGATCCAGGGCAATTCTTCCACAAGCCAAAACGGCTTGATTGTATATTTCATCTAGGTCAAAGATTTCCCCTCTTCTTTCGAAGACCTTTTTGACAAGGCTTTGCAGGGATCCTAGGTCAGTGGGGAGATTCATCGACTTGAGGTGGATTCTGTCGACAGCGTCCATTACCGGAAATGTAATCTTTCTGCCATATCCATGCCCTACGCATACCACGTGTCGCAATGCTGTGGCCGTCACCAATGGTTGCTCCAAGTTTGTTACTTGCAAAGCAAATTCTAAATTCAGATAAATCCGTTGTGGGTCTATCCCTGCACACTTCGCTCGTGCAGGTTTGGCAGGGGATGGAGGAGAGGTGGTGCTAGACACCTCGCTCTTTTGTACTTCAGTTGCCTGAGTGTTTTCCCTTATGGGAGTTTTTGTCCCATTTGCCCATTTGCCCAGTTGTAGTGGGCTGCGTGACCCCAATGCAGGGGAGGTAGGGAGTGGAAGGACTCGGATCTGTTTGTGTACCAATTTTTCTGTTTAGTTTCCTGGCACCTGTAGTTTTGACGTGCAAGACAAAGGCATTGAAGTTCCAAGCCCTCTCAGCATCCCTCCTCCTCTTACTGGGAGACTTCCTCTATTATGGGTATTGATTTGTCCAACGGATACTTTCGCCATTAGCGGAAGTAGGTGTGGATATTACACTCTGGCCAGCTTTTGCTTCCCATTAGCCAGGACTGCTTGGTTATATATCTCATTTAGAGTGAATACCTCTCCCCTCCTATCAAAGACTTTCTGTACTAGGCTTTGCAGGGCTCCGAGCTCAGTGGGGAGATTCATCGACCTTAGGTGCATCCGGTCCACCGCCTCCATCACTGGAAAGGTGACTTGCCTGCCATATTTGTGCCCAATGTGCACGAGGTGTCTCAATGCTGTGGCCAGGACCATGGGCTGTTTAAGATTCGCCAATTGCAACGCAAACTCCAGGTTCGGGTACATGCGTTGTGGGTCCACACCCAGACACCACGCTCGAGTGGCCTTAGCCACAGGAGGCTGACTACTTGTACTAGAGATTTTATCTTCCTGAATCAGATTTATGTCTGGTTCTCATCACCACCGGATGCCCCATTAGCCCAGTTGTTGTTGGCTGTTTAATTCCCTTTTCAGAGGAGGGTGCCAAAGGCTCTGTTGTTGTCCGAGTTCCCACGTCCTTGGTAGACGTCTTATGCCAGTCATGCGATTTCTGCTGGTTGATAAACATTTGGAATCTCATCGCTCTTTCGGCATCTCTCCTCCTCTTACTGGGGTACTTCCTTTTCTTGGAAGGCAGCCTCTGCATTGGACTGGCACTAGCCATAGTGGATGCGAGAAATTAGGCGCTGTTCAAGATTTTAGAAGGTGGGGCAATTGCGTCCGGTGGCGCCACAGCTCTTTTTACCCCGCCTGGAGCATGGAATGCAGACAGTGGCCTTCTTACACTCCTTTCTAGAGTGCTCCTCTGATCCGCAGCGAGAGCATGCGGCCTTTTTTGTACACTGTTTCATGACATGATCCAAGTCGCAGCAGTTGTTACACCGTGGCACGACCAGGTAATCTTTCACGTTAATTGCCGTGTATGTTCAAATGTTTATTAAGCTTAAGGGGCTTAACTACGGGGTCATAAGTCCCTAAAATTACAAATTACTTATGAACTACCTACAACTAAGGACGGCACAAATATCCATGCCCGAGGGGGGATTCGAACCCCCGACCGTAGTGACCGTGCAGACCGTGACTGAAGCGCCTCAGTCCCCTCGGCCACCGCGGCCGGCGCTGTGTATCCAAGGTAGATTCTCTCCATAGCAATCAGCTGCTTCCACATTTTTCCCGAGACCTCGGCGACGTGATGCGTGATGTACAACATCACGCCCACAGGGCCCGGTTCTGAATCTCATTCTGAACTCTTTTTCGAAATCTTCTTGCCCAATTGTTCTGTGCCCTGACTCCTTCCATGATATCATCATCAGATGTGTCTACAGGCACATCGTACAGAATAACTAAAGGATTCCTCTTTTTGGCCCTTCACACTTAACCTCCTTGCAGAGTTTCTCGTTTGCAAGGATCTTATCTTTATCTTGCTCAGAAGCAAGATCAACGATGACCACATTTTTTGTGGTTTTAATTCTGTTTATCTTTACTCTGTCTTTAACGGGGTTGATCGTTTTTGGGAAGATCTCTTGTACTTTTTTAATATCTTGGCCAGGTAGCGGTCTCAGAAAGACAGCGCTACTTGGTTTCTGTACTGCTTTCTCAATGTTCTCTCTTGTTGTTGGGGGTTTGGGCGCAACTTGTGCCGCAACCCCTGCGTAGGTCTTAGTCATAACTGGTGCTTTTCTTAACTTCTCCTCCTCCTTGTTCTACCTGTCCCTCGAGATTTGCCTGTCTTACAGCCCAGGCTGCGAGACAGTCCTTCATTTTTCCAGCGAGGGTCTTGTTATATTTGCCCTTCTGGTCAATCTCACCAAGCATCTTGTTGAGCTTTTTTAGCCATCCCGTGGCATCTTTAGTCTCCTCATCCTCCACCAATGGAGCCTCAATCTCAACGTCACCATCAGGGACCCCCGTCTTTGGCGGGGGAGGCAGAGCGCGCAGACGCACGAGACCCGTTTCCCTTATTAGTAGCCATCACGATTCGGAAACGGGAAAAAGATTGGAGGCCCATCTCTTACCCCAGACCGGCCTCTCTGGCATGGGGGTGTTCAGGATAGGAGCGGTTCCATGGTGGGCATCCATGGTTACTTAAAGAACATGCTAAATAAGAAGTCAGGAATATGATTAAAATGTAGCGGTTGTCACATTATTATTAGAAAAAGTTCATCATCCAAAGGGGTACAATTATGGAAGAAAAAAAAAGTGATACGCTGGGAGGCCGCCGACAGGTTGGGCTGCAGGAGCAGGGAGGGGGCACGTCCGGACGGTCTGGAGGCTGGCTCGCAAGAGAGCGATCGCCGTTGCTGGTCGACCCTTGCCAGCCCACGCTGCAATCGCCACGTGCCCACACCCTGCCTTCTGATTGGCTGGTTTCTTCCACAGCCGAGGCGGTCGACACGGCGTTACCTCGTCAGCACGGCGTCCCACACACAGGCAGCACGTGAACACAGACTGCCAGGAGGTGCTGACAACCAAATTCCCAGCACATCCGTGTATTGAAACGGAAGAATACGAAAAATAAAAAAAAAATTCATCCTGATTATTCTAGATTTCCCCAACCTGTCGGTCCACCATGCACATCCCTCCCCCTTCCGCAGGAGCCGGTTACGTATTCAAAGTCGTTTTACAAAGATTCCTAGTGGGGGGGGGGCGTAAATACTACAGCAAGGCTCCTTTGGACAGGTGCGTAATTGAATTAATTAAGTTAGTTGACAGGGCATAGGGGTACAATTTTACAATTACAATCTTCCTCATTTTTCTTTTAACATAAGTCTTTACAATATTATCCTTTGACACAATACAGCGGCCCGTGGCGCCGGCATGTAGGAGGTGGTGGGGCTGAGGCGGCGCCCAGCGGACGCAGGCGGTGGTCCAGCGGGAGGCGGCGGCGGCCAGCCGTGCAGTCGAGTCGGGCCACAGACAAATATATACAGACGGGAATCCTCCGTAAGGGCCCGGTCCTGTGCTCAGGGGTGCGGGGAGGGAGGGTTTCCAGCAGTCCCGTGAGATGTCCCATGATGGCGCTGCGGTCAGAAGCAGCTCTTTGACCTGGCCAGAGCAAGCGGCAGGTAGCAGCTCTCCCCGCCACCACCTCCCCTCAAATGCTAGCAAGCTGGACACAGCCGTGGCCTCGTGGCAGGCGGCACGAGCTCTCCACTCAGCCTCCCCTCCACGCTACCCTCTGACGTGCGAGAGGCACCCTAAGCCAGCGATCCGCCTGACACCTGCTAGCATCTTACGGAACTACGAGGGGAGTGTAGGACAGTGGTTTAGGGGGGGCTTCTTCTCTGTATATGTTACTCTGTGGTCGTGCTCTGCACAACACCACCTAGAAGACAAGGCCTTACAACAGGCCGTGCCTACATCACACTTAGAGGCCCCGTCCACCATCTGACTGGCCGGCCACTGCGCAACGGTTGGTGTGCCCCAGCCAACAGCCAGTGAGCTGGCGGCCGGGGCCTCTAAGTGTGACGTAGGCACGGCCTGTTGTAAGGCCTCGTCTTCTAGGTGGTGTTGCTCTGCAACACTTCCACCGGCACGACAGCAACGGCTCTCCCAATAGCAAAGATGCTGCCACTTGTATTGTGTAAAGGGCAGGGAATTGATTCACTACCAGTACTAATATAGGTGGCTAACCCGTATGTTATACAATATACCCGTCAAAATACCAGTAATCACTTTTAATCCAAGGAATAGGTATCACCCGCATGTGAATAAGAATGGCAAACTCTTTTACATTAAGATTGAACAAATGACACTATGCTGTCTACAAAATTGATAATAACTCACAATCAAAGTAAATAAATGAATACAATTCAAGCAAATAAAGGGAGCTTTCTAATCTGACTACTAACTATCCTTCAACTTATTCTATTGGGGCGCCATGCCTTCTGTGTTTGTGTGTGTTGGGTGTCTGTGTGATAACCACCAGAGGGTGGTGATTCGGGTACAGTCGGCTTGGGGGCCTTACACTTTTGAAAAAATTTGTTTTTGTGCAGAAGCCATACGACTAATGCCAAGAAAACGCAAGTTAGAGGAACGGAGGTAACGCTAGGAATGACTACAACATTTGTAGTAGGACAAGGTCCCCACTTTAGTGACAAATTACAAAACATTGCGTCTGGACGCCATTTCTCACAAAGGTACGGTTTGCGAACTATTTCCCGGCTGTATGCGGCTAGGCAGCAGAGCGGTTTCGCCGGAGTTGAACACAATCACGAAAAGGCAGCGGTAAGATATTAATCCACCATTTAGTTCCTACTATAGTTTCCCATCTAACTACGGGGGTGGAGTCGACATTCCCACTCCATGGCAAACATTTTTAAGATAAAGATAAATGTTTGTATAGTCTATGGGACTTAACTACGGGGTCATCAGTCCCTAAACTTACAAACTACTTACGAACTAGGACGGCACAAATATCCATGCCCGAGGGGGGATTCGAACCCCCGACCGTAGTGGCCGTGCAGACCGTGACTGGAGCGCCTTAGCCCCCGGCCACCGCGGCCAGCACGGCAAACATTTATGGAGCATACTGCGACAAGGGAGGAGCGATACCTATGTCGCTCATCGACAGAAGAAGAGAAGAACAGAATAGATCCAACAATTCAGCAGTAGGGTAAGAGATAAAAGGGGAGGGCTTCAAAAAATCAACTGTGTAGCAACCAAGGAGTACCCGCCCACCATCTTGTGGCAGCCCGGATGGGTATCGTTGTGCCTCGTCAGTAGCGTAAGGAACGAATTGTTGGTGCTCATGTTCGCCGGAAGGTAAAACGCCATCTCTTTAATTCCCTAGCTAGCGGTCAGCCGATAGTTACGCCTATGGTGATCTGACAGTAAGTCCTTTAGTGAGAATTCGAGCAAACTCAAAGACTGGTTCAAGCATGGAGCTAGGTGGTAAAGCGCAACAAAATTAGCGTGATGGGCAATAGCCTGTGGAATACAAATCGTCTGTAAACTGAACAATGAAAAGCTCATGTAAAAACTTGAGTCATCAGACACATTAATCGTGATTAAACAGGGAGTGCCTTTCCTAGGAGAGTGGTTAACAACGCTCTTAACAATTCAGGGGGTAACCACAACATATTAGGAAACAAATTATTCTCTTCAATCTAGTCACACATTTAGGGTTTTTAACATGGCCCCAAAAACTATTCCCTTGGTCCTATTTGACCAACTAAAGCATTGTATAATATATTGAATCCAATACATCGAATAATAAGGAATGCATGTTAACATGTAGCCCATATATTAACTACCTACAAAATCTTCGTAGCTAATGAATATCCAATAACAGACTAATCACATATAGACTGGTTGCAACTCTATTTGCTTAATCAGGGTTGGCTCGGCTCAAAGGGGTGTAAGTCAGTCAGCAAATATCTCTTAAATACAATGCATTCAAAATATACAACAAATAAAAATAAACACATATTATATGAAACTCATTTTGTGGCAGCATCTTTTAAAATCATAATTTCATTACATACTATGCAGTGCAGTTACAGGAGCAGCAGTGATAATTGTATTATCCATTGAGTGCTTAGCACTTCTTACTTCCTGAGTGTCTTTTGTCATTACACGTATTCGCGCGTAGTATTAGGCGTGAACTCTTGAAAATATGCACATTTTGTCGTGGTAAAGCCAAAGGGTGGTGCCGTACTATAACGAGCAGGACTGTTCTGGGTTGGAGTGAGGATTGCTTCCGTGTCTAGGTGCACTCCTAGTAGGTGAAGACAATGAAAAGTTTCATTCATGCGCTTAGGCGGGCATTTACTACGTAAAGGTGTTTATATTGTGATGTTGTGGCATTACACCCAGTTGCTGCTGCAACGATCAGTGTCTGTATAGTGTGTAAGTGACGGTGTATGTTAACAATAACAACTGTGCGATCATCCATAGAAGTACAAAAGCGAACAGTTTTGTATCAGAGTTGGATGAACTTTGAATGTATGTAAATAGAGAAACAAAATAGAGTAATCATTTATTAACGAAGTGAAACATGGCGAGTGTTTTGTGCGAGAAAATGGCAAATGTTTTAAATTTTCTCATTTTTTCAAGACGGAATACAGCTAAATAGAGCTTGTGCATGCACATGACACTTCCGGTCGTGCTAGGAATAAATTCTAGTTACTGTTATAGTCGTGATGTTTGCTTTCGTTCAAATCCCTTAGGGTTTTTTTTTAATACTGTGCTTCGAAAGCTTGACTTCCTAGTGAACGGAAACTTCTTGTTGAATCAATCATCTTCATTCCTACACTTTTTCCAGGCCATTTCCCGAAACCTACCTGCAATGCCTTAATCTTTTCCTGATGATGAGTCTGGTAGTGCAGCTGTAGACACTCGTGGAGGACCTACCTGTATGATCACCTCGGCGCTAACTGCTAAGTTTTCGTCGATGTAATATGGCCAGTATACTCGTTTGAAAATAATGTGCATAACATTGATGTAACGTGAGGAATTTGTATGTAGTAGGCTATAGTTCAGTATTATGCTTCCTTGTTGATTGTGCGGAATGTGAAATTATGTAACGTGTTTGGTGCATGCGTCTCGTTAATTTTTCCCGAGCCCAACAGTTTATGCTGCTTTTGTGAAGTATTAAATACTTGTCAGTGTCACTTGAATTTTCATTGTGATAAATTGTGGTTGGTAAAGTCTGTTGTGTTGAAGTTAACATTGCTAATTGCGTACCTGTGTTACTGTTATAGCGACGATACAGCAGCTGACCTAAGCCTTTCATGTAATTGCCAAATAGAATAATCTTTATGTTCCAAAGAATTATCGGTCATTTTTGACAATTATATTGCATAAATATCCTCAGCTTAGCAACATCTTTGTAAAATATAACGACTTATTCGTCAGGACAATTTTGAAACTACTTTTATAACTCTGAGTCATTATTTTTGAAGTTTCCTGTACCCATGGAATTGTAAGTGTGTGTGCGTCTGAAACTACGCTTTGATATTATATAGAGGAAGACTTTTGGTTAAATTATTGCAATTTTCTGATTCCAGTGGCAAATAATTTGTGGCGACACAATTAGGCGAAAATAGATATGTTTCGTGTACTTAGGGTAAGTGGAAAGTCTGCTGTTCATGCGTAATAAAGGCTCGTTACTGAAGAAAAGTTGTGCGTAATTTAACAGCTTAGCTGCGTGCTGCCCGTGGCTGGCAGCGAGGCTTGGCGCGCGGAACACCCGACACCAGGGTCCGCTGTTATCTCCGCATGCCTGCGTTGGCGGCGGCGCGGCCTGGGCACGTCCATTCGTGTTCAAAATGTTCAAATGTTTGTTAAGCTTATGGGACTTAACTACGGGGTCATCAGTCCCTAAAATTACAAACTACTTATGAACTAGGACAGCACAAATATCCATGCCCGAGGGGGAATTCGAACCCCTAACCGTAGTGGCCGTGCAGACCATGAATGGAGTGCCTCAGTCCCCTCGGCCACCGCGGCCGGCATCCATTCGTACCGAGGAAAATTTATGTGTTGTGCCACAGAGTAACACATACAGAGAAGAAGCCCCCCCTAAACCACTGTCCTACGCTCCAGGTGTCAGGCGGATCTCTCGCTTAGGGTGCCTCTCGCACGTCAGAGGGTAGCGTGGAGGGGAGGCTGAGGGGAGAGCTCGTGCCGCCTGCCATGAGGCCACGGTTGGGTCCGGCTTGCTGGCGTTTGAGGGGAGGTGGTGGTGGGGGCAGCTGATACCTGCCGCCTGCTCTGGCCAGTTTAAAGAGCTGCTTCTGACCGCAGCGCCATCGTGGAACATCATACGGAACTGCTGGAAAACCTCCCTCCTCGCACCCCTGAGCGTAGGACCGGGCCCTTACGGAGGTTTCCCGTCTGTATATATTTGTCTGTGGTTGTGCTAGGTCGATTGCTCCCTGCAAGAGAGGCCATGTGTGCCTTTCGTTGCGGCTGCTTTCGAAGGGGGCGGCGGACAGTCCCGCCAAATACCAATGTAGCTTCTCATCGACCGCAAAAAATACCTCGGTACCGTCCAAGTCAAGGACGTAAATGAAATAAGGAAGACGGCTATTTGCGTTAACGTATTTACGTTTTTAACAATTACATATTATTCACTGAACCTTTCTCTTATCAGATTTTTCTGAGGTACTCTTCCACAAGGAGGAGGACAGACAGAAAATGTACGAAAAGCTTCACGATCGTTCCCGGGTTCTGATCTCTTCCCAATGTATAACGGTTTGCCACGGAAAAGCATATGGTAGCGGCCGGCTTCGCTAAGATATGAGTCTCCGTTACTTAAAACCGATTACAGTGGTACGAGTCGCCGCGGTTGCGACGCGAGTTGACGGCACAGACAAATATATACAGACGGGAAACCTCTGTAAGGGCCCGGGGGTGCTGATGCAGTTCCGTAAGATGTCCCATGATGGCGCTGTGACCAGAAGCAGCCCTTTAAACTGGCCAGAGCAGGCAGCAGGAAGCGGCTGCCCCCACCACCACCTCCCCTCAAACGCCAGCAAGCCGGACACAGCCGTGGCCTCGTGGCAGGCGGCACGAGCTCTCCCCTCAGCCTCCCCTCCACGCTACCCTCAGAAGCGCCACTAGTGTCGTCTACAGGTACTGAGCCTGGGAACCGCCTGACACCTGCTAGTATCTTACGGAACTATGAGGGGAGCGTAGGACAGTGGTTTAGGGGTGGCTGCTTCTCTGTATATGTTACTCTGTGTTGACGGTCATCTTACGAAAAATTTAGCAGGTTTAATAAACTAAATTGATTTTTTTCTTTAACGTTTGACTAAACAAACTACTCAAGGAGAGTTAATCAAAATCTCCGTCGTAGATAATCAGTTATAGAGTTGAAGTGCCTCGCTCGGCTATGTGCAGCGGGTAGAGGGGCGGGGAAGCGCGCGCGCGCGACAGAGAGAGAGAGAGAGAGAGAGAGAGAGAGAGAGAAGGGAGGGAGCTGACTTTAACAGCACGCCCATTTCAATTTGCCGTACAGCGCGGCACGACGCGGCGAGTGCTTTCCGACACAAGTTTTGTTCGTTCGGCTACTGGTATGCGTTGACTAAGGAAGGTTATCTGCACCAACTAAGGTAGCTTGACTTAACTTTTGCCCTTAACATCATAGTTATGTTTCATAGTGGCTTTATCAATGACCGACGAAAGAAATATTAGATACAAAAAATCCCTCAGTAAGCGGTACATCAATTTTAACAGCGTAGTGTGTGTGTATACTGAATAATGTGAAATGCACAATTCCTCTTCTACTCATGTATTGCTTTCATATGTTATCACTGTGTAAGAACTGACTGCAGTTTTCTTGATAATGTTATGATAATTAAGACGCAAATGAACTTTCAGAGTAGTTCTCACATCAGGTTAGCTATGGATTGCGTATGCACAGTCCATGCTTAACAGTGTCATCCCTCTGTGTTCATATAATTTCTATAATCTACTCTCTGGTGTGAGCAACATATTCTGTATAAATGTGTGTGTGTGTGTGTGTGTGTGTGTGTGTGTGTGTGTGTGTGTATGTGTGTGTGTATGTGTGTGTGTGTGCGTGCGGATCTCTACCTTGTCCTGCAAGCTGTTGTAACGTCACAGCTGCGTCCACCTAATCCTCGATGGGCGAAGTTGCCGTTATATTATATTTGCTGCTTACTCATTTAATAATTGTTCCAATGATTTGACAGTATGGGATGCGAACAATTACTAGGTTGATCCGTAACAATAAACTTTGTTAACTTCCTTTATTATGGAACGACAAATGTTAAAAACTCTTCCATTCTGTACAGATTAAATAGCCGCGTGCCACTACGATGAATGTCTACAAGTCCACACTGAAACATTTCAATATGCAATTACAACCGAAACTCATATGCGATACGACTAAAGGGCAAAAACTTTAGCCACCGCTAAACGCGGGTTACGGACGCACTGTCAGCATGCTACTGCCTCGCTCTGCGGTCGGCGGGAGACTGCCGCACACCGGCCAACAAACAAAGAACATTCCAACCGAAGCATTGTTGCCAGCAGCTCTCGCTGCATGCCAACGATAACTATCGTTCGGCCAAAAGAGGTTACTAACATAAAACCCTGTATCCTCACACTGTGCCGAATCCATATTAGCCGGCCGCGGTGGCCGAGAGGACTGAGGCGCTCCAGTCATGGTCTGCACGGCCACTACGGTCGGGGGTTCGAATCCCCCCTCGGGCATGGATATTTGTGCCTTCCTTAGTATAAGATAGTTGATAGTTTGTAAGTTTAGGGACTGATAAGCTTAACAAACATTTGATTTATTTGAATCCATATTATGTAAATCAAATTTCTTTCTCTTCTCCTACCAATCTTATCACTTCCTACGCCTCTTTCTTCACATTTGCAATGAAGTACATTTTAATATTTGCAAGGGATTTGAAAGAAAACATCACATTTTGCTAGCATTTAAAATCGCGTAACAATCAGACCAGACACTATTCAAAAGAATCAGAAACAACATCATCTGAGACAACAAGGTACAATTGTGTGGCATGCTTCGTGTCAAAATGATATAAAACGTTATAGTGTAGTCTAAGCTTCTGTGAACTTTGCAAAAGATTGACGTGGCAGGCACTTTCGCCTTAATTATGAAACAATGGACCTACTGTAATCCGCGTAATTCAAGTGTAGTTGAGATTGTCTTATTATCCAGTTTCTACTGGGTTTTTTCATTTAACAATACAGAATCATTTTTCCACGATCCCGTTAGTATTCACTGCTTCTGTAACGTGCACTTACTAATCTACCACTTAGACTAACGCATAGCGCCTTATCCTACGCAGCACAAGCAGCTTAAACAGCAAAAGCACAATAAAACATGATCAAGCAACTATTTCTGACTTCTAACATGTCCTCCGTGACGTACTATACATCTTTCATTAAGACAACAAATAATCTTATCTACATGTATCATCATTTGTGTTGCAGCAAATTCATGGATAAATTTACAATATAACTACCCTCAACTTCTTTTCCCACTAGACACTAACAAAATGAAACATATAAAAAATGAATATACTGGTTTTACTCTAGTCTCTGGATCTCAGAGCATACGAATGCTTGTTTCTTAAGGCGTAAGGAGGACGAGCTCGCTCTGTCAGAATTTTCTTTTTCTTTTTTACCTTTGGCAGCACCTCAGGCTGCGGAGGGCAGGGCAGAGGCGGAGCTGACCCGTGATACGGTTTTAACCGGTCCAAGTGAACAATTACAGTTCGTTCAGGCAACTGAAGTTCTGCATTAACAGGTGAAGTTAAGCGCAGAATGGGGTAGGGCCCTTCATACTGTGGTGTGATTTTTTTTGTTCTGCCTTTCTTAATAGCAGGATTGCGTAAGAGCACCAAATCTCCTGGTTTATACTGAGGCAGAACAGAGCCTTTATTGAACCTCTGGCGTTGTTTGCTGGCAGCATTGGATTTGTTGCTTTTTACCTGCTTCCAGATGGACTTCAAGCGGTGCGCTAAGCCCTTTACTTCCTTCAAATCAACTCCGGGTGGAAGCTTATCTAGCTCGAATGGGGAGCTCATAGGTCTGCCAAAGACAGCCTCATAAGGTGAATAACCAGTTGACTCGTGTACACGACTATTATAGGCAGAAGCTACATATGGAACATACCGATCCCAGTCGGTATGAAGGCGGTTTACATAATAAGACAACATTTTTCCAATAGTTTTGTGGACGCGTTCTAATCGACCATTTGCCTGAGGGTGATAAGGAGTAGTTCGCCATTTTTTGATGCGTAACAAATTGCATTCTTGTACAGATAAAGAAGATAAAAAGTTCTGTCCCTGATCTGTCAGAATTGCATATGGACTTCCAAAGGGAAGTACCAAGTGCTTAACGAAAGCGTTTGCTATCGTTTCATCTGTCGTATCAGCTGTGGGTACCAAAATCAAATATCGGGAGAAATGATCCATGATTGACAACATATATTTGTTGTTTTGTGTACTTTGTGTATATGGGCCCATTTCGTCAAGTAAGACGATACTAAATGGGGATTTTGCTTCAGGACTAGCTTGTAAAGGGACTGTTCCGCGGGGGCGGCGCCCTTTGTGCACAAGGCAAACAATTTTGAATGTACCTTTGCACTGCTGTTTGTCTACCTTTCCACCAGTATCTGGCAGCTATTCGAGCATTAGTCGCTCGCCGGCCACTGTGACAAGCTTGCAAACTGTCGTGACATTGTGCAATTATACACTGTTGTACCTCCTTAGGTATTACGATTCTATTGCCTAAACGAGTTTTACGGTACAAGACTTCTTCTTCTGTAACGAATTCTGGCAAAGTAGCGTACTGATTGCATTCTACATCTCTTTTTTGAGCCTCTTTCAGCTCTTCGATGGGAACATCATTGGTTTGCACTATTCTGACTTTACGACTTAGAGCGTCTGCATTTTGGTGTAAGCGTCCAGGTTTATGATGGACCTCGTAATCGTATTCTGACAGCTTTAACGCCCAGCGTGTTAAACGACTGCCTGGGTCTTTTAAACTCAGCAGCCATTGTAAAGCAGCGTGGTCAGTGACCACGGTGATCTTCCCGCCGTAAAGGTAACATCTGAAATAATTGACCTCAAAACGTGAATGCTAAAAGCTCTTTCTCCGTCGTACTGTAATTTTTCTCTGCCTGATTTAACTGTCTCGAAGCATACCCAATGGGTTTCTCTTCTCTTCTCACTCTTGGCTTAAAACTGCCCCTACTGCATAATCTGAAGCATCTGTAGAAAGTATAAAAGGTTTCTCGAAATCTGGATATATTAAAAGAGGTGAACTAGTCAACATATCTGTGATTTTCCCGACAGCTTCATCACACTCAGCTGTCCACTCAGAAGCGACACCCTTCTTCAAAAGTTTAGTTAAAGGCTTTGCTATTACTGCATATACGCCTATAATAATTTGTTAAACCGAGAAGACTTTGCAATTCTTTGACATTTAAAGGTGTAGGAAATTCCCTAACAGCTTCAGTTAACCTTGGATCAGGCTTAAACCCATCAGAAGTGATAATATGCCCCAAGTACTGAACTTGTGACTTAGCAAATGTGCATTTCTCAATCTTTCGACTCAAATTAGCATGTTTAATCGTGACAAAACACTCTGTAATCTTTCTGCATGTTCTTCAACAGTTCTTCAAAAAATAGTGATATCATCTAAATAAACCAAGCACATTGTAGGTTTCAACCCTCTTAAAAGGAGATCTGCAAATCTTTGAAACGTTGCTGGAGCGTTTTGGAGACCAAAAGGCATGCGCAAAATTTCATATAGCCCAGAAGGAACCACAAAAGCTGTTTTCGGCCTATCCGCTGGAGCGATCGGAATCTGGTGGTACCCAGATCGCATCTCCAGTGTTGTAAAATACTTACAATTCCCTAGCCGGTCCAAAGTTTCGTCAATACGTAGTAGAGGGTAGGTGTCAGGTATAGTCACGTTGTTTACCGCTCTTAAATCTACACATAGTCGGTACGTTTTCTCGCTATTTATTGACTTTTTCGGAACCAGGACAATGGGACTGGCCCAGGCACTAGCAGATGGCTGAATTACGCCTGCATCCAGCTGTTGTTGTATGGTTTCTTCTACAACTGATTGCAGATGATAAGGCAATCTGTATGGTTTTTGGGAGATAGGTCTGGCATCTCCGGTAGGAATTTCGTGCTGCACGAGGTCAGTAGCTGGCAAATATTGCCGTTCCTCGAACAACCACGAGAACTCCTCCAATACAGGGTACAACAAATTTTGCTCTGCCTCTGATAAGTGCGCCAACTTTTCACGTAATTGCGTTCTCAACACAGGGGTTTTTCTATAAACATTTTTCACTGAAACCTTACCTCTCTTTCTTACTCTCTCAACACCTTTCTCACACTGAAGTACCTCTGGTTGTACCTCCAGACCGCTTGCAAGGATCGTTCCACGTGGAATCTCTACTGCTCTTTGCCCAAAATTATCTACACAGACTGGAACATAAAACTTCTTCTCTTTGCATTCGACCACACTCACACTTCTCTTAACATGCACTTGTAACCGGTCATGGAACGTCGTTTTGGCTGAGCGGATCAACCAAAAACGTTGATCTTGACTGCACCGGAGCTTTGACGCTTATCCATAGGATACGACCCGTTCCGCCGTTAATCGTAACAGACGTGTTCGTTTTCAGAGCCAAAGTACGCGGTTCAGATGGTTCTTGTGAAAGCGGCCGTCCTTCACAAGATCCTCGCGACTGTGAGGTTCCAGTACCTCCGAAACAATGAGTATTTTCATTGAGTCGGATAGTATCGGTTCTGTAATCGATCACAGCCTGGTAATGACGGAGGAAATCGTTACCAAGAATAACATCAAAGTCTCGCCTCCGTCTTCTAATTACTGTCATTTCAAATCCATACCGGTGACTGTCCAACTGCAAATTGACAAAACAAATCCCTGCGGGAATCATTACTTCTTCTCCTAAATCACTGACATTGAATCGAGGAGGTTTAAGTTTACATTTATCCTGATGTGACACAAAACACTGACCTGAGCACCTGCATCTACTAAAACTCTGACTGTTCGACCACTGAGCCAACCCTGTAAGACTATGTTTGCCACCTCGTTTACGTTCCCATTCTGAAAAGGATTAATTAGTTTTATTGGGGGCGAGGTCGGGCGGCAGGGCCTGCCCCTCGACCGTTTCCCGAATTGTTTCTAGCGAAAGTCGTCGGATTCTGCGGAGAATTCCGCGACTGATTATTCTGTTGTGATTTTTGTTGAAAATTATTCCTCTCGTGTCCTACCTTGCCACAATTATTGCAGCCGACCGCGGTGGCCGACGGGACTGAGGCGCTCCAGTCACGGTCTGCACGGCCACTACGGTCGGGGTTCGAATCCCCCCTCGGGGCATGGATATTTGTGCCGTCCTTAGTCTTAGCTAGTTCATAAGTAGTTTATAAGCTTAGGGGCTGATGACCCCATAGTTAAGTCCCATAAGTTAAGGGAAAAAAATTATTGCAATAGGGTGCACGGCAGCGTGAGGCGGTGTGATTACTTTTTCCACAGCGATCGCAGTGCATGTCATTAAGAAACACGCGGCGTGATTCATTACTTCGTGGTGGAGCGGTGACAAAGCGTCCTGCCTCCTCACGCAACAAAGCGATACCTACTGCTTCATGGAGCGAGGTGGGGGAAGCTACTTTAACCTCACTCCCAATTTGTGGGCTAATACCCCGAATGAAAACATTTATGGCTCTTGCTTCCGCCTCTTCAATCAATACCTCATTTCTGGTTGTATCGGCCCCTAATGTGTATGTGCGGCAAGATACTGCCCTGATTCTGTCTGCGAACACTTCAAAATCCTCATTCGGATTCTGCCGAAGGGTAGATAACTGATCACGATAGTAACTAACCCCACGCTTGTCGAAATATCTTTCTGATAATCCGCGTGCTAAGCTATCAAAAGTACTTGCATCTCTCAGTGCATTTACTGACTCAACATAAGTACGTGCGTCTCCTGACAATTTCAGTTTGGCTACATTTAAGAGAAAATGATCGGGCCACGAGCAAGTGCGCCCTACGTCTCGAACACTTTGCAAAAAGGTGGTGATATTCTCACCAGATTTCCCTGAGAAAGTTGGTATGAAATTTACAGCGGGAAAGCTGCTCGCTAGAGAAGGTGTGCCTATGTCTGTCGTATTTGCAGTGGCTCGCACAGAGCTTGCAGTACCAATACTAGCAGTTTTATTACTGACTGTTTCTTTTTCCAGCTCGTCCACACGGTCCTTTAACTCAGAATTTTTGCAATAAAAGTTTACGAATTTGCTCCTGTAGTGCTGATAGGGGGTCTACCTGGCCTCCGTCAGCACTCTCAGTCTTTTCAACCTGCTTAGAACATGTTTCAGGCATGGTTACAATTTTAGGACTCTAGTGGCCACAAGATTACAAATGAAAAGATAAATTGGCTTCTCAGCGACAGCGTCTCCCGTTGCGATACGGCAGCAGCAACATGAATGAAAAAAGTTAACTCACATAGTGCAACGTGGTGCGACGCGATGCGATGTGGTGAGATGCGACGAGGTGGAAGTTGCGGCGGCGGCGTCGCCAACAGCAGCAGCAGCGGCGCCGGCGTCGGTAGCGACGGCTTTAAGTAGCAGAAACTGGTGGCGCAGACTTAGCGCGTCAGGCAGCGTTGCCGTGGTGAACGTAGCGCCAACAGCAGGTGCCGGCGTCGTGGTGAACGTAGCGCCAACAGCAGGTGCCGGCGTCGTGGTGAACGTAGCGCCAACAGCAGGTGCCGGCGTCGTGGTGAACGTAGCGCCAACAGCAGGTGCCGGCGTCGTGGTGAACGTAGCGCCAACAGCAGGTGCCGGCGTCGTGGTGAACGTAGCGCCAACAGCAGGTGCCGGCGTCGTCGTGAACGTAGCGCCAACAGCAGGTGCCGGCGTCGTGGTGAACGTAGCGCCAACAGCAGGTGCCGGCGTCGTGGTGAACGTAGCGCCAACAGCAGGTGCCGGCGTCGTGGTGAACGTAGCGCCAACAGCAGGTGCCGGCGTCGTGGTGAACGTAGCGCCAACAGCAGGTGCCGGCGTCGTGGTGAACGTAGCGCCAACAGCAGGTGCCGGCGTCGTGGTGAACGTAGCGCCAACAGCAGGTGCCGGCGTCGTGGTGAACGTAGCGCCAACAGCAGGTGCCGGCGTCGTGGTGAACGTAGCGCCAACAGCAGGTGCCGGCGTCGTGGTGAACGTAGCGCCAACAGCAGGTGCCGGCGTCGTGGTGAACGTAGCGCCAACAGCAGGTGCCGGCGTCGTGGTGAAAGTAGCGCCAACAGCAGGTGCCGGCGTCGTGGTGAACGTAGCGCCAACAGCAGGTGCCGGCGTCGTGGTGAACGTATTGCGCCGCTTGCCCACTCGTGACTGCCTGCCCCAACGAGCTTGAATGTCATAGAGTAGCGACAGGTCCGCCATGTTTGAGGCAAATTGAACTGCCGTCCGCCATGTTATTCGGGGTACTGGCTGACAGCTGGTATGCCACTCACACTCGAGAATTTTACCCGTTTACACAGTTTTACGTTTTAAATGAAGATTGACTATTGAGTAGGCCTACAGATGTGCATGAAGTTCCGTTGGTGTGTCCAGACTTTATCAAAGCTGTGAACTGATGAGCCAGATAGTGTATTTTCTTAAAATGCGGAAATGAAATATCACGAATCTGTCAGTAATACACTTCCAGTTCGAAGTATAACAGTTAGCGGAGGTTTGATCCAATAACGAAAGTGCCGCTTTGAAAATATTTATGTTAATTATAATGCAAGATCATAGTCTAAAAGTGCTGCGAAACTTATACAGTGAACAGTAATTATAATGACGAACAATCATGGTTACGGATTTGCATCTGTTGTTAATGTGTTGTAACCACTGCTTTCATAGAGTCTAAGACACATTTATCTGGTGTTTATTAAACGTATTAAGTCCTAATACTCGTAAAATTGCTGTTAAATGGTTTGGTTGTGAAGTTTGGTTGACGAAATATGAGTACAAAGACGAAAGTAAGAACAGAATACTGCAATCAAAAATGCGCCTAGGTCGGCGGCTACAAAAGCATTCTACACCGAAATAACATATCGGTAATAACTTACGTTGTTGCCA
Organism: Locusta migratoria; assembly: GCA_026315105.1. Classification (NCBI taxonomy): domain Eukaryota; kingdom Metazoa; phylum Arthropoda; class Insecta; order Orthoptera; family Acrididae; genus Locusta; species Locusta migratoria. The sequence goes on along the minus strand of CM048755.1, from coordinate 332,463,835 downwards.
CGCTGATATACGTAAATATTTGCTACACAGACATTTAACAAGTGAAAAATTCAGGCAGTTAATATTGCTTCCGCGTTTTGCAATGATTATATGTTAAGCATGCTTGATCAAGTATTGTCAACAACAAATGAAAATATTTTTAGAGAACGTGCAGACACTCAAAAGTGTTTATTTCATTTCACAGTTCAACAAATGAGACACACATTCATCAACTGCAGCAGCAACAGAAGAAGTAACAACAGACGGTAGGCAGAAAACTGAGCCTCTTTTATTGAGTGTACTTCAAAGCAATTGCAAGATAGGTCATCTGAAGCTTCACTCTTGGTAAAACAACTGGTGTTCTAGCTCGATATATTTGTCGTTTTAACACTTCGATTTGTGTATTTAAATGCTGAACACACTTTAGACATATTGCAGAAGCAAAGATTGTACAGAAAATGTACACTAAATACAGCACTTCACTTACAATAACAACATACGATGGACGGACTCCTGTAAAGTGTACTGACCACGGCCAATATGGCGGCGGAGTTTACGCAGGTTGCCGCAAAGAGCGCTGTAACTCGTGTGTCAGCCACTCCATGAAATTCTAGCTCGTTGGCCTGCCCCAGCGGCAGCCAGCGTCTATCTTCGGCGCGAACCAAGTCGGCTCGGCAGAGGCCGATTACGGCCGAACGTAGACGCGCTCATAACAGCGCCAAAGGGTGAACGAGCCAGCCTCCGGCCAATATTGGATCAAATGGTGGATTCGTGCCACTTCTGACACCAGTTGTTCAGGATAGGAGCGGTTCAATGGTGGGCATCCATGGTTACTTAAAGAACATGCTAAATCAGAAGTCAGGAATGTGGTTACAATGTAGCGGTTGCCACATTATTATTAGAAAAAGTTCATCATCCAAAGGGGTACAATTATGGGGGAAAAAAGCAAAGTGATACGCCGGGAGGCCCCCAACAGGTTGGGCTGCAGGAGCAGGGAGGGGGCACGTCCGGACGGTCAGGAGGCTGGCTCGCAAGAGAGCGATCGCCGTTGCTGGTCGGCCCTTGCCAGCCCGTGTCACGTGCCCACACCCTGCCTTCTGATTGGCTGGTTTCTTCCACAGCCGAGGCGGTCGACACGGCGTTACCTCGTCAGCACGGCGTCCCACACACGGGCAGCACGTGAACACAGCCTGCCAGGAGGTGCGACAACCAAATTCCCAGCACATCCGGCGAAGCCGGCTCCGTGGTCGCCTGCGTGTAGCCACGCCGGCCGCGTATTGAAACAGAAGAATACGAAAATTAAAAAATTTTCATCCTGATTATTCTAGTTTTCCCCAACCTGTCGGTCCACCATGCACAGAAAGTTATCGGTGTCTATAAAATTCTACTTGTGTGTGTTAATATTTAGCTCTGCGGCGAAAACTACAGAACGCAAACAAATGGTCTGTGTGTAATTGTTGTCCGCAGTGTCCCGTTATACACCATAGCAGTTCCATGCTGATAGCTATAAGAGGGTGGAAGATATGGTGGTTGAAAGTCGTCAAATTATAAAAAAAATTTCGGTTGAAGGCCAGCGATGACGTTTGCGACTCTATGGCAAGGAGGTTACATACAGAGAAACGTGGTGCCACAGACCGTATCTTTGACCTCCTTGCGTGCTACAATGACTTCAGCTCTTTCTCTGTAAGGATAAGCATACGAGTAACGAAATATAAGAATAAATAAATAAAGCAGTAAAAAAGAAATTTCTTTTAGTACATCTGTTTAAAAAGTATCGATTTGACGTTTCGCGCATAACATCAAGTGATCTGTGATATTATTACAATCATTATTGTTGAATTTCCTGATTGCCTGCATCGAAACGAGTGAATTTTTACGTCTGATTTGTTCTCGTAGCACACTACTCAAAGGTAGCTTTTCTATCATAATCAACCAACACGCGAGCGGAGCCGCGGGTTTAAGCTAGTATCAAATAAATGCTAGTATATAAGTTCAACCACTTAAATTTTCTTTTGCAGAAACAGTAACGGTTAGTAAAATATTCACAAAGCCACAGAACTCGTAATATTGAAGGCATGAGAATTCCATTAACACCAATACCACACTTTAATGTCTAATGCCAAACCACAACTGTCTGCGAGAGATCAGCTCAGTAACAGTTTCCTAACCGACCCGCTCCCACAACTCGGAGCCGACGGTGTTCCAACACGACGCCAGAGGTGCGCCCAGAACCACCTGGGCGCAAAGTGCAGACTTCCACAATCAAAACGAACAAGATCACCAATCAGAATAATGACACCCAGCCTGGGGCGGACACCAGATGGAATGTCGAGAAAACCATAAGAAACCTCAAGCACACTCCACAATTCAAAAGAAACAATTCAGAAGAAAAACACCCTACTCTCGACGAAACGTCTGTTTAATAAGCACACAATAGACTATTGCATAACCAACGAAACCTGGGGCACCAAGGCCCAACACTAAGGGCACCGAGAATTAAAGCATTCCGGCGCTCGTAGCCAATCTAGCAGGACAGCACTTACACTCAGGAGCAGACGAAAGAGGACTTGCTTGACTAGGTGACACACGCGGCACAGCACGCAGCAGCCCACATTAAGCTCTCATCTCCAGCTACCTGTCGTGGCTGCCTAAGCATTCAGCTGCAAAATACCTCAGGGCTAAACAGCGACTCCGCCTCCAGGAACGCTAAGTTGTGCGCTGACGTCGGCCCGCACGGCGGTAACGACATCACGACAGCTACCCAGGCGACTAGAACTCGTTGGACGCCAAGCTGTATCGCTCCACGCTGGCGGCGGCCCACAAGTCGGTGAAAACACCTCCGGAGGAAACCAGGCAACTAGCGCTATTTGAATGCCAATCCGTCACTGACCTCTAGTACATCACGCGCCTTCAGCTAGGCATCGGCCATCGATGGCACATCGAAAACAACTGCCTTATGGCAGATCAAAGCACTGCCGGAAGGGAAGCTCATCACTACTATCGATATAGACTCTCCAAACGTGCAAGCGCCGTAATAACATCAGAGAAAAACAGGAAGGTGCAGCCAAATCAAACTGAATAAAAGCCCAGTGATACCGCAAGCATGCTGGACTGACCATCAGTTTTCTGACAAGATCCGCTGCCCTCTTGGACTAGGAGGACCTGGGGGTCATCACGAATAAGACTGTAGGCTATTTTACTTATAGTTAGTTCCTAAGCAGTAGCATACATCGCTTTGCATCAACATCCCTTATGGCCTATAGAGAGATTGAGGCCAGTCCAGTGCCAGGAGCATGTCTTTCGGGCTTAGCTCGGCAGACCTTGGCCGCCAAGTAGGTTTGTATAAATCTGACATGCCTCTAAGAATGCGGACATTACAGTAGTATCACCCCCACCACCACAGATGTAACATAAATATTAGTCTAAACAATTGTAAACCTGACTAGGCATAGTTTCTTACTCAAGAACGTAGAATAATAACGTCCATTGATATATGGATTATGTAGATGAACATAAGAGTAAAGACGTATGGTGGCGTCGGTGCGGCAACGAGACGACAGGCGGCTAGACGACGGCGTCGGCATGGAGAGAAGCCGTCCGTTGGAAATACACAGCGGCGTCAGTGCAACGAGGAAACGAACGATGCAGCTTGACGACGGCGCCGGCATGGAGAGAAGCCGCCCGTTGGGAATACGACGGCAACTGTAAGGCCAGAAGACGCCTGCTGGCCACACGGCGGCGTCAGTGCAACGAGGAAACAAATGACGCAGTTAGACGACGGCGTCGGAATGGCGGGAGGGCGCCCAGTGCGGCTGGAGGCTCGCATTGCCGTGGCGAGAAGACGCCTGACAGCAAGACAGCGGCGTCAGTGTGGCACACGCCTGGTGCAGGAAGACGACGGCATCGGCATGGCTACAAAAAGTCTGGCGATAAGACAAGTGTGTCAGAGTAATGAGAAGACGCCTGGCATGGCGAGAATACGGTGACGGCTGCGCGAGAAGACGCCCGGCGCCAAGACGCTGGCACCGGTGTTGTGAGAAGGCGCCCGGCGCTACACAACTGTCGGTATAGTGAGAAAGACGGCGGATTCGGAGTGGCGAGAATAGGAACGGCACGTCAAGACGTCAGCGTCGGCGAGGCGAGAAGATGCTGGGAAGCAGGGCCATGGCCATATCGGTTCTCGGCACCCATGGTTCTCCAGCCATGAGGGGCGTCTCTGGGGAAGTGGAGCGTCATATATAGCCTCTCCTTCCCAAGTAGCTCTTTCTGCCTTCACGATGTGTGAGGGGTGTAACCAGCACAATCTGGACCACGTCATGTCTGGGCAACGCTGGCCATCAAAGAACTGAGCTACGACCGAACCCGAGGCGAAAGCGAAGGGTGCGTGGCGCAGGGGGAGCTGCGTCTGGGACCAAACGTCTGTCCCCGAGGGGGGGAGGGTTGACCGGTGTGCTGGCGGCCGGTCGGCGAGGGTGTGCATCATCGATGTGCGTTTCTGCTGCCTGTTGATGTCGCTGCTGCTCCCCTACCACTGCAGGGGAGCATGGCCATCTGACCCTGTGCCTGACGGCGAACCTGTTTGTTGGTATGGGATCCCAGCAGGTGTCGACAAGTGCACTCCACCGTGTCCCTGGGTATCTGGGACATATTCCACCCCGAGGGCTGCGGGGTAGGGCCATGGGGCCATGAACATATCGGTTTTTGGTACCCATGGTTCTCCAGTCTGAGGGGTGTCTCTCTGGAGAAGTGAAGTGTCATACATAGCCTCTCCTTTCCAAGTGGCTCTTTCCACCTTCACAAATTGTGGGGCATGCAACCAGCACCGCCTGGACCCTGTCAAGTGTGGGCAACCACTGGCCACCTAAGGATTGAGCTGTGACCCAACCCAATATGAAAGCGAAGGGGGCGTAGTGAAGGGGAAGCTGCGTTGGGGACCAAACATCTGTCGCCAAGGGGTGGGTCAAGGGTGCCGCGGGCTGGGGTGGGGTGTGTGTATCAGTGATGCGCATTCTGCTGTCCTCTGTCCGCCGTCTCTCCCCCTCCCCCCTTCTTGCAGTGGCACGTGACCATCTGTGCCTCTGCGTGCCAGCGACTTCGTTTGTCGGCGTGGGATCCTAGCTTGTGCCGGCAAGTGCACTCCACCGTGCCCCTGGGTATCCAGGACATGTTCCGCCAAACCGTTGCTGTGGTGACATGGCGCGGCTAGGTTAGCTGGGTCCAGACCCCTGAACGAGTGGGTGACCGTTCCGCCAACTAAGTAGGAGTGGATCCTTGGCCTTCGGGTGGGAGATCAGGCTAGTAGGGGGCGAAGGGCGAGGGGTGCATCCACCTCTACGGAGTGCGGGGAGTACTTGCCGGCGTGGGCTGTGTCAAATCGTCGATGACGAGGCCACTGAAGGGGACCAGTACGTTGGTGACAGAGTGCTGAACCCAGCAGCTCAGCTGAAGAAGAACCCTTGGCTTTGGGGCGGGGCCGGTGGGCGAGCTGCAAGGAGTCCCCCCATACAAGAAAGGCCGGTCAGCACAGGCAGGAGTGGAGGGCGCCACAGAAGAAATGCCGAAATCAACGTTCGAGTGGAACGCCAAGATCAATGCGGTCTTGGATGCGAGCTACAAGAACGGCAAGATCAACCAGCCGAATATCCAAAACATCAAGAGCTGACTGGCCTCCATGGCCATAGTCCAAGCTCGCAAGGAGGGACGCCTGGAGGAACGCAAAAGGGAAAATGACAGGATGCGAAAGCAGCCTCTTCGAACTTACGCTGGGGTGGCTGCGCAATCCGCGCCCAATCCACCCACAACAAAGGAGAACATTGCCAAGGTGATACAGAAGCCTGTGGAAAAAATTAAAAATCATGGGGAGACTATACATCGGCATCTGTGCTGTGAATGTAAAACATTACGTGGTGGTGCCGTAACTTTGGTTATCTTGACCACATTTACAAGTACTGTAGCAACAAGGCGGCTTGTTCCAGGTGTGGTTCAGAGGACCACAGCTGAAAGGATTGTAAAAAGCAGGTGGTGTGTATACCCTGCAAAAGACGAGAGAAAAAGTCTTGCGAGGCCAAGGGGAGAAACTGAAACACATACAAGATGTTAGAAGAAAGATTAATTGCTCAAATTGATTGTGGCTGATGCCGTAGTCTGCGAAGGGATGCCCAAAAAGAAGCATAAGTCCCCCAGTAAGAGGAGGAGGGATACCGAAAGGCCAAGGGTTTTCAAGGAATTCCTGCTGCTCCACAAAGCAGTTCGAGTGCAGAATACTGTGAAAACAAGCGTGAGCACGTAAACTGAAACCCCTGCACCTGAAGCGGCCTCCTCACCCGACCTGGGGGACCTTCAACTAGCAAAAACAAGGCTACATGTGGGGCACCCCTGGACTTCGCGGGACCTAGGTACCAAGCTCAAACTCATTCATGCTAGCTCTGATATACAATCCAACGACATCTCATCGTCTTCACAAACGGAGCAACGGAACTCAAGACCGGAAGTCTCTAGGGAGGATTCCCCTCAAAAGATTTATCCAAACCTAGAGTTGACGTTACAGCTTGCCGACCTGGCTCAGCCTGCCGTGCTAACCACCGCATTATGCCACGTCGTCCGTGTAGGACACAAATATGGCAGGAAAGTCACCTTCTCGACAATTGAGGTGGTAGACAGAATTCCTCCCAAGACAATGAGTCTGCCCACGGACTTCAGAGATCATCAACATCTCATTGAAAAAGTTTTTCAGAGGAGAGGGGGCCGTACTAGCTTCTGGAAGAATTGCGTTGGACCACACAAAATCTTGGCCTGACTGTAATATACATACTTACTTTCCCTAAAAGATGCTGAAAATAGCTCATCCGAATGCATACAATTCCAGCTCCGAAAAGTCGTGGACGAGATGAGTCCAGATGTCCTCTGTCTGCAGGAGCCCTACACCATGGATGGCAAACTCCCTTTTGGGGCAACATCTTGGCAGATTGTGGCCCCAGGGCCCCACCCTAGGGTTGCAACTGTAATCTGCAATAGAGCCTTGTGAGTCACGGTCCTGTCACAGCTATCCGATGAGCACTGCAGTGCCATTGAGGTACACTCCCCTGTAGGGGTGGTGTACATAATAAACATGTATTTTCAATATGGGGATCCGGTTGATCCCTACCTGGATCATCTCACACAAGTACTACAAGCGCTGCACTCTCCCGTGTTGAACAGCCGCACCAGAGACGCGAAAGGAGATAAAGTAGAAGAGGCTATCATGGCTCTCCAGTTCGTTGTTGCCAATAGACCAGGCAACCCGCCAATCTTTGTTGGACCGGGCGGCGAGGGAACTAATGTTGATGCTACATTAATGGCAGCAAACGTAGCAGATAAAATGACTGACTGGAGAGTTCATGATCACATCGCATCCAGTGGCCACCCTATGATTACTTTCAAACTTCAACAAGCCGAGTGTGGCTGGGATGCAGAGTGGGAGTGGCAGCGGAATTTCAATAAAACAAACTGGGAGCGCCTGGCGGTGGAGTGCATCATGCCTGTTTGCCAGAGGGTGACTTTGACATAGACCAAGCAGCACAAGACCTTGCCAGTGCGGTGGTCCGAGCAATCCAAGCCGCTATACCATTGAGAAGGAGGGCCGTTGCGGCTTCCCCGTCGCCAGTGTCCCAGGAGCTCCAAGAACTACGACAGTCTGTCAGAAGGACGAGGAGGCACTAGCAGCATGCTGTGATGTGGCAAGAGCGCCAGTACAGGCTTGCCCGGTACAGACAGGAGAAACAACATTTTTCCCAGGTGCTGAAAGACATCTGGCTTAGGAGTTGGGAGACTTCCGTTAGAAATGAATTGGCCACAGATCCGTGGAGCGTCCCATACAAGCTCGTTCGAGAGAAAATACACGCTCCATTGGTATTGTCGACCCTCAGGGATGGGGACCGGATGACGGAGTCCTGGCAAGAAACTGCCGGTGTCCTTCTCCGAGCCCTCCTCCCTGATGATGACGCCAACAATGACACTGAAGAACAGAAACAGATCAGAGAGAGGGACGCCTTGGAGTACATCAACAACACCCCCATCTATCCCTTCTCGGAAGAGCAGGTGGCCAATCAGATAAGAGCCCTCAAGAAAGGGAAGGCTCCTGAGCCTGACGGTATCCCAGCTGAGGTAGTGCAATTCCTCGCGCCTCGGTTGGTCGCTCAAATGACTAGACTCTTCAACGAATGCCTGCGCACTGGCAGATTTCCAAGAATATGGAAAAAGGCCAGTGTGGTCGCAATAAAAAAGGCGGCTGATAAAGACCCGGCCCTGGCCAAGTCTTATCGCCCCATTTGTCTTCTGGACTTCATGGGTAAGTTATTTGAGAGATTACTGGCTGACAGGCTGTCCGCGCATCGTATGCTGTGTGGTGCGAGTAGTAGGCAATTTGGTTTCCGTCAGGGGAAATCTGCGTCTGATGCAATCACCCTGGCAGCCGAGGTCTGCTCCTCTGCGCCGTACAAATACGTCGTGGGTATCATGGTTGACATCAGTGGCGCCTTTATCAACCTGTGGTGGCCTTTGCTCTTCTTCTATCTTCGGGTCGCTATATGGTTGTCTCAGGAGCTATTGTGCAGAAAGGGAGGTCTGGCTATCATCCCCTAGTGGGAGAGTGAGCAAAATGATCACCAAGGGTGTCGCCAGGACTCTGTCCTGGGGCCACTCTTCTGGGATCTGAACATGGAACCTCTCCTCGGAGAGCTTGAAGAACATCTGGACGTGCTAGAGGTGATAGCCTACGCAGACGACCTCCTTCTCATGGTTGGGGTCGAAGTCGGGAAGACATCGAGCCCAAGATCGAGAGATCTCTGCAGGTGCTCACTGCATAGTTGTACAGGGTGTCGATCGTCAGGAGTGGCTGAGCGGAAGTTGTGGGCTAGATGGGGCGGCTAAATGAGAAATGCCGGGCTTACTGGCAGCCTTGTAGGTTTATTACGACAGATAACAGTTACAGGAAATGGGGCCTACGAAGGATTGGCGCCCGTCATAGAGCAACATGGTGGTATAGAAGAAGAGGGGGGAAGCGGAGAAGGCAGGAAAAGACGTGTGAACGCGGTGGTGGCTTGCTTGGAAGAGAGCGGCGGCCCGGATCGCCGGCGGAACGTGGTCGCTACTGATTGGCCACGATGGATTGCTGAGTGGCAGGAGTCGGCCTCCCCACGATAGCCGTGCATTGTGGCGACCAGGGCGCCGAATGTCAAGTCAGCGGTTTGAAACTTAGTCGGGCGATGGTTAAAGTCGGAGGGAAAAAGCTAAAGATTTAGAAAACTTTTTAAAAAATAAATTAATTTCCCCTACCATAATTGTAGGGGAGGAGCGCCGATCCGTACAATCCCTTCCCGTTCCGAAGAAGGGTGGATGGGGGGTTGAGATGATTATTGGTTTCGTTAAATGCTAATTCAGAGGGCCAGTACATATAAACACACAGATTACTCTTAATTCTGCTCTTTATTTATTTATTTGAATTATTTATTTAATTTACTTTTTATCGAGATTATTGCTAAAGGTAATGTTACAATCGTGAAACATGGTACATTTACGTACTAAATAGTGAAATACAATATCAGAAGCACAAAAACTCAATAAATAAGATAACCTTGCAGTAACATAATCTATACTGAAATATAAATATGCAATATGTTAAGAATGTATAGATACAGATTACCAGAAGTTTTGGTATGGTGTTTGTGTTTTCCAATCGTTGAAGTAAAATTGTACAGCATGCGTATCTGAAAGACATTGCTTTCCTTAAATCATTACGAAGGGCACTATGCACAGTATTTCAAGGCTGGCAACAGTAAATAAACGTTTCTCCGTGTGCGGGATCAACGTAATCGAGTGTGCGAACGCATACAGGTACTAAACAATATTTGGCATAAATATGGACTTTTGAGTCGGTCAAAGAGCGCTGCAAAGATAACCCAACGGTTAACGTGATCGACCAAAATTTTCGTATGTCACCAAAACATTGTAAAATACACATACGATCAAATAAACACGCATCTAGCATCACTTCTTTTAGGATATTGGAGTGAAATATGGTATTAAATAGGCGGGAATTACATAAATATTTTTGAAAAAAGAATGCCAGCTAGATCTGGACAATACGTTTCCAGAGAATTTCAGAAAATTATAACAAACAAAATTGAACCAACAATAAGTGTTTAACAGAGACTGATATCAAAACAGAATGCAAATAACATAACATATATATTCAATTAACAACATATCAGCTTAAGATTTCTTAATATACTACTGTATATGGTTTTTAGTTCTTTTTAGTTTCACACACTAGTTCTACGCTAATTGTTCCCGTCACTAAAATCAGTGCAATTTCTTTAGTGAATAAGTTCGGAGTATTGGTTGGAGGTAGTTGTTGAAGTTGATTGTATAACGTGCGGTTACTAGATTTGATGCACAAGGCCGTACGGCCGAAATACGTGAGTTGAGTGTACATTACTGGTCGGTGCCCGTCCCTGTCACGACACACGACGGCGTCGACGCGGCGGGGTGAGGGCGTGGTCCAGGGGGGCATCAGAGCGTCCCGGAAGGTGAAGGTGGCCGACTTCCCGGAATCCGTCCCGTGGGAAGAGCCTGGCTCCGCAGTGGCGGTTGTACATGGCTGAAACTCACCCCTGCCGGCATCAAACAGGGCTTATGGTGGGGTGGTGGCCCATTTTCGTCCACCGACCCTTACAATGGGGTGCTCATGGCACGTTAAACATTTAGGAGTCACGCTCCCAAAGGATACAAAAATTAACACACAAGGGTTGATTTGATACAATACATAACATTGAGTAGCACTAGCTGGAATTAAGTATTATAACGTTACTGATTATGCGTTGTTTATGATGTATAATGAATGTAGGTGTAACAATGTAGTAAAATTGTAGTTATCGAGGTGCATCATGATAATGAAACTGGGTGTAGCAATCTAGTTTTTACTAGAGTCACGAATTATTAACTGAGTTGGCAATAACAACATCCAATCAAATAAATGAGCAATGTGTGACATAGCACTTAAGTATATACGAAGTGAGTTACATTGATTTCCTAATTAACGTGTGAAACAAAGATACATTGGTGTAGAGTGAGAGAGTATTACAATATATTTGGTTGATGATAATTCTACGCAATACAAGTGTGAAAGTGGTAACATTTGTGTGGCATTGAGTAAAGGTGAACATTGGTACTTAATTGAGGTGAATAATGATGTGATTTACATAGTAGATTCAATTGGTGTGAGTGTGACGTCAGTACTGCTTCATGACTAAGATATGCTTAGATGTGAACAGGGGAAATGATAGGCTAGAGCTGGCAAATTCCAGCAGATTAGGGGTCTGGAATTTCGCGAACGGGATCCCGACTTTTCCAGGGCTTCGTCTTTATGAGGAAGAACGCGATGATTACTATTATAAAGATCAGAACAGGAGCGGAAATGGAGGGGTGCCAAAACCTTTATTTGATATTGCTTTTGGTTCCACGTATCTATGTGCGCTAAGGCTCGGTCGAGGGAAATTGTATTTTGTTCCCTACGGACCAATCGTTGTAATGAGTGTACCAACCCGGTAGAATTCCACCTTGGTAATTGTGTCCAGTCTTCGTGCAAGTGGGCATGGTAAGGTATTTCTGGCAGATATAAAACAGGAGAGGGTAGCTTCAAGGATGCATAAGTGCGATGGGATGTGACAATACGCCGAGCAGGTGTGGATACATCACAGTGGGTAATATTATATACTAAAGCAGTTCCTTGTAACGTAATACGATAAGTGTGAGGTCCTTGTAGTGGATCATAACACAAAAAGGTAAACGCCGTGGCGTTTGGTAAGGCATACAATAAAGTATTTCCTACGGGTTTAAGTATGGAGTTTAAAAAAGGAGTAACCAAGCGAGTACATGACGATGAAACGTCTTCTGATAGAAATAGAGAAATTTCACAGTATTCTGTACGTGTATGCATGATTAGATTCGGACATAAATATGTACTGACAAAACGACATTGATGGAACTCATCACTCCAGAGGGTGGTATGAAATTGTCTATCTGCACTGACTACGAGGTAATCATTAGTTTGCCACGTGATATACTGTCGAAACGGAGTCCAAATGGTAGGGAAAACATGCAGTTTATAACATTCATAATTGCAGTTGGTACAGTCACTGGGGCAAGCATTTGTTGGGGTGCTGGTAACTGAATGGAAATATTATGTAGAAGCTGAAGAAACAATTCAGCGGGTAGCAACTGAGGGCTTAATCGTCTTTGTAGACCTGACTGAATGGCATTGTGTAGCATTTGTAAGTGTGACTGGGCAGTGTTGACATTGAATAGTAAAACTTCGAGAGAGTTGGATTGTGTTCGTCAAGTTGGTGACGACGTGATGAAGTGAGGAAAGTTCCTGTTGCACAATATTTCTTAAAGATTGATAATGCTGTGACAACTCATTAGCAGATACTTGTATTCTTCTAGTAGCTGCAAGTAAATTATTCTCTAAGTGCGTTAAGCGAATCTGCTGGTGAGTGACCGTAGTATGTAGTCCTTGAGTAAGTGTTGACAGTTCATTTATAGCATGATTCCAATGTTTTGCATCTCTGTGGTCCGGTGTTCCGAAAACAGTTTTCAAAACAGTGGTGCCTGCATTAAACCATGCACGTTTTACTCGCGTAGGCGGGACAGCGTCAGTTATACTGCGTAATTGCGCACGTAAATGGGATATAATGCGATTTACTTCCTTCATTTCTATTAATTTAGCTAGGGGCTCATAGGACATTAATTGGCGAACGGTTTGCTGAAGTGCCAAGTCCTCCTCTTGAAGCATGGCGATGCTAAATTCTGCGGAGATTTCGACGGAGTGTGGTGTGTGCACTACTGCTGGCAATTTTTCAAAAAGAACACCCGTAGAAGTAGGGTGTGTCCGAATAGGCGACTCTCCCATAACCGAGGCGCCAAGTAGCATCACAATTGCGAAGAACATTTGTAAGCCAAAGTTCACTAGCGCGGAAAACTAGAAAAAGGAAATATCTACTAGGACTGATGTCCATTAGAACGATTGTACAACGTAGTAAAGGAGTTCATTACATACCTTACTTACGAGGAAATGTGAAGTTGGTAAACTTTTAACCACTGTGAATATTCGAAGTTCACTGAAGCACGTTAACTGAACAACGTGACTGCTGAAGCTGATTAGGCAGCGCATTCCACAGAACGTGTCTGCTTGCCAAGGTATTGCTGACTCTACGGTATTTGCTTGCATTGTTCACGTGCGAATTGCTGACCGGGTGGTATCGCCAACGGTTGCGCCGGTGGTCGATCACCGGGGAGCGGAAGGGACTGGAATTTGCAAGGAAGGTGGTTTCTGGAATTCTTGAAAGTTCGGGAAAGGGTCAAAACGGACTGCGCGGTCATCTGCTGCGTCGGCGTGATTGGCAATCTCCACGCATTGTACACTACGCGAAGAAAGCATTCCTACACTTTTCACAACAGATTTACCGCACATTAAGGTTATGTGGAATTGTAGGTACGGGTCTAGCCATTTTTAGATATGCAGCACCGTTAAGGCAGCAAATACTTCTTGAGTGCGTAACTTTCAGTTCACTTGAGAATGTGCTCGAGCGACACATTAGAGTTTAGCGGTTGCAAAAGGAGTTCGAATTATACTGATTGGAAAGTAGTAAAAATGAAAACTGTAAAACTGATGTCAGTGCATCTGCCAACATGAAAACAGTTCCTGTGTTACCAATGCCGTATGATCTTAACATTACATCTGTTGATCAAGTAGCTTGATACGATAGTTGCGTTGCAAATAATAGGATGTGTTGGAGGAGTCAAAATGCATGTGTAACCTTTAAACCAGACTCGGAAGCGTGAAGATAATGCCATTATTAGTACTTGTGTGTTTTCCGCAAATACTGTGTATTCTCCCCCCTCTTGCAATGAAGCGATGTTTACACCGAGCTTGCAACAAGAGCACAGTACAATTATGGCAGCTTGTAGGGCCGCGCCTGTGGCGGAAAGTAAATCAGCGAGGGCAATAAGCTGGAGTAGCAAACTGGAAACACAAAAATGTGGGTAAAATAGTGACGGTTTCTTACGTGGTGTGTAAACATGAACTTGTTAATCAGTGTTAGTGGAAGATATTTATGGTGTAGATGAAATGTGATCAATTACGACATGGGAGCATTTGCTGCGAGAAGAGGTTTGCCTGGTTACTGTTGTGTAACATGGACATGTTGCGGAAAATCATTGATTGACAATTGAAGTAACAAGAGTTGTGTCTGCATTGTCGAACCCGTGCTGTTGATGTAATAAATATGCAACAACGAAAAAGGACAAAATGAGCGGCGGTTAATGAACCCGACGTCTTTTGTGGACGTTAGATATCGCTAGATGTTTGAGGAATAATGTGGTTTGAGGGAAATTCAGTGGATGCATTGTAGCAAAACGTGTTTGACTATGGCGTTATAGCGGCGTCTTCCAATGCGGCTTGCTGCGCCGGAAGCGTTGGCTGGGTGGAATGCTGGCTTAGCAGTGTCGCGTTGCAGACGCGTTATCTGCGGCGCGGCTGGGTGCGTCGCACCGGCGCCGTTGCTTCACGAGAATGAAACTCATTTACGATGTGGAGTCAATTATGTGGAAAAGAATCGCTGGGCAATTCGTGGTGTAGGTGCGAACTAGATATTGGGTAGCCTTAGAGGACGGCCGTGGTGTCGATTGGTGCTGATTGGAAATCAATCACGTAGTAATACGAACGACTAATCAGGGACATGTCTCCTTTGATGAATATGTGGGAGAAGAACTGCAACAAGGGAGTAGCAATAACTCAGTGTAAAGTGGATGGAAAGAATGATAGAGCCGGTACCGCCGGAGGCGGAATGAGAAATATAGGATAGCGTTGGTAACTCAGCAGAGGGTAAAATGTGGTATAAGAACCGGGGGTTTTCTCAAAAATTAACTCCGTAGCAGCCGACACTATCCGCCCACCATAACTGGCAGCCCGGACGAATTGGTTCGTGCCCCGCGAGTAGCGTAAAAAAAACTGCGTTACCAAGGTTTCTCCGACCCACCCTGTACAATGCCACCGCCATAATACGTTCGTATATTGATGGAATTAATCGTCATTAGGTTGTTGTTGTTGTTGTTATGGTCTTCAGTCCGGAGACTGGCTTGATGCAGCTCTCCACCCTACTCTATCCTGAGTAAGCCTTTTCATCTCCTCATAAGAAAGGCAACCCACATCCACTTGAATCTGCTTACTATACGCGTCTCTTGGTCTCCCTCTGCTATTTTTACCCCATACACTTCCCTCCAATGCTAAATTTACGATTCCTCGATGTCTAAGAATGTGTCCTACCATGCGATCCCTTCTTTTGGTCAGGGTATGCCAAAAATTCCTTTTCTCACCAATTCTGTTCAGTACCTCTTCATTAGTTATGCGATCCACCCACCTAATCTTCAGCATTCTTCTGTAGCACCACATTTCAAAATCCTCTATTCTCTTCCAGTCCGCACTGCTTATCGTCCATGTTTCACTCCCGTACAAGGCAACACTCCACACAAATGCCTTCAGAAAAAGACTTCCTTACATTTAAACTAATATTCTAGGGTAGCAAATTTCTCTTTTACAAAAATGCTTTTCTTCCCATTGCCATTCTGCATTTTATATCCTCTGTACTGAGACCATCGCATGTTATTTTACTACCCAAGTAACAAAACTCATCTACCGCCTTCATTGTTTCGTTACCTAATCTAATTCCTTCAGCATCGCCTGATTTTCTAAGACCGCGTTCCATTATTTTTGTTTTGCTTTTGGTAATGTTCATTTTATGCGCTCTCTTCAACACACTGTCCATTTCATTCAACTGCTCTTCCAGGTCCTTTGCTGTCTCTGACAGAATTACAATGTCATCAGCAAAACGCAATGTTTTTATTTCTTCCCCCTGAACTTTAATCCCTATTCCAAATTTTTCCTTGCTTGCCTTCACGGCCTGCTCGATGTACAAATTGAATAACATCGGAGAAAGGCTACAACCTTGTCTTACTCCCTTCCCAACTGATGCTTCCCTTTCATGCACTTCCAGTCTAATAACTGCGGTCTGGCTTTTGTACAAGTTGTAAATAACTCTCCTTTCCCTGTATTTTACCCCTGCTAACTTCAGAATTTGAAAGAGTATATTCCAGTCAACATTGTCAAACGCTTTCTCCAAATCTACAAAAGCTGAAAATGTAGGTTTGCCTTTACTTAATCTATCTTCTAAGATAAGACGTAAAGTGATTATTGCCTCCTGGGTTCCTACTTTCCTCCTGGATCCAAACTGATCTTCCCCGAGATCAGATTCTACCAGCTTTTCCATGCTCCTGTGGATAATTCGTGTTAAAATTTTGCAACATTGACTTATCAAACTGATGGTTCTATAATTTTCACACCTGTCTGCGCCTGATTTCTTTGGAATGGGGATTATTACATTTTTCTTAAAGTCTGAGGGTATTTTGCCTGTCTCATACATCCTACACACCAGTTCAAATAGTTTTGTCATGGCTGGCTCTCCCAGAGACTTTAGTAGCTCTGAGGGTATGTCATCTAGGTATAATAGGTATAATAGGAAATAGTGAAAGGGGCCGTGAGGTTCCTTGTCTTTCACTTGTGCCGTCAGTTCGACCTAGCTCTGTTAATGAAACTGGGGTGTGAAGGTGTGTTTAGTTTACTGTGTGTAACGTGAAATTTATCAGACGACGCGATGTTTGTATTGCAAGTGGGGGAGGGGTTCGTTTGGAGATGGTTGCTCAGCTACAACAACATACACTGTAGCGTTGGTTTGACGGCTGCTTCCTTACCAAAATACGCACTGGCGGGTGGTTCATTGGCAAATTTCTTTACAATAATTAATTCGCAGGGAAGGAGTTGTTTGTTGAGAATGTTGAACGTACAAAATTATGTAAACTTGCAACCAGTGTTAATAAGTAAAGGCTGAATCGGGAATGCAAATATTTCCCCAAATTAAAGCAACATAATGATATAGTGTGGCGATAAAATAAGGGGCACATAACGCTTGATGTTTTAGCCTAGTGGCTAGTGAAACGTTATTGTGCTTACAAAATATTTCTCAAATTCTACCGATGTGTAAAAACATTGTTAATATATGTAAAACTGTTAAGTTTAGGGGAGTAAACGAGTCAAAAAAAAATGTTATGTAATTTGGCCTGTTAGTGAAGTGTAAGTATACGTTCCTGGGCCCTCAGCTAATGCCTGATTACTTAAAAATTAGCTAGTATTTCTTAAATAACTGGTAACGAGACTGGAGTACTTAGTAGGCTTCTGCTAAACCTTAACCATTTCCACAAAAGAATCAATTGTTAATATGCTAAGGTAGTAATCACTGTAGTCACAAAATTAGTTTCGTTGTGGCTCTGGCAACCGTACCGTCGAAAAGCATAAGCAGAATAATTAATTACCTAACTTATCTTAACCACAGAAAGCTACGAAGCAATCTGTTGAGTGTCAAAAGTAATAGAAACTTGCTCTGATGCTTTGGCCTTAAGTATACCATACAAATAACACAATGAAAGTTGATGACTGAGCGCAGTCGGCAGTGCATACTTCTACATCTACATCTACATACATACTCCGCAATTCACCGTAAGGTGCGTGGCGGAGGGTACACTGTACCACGACTAGGCATTTCCTTTCCTATTCCACATACTATACTTAATACTAAAACACTTATGACATTGAGAGAATAAACAATAGCCGGCCGCGGTGACTGAGGCGCTCCAGTCACGGTCAGCACGGCCACTACGGTCGGGGGTTCGAATCCCCCCTCGGGCATGGATATTTGTGCCGTCCTAGGTCGTAAGTAGTTCATAAGTAGTTTGTAAGTTTAGGGACTGATGACCCCGTAGTTAAGTCCCATAAGCTTAACAAACATTTGAACATCTGAATAAACAATAACTAAACAAATGATGTATGCTCTGACCTAATTGTTGGAGTGTAAAGATATACTAGTGTTTAAATGCTCTGGGCAATTGATAATTTTTTTGTAGTGACAGTTACGTTGCGGGAACAGCAGTGCCGTCCCGGTGTTTTTTGCTATTTACCATAGCGAGAAGGCTCTTCGGCCGTAATTGAAATGTATGTATTGGTTCTTTGACCGTGATTTTGCTCTAAGCAGATTTCTTTATTGTATAAAGGCGCTAGCTAGACGCCGATAAGTGCGCACGGTGAATAGGGTCCCACTGAGCAGGGAACAGTGAAACATATGGTAGGCCATGGTAGACTGATTCGTTTAATAGCTGTGTCAGTTGTGTGACTAGTCACGTGAATGTAAGGAATATTTATGTTTTGACCGCAATGGGTACTTGTGAGACGATTGAGGAGGTGTTTGCTTTTTTCGGCGCCTTTTATCAGGGCGCGGTTTAGGTGGTGCAGTTGGTTCTGCGGATGCGGGTGATGGTTGTCGCCCATAATAAGGATGCAACCTGTCAAAATGCACTATTTAGGTCCGGTCTGCTAACTGCAGTTCTGCATTGACGGGAGAGGTCAACCGCAGAATTTCATATGGACCTTCAAAATTTGGCGTGAACGTTTTAGCCCGTGCCTTGTTTAACAATTGTATTTTTGAGTAGCACTAGGTCGCCCGGTTTGTAACTAGGTGCGACAGCGTTGCGGTTCTTTTGACGTTGTTGATTGGCGGTGGCCTTGGCGTTATTAGCTTGGACCTTCCGCCAAATCTCTTTAAATCGCCTCGCCAAATGTTTTACCTGCTGGTTGTCGACCTCTGAAGGCAGTTTTTCCAGCTCGAAGGGCGAGTTCATTTTTCGGCCGAACACGACTTCATAAGGGGTGTGGACTGTGGACTCGTGAATTCGGGTGTTATATGCGGAGGTAGCGAAAGGGATATATCTTTCCCATTCGGAGTGCGATTTGTGTGTGTAATATGAGACCATCTTCACTATTATACGATGAACACGCTCTACACGGCCGTTACATTGTGGGTGGGAGTGGTTCTCCACCTCCGGATTTTGAGCAATTTGCACACCTGAGTAAACAGTTGGCTCAAAGTTGCTTGCTTGATCGGTGAGGATGGCTTCAGGACTGCCATAGGGAAGAATGAGTCGTTCAATGAATTGTCTGGCTATTGTTTCTGCAGATTGGTCCGGAATAGCTACCATGATTAAGAAACGAGAGAAATGATCTATGATGGATAATATATATTTGTTACCTTGTGCGATTTGAGGCTGGGGTCCTACAATGTCAAGGGAAAAGCAATCAAATGGTTTCTTGGCTTGCGGTAGGCTTTGAAAATATTGTGATCTGTTTTGGGCGCGCAGAGCGCAAGATAAACAAGCTCTTACATAATTAGCCACAAAGTATTGGTGGGCGACGCGGACATTGGTGGCATTTCTGCCGTTGTGGCAAGCCTGACATTGCTTAATAATTCTTTCTTGGAGGGGTTGCCGGAATTACTATTCGGTTGCCGTGTGGGGTTTTTCTGTAAAGGATACCATCTTGTTCTTCCAATTCCGGGAGGGACTTATAATTTTGACAAACGGGATCTTGGTCTTGTGCCTCCCGAAGTTCGTGTATTAGAACGCCCTCTGTTTGCATTATTCTAACCTTTTGGCTAAGGGCGTCAGCGTTTTGGTGGAGTTTGCCGGGTTTATGACGAACTTCGTAGTCTTATTCCGACAGTCGGAGGGTCCACCGCATTAGGCAGCTGCTTGGGTCTATTCAATTTAATAGCCACTGTAGGGCAGAGTGGTCGGTGTATACTGTGAATTTTCTACCAAACAGAGCGCGAGGCATTCTTTTTCGGTTGTGCTATAGTTACATTCTGCTTGATTCAGTTAGCGGGACGCGTAGCCTATGGGGTGCTCTACCCCAACGACCTCTTGACTTAATACACAGCCAAGGGCGTAATTGGAAGCATCGCAGGACAGGATAAAGGGTTTATTGAAATCGGGGTATATTAGCAGGGGACCATGTGTGAGCATGTGTTTGATTTTGTGGAAAGCTAGGTCGCAATCTTTTGACCAATTCAATTGAGCATCTTTCTTTAGCAAGGCAGTCAGGGGTTTGGCTATCTCTGCATAGTTTTCTGCAAATCTACGGTAATAATTACTGAGACCTAAGAAACTTTGAAGTTCTTTGACATTATTAGGAATGGGGAAGGTGCTGACTGCTTCGGTGAGCTGCGGATCAGGTTTGACCCCAGCATCACTGATAATATGGCCTAAATACTTTACTTGATTTTGAGCAAAATGACATTTTTCTAATTTTAAACTAAGGTTAGCATCTTTAAGTCTGACAATCATACTGCGGAGATGTTCTACATGTTCCTGGATAGTTTTAGAGAAGATTATAATATCGTCAAGGTAAACTAAACAAATAGTAGGTTTTAGTCCTCTTAACAGTAGATCAGCGAAACGCTGAAAGGTGGCAGGTGCGTTTCGCAGCCCAAAGGGCATCCTGATGAACTCATACAGCCCACTGGGGACTACAAAGGCGGTTTTAGGCCGATCTTGCGGCGCTATGGGGATCTGGTGATATCCACTTTTAAGATCTAGTGTGGTAAAGAACTTACAGTCACCCAGTCGGTCTATAGTTTCATCAGTGCGTGGAAGCCGGTATTGATCCAGTGTCGTAACCTTGTTCACTGCTCGCATGTCCACACACATTCTGTAGCTTACCTCGCCATTCAGCGACTTCTTTCTTATCATAATTATGGGACTGGACCAAGGAGAAGAGGATGGTTAGATGATGCCTGCGGCAAGCTGTTGTTGGATGGATTCATCTACCACTGATTGAAGATGGTATGGTATTCTGTACGGGTTTTGCCGAATTGGACGAGCGTCACCGGTGGAAATCTCATGTTCTACTAAATTTGTGGCTGGCAAATAATCCCTATCTTCGAAGAGCCAAGAAAATTCATTTAAAACTGCATTAATTGAGTGTTGATCTGATGGGGTAAATGTTGCAATTTGTCAGTAAACATTTGTTGTAGGCGGGAGCTGACAGCGAATCTGATTTTTCGGTAACCTTTTGCTGTTTTGTCGGTGCGGGAGGTATATCTGAGGCTTCCATTATTGAGACACTTGCTAACACAGTACCACACTGGACAGTGGCGTCGACTGTGCCAAAGTTGTCAACTGCAATAGATATATAATACCGTCTACTGCGTTGCACTGGACGACATAGACTGTGACGCACATGCACTTGCAGCCTGTCAAGCACCTCATTTTGGCGCAGGAGTTCTACTAAAATGGTCGTGTCTTTGCGCCCTTTTGTTGTGGTAGGAACCCACAAAATCCTGCCGGTTCCTGCAGGAAGTTCCAGGGTTCTATTCGCTTTCAGTGCAGACTCACCCACACTTTTGTCGGAGGAAACTGGCCAGGCTTCTTTGACTTTGTGTGGCTGTTCCGAACCGATTTCGGAGCTGGATCGGTTGAAACGGTGTTCATGACCACCGAATCGCACAGTCGCAGTTCCGCAATCGATTAGCCTCCTATACTTCCGCAAGAAATCATCCCCTAGTATAATATCATAGTCCACGTGCTTCCAGTTTACCACCTCCATGGCGAACTAGTAATGAATGTTATTGACTTTGAACTTAATTTTGCAACTACCAATTGGTTCGTTTGTACCTGCCCCAATGCCCGACAGACGGCTTCGCGGGGGTTGTAATTTTTTATCTTTACAATGAGCAAGAAAAACAAGACTAATTTGCGCACCTGTGAATACCAAAATGGTCACCGTTTTGTTGCCTATTCTTCTCTTTAGCATGACACTCGCCACCTCGGTTACGCCTGAGTACTTCAGGGGTGTAATATGTTTTAATGGGGGTGAGGAGGGACGGCTACACCTACCCCCTAGGCGTTTCCCTGTTTCGGGCCTGAGCTCTTACCTCCATACTTACCCTGTTCAGCTGATTTGTGGTGTTGGTATTGAATTTAGAGGGCATGGTGCAATTTCGAAGCAGGTGTCCTATTTTGTGGCAGTTAGTACAGAAGGGGGTGCGACACCATTCAGCAGAGTGCCCATGTTTGTGACAACAACCACAACTTATGTCATTGGCGAAACATTTTTATTTTCGGCCGGCCGGCTAGGCCCGGCAACAAATCTGTCGGCCTCCTCTCTGAGGAGTGCTTGTCGTACCGCCTCGTGTAAGGTGTTTGGGGACGCGATTTTAATTTTTCCCCCGTATTTCGGGTCAATGCCCCTCATAAATACTTCAATTGCACAAATCTCTGCTTCCTCTAAAACCACCGCATTTCTAACGGGGTCCCAACTAAGGGTGTAAGTTTTACAGACAATAGATCGAATTCTGTCGGCCAAAGCCTTGAAATCTTCATGCGGTTTTTGCCTCAAGGTGGACAACTGGTCACGGTAATAGCTAACAGACCTTTTGTCAGATTACCGCTCCGTTAATCCGGCCACAAGGACCTCAAAACGTGATGTGTTTTTAAGAGATTCTACAGATTCTACGTATACCCGCGCATCACCTGCGAGTTTCATATCGTTCCCCCATTCACAGAGACGACCGGTATCTTTAATAGTTTGAACGAACGATTGCACACTTTCCCGGGGTTTGCCGGAAAAGGAGGGCAAAAATGTGATAGCAGGCAAGGTAGTGGCACCAGAAGGAGCGGTAGTTACAATGCTAGAACTGGGGGTAGACGGAGTGCCTACCGCGATGGAATTCTGCGAAGCAGGAATTTGTCTCTGCTCAGCTTCATGCAATTTATTTTTTAACTCATCGTTCTCTAATAAGAGTCGATTTAGTCGTTCTTGTAGAGCAGTAATGGGGTCGCTATCAGTTGTAGCACCCGGTTGCTGGTTATGCGACCTAGTGGTAGGCATTTTAATGGTCACGAAAGGGATATTTTTAGGACTGAGATAAAAATGTTAAGAGGTGTAGGAGAAGTTAGTATAAAAAAATCAGTCTGATGTCACACTCACATGATGTTGGTTTGGTGTGACGTCAACGTCTGAGTTGGTGGCTGCGTTGGTGTTGGCTGACGGCGGCATTGCGCCGACACGAGGTGACGCGGCGTTGTGAAAGCGCAATGAGCGTTGACCTCAGGAACCCTGGTTGGGATCCCAGAATGGACCCTCAGGTGTCGAGATGACCATCATCAGGATGTGGCGTCGGGTGTTGCGTCGGGGACTGCCACACCTGGTAGCGTCCGCCGGCTCCGACCGGAGCAACGGAGCCAGCCGCGGTGGCCGAGGGGACTGAGGCGCTCCAGTTACGGTCTGCACGGCCACTGCGGTAGGGGATTCGAATCCCCCCTTGGACATGGATATTTGTGCTGTCCTTAGTCTTACTTAATTCATAAGTAGTTTGTAAGTTTAGGGACCGATGACCGCATAGTTACGTCCCATAGACTATACAAACATTTGAACATTTGGATTTGGAGGAACGGAACTGTTCAAGATTCCTAGGGTTGTATTTGCGGACGGAGAAGTTAGTACTGCTTCCTCCCACAAGTCCCCTAAAACCTCCACATCCTTGTGGATGCAGTTGCGTAGAAGTGTGCGTTTGTACCGCCCTACAGTACGCACGATGTGCCGTAGTTGCTGTCCAAAACGTTATGGAAAGCATAGAGTTCTGACTAACCTGTTGTCTTCTATAGTTGTGTCCCCAGCGCAGAAGACAGCACACAGGTCGTAGGTTCTTCTACAGCATACAAGTGAGGCTAAAATAAGTTCTGTATGATGGAAGCATAATAAGCGACTCGCGAGATTTTTAATTGTCAGGGATGCCATTTATTAAATAAATAATAAAATATGAGCAACTATTGTTAATATGATACGGCCTATGCTGCCCATAGTTCATGTTGAGACCTTGACTGTTATCACTATTACAAATATCTTTACTCATGACCGGCGCGGTCCGGCACGTATAGTGGTCAGCTCGAGATTGAAACTGTGGCGCGTTGCGAGAGGGCACCTGATGCTCTATTTCGCACCAAAACAGGACAGTCGCGCGCCTTCTGCAAAATCGCTCTTCTCTTGTTACAATAAGACAAGGCACCTTAAACTTTTTAAACTGTCAAAACCTAGCCTGTCCTTGAGAGATATTTATTACAAATTCTCAGCTCTGAATAATTAATATTTAGTATATAATAAACAAAACTAATTTCAAAAGAAATCACGTGACGTGAAATGCAGCAGCCAATGCGAGGAGAGCACCAGTAACATAGGCGGGCTTTCCCACGGGAACCGGCACCTACTGTGCCATATGCTACTGCTCCCCACCCCACATTTCAACATATGCTGCATTTCTGTCGTTCTTCCGCGTTTAAGACGCGTACAATGTTAGCAAAGAAACGGCCAGCGGCCAGAAATATGAAGTGGCCACAGGCCAGGAATATCACGACTGACTGCTACGCAGTCAGGCCCGCCAGGCAGCTACGCAGCGCGCCGTGGCGCCACGCAAGGCACGCGCTCAGGCGCGCCGAGTTCAGGTGCGCCACCACCGCTTTCGGAATAATTCCCCCTATTACTTAATGTTTCTCATAGCCGACCCTAAGGTGGGCCGATCACGCGGCTGACACCAATTTGTACCGGGTGTCGATTGTCAGGGTTGGCTGAGCGGAAGTTGTGGGCTAGATAGGGCGGCTAAATCAGAAATGTCGGGCTTACTGGCAGACTTGTAGGTTTATTACAACAGATAACAGTTACAGGAAATGGGGCCTACGAAGGATTGGCGCCCGTCACGGAGCAACATGGTGGTATAGAAGAAGAGGGGGTAAGCGAAGTTGGCAGGAAAAGACGTCTGAACGCGGTGGCGGCTTGCTTGGAAGAGAGAGCGGCGGCCCGGATCGCCGGCGCCGCGAGGCCTGATGTCCGGCCCACGGGGCGGAACGTGGTCGCTCCTGACTGGCCACGGTGCACTGCTGAGTGGCAGGAGGCGGCCTCCCAACGACAGCCGTGCATTGTGGCGACCAGGCAGCCGAATGTCAAGGCAGCGGTTTGCAACTTAGTCGGGCGATTGTTAAAGTCGGAGGGGGAAAGCTAAAGATTTGGAAAACGTTTTAAAAAATAAATTAATTTCCCTACCATGTTGCTAGAGGAGGAGCGCCGACCCGTACATGGTGTAACAAAAGTACAAATTGCACAGCAAAAGTCGGTGTACCTACTGTTAAAGGGGCAACTGGCCAGAAACCCTACGGTTAGAATCAATGGAACACCTGTAATAAGACAAAAAGAAGCAAGGTACCTCGGCGTCATTATTGACGAGCGTTGGTGTTTCGCCGCCCACGTGGACGCGGTTGCTGAAAGATCCCTGGTAGCCTTACACATGTTGGCTGGGTTCGGGCATCGGAGGTTTCACCTCCCTCCCGATCTCATACAACTGTATCACAACAGTATACTGACGTATATCGTGGGCTACGGATCTCTGGTGTGGGCCCACAAGCTCATGAGGGTGATGCCTACCATGGCCGTGAGAAGGGTGCAGCGTAATATCCTCCTTCATTCAGTTGGAGCCTACAGGACCACTCCAGGCGGGGCCCTCTTGGTGTTGATGGGGCTATGCCCCCTTGACATCAAGGTGAGGGAGCAGGGAGCTTGGTACTGGGCTAAAAAAGTGAACGGGGAAAATGTAGTCAAAATTTTGGGGGAACCACTTTTTAGCAAACCAGAAATTAGACAAAAGGGGCTCTAACTTTGGCAGCAGTTGTGGGATGGGGAGGAATCTGGAAGGAGAACTCACGCTCTCCTACCAGATATCCAAGAAAGGTTAAAGATGAAGCACTTCAAACCCTCTAGGGGGATGCTGCACTTTCTCACTGGGCATGGACCCTATCCAATATATCTATGTCGGTTTAGGAGACAGGCTACGCCAGCTTGTGCCTGTGGTGCCGAGGTAGGTACGCCCGAACATGTTATCTACGAATGTCCTGTGTTTGACAGTGTGGCTGCGGATCTAAGAAGGGCTCTGCCCAATAACAACACTTACGAGCTCATCAGGACCCCGGACACGTTCCATATACTAGACCAAATTGCAAATAACATCTCCAGCAAAGTGCTTCAGGACTTCGTTCAGAACCATTAACCGATCTTGACGTAACTCCCGATTGAGACAGCCATATCTGCCATGCCGCCGGAGGATGGACTGGTCTCCAAAAATGGAAGAATCAGCCATCCACTGGATTCGGGGGTTAGGTGTGGCACACAACGATTGTGACACTAGACGTAAGTTAGATGTAGGTTTTTTAATAAATTTCGTAGGTAATAACACAAATGGGGATAATTTTTTTGGGGGGGGGGGGGCTGTGGTAACAAAAAGTAATTTTCCACCCAGTGCCAGGGGCATGCTCACTGGGTTTCGCTCGGTGGGCAGCCCTTCATAACAGTAGCAGGTTTGTAACCCAACTGACACACTTGTAACACTGCAGTCAGTTATTGTTTTGTAATTGGTTCATCAGTAGTATAGCTAGTGGGTTAATAATCAATTGAATGTAAAATAATACAACTCAATTTAATTTTAAGGTGTTGGGGTATTATGTATCAATTAAATAAATAAATTTAAGAAAATGGCGACGGCGGAGGCTGGGCGATGGAGGAGTGCATCACTGATGTATCCACTGCTGCCTGTTGCTATCGCTGTCTCTCGCCTCCCATCTGCATGGCAGCGCGACCATCTGCTCTTCTGCCTGCCGGAAACCTCGTTTATCGGCGTGGGATCCCGGCTTGCATCGGCAAGTGCACTCTGCCATGTCCCTGGGTATCCGAGACATGTTTCGCCAAGCCATCGCTGTGGTGACATGGCGCAGTTAGGTTAGATGGGTCCAGACCCTTGAATGACTGGGTGACTGGTCCACCACCTGAGTAGGAGTGGATCCTTGGCCTTCGGGTGGGAGTTGGGTCTAGTAGGTCCAAAGGGCGAGGGGGTTTCATCTACCTCTCCGTAGTGCGGGGAGTACTTGCCAGCATGCCAGCCGCAGTGGCCAAGCTGTCTGCGGCGTGCTAGTCACGGTCAGCACAGCCGCTGCGGTCAGTACGGCCGCTGCAGTTGGTGGTTCTAATCTCCCCTCGGGCATGGATGTTTGTGTCGTCTTTAGTACAAGCTACTTCATAAGTAGTTTGTAAGTTTAAGGACTGAAGACCCCGTTGTTAAGTCCCATAAGGTCTACAAACATTAGAACAGTTAAACTTGCCGGCTGAGGAGAACGAGTACGCTGGCGACGACATGCTGAACCCTGCAGCTCAAGTTCAAGTCAAATGGTGCTCTTGACTCTGGGGCGGACTCGGTGGGTGAGCTACATTAGTTCCCCTCCCTTCCTCCCATGCCAGAGAGGCCTGTCCAGGGTTATGAGATGGACCCCCAACTCTTTCCCATTTCCATTGGCAATGAGGCTCAACGGGTCCTGTGCATCTTTGATGTGCTCTGCTTCTCCATATAAGGGTGGGGAGGGCGGAGGGTGGGGGGAGGGCTGATGAAGATGTTGACTATGTGGCATCAATGGTCGACGACCAAGAGCCGACAGAACCTGGAGAATGGCTTACAAAACTATCATCCACATTGGATGCAGTCTATAATAAGGGAAAAGTGAACAAGGCTTCATTTAACAAGTTAAGAGCAAGTCTAGAAACCTGTCTGTCAAGCCAAGCTTGAAGGATGAGTTAAACTACTTGAATCTGAATATAAAAAATTGAGGTGACAACCTCCAAAGACTTACGCAGGGGTGGCGGCGCAATCTGCACCAAAAACCCCCTCTATCAGAGAAAACATAGAAACAGCAGTCCAGAGGCCGGGCACAACTGTCTTCTTGAGATCTATGCCTGGCCAGGACCTAAAATAGGTCCAAGAGATATTTACCAAAACTGTCAATCCTGTCAAAGATAAATTAAAGGTTGACCGAATTAAGTGTACAAAAAACGTGGTCTTCGTTGATGTGGCCTCAGAGGAGGACAAAAAGAAGATCCTGAGCAATGAGAAACTGTGTAAGGAAATTAAATGTGTGGACCCTAAGAAAAGGAACCCCCCTGGTCATCTTATTATGTACCAGTAGAACTAAGTGACGAAGTAGTTGTGGAAGGAATAAGTGTTCAAATTTTGAGAGGATAGACGAGGAATCATTTAAGAAAGATTTCAAACTGAGATTTAAAACTGGACCCCGTGATCGTGATGTAATACACCATGTCGTGGAAGTCACAGGGAAATTGTGGAAGTCCTTAAAAGAAATGAGCAGAATACACCTGGGCTACTCAGCCATAAACGTCAAGGAGTACCTGGTTGTGCCACGGTGACAACTGCTGTGATCTTGACCACGTCATGAAACAGAGTAGAAGAAACCAACATGCTCAAAGTGCGATTCGGAGGAGCACGCACGAAACGACTGTAATAAACCAGCCATTTGTATACTGTGTTCATGGAGGGGCAAAAAGAACTACAATGCCATCCAGCGAAATTGCCCAACTTACAAGATACTGGAACAGAGATTAATTTCACACATCGATTATGGCTAGCGCCGAATTGATGACGAGAATGCCTCAGAACAAACAAATCCCCCATCAAGAGAAGGAGGGACGCTGATAGAGCATAGCGCTTCAAGACCTTTGTACGCCAACAAAAAGCTCAAGCTGGTGAAAGGTCATTTAGGGACGCCAGCATGCAGACAGAAACAGAGTGTGAGTCTTCAGCACCCAAACTCTCCTACCAGGGGTAGCAATGTCCCAAGACACCTGGGCAGAAGGGGCATCCAGTGGTGGTGCAAACATCGGAAAACATCAAGAATGTTCAAGACACAAATGCGACAGCACATCTGAACAACCCCCTGTGGCGAGTGCCATCCGGGCATGATGTCCTGGAGTGGATCCACAAAGGATCTATCCAAACTTGGATTTCACACTCGATTTGGCAAAAGTAGGACATCCAATGGCCAGACCATGGCATTGAGACACCTGGTACGTGTGGTCCATAAATAAGTCACTTTTCTAGTAATGGAGGCCGTGGATAGAATCCACCTCAGGTCAATGAATCTCCCCACTGAACTAGGAGCGCTGCAGAGTCTAGTGCAAAAGGCTTCGACAGAAGGGGGAAAATATTTCGTATGGAGGATATATTCAACTAGGCCGTCTTGGCAAATGGTAGAGTTGCTTTTGATGACACCAAAAGCTGGCCAGAATGTAACGTCCTTACATTTTTCCCGTTATGTCAAAAGCAAAAATCGGACAGATTAACGCACATGGCTGCCGATGGTGATGCAGGAACTTCAGAGGGTGGTGGACGAGATGAGAGACGAGGTGGTCTGTCTCCAGGAGCCACACTCTCTCGTGGAGCAACTGGCCTATGTGGCCGTTAGCTGGTAAATCATTACCAAAAATCAGGAGCCAATGACTACAGTAATTGTCGTAAATAGAGCCCTTCGAGTCACCGTTCTCATCCAGCTATCGCATGGCGACAACAAATGGGTTTCCTGGTGGAGAGTCGTTCTGCACCCAACCATCAAAAAATGTTTCAAATGTTTGTATAGTTTATGGGACTTAACTACGGGGTCATCAATCCCTAAACTTATAAACTACTTATAAACTACCTTATACTAAAGACGGCACAAATATCCATGCCCGAGGGGGGATTCGAACTCCCGACCGTAGTGGCCGTGCAGACCGTGACTGAAGCGCCTCAGTCCCCTCGGCCACTGCGGCCGGCACCCAACCATCTTCCATCTCTGGTGGCCGACGATGCAATCCAACAGCGGTACCTGCAGACAATAGACCTGGTACATCAAGTCTGTTACAATGGAGGAATCGACTTTGAGTTTGCTAGATACCTGAAAAGTGAACTTTTCCAGTGAGAAACCACTCAAATTTGTCTACTAAATAGAATAGAAGAGTTAGAAATAGATTTACTAAATGATAAAATA
The DNA here is from genome assembly GCA_026315105.1 of Locusta migratoria. Lineage (NCBI taxonomy): Eukaryota > Metazoa > Arthropoda > Insecta > Orthoptera > Acrididae > Locusta > Locusta migratoria. The sequence goes on along the minus strand of CM048755.1, from coordinate 332,433,976 downwards.
GATAATACTAATGTAAATAGTAGTAACAATGAAACTAACCCTAGCATTCTAAATTGCACTAACAATTATAGAAAACATTCCAATGTAACAACTACTCATGACCCAGACTTAACCTCTGACTTTACAAATCTAATTTCATAAGGTGAAGATTTCGAAAAGAGCATTGACAAATTAAACCCAAACACACACAATCCATATAAAAACACAAATACTAAAGACATAATAACGATTAGTTAAGACTCAGATCTAAGTTCGATTTGAAAATAGTATTTGCACAAATAGATGACCTAGAAAGAGACATAGTTAAATTAATGGAATCAAAAACACACAACAGGACTACAAATCCCCAACCACATACAACAATAGACCCAACGGCAAAAACGCAAAGACAATATGACACAAATAAATGCGAAAATTACATCAAACCCGTCAAATTCGTATCCGCAGGATTCATTTATAAGGAGGACACTCCCAACAGCCTACCCACACCCAACACTGAAGGAGGGAACCAATCGGAAAATAATGACACCCTCGGAGTAGATAACATAACTTCACATTTAACAGCAGAAACACACAAGATGACTACACCTCTGTGTGTAAGCACACACACACACAGACACACACACACACACACACACACACACACACACACACACACACACAAGAGAATACATACGTGTAGAGCCCACCCAGACGAAACCATCAAGCAAAACTAAGATGACCAGTAACACCTTCGACTTTGACTATAACTCAATGGACGAAAACTTAAGACTGACTAGACTTGAAGACATACACTTACTCAATATCGCACAGAGACAAGTCATTAGACAACATCATCCGAAAGGGGATAAGATGTGTTTCCAATCGACTGAACTTTCTGACAAGCTAATACTCAAGACCAACAACCTACCAACAGACGGACGAGAACTCTGTGACTTGCTACGTGAAGTATGCACAAGACGAGGCGAAATATTCAACCTTGACACGACTTACAAAGACCTAGCAAAGGCATATGGACGAGTCTTTTTTGACGGAACGCAAACTGTACGTAAATGCTTTGTTTATTCAAAATTCCCATGAAACTATTACAAATAAATACAGACAGATGAGAACTTGTGAGCTCAGAACTCAACAGACTAATAGAAGACGTGAATGCAGATGTTATCTTCCTACAAGAACCCCTGGTTAGACAAGGTAAACTGGTGGGCCTACACCGCAATTACACACAGATTACAGGTACACAGTCACCGAAATCAGCCATAGTAATCACCAACAGAAACATTACGGTCACACAAATAGCTCATCTCTGCATTGAACACCTCACCACGGTAGAACTCACGCATAACAGTGATAAATGGATCATTGCATCCATGTATATCCAATACTCAGATGACATAAATCCTTACCTGAATTATATAACTGAAATTGTCACCCTCACAGGGAATAGTAAACTAATGATTTTAACAGATATAAGCACAAAATCAACCTTGTGGCACTCTGATACAACTTATATCCGGGGCAGCCTAGTAGAAACCGTCCTGGCGGAACACAACCTGTACACTGAAAACAGACCAAACCAGTCACTTACTTTTAGGAGGGCTGGTGAACGCGGCACAAACATAGACATAACAATAACAAACGCTAGGGCTTCACCACATGTGGTGGGCTGGGAAGTCTTGGATGGTGCTACACACAGTGGACACAACGCCATTGTCATCACACCAGATACACAAACACAAGCACAGAACAACACACCGAAGAGACTACTACTACTACACAAGGCCGACTGGGACAAACTAAGACAGATAGTGGAAGAATCTCGACTTGAGGACGTACAGGGATCTATGGACTACAAGGCACATGTGCTCACAGAAACCGTACCAAGGGCACAAAGTCTAGCTATACCAATAGCTAAACATGAAGATAGACCTAAGATACCTTGGACTACAGACCTGGACAAACTCATAACAGAGAGCAGGAATAAAAGAAAGTGGTTTCAAAGAGCCAAAACAGCTAGGGAACGACAATTCAGATTACAACATTACACTGACGCCAAAACTAGGTATAAAGAACTGTTCATTAAGACCAGAATGGACAAGTGGAACTCAGACATGAAGAAAGTACTTCAAGTTAACATCTGGGGTGAATCTTACAAAGTACAGACTTAAAACACCAATGGTCTTAGCAACGCTAGGATAAGACAATGGCACCATGACCCAGGGCTGGCGGAGCTCAGCGGAGTTTCTGCGAACCAAACTCCTCCCTGATGACGACTTACTAACGGACGAACAACGTCACAGTGAACTTAGGGGAAAAATGAATGATGACTATGTAAACGCTGCCATCACCATTCCCTTCGCCCGTGAGGAGGTAGCTCACGCTATCGCCTCAGAAAAAAAAAGCAAAGCACCTGGACCGGATGGTATCCATTCCGAGACGCTAAAAATTGTCGCACCACAGATAATACCTTATCTAAGAGAGCTACTCAACGACGTGCTACGGCTGGGACTGGTACCTGCAATGTGGAAGACTGCAAACGCAGTAATAATCAAAAAATTAGAGGAGCGTGATCCGGCGGATTCCAAGACATATAGGCCAATATGGCTCATCAATACACTTGCAAAGGTACAGGAAAGGTTGCTTTGCAACCGACTACAAGAACACAGGATCCTATTTGGCCTGAAGCCAAACCAATTTGGATTCAGACCGGGAAAATCAATTGATGAAACAATAAATAGTGCTCTAAATATTATAAGACAGAACACCTGTAAATATGCGGTTGCAGTCATGATAGACATTGCGGGCACCTTTGACAATCTTTGGTGGCCCGCAATGTTTGAAAGACTCAGACAAATGCACGTACCTAAGGCCCTCTACAATAGCCTGTCGGACTATTGTAGACACAGGGTAGTCGAATGGCACGCGGGCAGCCAGAAAGTGATAAGGCGTAACACTAAAGGCTGTCCCCAGGGTTCTATCTGTGGCCCCATCTTTTGGGACATCGCCATTGAGCCTCTCCTCGACCAGCTGGAGAGGGATAACCGTGTAAGCGGTGCGTTGGCCTATGCAGACGACCTCCTAGTGGTGGTCGCTGCGGACTCGAGAGCTCATCTCGAAAGAAAGACAACACAAACACAGACATACAACAGTGGTGCTCCCACAATAAACTAAAGATGGCCTTAATCAAAACATTATACCTGTTGGTCAGAGGCACACTCCACAGGGAGCCTACTATTAGACTAGACGGGACTAGTATACAGAGGAAAAAGACAGCGCGATATCTTGGATTGCAACTTGACGATCGACTGACGTTCAAAGAACACCTACAAATAACGACTAACAAAGCATCCAAGATAATGCACAAAATTGCACGAGACAACAATAAACAGTACAGACTACCACTAACCACAATGATAATTTACCACTGTGCGCTCTTCGAGTCTGTGGTATGCTTTGCGGCCAGTACTTTTTGCAGAACGACTACGGTTGTCAACATACAGCACAAATGTGCGCAGGGTCAATGTAGCATATTAATAAGACTCTCGGGAGTCTTTAGAACGGCACCAGTGGATGCACTGTGTCTTATTCTAGGCATGTTCCCAATAGATATAACTGTAAGATTCAGAGCTGCAATGTACTGATTAAAGAAGGGGAGACCAGACAAGGTGGCAGAGATCACCGGACAAGGGATAACAGTAAAACGCCAAGTGGATAGTTGGCGGATGGATACCTGGCAACAGGAATGGGACAGCAGAGTATATAACTTCCTCCCGGACATCAGGAAACGTCTCAAAATGCGCCAAATTAATCCCAGCCGGGGTATGGTCCATTTTCTGACTGGACACGGTCCATATCCCACGCATCTTCGACGCGTGAACGCAAGCCAGAGTACGGACTGTACACGTGGGGTTGAAGGAACCCCTGAACACATAATTTTAGACTGCCTACATTTCACACAAATTAGACGAGACTACACACCAGATGTAGACATAAGACTGGTACTTCGAGATCCAGATGCATATACGAAGCTCAATGACCTGACAGACAAAATATCGACGAACTTGCATGAAGAGTACACACAAAACACACAATACATATGCACCAACACAAGAGAGGCTTACACAGCGGATAGCACTGCCACTGAAACCAGCACACAAACTGACAGTAGTACCGGTACCGAAGAAAGTTGGTAACACACTAAGCCTATACCAAATAAGATGACTTATTAATGTATCAGAACAATGAAAACTCACTGAAGTCATGTAAAGTAATAACAACAAATTGATATTTGAAATGGTAATTTTGATGTTGAAATATATCAAGATATTTGTTGAACACTTCGATAGCCTATTATTCATATAAAGAAATAAAATATATCGAAATTTGTAATGGTACAATTGGTGATGGAATATTGGAGGGTAATTGCTTATTATTTCTTTTTGTAATCTTCTAAATACTACTAGTGTCAGTGAATTCAATTGCTACTCACAGTTACTCGCTAGTCTATAGCTGTTATTGTCTAATGTTAAATATACTCGATGTTGTTTATTATTCTTCTATGTAAATGTCAAGGGACCATAGCAATGTAAAAATTATGGATTTTACCACTCTCTGATCTATAATTATTTCATGTAATGGAATGTAAAACTGAACACGGCCGACTGGCTCGATGTATATTCCGAGCCGCTCAGGCCTGTTCAGTTAAACTAGCGGGAATTCCAAATTGTTATCGGTTTGTAATTATCCCCTCTAATACTTTATATTCCCCTGATTTCTTACACCATCTTTCTCTCTGACTATTCTTGGTTGTATTTTTCCTTTCTATTATTTCTTTTTGTTCACACATTCTTCCAAAGCTGTATAAGAAAATTGTAAAATAAAAATACTGTAATGCAAAAAGGAATGGCCTGCCTCCATGTGGCGGGTTACGGGCAACGGTGCGAGTGAAGCAGGAACTGGAGGATGCCAATCACAGCGTCCTTCAGGGCCCGTGTCCAGTCGCAGTGGCTAAGAGGCCATTCCACGACCCACCTTATTTCTTAGGTGGTGGTTCAAAGTAGGACAGTAAAGAAAAAAAAAAGAAGTAGCTTGCATTCCGTGTCTAAGAAGAGGTAAGAAGACATGTGAAGCCCCTGGGCGAACCTGTAAAACATATAAGATGCTTGAACAGAGATTGATCTGTAGGATAGATTATGGCGGAGTCCATATCTATCACTATGAAGCCTGCACTTAAGCACATATCACCGAGCAAGCAGAGGAGGGATGCCGAAAGGGCAGAACTCTTTAAACACTACCTGCAAAAAGTCAAGGCTGAGCGTTGGCTCCAAATTACAAATGCTGACGCATCAACTCAGACAGACCCTGAAGCCCCTCTCCCTTGCCGGAGCTCAAATGTTCAAATGTTTATATAGTCTATGGGACTTAACTACGGGGTCATCAGTCGGTAAACTTACAAACTCCTTGTGAACTACTTACGAACTAGGACGGCACAAATATCCATGCCCGAGGGGGGATTCGAACCCCCGACCGTAGTGGCCGTGCAGACCGTGACTGGAGCGCCTTAGTCTCCTCGGCCACCGCGGTCGGCCTTGCCGGAGTGAAAAGCCACCAACAAGACCCTCGTGGCAGGCAGGTTACCCAGTGAAGTCAGAGCATGCTGTTCAATAACATGAAATCACCAGTTCGGGTGCAAGTAAGTGTGAGTCCCCTGCGGTCCAGGTGGTCGAGGCGCGTCCTCCGGCCAGGTGGGCCGTGGTGGATCGACAACGTATCTACCCAAACACTGAACTTCAACTTCAGATGGCCAACCTGGAACAGCCCACCGTCCTTGCGACCACTCTGTGTCACGTGGTCAGGTTGGGCATAAGAATGGCAGAAAGGTCACGTTTCCGGTGATGGAGGCTGTGGACAGGATTCATCTAAGGTCGATGAATCTCCTCACTGAACTCTGATCCTTGCAGAGCCTGCTTAAGAAAGTTTTTGAGAGAAGAGGGAAGGTATATGACATCAATGAGATCTACAGTCAGGCAGTTTTGTCCTGCAGGAGAATAGCTTTCGACTGCACTAAGAGTTGGCCAGACCTCAATGTTCATACATACTCCCCTTAAGATATGCATAAAATAGAAGTTGGACACATGAATGCCCACAGTAGCAGGCTCATCATGCAAGAGCTCCATAGGGTGATGGAGGAGAGGAAGCTAGATGTCCTCTGTCTGCAGGAGCCGTACTCTCTGGCAGGCAAAATTGCTTTCTCCACCTTGAGTTGGCAAGTAATCACCACAGGAGACAATACCAGAACAGCAACCATTATCATTAATAAGGCCTTAAGAGCCATTGTGATGCCGCAGCTCTCCAATGACCACTGCAGTGCTGTCGAATTACAGTCGCCAGTGGGGCAGATCGTACTGGTCAATTGCTACTTTCAGAACGCAGACCACATTGAACCGCACTTGGACCACCTTACAAATATGTTGAGGGTGCTGCATGGCAGGAGGGCTGTGGTTCTGGCAGACTTGAATGCCCACTCCTCCCTGTGGTTGTCGCGACCACGATGCCAAGGGCAACCTTGTGGAAGAGGCAATCATGGCCCTCCAACTGGTCATTGCCAACAGACCTCAAAGTCCCCCCATGTATGTGGGAGGAGGTGGAGATGGCACCAACGTGGATGTCACTTTGGTGACTCCAAATTTATCAGACGCAATTTCGGAATGGAGGGTACATCACCGCTTAACAACCAGTGACCATAATCTCATCACCTTCTGTGTTGGCTCAGCCGGGTGCAGCTGGGACATGGGCTGGGAGTGGCAGCTGAATTACACCAAAACAGACTTGGAAAAGTTAGCCAGAGAGTGCATCTGGCCGACACTACCGGAAGATGTTGGCTTTGATTTTGACCTAGCCACAGAGGACTTGACAGAGGCACTCGTCCGAGCAATGAAAGCCGTTGTGCCAACCAGGAGGGGGGCCGTTGCGGCCTCCCCCTCACCTTGGTCAGCCAAGCTCGAACAGCTTCGACGGTCTGTCAGACGGGCGAGGAGGTACTACCAGCTTTCTGTGGTCTGGCATATTAGGCAGTACTGGGTGGACAGGTACTGAGACCTGAAGAATCAGTTCGCTCAAGAACTGTGCGCCACCAGGCTCCACAGTTGGGAGCGATATGTCCAGAACTAGCTGGCCATGGACCCCTGGGGCATCCCATAAAAAATTGTACGGGAAAAGATCAAGATGCCTATGATGCTCTCTACCACCAGGGATGGGGAAAGGATGACGGAATCTTGGCAGGAAACAGCTGAGGTCCTACACCAGACCCTGCTCCCTGGTGATGAGAGGCATACTGACAATGAGGCCCGCCGGCCGCGGTGGCCGAGGTGACTGAGGCGCTCCAGTCACGGTCAGCACGGCCACTACAGTCGGGGGTTCGAATCCCCCCTCGGGCATGGATATTTGTGCCGTCCTAGTTCGTAAGTAGTTCATAAGTAGTTTGTAAGTTTAGGGACTGATGACCCCGTAGTTAAGTCCCATAAGCTTTACAAACATTTGAACATTTTTTGAATGAGGCCCAAAGGGAGATCAGAGAGCGAGACTATGCAAATGATGCACTGGTGTACCCTTTCTCAGAGGAGGAGGTTGTCAAAAAAGTTAAAGATCTAAAGAGAGGCATAGCCCCAGGGCTGGATGGAATTATGGCTGAGATAGCACAATTCCTCGCCCCCCAGTTGGTACCTCAAGCAACTAAACATTTCAAAGAATGCCTTAGGACGCAGAAGTTCCCCAAAATCTGGAAAAAAGGGAATGTGGTGATCATTAAGAAGGGTACCGATAAGGATCCGGCCTGGCCAAATCCTATCGGCCCATCTGCTTACTAGACACAATGGGCAAGTTGCCTGAGTGACTGCTGGGTGACTGGCTGTCGGCATGAGTCCTGTGTGGCATGAGTGACAGACATTTCGGCTTCCATCCGGGGCGATATGCACCAGATGCAGTGGCCCTGGCGGCCGAGGTCTGTGTCTCTACGCCACACAGGTATGTGGTTGGAATCATGGTCGACATCAGTGGCACCTTCGACAACCTGTAGTGGCCCTCGCTCTTCTCCTACAGTGTCCTGGATCGCTATATGGTTGTCTGAGGAGCTACTGTGAAGACCAGGAGGTATGGTTGTCATCCCTCAGTGGACATGTCGGAAAATGGGTAACAAAGGGGTGTCCCCAGGGCTCTGTTCTGGGACCACTCTTGTGGGATCTAAATGTGGAGCTTCTCCTGAGGGACCTGAGGAACTGCGATGACGTGCTGTAGGTGATAGCATAGGCGGACGACCTCCTCCTCCTGCAGGGCGGCTCTAGTGACGAGGACCTCGAGCCTACAGTTGTGAGAGCAATGCAGTTGCTCTCTGCATGGTGCAGTTCAACCAAGCTGCATGTTGCTCCCAACAAGTTGGTATACCTACTGTTGAAGGGACAACTTCAAAGAAACCCAACTGTAAGATTTGATGGTGTACCTATTATATGCCATAGACAAGTTAGATATCTAGGCTTAGTTGTCGACGAAAAGTGGAGTTTCGCAGCTCACATTGATGCAGTTGGTGAAAGATCAGTGACAGCACTTAATAGTTTGGCTAGGATTGGGCATCGGAGGTTTCACCTCCCACCTGATCTCATCAAACTATATCACTCGTGTCCATTGTAGGCTACGGATCACCAATCTGGGCCCACAGGCTCACAAGAGTTGCACCCACCGAGTCCGTCAGGTGAGTGCAGAGGCACATCCTGCTTTGCTCTGTTGTAGCTTACAGAACAACACCCGGTGGAGCTCTCCTGGTCTTGATGGTGCTGTGCCCCCTCGATATCAAGATCAGGGAGCAAGCCACATGGCAATGGGCCAAGAAGGGTGAGCTAGACAGAGTGGAAGCCATCATGGGCTGCAGAACACCCAGCAAGACAGCCATAAAGAGGAGGGGACTGGAGCTCTGGCAGGACTGTGGGTTGCTGATAATAGCAGGAGGGCTACATACTTGTGCAGCATTGAGCCACAGACCTCAGCCACCAGGGCGATAGCGTCACACGCTGAATGCCCCGGGTGGAAGCCGAACTGCCTGTTACACATGCCACACAAGATCATGTGTGCTGACAGCCTGTCCGCCAGCAGGCTCTCAAAGAACTTCACCAGAGGGTTTTTTTTTGTGGTTTTAGGGCGCACAACTGCTGTGGTCATTAGCGCCCAACACTGCCCATAGTAAAATAGAACCGGGGTTAGAACTTAAATGGCTTTCGCCATATTTGCACGATGTATAAAAAGTAGAACTCTGCTAACAGAATGCGGGTTATCAGCTAAAATATCAGACAATTCTAATGGTAAACATAGATCATGACGGAGACGATTAAAAAACGGACATTGCACTAAAAGATGGTTCACTGTAAAAGGTTCATCACAGTGCTCACATAAGGGAGCAGGACCACCACATAGTAAATACTGGTCGCTATAACGGCAGTGGCCAATACGAAGCCGGACTAGAACAATCTCCTCTCGGCAGGAGGGTCGAGATGACGTTGACCAGAGATCAGGCACAGGTTTAATGGCTCGCAATTTGTTCCCTGACAGGGATGACCAGTGTAAATACCAATGGGAGATAATACGCTGGGAGACACTAGCGCGTAGGTCATCAGAGCTAGTAGAAAAGGTAGATAGCCGAGGAAGGAGAACTGCTTCCTTGGCAGCCGTATCCGCAGCCTCATTCCCCAACACTCCCACGTGGCCAGGGACCCACAGAAACGTCACAGTAGTTCCGCTCGTTGAAAGAGAAGTAAGGCAATCGCGGATGCTTTGTACCAGGGGATGGGCCGGATATAGCGTGCGAAGGCTCAACAGAGCACTCAGAGTGTCCGAACAAATGACACTCTTATTGAGCGAGTTTCTCCGGACGTATTGGGTTGCTTGATATAATGCATACAGCTCATCTGTAACGATGGAAATCCACTCAAGAAGACGATATTTAAAAGAGACGTTGCCAAGTACAAAGGCACACCCAACACCCTGGTCTGTCTTTGAGCCATCAGTGTAAATGAACAAATTGTCATCAAATTTGAACCGAAGTGCGAGAAATTCTCTCTGGTAAACTAAACTAGGTGTGGAGTCCTTTGGAAGAGAATGAAGGTCAAAGTTAACACTGACTTCGGGGCTTCGCCACGGTGGAGAGGTGCTCTCTCCAGTCGAGAAGATAGAAGGCATTGTAACGCCGAGCTGGCCGAGTAACGAACGCAAGCGTACTCCCGGTGGTAGCAGAGCAGACGGGCACATGGCGAAGACTTCGCCAGGGTGTCTAACAGGCAGATGGGGCGATAGAACTTGGCCAGAGCCAGGTCCTTAAAAGGCCCTTTCTTGATTATCACGATGCTCGCCTTCTTCCATACATCGGGAAACTGACTAGTTCTCAAACACTCATTGAAGAGTAATGTCAGATGAGAGACTATCTGGGGGGCAAGGAATTGCACCACCTCGGCGGTGATCTGGTCCAGGCCTGGGGCCTTCCCTCTCTTGAGCATTCTGATTTGGTGGCCCATCTCCTCCTGAGAGAAGTGGTAGACCAGCGTGTCGTTCTGGTAGGGGATGCTGTCCTAGGCTGTTATACGCTGCTCCTCATCGTCAGGGAGCAGGACTCGAAGGATGGCGTCAGCAGTTTCCTGCCAGAATTCTGTCATCCGATTCCCGTCCCTCATGGTGGACAGTACAGTAGGTGCTCGTAACTTCTCCCTCACCAGCTTGTAGGGAAGCCCCCATGGATCAGTGGCCAACTGGCCTTTGATATGGTTTTCACTGCTGCAGAGTATGGTGGCCCTTAGCTCCTCCAAGAATTGCTTCTTAAGATCTCTGTATTGGTGCAGCCAGTACTGTTTTTGCTCCCAGACCACACACAATTGGAAGAACCTCCTGGTCCTTCAGACAGCCTGCTGCATCACCTGACGTTCAGCAGACCATAGCGAAGGGGAAGCCGCCACGGCCTTCCTCCTGATTGGCACCATGGCTTGCACCGCTGTCCCGATGGTGTCCATCAAGTGTTCCGACGCCCTGTTGATAATGAAACCCTCCAACAATGGGGGAATGGTGCACTCCCGAGCTAGGCGCTTCCAATTTGTCTTGTTATAGTTTAACTGCCATTCCCACCCTGCATCTCAGTCGCATTGGCCATCTGAGATGTCGAAGGTGATGACATAGTGGTCACTCGTTATTTTATTATGTACCCTCCAATTCTGGAGCTTCCCTGCCATATTAGGAGTGGCCAAGGTGACATCAATGTTTGTGACCTCTCCACCGCCCCCTGTGTAGGTGAGCGGATTACCAGGATTACTCAGAAATCTAACTGGATAGATATGTAAACTGCTTCGGCCGCATTTTCATCAGCGTCCCTGATGCGGATGTTCCACAGGGCTGATTTTGCATTGGCATTAACAGTGACGATTATCCTCCGCCCATGCAACGTGGAACCCCCAGTCTGAAGATGGTTGAGGTAGGTTGTCAACATTTCCACCATACTGGAAATACATGTTAATTATTACTATTAGTCCAACTGGCGACTGTAGTTCCAATACATTGCAGTGGTCGTTGGACAGTCGTGATATGTGCGTCACTCGCAATGATTGATTTGTGACAATTATGGCTGCTCGTGGGTTGTCTCCAGAGACAATTATCTGCCACCTTGCAGCTGCAAAAGCCAGCTGCCCAGCTTGAGAGTACGGCTCCTGCAGTCAGGCCAAGTCCAGCCTCTTCTCCTCCACCACCTTACGGAGCTCTTGCATTAATAATCTACTATTGTGGGCATTAGGTTGCCCAATGGTAATTTTATATGGCATTATGGGAAATATGTGGGCACATTGCAATCAGGCCATGCCTTTTGGCAGTCGAGTGCAATTCGTCCATTCGCAAGAACTGCTTGCTGATAGATTTCATTGAGGTCAAATGTCTCACCTCTACAGTCAAAAACGTTTCTGATTAGATTCATAAGTGATCCAAGGTCAGTAGGGTGATTCATCAACTTCAGATGGATCCTGTCCACAGCCTTCATTGTTGGAAAGGTGACCTTACATCCGTATGCGTGTCCCACACATATCACTTGCCTCAGAGCTGTTGCGAGAAATGGCGGTTGCTCCAAGTTGGCAAGTTGAAGTTGAAATTCCAGATTTGGATATATATGCTGTCGGTCATTTGGTGGGTATCTTTTGGGAGGGCACTCAGCCACTCCAGACCTATATGTTTGGTATTACTTTGGGTGTTAAGAGAGTCATTTGTTTGAGACATTTTGTCAGTGTTATTTCCATGAGTGGTGGAACTAGATATGTGAGGGACTTGAAGAGCCCGCGCTACCTCTGAGTGCCGAACGTGCTGCTTAGGTGTGGTGTGTTTGGCAACATCACCCGATTCGAGGAGGAGATGGTTTCGGATTGGGGAGGTGTTTGGATGCCAACCTCGACTTGCAGTGGTTTCTGTGACTGCTGATTTTGATGCTTGTCAAGTAGGCTCTAAAGAGTCTAGCCCTGTCAGCATCCCTCCTCCTCTTACTCGGGGACTTCCTTTTGTTTTTGGGTACCCCGCACACATTTATGGCATCAGCCATAGTCAATGCGCGCTATAAGTCTTTGATCAGGCATTTTGTAAGTTGGGCAGTGTCTCCCAGAGGCACCGCAAGACTTCTTACCCTGTTTGGTGCAGGGATACATGTTTTCCCCTTTCGGCACTCTTTTCATGTGTGTTCTTCAGACCCACACTTGGAGCAAGCAGCTTTGTTGCTAGAATGTTTCAAGCCATAACCCAGGTCACCACAGTTGTTGCATCGTGGTACCACGAGAAAGACTTTAACATTGATTGCCGAGAAGCCAAGGCATAGTTTCCCGATGATAGTCAGTTTCCTCCAGAGAGGACCCAAGACTTCCACCATATGATGCACAACATCGCAATCACATGGGCCAGTTCTGAATCTCAACTTGAAATATTTCAGAAAGGTGGTTTTATCTACTTCATCGAAATTCTGCTACCAGGCAGCCTCGTATATTTCGTCCTCAGTCATATTCACAGGAACATCATAAATTATGACGAGGAGGTTCCTCTTGCGAAGGGCCTCGCATTTTACTGACTTGGAAAACTGAGAATGGTTCATCAATTTGTCTTTGTCTTCCTCTGTGACAACATCAACTACCACAACATTTTTTGTTGCTTTGACTCCAGTTATTTTTATTTTATCTTTGGCTGGGTTGATCGTCTTCATCAGTGTTTCTTGAACCATTTTAACATCTTTTCTGGCAGGGGTTTCAGGAAAACCGCCGGGCTGTGTTTCTGTGCTGCCATAGCTATTGTTTCCTTAGCGGATTGAGGTTTTGGCGCGGATTGCGACGCTGCCCCTGCATAGGTTTTGATAGGTGCCTTTTGGAACTTCTCAATCTGCTGTTCAAGTTGCTCAACCTGCCTTCTAGTCTGGACTGCCGTACAGCACAGACTGCCAGACAGGCCTTCATGTTATTAGCAACTGTCTTAATGAATTTCCTCTTCTTATCGACGGTGTTCAGCATTGTTGTCAGCTTTTTCAGCCATTCTCCTGCTTCCATTGGCTCTTTCTTGGTCCTTGACCACCAGAGCCACAGAGTCAACCTCTTCATCAGGACTGCCCCCCCCCCCTATCCATGGAAGGGGAGGCAGAGCGCACAGACACACGTAAACAATTTCCCCTTATTATCAGCCATCTTGCGTGGAAATGGGAAAAAGATGCAGGCCCATCTCGTGCCCTGGCCCGGCCTCTCTGGCATGGAGGGGGTGAGACTTTTGCAGCTCACCCACCGACTCTGCCCCAGTGCCAAGGGCACACCTTCATTCAGAGCTACTGAGATCAGCACGCCGTTGCCAGTGTACTGGTCACCTTCGGCGGCCTTGTAATCGACAATTTCATCCGGCACATGCCAGCAAGTATTCCCTGCACTCCGGAGAGGCAGATGCATCCCTCGCCCTTCGCCCCCTACTAGCCCGAGCTCCTACCCGAAGGCCAAGGATCCACTCCTACTCAAGTGGTGGACCAGTCACTCAGTCGTTCAGGGGTCTGGACCCATCTAACCTAGCCGCACCATGTCACCACAGTGACAGTTTGGTGGAACATGTCCCGGATACGCAGGGACACGGTGGAGTGCACTTGCCGATGCAAACTGGAATCTCACGCCCACAAACAAGGTCGCCGGCAAGCAGAGGAGCAGATCGTCATGCTCCCCTGCGGAGGGAGGGGAGCAGTGGTGGCAGCAACAGGCATCAGAAGCGCACATTAGTGATGCACACTCCCGCCTCCTGACTGCCAGCATGCCACTCATCCCCCACGGGGACAGATGGTCGGCCCCGACACAGCTACCCCTGTGTCACGTACCCTTCACTTTCGCATCGGCTTGTATGGCAGCTCAGTCCTTACGTGGCCATCGTTGCCTAGAGTGAACAGGGTCCAGGTGGTGCTGGTTGCACCCCTCGCACATTGTGAAGGTGGAAAGAGCCACTTGGGAAGGAGAGGCTACATAAGACGCTTCACTTCCCTAGAGACGTCCCTCAAGACTGGAGAACCATGGGTATCGAGAATCGATACGTCCATGATCCTATCCCCCAGCTCTCGGGGAACTCACGAGGGGGCCCGCAATGTTTGCAAGACTCTGGGAAATGCAGGTGCCTAAGTCCCTCTACAATAGCCTCTCAGACTATTGCAGACACAGAGTAGTTGAATGGCGTACGGGCAGCCAGAAAGTAATAAAGTGTATCACCACAGGTTGTCCACAGGGATCTATCTGTGGCCTCGTCTTTTGGGACATCACCATTGAGCCTCTCTTCGACCATCTGGAGAGGTATATCCGCGTGAGCGGGGCGATGGCCTATGCAGATAACCTCCTGGTGATGGTCGCCGTGGACCCAAGGGCGCAACTCGAACACAAACACTCATGAACATAAACCAATGGTGCATGCTAAATAAACTCAAAATGGCACTGAATCTACATCTACATGGGAATACCTTGCAATCACATTTAAGTGCCTGACAGAGGGTTCATCGAACCATATTTATACTATTCATCTCCTATTCCTTTCTCTAATAGCGCGCGGGAAGAAAGACACCTTAATCTCTTCGTTCGGGCTCTGATTACTCGTATTTTATTCTGATGATCTTTTCTACTTGTGTAAGTGGCAGTCAACAATATATTTTCGCATTTGGAGTAGAATGTTGGTGATTGGAGTTTAGTAAGTAGACCCCACCGCAGCGATAACCACCGTTGTTGTCATGATTCCCATCCCAGGTCCTGTATTATTTCCGTGAGGCTGTCTCCCCTGAATCGAGACAAAACAAAACGAGCTGCCCTTCTTCGGACTCTTTCGATGTCCTCCGTCAAACCCACCTGATAAGGAACCCACAATGGGCAGCAATACTCCAAATGAAGACGGACAAGCGTAGTGTATGCAGTCTCTTTAGTAGTTTTGTTGCATCTTTTAAGGGTTCTGCCAATAAAACGCAGTCTCTGTTTCGCCTTTCCTACGACAGTATCTACGTGTGCTTGCAATCAAATGTTCAAATGTTTGTAAGGCTTATGGGACTTAACTGCTGGGTCATTAGTCCCTAAACGTACAAACTACTTATGAACTAGCTTATACTAAAGACTGTACAAACATCCATGCCCGAGGGGGGGATTCGAACCCCCGACGGGGAACGGCCTAGAGCATCGGAGCATAGCACCTCAATGCGCTCGGCTGCTCCGCCACGGCCGTCTTCTTTCCAGTTTAAGTCTGATGCAGTAGTAATTCCTAGGTATTTAGTGGAGTTTACGGCCATCACATCCGATTGACTTAGCTTGTAAATAAAGTTTAATGGATTTTTTTTTCGTACTCATGAAGAGGACTTTACTCTTCTCATTATTTAGAGTAAATTGCCAACTTTAACACCCTACTGATATCTTATTTAAATCGGTCTGCAGTTGGTTTTGATCTTCAAATGACTTTACTAGCCGATAGATGACGGCGTCATCTGCAAACAACCTAAGAGAGCTGCTTAGATTTTCTCCTAAATCGTTTATGAAGATAAGGAGCAGCAGATGACCAATAACACTACCTGTGGAACGCCGGATATCACCTCTGTTTTAGTCGATGCCTTACCATCGATTACTACAAACTGTGTCCTCTCTGACCGGAAATCCCCTATCCAGTCACAAATCTGGGGCGATATTCCACAACCACGCAATTTGATTAAAACCGTTTGTGAGGTACGGTGTTAAAATACTTCTGGAAATCTAAAAATATGGAATCAATTTGAGAACCCTTGTCGATAGCATTCATCAGTTCGTGTGAGTAAAGAGCTAGTTGTGTTTCACATTAATGATATTTTCTAAATCCGTGTTGACCTTGGGTCAATAGATCATTCTGTTCGAAATAATTCATAATATTTGAATAAAGGATATGATCCAAAACCCTGCTGCAAATTGACGTTAATGATATAGGCCTGTAGTTTAGTGGGTTACTCCTACTGCCTTTCTTGAATATAGGTGTGACCTGTCCAACTTTCCAATCTTTTGGCACAGATCCTTCTGTGAGCAAGCGGTTGTATATGGCTGTTAAGTAAGGAGCTATCGTATCAGCATAATCACGTAGAAATCTAGTGGGTATACAGTCCGGAACAGAAGACTTGTTCTTGTTAAGTGATTTCAGTTGCTTCACTACTCTGATGATATCTACTTCAACGTTGCTCATTCTGGCCTCTGTTCGTAATTCGAAATCTGGAATACTGGTTTCGTCTTCTTTGGTGAATGAATTTCGAAAAGCTGTGTTTAGTAACTCTGCGTTAGTAGCGCTATCATCGACGGGATCGCCATTTGTATCACGTAATGATGGTATTGTTTGTGTTTCGCCGCTAGTATATTTGACATATGACCAAAATCTCCTCGGTTCTCAGTCAAATTTCGAGAAAGAGTTTCGTTGTGGAAAGTATTATAAGCATCTCGCACTCAAGTTCTCGCTAAATTTCGAGCTTCTGTGTAGGATCGCCAATCCTGGGGATTTTGTGTTCGTTTAAATTTTGCATGCCTTTTTCGTTGTTTTTGTAACAGTGTTCAGACCTGTTTTGTGTACCAAGGGGGATCACCACCTTTTATTAATTTATTTGGTATAAAACTGTCAATTGCTGTCGATACCACTTCTTTGAATTGGAGCCACATCTGGTCTACGCTTACGTTTAGGGTTTGGAAAGAGTCGAAACTATCTTTCAAGAAGCAGTTTAGTGTATTTCAATCTGCTTTTCTGAACAAGTATACTTTTCGTCTATTTTTGGTAACTTTGGGACTTTCGATATTCAATCTCGCTACGACAGGCCTGTGTTCACTAATACCTGTACCCGTTTTGATGCTCGTTATGAGCTCAGGATTATTTGTTGCAAAGAGATCAAGTGTGTTTTGACATCCATTTACAATTCTAGTTGGCTCATGAACTAATTGTTCGAAGGAATTCTCATAGAATGCGTTGAGTACAATTTCGCACGATGTTTTATGCGTACCTCCTGATTTGAACATATAATTTTTCCAACAGATTGAGGATAAATTGAAATCACCGCCTACTATTATTGTGCGAGTCGGATATGTGTTTACCACTTGACACAGCTTTTCTTTGAACCTTTCTGCTATTGTATCGTCAGAGTCGGGAGGCCGGTAAAAGGAACCAATTATTAACTTCTTAAGATTTTCAGGTACAACTTCTACCCATAATAGGTCGCAGGAACAATCAACTTCAACTTCGCTACACGAAAGACTACTTTTGACGGCGACAAACACGCCTCCACCTATTTTGTTTACTATATCTTTTGCAAAAACTTCTGTTGAATTTATTTCCGGCTTGAGGCACCTTTCATTGCCTATTATGATGTGTGTTTCGGTGGTTTCTATTAACGGTTGGAGCTCTGGTACTTTCCCAACACAGCTACGACATTTTACAACTGTTATACCGATAGTTCCTAGATCTACATTACGTATCCTGTGGTCCGCATGCACCCTTTGAGACAGTCCATTTTGTTTCTCCCCGAAGCCCTCTATCGTAAAAAACCGCCCAGTCCATGCCACACAGCTCTCGCTACCCGTGTAGTCGCTTCCTGCGTATAGTGGACTCCTGGCCTATTTAGGATAACCCACCAACCTTTGGAGAAAGTCGACGAATCTGCAGCCTATACGGTCACAGAACCGTCTGATGCTCTGATTCAGACCCTCCACTCGGATCTGTACAAGAGGACCGCAGTCGGTCCTGTTGACAATGCTGCAAGTGGTCAGCTCTGCAAGCAAGACTGGCAGTCTTCATCACCTCAGATAGCCGCTGAAATCCGGAGAGAATCTCTTCCGACCCAAAGCGACACACGTCATTGGTACCGACATGAGCAACCAATCGCAGTTGGCTGGACCCTGTCGCCTTCATGGCATCCGGAAGGATCCGTTCCACATCTGGAATGACTCCCCCTGGTATGCGCACGGAGTGTACATTGGCTTTCTTCCCCTCCTTACTGGCCAAATCCGTAAGTGGCTCCATTATCCGCCTATGTAAAACCATGTACATTTTAGTGAAAGGTACAATAAAGAGGGAACCTACGATCAGACTTGACGGAACACGTATACAAAAAAAAGACAGCAACATATCTTTAAGTGACACTAGACGATCGACTAACGTTTAACGAACACCTACAAACCACAACGGACAAAGCCTTCAAGATAATTCACAAATCGGCAAGACTACACACCACCCAATACTGACTACCAGACAAAAAAGTGAGGACATACCACTGTGGGCTCTTTGAGTCCGTGGTAAGTTTTGCAGCTAGTACCTTTGCAGAGCGGTTAAACTTAGTGACGTATAGCACAATTGTGCACAGAGGACAGCGAAGTGCACTGGTCAGACTCTTGGGAGCCTGCGACCTTCCTATCGGTACTCACCAATAAGAATTGGGCAATACATAACTCAGGGTAGTAAAAGTTTATGGCTCGTTGTCTCTGTTCATAGGGGTGAGTTGTGTGTGTGTCAGCTTCTATGTCCTAAACAGCTACCCAATCTGTTTAAGCTAGATCAATAATTAATCTGTAGTTTAGCCAGTCTATCAATCTGCATATAATGGCGTGAAAATATATTTAACAAACATAAATTAAACCTCTGAAGGACCAACAAAATGGATTCTAAGATACAGAAGTGATTAACTAGCAAAGTAATTCTTTATAAATGGAGTTTATTACTCTTATCGGACATGAAATGCGGAGGTGGTCCAACTTTATACATCGGTAAATAACCCAATATTTCCCCAACTATTGTTCATGAGAGGCACAATAAGTATCACACGCACTCGAGAGTAAAATTTCCAAATTATCACTCGCAAATTAGTGTAGTCAATCGAACATTGCAGTTCCAAATTAATCCGCGATTACAGTATTTGTTATAAAACACAGTTAGTCATCACACGAGTACACGAATTATCACAGTTCCACAGCCCTACTACTGTGCATAGTTTATCACTTTTCACCAGAGACTAAGTTCTTCAGTCATAGTCTCGTATATTTTCTAAGTCCACATATGCCTATCTCTTCAAATCCCAAGTTCGTAATGTAGCTTCAGACCGCCCAGCGTCACAACCTTCCATCACCCCGTCCAAGTTACGAGTCTCATCCCAAGCGTGCGAAAGCGTGCTCTACCTGTTCCCAAATTTGTACCCTTCCGCGCATCCTAACGCCTAATCTTTAAAATACAATTTCCCTTCCAAGATATTATTCATTTGAATATCACAGAATTAAATGCTTTGACCGAATGCCTACAAATGATGTTTACATTTAACAAACAAATACATATTTAACAATACTAAAAACGGTTGAGACTGAAGCTCTGTGCTCAGCTATTACGTGTGGCGTCTCACTGTTCAAATATACTGCCGCCGTCGAAATATAGTCACACAATTAATATTTAATGTATCATGTCTTTTTATGCAAATATATTCAGTTCTTGTCCACGAATACATATAATTGTTTATATATAAAGTATCTGCTGCATATCTACTATTTTTAGACGGCCATGAAATATTTAAGTGGCAGTCTACAACATAACACGAACGTTGCTAAGAATAATACTAAATATAATAAAATACATATATAAATGTAATGCGCTTTGCTGGGTTCATGTTTTGTGTTTCTGTGGTGGAATCCATGTTCTGACACAAGACTATTATTACCTAAACGAAAAGCAGAACAAGAGAGTAAAATAAAGTTTATTGAAAGAATACGGAAATAACTTGATACGTCTTTTTACACAGGTAGCGTTGTGCAATACTGCCCAATTGCATCTTAAATTGTTACTGATAAACACTACATATCAATAATTGTAAATATAAGTCTTATTATTATTATAGTACTAAAATTTGTCGGATTTTTATCTGTAAGGGATATTAAAATTGTCCCAAGTCTCCTGAATCCATTCATCTATATCTATAAATGTGAAAGTCTGTTCGGTGTACGTTTATCACGTCTGAACCACAAGACATAAAGAGCTAAAAATTTGTACAGTTACTAATGTCTACCCGGGGAAGGCTTTAGGCATGGTTTTATGGCGATCGGATAGCTATTTATGTATATATATTAATGTGAATGTCTGTTCGGTGTACGCTTATCACGTCCTAACAACAAGTCGCAGAGACTTAAACATTTGTACAGTTACTAATTTAAACCTGGGGAATGTTTTAGGCATGGTTTTATAGCAACCTGATAGATATTTAGTGATTTGAATAATATAACGCGAAATGCGGAACAATAATTACTCTTTGAAAATTATATTTACTCTTTGAAAATGATTTTTTGCATTGGTGCTTGAGGGTTGATGATGAAAAAAGAGTGGAGTATATTGGGATGGAAAGTTATCGATGTATATAAAATTCTACGTGTGTGTCTGTGTTAATATTTCGCTCTGCAGCGAAAACTACAGAACGCAAACGAATGGTCTGTGTGTAATTGTTGTCCGAAGTCTCCTGTTGTACAACATAGCAGTTCTATGCCGATAGGGGGTGGAAGATATGGTGGTTGAATGTCGTCAAATTATAAAAAAATTCGGACTGAAGGCCATCTATGACGTTTGCGACTCTATAGCAAGGAGGTTATATACAGCGAAACGTGATACCACAGACCATATCTTTGGTCTATGCGTGCTACAATGTCTTCAGCTCTTTCTCAGAGGATAAGCATTCGAATAATGAAATATATGAATAAATAAATAAAGCAGTAAAAAGAAATTTCTTTTAATACATCTCTTTAAAAAAATCGATTTGACGTTTCGCGCATTATCTATCATAATCAACCTACACGCGAGCGGAGTCGCGGGTTTAAGCTAGTATAACTATATTTGCCATATGATCATTCCCTGATTTTATATGGATTTTTAGAATAATGTGAGTAGCTATATTGTATTTCAGTTGCAATCTGGGTTAGCCGCCCTCTCTCATCCAGGACAGTGGCTTCCTGTTTCAGAGCCGCAGTGGAGTAGCCGAGCGATCTAAAGCGCCTCGCTGCAGAGCGCGCGGTTGCTCGCCATGAAGATTCGAGTCCTCCCTGGGGCATGGGTGTGTGTGTGTGTGTGTGTGTGTGTGTGTGTGTGTGTGTCCTTAGGTTAGTTTACCTAGGTTTAAGTAGTTTGTACGTTACAGACTGATGACCACGCAGTTTGGTCCAATAGATTTACAGAGATTTGAACATTTTTTTGAACCTGTTTCCGAGCACATTAGGGAAACTCTGACTACCTGTATCCCATTCAGTAGATCCAAACTGTTAGCAGGCTAGCTGGGGAACCCAATAGCCTGGCAAAACCCGGCTTTCACATGGAAACAATCAGCTTCCCACTGTATCTGTAATGAAACAAGCCTTTAACTCAACACTGGTGGAATCGCTGTTTGTTGTGTTAAGTGTGTTCCCCATAGACATAACTGTTATATTCAGACCTGCAATGTACTGGCTAAAGGCAGGGAGACCCGACAAGGTGATGGAGATCACTGGACAGAGCATCGTGGATAAGCGCCAACTGGGCAGTTGGTGGGTGGATACCTGGCAACGGGAATGGTACACAAGTGATAAGGACCGTAGGGTATACCAATTCTTCCCGAACATAAGGGAGCGTCTTAA
Organism: Locusta migratoria; assembly: GCA_026315105.1. Lineage (NCBI taxonomy): Eukaryota > Metazoa > Arthropoda > Insecta > Orthoptera > Acrididae > Locusta > Locusta migratoria. The sequence goes on along the minus strand of CM048755.1, from coordinate 332,411,816 downwards.
ACTGTGGCATATCATTACCCAACTGTAGTATGGTGCGTTTTCTGTCTGGGCACGGTCCTTATCCCACGCATCTAACATGCGTGAACACAAGCCTGAGCACGGACTGTACATGTGGGGGGGGGGGGGGGAGGGGGGGTTGGAACCCCCGAACAGTAATTCTACACTGCCAACATTTTACACACGTGAGACTAGACTTCTCTCCAGATGCAGACATAAGACGCGTACTTCGAGATCCAGACGCATGGTTGAGACTTAACTACCCGGCGGATGCAATCTCGAACAAACTGTATGAAGACTACACACGAATCAGACAGTACAGACACCGAAACACACGTGTGGTTTACACAGGGGACAGCACTAACACAGACACAACAGACCAGGATAGTCGCACATCACTAGAAATAATTACCTAAGATACAAAACTTCTAGGTACGACACCCCTAAATATACAAGGCAACAGGTTAAATAAATGAGTCTAACATAAACCAACATATTTAAAAATAATTGTGCAGTTGTAATGCTTAAGTCTCAACATTGCTCAGAAAATCTTGTGTACATAATATCAATTGATATAAAAACTACTGTATATATGCATAACTTTTATAAATGTCTTTGTATTTTCCATATAGATGTAACTTCTCTGACCCAAGTATGTTGTTTGGTAGTAATTTATTGTTAACATTTCATTTTGGCATTAATTTATCTCCAGTTAATTGGAAAAGGTTTTATTGTCATATTATATTGTTAATGCATAATAATAATTGTAAATTGGTTATGATAAAAATATATCTGGGTTCATTCAAATCTGATGTATTACTATTTCTATTGTAACTAAAAATTGTAAAACTGTACAGGGCTGAATGGTTCGAGGTACATTCCGAGCCGCTCTGACCTTCCCAGGTAAGAGCGGAAATCCAATTTTGTTATACAATTCGCCCCCTCATCCACTTCTATCCTACCTATTGTTACTCTATCTCTTCAACTATACCTCATTATTTTATTTCAAATTTTACTTACTTTTTGTTACAATCAATTTTCCCAAGCTGCAAATAAAAATCATAAAAAGAAGACAGACTGCCTCCACGTTGGCGGAACAAAGGCAACGGTGCGAGTGGAGCGGAGACTGGAGGGCGCAACAATCAAAGTGCCCTTCAAGAGCCGCTCCTACCGCACCGGCTACGAGGCCAGTCTAACGAGCCATCTTTATTACCCACATGCTGGGTCCTTAAATAAAGAAGCAGAGTGAAATATCCACACATTAGAGAAATTTCGGATTGACAGGAAAACAAAGTCAATTATCCAACAAGCATTAACAGGAACAACCTCTAAAGTCAAATTCATGGGAGAAACATCAGAAGCATTTCACATCCTTACTGGTGTCCGCCAAGGAGATGGACTCTCCCCCCTTTTGTTTAACTTGCTACTGGAGAAAATTGTGAGGACATGGGAAAAAGAAATTAAGCGAATTCAACTTCGAATTAAAAAAGGAGCAGAGAATCAGGGTGAAGTGTCTGGCTTTCGCAGTCGATCTTGCTATTCTAACAAACAACAGAGAAGAAGCGGGACTCGCACTGGAGAAGCTTCATGAAATCTCACAGAAAACTGGGCTACAAATCTCTTATGAAAAGACTCAATACATTGAAAACAAGCCTGCAGATAGTCTCCCCATCACAACTCAGTATGGAAAAGTGGCACAAGTTTGTCACTTCAGATATCTAGGAGAGATAATCCAACCATCAGGACTGAACTCAATAGCTAATCAAGAAAGGGTATCAAGATTACAAAGAGCATATAAGCTAACTTGGGACCATTACAATAAGAAATCTATTTCTGCCAATGCAAAACTAAGGCATTACAACACAGTAGTCCTACCAGAGGCACTCCATGCTGCAGAAACTACAGTGATTCATGGTCATACGAAGATCAGAGAGATTGAAAAACAGGAAAGAAAAACTTTTAGGAAAATATATGGTTCAGTGTTTCGGTAAGGAATTTGGATAAAGCGGTCAACTAGAGAGATTTACCGAGACATGGAAACAATAACGGACACTCTCAGAAAGAGAAGGATGAAATTTTATGGACATATCAGCAGGATGAATGAAACCAGACTCACAAGGCTAATATTTGCGATAGCAAACAAGAGCAAAAACAAGACGAAGTGGATCACTGAAACAGAAGAGGATATTAAAGAACTGGGAGTCACACAAGACAACATAAACAATAGAGAACAGTTCAGGAACGTTATAAAGAAACATAAACTTAAATAAGAACACACGGAGAACAGAACAGGAAAAAAGAACACAGAGAGAACACAGTGAACGCATGAAGAGAATTTGGGAAGAACGAAGGAAGAAGAAGAAGTCATAATTACTCTAGTTCAATAGCTCTCTTTAAAGGGAATAATCGAAAATTATATGCAGACAGTTGAATTTCGCACCATGTAGGTAATTGAACTTTTCACGTGCAATTGTCGTCTTAGTATTTTGGCACCATGTTACCAAGATGTTCACTGCTCTTTCAACTCTGAGATCTAGATACTCGCGGGTATGACCGCAGACCAACAGGAGGAGGTCATCAGCTTAGGCTATCACCTCTAGTATGTCCTCGCTGAGTTCCATTTGATTCAGAAGAGGCTCCATATTTAAGTCTCAAATTTGGCCCAAAGACAGAGCCCTGAGGACGCTCGTTGGTAATTACTTTGGTGATACGCCCGCTAGGGAATAAAGGCCGACCTTCCTGTTTATGCAATACCTCCTAAGACACTCATAGAGAGGTCCTGGGCACGCTGTCTCCCGCAAGTGGGAGAAGAATGAAGACCACCATGGTTGTCAAGGGCACCGCTGATGTCCGCCATGATGCCGACTAGGTATTTGTGCATCGTTACGTCGCAGACCTCGGTCGCTAGGGCGATAGCGTCACACCACAATTCCCCAGAAGAAAGCCGATCTGGGTGTCGCTCATGCCGCACAGGATTCTATGCGGCGATAGTCTGTCAGCCAGTAGCCTCTCAAATAGCTTCCCTAATGTGTCTAATAGACAAATTGGCCGATAGGACTCAGCCAGCACCAGATCCTTATCAGGCCCTTTACCACGCTGGCCTTCACCCAGATGTCTAGTAACTGGCCGATCCTGAGACACTCATTGTATAGTTGTGTTACGAGGCGCGTTTTTTAAGTAAGTACCGTTTGAACACAAGTACACAACGAAAGTTTATTTCAAAAAAGTAAATTTATTTTCAGAAAGTACATACCTCCTATTTTTCGACATAGTTGCCAAGTTTGTTCAAACACTTATCAAGCCTCTCAACCAATTTTAAAATACCCTCTACATACAATCTTGCCGCGTGTTACGATAACGCCGCGGCGGAGCGGCCGAGCGCATTGAGGCGCTATGCTACGATGCGCGAGGCCGTTCCCCGTCGGGGCTTCGAATCCCCACTCGAGCATGGATGTTTGTGCTGTCTTTAGTATAAGGTAGTTCATAAATAGTTTGTAAGTTTAGGTAGGGACTGATGACCCCGCAGTTAAGTCCCTTAAGCTTAACAAACATTTGAAAATTTGATTTTTGTTACGATAACCAAGAGTTCACTGCCGTTTTGTAAAGCACTGATCTCGACACGTCAGGAAATTCGTTTGAGAGACCTGTATTGTGAATCTCCTGTTCTCACGAGTCCCCGCTTCAGCTGAAACCTCCAAATCGTCTGTAATCGAAGATGGGCGAACGGGTCCTCATCATGAACGTTGTCACAGTCATATTTCTATTCTCGTACCCACTTACGCACTTTGCCTTTACACATAACAGTATCACCGTACACTTCGCAAATCTGTCGATGAATTTCTGCAGCAGACAGGTACCTTGCTGACAAAAGCCATATAACTGAGCGAACCTCACATGCGGCGGGCGAGTTAGTAGTCTTAAACATTTTGAAAGCACAGAACAAAAAATGTTCAAATGTTTGTAAAGCTTATTGGACTTAAACTGCGGGGTCATCAGTCCATAAACGTACAAACTACTTAAGAACTAGCTTATACTAAAGACGGCACAAACATCCATGCCCGAGGGAGGATTCTAACCCCGACGGGGAACGGCCTCGCGCATCGTAGCATAACGCCTCAATGCGTTCGGCCGCTCCGCCGCGGCTGCACAGAACAGAACCGTAGAGGTTAGCTACAGAGCTGAAACTGAGCACAGTTGTTCTCGAGGCATACCGGTACACGACGCACGCGCTTGTTGCAGCATGTGCGCTAACTACTAGTGTCTACAACAAAACGGAACTTACTTTTAAAACGTGCCTCGTAGATGAGTGGCTATCTTGGGGGAGGGGGGGGAGGGGGAGGCGAAAAATTGCACCACCTCAACGGTAATCTGGTCCAGACCTGGAGTCTTACACCTTTTTGTTTTGATCATGGTGGCGACCTCCTCCTCAGATAAGGCGTACAGCGGTGTTTCATTCAGACACTGAGTGTTGTCCAGAGCTCAGGACAGCCTTTAGTCTTGTGTGTCAAACAGTTCATCGTCGTCAGGGAACAGCACGTGGAGGAGGACCTCAGCAGCAATGGTGTCATGGGAACATCATACAGTATTACCAAGGGATTCCTCTTGAGAGGGCCCTTACATTTAACAGTCTTTGACAATTCATTAGTTTTTCTTTGTCCTCTTCGGATGCAGCATCTACAACTACAACCTTTTTTGTATCTTTCGTGCTGTTAATATTGATTTTACCCCAAGCTGGTTTAGTAATCTTAGTCAGCGTTTCTTGTGCCTTTTTAATGTCTTTGCCTTGCAAGGGTTTCAGAAAAACTGCCGTGCTGGGCTTTTGCGTAGCCTTTGCTGTACTTTCCCTGGTGGTTGGAAGTTCGAACAGATTCTGCGGCCGGCCGCGGTGGCCGTGGGGACTGAGGCGCGTCAGTCACAGTCTGCACGGCCACTAAGGTCGGGGTTTCGCATCCCCCCTCGGGCATGGATATTTGTGCCGTCCTTAGTGTTAGCTAGTTCATAAGTAGTTTGTAAGTTTAGGGACTGATGACCCCGTAGTTAAGTCCCATAAGCTATACAAACATTTGAAACAGATTCTGCGCCACGACCCCAGCATATGACTTAGCAGGCTGATTTCTAAGTTTTTCATATTCTTTCTCGAGTTGCGCAATTCTCCCTTCGAGTTTGGCTTGATGTATCGCCCAAGCAGCCAACTCTACCCTCATAGTTTGCATTGATGCTTAGTTAATTTTTCCACTTTTGGCATTATTATCAAGGATATTATTGATTTGTTGGTGCCAATCAATGATTGAACTTGGCTCATTCTGATCTGTTGGAGCAGAAAGCTCCGCAGCTATTTCGATGCCCCCACCATCTGGGGTGGGGACAGATAGCCTCATAAGCGCATTCGAATCACTCTCCTTATGGTATTCCCTAATTGTGGGAGAATGAGAAAAGATGGAGACCTGTCTCTTACCTCGGACCAGGCTCTCTGGCATGGGGATGTGGGTAGACTAATTGCAGCTCTCCCCTTCATTGCCCCACAGTCAAGACCCATATCTGAGTTGCTGGTTTCAGCACGCCGTCACCAACCTACTGGTCCCCTTCAGCAACCTCGTCATCGACGATTTCACCTGGCCTACGCCGGCAGTTACTCCTCGCCCACCAGAGGCAGATGCACGCCTCGCCCTTCCGCCCCCTACTAGCACGAGCTCCCACCCGAAGGCCAAGGATCCATTCCTACTCATGTGGTGGAACGGTCACCCAGTCGTTCAGGGGTCTGGACCCAGCTAATCTACATTTTCCACTACATTCATGTACACTTCCATCACAGGCACAGAGCGATTGTGGCGCAATGATAACCCACTGGACTAGCTTTCCGCCACCGGTCATTCACATTTAAGTTTTCTATAATTTCCCAAATTACTCCAGACAAATGCCCTGGATGGTTCCTGTCATAGGGCATGGCCGATTTCTTAACGTAACAATCCGAGCTTCTGCTCCGTCACTAACGACTACACTGTCACAGAACTTTACACCATAATCTTTCTTCCTTCCATCACCGGACATGATATTCCAATCTCGTTTCGCACACCCAGTGCCACTACGTGTACTTGATGCCATTCTGCAAAAAGTGTAACGTAAGACGTACTATCATGCCCAAAAGAATCCGAACGACATGAATTGCGTTCCGCCTGTCTCGTGAGTATTCTAATCGCTTAGCGGTATAGTCGTTTGACTATTCAAAATGGATCCACTAGAAAAAACTGCTCATTATGACAACCATTCCAGATATAAATTAACAACACATCATTTCATATAAAAGGAAACATGTTATTAAGTTCTTAATATTTGTAAACTCCAGTTTATTACAATATCTGGCATATCAAAACTATCACCACACTGATTAGAGTTTGATGTAAGAAACCCTACGACATAAAATATTCAGTAATCCTTAGACAACATTTAATACAGAAAATTTGTGACCGATCAGTTCGCCTGTTGCAACTTTACTACTGACAACACAGTTCTCCCCGTCTCTTTTGATACTGGCGGTTTTGTCTCTTGTGACGTTTAGTAGACAAGTCTGTATTACACACCGTGTTCAGATACTTTTGATCGTATAGTGTTTTAGATGATCGCCAAATTCCTTTATTTCCATACACGAAAGAATATTTGAAGGTTCGAATGAACCTCTTTTGTTTTGGTTCCTGTCTCTTTTTAAGGTTTTCAGACGTCTACACATAAATATTTTCGGCTCACAGCCATAACACGAGCAAAATATTTTGGGGTTCTGGGACACGATACGTTTAGCTACTGCCGTTACTCGAGGAATCAAGTAGGTTCTTGCAATAGACGAGCGCATATCATGAGACTTCTGTATATCAATGAATTTATTCTTTCTTTTACCGATTGTAAAGCAGGTAAATGTTTGTAAATAATATTTGTGCCATTTTTAATACCAAACGTTATGTTCACTGCCTTTAATTTTTGTGTTCCGTATTTATTTTGAAGAGACTATATGGTATGTTTTTATTCATATCCAGTAAAACCTCATCGTAGTCAACTTTTTATAAGTGAAATGATTCTGAAATCCATTCTCTCGCTTGCAGAATACGTATCTTAAAAGGAAATTGTGATGGACTTTTTCCGGGGTAGTTTCAGATAGTTAATTAGCTGATATACTCTCAGTTTAGATTTTTATCACATAGCTGATAAATTTCTACAGTTTTTTTTAATTGTGTATAGGTTATAATATAAGAGGAGTTCCGAGTCACAAATCAAATGTTCAAATGTTTGTACAGCTTATGGGACTTAACTACGGGGTCATCAGTCCCTAAACTTACAAACTACTTATGAAGTAGCTACAACTAAGGACGGCACAAATATCTATGCCCGAAGGGGATTTCGAACCCCCGACCGTAGAGGCCGTGCAGACCGTGACTGGAGCGCCTCAGTCCCCTCGGCCACCGCGGCCGGATCCGAGTCACACACATTGTAGATGAACATGATAAAATATAGCTCGTTAGTTTGCTCTCCTTAGGTTTAATGTTATTAATAAGGGAATAATGAAGCAGATGACATGATAGCCCTTAAGTAGAGGATAAAAGACAATATGTAAATTCTAGAGAACTGTGGGAGTCATGGAAAATAAATTATTTATCCGAGAAAAATAAAATAAATTTTAATGTGTTAAAATATCAATATACGATAAAAGAAGGTAAGGTATGAATCACTTTGCTTACTTCTGACGCAGAGTTGTTGGCAAAAGGTAATAAAAAAGAGGAAATAATTTGTAGTATTCTGCAAGGCAGGATTTTTCCAAGTACTAGGATAGATAAAACGGTTGAAACGCTGCGTGTGGTCGCGGTAATTATATTCAACTGCGAAAGAAGCAACGTGAGAATTAGCTGAGTAATATATGGATACAAAGCCTGTAGGAAAAATATATACAAAATTAAGAGCTGCTGCACGTGTAGCAAAGAATATAAAAGGCTAGACATATACGCGCTGCTGACGTGAAGGGATAAACAAAGAACGCAGGCAGATAACTTGTGGACAAATGAATAACATACTAAAGGCACGGAACTCACTGACTCTCGTTTCTTTAGATTGATCGAATGTGTCGCACGAAGAACTTTAACTGACTACTGAAGAGCGGACGTGTAATAATTAGCGAAAACTCATTCACGTAATATTCAGAGACAGCTTGAAGAGTGAAATTGTGCTTGCGCGTATGTGACGCTAAACAATCCTTTATCAGATACACTGCATTATAAGTGTAGGAACACAAACAGTCATTCGTTCACAGTTACGAAAATAACACGCCTCAAATCGCGATAACGACAACATGTATATACAGTACCCAGGACGTCGTAATGATAGACCCTCCCTTATCACTGCAGGGTCATTTGGAATTCCTGTAAGAGGCAGCTGAGCCGAAGCAGGAAAGCATTGAATAGCCAGTTACTTTGATATGGCTCGGCGACGAGAAATTTCGATAACCGGCAGACTCTGAATGGCAGTCACGTGTTGGAGCGTCGGACAGCGAGTAGCCGCTTTTCCAGTTAAGTCCACCTCCACTTTGGATCAGCTGTGGCAGTGCCAAGTGCTGTTATATTTGATCAACAGTTATCGGAGTATTGCAGGTAACTTAGTAGAACAATTTTGAGCATTTACGGAATGAAGTAGCATTTATTTAGTATTATCTGGGACGCTTAGATATGAAGCACCAATTTAAATATCATAATAATTATTCTAGATTTTTAGTTTCCAGTGCGTAATATTTCATTTTACATTTTAAGTTGGAAGTGCAGCCGCTAAGAATGTGAATTTTTTGGCAGTTTAGAACCGCGGCGTTCGATGATTACTAGCAGCTAAATTCGTCGCTTTCGAAATAGCTACGATTTCGATTCTCGTATATACTTCCTTAGATACATTGAATTTCTATTATTCAGCCGCCTATTACATATCCGTTAATTCAAGGTATCTCGGACAACAGAGCAGTAGAAAGAAATGTTCTTAACTCTGTGTCTGCACATTTACGTCTAGTTCCATACTCCTCAAATCACTGTTAGGTGCAATGTAGAGGGTATTTCAAACTGTACCATGATTTATAGCTGCTTCTCGTCTAATACAGATATATACAGCGTGAAAAATGCGTGCTTAAATGTCTGTAGTCGCGGTCCCTACGAGAGCGATACGGACTTCCTCACTTAACACTAGGTCATGAAAGTCCGAAATGAGAATTTGGCGATATAGTTGGCATTTACCCGCAAGCCTCTGTACGCATAGTCGTCAATGGTAGTCTGTATTGTTCTGTATTTAGTCGTGCTAATTTATGCATTATTTTTGTCGCCTTTTCAGTCATGAATCGTCTGTTTTATAAAACGTAGTTTCTCGTCTATTTGTAACCCTAGATACCTGGCTGCTGCTCTTCTCTATACTGACAAATTGTCAACTTTATTAGTGATTGGGTCTTTTTTAAGATTTAGATTACGAACCTGAATTCAAAGAAACCGATCGTCCACGTCCTCGAGAACGACATGTTGATTACAACACTTCAGATGAGCCCATATTAGACCCATAAACTAAGTTTAAATGAATTTCTATTTTTCGGTTACTTGACACAACGATCTTACAATTAAGTGAAAGATTCCATTTGTTGACAGAGCACAACAAGTGCTTTTCATTTTTGCGAAACATTGGACAGAGAGCAAAGAGAAACACAATGTCTCAACCTTGAACAAAGTTTAACACACGAAAATAATTCGCATATTGATGGGGAAGAGCTGTTTAATGAGTTGTAAATGCTTAAAACACAACACTTGATGTGTAAATTTGTATTCATTCCAATAATTTAATATCTATGTTCCCAAATGTTTTAACATCTTTGCGCATTTTACTATCAACCATGATCCAAGGTAGACCGACAAATTTGGCCATCATATGTATCGAATAAAAAGTACATTTCCAAGCCGATGATATCATTAAAAAACTAAGTTCGTTGATTTAAAAGCTAGGAAACTTGAGTGTCTGAAAATGTTTCTGTATCTTTATTTAAGTATTAAATGAAATAAATTGAACATAAAAGTTAAATTTTATGGTTCTTTTTTCGTTTTGGTGATTTTTCGCAGCCAGGCGCCAGACATCGCCTTATCGTGGCTGCCACACGCGAAGGAAGACAAAGTTTGATGTAATGTCATTTCTACTACCATTTGAGTGAATTGCATTTTCACTCGAAAGCAGTTCTGGATGTCGTGCATGGATATCTACTTCGGGAGGAAATCTGTGGTGAAAGAACTTTCGTTTGATTGCACGACTGTAAACGTTTTTCATGTGAAGCAGAAGATAGGGGATGAGAGTTTCAAAGTCAGTCATACCACAACTACCAAGTCACTGTCAACAACGCGAAAGTTATGTCTTGCGATGCAGAAACTGCGGCTATAGCAAAGCTGATTTTAGTTACATCAGTCTACCTCCTATAGGCATACAGGCAAGGAAAAAAGGTTTTTATAGCTACTGTCCAAAACTATGTAGCGTGTCCTACACACAGAATATTACTTTCACTCAACAGGCCGTCAGTAGCGTACAAAATGGTCGATCACACGATACACGGAGGATAAGCAACGGGTTCCCAATACTTGGCGTGGCCACGAAAACTCCCACAGAATCAAAACGGATTCTTAATCATGTACGTGAGATTAGAGGATGTTTTGTCAGTAGTGATTCCTTGCGTTTGACTGTCTCAGGCACTAATTTCTAGAATGGGTTAACGCTTTAGAAAATGTTCAAATGTTTGTAAAGCTTATGGGACTTAACTACGGGGTCATCAGTCCCTAAACTTACAAACTACTTATGAACTACTTACGAACTAGGACGGCACAAATATCCATGCCCGAGGGGGGATTCGAACCCCCGACCGTAGTGACCGTGCAGACCGTGACTGAAGCGCCTCAGTCCTCTCGGCCGCCGCGGCCGGCAACGCTTTAGAAAGTAGCCGGCCACGCACTACGGATTTCTTCGCCCTACTCGTCGCTCACTTCAGCCGCCATAATTAAAAATTCACGTGTGCCACACCTGGCAAAAGTCCAATTTGTTGTCATAACATAACATCCCTCCTACTTGCTACGTATTTCGTGTGTCCTGGCGGCTTCCATTACTCCAAATTCGTGCTCACATACACATTAAAACCCGGATACAACGCCTACACGTTGCTACAGCACGAAACTCTCCAAATTCTGCTTTCCCTTTTCACTTCAAAACTTCGACAACAGGCAAAGTATACTATACGTGTCGGGGGCCAAAGCTCACAAATTGCCAACACGGCAACAGAAATATCAAACCCTGCTGGTGCATTTCGCCCCTCCTTGCTTGTCCTAGCTCAACACAACTTATTACATTCAAATTCACGTATGTCACACCTAGAAACACGTCCAAAATTTTAACTATCCCTCCTACTTGCTACGCCTTTCGTGCCTCCTGGCGGCTCCCATCATTTCAAATTCACCCTCATACACAGTTTCTATAGCATTTCTGATCTGAAATGCATTACTCATCATACGCCCTCGCTTACAACATTCAAAACGTATTGTTACGTTTACGTGGAAACGTCCACCGATATCAAACAGAGAACTGTGGAAGAGAAGAACTGCCGCTAACCAATATCCAGAACCAGACTAAGAAGGAGAGAAATTATCGGACGCTCGATTGCGTTTGACATTGCAGTTATGGCGCGGCATTGATAAATCCGTGCCTTACAAAAATTCTCTGTAGTTTGGCAAAAATAAGTCCAGCTAGGTGCACTGAGAGTGTGAGTAATATAGAACACTTTGGCCTGGAATTCTCAGGGAATAAAACAGTTTCCTTACGAACTGGTAAAAGACATGGGAACTTACAGAAATTTTCATGATACTACAAGTATAAGTAATTGATTTGCGACAGCAAGCGGTATTGTTCTCTAATATTCTCCTCCAAAACTGGAAATCGTTAGACACATACTCTCCCCACGTATGCTTTAATGTTACTTTGAACGGCCGACAGATGGTAGGACGACGCGCTGCCTCCGAAATTATGGCAGCCCTTTAATTTCCCTCAGCAACTACCGAACGACCCAATAGATGTCTCTGCGGTCACTCCACCGCCACGGGCATCTACATCTAGGCAAGAAATCAGTTCTGACGGCATCATACAAAATGCTTAGTAGTGCCATCTGGTGACTCGACCTAGAAATAGCTCTATTGACATAAAATGTAAACACGTGAATCCACCAGTTAATTTGTTATTGTTGATTTCGAAGAATAACGTGAGAGCTAAAAAGTGGAAATTATCTTAACAGTAAGTAATACGTAACAGCTATTAAAAGTGGTTGCAGTAATTTCTTAACGGCCGATTAGTATTATCAAGTATCCGTCAGGTTATGTCGGATGTTACCGGTATTGAATAAAAACCAAATACTTGTAAATTGTTTATATTTGCATTGTAACAGCAATATTGAACTATTGTTTCAGATACAAAAAAAATCGAGGTGGTGGTGTGTGATGAAGAACTAAGGCATAGTGAATGGGAAAAACACACGCTAGATGACGCCTGCAATACAGTGCAGTGTAGTGAAGAGAGCATAGTAAACGAGCTCAGTTTAAGTAAATGGAGAAGTAGACATCTTTTTAACACTTTATCCAAAACTGGTACCAGTTAGTTTCATCGATTTTTCATAAGTTTCAGCTATAGGCCTACATGACTACAGCCAGTACTTTATTCAGAAAGTGATAATTTTGAACAGAAAATAATGTTGTGAACTATTATGAAGAGCCGTGCTGTGATTAAGTAAATGTTACTGAAGTGTTTCACTGATAAATGTGATGTAATACCTAAAATTTACACCTTCATTTGTTTAACTGTTGACATTGCACTCGAGTGCCCTCTTTAGCAAGTATAAAATTTGCCATTATAAACTGCCAGTCACACTTGTTAATATATTTGAATATGTTGAATCAATAGTTTCTTCTTTGCCCGAAACAATAGATTTGTGGTTCAAGAGAGGATGAATTTCTTAAAGGCTTTTTCATATGATAGACATTCCTAGCTGCAATTAATAGTTAACAAATCCATTTTATTACTAAATATAAGAAGTCACAGGTACAGTAAATGTTGTACTGTTAATCTTCAGCGAATAAACGTATGTAAATAACGTGTTAGTTTCATTCATTCTCACCCACATGTCCTTAAGAAAAATATTTCACTGTGATGTTTGCAAAATACACCAAACAAAAGTTTAATTTTGTGTGTACAACTGGTATTAGGTTTTGAGACATGTCAACCCTGTGAATGTGTTTTTAAGCAACAGCATCAAACTCTTATTTATTGAATCACAGTAGTGTAGTTTGACATAAAACTTTTGTTGTAAAGTAAAATAATGATCTGAAAGATTCAGTTTTACCAGTTTCTTAACAACTGAAGTACCGGTAGGTAATACAACTAGTGTACCAGGAGCAATAAATAAACCACTAATTTGATTTTCAATTTACTTAATATAGTGCTGTTTGAGTAGTAAATACACAAAATGTTATATGCGTCAACAAGCAGACTACTAGCTGCCAAAATAAATAGTATACCACAAGTAGGCCTAGCTACTTTATTCCACTTAGGAAACCTAGCTAAAGTTTTGAAAATAGTAAGACATATTGGGCTGTGTGTAATAAATATGTTAACAAAGTGACTGCCACAGGCTTATAGCATTAGGTGTGAGTCTTAGCTGGAGCTGTCAGTGGCCTCGCAGCATCAGGTACATGTTTCACTTTGGCCATGGTTAAGAAAAAGGATTTTGGTGTGATAAAGTTTGAATATGGTTACAGGCAGTTCCATTTCTTTGAATGGAAGACAATGAAAGTAATTATGAATCAAATGACTGAAAGATTAGCATCTATTAGGTATCAGTATCTTCAGAAAACTAATGAGTATATGGTAATTATCTTATCCTATTTGCAATTTGTAATCCTATAAATACTTCATATTTGGAAACTCCATAATTATGATCACAATGTGCAAATGTTATAATCAGATAAGTGACTGAAGTTTTGTCGATGCATGGTCATGTAATAACATACTGTCACCATTGTTTTGGGCATGTTAATTTTTTTTTTAATTATTTTTTTTATTAGGATTACTAATGCAATTAACTGAAGCCTGACCTAGACCATGGGATACAGATCATTTCATTACCTCCTTGAAGACATTGTATTCACATTCACTGACCTTGCTAAGACACAATTGTATACCTCGGGCTATGTGACATATGAGTCAATCACCGCAACCTACATTTCAAGAGTGAATATCCACGTTGGAATAAGGGGGGAAGAAAGAAAAAAAATTAATTAATTAATTCAATTAAAAAATAAACCACACACATTCACACAATATAAATTTTCTGCCATAGTGTTAAATGGAAAAGAGACACACTCAGGCACAACTCATGCACTCCATCTTATGTAGTGTAAATGTGATTGTCTTGTGATTTGAAGCCAAACACACCACCATACAAAAGTGTCTTGTACAACAGTTTAATCAACAGAAGAATTTAAAATACTTTATCACAGTTATTTTCAATACCAGTGTTTCATTTGTGTGTCCTCAAACATCATCCTCATGACCTAGGCCATGAAGTGTGGTACCTGCCCCTTCTGTTTCCTATTCATTTTTTCTTCCCTCTCACTTAAAACTGTGGTGTCTTCTTCACAGACCACAAAAGTAGAGACATTGCTATCAACAAAAGTTGTCAATAGATATAAACATGTATTTGGAGGTATTGCACAGAGTGCTAAAAAATAGGTTATCTAGAGGGTAAACAAAACAACAGGTTAAATAATTTGTTGACTGTTTTGTTCGAATTTGTGTGGGATAAGATGTTTGGCAGGATTAAAAAATTCTTGATAGGTGGAAATTCACACAGAATTTGGCTAGTTAAAAACTGCCATCATGAAAATTAATAAAGATCAAATTGTGGTTAATGATTATGGTATGCAATTTACTGTGAAATTGCAAAAGAACACTGGCAGTGACCACAGAGATATCTTAAAAATTGAACATGTGAACTGAACTGCAGACTCGATTGTTCTCGTTCCAACATTTGCGTACACATACGGAGATGGTCTTGTGCAGGCAGTCTCCCAGAATTAAATGTGTGCATACACTAGGGAGGCACTATTTATTAAACATGAAGAAATAACCTGAAACCACTGCTGCAGTGGAGATACCACCATTCTCTCATGCTTAAAAAAAGGATGATGGTGGTAATGCCGAGAAGCCACTAAAAAAAAAACTTATGGATAAATTACATGCTTTGGAAAGCCATGTAACGTCTTGAATATCAACTATTTAAACAATTGATACACTGGACAAACAAGTAGAGCATTTGACAAAAGTTTTCAGACTCTGACTACCATAAAGGTGTTCCGCATGGTGCCAGATATGAAAAGAACACACAACCAAGGATTTGGAAAGCCACTAGCTGAGAAGTCAAATGTTGTAGGTACATGAAGTTAATAATGGCCATATTCACAGCAAGAATTAATCTGACCTTGACATTTATTAAATATAATTAATAATTCATGACTGTTTCTTTTCATATTCTAATGCACCAATTAAAATTACTTTGTAATTGCAGTCACTGCAACAGCATTGCCAAACAAACCCAGCTACACTAAGTAGGCCCTAAGGCTCTGCTCTTAACCTCAAAACACGCAACCAGGTGCTTCAGAAAGAACTAATATTTGACTGTGGCTGGCTCCTCCCGCTAGACTTGCTGAAATGGCAATCACAAAGTAATTTTAACTGTGGCAAATCTAAGTTGGAATGTCAATAACAGAGAATAGATAACAACTCACTGTAAAGACGATGACTGAGCTGTAATCAGTCCTACAATATTATAGAAAGAAATAAAATAAACAGCTTCTACAGTAAGCCACTCACAACCTGCTTGAAGAGAGTCATACTTCTCTACATTAAAATTCAAGGTAGTTCCTACAAAATCATAAGGTTCTGTCATGTGTATCCTGCAATTCTGTTTCTTTAGTCTTTGCAGTATTCTTACTAGAATCACCGCAAGTTTATTCAAGGATGTACATTTTATCACCATAAATAAAGTGTGACCCTGGAAAAACTACACATCTTCCCAAAAACCGATTCTTGATAT
Source organism: Locusta migratoria (assembly GCA_026315105.1). Classification (NCBI taxonomy): domain Eukaryota; kingdom Metazoa; phylum Arthropoda; class Insecta; order Orthoptera; family Acrididae; genus Locusta; species Locusta migratoria. The sequence goes on along the minus strand of CM048755.1, from coordinate 332,395,651 downwards.
TCTAGCTGTCAGGGACACCCTGCGATGCTCCCTGTCTGAGGGCCCTCTGGGCATCTCTGTGAGCTGCACCACACTATCTGAGCATGCACAACAAAGTATTGTATGTACTTAGTCTCTGGGTGATATTCAGCAGCTCTTAAATTTTGGATCATGGTATTCATCAGGAAAAGAAACACACACTCACTCTTGTATAACTTTGCACACATGACCACCAGCTCTGGCCATCAAGCAACCTTACGTTGAGTGGGGAGGGGAGGTGAAGGGGGAAGGTTGTCGGCCAAAGGGGGTGGGGATAGTACTTTTACATTGCATGATGGATTATAGAGGCTCTGATACTTGGGAGTGTGATATGCATCTAGGAATACAGCAAAGGAAAGGAGTGGGAGAATAAAAAGGGGGGAGTGTGGAGGGAGGGGTGGAAATAAAGAAATAATACTATTAAAAAATAATCAAAGGAACGCTGAGATATTAAATTAAAAAAAAGTAAAAAGAAAGGGGGCAGCACACATTTGGAAGAAAGAAAAATTGGAAATAAATACAGGATAGTGAGTTGGAGAAGGGGGGACTTTTAGGCATGGGGTGTAGGAATGATAAGTTAGGTTGAGGCCAGGGTGACTGTCCATCTTGAAAGACAGCTGGTTTTTTATCATACCAATGTAAAAGGCTGTGCAATAACAGCAGCACAGTTGGTGAATATCATAAATAGGTAGCCCCACCAACAATGGGGTAGAATCACCTTGCGACAAGACTGGAATAAGAAGTGAGTTGGGCAGGTCTGGCATTGGGCTCTTGGGTGGATTGCAGAGTATGTATGCATGTAGATCCCTGTGGTAAGGGGTTTGCACTGGTAGAGGTATAGGGATGGACTAGGAGGTTGGGTGGGAAACCTCCTTCCCCCACTTCTTATTTCATTCCCGTCACAGGCTTATCGTACTGCATCCATGGCTTGGCTACCTGAGTAAGCATCCATCTGCTGCAATCATTGCACAGTCTTTTACATTGGCATGACAACAAAACAGCTGTCCCTCAGGATGAATGGACACAATCAAACTGTGACAAATAGCAAGACCACCCCGTGCCACAGCATGCTGCTGAACACAACACACTTGATATTAATGGCTGCTTTACAATCTCCCTCCACAACCAGCTTTTTTGGACTGTGCAAATGGGAGTTGTCCGCACAACACATTGTACAGTCCTGCAAACAACCTGACATCAACCTAAGATAACTTATCTCGCCATGCCCTATGCCCGTTTCCCCCCTTCCCCATTCACTATCCTGTACCTCCTTCCAATTCATGTCTTTCTTCAAATTGTGCGGCACCCCCTTTTTGTATTCTATTATTATATATTATATTCAAATGTTTGTTAAGCTTATGGGACTTAACTACGGGGTTATCAGTCCCTAAACTTACAAACTACTTAGCAACTAGCTTATCCTAAGGATGGCACAAATATCCATGCCCGAGGGGGGATTCGAACCCCCGACCGTAGTGGCCGTGGAGACCGTGACAGAAGCGCCTCAGTCCCCTCGGCCAGCCCGGCCGGCTATATTTTATTACTTATATTTTTTACCACTTTACAGTGTCAAACTGAGCTTGGGCAACAGGAGAAGGACATTATTAATGAATCTCTATAGTCAAAAAAACTACTGTAATGCTGCAACTGCATTTCGAGAATATGGCTGGCTGAAAGGATTACAGAAGGACCATCATTCCACGTGATTGTGGACTATGGAGAAAAGTCTGAAACAACTAAAGAAGTGGGAGTTGCTCCAAGAAGAGACCGATGAGCAGTTTGCATGATAGGTAGTTAGAAAAATCGCTGTTGCTATAGCAGACGACACTACATGCCATTCCCGATCTTCTAGCAGAGCGCATGCTGTGTCATGACAGTTTAATATCCCGTGGTCCACTGTACGGAAGATGTGTCTTAAATCTGTACTCTGCAAGTCACCCAACTGTGTGTGCCAGAGTGACAAACATAATATACACATACAACATACGTGAAACACTGGCAATGGTAATAACTATTAACAATCTTAAATTCTTCTGTTGATTAACTTTTTGCACAAGACACTTTTATGTGGTGGTGTTTTTGTCATCAAATTACAAGACAATTCACACAACTTAAGATGAAGAGCATGATTTGTGCCTGTATGTGTATCTTTTCCATTTAACACTGTGACAGAATATTTATGTTATGCAAATATGCATGTGTGTGTATGTGGGGGGGGGGGGGGGGAGTTTTTTTTTTTTTTTTTTAATTTACATTTTTGTGACTTTCTGCAGATTAGCGATCATTGTTACAGTGACCTTCAACCTACGTGCATTGTTGTTCCATGTTGGACTTTATTCTTGGAATGTAGATTATAGTGGGGAATTATTTTTCAAAAGTGATAGATTGGCTGGCCAGTACTTAGGTTTGTGCTGTACCACCGATAGTGACACAAATGAAGAAAAAAGAAAATGGACGAAAAGGACAAGCTTTCGGAACACAGTTCCTTCTTCAGGTGGGAGAGAAGGGAAGAAACAAGAATGGGAACAGAAGGGGAAAGTAAATAACGATATAGGCCATGATTATGTCCCCTTCTGTTAACATCCTTTTTTCTTCCCTTCTCTCCCAGCTGAAGAAGGAACTGCGCTCCAAAAGCTTGTCCTTTTCGTCTGATTTCTTTTTTCTTCATTTGTGTCACTATTGGCGGTACAGCACAAAGGTAAGTACTGGCCAGCCAACCTATCGCTTTTGAAAAATAATTTATCATCTCTGAGGAGAATTTCCATCATTAGTAGATTATAGTGGTGACTCACTTATTAGTCTCATAGCCCAAGGTATACATTAGGCTGAAAGATGACTATTTGGTTGTGTCTTAGCAAAGTCATCAAATGTGAATACAATGTCTTCAAGTAGGTGATGAAATGATCTGTATCCCTTGGTCTAGGTCGGGCTTCAGTTAATTGCATTAGTAATACTAATAATAAAAAATAATTAACATGACCCAAACTATGGAGGCAGTATGTTTCTATGATTACATTACCATGCATCGGTGAAACTTACCTGATTATAATGTATGCACATCGTCGTCATAATTATGGAGTTTCCAAAAATGAAGTATAAGTGATTACAAATTCCAATAAGGATGGAAACTCTCCTCAGAGATGAAGAGTAAATTACAAGTAAGATAAGATAATTACAATATACTCATTAGTTTTCTGAAAAGAAAAAAAAATGTTTGTAGATTCTATGGGACTTAACTACAGGGTCATCAGTCCCTAAACTTACAAACTACTTACAACTAAGGACGGCACAAATACCCATGCCCGAGGGGGGATTCGAACCCCCGACCATAGTGGCCGTGCAGACCGTGACTGGAGCGCCTCAGTCCCCTCGGCCACCATGGCCGGCAGTTTTCTGAAGATACTGATACCTAATAGATGCTAATCTTTCAGTCATTTGACTCATAATTACTTTCATTGTCTTCCAGTCAAAGAAATGGAACTGCCTGTAACCATATTCAAACTTTATCACACCAAAATCCTTTTTCTTAACCATGGCCAAAGTGAAACATGTACCTGATGCTGCGAGGCCACCGACAGCTCCAGCTAAGACTCTCACCTAATGCTATAAGCCTTTGGCAATCACTTTGTTAACATATTTGTTACACACAGCCTGATAAGTCTTCCTGTTTTCAAAACTTTAGTCAGGTGGGTCTGTATTTATATAGGCTCCTAAGTGAAATAAGGTAGCTAGACCTACTTGTGGTATACTATTTATTTTGGCAGCTAGTAGTCTGCTTGTTGACACATGCAACATTTTGCATATTTACTACTCAAACAGCACTATATTAAGTAAATTGAAGTATCCAAATAGTGGTTTATTTATTTCTCCTGAGGCAAATGGTACACTAGTTGTATTACCTACTTCAGTTGTTAAGTAACTGGAAAAACTCTTTCAGATCATTATTTTATTTTACAACAAAAGCTTTACATCAAATTACGCTACTGTGATTCAAAAAATAAGAGTCTGATGCTATTGCTAAAAACACATTCACAGAGTTGACATGTCTCAAAACCTAATACCACTTGTAATACACAAAATTAAACTTTTGTTTGGAGAATTTTGCAAACATCACAGTGAAATGTTTTTCTTAAGGACATGTGGGTGAGAATGAATGAAACTAACACGTTATTTACATACGTTTATTCGCTGAAGATTAACAGTACAACATTTACTGTACCTGTGACTTCTTATATTTAGTAATAAGCAGGATCTGTTAACTATTAATTGCAGCTGGGAATGTCTATCATATGAAAAAAACTTTAACAAATTCACCGTCTCTTGAACCACAGTTCTATTGTTTCTGGTAAAGAAGAAACTATTGACTCAACGTATTCAAATATATTAACAGGTAAAGGTTTTATATGTGTAGGCATAATTTCTCCGTACTTAATTACGACGTATCTTACCTTAAAATACGTGTTTTGCAAAAGTCTTTCAAGCGGCGTTACATTTAATCTGCCCACATTCGTAATATTGAAGTGTAAATACAAAATCCGCCAAATACGGCACATTTGCTTCCGATCGCCTGAAGCCCTGAATTGAAGGCTACGCAACGCGATGTTTATTTTTGGAGACCACGTGATTATGTCGTCAGCCAATGGTAACCAAACTTTACCAACGCGGCAACATGCAAATAAGGATTTTGACGTTGGAAATTAAATATGCGGTAATGAGTTTTATAGACGAAATCGCCCGACGTTTACAAGATGTGAAAATTAACGTGTTAACATGAAGTTTCAATTATTTTATTTTCGAAATCACTTCATTACACTATCAGACAGAGGATAAAATAAATAGAACATGCTATACTTGCTCTATGGCTGACAAGTTCTTGCATGTACCCTTGTCCGTTAATTTTCACATCTTGTAAACATCGCGCGGTTTCGTCTATAAAACTCATTACCGCATATTTAATTTCCAACGTCAAAAATTCTTATTTGGATGTTGCGCGGCGGTAAGGTTTTGTTACTATTGGCTGACGACGATATTCTTCTTTGTGCTGTGATTCGCTAGCCACATAATCACGTGGTCTACAACAAATTAACATCGCGTTGCACAGCCTCAAATTCAGGCGATCGAAAGCAAATGTGCCGTATTTGGTGGATTTTGTATTTACACTTCAATATTACGAAAGTTGGCAGCTTAAATGTAACGGCGCTTTAAAGACATTTGCAAAACATGTATTGTAAGGTAAGGTATGTCGTAATTAAGTACGGAGAAATTATACCTACACGTATGTAACCTTTACCCTTTTACTAGCTGTTATGTATTACTTACTGCTAAGATAATTTCCACTTTTTAGCTTTCACGTTATTCTTCGAAATCAACAATAACAAATTAACTGGTGGATTCACGTGTTTACATTTTATGTCAATAGAGCTCTTTCCAGGTCGAGTCACCAGATGGCACTGCTAAGCATTTTTTTTTTTTGTTACCTTACATCCAGATCTATGCAGTTTGTTGTACACGCAAATTTTACCTGCTTTTCACTATTCGTGTCCTCATTACAAAATGATAAGCAACGTTCTGAGTGCTTGACATGGCTTTGAAAACTGCTTTTCAGACAAAACGCGGTTCTTGATCCTGTGCGTGGGGTTTTGTGTGTAGCGACCATGTGCGGCCGCCTCGGGCACTAGAGGCCAGAACTGGGCAGCTGTCTTGAAGTCAGCAGCCGCCCATGCGCTGAGCAGTCGTGTTCCGAGAGAAAATGTTCAAATGTTTGTAGAGCTTATGGGACTTAACTACGGGGTCATCAGTCCCTAAACTTTATGGTTCAGCACCAAGAAAATCTTAGTTTACAAACTACTTATCTTACAAACTACTTATGAACTAGCTAGTACTAAGGACGGCACAAATATCGATGCCCGAGGGGGATTCGAACCCCCGACCGTAATGGCCGTGCAGACTGTGACTGGCGCGTCGCAGAACGCTCGACCACCGCGGCCGGCGTGTTCTGAGAGATGGGCGGCCTCGCGTGCTCCGCTGCGACCCTCTCCACCGTCTACCTCGGCCACAATGACTACGTCCAGTGATGGATGCTGAAATATGCATTTTCCAGATTTCTTTTGACGCTTCAGGACATTTCTTGCATATCACGAGCCGAATACGTAATAACCAAGTTTTTAGCATCGCCTGTATCGTGTCGATCCGGGAACTAAAAGCAATGTCAGAGAAACGAGAAGTACTGAGATTCCATTCGTAGCTGGCGACGGATTAATACAAGTCTATCGCTCGCTTCTCAGTATTTGCCTTAAAGGGAGGAGAACCGTAGGCAAATAAAAGATAAAGTAATCCGAGGAAAAGGCAGTTAAGAAAAACCCCGAAATATTGTGCTGTCTTTCCGACATGTTGAGGTGAAATGGAAACAGAGATTTTGAAACGATGTATCGACGAGTCCCTCTCGCCACAAATGGCCTTGACTCATTTAGATCGCTGCTTCCGCTGGATTAGAAGAGGCAATATCAGTTTCGAAGGAAGTGTGTCGTTTTCCAGAGATTTACCCCGCAATAGTCTGGTACGCGTAACCATCCGTGACACAAAAATGTTCAAATCTTTGTAAATCTATTGGACCAAACTGCATGGTCATCAGTCCGTAGCTTACAAACTATTTAAACAAACTAACCTAAGGATAAATACACACACCCATGCCCTATGGAGGACTCGATCCTCCGCAGCGAGGCGCCTTAGACCGCTCGGCTACTCCACCGCGGCACTCTGACACAGGTTCAGCATTTACGCTCTGTGACGTTTGTTGGACACGGCAGATGTACCGCAGCGTCATAAAGCACGCTGCAACACAAAACGTCGCTTATGGAGGAAACTTTTCCGCTGTTAGACGTTAACATTATATCGTCACGAAACCTAATGATTCTACCAAATTTATGGTTCAGCACCAAGAAAAATCCAAGTTTACAACACCTGCAGGAAATTTCTAATTTGTTGTTAGCTTGTGCAGTGATTTGGCTCGAGATCTGTCGTTTCACAAGAAGGATCGAGACAGTCCTACTTTATCAGTGTGGAGTGTATAACCACTTTTGAGATTGCGCAATAAAACGTCAGGATAGTTGATGACCATCAGAAGAGATTTTTGGAAAACGTAAAGTACATATAGAGCACTGTGCTCGCGAGATAAATTATTTTTGCTATCATGTATGCCACACTCCACGTGAAGACTGACGAAATGTTCCTTCATCGACCCAGAGGGAGACACAGTATTTTCTTACATTTAACTTTCCTCCTCCATTCTACAGCAATTCATCTACGAAAAGCTATAATAACAGTTGGGTCTTTTATCAAATAAATACACATTATCATTCTATGCCAATTCGCAAAAGAAATTACTATTTTTAATTGTGGTTTATTCCTTCCGACAGCAGAGGTTAATGTTAAGCAACTGGCTGCGATGCTCTAAAGAATTTTTTAATGGAGCAAAACGCGAAGTTCCCAATTGGCAGCTTGCTTCAAAGGAGAGGCAGGCATTCATAGCGGAAACCAGAAATATAAAGCCCTTCAATAAAGAATATTTACACTCTTATTGATGCGTCGAATTTTAGGCGCCGCGTTTCGTATAATAGATGGCAAACCCACAGAAAGGTGAGTGGAAAAAGTAAACAATACACAGCTGAAGCGAAGGGGATAATTAACGTTTGCAGCATTTAGCATCTTAAGAACTATAAAATTTCGTCTTCAGCTTGATTTCTTCTTCAGATTTAAAGCGGAACGAATAGAGGGCGTCTGAGGCAAGAATGGCGTCGCGAGTAAGTCGTGTCACGGTTGTTACGGACGTCTAGCCGAGGCCAGTGTCCGCCCCCTGCTTTAAATCCAACGTTTTGGTTGGGTGAAAGTCGACAGCCGCCAAATCTATATCTATAAATGTTAATGTATGTTCGGTGTACGTTTATCACGTCTGAACCACAAGACATAAAGAGCTAAAAATTTGTAAAATTACTAACGTCTACCCGGGGAAGGCTTTAGACACGGTTTTATGGTGATCGGATTGCTATTTATCTATATATATTATTGTGGATGTCTGTTCGATGTACGCTTATCACGTCCGAACGACAAGACGCAGAGACTTAAATATTTGTACAGTTACTAATTTACACCTGAGGAAGGTTTTAGGCAACGATCTGATAGATATTTAGTAATTTGAAGAATATAACGCGAAATTCAGTTATATTTACTCTTTTAAAATGGTTTTATTGGTTGTATTGTTGCTTGAGGTTTGATAATGATAAAAGGGTGGAGTATATTGGGACGGAAAGTTATCGGTGTGTATAAAATTCTACGTGTGTGTGTGTGTGTGTGTGTGTGTGTGTGTTAATATTTCGCTCTGCAGCGAAAACTACAGAACGCAAACGAATGGTCTGTGTGTAATTGTTGTCCGAAGTCTCCCGTTGTACATCATAGCTGTTCCATACCGGTAGCTATAAGGGGATGGAAGATATGGTGGTTGAAAGTCGTCAAATTATTAAAAAATTCGGACTGAAGGCCAGCGAGGCGAGTGCGAGTCTATGGCAAGGAGGTTACATACAGCGAAACGTGATGCCACAGACCATATTTTTTGTCTATGCGTGCTACAATCACAGAAATTATATGTCTGTGGCTACAATGTCTTCAGCTCTTTCTCTGTAAGGTTAAGCTTCCGAATAAGGAAATATAAGTATAAATAAATAAATTTCTTTTAATACATCTGTTTATCGATTTGACGTTTCGCACATTACATCAAGTGATCGATCTGTGATATTATTGCAATCATTATTGTTGAATTTCGTGATTGGATTCTTCGAAACGAGTGTATTTTTACTTGTGATTTGATCTACACTACTTACTTTCCTGATAAACGGTAAGTGCATAGACTTCTGCAATCTGATAGGAATAGTTTTCAGTTTGTTTCTGAAGAAGGCATTGTATTTAATTTCATCCTTCAATGTGTCTCATAGCACACTACTGAATGGTAGCTTATCTATCATAATCAACCAACACGCGAGCGGAGCCGCGGGTTTAAGCTAGTACTTGATAACATATTTCTCAAAACCACCAGCTCTTTATTACTCCTTAAAAATCAACTAGTTTCGGTGGTAGAGCATCATCGCGTATAAAGGGGTGCTAATTAAGACAGATGAGGTAAATGCATGCTGCTGTTATCAGCCAGATTTTTTTATTTATCTAATGGATTTGCCTAATCCGTTTTAATACCTTCATTCATTATGATGGTGTACCAACGAAACTAGTTGAATTTTAAGGAATTAATAAACAGTTGATGGTTTTGAGATGCAATTTATAAAGTAATTTATGTTGATAGAGTATGTCAAGCTGTCGTATTATAAAATAATGAAGTATATACAAATGTGGTTTCGATCATGTTTTCGTGGAGAATTTGAGAGAGTAGAAGTGACGGAGTCAGTGGAATACGTCAAGCTTATACAGCAGAGAAGGCCGCTGTCCCATAGGCGAGCTGCTGGCGCGTCCATATCTTGTGTTCTGTACCACTTCCAGAACTAGCGTGTGCCATTTATTTTACTGTTAATGCAGAAAAAAGTAAACAATACAGAGGTTAATGTTAAGCTCGTCGTAGTAAGATTCTTTAGTGCATCGACGTAATGGGAAAATGTCAACAGAAGAACCGCGGTGAATTTTTATAAAAAAAAGAACGATGCATTTTTGTTAATTCCTCAGTGTGCCGTTGCTTTGAAATGACAATGTGTAAGTTACAATAAGAAAATCATCAAATACGCGAGGAATGTCACGTGACATCTCCGAACGGCTGGTTTTCGTTAATTCAATGGAGGGTGTCAAATCTCCGTTATTTTTGCAAATATGTCTGAAACGATACGAGATATAAAAAAACACATGGGAGCTAAGTTGTAGAGAATTTTCTCCTCTACCAATTAGGTTATTCAATTTTCGTGTCAGATGAACGGTTCGTTTGCAATTACAATTATATCACAAACGGATTTTATTGGTTTTACTACCGTATTTTTTGTCCGAAAAATTTGAAAAAGCGAGGTTCTGGTCTCTGGCGGGCTACAATCATGTCTGTAAAATTTGGTGCCGATCGGTTGAACGGTTCGTCTTAAAAACAAGGAACACGCTACGGACTGACAGACATACATCCCAAAATCGCCGTAATTTTTGGAAATATCTTTGAAACGCTACGAGATATGAAAAAAACATAAGAGAGCAAAGTTGTAGAGAATTTTCTCCTCTACAAATTCGGTTATTCAATTTTCGCGTCATGTGAATAGTTAAGCCGTTATTTTCATTTAAATTTCGAGCTGTCAAAAGACGATCGCAAAGGCCCACTTTTAGTGTTACTACCGTAACCTAAAGTGGGCCAATACTTCGCACCTATTCCTTTTGCCAGATTCTTTTCAAATGACAGTGTTTATGCCACTCATTCACAGGACTGTCGCCGGCTGCGGTTGCCGAGGGGACTAAGGCGCTCCAGTCACGGTCTGCACGGCCACTACGGTTGGGGGTTGAATCCCCCCTCGGGCATGGATATTTGTGCCGTCCTAGTTCGTAAGTAGTTCATAAGTAGTTTGTAAGTTTAGGGACTGATGACCCCGTAGTTAAGTCCCATAGACTATACAAACAACATTTCACAGGATTGTCTTTGATTTCGTAAACAGAACTTTTGTGAAAACACGCCCTTCTACGCATCAGTTGTACAAATGTGAGGACATAAACACTCGGTTCCGCCTGTGAAGGGCGCCATAATGAGACAGGCGTCGACTGCACGCAGGAAGCGGCTACACGGGTAGCGGGGTCTGTGGCGGCCTGGTAGCTTAGAGGGGACCCACAGAAAGGGTTTCAGTCCGAAAATAAAAGAAGAAAAAGGTACAAGCAGCAGATGGGGCGAACACAGATCTAAGGACAGTAGACCTAACAGTGGTAAACTGCCGTAGCTGTGTGGGGAGAGTAGCAGAGTTCTAAAGCACTGAAAAACAGATCATTACAGGCAGCGAAAGCCGGCCAAACTCGAAGGTGACTTGAGCTGAAATTTTTACAGAGGGACTCACGGCGTTCAGGAAGCTTATAAAGAGGTGGGGGCGCATTTATTGCTGGCACGAACGGCTTGTCCTGTAGCGAATTTGATGATTCCTGTGAGTTGATACGAGTAGTGGTTATACCTCACAATCGTAATAAATTAACAACCCTGAGTCAGACGATTCGATTGTAGAAATGTTCAAAACCGTACATTAGGAATACAGTTGTAATTCGTGGTGTTCCCAATATGTTGGAAACAAGTAATATGTTCAAAACGAGAGACACGCATTGTACTGGACGCATTTTCCGAAAACTATCTCGAGCAATTAGTTGATGAACCCACTAGAATAGAGAATGGTTATGAAGACACACTCGACCTCCTTGCGAGAAATAATCTGGATCTAATAAAGAGCGTCAAAACAGATACAGGGATTAGTGTTCACAGAGTTGTCGTAGCGAGACAATGTTGAAGTCACTAGTATTAAACGAAAAATTATCTGTTCAAAGAGGCAGACACAGTCTCGCTTAACGCTTTGCTGGGTCAGTCTCTCCGGTCTATCAGAATGAGAGTGTAGAACAGAGGAGGCTTACATTCAGAGAAATAATTTCGACAGCAAATGACAGATTTGTGCCAAATACAGTGAATAACTTTAATATTCGGACACTGTGATATTTCAATCTTGGAACATCATAACTTTATTTATAACAAAACATATAACCAATTATTACATTACGTGATGTATCTTGTAAGTAATAACATAAATTTTATTAAGATAACTTACATAACTTCCTTAATACAATTTAAATACAACTCGGTCCTATATTCACGTAACTTTAATATTCGGACACTTTCCAGAACTAAGTATTTCAAGACTAAATTTTATGGAAAAAAATGTTTCAATATCTTGTTAGGTAGCCATTCTGTTTTATCACTACTTTCAAACGCTGCGGCATACTGCTAATGATATTTTTTAAATGGTTCACACGCAGACCGTCCCATTCTTCCTTTAGTCGACGCTTCAGACTTTCTTTGGAAGATATTGGTGTACTTCTAATACGTCGCTTCCGTTCTCCCCACACATTCACAATCGGGTTGAGATCTGGTGGCTGAGGTGGTGGTTGTAGGACTTTGGAGCAGTTGTAGAGCAAATATTGCTGCACAATACGAGCCTTATGTTTCGGGTCATTGTCCTGGTAAAATTTAAAGGTGTTTGATATCCCCATGGTTTCATCACTTTTTCGTAAATTGTTCTTTAATATGTTCAAATAGTCATATGTGTCCATAGTAATGTCGTTGAACACCAATTCGCCCGGTCCGAATGTCGATACACAGCCCCAAACAAGGACGCTGCCAACTCCTTGCTTTACAGTTGGTTTAATATTTGTGACTGTAAATTCCTCATTCTTCTTCCGCCACACCGTGCTTCGTCCATCCGACCCACAAACGTTAAATTTACTTTCATCGTAAAAAAATGAGTCATTCCACCAAATTGCATCCTTCGTAATAAACTCCCTAGCAAAGTCCAATCTTTTCTGGTGATTCTGTTGATTCACATACGGTTTCTTTCTAGCCACTCTTCCATTGTATCCACTTTCTTTCAATGCTCTGCGAATCGTTTCAGGATGTAGCTTCTTGCCACTCTCGTTTAGAAGTTCACGTGCTAATCTCGGTGCACTGAGTGTAGGATCCTTCTTTATTTTTCGTATTAACTTCCTCTTGTCACGAGCTTCCAACTTCTGTGGCTGGCCCATTTGTGGTATGGAGTCTATACGGTCCTAGTTTTTGAAACGCCTGACAATATCTGCCACAGAACTCTTACTCATGTTGAGCGTGGCAGCAATTTGTCGATATAATTTTCCTTTCGCATTGTGAAAAATCACAAGTTGTCGTATCTCAAAACTGGTATTAGCTTTGCGTGGCATCGCACCGTCTGGACAGTGGACCGCGCTTGTGAACACACACCTGCCTTCTGACTAGAAGCAGGCCTACTCACCCCGGCATGAACGGTGACAAGTGCGACACTGCCATCTGTCCGGATATTAAAGTAACGTCATCATCGAAGAGTGGTTTGTTTCAATCGCATTCTTTAACAACTGCTTTACGTTATGTAAACAATGTTCATACTGTTGTTTACAAGACATGTACCTTCATATAATATTTGGTTATATTATATTTTTGTTTGTTCAGAATACAGTTATAACGCAGCAAACTAAAAATATCTTACTGTCCGAATATTAAAGTTATTCACTGTACGTGAAATAAAACAGGGCGCTGATCCCCCGTGGTATGCAATATGAGTTAGAGCTCAGTTGTAGAAGCAAAAGAGGAAAGCTGGCCAATAAAAAAAGAGAAAGAGAGAGAGAGAGAGAGAGAGAGAGAGAGAGAGAGAGAGAGAGAGAGAGAGAGAGACTGGCAATCTTTTTCAGAAACTCGAAATTTCACAGTTGTAACGGTCGTTTAGGCCGAGAGCGGTTTTCTCACCGCGTCATGAACGGCACGTCATGAGTGGCCCGTGTGTGTGATACTGTCGCCTGCCAAACTATGTGAGGCCGGAGGCGCGGGTTTAGTGCGCGACCCTAGTGAGCTCGACACCCGCTGCCGCCACTGCACGGCGTTCTGTCCCACACTGTTGCTATGGCGACGCCGGTGAACAGATGTACCCTGGTAGCGCTAACCGTGGCTGCCGCGGCGTTTATTCACAGCTTACGTCACCCCTTTGCCATCGGTGAACGACGGGAGAACAGATTGCGGTAGAAATTTGGTAAGCGGTCTCGCACTTTGATACTGCAACATCAAAACGAGAGATAACCTCCGCAGTTACTACCTTTTGCACTCGAGATGAAACGATGTTCGAAATCAGACGCTTATCCAGTGTAATGGGCCTACTTTCCGAAAATCAGACATCGTACAGTGCGGTCGAGCAGAGTGAAACCCGACTACGTTCCTTCTCTTTCTGCAACTTTCCGAGTGAACTAACTAGAATGAAGTCCTCCGTGAAAGATATTTCGCATCTGTTGACATTTCATTTACGACCGGGATGTGTCAACACGGAGGAACAGGACTCGTCACGTAGTAAGCACGTACTCGCCTCACGTCACGTGAGTTCCCGCACCATATGTGACAGACGTCAGCGAGTAAACACTGCTCCCGTCACTACAGCGGCCTCTGTTATGTCGCGAAGTAGGAGGCGAGTGACGGAATTTGCTCATTCGTCACTCATCGATAGGAAGAGTCATTGTCACACATCTACATATGAAAAAATGAATGTCTGTATGTCCTCTACGAAACTGTCGCATCAGGCATGACCTTGTATCAAATACTGACAACACACGTGCCATCGTAGTCTGAATGCGTTGGTTGCAGAATACTGTATATAGGCCACCTTCCTCATGATATTGCCAGCTTCCAAATGCGAATGGACACAAACTTTTGGCCGTTATACAGTTTTCTGGCGTTTGCGACTTATTTATTCACTCATTCTCGTACAATGAAAGATGTACACATTGGTTTTCCAATTTATTTAGGCTGCTAAGAACTACGTAAAATAACTTATGTCTTCTTTCTCCGTCCTTGCTTTCTTTCCAGTAATTTTCATTCTTTCCCTGTGGTTTATTTATTTATTTATTTTTCCTGTCCATATTACACCCGTCGTTTTCTTTGTTTTCTCCTGGAAGCCATAGAAACGTTTTATTTTTGTTTTTTTTCTATTTCTTTCTCCAATATTTTCAATTCCTTCATGTTCTTACTACTTCTTTGATCCACGTCATTGGGTTTTTGTCGGAAAAAGTTATCGTTATTCTATATACATCTAGGCAATTAAGTGCTACATAAAATGCGACTCTTCTCTTCTTCATTTTGTCCGATATTCGTTCTATTTTTCATAAATGTCTTAATTACTTCTCTTTTTCCATTTCCCATCCTTATTTTTGGGTCCCAAAATTTATTTTTTCGTTTCCTTCTTTTCTACTACACATAATTGTTTGACTCTATTTAACGAAAGGCGTTCTGAGGTATTAAAACATTCTCGTTTCAGAAAAATGTTCAAATATTTGTAAACCCATAGCCCCAAACTACTATGTTCATCGATCCCTAGACTTACTATTCCCTGGCATGGCGCCTGTAACCACACGACCATTCCTACTTAGCGCATTCTTGTTTAATGACGGAGTTGTGGCGTTGGACTTTTGCACTCATGGAAATAGATTTCCTGCTCTGAAGTTTTTGATTTGTTATAGAGCTCCTTCTATTTTTCTTGGCCTTTTAGAGTTAAGAGTTAGTCCATTTTCCTCAGACATTTTATTGCATTATTTAATGTGAAAATATCAATTTTCAGTTTATTTTACTCATTTTTTTTTACTTTATGTATAATTATTTTCCACTTATTTAGCCTCCTTCTTTGTATCTACCACATACTCTATCGGCGCAAGGTAGATGAGTGGATAGCATCACTGACTACAACGCAGGAGGATCAGATTAACTTCCCGGCTAGGAACTGGGTATTGATAATAGTTCAGAATGAAAAAACTACAGGACAAAATACAAAAATTACAAGGAAAAAATCACAGACGAGGAGGAAGTTGCCAAGCTGGAGGCAGAGCTACGAGTATTAAAAGAAGAAAACAAGATAATCAGGACAACCAGTCAGGCACCCACGTATGCAATGATGGCAGCGGCCCCGTCGCAAACACCAAGACAGTCGTCTGCCATCGAAACTAGAATACAGAGGGCTAAAGAAAAACAAGGAAACGTACTCTTTTTCAAGGCAACAGATAAGAAATCGACTAAAGAGGTGATGGCCGAAATAACCAGAACTATCAATCCAAAAGAAGACAGGGTGAAAATCAAGGGAATCAGATCAACTAACAACACTGTGATCGTGGAAACGGCTACTAAGGCTGACGCTGCTAAGGTTGCTGAGAAGACCGCCACCCTTCCAAACATACAATGGAAGAAACTAGAAAGAGAAGACCAATGGTTATAATCCATCAGGTTCCAACATACCTTAAGGATGAAGAGTTTATGGAGCAATTATACCAAATCAATCTCGGAGACCACATCCCCAAAGACAAATTTAACAAAGAGGCATGTCTTAAATTCAAAACCGGACGGAAAACAAGCAATAAGGCCAACAATGTACTTGAAGTTAACCCCAGAATATGGTGCATTCTTGTCAAGACCGAACGAGTATATATTGATTTCGAATCCCTAAGAGTTAAAGACTTCGCTAGAGTATCAAGATGTTATACATGTCAAGACCTGGGCCACTCAACAAAACAATGCAAGCTAAAAGAACCTGTGTGCTACAGATGTGCCAAACCAGGGCACGTTAAAGCTGACTGTCAAAATGACGAAGTCGCATGCATTCCATGCATGTACCGTAAAACGAACATGTAGCCACAAAGGGGGGCCAGACTGTGTAACACGTAAGCACCTGTTGGATAAGATAATAAATAACACCGATAATGGATTTTCACCACCACCAACAACAACAGGAAGCCACAACAGGAAGCCACTACACCCCACAACCTCAACACCCCCCCCCCCCTCAACAGAGGAAGAAATCACTGTCGACCAGGGCACGCTCATGGCAGCGCGGCAGATGGGCTTCATTCCACAGCCGGTCGGTGAACTGGACCTCGACTGCATCCCGTCCCTGGTCGCCTCAGACGTCGCACAACAGCAGTTCCCGTGCGCTGCAGAATACGTCGAGGACCTGTAGACGCGGTGCCATAAACCATGAAGACGCCAGAATAATCAAAAGATGCTTTCTTGACAGTATGACTGCACAAATTAACCTAATGTATAGGATAGAAAAATTAGAAATAAATCTAACTCGTACTAACAACAACACTGTAGGTATAGGTTTTGTTAATAATGAACTAGATATAGATTCAGGTAGTAATGAACTAACACCACGTGAGGATAAACAAACAGCTGACATAGAAACTCAAACAAATATAACTGACAACACCCAAAGTCACAATACACCTAAGGATAGGGTCACTGCCAACCTAAAAAACCTAGTTAAGCGAGTAAAAGAAATAGAAAATGGTATCGAGATCCTTGAAGTAGACATTAAGGAGGATGAAAAATCTAAAAGCCTCAACACCAAAAAACCAGAACCAACACTACACACAACAGTAACATAGATTACAAAAAATCGAAGGATCTGTTCTCAGTCAACCTAAACAAAGTAGCCAAACGAGTAGTGGAAATAATGGAAGGCCTAGAAATAACAGATGAGAACATACAGGAGGATGAAATAAATAGTACCACTAAAGAAATAACACTCACTAAAAAAGACTACACTTTAAATGCTTCCACACCAAAAATATATAACGTAGATAAATGTAAACAGAAGATAAGGCCGATCGCCTTTGTGTCTGGGGGTGTCATTGACTCAAGTGGTAAATACACACCTACACAAAACAACACAAATACACACGAATACACCAACACACACCCAAACATGGAGGCACCAACAACGACAACTAATACAGTAATTACTCACAACGACATAATCCATACTGACAAGGTTGACACAACCGCATCTGACACAGACTTTAATACCACACAACCTAGAAACTGAGTAATAGAATTAGACCTTGACAAACGACGAAAAGCTGAATATGAACTTGACTACCGGACAATGGAGGAAAATGCAAAACTATCAAGACTGGAAAATCCACATACCTTTCAGGCAGCCCTAAGACAAGTGACAAGACAAGTGCACCCTAAAGGAGCCAATGTCTGCTACCCAATAGCAGAACAAATAGACAGACTAGTCCTGAAGGTACTCAATCTCCCCACAGACGGACTTGGACTCTGTGACATCCTTAGATAGGCTTGCTTCAGGAGAGGCGGAAGCTTCAACCTGGAGGAAGTCTACCGAGACATGGCTAGGGCATACGGGAGGATGTACCTAGATCCTACACTTGAAGGTCCCAGATGCATGGTTTGGACCCACTACCCATGAAAATTCTACAACTAAATGCACAAGGTAATACACTCGCCTGTATGGAACTAGCCAGGTTAATAGAGGAACAGGAAGTGGACATCGTGTGCCTCCAGGAACCACACCTAAGAAACGGCACAATTACAGGAATGCCTCACAAATACACAACCATCCACCATACGGACGCTATGGCAGTCATAATCGTCACTAATCCGCAATACACCAATACCCAACTCTGTACCGCGCACCTTGTCTCTGTGGAAATAATCATAGGAAGGACTAAGTGGGTAGTTGCCTCAATGTATGCGCAATATTCGCATGACATTGAGCCCTACCTACACTACATAGACTGCCTAGCCAATATTACTAATAACAGGCACTTCATCATTGCCACGGACATAAACGCCTGGTCCACTCGTTGGTTCTCTAACACAACTAATGTCAAAGGGGAAATGGCCAACCAACACCTTGACCTCAATAATCTATTCGTGGCTAACTCGCCCAACCAACCGCCTACTTACAGAGGACCAGGTGGAACTAGTAGTCGTATAGACATCACAATTGTCAACTCCAAAACCCTTCCACTAGTGACGGGGTGGCGGATACTTGACGGTGCTATCCACAGCGACCACAATCCCATCATAATACACCTAACATCTACACGTACACACATCGACGAGACACAACGACGACTCCGTTTTAACAAAGCAGATAGAAGCAAATTACAACATATAATAGATGACGCTCATTATAAATGGACTAAGGGGATCGGTGGACCTAAGAGCTCATGCTCTGACGACCATATTACAGATAGCGCAAAATTCCTCCGTACCAACTGCAAAACTAAACAAAAACAGATATCCTTAGAACAACAGACTAACTGCACTAAGACAGGACTCAAGACGTAAGGAAACCTGGTACCAAAGGGCTAAAACCGAGCACGAAAAATGATACTGGCAACAACTCTACTTGACAGCCAAAAAGACTTACAAAGACGCACTCTTGTAGACAAAACAACAACACTGGAACACACACATAGAACAACAGATACAAGTAAACATATGGGGAGAACCTTTAAAAATTTGCGCGGAGCTCATCAAAACACCTTTTGTCCTATCGACACTGAAATGTGAAGACACCAAAAACACCGACGGATGGAGAAGTTCAGCAGAGTATCTGATAAACAAAATCCTACCTGACGACACTAACACAGATGACGATGCGTTCCACACAAGACTCAGACACAACACCAACACTGAATATGACAACGATGCCGTCACCATTCCCTTTGCACAGGAAGAGGTTGCCATTGCAATCTCCAAACTAAAAAATAGGAAAGCACCAGGCCCTGATGAAGTTTACTCGGAAACCATCAAAATGGACGCACCACAGATCATACCCTTCATGACCAACTTATTAAATGACGCCTTACGGCCGGCCGCGGTGGCCGAGGGGACTGAGGCGCTCCAGTCACGGTCTGTACTGCCATTACGGTCGGGGGTTCGAATCCCCCTCGGGCAAGGATATTTGTGCCGTCCTTCGTGTTAGCTAGTTCATAAGTAGTTTGTACGTTTAGGGACTGATGACCACGTAGTTAAGTCCCATAAGCTATATAAACATTTGAACATTTGACGCCTTACGTCTGGGACGGGTACCTGATCCCTGGAAACTGGCAAGTGCAGTGATCATTAAAAAAGCACCTGACAAGGACCCACTGAACCCCAAATCCTATAGGCCAATTTGCCTAATTAACAACCTGGCTAAGATCCAGAAACGTCTCTTGTGCGAACGTTTACAGTCGCACAGGGAGCTACTAGGACTTAATCCTACGCAGTATGGTTTCAGAGGAGGCAAGTCAATTGATGATGCCCTACAACGGCAACTGATATGGTCCACTCAACAACAGTCAAATACGCTTTGGCCATTCTTGTGGATATCGCTGGCACCTTTGATAATCTCCGGTGGCCGGTATATTCACAAGACTACGGGAGCTAAGGGTACCTAAGGCCGTTTATAACAGTCTTTTAGACTACTGGAAAAATAGGGCAGTTGAATGGCGCAAGAACTCTCAAAAAGTAGTAAAGCAAATCACCAAAGGGTGCCCCCAGGGATCGATCTGTGGACCCGTCTTCTGGGACATAACCTTTGACCCACTCCTGAACCTACTGGGGCAACAGGATTTGGCCAAAGGCACTGTACCGTATGCAGATGACCTACTTGTTTTGGTTACAGCTGACTCGAGAATGCAATTAGTACACAAGGCAACACATGTCCTGCCAACTATAGGTCAATGGTGCACACAGAACAAATTACAGATGACAGCACAAAAGACAGTCTCCGTATTACTAAAAGGAACCCTAATCAGGGACCCCATAATAAAACACAACAACATCAAAATACGCAGACAACACAATACACGTTACCTTGGTGTCCAATTGGACGAACGCTTGACCTTTAATGTACATATATGACTGACGACCGACAGGGCCACCAAGATGATTTAAAAACTTGCCAGGCTAAACACCACAACATACAGACTAACTTCACAAACACTACGTACATATCACATACCCTTCTTCGAGTCAGTAATCTGATTCGTGGCCAGTTCATGGGCACAGCGTCTGGCACTGCAGACCAACATTGCCACTGTTAGGAAATCTCAAAGAAGTGTCCTATTAATGCTAACTGGAGCCTTCAACACTACATTGGACGAAGCACTCTGCGTGGTACTGGGGATACCACCAACAGACCTTACCATACGACTAAGAGCTGCTATGTACTGGCTGAAGGCGGGGAAATACGACAAGGTCCACGAACTTGTTGGACAAGAGATAATAGAATGGAGCCAACTAATTAAATAGAGAATGAACACATGGCAAAGGGAATGGGATAACTGTGAGAAAGGACGACGTTGCAATGACTTTTTCCCGAATATAAGGGAATGGTCTTTCACAGAGGGTGAGTCTGCTTGTAGTTGGGAGCTCCAGCGTTAGGCGGGTGATGGAGCCCCTTAGAGAGATGGCTGCCAAGGAGGGGAAGAAGGCCAACGTGCACTTCTTGTGCATACCGGGTGGAGTCATTCCAGATGTGGAACGAGTCCTTCCGGATGCCATGAAGGGTACGGGGTGCAGCCAACTGCAGGTGGTGGCTCACGTCGATACCAATGATGTGTGTCGCTTCGGATCTGAAGAGATCCTCTCAGGTTTTGAGCGGCTATCTGAAGTGGTAAAGACTGTCAGACTTGCTTGCAAGCTGAAAGCAGAGCTCACCATCTGCAGCATAGTTGACAGGACCGACTGTGGACATGTGGTACAGAGCCGAGTGGAGGTTCTGAATCAGAGGCTCAGACGGTTCTGCGACCTTGTACGCTGCAGATTCCTTGACTTGCGCCATCGGGTGGCGGTTTTCCGGGTTCCGCTGAATAGGTCAGGTGTCTACTATACACAGGAAGCGGCTACACGGGTAGTGGGGGCTGTGTGGCGTGGACTGGGCGGTTTTTTAGAATAAAGGGCTTCGGGGAAAAACAAAATAGACAATCTCAAAGGGTGCAGGTGGATCACAGGAGAAATGTAGATCTGGGAACTATCGGTATAACAGTTGTAAATTGTCGTAGCTGTGTCGGGAAAGTACCAGAACTCCAAGCGTTAATAGAAAGTAGCGAAACACACATCATTGTAAAAAGTGAAAGTTGGCTCAAGCCGGAAATAAGTTCAGCAGAAGTATTTGCAAAAGATGTAACTGTGTTCAGAAAGGATAGAATAAACAAAATAGGTGGAGGTGTGTTTGTCGCCGTCAAAAATAGTATTTCGTGTAGCGAAGTTGAAGTTGATAGTTCCTGCGAGCTACCTGTACCTGAAAATCGTAAGAAGTTAATAATTGGTTCCTTTTACCGGCCTCCCGACTCTGACGATACAATAGCAGAAAGGTTCAAAGAAAACCTGAGACTAATTACACAAACGTACCCGACTCACACGATAATAGTAGGCGGTGATTTTAAATTACTCTCGATCTGTTGGCGAAATTATATTTTCAAATCAGGAGGTACGCATAAAACATCGTGCGAAATTGTACTCAAGGCATCCTCTGAAGGGAGTTAGTTCACGAGCCAACTAGAATTGTAAATGTATGTCAAAACACACTTGATCTCTTAGCAACAAATAATCCTGAGCTCATAACGATCATCAAAACGGATACAGGTATTAGTGAACACAGAGCTGTCGTAGCGAGATTGAATATAGAAAGTCGCAAAGATACCAAAAATAAACGGAAAGTATATTTGTTCAGGAAACCAGATAGAAATAAAATACATTGCTTCTTGAAAGACAGCTTCCACTCGTTTCTAACACTAAACGTAGGTGTAGACCAGATGTGGCTCAAATTCAAAGAAGTGGTATCGACAGCAGTTGACAGTTTTATACCAAATAAATTAATAAAAGAAGGAGGCGATCCCCCTTGGTACACAAAACAGGTCAGGACACTGTTGCAAAAGCAAAGGAAAAGGCATACTAAATTTAAACGACCACAAAATCCTCAGGATTGGCGATCGTACACAGAAGCTCGAAATTTAGCGAGGATTTCACTGCGAGATGCGTACAATACTTATCACAACGAAACTCTTTCTCGAAATTTGACTGAAAACCCAAAGAGATTTTGGTCATATGTTAAATATACTCGGGGCAAAACACAAACAATAGCCTCGCTACGTGATAGTAATGGCGATCCTGCCGATGACAGCGCTACTAAAGTAGAGTTACTAAACATAGCTTTTAGAAACTCATTCACCAAAGAAGACGAAACCAATATTCCAGATTTCGAATTATAAATAGAGGCCGTAATGAGTAACGTAGAAGTAGATATCATCGGAGTAGTGCAGCAACTCAAATCACTTAACAAGAACAAGTCTTCTGGTCCGGATTGTATACCCATTATATTTCTATCGGATTATGCTAAAGCGATTGCCCCTTACGTAACAGTCATATAGAACCGCTCTCTCATAGAAGGATCTGTACCAAAAGATTGGAAAGTTGCACAGGTCACACCTATATTCAAGAAAGGCAGTAGGAGTAACCCACTAAACTACAGGCCTATTTCATTGACGTCAATTTGCAGCAGGGTTTTGGAACATATCCTGTATTCAAATAGTATGAATTATCTCAAACAGAACGATCTATTCACCCAAGGTCAACTCGGATTTAGAAAATATCGTTCATGCGAAACACAACTAGCTCTTTTTAATCACACGAAGTGATGGGTGCTATGGACAAGGGTTCGCAAATCGATTCCGTATTTATTGATTTCCAGAAGGCTTTTGACACCGTACCTCACAAACGGCTTTTAATCAAATTGCGTGGTTATGGTATATCGCCCCAAATTTGCGATTGGATAGGGGATTTCCTATAAGAGAGGACACAGTTCGTAGTAATCGATGGGAAGGCATCGACTAAAACAGAGGTGATATCGGGCATTCCACAGGGTAGTGTTATTGGTCCTCTGCTGCTCCTTATTTACATAAACGATTTAGGGGAAAATCTAAGTAGCTCTCTTAGGTTGTTTGCAGTTGACGCCGTCATTTACCGTCTAGTAAAATCATCTGAAGACCAAAACCAACTGCAGAACGATCTGAATAAGATATCAGTATGGTGTAAAAATTGGCAATTGACTCTAAATAATGAGAAGTGTGAAGTCGTCCACATGAGTACGAAAAGAAATCCGTCAAACTTTGTTTACAAGATAAATCAATCAAAAGTGAAGGCCGTAAACTCCACAAAATACCTAGGATGTACTATTACTTCAGACTTAAATTGCAAAGAACACGTAGATAATGCCGTGAGAAAGGCGAACCAGAGACTGCGTTTTAGTGGCAGAACCCTTAAAACATGCAACAGAACTACAAAAGAAACTGCATACACTACGCATGTCCGTCCATTTTTGGAGTATTGCAGCCCGGTGTGGGATCCTTATCAGGTGGGTTTGACGGAGGACATCGAAAGAGTCCAAAGAAGGGCAGCTGGTTTTGTATTGCCACGATACAGGGCAGACAGCGTTACGGAAATGATACAGGATCTGGGATGGGAATCATTAGAACAACGGCGCTTATCGCTGCGGCGTGGGCTACTTACGAAACTAAAATCGCCAACATTCTCCTCCAAATGCGAAAATATATTGTTGACTACCACTTACATAGGTAGAAAAGACTAGCAGAATAAAATACGAGAAATCAGAGCTCGAACAGAGAGATTCAGGTGTTCTTTCTTCCCGCGCGCTATTCGAGAATGGAATGGGAGATAAGTAGTATAATGGTGGTTCGATGAACCATCTGCCAGGCACTTAAATGTGATTTGCAGAGTATCCCATGTAGATGTAGATGTCTTCGAATGGGTCATATCAATCCCAGCCGGGGTATGATCCACTTCCTAACGGGACACGGCCCCTACCCCACACACCTCACACGTGTGGATCTCAGTGACAATCCATGCTGTACGTGTGGAGAAATTGGGACCCCAGAACATACTCTCATACACTGTCAGCTCAACAAAACACACACTCACACTATGCTTGACACGACTAAAGACTAAAACGAACTAATACGAGATAAGAACGGATGGGACATAATGAACAGGCTGACGGACGAAGTCTCACTACGAAAAAAAGACGAGTACACACAGAACGTAAGACGTAATGCAACACGAAAGGCCCACAACAGAAGACAAAACACTTATGAGTCTGACACTGAAAGCGCAAACAGTGTAAATTACACCACAGATGACAGCCCTGACGCAGAGGACGATATAAACACATGCGAAATGTAACTTACAGATATAGCTCATCATAGGAGTGTTCAAATGAGAAAACTCCAGGATGGCAAGGCTCTAAGTGAATTCCGAGGCCTCCCACCCTGGACTTTCCACTCTTTTTCTTCAGACTGTCACTCAAACCAATCTTTCCTATCTTCTATTATTCTCTTCTTAAAATAGTTGATGTTTTTAAGTTGCCTTTCCATTTTCATTATGATAAGTTTTTATGTTTTTCTTTGTATTTTTTATCTAATTATTGTAAATGTATAAAGAATATAATGTATCACAGTCGCATAAATGTATCACATAGTTTTTTGTAATCACAAGGGTAAATAAATAATAAAATAGTAAATAAATGTCCTCGTCAACATTTCATCATCGTCGACACGCAAGTCTCCCAAGTGGCATCAAATAAAAAAAATTAAAAGGCGGCAGAGAGCATCTCCCGGCCAACATAGGCATAGACACGATCATTTCATTAAATATCGATATCACCTTCACCCCACTGAACGTGATTGCATCATTTGTAATGTACCAAGACCCAATTTCGTCTATTGTGTACGAACTGTTCAAAACCATTCGATGATATTTCTATAATATATAATGTTCATCTGTAAACCAATGTTGAGCCATACTCTTATACATATATGATCTAATGTTGACCTGATTACCAAAAAAGTAATGTTTTTCCGATAAATGCAGAAATTTTGGAAAAGATTCATATCTATGCCACAGGGCAAAGACGATAGAAAAATCACGCTATATTTTAGTAGTTAGTGAAGATGTAATCTATCAAAGGAGTTAGTAATCTGCTCTCTTTCCTGTCATTTTGTCAGACTAACGAGCAATTATTGAGTTTAGTTGTTCTGTCATGCGCTCATATAGATACTATTCATGAAACACGCACAGACTAATGTATACTGCTATAGATATAAAAGATGTCATTTGTCGTCGTATAAGTGCCAATCGAACGGCTAATTGGCCATTAGTTGTCACGCAGTGAACCCTCGCAGTGCCGACATCGATTTAATAATTATGACGAACGAGAGCTTTCCGTGTGCCTGTGATCGCTGCTGCCAATAAAAGAGTGGTTTAATTTTAGTTGTCCATTAGTTCTCTTTACATACCTTGTTTATACATGCTATACTGTCCACACTCAAGTTTTAACGGCTGTTTTTTAAAAGATAATATCGCATGGACTCTGCCGACATTCGCTACTGGGCGCATAGGTAAGACTTTTCTCTCAGACTTTTATTGCTAATTACAATAGTTTGTACTTACGCTGTAGTAACATAAAACAGATGAACTTCTATTGTTTCATTTCTTTGTGAGAACTGTGCAGAATGGCCAAGCTATGATTGTGGGCTCACAGGATAGGCGGTGAATTTCAGGTTGATTAATTAATGACATCGTTCAAGGAGAATAAATAAAAACTTTGCGATTTGCCGATGACATAGTAATTTTGTCAGAGACTGCAAAGGATCCCCTCAGAAATTTTTTATCTTTGCGTACCTTTCGTGTACAAGTCGGTGCCTCTCTTAGTTCTTTGCATGTACAGGAGAATGGGGTACCGCAGGGCTCTGTACTGAGTGTTCCTCTATTTTTAGTTGCGGTTAATGGTCTAGCAGCAGCGGTAGGCTCCTCAGTGTCCACCTCGTTGTATTCTGATGACTTTTGTTTATATTTTAGCTCTTGCGGTATACGTGTTGCTGAACGACAGCTGCAGGGAGCCATACGCAAGGCGCAGACATGGGCCCTCGCCCGTGGGTTTCAGTTCTCTGCTGCCAAGACCTGCGGTATGCACTTCTGCCAGCGTCGGACAGTCCATCCATATCCCCAGCTTTACATAGATGGCCACTTGCTCAATGCGGTGGAAACGCATCATTTCTTGGGGCTAGTGTTGGACGACCGGCTGACATGGCTTCCCCATATTCGTGAGTTCAAGCAGAAGTGCTGGAAGCATCTTAATGCCCTCCGCTTAGAAACACCACTTGGGGCTGAATTGTTGCACCGGTTCCCAATATTTAAGTTACGCTCTCAAAACGACATTTCACTGCAAATCCTCAGAAATTTGTCCGTACA
The DNA here is from genome assembly GCA_026315105.1 of Locusta migratoria. NCBI lineage: Eukaryota > Metazoa > Arthropoda > Insecta > Orthoptera > Acrididae > Locusta > Locusta migratoria. The sequence goes on along the minus strand of CM048755.1, from coordinate 332,368,767 downwards.
TAAGTCCAAATTAACTGGATGGTCTAACAGGTTCTCTACACAGATCACTACTTTGTTGAGAAGACAAACAAATTTATTTGAACCACAGTCAAAAATACAAAAGTCACTTGCACTTACAATTCTTTTATACTGTGTATACTCATACCATACATCCTACATAGTCTCTAGGTTTCACTGCTGGTGCTACTACCACCGGTACTACCAATACAGTACACATTTTCCTTCTGCCTTTGGCATCTGCCAACAGGGTTTTTATACCATTCAATAAGGCGGCTACGTCACGTTTCGTCATGTCATGTGACATCACGTGACGTTCAAAAAGTTTCTATTAAGATTATTGTGGATTTTTAAATAGAAAATATACTTCAAATTACAATGTAAATTATATTTCATTGTTTAGTAAAGTTTTTTATACAAATGAAATTGAAAGTAACAGTTACAACTGTTACACACTTTTCTTTTAAAGGTACAAACATATATTTAATTTTTTAAATAACAGATATTTATGTAATAACATTATTATTTGATTCTTTGTGCCTACTAATGTCTTTTATACGAAATAACATTTTAGTAGAAAGTTACAATCATTACGTACAAATGATGATAAGATCGTCTTCTATGTTTAAGATTTTTGGCACAGTTCTTATGAAAAATCAAAACAAACGTCAATCTCATACATGCTTTGCCAGTGATTTCCGATTACAAAAATATACGTAACATTTATGTCCAGTTTAAGGTAAGTTTAACCCATACAGATAACTGTGGTACTTACAGTTCACGTAAAAGACGTGAATATTTGCGCGATTTTCTTATGTTACTAATATTGAAAGTGCCTATGAATCGTAACAGGGCGCAGACCGCAGTACGTTGCTGCGGTGCTATGAGGCACTAATTCTGTCGCGCACCGTTGCTTATGATTCAGCATTGCCATCAGCAGTGTAGTTGTTGGACCCAGTCCATCACTGTGGTGTTAGATTTGAGACAGGAGCTTTTAGGACAAGCCCTGTGGATAGTCTGCTTGTGGAGGCTTGGGTGCCTCCTCTGCGAATCATGCGGCAACAACTGCTGGCCAATTACACTGCTGCCGTCCGTGGTTTACCTGACCACCCCAACTACCGTTTACGTTTTTCTAATACAGTACTCCACATTCCGCAAAGACGGCCGAGATCGGGTGTGACATCTGGTGTCCGTGTGAGCTTTCTTCTGATTGAACTGGAGTCTGTTCCCCTACCATCTCTCTTCCAATTCCAGTCGCCTACACCACCATGGTGTATACGTCGGCTTCACCTTCGACTGGAATTGTCACAGTTCTACAAAACGTCAGTTCACCCTGAGACACTTCGTTGCCAATTTTTATCGATAACTAGCTTAAACCCGCGGTTCCGCTCGCGTGTTGGTTGATTATGATAGATAAGCTATCTTTCAGTAGTGTGCTATGAGACTGGTTTTGAAGGATGAAATGAAATACAATACCTTCTTTAGAAATACACATTTTTAATCAACATTCAAGTAAAAAATGAAATTATTCGTATGTTTATCCTTACAGAGAATGAGCTGAAGACATTGTAGCACGCACAGACCAAAGATATGGTCTCTGGCATCACGTTTCGCTGTATGTAACCTCCTTGCTATAGAGTCGCAAACGTTATCGCTGGCCTTCAGTCCGATTTTTTTAATAATTTGACGACTTTCAACCACCATATCTTCCACCCCCTTACAGCTGTCGGCATGGAACTACTATGGCGTACAACGGGAGACTTCGGACAACAATTATACACAGACCATTCGTTTGCGTCCTGTACTTTTCGCTGCAGAGCGAAATATTAACACACACACACACACACACACACACACACACACGTAGAATTTTATATACACCGATAATTTTTCATCCCAACAAACTTCACCTTTTTATCATTAGCAACCCTCAAGCAACAATGCCACCAATAAAACCATTTTCAAAGAGAAAATATAATTTTCAAAGAGTAATTATTGTTCCGCATTTCGCGTTATATTCTTCAAATTACTAAATATCTATCAGATCGCTATAAAACCGAGCCTAAAACCTTCCTCAGGTATAAATTAGTAACTGTAGAAATATTTAAGTCTCTGCGTCTTGTCGTTCGGACGTGATAAGCGTACACCGAACAGACTTACATATTAATATATATATAGATAAATAGCTATCCTATCGCCATAAAACCGTGCCTAAAGCCATCCCCGGGTAGACATTAGTAACTGTACAAATTTTTAGCTCTTTATGTCTTGTGGTTCAGACGTGATAAACGTACACCGAACAGACATTCACATTTATGGATATAGATTGATGGAGTCCATGGCTCTTCAGTAGTCTACACCGGCGGCTCAATGGTAAATGGTTGTGTTGGCTTTGCCTATACGCTTGCAGGACACACTGAGTTACGCTCCCTGCCAGATGGCTGCAGTGTATTCACTGCGAAGCAGGTAGCCATCTATCGCGCACTCTAACATCTCTGTTCCTACCCCGGGGACTCCTTTGTCATCTGTAGCGACTCCCTGAGCGGTCTTCAAGCCATCCACCAGTGTTTCCCACGCCATACTTTGGTTGTTACCGTACAAGAGTCCATATACGCCATTGAACAACGAGGGCATTCAGTGAATTTCTTTGGACTCCAGGGCTCGTTGGGATAGAGGGCAACGAACTGGCTGACAGGCTTGCAAAAGAGGCTACGCTTAAAACTATCCTCAAAGTAGGTATTACACCTACTGATCTCCGTTCCATATTACGCCGTACAGTTATCGGTTTGTGGAGTACTCAATGGCGCACTTTACAAATGCCCAACAAATTGAGGTCTATAAGGGAGAAAAAAATGTTCAAATGTTTGTTAAGCTTATGGGACTTAACTACGGGGTCATCAGTCCCTAAACTTACAAACTACTTATGAACTACTTACGAACTAGGACGGCAAAAATATCCATGCCCGAGGGGGGATTCGAACCCCCGACCGTAGTGGCCGTGCTGGCCGTGACTGGAGCGCCTCAGTCACCTCGGCCACCGCGGCCGGCTATAAGGGAGACGACAGACGTCTGGAGGTCATCTATGTGGAACCCTCGCAGGGACTCTGTCGTCCTCTGCCGGCTCCGCATTGGCCATACTTGGCTGACACGCGGTCACCTTCTCTGTCGTGAGGACCCGCCTCAGTGTTTCTGTGAGCCGGCCGCGGTGGCCGAGTGGACTGAGGCTCGCCAGTCACGGTCAGCACGGCCACTACGGTCGGGGGTTCGAATCTCCCCTCGGGCATAGATATTTGTGCCGTCCTTAGTGTTAGCTAGTTCATAAGTAGTTTGTAAGTTTAGGGACTGATGACCCCGTAGTTAAGCCCATACGCTGTAAAACCCAATCCCCCAACTGTGGAGATATTCCATAAACACTTTTTTTTGTTTCTGTGACGGCCATTCATCGGTAGCCCACATTTTATTGGATTGCCCAACCTAGCCGCCCAGAGGCGGCGTTTTACTCTCTCCGACGTTCTGAGCTTGGCCTCTACGGTTGATAGAGTTTTAAATTTTATTCGTGCGAGTGGATTCTATCGTTCTATATGAATTTTATTGAGTGTCCAGTCTCTGTTTTCCACTTGCCTAATACTATAGGTGGTTTTATCGTGTAATAGAGTGGCCGGATGTTCTACTTTAATTTCGTGGTTACCCGGCCAAGACTCTCTGGTATCCTCTTTACACCTTTCTCTTCTTTTACCAGTTTTTACTTGGTTCCCTTTATTTCTTGACGTGTTAAACTCATTGCCTGGTGAATTTTCACACGTTGTTTTATACGACATTGTAGTGATTTTCTTATTTCTTTCTCTACGTTTGGAACAAGGGCGTGATAACCGTAGTCGTTTAGTCCTTTTAAAAATCAAACCATCCACTGCAATGGATCTGGAAGAGCAATTGAATGGAATGGACAGTGTCTTAAAAGGAAGATATAAGTTGAACATTAATAGGAGTAAAACGAGGGTATTGGAATGTAATATTAGAAAAATCTGGCGATGCTGAAAGAATTAGATTAGGTAAAGAGACAATAAAAGTAGAAGATGAGTTTTGTTGTTTGGGTAGAAAAATAACTTCTGATGGCCGAAGTAGAGAAGATACAAAATGTAGAATGGCTATGGGAAGAAAAGCATTTCTAAAGAAGCGTAACTTGTTAACATCCAATATTAATTTAAATGTTAGGAAGTCCTTTCTGAAAGCATTTTTCTGCAGTGTGGCATTGTATGGGAGTGAAACGTGGACGATAAGGAGTTCAGACAAAAAGAGGATAGAAGCTTTTGAAATGTGATGCTACAGGAGAATGACGAAGATTAGATGGGTAGATCACGTAACTAATGGTGAGGTGCTTAACCGAATTGGGTAGAAACGGAGTTTCTGGAATATCCTGACTAAGAGAAGAGAAAGATTGGTAGGACACATTCTGAGACATCAAGGAATTATCAACTTAGCATTGGAAGGAAGTGTGTGGGGTAAAAACCGTAGAGGGAGACAAAGGGACGAATACAATTCAATTCAAAAGGATGTAGGTTGCCGAACGTATTCTCAGATGAAGAGACTTGTACAGGACTGGGTAGCGTGGATAGTTGCATCAAACCAGTCTGCGGACTGAAGACCACAACACACACACAAATTAATGTCATTATTGACATTGAAGTGATTTATTTAGCAAAAAAGAAATACAGGGGCCTAAATATGGGGATGTATTGTAGTAATCTAGAGTTTCTTCAAGACCGTTCCGACGCGTACTGTGACTAGTAACAGAGAGAAACTCACCGCATAGCTATTCGTATGAAACATCGAATAAAAGCTTTTTATTCACCTGGGTCGCGCCGCAACATCAGCACTGGCTTATCAGCATAGCGCCGACGGCACGTGGGAGCTCGTTTCACAGCTCTCGCCGTAAAAAACGGCTCAAAATTATCATGTCCATCACAGAATTAATGTTGTTGTTGTCTTCAGTCCGGAAACTGGTCTGATGCAGCTCTCCGCCCCACTCTACCCTGAGCAAGCCTCTTATCTCCTCATCAAAACGGCAACCTACACGCATTTGAATCTGCTTATTGTATTCATCTCTTGGTCTCCCACTGCAATTTTAAGCCCACACACTCCCCTCCAACGCTAAATTCACTATTCTTTGATGTCTAAGAATGTGTCCTACCAATCCCTTCTTTTAGTCAAGGCATGCCAGAAATTCCTTTTCTCCCCAATTCTGTACAGTACCTCCATATTAGTTATGCGATTACCTACCTAATCTTCAGCATTCTTCTGTAACACCACATTTAAAAAGCCTCTATCCTCTTCCTGTCCGCACTGTTTATCGTCCATGTTTCACCCCCATACAAGGCAACACTCCACACAAATGCCTTCAGAAAGGACTTCCTTGCGCTTAAAGTTTTCAAAAACCATTGCCATTCTGCATTTCATATCCTCTGTACTGCGACCATCGTGTGTTATTTTACTGCCTAAGTAAAAAACCTCATCTACCACTTTTATGGTTTCGTAACCTAATCTAATTCCTTCAGCATCACCTGATTTTCTTAGACTGTAGTCCATTACCCTTGTTTTTCTCTTGTTAATGTTCATCTTGTATGCACCTTTCAACACACTGTCCATCCAGTTTAACTGCTCTTCCAGGTCATTTGCTGTTTCTGGCAAAATTACAATGTCATCGACAAAACTCAGTGTTTTATTTCTTCACCCTAAACTTTAATTCTTTCTCCAAATTTCTCTTCTCTTACCTTTATAGCTTGCTCAATATACAAACTGAATAACACTGGAGAAAGGCTACAACCCTGTCTCACTCCCTTCCAACCTCTGCCTCCCTTTCACGCCTTTCAACTCTGGTAACTGCTGTCTGGTTTTTGTACAAGTTGTAAATAACCCTCCGGTCCCTATATTTTACTCCTGCCGATTTCAGAATTTAAAAGAGTCTATTCCAATCAACATTGTCAAAAGCTTTTTCCAAATCTACAAAAGCTAGAAATGTAGGTTTGCCTTTCCTTAATCTATCTTCTCAGATAAGCCGTGAAGTGAGGATTGCCTCCCGTGTTCCTACATTTCTCCCGAATCCAAATTGATCTTCCCTGAGGTCGGTCTTCTAACAGCTTCTCCATCGTTCTGTAAATAATTCGTGTTAAGACTTTGCAATCATGGGTATTTCCCCTCTCTCATACATCATGCGCACAAGGTAAGACTTCAACAGTTCTGAGGGAATCTCGTCCACTCTAGGGGCCTTGTTTCGACTTAGGTCTTTTAGAGGTCTGTCAAATTCTTCTCTCAGTATAGTATATCCTCATCATCATCATTAGAGACTGATTATGCCTTTCAGCGTTCAGTCCGGAGCACAGTACCTCTAATAAAATTCCTCCATGATCCCCTATTCAATGCTAACATTGATGCCTCGTCTGATGTTATGCCTTTTACTTCAAAACCATTCTGCACCGAATCTAAGTACTTTCTTCTTGGTCTCCCTCGACTCCTCTTACCCTCCGCTGCCGAGATCATGAGTCTCTTAGGTAACTTTGCTTCTCCCATGCGTGTAACATGACTCCACCATCTCAGTCTGTTCGCTCTAACTGCTTAAGCTTTTCTTTGATTTCAGCATATGGACACCCTCCTGCCATTGTTCCCATCTATTGGTACCTGCAGTCATTCTTGCTACTTTCATATCTATAACCTCTACCTTATGAATAAGGTAATCTGTATCCACCCAACTTTCACTCCCATACAACAAAGTTGGTCGAAAGATAGAGCGGTGCACTGTTAACTTAGTCTTGGTACTTACTTCTTTCTTGCAGAAGAGAGTAGATCTTAGCTGAGCACTCACAGCATTAGCTTTGCTGCACCTCGATTCCAGGTCTTTCACTATGTTGCCATCCTGTGAGAAAATACAGGTACTTGAAACTGTCTACCTGTTCTAACTTTGTTCCTCCTATTTGGCATTCAATCTGTTTAAATCTCTTTCCCGCAGACATTACTTTCATTTTGGAGATGCTGATCTTCATATCATAATCCTTGCACCTCTGATCGAGCTCTGAAATATATTTCATCTTTATCTACTTCCTCTTTCCTTCCTACAATATTGCCTCTAAGTTCATTTCCTTTGTAGTCCCTCTATATATTCTTTCCACCTTTAATCTTTCCCTTATTTGCTGAGAACTGATTTCTCATCTGATTTCTTCATATTCATACAACTGATTTTCTTGTCTCCAAATGTCGCTTTTATTTTCCTGTAGGCGGTATCTATTTTTCCCCTATTTATACATTCGTCTACTGATTTGCATTTGCCGTAGGGGATCAGCGAAATCTACAGAACGCAAACAAATGGTCTGTGTGCAATTGTTGTCCGAAGTCTCCCGTTGTGCACCATAGCATTTCCATGCCGATAGCTATAAGGGGGTGGAAGATATGGTGGTTGAAAGTCGTCAAATTATAAAAATAATTCGGACTGAAGGCCGGCGGTTACGTTTGCGACCTTATAACAAGGAGGTTACATACAGCGAAACGTGATGCCACAGACCATATCTTTGGTCTATGCATGCCACAATGTCTTCAGCTCTTTCTCTGTAAGGATAAACACACGAATAAGGAAATATAAGAATAAATAAATAAAGTAGTAAAAAAGACATTTCCTTCAATACATCACTTTAAAAAAATCGATTTGACGTTTCGCGCATTACATCCCTTCAGATATGCCGTTTCAGTTGAAAAGACTCCAGTTTACACTTAGTCTAGCTTTTGCCATGACAATTGACAAAGCTGAAGGACAATCATTAAACGTCGCAGGAATCCATTTACAGCCCTGATGTTTTTCACATGGTCAATTATACGTCGCTTGCTCAAGGGTGGGCAACCCAAATAATCTCTACATTTACGCTCCAAACAATACTACAAATAAGGTAGTTTACAAGAATGACCTAAAATGAAATTAAAATGCATTTGGGCATTACTCTCACCATACGTGTTGAGATACTGCAACACAGGCAATAAGGAATAATGTTTGTATTATTTATTGTAAATCATTAATCACTTCACATAATTTTATTTTATTATTTTAATGTTGATTAAAAATGTCTGTTTCATCCTTCAAAACCAGTCTCATAGCACACTACTGAAAGATAGCTTATCTATCATAATCAACCAACACGCGAGAGGAGCCGCGGGTTTAAGGTAGTACAAAATAAATGTATCTTCCGAATCTAGAACCTAATATCTCGGGTGTGGAGGGCGAGGAGGGGGGTTGGTCGAAGTTTTGGGGGAGGGGGGGGAGGTGAGCCATTGGCCAAGGGGGGCCACCCCAACGTGATACGTAGACGAAGACACATGCTGACGAACAATTTGTGTGTGATGCGGATGCACGGTCAAGATGGCAACCTTAGAAGAACTGAAGAAGATGATCGACCGCCGACAGAAAACCATAGACGAGCTGATGGCGCGGAACAAGAAGTTGGAAAGTGAGCTGCAAACCTCGTCCGCCCACCAAGTGTCAGTTAACGAAAACCTTTGTGCGCAAAACTGAGCTAACTGGACCAAGACTATGCGCCGAAAGTTCGGGACATTATCACCGCTCCGCCGATGCAGTCATCATACAAACGCCTTAAGGAAGAGTTAATCCGGCGTGTCTCGTTGTCGCAGGAACAACGAGTGCAACAGTTACTGCGACGAGAGGACTGTGGTGACAGGAGGCCATCGCAGTTCCATCGACATCTTCTGAGTCTGGCGCTACCAGATATGGTTCTAGACACGCTTTTGCGTAAGATCTGCGCCAGTGTAGGCAGTCGGCACCGTACAGACTAAAATGCAGTTAAATGTCGTTGCAGACTTGGCCGTACCCCAGGGGGATCACGGTTCTTTCCTGAATACGTGCGTGGCGAGCACGGGTCCCCAAGATAATGCAGTCTTTCTTCCTTCTTTCCTCTCTGTACATTATTTTCTTTCCCTTCGCTTCCTTTCCGATCCTCACTCCTTCCCCGCCCCACCAACCCATGTAGACTGTCTTCAGTATGCCTGCAGTCTGTCAACCATAAAAGGATCCAATGAAGGTTCCCAGCACGTTTATGAGCACTGATTGCGGTAGGGCAGCTCGGGATGGCGGCCATGTATGGATGAGTTATGCCTGAGTGATTGATTGTGTGAGTGAGGGGTTTTTTTTTTCTTTTTTTTTTTTTTTTTACGAAGGTCATGGCCGAAAATTTACAAGTTGTATGAATGTGAATATGAGTTTGTTGGCAGCTCAGCGATCATCTTTATGGTGAGTTACTAGCTATCCTCATATTATCAACATTCCAATCTGGACCTTCCATTGTTAAAACTCAATAAAAGTACATATGATGGTTACAATGAATTATCTTTCACAATCTGACCATATAAGCAATAAAACTGCACGGGGCCAATTTGGCCAAGAGGTTCTTATACATAGTAGCTTGCATGCAATCCTTCTAGTATTAAATGCCAAGTAGACTAGACAGCAGCTATAACAACATGATATAATTAGTTCCTTTGCCCATTTACGCTGGTTGTCATACCGCTTAGGGATTCGTTCTCTAGTCATCCCGTTGGCGCATCAGTTTCACGTTACTTCTGGCGTGGCTTGAAAAGGAATTGATGGACCTGTTTTCGGTGTAATGTAGTGATAGATTTTTTTTCTTTTCGCCAACTTCCTGCGAAGATGAAATTGTCATGCCTGTACAGCGATTCCGCCTTACCTGGCGTAGCGTCTGCAAGAAGTACGAACAAGTGACAAGTGTTCCGTCAAGCTAAACTAGCGCTTACTGAGGCCCAGAGCCGTAGCCAGGGGGTGGGGGGATGAAGGGGATCAATTACCCCCCCCCTCCAGAAAAGCCCAACTATTCACCTAACTCCTGATAAAGTAATTCAAAAGTATGCTGAAATTGCTCCTTCGAGATTTGTGTTGAATAAAATTTAATATTGTATCTATTGAAATACATCTGCCCCTTTAGTTCAACCTATGTTGTAAAGCTTACGTCATAATTGGCTGATCCACCCCCCAAAACCAAATTCTGACTAAGGGCCTGCTGTGACCATTGTAAGTAAAGTCTCAATTTTAAATAAAATAATTTTATACGTGAAGCTTACCTTATCAATTTTATACGTTGTTATACCAACTTAAAGTACATTCTAAAAAGAGCATGATTAAGAGATAAACTTGCAATTACAAACTACTGCACACAACAGTAAAAAAAAAAAAAAAAAAAAGAGCAGAGTGAGAGGGACCGCATCTGATGCTGGGTCCAGGGCCCGCAATCGAATGTTGGGGCCATGACTCCACCATACATTTGCGGGCAGGTTCACAGTTGCCGACGTTAATGAGCATCATCTTAGGTGCAGACATTTCAGCACATTATAAGTTGCTCGCTGACATTGCCCATGGAAAGTTAAACGACTCCACGACCAGTCTGAAAATTACGGGGCAATAACGACAGGCCACCTTCTATAGTGTCAAAACCATCACTTGCTCTGGGCGGTTTAAGAACTTACTGGAAAAAATCCCCGAGTTAACACGCCTGTGTTGAGTGCCAAAGGAGGTAAAAAATTCGACTCTGCTACACATTATCACTGCCCCCAGCCTTCCTGTCTCGTGCTGCTCACGTCGTCTTGTCCCTGACAGACTTGTAGTAGCAAAGGCCAAGTTCGAGGCAATCTTGCACCAAGGCATCATCTGCCTATAGTGTTACCCGTGGTCGGCCGCCTTGCATTTAGTGCCCAAAAAGGACAATTTGTGGCGCCCATGAGGTGACTACCATGTACTCAATGCAAGTACAGTAACAGGTAGATATCTAGAACCATATCTAAAGGACTTAAATTACTCCTTGATAGGCGCGACTGTCGAGTGGTGGACTGTGTGAAGGCACACAAACACATCCCCTTGGTGCCAGAAGAGATTGAGGAATCGGCCATCTCCACCCCATTCAGGCTCTTTGAGAGCATGTTTATGATGTTCGGGCTGTCGAACACTGCCCAGACCTGACAGTGGCTTCTATATGGCGTACTGTGAGGCCTGCCATGCTCCTTTGCCTACCTGGACGACATCTTCGTACTCTCAGAGACGTCGGAGCTCCACCGTAGACATCTCACAGCCATCTTCCAGTGGGTCAGTGAGACAGGCATAGTAATCAACCCACTGAAGTGCATGGCCAGGGTCGATGAAATTGAATTCTTAAGGCACCTGATTACCCTTAAAGCAGAGGTGGGCAATGAGGGAGCCGCGCTCTCGGAGCCGCCTGCCTGAGCCGCGAGCAGCTGGCGTCCATCACGTAGCTCCTGCTGAAAACACTAAATGGCGTTATGCACAGCCAACGCGCTACCCGCAGAAATGCACCTGGCTGAGTGCGTTATAAAATAATAGTGCCTACTCTTTAGTATCCAACTCGAATGAACAGATTCCACTGCTAGGGGTATCTCCTGAAAAATGCTATTATGTTTATAAGTAAGTAACTTATAATACTGGAAACTCTTCTCTAAAACGTCCAGCGCGTGCAGTCGAGCCGGCAAATATCTTATAAAGATAACAGCGATTTTTTGTTTTGTTTTGTTTCAGAAGACACCACTAACAGTGCCATCTGTTAGTTCGAATTTTGTACTTCAGGGTTTTTGTTATAATCTATGATATTACGTTATGGAACAGTACGCTGTGGAGTTGAAATGGCTAGTCAAATCGGCGCGGTAAAGCGGCGTTCTATTTTCTAGTTCAACTCTAGTTGGGAGTGTGATTACTTGTTCACTGAAAGCGAAGGAGGAGCAAAATGTTTGGTATGTGGTAAAATACTAGGCATAAAAAAGTACAATTTAGAACGCCACTATATAACACATCACTTCAACCGGTATGCAAGTGTAAAAGGTGAAATGCGACTTAATCTTCTTAATAATCTACTCGAGGAAGGAAGTAAAGTAGAGGTATGTATTATAATGCTGTGCCTACTTACGAGATAACTTAATCACAGTTTTTTGTTAAATAAAACCAATTTTCCTTTGAAATGACAACTCTGTTAATTTCTTACATAGGAATGTGATGCCTCATCCTCCGATGCAGCTGTTCGTGTTAGTTACAGAATAGCTTTGCTGATATCCCGTACTTCCCGACCATTTTATGAAGCAGAGTTTGGAAGTCGTAGCAGACGAACTATGTCCACAGGTATCACGTTCTTTCGCAAGTTTGAGTCTGTCGCGGCGTAGTATAACTCGCCGTATCGAACGTTTGTCAGGTGCGTCAGCAAGCATGCAGACCTCTAGCGGCAACTAGGATAACTACCGGCTGAGCGCGAACGCTGCTCTTTTTCCGGCCTGAGACGGAGCGCTGCTCATTGAGCCGACTTGTGCCCATCTCTGCCCTAAAGGATCCACACCCCTGCCGGACAAAGTGCAAGCAGTTTTGAATATTCCACACCTGGAGACAACGTTACCTCGGCATGGTGAATTTTTACCGACACCATCTTAGAAAGACCGTCACAGTGCTCGAACCCCTCCCAACGTCGTCCCACTACAAAAGGGAGGTATCCCGTCACATAGAATGATGACATGCAGTGCAGCTTTGCAGACTCTAAATGTTGCCTCACCGAAACAGCACTGCTCGCCCACCCATTTCACGATGCCGAGGTAGCCATTGTGGTGGATGTCACCAGACAGCTATAGACAGAGAGCTGCAACAGCATGTTGACGGCAACTGGCTGCCACTCGGGTTCTTCTAGAAGAAACTCTCGGCAATGCAGCATTCCTGGAGCGCTCAGTCATGTACCAAACACTGAAATATTTTAGGTCATCAGTAGAAGCCTGAGCATTCGTAATATTCACTGACCACAAACCCATAACATACGCATTCAGAGCCAACAACACAAACTGTTCTCCTTGCTAGCTATCGCAGTTGGAATACCTGTCGCAGTTCATGACTGACATCCACCATACCTCCGGGATATCCTGCGGCTGCTTCACTGTCTCCTCGCCGCTGGACTATGAAAATGTCGCTCAAAAACTGTGCACCTATCAAGCAGACACCACCAGCTGCCTTCGTCTGGAGCAGGTCCTGATCCCCAGCTTCTCAGAGAAGATTTGGTGTGACGTCACATCGATAACGCATACACTGTTGTATGCCAGAGAAGTTCTGTCACGGCGCGTTCAATCCTGTGCACAAATTTTCACACTCGAGTGTGAACATCGTTGTGTCCCTCGTGGCTGCATGCTTCGTATGGCCGGGCCTCCAAACAGACTTCCAGCAGTGGGCGCACTCCTGCACGGTATGCCAAAGTCCAAAGACGTGCACAGCGCTATCTCCTAATAATGGAGGACCACTTCACCTGCTGGCTAGAGGCTAAGCTCATCATCCACAGCACCACCAAGACGGAACCACTGCCTTTGTCAAAGCATGTGTGGGATGATTCGGCTCCCCAGTGAAGTAAACATGTGACCAGAGTATGTGGAGCTCAGCTGCATCACACAATGAGCTACCATCTGGCGTCCAACGGTTCGCTTGAACGGCTCCATAGGACATTAAAGACATCCCTCACGTGCCACAATGCCGTCTGAACTGAGGCACACCCACTGGTTCTTATCGGCCTGTGAGTGACTGAATGACGAGATCGTTGTGTCAGCAGCAGACTTCATATGTAAACTGAAAATAAAATCCGTGGTAAATGCCAAAAATGAATTTTTTTGTTTTATTGTGAAAATGTGGGCTACATGTCTAACACTACTTAGTAAACAGCAGGCTATCTGTTATTAGATGAGGAAGTAATTCTAATGTTTCTCACAAGAATGCCCGACGATCTATGTGCCACCTGCTGTGAAGTAAAATCTGGGCTATGTGCCAGTGGCCAGAGGTACACGTGAGCTTTGCTATTACTGTTTGAGTTGAGGTTCCATCCTGTAGTAAGCAGTAACTATTCATTTTGTGCTTTTTCTGCAATGGGAGTGGAAATAAGCGCCGTAAAATTGGTTAAGGGAGTGTTAACACAAGAAAATGCTTAGAGCAGAAGGGAAGTCCTACAAGAACAGCCGGAACGTGACAGTGCCTGAGAAACAACCTCCACCTGTTGCGGTAGGTTTAAATACCCCTATAATATCATAGACCAAGGTTGTCGTTTATTAATAGCTCAAAGTTGTATTCTTCGGCTTTTAATGTCGCAGTTGTTTGTGTATGCGTTTTTGTTCAGAGTGCAAAGTAGTGAAAAATACGTTATTAGACGCAGTGTTTACACTTCTAATGGCCTTCTTTTATGTAGGTTTCATGCCGATGCCCATATCTGTGCAGAAGTATTGCCTTCAAACAAAAACTAAACATCTTCAATCAGTTTTATGAACTAGGAGATAACGTCAAGCAAAATTCGTATCTAATGGGAAACATAAGTATTTTGACAGAAAGTAGAAGGCAGGACATTGAATTTTATACGATACCTGATGGCAAAGGTGATCATAAACAAGTGTGCAAGCAAACATTTATGGAAATCCACGGCATCACAAAGCGAAGGGTTGAAACATTGGTTAAATAAAAAAAGCGTGGTGACGTTACGTACGTTGAACGTAAGGGAAATAAAACCAAAGAGAGTAAGTACACAGTTGATGATGCACAGCGTATAGTTGAACACACAGCAATTTTCCACCAAGAGGAAAGTCATTACACAAAGGCCAAAAGTTCACTTATCTGTTTAAGCCAAGATTTGAATTATCAGAGAATACAGCTTTCCATTCATCCGAATTTTGGACATAACCCGGTTTTAACAGTAGAGGGTGTGGCACATAGCTCTATTCTTATTTTTTATCGGGAAAATATTTTTTTCATAAAGATAAAAATTGAATGGTCAATTCAACTGTAATAAGACTTTAAAGATTAACGGTAGACACAAATTAAGGGAAAAAGAATTGCACATAAAGACAAACTGTTCATTTTAGTTTTTTGCGTTTTACTCAGAACGTTCATTTTGGCACTTAGCACGGATTTTATAGTCAGTCTACATATATGGCCAATCGCTCGCCATCCCTAGCAATTTCTTGGAGAACGATCCGCCACCACAGGTCGCCACGGCCCCGCCTCTCGCAGAATACCTGTGCAATCACATGGCCTGCATCTCACCACACCCAGTAACGTGGCACAACACCCGTGCAACATTCTTCCACGCCGATCTAAAGCGCTACGCCCATGTCATACTGCGAAGTAGATGCATTACAGCCACCCCTTCGACTGCCAAACTCTGGCCCAAGGCTCGTGATAACACTGGAGGTCGAGTGCAACGGTAGACTGAGGACGGTGTCATGCGAGAAGAAGCTGGCGTACGTGCTGATGGAACCGACCGCCACGTACTTTTTCGACCCATCAGAAGACGCCGTGTTGACGGATGGCGCCTCACCAGCTGCTACTGGCAAACCCATGCTGCCGGTTGTCACCTCGCGTCTGTTGTCAGGTGTTGTGAGAAGATCTTGGCAACTCATGTGCAGTTGTTGCGAGGTGTTGCGGGCTTAGACTTCGTACTGATGTGCGAGATAATGCAGACTTCACGGTTGGGTGCTGTTTTGTTGGAAACAGAACATATTGTACACCTACCATGGCGTGCTGACTCTGCAGATTTGAATCCCATAGATAATGTCTGGAATGAACTATGGAGAAGGGTATTGAATTGCGTCAGCTTTCTCCAATAACTCGTCAGAACTTGCGAACAGCTCTGGAGCAAAAATGGGCACTATTACCTCAATATGAGATTGATGACTTCATTCGCAATACGCCCCGACGTTGTAAGGCCTGTATTTGCAGCCCAGAGGTTGTTACACCCCATACTGAACACAGTAATCAGTTGTAGGAACGTGTGTCGTCATCTGTAAGACCGAAAACACGAAGAAAACTTTGTTGTGTCCGTTATACACGTTGCAGTTGTTTCCGTTCGGTATTCTTTACATTGTTTCTGCTTTACTACATCTGTCATTCTGTTTCGAAACGATATCTTGCAAAAAGCTTGTTGCTTTAATTCTAGACACCACTAGTATAGTGATTTATTATTTGTTATCTATATCACCAGTGTATTTGTTGCAGCAGAAAGGCGCCAATCTTCCGTAGCGTAGATAGCGCTGCCGAGGACAAAACGCCTCAGTACAAAATGGTCCCTGCATTGAAGAAAAGCAGAGTTGAGGCAGTACCGCCGCAAAGCAACGGTAATCGCATGGCTGCGGGCATCGTGGCCGTCTTCCAGCAGTTTTGCCTCAACACGTCACAACACGGCTACAAGTACATTGCTCTTCCCGACCGCGTCTTCGCAGAACGGTGAGATTCTTATCTGAACACCACCATTTAGGGTATTCTTAAGCGCAGGACCACACCCTAACCTCGAAAAACACCTTCAAACCATAACACCACCTCCTTCGAATATCACTGTTGGTACTGCACGTGGTGGTAGATAACGTTCTCAGATACGTTGCTTGCAGTGGCCATTTTGAGCAGCAGCTGAATTGTATTTCAGAGTAAGGATTTTAAAGTAAACGCCTTTGCTACTGCGAATGAAGGGTTTTATTTTTTATATTTTTAAGTCACCCATACGCGTTTCACCTTTCTCTCAAGGCATCATCAGTGTGTGTCCTGAAATATTTACATGTTTCTGTTTACACATATAGGTTAGGTTTCTTACATATGTACAAAACATTTCATTTCTGATGTAAAACAGTTGTACACCATTTTATAGCAAAAAACGAACTGTTTTAACTCAGAAATTAAATGTTTTGTACATATGTAAGAAACCTAACCTATATGTATAAACAGAAACATGTAAATATTTCAGGACACCCACTGATGATGCCTTGAGAGAAAGGCGAAACGCGTATGGGTGACTTAAAAATATAAAAAATAAAACCCTTCATTCGCAGTGACTTTAAAAACCTTAAGTGAAACGTTCTCAGACATTGTCCAAATCCAAACCTTTCTGTCAGGTTACCATATGGTGTAGCACCGTTTCCAGACATCCATTATCTATAGGAGCCGCACTTCACACCACAGGAAGCTTATCTTAGAAACAATAGAATTTTGTGGCTGATAAGGGATTGTTTAACCATTGCACTCCTTAATTTTTAATTTCCTATGTTGTCATTCTGGTAGGTGAGCTTAGTAAAGCTATGAATATTACTGACTTCTCGGCCGTCGAAGAATGGTATTGAGGAAAAGTCAGATTATATATTTGGGTGACTTAGCTTTTAGGTTCATGAGGTCGTCAGATCCGTGTGGTTCCCCAGACGAGCAGCTGAGATACTTGCAGAAAATGAATGACCGGGTACAGCGTATTTCCAGAGACGGTGTGAAAGAGCAGCTGTTCCAATACATCACTCTTTGAGAAATTCTAAAATATGGTTACTTCAAAATCATAGAAATTCGATAATAAAGCACAGTTCCATAATTAATCAAATCTGAACCTACTGTATCACAGATCGCAGAAAATGCGGCATATCCAGTGAAATAATTATATTTTTCTGTATATAAAAAGCAACAAACAGTTAATAATTTATAGTGACTTAATATTTTCACAATGAACCTTAAAATTACCATCTAAATACTTCAATCAATTTAAAAAAGCAGTTGCTCGGATGATATCATTACATTCAGGTTGTCAGCACTAAAAGCTACATATCTGTATCTACTTTACTTATTGATTTTTGACAATTTTAAATCTCTTTACAAGGCTAATATTGCCAGAACTTTGAATGCAATACATTAATTCAGCATCTGACTGCAGCAAAATATGCCTCATATATTGTCACACTTACGTAGTTATCTAATGTACTTTTTCCAGTAACTTTACTTAAATGTTCATTTCAGTCGATATTAAAGAACGATTGTATTTCATATGTGTTCAAACACATGTTGAAGCTGGAGCCACTGTAGTAAAGAGCGACAAAATATGCTTCCTTCACGCGGACCTAAGCAATAATTTACCTAGTAGTTAACAATATTTTACTGTCATTTAATGTGAATGCACATGCTAAAGAAGGCTGGCTTAATCATGTCTAAACAAACCAATATTTATAATTATTGTCAACTGATATAAATATCAAACAATAAATCAATGTCCAGAGACATATTTTGTCTCTATATTGCCATGTCCCAACAAAGGAGAGAGGAAAGGGGGTTGTAGGTGAGTCTGCAAGTCCCGAGCGGAAAGGAGTGACTGCACAAAGACAAGTAACAGGCATCTACGAGAGAAGCGGATTTCGGAAATCGAGAGGATACTTGTTCCGGAAACTTTGGGAACACATAGGTAAATGGAAATATATTTATTGCATCCCATCTACTAATACTACTAAACTGAAGATAATCATTTTAAAAAGGAAAAGAATACATCTGTTGCCACAACAGAAGTTAGTGTTTATGTTCTCTGGGGAAGAGCCTGATACAGCATTCCTTCCTCGCAGCATTCCATAAAAGGACTCATTCCCTGTCGTGGAGCTTACCCGAGGCTGGTGGCGAACGACACGGATCCGGCGCCCAACGAGTCTGACTGAGAACTCCTTGCTCGATCGAAAAACCGAGAGTTTTAAAGGCCAGGGTCGGCGCACGATTTTTCCCCACTTTCCGGTACCTAACAAATTCCCACTGGCCACTGCTATGTTCAACCAATCTGACTTGTGCTTTGCCACTTCCCCAAGTACTCTAGCGAACCACGTTTCAGACGTCCTCTTCCGTTCCCTGGGTGAGGATGTGACTTGTTTTTGCGCTAACAAACTCTATACTTGGTAGCAAAATTGTTCAGCTGAAAAGCAAACGTCACGGTGGTACCCAGTATAGCCAGCAACAACAAGGTTGTACGTCAGTTGGCCACGCCTTACGCCCTCTTCAGAGTGGGGGGATGCTAACTAACAGTTTTCCTCCTTTACCCTCTCACTCTAGCTTGGTGAAACCACTGACATTGTTGTTCCAGGGACTGGTATCAACTTTATTACGTACATTAAAACGTGCCTGTTGGCAACCAAGTACGTACTAATGTAAAATATTCCAACAGCGTCTAGACGCTGTATAAAGTAACGTGCGTATTCTCTGAAAGGACGCCCTCTACCCTGGGACGGTGGCTGAGGGCATCTGCAGTTCACAAGCAGATTTCTTTACTGTCCCCATCCCGTAAGTCACATGTGTCCATTTTAGCCTGTTATCTGTGATAGTCTCTATTTCTCAGCTTGGAGTGCGTCCCTTTGGCTTCACACAGCCTCTCAGCAACGTCGACAGAGGGCTCATTAACCACTTTCATAACTTTTCTCTACCGTTCCATTCTCTAATAGCGCGCGGGAAGAAAGACACCAAAATCGTTCCGTTTTCGATCTGATTTCTCTTATTTTATTGCGGTGGTCATGTCGCCCTAAGCAGGCGGGTGCTAGCAAAATATTTTCACATTCAGAACTAAAAGTCGCTGACTGAAACTTCCCAAACAGATCACGCCGCATTGAATAACGTCTTTCTTTTAATGATTTCCACCCCAATTCGTGCAACATTTCCGTGACGCTTTCCCCCCGTAACGTGATAAAATAAAACGAGCTGCCCTTCTCTGAACCTTCTCAATGTCTTCCGTCAGTCCCACCTGGTGAGGATCCCACAACGGGCAACAGTACTCCAGGAGACGACGCACAAGTGTGAAGTAGGCAGTCTCTTTGGTGGAACTGGTGCATAATCGAAGCGTTCTGCCAATGAAACGTAACCTTTGGTTCGCTTTCCCCACAATATTTTCTCTCCAGTCAAAGTTGTTCGTAATTGTAACTCCTAGGTATTTGGTAGAATCTACGACCTAATCAATATATGACAATTATACTCTCCTTCAGATTGATTGTCTATTGAGTATGACTGAATGGTTATAACATTCCCTTCATTAAATATTCTTATGATGTGTTAGTTTAGCGCGGAAGTTGATGAAACAATACATACATGTTTTTACGACGTCATCTTCTAGTGGGCATGGAAATAAATCAATGGGAAAAGTTGAACAATTGTTCTCGAATGGGACTGGAACCTCAGTGTCCACTGGGGACATAGTGATCACCACGGGCTACCGTTGCACGCCTTCCGTCAGGCGCAAATTGTCAACTTGTTCACATACCACTTACATAGTGCCCCTACCCATTCTCACTCGTTACTCGTGGCATGTAGCAGAGTTACGTAACAGTTGGTTCCTAGTATGCATCCGCACTGAAGAATGCGCCTCAATTATATGTATGTGTGGTTCTCTAAAAATGTTCAAATGCTTGTAGAACTTATGGGACTTAACTACGGCGTCATCAGTCCATAAGCTTACAAACTACCTACTAGCTAAGACTAAGGACGGCACAAATATCCATGCCCGAGGGGGGATTCGCACCCCAGACCGTAGTGGCCGTGCAGACCGTGACTTGAGCGCCTCATTCCCCTCGGCCACCACGGCCGGCTGTGGATCTCTTCTTTCGGAAATGACCGATAGAACAGACACTACATTATGTATATTCCGAAATAATATGGTAGGTGATATTTTGGGACTATGTTTTAATTATATTGGTATAGTAATGACGTATTTAGCGATTAATGAAGATGTTGATACTTATGGACCACTTGGATTAGGTGAAATTACGACTTCCGAATGAGTTACGGATGTCACACGAGATACGGAATTAGATGTTTTGGAAATTTTATAAATTTAATTTGTCTTCTACTCACTGAGTTTATAACAACAGTGTCGATTGCATTCCATACTCATTACTGCAAATAAGGAACATATTTGAAGACGTACAAAGTCTTCAAGAAACATTAATTCCATGTACCACAGCAACTATCTGTAGGTACAATTACCGATATGGTGTCTGTTCTTTTCGGACATGTTCGAAAGAGCAGACACCATTAGTTGACTGTAACGGCCGTAAATTTAAGAAATTCAAATATTGAATCATTTCGACCGTTACGGGGGCTCGCAGCCTATACTGGATTCCCGCAATGGGTCGAGCGTTTGAATGTGCCCACATTGAAATTGTCATTGCCTGTTGTGGACATATTTCCAATTATTGATATTGTGGCTGTTCTATTCGAACATGCCCGGGTATTTCTGTTCACTAGGGAGTCGAGCTTGACCGCCGACCGCGGTGGCCGAGGTGACTGAGGCGCTCCAGTCACGGTCAGCACGGCCACTACGGTCGGGGGTTCGAATCCCCCGTCGGGCATGGATATTTGTGCCGTCCTAGTTCGTAAGTAGTTCATAAGTAGTTTGTAAGTTTAGGGACTGATGACCCCGTAGTTAAGTCCCATAAGCTTAACAAACATTTGATTTTCGAGCTTGACCGTTACGCTATTGGGAACAGTGATATCCGCCGCCGCGCAGTCTAGCCATGCACTCATCCCGCTAGACGCAAATTATCAACTTACCCACACAGTACTGACGAAATGGCCCTACCTATCAGTACCCAGTCTCGTGGCTTGTAGCCGTTTTGAATAAGAATCAGGGCTAGGCAGTAATCGTCCAATTATACAGGCGAGGCACTTATAACTATTTTACGGAATATTTGGAAAAATACAAATCGGATTAAACAAAGTTGCAATAAAAGTTGTTATTCTCCATGATGGACATTCATTAACATAAGGCTCGACCTCCCCCCCCACCCTTCCCCCGCACCGTCACCGGGGGCGGGAGGGAGGGTGATTTTGAAATCTCGAGAACAAACAACTATTTTTTATTTCATATTTGGAGTTTGCGTTAAAAAATTTGTAACTTTTGTATGAAACATGTTTTTCGCTTCATGATAGATGGCGCTCTACTCTGCAATAATAAAAATAATTTGAAAATTGTTGAAAAATGGTAACATCTCAAACAAATACACTTCAGATTAAGAAAATCAAAGTATAGTTTTTGATATTTTTGATAATGCTATCCTGTGACACCTCCCACAGTGGAATTAAGGACAGACAATGATCATACTCTACATCTACATACATATTACGCAGTCCACCGAAAGGTGAGTGGCGGAGGGTACTCAGTACCACTATTAGTTACTTGTTTTCCTGTTACATTCCTTTATAGAACGAGGGGAAAAACGAATGCTTATATGCATTCGTACGAGACCTAATCTGTCTGATCTTCCCCTTGTGGCCTTTACGCAAAATTGAGCCTGGTGACAGTAGAATAGTTCTGCAGTCCGCCTCAGATTCCGGCCCTCTAAATATCTTCAACAGTGTTTCTCGAAAAGAACGTCGCCTTCCCTCCAGCGATTCTCATTTGAGTTCCCGAAGCATTTCAGTAACACTCGCGCATTGGTGACAAATCTCAACTGCCTCTTATGTCCTCCTTTAACCCTTTAATGCATACTGTAGCTCATCAGCTATATACCTAATTTTTTCCATTATCTCTCAAACTGATCAACATTTTACCACAAATTAATTTGTAGCTGCTTGTATACATAGTGTTACATATACAAAAAGCACGTCCCAAAAATTATAAGTCGCAGAACGCTGCTGAATCACTTCGACAGTTAGCTGCATTGAGTTACTCGTAACACGTGCGTTTGTTTACTTTAGTATGCGTCTTTTGCCATGAAAAGCAGTCAATCACATACTACCGTTAAATTATGAGTTACTTTATGAAAAGATCAGCGGCACAATAGTGATACTTACTGCATCGGTTACATCATGGAAGCAGTATATAGCTGACCAGCTATGAGCGATTTGTTGCTAGTAGTGCATAATAATTTTGAGGAAATGTTTGTAAAATATTTTTCTCAGTATATACTCACTACATATTAATCGTGGTAGTTTTGAAAGCTTCAAATTAAAATTAATTCGTTCTCAAAAAAATGTTTGTTAAGCTTAAGGGACTTAACTGAGGGGTCATCAGTCCCTAAACTTACAAACTACTTATGAAATACCTTATACTTAAGACGACACAAATATCCATGCCCGAGGGGGGGATTCGAACCCCCGACCGCTCGGCCACTGCGGCCGGCATTCGTTCTCACATCGAACTATTGCAAGAATAAACCAACCAGTCACATTCGCAGCCGCAGTGGAGTAGTCGAGTGGCCTAAGGCGCCTCGCTGCGGAGGTTCGAGTCCTCCCTGGGGCATGAGTGTGTGTGTTGTCCTTAGGTTAGTTTACCTTAGTTTCAGCAGTTTGTAAGCTACGGACTGATGACTACGCAGTTTAGTCCGATAGATTTACAAACATTTGAACATTTTTTTCACATTCGTAGGTGCAGGTATTAACTGTACTTCAATGATTCGGACTGTACACATCTCTAAGCAATTGTTCCACTAAGTTTGCGGTTGCAGAGGGAGTATATATCTTCTCATCCTACTTTGACGCTCATATAAATGTTGAAGAGGCTCGTCAAAGGTATGCTAATCTGTTCCCTGCTAGGAATGCTCCTTCTGTAACGGCTTTTTGCAGCTTCTCGAACTGTTTGCTGAAACTGGAAGTGTTAAACTTAGAGAAAGAGTACGATGTTCTATTTGTTCCAGATATTGTCGTTTTTCAACAAATTACAACCATTTTATTTTTGCCTGTTAGATCAAATGAAACGAAATAAATGTGTCATACAAAAGTTACATATTCTTTCATGGAGAATCCAAATCTGCAATAAAATTGAGGTCAGTATTTAAGATTTCAAAGTTACTCCTCCACCTTCTCCGTCGGTGGTGCAAGAGGGGTCGAGATTTATGTTAATAGATGGGCCTCTTCGAGGTGAACAACTTGTATTACAACTTTTTTTTAAACGATTTGTAGTTTTCCAAATATTCCGAAAAATAGTTTTAAATGTTTCGCCCTGTATAAGTCCGAAAGAGCAGACACCATTTTTGATCCTGCAGCTGTTATCAATCCATACACAATCCCTGCTAGGAAAAACTAAAAAAGGTAAAGCATTCAACAATCCGAAGATTGGTTTGAACACCACAGTGCTTTACTAGGCATGATCCTGTTTGGAGGTGGTATGCCGTTGCCTTCCTCTGACCTTCGAACTGACTTACCCAGCCAGTTATAGGGAGCCCACTGCCAGAGGTGAAATAAGTGGAAAGTGACAGATAAAAATCCTAGGACCTGGCGGGGATCGAACCCGCCACCTTTGGATTTACGAGGCGCGTCCAGAAAGTAAGTTCCGTTTGGTAATAAAATGAAATTGTACACAGATACAGAAGAAATTTGTATTGCACAACATTCTACAACTCTTAAACTACTTTTCCACAGAATTGCCGAAATTTTGCAGGCATTGGTCATAGCGTGGCACCAGGTTTTGTATACCTTCTTCATAGAAATCTGCCGCCTGTGCCTTCAACTAGTTGGAAACAGTTTCTTTCTGCTCGTTTTCGTCGCTTACAGCATAACGGGTCAAAAACTCAAGTGCGCTACCCATCCGTTGTGTTTTGTGTTGCTCAGTGAGAATCTTTGGTACCCAACGTGAGCAAAGTTTACGGACTTTCAGTTGTTTGGTAACAATTTCATGCATCAGTGATCGTGAAATTTGGGGGAAGTCCATAGCGAGAGCACTAATTGTAAACCTACGGTTTTCCTGGATCTTGTCATCAATCGCGTGAACCAGTTCTTCTGTAACCAAAGGTGGACGCCCACTTCGTTCTTCATCGTGCACAATCACTATGCCCGCCATTGAACTGTCGGACCCATCTTCACACCATCGAATCACTCATCGCATTTTTTCCGTTAAAATCGCAAATTTGCCGATAAATTTCACTTGGTTTCACTTTCCTCACATTCAGAAACCGAATCACCGACCTGATTTCACAGGCGGCGGGATTTTCAATAACGCCGACATTTCAAACAAGCACAACAAAGCGTACGTAACTGACAGCGATCTCCAAATGGCACACGTTCTTCTCCTTGATACACATCGTCTACAGCGCATGTGCGAAACTGCAATCGCAGTGCTGCAGCGGAGATAAATTGAAACGGAACTTACTTTCTGGACGCACCTCGTATTTACATTTAATTGTATCAATGCCCACTAGCAGTTACTGTCGTAAATTCCTTTGTGTATGAATTCTCTGTGAGGTGCGTTCGTGTGAATTCAATCCCTGCTGTGTAGCACGGCCGCGAGGTCTAAGGCGTCATACTACGGACTGGCTAGCCGTCCCCGCAGAAGGTTCGAGTCTTCCCTATGGCGTGTGTGTGTGTCTGTGTTTTGTCGTTAGTGTAAGTTAGTTGAAGTAGTTTGTAAGTCTAGAGACTGATGACCATACGTTTAAAAATTTGGACCTTTTGGCTCACTTTAGGTTACGGTAGTAACACTAAAAGTGGGCCTTTGCGATCGTCTTTTGACAGCTCGAAATTTAAATGAAAATAACGGCTTAACCATTCATCTGACACGAAAATTGAATAACCTAATTGGTAGAGGGAAAAATTCTCTACAACTTCGCTCTATTATGTTTTTTCAAATCTTGCGTCGTTGCAGAGATATTTGCAAAAATAATGGCGTTTTGACAATATCTGTCTGTCTGTAACGTGTTTCCATTTTTTAGGTCGAACCGTTCAACCGATCGGCACCAAATTTTACAGACATAAATGTTGGCTACCAGAGACCAGAACCTCGATTTTTCAAATATTTCCGACAAGAAATACGTTAGTAATATCAAAGAAAGGTCGTTTGTAATGTAATTGTAATTGCATATAAACCGTTCATCTGACGCTAAAATTGAATAACCGAATTTGTAGAGGAGAAGAGTCTCTAAAGGTTTGTTCCCTTATGGTTTTTTTTTTTTCATATCTCGTATCGTTTGAGAGATATTTGCAAAAATAACAAAGTTTTGACGCCCTCCACTGAATTAACGAAAACCAGCCGTTCGCAGATGTCACGTGACATTCCTCGCCCCGAACTCTCTCTGGCATAAGCCATCTTGCTTTGCGTATGTGATGATTTTCTTATTTTAACTTACACGTTTTCATTCCAAAGCAATGGCGCACTGAAGAATTAACAAAAACACGTCGTTCTTCGTACGATAAATAATAATCTAGTGTCAAAAATGCCATATTAGCATCAGTTAATAACAGCCGTCAATAGTATGAAATTAAAGGACGCGGCTTTTAAGTGTTGGACGTAGCGTAATGCAGCCGGGCGCCGTGGCTCAGCGCGCCCGGTCAGAGGGCGAACGCCCTCTGTAATAAAAAAGCTGAGCCACCCCTTCAATAAACAACCACGAACGAACTGAACAAACGACCGCGAACCAAAGATCTGCCACACGAAAAAAAAAAAAAAAAAAAAAAAAAAAAAAAAAAAAGGGGGCAATGCGTTGGACTACGACACTGACGGTCAGTGGTTCAAAACCCGCCACTACCAAAAAACTTTTGGTTTTCTGAAAGGGTTTCATACATTCTTATTAATTAATTTTTTGTTTTTTACATTATTATTTTGGTCCAAAATGTTTGCTAAAACTTATAAAACTACAAATATAAACTGGGCCGTAAAACACGTACGATAAATGATAATCTAGTGTCTGCAAATGCCATATTAGCATCAGTTAATAACAGCCATCAATAGTATGAGATTTTATAGGAGGGGGCTTTTAAGTGTTGGACGTAGCGTAGTGGGCAATGAATTGGACTGGGACGCTGAAGGTCAGTGGTTCAAAACCTGCCCCTACCAAAAAAATTTTGTTTTCCCGAAAGGGTTTCAGACATTCTTGTTAATTAATTTTTTGTTGTTTACATTATTATTTTGGACCAAAATGTTTGCAAAAACTTATAAAACTACAAATCTAAAGTGGGCCGTAAAACACGTCAGTGCTATTTTTTCTGTAAATGAGGTATTTGGTGGGCTGGCTCCTGCACGAGCAGGCTGGTGTGGGCGACGGCGGTGGCGGCGGCGCTGGCGACGTCGGGCAGCCTGGTGTGGCTGGCGCTGCAGCAGCACAACTCGCGGCCCACGCTCATCGACATCGAGACGTCGCACTTCCCCGTCTGGAACTTCCCCTTCCCCGCCGTCACCATCTGCCCCACCAACAAGGTGCACGCCCAGCGCCTGCGAGACCTCCTCAGCGACTGGTGAGCCAAACTCTACTGAATTATATATGTTGTTGTGGTGTCGCACAAGTACAAAGTGCGCGCCACCTACTTTCGCCGCGCGCCGCCATGCATGCACGGCGCGGCGTTCTTCCGACGACAGCCACGAGCGCCCTCTGCGACAACGCCGCTCGTGGCCACCACTGAAGAACACTTCGCACTTCGGACTGAGATAGCAACGAGTTAGGACCTTCGTAATCCGATAGGCACGAGTGAAGACTTTGCTATTGTACAGGCACTAGGCAGGCCTCTAACAACTATGTATCAACATTCTGCAGTACTATGTAAAAGTTAAGTATTGTTACATTCTGTGCAATATATATCTTTCTAATTTACTCGAGTGTTTATAGTTTCTGGCTGCTCCCCTCCGTACCTGCACCAGCGTGTCGGTCTCGTTTCACTCGGCTACCGACACCTACGACGAGGCTGGGACACAAAAGCGGCGACGAAGTCGGGACACAAAAGTGGCGACGAGGATGGGATAGAACCTTGGACCAGCCCGCTTGCAGCAGCCAGACAGCAGCAGTCGGAGCACGCAAAAATTGCTCCCGCCCACCCACCCTTATTATAAGATTTTTGGGGGAAGATATTTTGTTACGTGTTTTGTGGACTTTTTTGTTGCAGAGCGTCCTCATTTATCTTGCATTTGTGTTTTGTACTAATTTACTTGTATACGCGGCGCCTAATCGGTCAGCATGGCCACTACCCCGAACCCAAACTTAATGGAAATTATTCAGTTACAGACGGCGCAAATTACCCAGCTTCTCCAGGCCGTGTCGCAGTTGACGACACAGGCTGCTAACCAACAACAACAGTCGTCACATCAGCAGCCCACACCTGCCGCCGCACCGCTTCCGACGTTCCGCCAGTACAACGAACGTGAGGAAGAATGGAGCGACTACTTCGCACAGTTTCAAGAACTCGTCGCGGCTCATCAAATTACAGGTCAGAGAGTGAAGAACCTTTTCTTATCGATTGTGGGCCCCCAGACTTTTGTGTTACTGCAAAAACTATTCCCGCACGCATCTCCTCGTGATGTAGACTTTGAACAAATTGTAGATGCACTGAATGCTCATTATGAGAGAAAAGTTCTTGTAGCCGCTGCACGATACCGATTTTTCAGACTGAAAAAATTACCTGAACAGTCACACCAAGAGTGGATCACCGAGTTGAAGGGCTTAACCCGCAAATGTAAATTTACTTGTTCTTGTGGACTTTCGTATAGTGATGTGATGTTGAGGGACGCAATTACGCAGAACATTCAGGACCCCAGAATTAGAGCAGCAATTCTGAAACAGTCTGACCCCTCCTTAGACAGTGTACTGCAGCTTATAGAAGCGCATGATACTTTTGACTTAGCTGATGTAGAAATGCAAAGCCATAGTGTAAATTCAGTGCGCCGTAACGGACGCTTTCCTAGCCGTAGTTCTCAGTATAGCACTTGTGATTCTTTAAATTCTACAGGCCGTGCTGAACAGACAGTGAACAGTAGCCAGTGTACAAGTGCGACGCAAAGGTCGCCCCGTCGTGTTAGAAACAGTAATTTGAATAACGGGCGCCAACGCTCATTTCAGAAAAATGTACGTAAATCTTGCCCCCAGTGTGTGTCTCGCCACAAGCGTGCTCATTGCCCTAGTCGCAACGCAACCTGTTATCAATGTGGCAAATCGGGACATGTGCAGTCTGTGTGTATGCAAATTCAAAACTCAAAGAACAGTAACGTTAGAAACAGTGCTTCGCAGAGTGCGAGAACAGTTCATTCTGTAAATGTTATAAGGGCTGTGGAATTGAACACTGCTTTCCTTGGATCTCAATTGCAAGAAAGTAGTTCTGCGCCTATGGCAAATCTATATAGTGCACCACGTAGCAAGCGCCGACGAGCGCGTAAAACAGTGCAACGGAAAAGGGTTCGGGACAAGCAAAATGACTATGAACAGTGCATTCCTGTAGTGAAAATAGTGCCTTCTGCAACTGCTCCTTGTAAAAGTGCCCAGTACTGTGTAGCTAGAGACAGTAGAATTGGTGTAGCTACTCAAAGTAATTTTAGTGCAGTAGCCTCGCATTGCGCGGACGCCGATCCGGCGGTAGTGTCATCTAGTGACAGTGTGGTTAATCCGCTGGGTGCCGAGTATGCGCCGCTTCCTACCGCACGCAACCCGCGCAAGCGCAGAAAACAATATGTATTAGACGTTGCCCACATTCGCGCACCTGTCGAGCGCCACAAGCAAAAACTTTATGTGAATCTTTCCCTTGAAAATAAGACTGTGCAATTTCAGCTTGACACTGGTTCCGCTGTTACCATAATAAATAGAGATACTTACGAACTTCTAGGTTCGCCAAAATTGTCGCCGTCACAGCAAGTGTTAACAGCGTACACAGGTCAAAATATTCCCGTGCTAGGAACGTGTAGCCTGCCCGCCTCTTTTCAAGGTGTAACAAAAACAGTTGCTTTTTGTAGTTCTTCAGGCCAAATCTACGCAGAATGGACTAGATGCTTTTGACTTGTTTGGTTTATCAATTCAAAGAGATGTGCTTCAAATTTCGTCAATAGTGCCTCAGGATAAAATCAATGCATTGTGTGACAAATATAGTGATCTGTTTTCGCCGGAACTAGGTTGTGCAAAAGACTTCGTGGCACATGTAACTTTAAAAGAATCTGCAGTTCCAAAATTTTGTAAAGCTAGACCAGTGCCTATCGCCTTGCGTGATACAGTTGCCGAGGAACTTAAACGTTGGCAAGATAGTGGTGTCATTTCTCCTGTTTCTGCGAGTCAGTGGGCCTCGCCTATAGTAATTATACCCAAGGCGTCAGGAAAACTTCGTCTCTGTGCGGACTTCAAATCAACAGTGAACAGTCAAACAATTGTCGACACCTATCCCCTGCCCAGACCTGACGAACTTATGGACAAATTAGGACAGTCTCGCTTCTTTTCCAAGATTGATTTAGCAGAGGCATACTTACAGATTCCGCTTGATGACGAATCAAAAAAGTTTTTCGTCATTAATACTCACATGGGCCTTTTTCAATTTCAACGCCTACCCTTTGGCAGTTCTTCCGCTCCCGCTATTTTTCAGCGTTTTTTGGAACAGCTGACAGTTTCTGTACCGTGTTGTTCGAACTATTTAGATGACATTGTGGTATCCGGACGTACAGTTGAAGAACATTTAGCAAACCTGGAGTGCCTTTTCAAAGTTTTGACTGCAGCAGGTCTACGTTGCAATAAAGCAAAGTGTTCGTTTTTTCAAACTGAAATAGAGTACCTAGGCCATGTGATTAATGCCCAAGGAATCCATCCCTTGCAGTCACATCTTCGAGCAATCAAAGACTTGCCTCCTCCTAAGAATGTGCATGAATTGCAAGCAGTAATGGGAAAGCTTAACTATTATTTCAGATTTATTCCCAATGCCTCTCAGATTGCAGCTCCACTGCATCACTTACGTAGGAAGAATGTTCCTTTTGTTTGGTCCAAAGATTGCCAGGTTGCCTTTGACAACTTAAAGTCTGCACTACTCAGTGATGCATGTTTGATTCCCTTTGACCCCCAGAAGCCTGTAGTGTTAGCAGTTGACGCCTCATCGTACGGTCTGGGCGCTGTAATCTCACATCGTATTGGATGTCACGATCGTCCTATTGCCTTTGCATCCAAGCTACTGACGCCGACGCAACAGAATTACAGTCAGATAGAAAAGGAGGCCTTAGCAATCATTTACGGCGTCACAAAGTTTCATCATTATCTCTATGGCAGAAAATTCTATTTGTTGACAGACCACAAGCCTCTCACGTCGTTGTTCTCACCCACAAAGCCGATTCCGCCACGTACGGCAGAAAAGCTTCAGAGATGGTCCTTGATATTGTCTAATTATCAGTATGAGATTTTGTACCGACCTACCACTAAACATGCTAACGCGGACACACTTTCCCGACTTCCGGTTGGCCAGGATGTGTCGTTTGATTCTTCAGAAATGGCATGTTGTCAGATAGACTCCAGAGATGCTTCCGCTGTCGCAGATTTCCCTTTGAACTCTCGTCGGGTTGCACAGGAAACGGCTGCGGATGCAGACTTAAGTGTGGTAGCACGTTTTGTTCGCTTTGGTTGGCCTGCCAGAGCCAAAGACATTGATCGGCCTCTGGTTCGACGTTATTTTGCACAACGTCATGCATTATCTTTAAGTCAGGGTGTACTGTTGTTGCATACCGACAACGACCAAGCAAGAGTGATTGTTCCTCGTTCCCTGCAACGAGAAGTGTTACGCCTCCTGCATCAAGGACATTGGGGCATTGTTAGGACAAAGCAACTGGCCAGACGTCATTGTACCTGGGTTGGTATGGACGCTCAGATAGAGGACATGACGTCACAGTGTACTGTTTGTGCGGAGCATCAGGCGGCTCCACCGCAACGTTTCTCAGACTGGCCACGCCCCAAGGGACCATGGCAACGTTTACATATTGACTTTGCCGGACCTTTCTGGAATACGCGCTGGTTAATTGTTGTAGACGCTTTCAGCAAGTTTCCTTTTGTGATTGCCATGAACTCAACGACAGCTTCTAGTACAATCAGTGCCTTAACATCAGTGTTTTGCATCGAAGGCTTGCCTGAAACTATCGTCAGTGACAATGGACCTCAGTTTGTTAGTGCGGAATTTCAACAGTTTTGTCGTGTGAATGGCATTCAGCATATCACCACCGCACCTTTTCACCCTCAGTCCAATGGTGAAGCAGAACGTTTCGTTCGAACATTCAAGTCTCACATGGAGAAGATGAAAGGTCAGCACTCCAGGCAGCAAGCTCTTCAAATTTTCCTGTCTACATATCGGTGCATGCCACGTGACGGCCCGTCTCCTGCCGAGCTGCTACACGGCCGCCGTCACCGCACTCTCCTTCACCTGCTGCAGCCTCCCACGCACCGAGTCGGTTCGTATGGCGCTACGCGTTTTCAGGTTTCCACGCCGGTGCTGTACAGGGTGTTTGCTGGAAACAAGAAGACATGGTTGCCGGGCACCATTCAACGCGTGCTTGGGCGCAATATGTTTGTTGTACGTTCTTCCACAGGGTCGGAGCTGCGGCGCCACGCAAACCAATTGCGCCTGCACAGACCGCGCGATCCTGTCTCCGGTTTCTTGATTCCAGACCCAGTTCACCGCCAGGGAGCACAACCACATCGTTCGTCCCCGGACTACGAGATCCCTATGGATGTCGACGTACATCCGACGCAGTCGTCGCCGCCGCTGTCGCCGCCGCAGATGACAGCGTCACCGAGAGGGACTCCGGGACCGTGCGGGCCCCCCCAGCTTGGGCCACGCACCTCAGAAGAAGATGACCTGCTCCCTCTGGGCGGGGGCGGGCGCCCTTCCCCAGGTTTCGGCGGGTTCCCTGGAGGATCGCAAGGCGGATGCCGGGGCGCGGACGGCGTCTCGATCCCGGCCTCCGCTACGACGCCCGTCCCACCAGTAACGCCCCCGCCCAGGCCCTCCTCCCAGTGCCGTCGCCGTGGCCCTCAGCCCTACGCCACGACGGCGCGGCGGTTTGGGGGGGAGGGGTGTGGTGTCGCACAAGTACAAAGTGCGCGCCACCTACTTTCGCCGCGCGCCGCCATGCATGCACGGCGCGGCGTTCTTCCGACGACAGCCACGAGCGCCCTCTGCGACAACGCCGCTCGTGGCCACCACTGAAGAACACTTCGCACTTCGGACTGAGATAGCAACGAGTTAGGACCTTCGTAATCCGATAGGCACGAGTGAAGACTTTGCTATTGTACAGGCACTAGGCAGGCCTCTAACAACTATGTATCAACATTCTGCAGTACTATGTAAAAGTTAAGTATTGTTACATTCTGTGCAATATATATCTTTCTAATTTACTCGAGTGTTTATAGTTTCTGGCTGCTCCCCTCCGTACCTGCACCAGCGTGTCGGTCTCGTTTCACTCGGCTACCGACACCTACGACGAGGCTGGGACACAAAAGCGGCGACGAAGTCGGGACACAAAAGTTGTTGTTATGGTCTTCAGTCCGGAGACTGGTTTGATGCAGCTCTCCACCCTACTCTATCCTGAGCAAGCCTTTTCATCTCCTCATAAGAACGACAACCCACATCCACTTGAATCTGCTTACTATACGAGTCTCTTGGTCTCCCTCTGCGATTTTTACCCCACACACTTCCCTCCAATGCTAAATTTACGATTCCTCGATGTCTAAGAATGTGTCCTACCAAGCGATCCCTTCTTTTAGTCAGGGTGTGCCAAAAATTCCTTTTCTCACCAATTCTGTTAAGTACCTCTTCATTAGTTATGCGATCTACCCACCTAATCTTCAGCATTCTTCTGTAGCACCACATTTCAAAAGCCTCTATCCTCTTCCTGTCCGCACTGCTTATCGTCCATGTTTCACTCCCGTACAAGGCAACACTCCACACAAATGCCTTCAAAAAAGACTTCCTTACACTTAAATTAATATTCGATGTTAGCAAATTTCTCTTTTTCAAAAATGCTTTTCTTCCCATTGCCATTCTGCATTTTATATCCTCTGTACTGCGACCATCGCATGTTATTTTACTACCCAAGTAACAAAACTCATCTACCACCTTCATTGTTTCGTTACCTAATCTAATTCCTTCAGCATCACCTGATTTTCTAAGACCGCATTCCATTATTTTTGTTTTGCTCTTGTTAATGTTCATTTTATACGCTCTCTTCAACACACTGTCCATTCCATTCAACTGCTCTTCCAGGTCCTTTGCTGTCTCTGACAGAATTACAATGTCATCAGCAAAACGCAATGTTTTTATTTCTTCCCCCTGAACTTTAATCCCTATTCCAAATTTTTCCTTGCTTTCCTTCACCGCCTGCTCGATGTACAAATTAAATAGCATAGGAGAAAGGCTACAACCCTGTCTTACTCCCTTCCCAACTGATGCTTCCCTTTCATTCCCTTCGAGTCTAATAACTGCGGTCTGGCTTTTGTACAAGTTGTAAATAACTCTCCTTTCCCTGTATTTTACCCCTGCTGATTTCAGAATTTGAAAGAGTGTATTCCAGTCAACATTGTCAAAAGCTTTCTCCAAATCTACAAAAGCTAAAAATGTAGGTTTGCCTTTCCTTAACCTATCTTCTAAGATAAGACGTAAAGTGAGTATTGCCTCCCGGGTTCCTACGTTCCTCCTGAATCCAAACTGATCTTCCCCGAGGTCAGCTTCTACCAGCTTTTCCATTCTCCTGTAGATAATTCGTGTTAAAATTTTGCAACCATGACTTATCAAACTTATGGTTCTGTAGTTTTCACACCTGTCTGCGCCTGATTTCTTTGGAATGGGGATTATTACATTTTTCTTAAAGTCTGAGGGTATTTCACCTGTCTCATGCATCCTACACACCAGTTCAAATAGTCTTGTCATGGCTGGCTCTCCCAGAGCCTTTAGTAGCTCTGAGGGTATGTCATCTGCTCCTGGGGCCTTGTTCCGACCTAGGTCTTTCAGGGCTCTGTCAAATTCATCTCTCAGTATAGTATCTCCTATTTCATCTTGATCTACTTCCTCTTCCCTTCCTACAACATCATCTCCAAGTTCATTTCCTTTGTAGAGCTGCTCTATGTACTCTTTCCACCTTTCAGCTATTCCTTCTTTGCTGAGAACTGGTTTTCCATCAGAGTCCTTGATATTCATAGAGCTGCCTTTCCTATCCCCAAATGTCTCTTTTATTTTCCTGTAGGCGGTATCTACTTTTCCCCTTCTTATACATTCTTCTACAGAGCCGCACTTGGCCTCCAGCCACTCCTGCTTAGCCATTTTGCACTTCTCATTTCTTAGTCGTCTGTACTCCATTTTGCCCGTTTCATTTATTGCATTTTTATATTTTCTCCTTTCATCAATTAAATTTAGTATTTCCTGTAATATCCAAGGATTTTTTGTAGGTCTTGCCTTTCTACCTATTTTGTCCTCTGCTGCCTTCACTATTTCATCTCTCAATGCTACCCATTCCTCTTCTACTGTTTTATTTCCCCCTGTTTCTGTCAATTGGTGCCTAAATCTCCCTCCGAATTTCTCCAGAACTTCAGGTTCCTTCAATTTATCTAAGTCTCATCTCCTTATTTTCCTACCTTTCTGCAGTTTTTTCAGTTTCAGCCTACAGTTCATGACTAACAAGTTATGGTCAGAGTCTATATCTGCCCCTGGGTATGTTTTACAGTTAATCACCTGGTTCCGGAATCTATGTTTTACCATTATAAAATCTATCTGATACCTTCCGGTGTCTCCTGGTCTCTTCCATGTATACAACCTCCTTTTGTGATTCTTAAACCATGTGTTTGTTATGATTAAATCATGTTCCGTGCAAAATTCTACCAGGCGACTTCCTCTTTCATTCCTTCTGCCCAGTCCATATTCACCTACTATTTTTCCTTCTCTTCCTTTTCTTACTACCGAATTCCAGTCTCCCATCACAATTAAGTTTTCCTCTCCTTTAACTGTCTGAATAATTTCCTTTAGCTCCTCATATATTTCTTCGATTTCCTCATCATCGGCAGAGCTAGTTGGCATATAAACCTGTACTACTGTTGTTGGTGTTGGCTTCGTATCTATCTTGACAATGATAATGCGATCACTGTGCTGCTCGTAGTAGTTTACCCGCATTCCTATCTTCTTATTCATTATCAGTCCTACTCCTGTGATACCCCCAACTGATTTTGTATTTATAATCCTGTACTCACCTGACCAGAAATCCTGTTCATCCTGCCACCGAACTTCACTAATACCCACTATATCTAACTTCAACCTATCCATTTCCCTTTTTAAATTTTCTAGCTTCCCTACCCGATTAAGGGATCTAAGATTCCACGCTCCGATCCGTAGAATGCCAGTATTATCTTTCTTGATGACAACATCCTCCTGAGTAGTCCCCGCCCGGAGATCCGAATGGGGGACTATTTTACCTCCGGAATATTTTACCCAAGAGGATGCCATCATCATATGTTCATACAGTAGAGCTGCATGTCCTCGGGAAATGTAACGGCTGTAGTTTCCCCTTGCTTTCAGCCGTTCGCAGTAACCTTGTGGCAAATCCACATTAGCTGATGTTACAAGGCCAGCTCAGTCAAT
The DNA here is from genome assembly GCA_026315105.1 of Locusta migratoria. NCBI lineage: Eukaryota > Metazoa > Arthropoda > Insecta > Orthoptera > Acrididae > Locusta > Locusta migratoria. Next base: position 332,332,673 of record CM048755.1, on the reverse strand, counting down.
CATCCAGACTGTTGCCCCTGTAACTACTGAAAAGGCTGCTGCCCCTCTTCAGGAACCACACGTTTGTCTGGCCTCTCCACAGATACACCTCCGCTGTGGTTGCACCTACGGTACGGCTATCTGCATCGTTGAGGCACGCAAGCCACCCCACCTCGGCAATGTCTGTGGTTCATGGGGGTGGGAATTATATATATTTAAAAAAAATTATATATATTTTTGACGAATTACAGCGTTCAAATGACTGAAATAAATCGCAATTTGCGATGTTATGGCTTCACTGTATTAGGTTTAGATGAAATACCAAACTGTGGCGAATGAAAACTTGTGCCCGGCCGGGATTCGAACCCGGGATCTCCTGCTTACTAGTCAGACGCGTTGACCACTCCGCCACCGAGGACACAGTGATCAGCCCGACTGCAGAGGATTTATCCCTGCACGTCTCCGGCCACACACAAATCTCCACTCACCACGCTGTCTCTTTCCTATACCACAGCCTATGTGAGCCTTTTCTGTTGATGGTGCTAATGGAGCGGTCTACTGCCTGTCGAATCTCTGGAACAGTTCTCAAGCGAATGGCACGAAGTGTTTCCTTCATCTACGGAATCAAATTAAAGTCACAAGGACTTACGTCGGGGAAGTATTGGTGGATGGTATAGTACTTCCCAGTTCCATTGACGGAACAGAGCAGCCACAGCTTGCGCTGTATGCACCCTCACATTGCCGTGCAAAATGATGGGTTGGTTGCGCAGAACCATCTGACGTCCATCACTGTCCACTAACGCGGCACAGTCTGCACTTCTTCAAAGACGCTAGGACGACCTTCCCGATGCACGTCTGCCACAGTTTACCTTCGTTGAAGGCTTTTACCCAACATGCCACTGTTCTGGAAGGCAATGCAGATTCCCCGTTCGCCTCTTGAACACCCTGATGTCACTATCATGCTGTACGACCCTCGGCCACCGCGGCCGGCTTCACGCAAAGTTGTGCAGAGTGTATATTAACATTAGAGCTCACACAAAAGTGCATTGAATCGTGAGATCAATTTCAGCACCTAAGGTAATGTAATGGAAAAGACAATTTCTATTCCATAAATATAGACCTTTGCATTAGCATATTTACTGTTTCTTTACTATAAAATTAGTGCATGTTTATCTTAAATAGTAGCAACTATTTATTCATAACCGATACAAAAGCGTTAGATATTTGCAGCTGTTATTGTCCTTCAAAGGAGTCACCAGCGTTGTGTAGAAACCGTTGCCAGCGACGTGGTAGTAGTAGTATAACGTTATTGGATCATTTCCGGACATTTTCCATTTAGACTGCCCCACAGATTTAAATCACAAATGCTAAGGTCCGGCCTACTCGATGGCCACCGTCATTTGCTGACAGTCCTTTCTTCTGTAACTCTTAAATGAATTCGTGAGGTTGATTCGCGCGAAGTGTGACAGGCATCTTTCCCGTTTGAAAAACAGTATACATATAGTACGTTTATGGGGATCAAGCGAACGTAAAATTCCTCAGAGATTTCCATATGCACAAGAATATTTACTGTTATTTTAAAAAATTCGACTTCCTGATACAGCACATCTCAATCCGACATTGTCACCGTGAAGAGCTTCCTCACTGTAGGTGTAGGGATTGTTTGCTGACCAGTGTCCTGGGTGTTCACATGTTTTATCAGATGGAGGTACATGGTGAGGGGAGCATCTCAAACATATTGCACGACTAGTTTAGCTTGGTGTCACACTAGACCACATTGTAACGTACATACAACAATGGCTGAACGAGAAACAAGGTCAGTGCTCGCAATGGAATATAAAGAAGCTGACTGTCAGCACCTGGGGAGCGAGCCCGCAAATCCTGAGGACCTGCGCACTTGCTCTTCGTGTATCAGCCGCCGAGTATGCCGCTCCTGTGTGGAACGCTTCAGCGCATGCTAAACAGATTTACAATGCGGTCAACGATACTGCCAGGATAATCTCGGGATGTCTGAAGCCAACCCCAGTACAAAAACTGTATCCGATTGTTGGACTAGCCCCACACAACGTCCGAAGGGCTATTGCTGCCGACAGCGAGACAACAAAGCCGCAGAATGACTACCGAAACTCGTTATATGGTCACCAGGCAGCAAGATCTCACCTCAAATACTGCAAGAGTTTCCTTGCTAGGACTCGGCCACTGGATGGAGCGATGCGCGAGGCCGTTCCCCGTCAGGAGTTCGAATCCCCCCCCCCCCTCGGGCATGGATGTTTCTGCTGTCTTTAGTATAAGGTCGTTCATAAGTAGTTTGTAAGTTTGGGGACTGATGACCTCGCAGTTAAGTGCCATAAGCTTTACAAACATTTGAACATTTGATTTTGAGCACCAGAGACATCTCGTCTTAACAGTTGCGTGAAGCCGGCCGCGGTGGCCGAGGGGACTGAGGCGCTTCAGTTACGGTCTGCACGGCCACTACGGTCGGGGGTTCGAATCCCCCCTCGGGCATGGATATTTGTGCCGTCCTTAGTCTTAGGTAGTTCATAAGTAGTTTGTAAGCTTAGGGATTGATGACCCCGTAGTTAAGTCCCATAAGTTCTACAAACATTTGAACATTTAGTTGCGTGAAAATGGAATCACATGTCAGTTCTAGTATAATATAGTTGTCCATTGAAAACCCGATTATCATCTGCATTTCTTCTTGGTGTTTGTAATATTTGGGTCCTGCAGCCTTAAATATGTCATTTAACGACATAATATAATTTTATGATTCCAAATCGCTGCGTAATATTTTTTTTTTTTTTTAACGATGGCCATTTCGGCTACAAAGCCGTCATCAGGTCAACTACAATTGTGTAATACAAAAGTCGTGAGATAATATAAAAGTCACAGGATACGATATTTACATAAATTTTGATTATACATACTTCCTGTAATGTGGTTTTCCATATAAGATCGTTGCCATGTTACCACTATGGTACAGTTATAATAAATTGCTGTAGCTGTCATTTGGTATTGTATGTCAACGATATTTTATGGTTACAATAGCTTGTTTATATTTATACCAACGACATATTAAACAGTTCAAAGTGTGTATTAAATTTTGTCTCTGATTATGATGGACAACGATATTGCATGCCTCCAACTGTTTGTTTACCAACGGTATACTGTTACGCCTCGAAAAAGAAACAGTTCTCGTAATTGATGAACAAACAGGTCTAAGACATGAAAGTTTCCTTGAAAATTTTATTGAAATATTCAAAGCGAAACCCGGTTAATAACAACAAATTTTTAACCCATGTTACACCAAAGAGCACCTTCTAAATTATTTTCGTATATCGTTGGTAAACAAACCGTTGGAGGCATACAATATCGTTGCCTATCATAATCAGAGACAAAATTTAATACACATTTTGAACATTTTAATATATAGTTTGTATAAATATAAACAAGTTATTGAAACCATAAAATATCGTTGACACACACCAGTAAATGGCAGCTGCAGCATGACAACGATCTTATATGGAAAACCACACTACAGGAAGTATGTATAATCAAACTTTATGTAAATATCCTATCCTGTGACTTTTATATTATCTCACGACTTTATTATTTCACAATTGCAGTTAACCTGATGAGGGCTTTGTAGCCGAAATGGCCACCGTTAAATAAATATAAAATATTACGCACCGATTTGGAATCATTAAAAATTATATTATGTCTTCTTCGTGTAGCAATTTTAATAGCCAGTAGTGTATAATCACAAGTTTATATCATTTATGTACACGTAGAAAGTGAATAGACATACATTACATTTCACCCGACCATGCCTTTTTTGCCAGGGATTGTTGATTCAGTTGTAATATAGGAATGTGTGATGTGAAACTTCCACGGAAGAGCTGTGACTGTGCCAGGCGGCTCCCGAACGGCAGTAGCCGGCAGCAGCTGTGGCAGGACGCGGCCTACGTGCCCGCGCTGCTGGGCACGCACACCAACTCGCCCGCTGCGCTCGCCAGGCTCGCCGCCGCCCTCTCCGCCAACAACCTCACCGTCGACCTCTTCATGCGACAGGTGCCACTCTGCCCTTCTCCATTCTGAAATACTCCTAAGACAACTTTCAATCTGACCTTAAAAAATGTTCAAATGTTTAAGTTATGAGACCTAACTGCAGTGGTCATCGGTCCCTAAACTTACAAGCTGCTTATCCTAACATATCCTAAGAACAACCACACACACACACACACACACACACACACACACACACATGCCCAAGGAAGGACTCGAAACTCCGACAGTATCGTCCGCGCGAACCACAGCAAGGTGACTTAGTGCGCACAGCTATCCCGCCATGACAAGCTGGTTCTCCACATGATTACACATAACCACTACTACTACTATTCAAGGGCCGCTATACTACAATGCGCAAGGCCGTTTCCCGTCGGGGGTTCAAATCCCCCCTCGGGCATGGAAGTTTGTGCTACCTTTAGTATAAGGTAGTTCATAAGTAGTTTGTAAGTTTGGGGACTGCTGACCCTGTAGTTAAGTCCCATAAGCTTTACAAACATTTGAACTATTCAAGGGCATCGTCAGACAGCAGGCAAGGAATGGAAGGGGAGATTTAAAAGTCAGTCAGGTCCTCATACTGGCCAAAAGAGTGGGGGATGGGGGCGAGCTGGTGCCTGTGGAAATTGAGTCAATCAATTTGCTGTCAAAGTGGTGTAGTCTCTCAGATGGGTCAGAAGGGGAGAGGATGTGTAGGGGGCAGGTTGTTTGGGGGGAGGATGTGTGGGGGAAGGATGTGTGGGGGAAGGATGCATGGGGGAAGGAAGTGTGGGGGGAAGGATATGTGCAGGGAGGATGTGTGGGGGGAGGATGTGTGGGGGAAGGATGTGTGGGGGAAGGATGTGTGGGGGAAGGATGTGTGGGGGAAGGATGTGTGAGGGGAAGATGTCTGGGGAAGGATGTGTGGGGGAAGGATGTGTGGGGGAAGGATGTGTGGGGGAAGGATGTGTGGGGGAAGGATGTGTGGGGCAGGATGTGTGGTGAAGGATGTGTGGTGAAGGATGTGTGGTGAAGGATGTGTGGTGAAGGATGTATGGTGAAGGATATGTTAGGGAAAGATGTGTGGGTGAAGGAAGTGTGGGTGAAGGATGTGTGGGGAAGGATGTGTGGGGAAGGATGTGTGGGGGAAGGATGTATGGGGAAGGATGTGTCAAGGAAGGATGTGTTGGAGTAGTATGTGTGGGGGAAGGATGTGTGGGGGACAGATGTGTGGGGGCAGGAAATGTGGGGGAAGGATGTGTGGGGGAAGGATGTGTGGGGGAAGGATGTGTAGGGGAACGATGTGTAGGGGAAGGATGTGTCGGGGAAGGATGTGTCGGGGAAGGATGTGTCGGGGAAGGATGTGTCAGGGAAGGATGTGTCAGGGAAGGATATGTGGGGGAAGGATATGTGGGGGAAGGATATGTGGGGGGAGGAGGTTGGGGAAATAAATTGGGGAGGGGATCAGAGGGAGATGAGGAAACAGTTGATGGAATCATTGTGCCAATCCCTCCAGGCCAGAACGCAGAGGAGGTGGGGTAAAGAGATGACTGGAGGATGGCTGTGGCTAACAGAAAATTGAATTACCCCTAATTAGACCCTGTTGTCTAGAGTCGCAGGTGTAGGGAATAGAAGGATTAGCGGAGACCTGAAGATTGAACCTGTTTTCCATCCTTGCCCCTTCATTACACATTCCGCTGTGAATTCATAAACAGATTCATGACCGACAGTCACCTGCAGGGAGAACAAAACTACGAGGGCTTACTAGAAATGAATGCCGCCAGTTTTTTTAAGTGGAGGTATTAGGCTTATGTTATGCACATTACTCCGTTGATTTTCTGATTTTCCCGCTCCGCTCAGTGAAGTGTGGTAGTGGTTAACACACTGACCTCGCATTCGGAAGGATGGTGATCAAATCAATCTCCACCACCAAGATTTAGTGTTTCCATGATTTCCTAAATTGCTCCAGGAAAATGCTGGAACTGTTCTTTTCAAAGTTCACGGCCGATTTCCTACCTGATCCTAAGCCAAATCCATAAGAGCTTGTGCTGCGCCTCTAATGACCACTCTGCCGACGGGACGTTAAAACCCAATCTTTCTTGCTTCTTCTTTTCTCTTCGTTTACGCAATTTACAACCCTCTGACGTCAGAGGACTCCAAATGTTCAGATATTTGTAAATCTATCGGACCAAACTGCGTGGTCATCAGTCCGTAGCTTACAAACTACTTAAACCTAGGTAAACTAACCTAAGGACAACACACACAGCCATGCCCCAGAGAGGACTCGAACCTCCACGGCGAGCAACCGCGCGCTCCGCAGCGAGACGCTTTAGACCGCTCGGCTACTCCACCGCGACAGAGGACTCCCATCTGTAGAGTGTTACATGACTGTGTATAAGTATGCCAGTGTGTGAGAAATTTGAAAGAACGAATTGAAAGAGTATGACAATGCCAGACCACACACGAGCGCCGTGATATCTGCAAACACCTTGGGTTCACTGTCATCCATGGTCCTCCAGCTTACTTTCATCTTTTTCCAAAACTTCAAGAACACTTTCGTGGATTTTACTTACAGAAAGTTATGAAGCATCACATGCAGATCTGACGTCATTGCGTCAACAAAGTCAAATATTCGGAAGTGATGGGATTAAAAAACTGCTCTCCCGTTTGGAGAACTGCCACTTCGTTGCCAGGGTGACAATGTTGAGAAATAAATGTGCGTAAATGAAGAATAAAGATATAGAATGTTAATCAAGTATGTTTTTATTAAAAAATAAGAATTTTCATATAGAATATCCGGAGACATTACGTTTCAGCACGACCTCGCAGCAATAGCTTACACTCTTCGAAAAGAACATGTGTTTCTAGTAACCAAATTGTCCACTGGACATTAAACCCTAATGTTCCTTACTTCTTCCTTTACCAAAAGAACATCTTACCTCTGCAAGTGACCTTAACAACTCTGCATATTGAGAGCTTTCTTTTTGAGATTCACATGAATATATTCGTCTGCCCTCCGTAACTCAGTGGACAGCGTCACTGACTAGCACCCAGGGGGCCCAGCTTTGATTCTCGTCTGGGGACACAAGTCACACACTTGGCGTGAAATCGAAAGACTTGCAACAAAGGATCCCAGCTACCCCAGACGGGCTCTTCCGGCCAACACTGAGACACTACTATTTTATGCTACTTTCTCACTCAATATGCTGACGACTGACGTGATTTTTTTGTAGCGATGTTGTTCAAAAACAATGACCATGTAATTAGTTCTTAGTTATAAAATGCTAACGATTTTGCTGCTTATGGTAGCATCATATGGTTTTATAATTATTATCACGCGCTGTGTCTAATATTCAGTTACAATATATTCAACCGTAATCTTTGTTAATGAATACGAATTTACTCATGCCTCTTCTTAATTATTGTCAAAGTCCTCTATATAGAGTGCAACGTTTCAAGCAGTGTGAGGGCTAAGATGTGTGTGTGATGTTTCAGGTAGCGCCGCAGTGCGAGAAGGTGGTGGTCAAGTGCCAGTTCAAAGGCCTGCAGCGGCACTGCCAGAAGCTCTTCAAGACCGTCCTCACCGAATTTGGGGTCTGCTGCAGCTTCAACAACAGGGCCGCCCGTCCCTCTGCAGAACAAAGGTTCCATACTTGTTTTCCTCACCTCAGTATAATGACAGTCCACCACAAGTCGTAACCTATCCGGTACGGTGGCTCCGAGTGTTTCTGTCGTTAGACTGGCATCCATCTGTAATGAAATAACCTGAACGAAGCTCTCAGCGATGAATTTTATAGATGTCGTGCGACGCCCGCTCCGAAGCACTGCTTCTAGATCATCGTTTACCTCGTTCGATTACTGTCTATTCGTAGATTTTATCACTCAGGGACTGAATGTGGTTTTTTCTTATCTTTGCTTCACATCGCTCCATTGTATGCGGTGCATTCAAGTTCTAAGGCCTCCGATTTTTTTTTTCTCCGGACTGGAAAGAGATAGAAACATGCGCATTGTTTTAAATTGAGGCCGCGTTCATTGTCAATACGTCCCAGAGATGGCAGAATCGTACGTCAGATGGAATTTTACCGCCAGCGGCGAGAATGAGAACTGTTTTAGATACTTAAAATGGCGACGTTTTCCTTACTTGAACAGAGTGCAATCATTAGTTTTCTGAATTTGCGTGGTGTGACACCAATTGAAATTCATCGACAGTTGAATGAGACATGTGGTGATGGAGTTATGGATGTGTCGAAAGTGCGTTCGTGGGTGCGACAGTTTAATGAACGCAGAACATCGTGTGACAACAAACCGAAACAACCTCGGGCTCGCACAAGCCGCTCTGTTTTGGGGGATCGCCGAATGACTGTTGAACAGATCGCCTCCAGAGTTGGCATTTCTGTGGGTTCTGTGCACACAATCCTGCATGACGATCTGAAAATGCGAAAAGTGTCATCCAGGTGGGTGCCACGAATGCTGACGGACGACCACAAGGCTGCCCGTGTGGCATGTTGCCAAGTAATGTTGACGCGCAACGACAGCACGAATGGGACTTTCTTTTCGTCGGTTGTGACAATGGATGAGACGTAGGTGGCATTTTACAATCCAGAAACAAAGCGCCAGTCAGCTCAATGGAAGCACACAGATTCACCGCCACCAAAAAAATGTCGGGTAACCGCCAGAGCTGAAAAAATGATAGTGTCCATGTTCTGGGACAGCGAGGGCGTAATCCTTACCCATTGCGTTCCAAAGGGCACTACGGTAACAGGTGCATCCTACGAAAATGTTTTGAAGAACAAATTCCTTCCTGCACTGCAACAAAAACGTCCGGGAAGGGCTGCGTGTGTGCTGTTTCACTAAGACAACGCACCCGCACATCGAGCTAACGTTACGCAACAGTTTCTTCGTGATAACAACTTTGAAGTGATTCCTCATGCTCCCTACTCACCTGACCTGGCTCCTAGTGACTTTTGGCTTTTTCCATCAATGAAAGGCACTCTCCGTGGCCGCACATTCACCAGCCGTGCTGCTATTGCCTCAGCGATTTTCCAGTGGTCAAAACAGACTCCTAAAGAAGCCTTCGCCACTGCCATGGAATCATGGCGTCAGCATTGTGAAAAATGTGTACGTCTGCAGGGCGATTACGTCGAGAAGTAACGCCAGTTTAATCGATTTCGGGTGAGTAGTTAATGAGAAAAAAATCGGAGGCCTTGGAACTTGAATGCACCTCGTAAGTTACATAAAATGACAGTTGGTCTTGGACTGTACAAATAACTAATTTTTACTGATTACTGTCCTTTCGTACTACGTGGACACGGACAAACGAGAACAGATAAAATATGTTTTGTAGCTATTGTTCTGCCGAATCACGAACTACATCGTTCATATAAACTGCTTCGCTTCCTGAGCCAGTTTTACTCGGTAATTAAAAGTAAAAGAGTGTATGTTCATATCTATTAAAACTAAGCTTTGCTGCAAGTCTTGTACTCGTTCCACTGTTGTGGAAACTACGAATGTAGCTTTGTTGACGTGTCACGCTGATTATTGTTTACCCAATCTGTTGAAAAGCAATCTATAAAGCTATTTGGATTTGTGCGTTGTCTCTTCTTTCGGACATGTCTGTTCTTTCGACCTCGTGCGGAAATCCGAAATGGTGAGAACAAGAGGACATGGGCGCTACAAGCGTTGTGTGCGATTCGTGGGAATCTGAGACTGACGTAAAGCAAGAGCGAAAGGTTGCCAGCGTGGTAGCTCAGCGGGTTCGGAGAGGGAGCTGACCGTCCTCTGAATCAGAAAAAAGAGCCGAAGAACAAATCAATCAACATGGAAGAAAAAAGATCCCTAGTCCGCAAAGAACGAATCTAACCGCTGGACCGAATAGGGAGACCCGGGATGTGAATCCTAGCACGGCTCAAATTTTCACTCATTGTAAATCCTCTGAATATCTTCTTTGTCTTTCTTTAATGTAACCTGTCGAAAATCCAAAACAGGCGAAAATTACTTACGACTGGGCTGCACCAGAGTCGTTCTCATATTTACAAATGAATCACAGTTTCTTAAAATTCTCCCACAAATCGAAATCTTCCCAACAATTCCGCCATACTCGTTCCATTTCATTTGCATCGTTACTCCTGGATATTTAATCGATTTGACTGTGCCAAACAACACAAATTATACTGTATTCATATATTAAGGAGTTTTTTTTTATTAATACCCAGTAACTTAAGTTTTTCTATAATAATCTCCAGCTGCCATTTATCACACTAACTAGAAATGTTATCTAAGTTATGTTTAACTCTCCCACAGTCAGTCAACGACGACACTTTCCCGTACAGCACAGTATCATCAGTAAACAGCCGCATATTGCTGGTCACCGTCTGCATCAGATCATTTGTTTGTCCGTCTCCCTACTATTGCCTGTAGAGTCTGCGGTCTGTAGTCACAAGCGCTCGTGATACAGGGCTCTTAAAATGTTGACTGCACGTGCTCCACAACTTCAACGTTCATTGTGGCGCCTGTAAGAGCACAAGCAGGACCTAGATTTCCCTCTTCTCTTCCCTGAACCTCTGTATCCTGTTTCTGCGTCTCTCGCGCTCTTTATTCTAGACCCCCACATAACATTAGTTTTCTGTTTTTCTTCTTAGAAACAACGTGGACAACCTAAACGAAGTGGTCAGGATGAGTGCCTGCGGTCGCCAGATGGGCTTGTCCTTGCTGATCAAAGACGAACGCAATGAGTATGTTACCACCACGGAGGCATCTCATGGTGTTAAGGTAAGCGGTTACTCTAACAGACTTACTGTTTACTACCTAAGTATCTGTGTTCGGGAAATATATATTACTGTTTCAAGTTGAGCTGCAACACTGTACACGGTGAGTTACTAACTATTGACACCAAGAATAACTCCGGAAGTATGATAGGAGCTGAAAAGTTTGTTGGACAAAAGTTTCATGGGACAACGAGGGTCAGAATATGACGTTGGTTTTTTCTTGATAGGTGGGGTCGCTTCAGAGATATAATGTTCAACTTTTTTATGCTATGCTACAGTTTGGTACTTATTTTCTGATAGCGGATATCGAGGTTTTTTAAGGTCAACGAAGGCCAAAAAGGTGGCATGAACGTCAACTTACAGAAGGTGTTCGAAGTGATGACCATTGGTATCAATGCAGTGCTGTAAACTTCTTGTCATGGATTCAGTGGTATTCCGTAACACTTTGGCTCTTATCGAAGCACATGCTCTGACAATTCTCTCACGTATATCGTGCAAATAGTAAATATTCGCCGAATACGGCGTACCCATCTAACGTACCGTTGACATGTAAACTCCATTGGACGGTTGCGCAGTACAACACTAGTACGGACGGTAAGACCAGTATCGTCGAAGCAAGCGTATGTGAATGATGAATTCCTTCGAAGAACGGGTCGATATGCTTCACATTCACCTTCACATCTCTGAACTAGCAACAAAATCCGTCGTCTGTTCCACAAACTTTTCAGCTCCTATCATACTTTCGCAGTTATTGTAGGTGGCAATAGGTAGTGACTCATCCTGTATATTGTCGCTGAGAACTGTAAATACAGTGTTAACAAAACTGAGCTGATCCCCATGGCATCGACACGAAATAAAATTTTTATTTGCAAAATCATGCAATATTTTAAGACGTTTTTTTTAAGTATAAATGACGTAAATTCACCCACCAAGGTTTTTTTTCCACATAAAGTCTAATATCAGGAGCTACTGCAGGGACTTTAGCACATTTTTCAGAGATAGACTGAATGTCGAGGAAGACAAGAAAAGACGCACCGCGAAGGAACTATGCAAATTGCTCACAAATTGAAATTCCAGAAGAGTAAAGATTTGGAGTAACCGGTAAATCCCTCGCCGTTTGGATATAAATTAGGCCACTATTCAATTATGTTGGTCGCAAAAATGTGAACCATGACCGAACACAACTTGAAAAAGGAAGCGGTCGTCCTAGAGATGTTCAGATGTTTGTTACGCTTATGGGACTTAACTGCGGGAGTCATCAGTCCCTAAACTTACAAACTACTTATGAACTACCTTATACTAAAGACAACATAAACATCCATGTACGAGGGAGGATTCGAACCCCTGACGGAGAACGGCTTCTCCGATCGGAGCGTAGTGCCTCAATGCACTCGGCCACTCGCCGCGGCGGTCGTCTTAGAGAAGACCAAGTTTCCGTCAGAGAACCACTCAGAAGTACGGAGGATTCATCATTATTACCGATGAAACGTGCAATTGGTGCTTCAATGAGCACAAGGACCATTAATAGACGGCTCACAGTAAACAGGCTGAGCCCACTTTGATCACTGTACCTTGTACCATTCACCTCTGTACAGCAACAAGCCATTCAGACAGGAATGTCTATGACTGAAGTTGATTTGTCTTCAATGATGAGACCGATTGGGAGGTGAGACCCGATGAGCAGCGAAGACTTGTCTGGACACGCCCCATACCTCAGTATCACCCGTCATACCAATCGTCAAGCACCAGTGATGGTTTGGAGTGCCATTTCATTTCATAACAAGACCTCTTTGATTGTAATCCGCTGTACCCTTATATCGGAGAGTTGCATATACGATATTCTAAGCCAAGTATTGATAATATTAACAGTAAGCCATCCTAAGATTACGTTTCATAATGCCCATGCGGACACTGCCAGTGCTTATACTGCTTGTCTTCGTACTTGCCACACTAACCTTGGCCATCAAGGTGCCCAGATCTATTACTAATTGAGAACAATTGGAACATTAGGCTCAGGGTCCTTGATCAAGACCGAAATTTTGAAGTTTTAACGCTTTAATTGGACAGTTGAGGGGCCTAGTGAGAGAGGAAGCTATGTCATTCTGAGGAGAAATGGAGATAAATAGAGTTTTCTAAAGCGCTATATTAAGCCATTATTTATACAATAAAGGGGTCACTTTTTTGGTCTTAACTTACTGTTATGCAAAAGGGAAAAATATCAGTTTTAATGTAAATAGCACTGATTATGACATGGTAGGCTTTAATTAACTATAGATCCCACTTATTTCAAAACACCGTGAAAATAACACCATCTGTCAGAATGCTGTCGAAATGCAACAGAATGTTTTTGGCGAAGGGGGAAATGTATGGCAGAAGAAAAATAAATAATAGCAATAGATGGAGCTGTAAGCACTATAATTTAATTCTTTCATGCCCGAATTATAAATAGTCTGAGAATTGACACCGGAAGGATAGGCAACCATCGCTGCCCAACATCCCCGCTGGTTAGCTACTCATAGAGGAAAAGGTGGTATTATGGGCTATCACTTTATTTTTGAACCATAAATTCCAAAATTGTCAGTGAAATTTGCTGAAAACGTCAAAAAATAATCTTTATGATGTTATAAAAAAGCCAAACACGTATGTTTTAGTTTAAATCATTATGCAACTTTAATATGGAAACATGTTTACAAAATTGACATATTGTGAAAAAATGTAAATGTGGTGGTAATATGGGCTACCCTATAAAAGCACAAAAAAAGTCAATATTATTTCCAGTGGATTTTTTAGAGTAATTGGAAAATAGCAAACCCTTTATACTGGGACATGTTTATCATAAGTTGTTCATTTAGGGTTGGCAGAAATCACAAATATAATGTTCCGTTTCACAGCCAGCACACTCGTTGTGCGCCCACATCTCGCACATTAGCCACTGGATCCATAGCTCTCCTTCACTGTCTTGGGAATATAGCTCCTCACAAAAAAGGCTGGTGGCATCGTCATCTCCACCAACACTGGGCTCTAGAACTGACTCCCCAGAATCTATCGATCCCTCCTCTGAACTCTCGGATGATGATTGTAGGCCGATGGTCAATTTTCGCTTCACTGATGGAGTTTTGCTTTTTATTCCTTGTTTCTTTCTTTTGTCAACACATGGCTCACATCTCACATTCTTCGTATTCCCTGTTACATCGTCACTTTCGATCTTCCTTTTTCTTTTTTTTTTTTTGTCCACTTTTCCCTCTATTTTTTTATTTTCCTTTTTTTATCAGCTTCCTTCTCTTCGTGCTTTTTTGAGCTTCTTCCAAATATATTTTGTAGAGTGATGCTGTAATTACAGCTGCCTTTTCTGGCTTAGGTCCTTTGTTTGTTCTTTTTCTTATTTTTTGGCACAGGCAAAATGTCCTTTGGTGAAGTCTTAATTTTTCATATTGGAACGTGGGACGCACTGCTTGGGCTATCTGTTAGGTCTTTGGCACATGGTGTGGACCAGTAGAGGACTTGGGCAAGCCTTCTGTGTTATCAGGCTGAAACAGAAAACCACACAGAATTTGTAGGGGTTGTAATATGGGCTACTGTAGTGGGTAGCCCATATAACCACCACAGCGATTCTCCATATTACCACCCTAGCCCTCTTGGAAAGTAAAACGTCGCTATCCGTTATAAACAAACTTTAATAAACTAATTAAAAATGTTCGGCCTCTGTTGCAACAGAGACTGAACATTTTTAATTATTCAACACTGTTGCTGCACCAGCCGCCGCCATCACCATCACGGAATGGAATGAAATGTTCAATAAACTAACTTCGTGAGCATTAGAGAGCTAAATATTTATATAATATGTAGTTAAGAAGTTAACACCTAACTACGCATTGGCAGTATGTATAATATAACTGTAAATTAACTGTAAGGAGGGTGGACAAGTGGAGTGCAGGGAGGATACAGTGGTAATGGCACGGCAACAGGTCGGGATCGGTGGGGAGAAGATGGACAAGGAGGTCATAGAGGATGGGGGGGTAGGAAGTTACACAGAAGGCGAGACGAAATGTGTGGCGTTCCAGGATCTCTAGGGACTTGTAGAAGGTTGGGGGTGGGGGGGAAGAGGACAGAGATCCAGGCAGGATGGAAGACAAAGGGGATGGGGTGGATATGGGATTTGTAGGTATAGATGATGGTGACAGGGTTCAGGCCCCAAGTTCGGCCAACAAGGAGTTTGAGGAGGCAGAATCGGGTGGGGGCGTTTTCTTGGATGTTACGTAGGTGGGGGTCCTGGAGAGGGTGCGATCTATGGTAAGGCCCAGGTACTTAACGATGGGAGTGCACAGACAGGATGGTTATGGACGGTGAGGTAGAAATCACGGGGCGGAAGGAAGGATTAGTGAGACCAATGGTGATCGCCTGGGTTTTGGTAGGATTTACAGATAGAAGCCACTGGTTGCACCAAGTGGTGAAAAGGTCAAGGTGTTCTTGGAGAAGGCAGTTGGAAAAGGCCAGGATGGAAGCTAAGGCAAAGAAAGCAGTGTCATTTGCATATTGGAAGACGTGTACAGGAGGGGCAGGTTTAGGCATATATGTGGTATACAGGAGATAAACGAGGGGAGAAAGGGGCGAGGTTGGGACAGGAGGTCTGGAAATGGGCGCCTTGGCATTCAGGACAAACAGGGGGAAGCGGCAGTGGTGGTCATTGTAAGTGAGGCAGTGGGAACAGCATTAAGATTGGGGAGGAGCACAAGAGGGTTCAACTGGGTGCAGGTAGTTGTAGATGAGGGCCCCATTGTGGAGGAGGTGGTCGATGGAGGACGCGTCTTCTGTGAAGACACGCATTAGATAGGTAGGGCCCATCGCATTAACAATGCGACTGGCGGAACGGACGTTGAGGCGAGGATCCTGCCGCAGTTCCTCCAGCACCTCAACCTAAGTGATCCCTGGGTTTAGTTTGGTGATCACGGCGGTGAGCGTGGGGTGGGGGAGGGGCAGTGAGGTGGAGGGATTTGGCGGCAGGAGGTGGGTGGAGGAAGAGGGGCGAGGGAGGCACGGGGGCCAAAATGAACACGGGGGATCTTGTGGAGGAGGAGAGAGTGTGCACTTCAATGTGTCTTGCAGAGTATTTATGCAGATGTAGATTACAGAGCAAAATGACTTTGTACGTGAGCAGCCCTTGCCGTTTGCTGTTGGTGTACTTGCATAGGCTATGGAGTGGCTCACAGTAATGGTGATGTATTGGCATTTATTGGTGGCACTGTCTGCACACGATCGAGGCGGCCGCCGTGCAATCCATCGACATTCATTTCTTTCAGCAGCGGCCGCAAGACGTCGCCAGGCGTCAATCACCTGCCCGCGAGGCCGCAGTATATAACGCGCGCACTGCCGCAGGCAGTTAGGATTTTGAAACAGAGGTATCCATCACCTTGCCTACTGAGGGCACAGCCTCGAATTTTTTAGGGGTAAGTGACGACGCACGATTCGCGTCGCTAGACGTCGCGCTGCACGATTCGAAAGTGGCATATTGAAATTTCAATCTGATTGGTTGTTAAGACGTTTCAAATGGTCAAATGTTTGTAAATCTTATGGGACTCAACTACGGGGTCATCAGTCCCTAAACTTACAAACTACTTATGAACTACTTACGAACTAGGACGGCACAAATATCCATGCCCGAGGGGGGATTCGAACCCCCGACCTAGTGGCCGTGCAGACCGTGACTGAAGCGTCTCAGTCCCCTCGGCCACCGCGGCCCGCTGAGTGTAATAGCATACAGGATGACTTAGACAAAATTTCTAGTTGGTGAGAAGAATGGCAGCTAGCTCTCAATGCAGAAAAATGTTAGGTGATGCGAATGAGTAGGAAAAACAATTCCATAATGTTCGAATGCAGCATTAGTAGTGAGCATCTTGATACTGTCACGTCGTTCAAATATCTAGGCGTAACATGGCAGAGCGATATGAAATGGTACGAATATGTAAGGGCAGTTGTGAGTAAGGCGGACAGCCGACTTCGGTTTATTGGGAGAATTTTGGGAAGATGAACTTAACCTGTAAAGGAGTCCGCGTATAAAACGCTTGTACGATCACGTCTTGAGTATTGCTCAAGTGTTTGGGACCCGCAGCAGATCAGTTTAAAGAATGACATAGAAGCAGTTCAGAGACGAGCAGCTAGATTTGTTACCGGTAGGTTCGACCAATGCGAGAGAGTCACGGAAATGCTCCGGCAACTCAATTGGGGATCGCTGGAGGAAAGACGACGTTCTTTTCGTGAATTGCTGTTGAGTAAATTTAGAGGGCCGGAATTTGAAGCTGAGTGTAGTACGATCTTGCTGCCACCTACTTACATTTCGCGTAGTGATCACAAAGACAAGATAAGAGAAATTAGGGCTCGTACGAAGGCATATAGGAATCTTTTTCCTTGTTCGATTTGGGAGTGGAATAGGAAAGGAATTGCCTAGTAGTGGTACAGTGTACCCTCCGCCATGCATGTTATGGTGGATTTCGGAATATGTATGTAGATGTAGAAGTTGTGAGGACGCACCGTGAGTCGTTTCGGGATAGTTCAGTGGTAGAGCGCTGGACCGCGTAAGGCAAAGGTCCCAGGTTCGTGTCCCGGTTGCGGCACACAATTTTAATCTGCCAGGAAGTTTCATATCAGCGCACACTCAGCTGCAGATTGATACGAGGCGCGTCCAGAAAGTAAGTTCCGTTTGGTAATAAAATGAAACTGTACACAGATACAGAGGAAATTTTAATTGCAAAAAATTCTACAACTCTTAAACTACTTTTCCACATAACTTCCGAAATTTTGCAGGCATTTGTCATAGCGTGGCACCAGGTTTTGTATACCTTCTTCATAGAAATCTGCCGCCTGTGTCTTCAACCAGTTGGAAACAGTGTCTTTCAGCTCGTCGTCATTGGTGAAGTGATGACCGCCAAGGAAAGACATAAGATGTACTGGATCTTGACCTGAAACGCGTGAACCAGTTCTTCTGTAACCAAAGGTGGACGCCCCCTTCGTTCTTCATCGTGCACATTGAACTGTCGGACCCATCTTCTCACCATCGAATCACTCATCGCAGTTGGTCCGTAAACATCGCAAATTTGCCGATAAATTTCACTCGGTTTCACTTTCCTCGCATTCAGAAACCGTATCACCCACCTGATTTCACAGGCGGCAGGATTTTCAATCAACGCCGACATTTCAAACAAGCACAACAAAGCGTACGTAACTGATAGCGATATCCAAATGGCGCACGTTCTTCTCCTTGATACACATCGTCTACATCGCGTGTGCGGGACTGCAGTCACAGCGCTGCAGCGGAGATAAATTGAAACGGAACTTACTTTCTGGACGCGTCTCGTAGTTTCATTCTGGGAACTGGAAAAGCCGGCCGCGGTGGCCGAGGGGACTGCGGCGCGCTAGTCACGGCCTGCACGGCGACTATGGTCGGGGGTTCGAATCCCCCCTCGGGTATGGATATTTGTGCCGTCGTGTTAGCTAGTTCGTAAATAGTTTGTATATTTAGGGACTGATGACCCCGTAGTTAAGTCCCATAAGCTATACAAACATTTGAACATTTGATTTTTGAACTACATCTACATCTACATCTACATAGATACTCGGCAAATCACATTTAAGTGCCTGGCAGAGGGTTCATTAACCACTTTCATAACTTTTCTCTACCGTTCCATTCTCTAATAGCGCGCGGGAAGAAAGAACACCTAAATCGTTCCGTTTTCGATCTGATTTTTCTTATTTTGTTGGGATGGTCATGTCGCCCTAAGTAGGTGGGTGCTAGCAAAATATTTTCACATTCAGAACTAAAAGTCGGTGATTGAAACTTCGCAAACAGATCACGCCACAATGAATAACGTCTTTCTTTTAATGATTTCCACCCCAATTCGTGCAACATTTCCGTGACGCTTTCCCCCCTGTAACGTGATAAAACAAAACGAGCTGCCCTTCTCTGAACCTTCTCAATATCTTCCGTCAGTCCCACCTGGTGAGGGTTCCACAAGGGGCAACAGTACTCCAGGAGAGGACGCACAAGTGTGATGTAGGCAGTCTCTTTGGTGGAGCTGGTGCATCTTCTAAGCGTTCTGTCAATGAAACGTAACCTTTGGTTCGCCTTCCCCACAATATTTTCTGTGTGTTCGCTCCAGTCAAAGTTGTTCGTAATTGTAACTCCTAGGTATTTGGTAGAATTTACGACCTTAAGGTTTGACTGATTTATCGCGTAATTGAAGTTCAGCGGATTTCTTTTAGTGGTCATGTGTAATACTTCACACTTTTCTTCATTTAGTGTCAATTGCCAATTTTCGCACCAAGTAGAAATTTTGTCTAAATCGCTTTGCAGTTGCTTTTGATCCTCTGTTGATTTTGTACAAGCTTCCTAGGGTTTCATTTGCGGACGGAGAAGTTAATACTGCTTCCTCCCACAAGTCCCCAAAAAACCTCCACATCCTTGCGGATGCTGTTGCGTAGCAGTGTGCGTTTGTACCGCCCTACAGTACGCACGAGGTGCTGTAGTTGCTGTCCAAGACTTTATGGACAGCATAGAGTTCTGACTAACCTGTTGTCTTCTATAGTTGTGTCCCCAGCGCAGAAGACAGCACACAGGTCGTTGGTTCTTCTACAGCATACGAGTGAGGCTAAAGTTCTTTATAATGGAAGCATAATAAGCGACTCCCGAGATTTTTAATTGTCAGGGATGCCATTTATTAAATAAATAATAAAAAAAATTAGCAGCTATTGTTAATATGGTACGGCCTATGCTGCCCACAGTTCATGTTGAGACCTTGACTGATATCACATTTACTCAAAAATCTTTACTCATGACCGGCGCTGTCCGGCGCGTATGGTGGTCAGCTCGAGACTGAAACTGCGGCGCGTTGCGAGACTAGAGGGCACCTGACGCTCTATTTCGCGCCAAAACAGGGCCGTCGCGTGCCTTCTGCACAATCGCTCTTCTCTTGTTACAATAAGAGAAGGCAACTTAAACTTTTTAAACTGTCCAAATCTAGCCTGTCCTTGAGAGATATTTATAATAAATTCTCAGCTCTGAATAATTAATATTTAGTTTTATAATAAACAAAAGTAATTTCAAAATAAATCACGTGACGTGAAATGCAGCAGCCAATGCGAGGAGAGCACCTGTAACATAGGCGGGCTTTCCCACGGGAACCAGCACCTACTGCGCCATATGCTACTGCTCCCCACCCCACATTTCAACATATGCTGCACTGCTGTCTTTCTTCCGCGTTTAAGGCACGTACAATGTTAGCAAAGAAACGGCCAGCGGCCAGAAATATGAAGTGGCCACAGGCCAGGAATATCACACAACTTCACTAACCGATAAACGACAGCATCATCCGCGAACAGTCTAAGGGAGCTATTCAGATTGTCTCCTAAATCGTTTATAAACACGAGGAAGAGTAGGGGACCTATAACGCTTCCCTGTGGAACGCCAGATATCACTTCTGTTTTACTCGATGACTTACCGTCAATTACAACGAACTGTGTACTTTCTGATAGGAAATCGTGAATCCAATCGCACAATTGGGGAGATATTCCATAAGCACGAAAATGTTCAAATGTTTGTAAAGTCTATGGGACTTAACTACGGGGTCATCAGTCCCTAAACTTACAAACTACTTATGAACTACTTGCAACTAAGGACGGCACAAATATCCATGCCCCAGGGGGGATTCGAACCCCCGATCGTAGTGGCCGTGCAGACCGTGACTGGAGCGCCTCAGTCTCCTCGGCCACCGCGGCCGCCATAAGCACGCAATTTCATTAGAAGCCGCTTGTGAGGTACAGTGTCAAAAGCCTTCCGGAAATCCAGAAATATGGAATCGATTTGAGATCCCTTGTCGATGGCACTTAACACTTCATGTGAAAGGGAAAAATGGGAAAATATGGTGTTCGTGTGGGTCCTACCGGCGAGCTGGAGCGGCGAGTGTGGTGTTGTGAGGTGCTGGTGCACGACGCGCTGAACGTGCCGACGGAGACGAGCCCGGCGTGGCTGGCGTCGCCGGGCCAGGAGGTGCTGCTGTCGCTGCAGCCGCAGCTCATGTACACGACGGCGGCCGCCAGCGCGGAGCGGCCGGAGCGCCGGCGCTGCCTGCTGGCGCGCGAGCGGCCGCTGGGGCTGCGGCGCGCCTACTCCCACCACAACTGCCGACACGACTGCCGCGCCAACCGCACCTGGCTCCTCTGCGCCTGCCTGCCCTTCTACGTCCACCACACCGGTCAGTCGCCGACATACACTCTCAGGTGTCACCTCGTAACGTTAAAACGTATCCGGCTTCACGATTTTTATTTTACCCTCACGGTCGTCCCATCCGCCTCACCCCCTACCCTCAAATACCTCGGCCTCGCCCTCTAACGAGCCCTCTCCTGGACTCTCCAACTCCACACAGTCAACAGAAAGCCATGACCCTCCCCCCGAAAAACAATCCTATATACATATTATAAATGCGAAAGTTTGTATGTTTGTTACCGCATCACGCTAAAACTACAGCACTGATTTAGATGAAATTTCATATAGAAATTTCTTATCTCTTGGATTAGGACATAGGCTACTTTTCAAAAAGTTTATTACAAGTTATTTATTTGAAATATATCCATAGAAATACGTAACGGTTGTAAGAAGCTTCTAATACAACAGCAGAGGTACACTGTGAGGTATGTCATGTTTAGCCGCGAGGGTTAACGCGTCTTGTCATAGACTTCCGTTATTTTGGGCAATGGTTCAAAAAAATGTTCAAATGTTTGTATAGTCTATGGGACTTAACTACGGGGTCATCAGTCCCTAAACTTACAAACTACTTATCAACTACTTACGAACTAGGACGGCACAAATATCCATGCCCGAGGGGGGATTCGAACCCCCGACCGTAGTGGCCGTGCAGACCGTGACTGGAGCGCCTCAGTCTCCTCGGCCACCGCGGCCGGCACAATGGTTCGGGTCCTGCTATAGTGAAATTTTTTTTCTTTGTTATTGTTATCTTTTTTACTTTCGAATATACAAAAAGATTCTTGGATACTGCCAAAACGGCTTAACTGGTAAACTGCAACGAAAGTAGTAGCAAATGCACTCAACAGATGGCAGGCGGTACGCTGCAGTTAACATATGAAACGTTCTGTGTTGCGGCCAACTGCAACGAAAGTAGTAACAAATGCACTCAACAGATGGCAGGCAGTATAACACTCATGAAAATATCTCTCAGGACGTATTATGTGTATTCAATTGTGATATTATCCAGGTTCTTAAATATTGTTTTCTCCTTGGTTTTCGATGACGTGTATTGGACTGTCACCTTCAACTATAGATGTTCAAACATTGTGATGTTATCGTAATTCTTTAAAATGGTATTCTCTTTGGATTTCAATGAATAATAGTTTCTTTGGCGATTTCGATTATTTATAGCATTCGAACGTTTGCTTTTAGGTCTTTTGTTGGTTCGCTTTGTATTTGTAGGATCTCAACAGTTCGTTTCTCCGTTAGATGTCCTTTTTATCTCGTTACTTTTCTCCGTTAGGTTTGTTGTTTATTTCGTTTCTTTTCTCCGTTAGGTTTGCTGTTTATTTTGTTCCTTTACTTGGCATTTGTTTTCGATTACTGTATTGTTGTTACTGTAGTTACTTACTGTTGCCGGCCGCGGTGGCCGAGGAGACTGCGGCGCGTCAGTCACGGTCTGCACGGCCACTACGGTCGGGGGTTCGAATCCCACCTCGGGCATGGATATTTGTGCCGTCCTTAGTCTTAGATAGTTCATAAGTAGTCTGTAAGCTTAGGGACTGATGACCCCGTAGTTAAGTCCCATAAGTTGTACAAACATTTGAACATTTGAACTTACTGTCAGGGGTGCCATCCCACAAGTTGGAGCTGAAGGTGGGTGTGCCTCTTTTATTGATGCGTAACTTGAATGCACCACGATTATGCAATGGCACCAGTTTACGCATCACGGACCTGAGAAGGCATATCATGCAGGCTGCAATCATCACCAATGGAGCCAAGAGAGAGACTGTATTAATATCACGAATTCCCATCATCCCAACAAACTTGCCATTCCAGTTTAAACTGTTACAGTTCCCATTGAAAGTGGCCTTCTCGATTACTATAAACAAGAGTCAAGGACATACATTAAAAGTGGCAGGTATTCATCTGGCCACCCCATATTTCTCGCACGGACAGCTCTATGTAGGCTGTATCGAGAGCTAGAAATCTCTACGTATACTCGGAGAACAAGAAGTCTCGAAACGTCGCTTACATGGACGTATTGCAATAGATTTTTGGCTCTCCATCCGTTCCGAGACAATTATATATTCCGTGCTAACAATGTCGCAAACAGTCATGTAGTTATTTATGCCCTTTCTTGGCACTTTAATGTCTGACTATTGAACCGCGGGTAACACCGCGGGGAGCAGGTAGTTAAATAAATAAATAAAACGTATTTTTGGAAATATTTTGTTCCACTTTTTGGGCAACAGCACTCTTATTTAAATTTATATATAAACAGTCTAGAGTGCTCCATGTTTCCTGCCAGCTCGATAACATTAATGAAACTAAATTTCCTGAAGATGGTCTAAAAGAAGACCGAAACTAGAAAAAATCGCACTGACGTGTTTCACGGCCCACTTCAGATTTGTAGTTTTATAAGTTTTTGCAAACATTTTGGACCAAAATAATAATCTAAATAATAAAAAATTAATTAATAAGAGTGTCTGAAACCCTTTTAGAAAAAAATTCAGGTAGTGACGGGTTCCGAACCACCGACCCTCTGACCGGGCGCGCTGAGCCACGGCGCCCGGCAACTACGGCTATCATTCAGAAGATGAGTCCTATAATCTCATACTATTGATGGCCGTTGTTAACTGATGCTAATGTGGCATTTGTAGACACTAGATTATCATTTATCGTGCGAAGAACGATGTGTTTTTGTTAATTCTTCAGAGCGTCATTGCTTTGAAATGACAACGTGTAAGTTACAATAAGAAAATAATCAAATACGCGCAAGATGGCGTATGCCACAGAGAGTTCTGCGCGAGGAATGTCACGTGACATCTCCTAACGGCTGGTTTTCGTTAATTCAATGGAGGGTGTCAAATCTCCGTTATTTTTGCAAATGTGTCTCAAACGATACGGGATATGAAAAAAACATAACGGAGCTAAGTTGTAGAGAATTTTCTCCTCTACCAATTAGTTTATTCAATTTTCGTATCATATGAACGGTTCGTTTGCAATTACAATTATATTACAAACGGCTTTTTTAGGTATTACTACCGTATTTTTTGTCCGAAAATTTTGAAAAAGGGAGGTTCTGGTCTCTGACGGCCTACAATCATGTCTGTAAAATTTGGTGCTGATCGGTTGAACGGTTCGTCTTAAAAACAGGGAACACGTTACGGACGGACAGACGGACGGACGGACAGACAGACAGACATCCCAGAATCGCCGTTATTTTTGCAAATATCTTTGAAACGCTACGAGATATGAAAAAAAAAAAAAAAAAAAAAAAAAAAAAAAAAAAAAAAAAAAAAAAACAATAACAGAGCAAAGTTGTAGAGAATTTTCTCCTCTACAAATTGTGCATCTACCGACATCAAATCAACGGTCGCATCTGTTATTTTAACCAGTGTCTCCGTTCGTTTTATCATGTCCAGTGTACTGTCCTTAGATGTGTTTTTGACGCTACCATGGCATATATTTCAAACTCATTACTTGATTTTATCATCTGTCTTCTTCTATTTTCGTCGAAATTTCTCCACGTTCAGTTTTAAATTATTTGCATTCGAACTTCGATGTCAATAACTTCATGCCCATTGGTTTTATACTCGCACGGCTGAAGAGCGGTGCATCATGCTGCTGACAGCCTGCCGACAGTAACCATTGGTTTCAAAAGAACAACAGAGAAAGAAAAAAGTTTTTGAAACAGAATAATAGGGAGGAGAGAGAGAGAAAAAGAAATAGACAGATAGACAGAGTCAGAGAGAAAGACAGACGGAGAGAGAGAGACACAAAGACAGAGAGAGAGTGAAAGATAGACACAGAGCGAGAGAGAGAGAAAGGGGGAGGGAATAGTCCCTCTCTCTCTCTCTCTCTCTCATTCTTATTCTTCTGTTTGAAGTAACATTCTCACTCTTTCATTTTCTTTACACACAAAGGTTAGCAACCAACAAAGATTTCGATATGTTGGCAGCAAGACAAATGAACCACGAAAATACAGAAAGTAAATCATGGCTGCTAAACACCTCCAAAATGTGTACAACTGTGAGAAAAAGTGTGTTAGTTATACAGTGTGCAACATGTGGCCTTGACCAGATGGGGGAAACAGCAGAAGTTGGTTGAAAAGACAACGAAAATGTATGTTAAAACTTCTTCTCTTATGTAAGCCGGCCGCAGTGGCCGAGGGGACTGAGGCGCTCCAGTCACGGTCTGCACGGCCACTACGGTCGGGGGTTCGAATCCCCCCTCGGGCATGGATATTTGTGCCGTCCTTAGTATTAGTTAGTTCATAAGTAGTTTGTAAGTTTAGGGACTGATGACCCCGTAGTTAAGTCCCATAAGCTCTATAAACATTTGAATCTCTTATGTAAACAAATGCGTGAACTGTTTATAATCTGGAAACAATCCATCTCACAAAAAATTGTACTTGTATATCCCATTGAAGATCCTTTAAAATAAAAGGCGAAATGCGTCTGGGAGAAGTAAAAGCAATTGCAACAAAAAAGGCGTTTTTCCACCTTCAAAAACTAAGAATTTCGGCGCTTGCTGTGGAAGATGGCGACCCAAACAAACTTGTTACCATGTATTAAAGTTTTTAATAAGTCTACGTTCCTCTAAGTTACGACATAATATTCCATAAATATGATCTTGGTTATTATTTATGTCTTGATTTTAGAAAAGAAAGAAGTTAAAATCAGTAAACCTGTTAACAGAACCTTAGTGGCATAGCTGTGAAATAAATATTGAAATGTCATTGTGTTCCTGAAAGTTCGTTTTTTGTAGCAAAAAAAAAAAAAAAAAATGCAAATGTTTGTATAGTCTATGGGACTTAACTATGGGGTCATCAGTCCCTAATCTTACAAACTACTTATCAACTAGCTTATCCTAAGGACGGCACAAATATCCATGCCCGAGGGGGGATTCGAACCCCCGACCGTAGTGGCCGTGCAGACCGTGACTGAAGCGCCTCAGTCTCCTCGGCCACCGCGGCCGGCTTCCTTTTCTTTCTTCTTTTTTTTTTTATTTTATTTAATTTTTTTTGTAGCACAGTGGAGCATAACCCCAAGTAGGACCCCAATAAAAAGCAATTAAAATAACTATATTATCCAGTCAGTACATCAACTATATTGTTCTAGTATAGGGTGTGATCTCTGACCTTCTCCTCACCTTCCCTGGGGGCTCACGGTTCTTTCGTGAGTACGTGCGTGGCGAGCACGGGGCCCCGAGCTAATGCAGTCTTCCTTCCTTCTTTCCTTCCCGGACTGCATTTCCTTTCCCCCTCTCCTCTTTTCCTATCCTCACTCCTTGCCCCCCCCCCCCCCCCCCGCCCCCCCCCATAACACAACCAAACAAACAAACCAACCCAATCTTCTCCTCCCTTAAAATGGTATTTGGTCAGGTGATAAAATTTCGTTTTGTATCACCAGCGACGTAGCACATGGCACGTCTGTGTTGAAGTGTCAACTATTATTGCTTTGCCTACTCAACAGCTTACCTTACCTACATGTGTTTCGCACTGTTATAGAAGATTAATACACACTATTTACATATAGAAATAACATTGTGACACTTTATTCGAGAGTCTGTTGTCATGTTTTAGGTATCAAGTTCATCTTAGAAGCTACAACAGTATTGTTATATTTTTACATATTTTGATAAATATTACAGACAATTGAAACGTGGAAGTAATACCACAACAATTAATTTAACAGTCGACGTTCATGGACTAGGCATCTAGTGTTCTTAACCTGTTAGTTCCACCCTTAGTGTCACTATCCTTAAATATTTTAAAAAGACAGTTTAGATGTGGAGGTAACATTGCGATATTTAACTTGATTCATTGTGCCTTTCACCGAGGGATTCCAAAGGTCGAACTTGCAAAACACAGGAGTATTCTGAACTTCATGATACAATATAATTGAAGTCAGCAATTGAGGAAAATGGCTGCATATTAATAATGTAAATATTAATATATAGAAGAAACCGAAAGATTTGTTTGCACTGAAAATGAGATGTATTTTAATGCATTGTATGGAAACATACTTTGTGATGTTAACTGACGTACCATTAAGTCATAACACATTGACTAAATGTAAATTGCATAACTAGGCAACAAATAGACTGTTATAATGAGCCTTTTATACGTAAGCCTACCTGAAATGCAATAATGTCAAGTTCGTCCTCTGATTAGCTGACTTAATTTGTTTTGTTACAGAAGGAAAGAGAATGTGCGACTTCCTCGATTTGCAGTGCCTACAGAAACACCGAGGTAATTATACTTGATTTCTCTAATTAACGTGCAATGTGTTCCTTCTATTTTGATTAATAGCTACCGTATAAATACTGTATAATTAGATCTCTCGCAAAGCAGACCAAAACACATTCATAAAAAAACGTCAGTTTTTATGGAATTGCCTGTTTCACACTACGTTTACATGTAACGCATCTTTCGCAAGACGAAAACCGATTTTCATAAACCGTTATTCGCTGTCATGTTTACATATTAAAGCCTGAAGCTGATTTCCTAGCCCATTCGAAAATGGCGTCTGGAAAACAGTTGTTTCAGTTCGTGATTTAGCCAGCAAAATCGATGTTTCTCTCTACTTAGATAGATTCACGCTCCATCTAACGGTTATACTTCTCTTTCACCGCAGAAAGTCAGTCTGTCGATATTAACTGAAAATTCTTAACAATAAGGCGCAGCCTGAAAAGCCAAGCACCTTTCAAAAACGGTGAAGTTTACATGGGCATGAAAATTGATTGTAGAAGTAAAAACCCGCATTATAGAAGCGGATTTCCAGAATTAATTGCGAAGTGTTTACATGAAAAAGCAAAAGCAGAATTGGGAATTAGGTTTACGAAATGCGGTTTTGGGAGCCCATGTAAAGCGGGTGTCATTATGGAAAAAAAGTATGAAAAGAGGGCAAACTATATAATCCATGTATATCTCAATCACCGTCATTCATCAGCTATTTCTGAATACAAATAGTTTCCATTGAGTTCTTTTTATCAGCACTATCGTAACTGCACAGAAAAAATCCATGCGATTTAATTAATTAAAATAATCTGAATCTGCTAAATAGAAACGTCTATACGAGAGCCTGACCAGTGAATCGTTGCGATGTTCTTAGTCTTATAGACATTTTTCTCCAAGTAACTGCTCAATATAAGACGCGCCACAATACCATGGAATATGATGGACAACCGCCTTACGTAAAAAAAAAAAAAGAAGACCATGCTTTTCGGACCCTAACAGCCCGCTAATCGTAGACGGTGGTTGAAAACCGCATTATATTTCCGCAAAACACTCCTGCCGAAATATCGTCGATGTTATCACCCGGTTGCATGCGCATAAGTTTCTAGAACATACAATACGACAAGACAACCTCACGTTTCGCATCTTTGAACGATGATGGTCAACTAAGATTTGGTGATGGGTTTGCAAGCGGAACCGGTTAATTGAATAAATTAATTCCGTAGAAAAAAACAGGATATTGTACTTTGCAGTTAATATGTAGATCTACCAAGAGGCGACGGAAAAATCAGTAAACATGATTCTTTATGTTTGAATCTATGGTTGGACCAATTTATAACAGTGAGCTTTGGTAAGTTGTAGCAGGAAAAAATATTATTATGATTAAAACAACTCCTGCTGACGAAAAAATGATGATTCGGAACTAGCGGAAATCTATTTGTAATACAATATTAATATTTTGCGACAGATCGCTCTTTTCTCTTACAAACATGATCGTTACCGTCTTCAGTCTGCAAATCCTCTGACTAGTCTATCCTGTACATGCCTCTTCATCCCTGTATAGTTACTGCAATATAGATTTTATCTTCCCCGTATCCCGCACCCACACATACATCACAAAAATGATTTCATGATGACTCAGGATTGTCCTTTCAAGTGACGGCTTCTTTTTATCAAGTTGGGCCACAGATTCCTTTGTCGGTTCAGTACCTCCTCAATAGTTTATTCGATCAACTCATATAATTTCCAACATGCTTCTATAGCACCACATTTTAAAAACTTCTATTAAAGTCGTACGCATTATGTACTATCACGAGGAAGGGTGCCGTTAAAATCCACAAATGTTGATGTTCGGTTTCAAGGTATATAAAAATACCTCATGGCAGGGCGTAATTTTCAATTTTTAGTCGACTGTAGGAAGTTGTGTATAATGATTATGGCACTAACTGCGTTGTAAGATGGTTTTCGGGGAACACTTTATTCATAAGTACCTCTGGATGATGATAGCGTGGAAACGACAAGACTTGCATAAAAACCACAGTCTCCAAATTTTGATTCCTAACGTGTACCAAGGCGTAATTGTATGGAGCACCAGTAGAAGACAGGTGTGACGAACATGTTTGGGGCGCCACAGATAGTGCCCCATATTATGCGCATTTAATGTGCTTTACATTTTGGAGAGTTGCTGATATTGTCGCGTTGAAATGGAAGCAGGCTTGACTTCGAAGGCAGCGCTGTCAACTGAACACAGCACTTATACTGAAAGCAGGTTTATTGCGAACTGAAACGTACACGCAGCACTGACTGCATCCCGGGCAGAGTGCTCTACTATTTATTCATAGACAGAATGTACCAGAGATTAGAAGAATAGTTAACATAAGAAACAAGTAGAAATTACAAGTGAACATAAGAAACATGTAGTACATTCTGGAAATGCCAATTTTAAAGAAATAAATTTTTGCCTGTGGACGGGATTGAACCGGAGACCTTCAGCACCGCAGTCGGCGTCACTATCTTTTTTTTTTTTTTTTTTTTTGCCTAATCTTTTCCACTTCAGGCGTTGGCGCCTAACTACTATATCCCACATAAGCCTAAACATCTCGCCTGCCAAAAAAAAAAAAAAAAAAAAAAAAATAAATAAATAAAAATAAAAAGTCTAGTGCCATTGCCACTTTTACCCTATACTAAATCAAGGATGCAACTAAGGGAAAGGAAAAGAAATAATGTGTTCTTTTATTGTAACTTCATGGCTTTTATTTTAAATACAAATAGACAACAGAAGAAACAAAAAGGCCCATCCTAACCATTGTGTTTTGAAGTCTTGCCGAATTCTTTAAATTATAAATAAGATTAAAAAAGGTTTTTTTTTCCCTTTCTTCTTCTCGAACGTAAGGAAGGTATTTAACGAGACTTTCTGGACTGTCCGGAGCCTTGGCCGTCTTCTCGTGGTGTGTTTATTACCGGTAAATTCGATCATAACTCTAACTTTTTATTAATGAACCAGTTCCTTTTTTGTTTCTTTACTTAATATCCGCTCATGCCCGACTTCAACGGACCACCAAGAAGTCATCAAACACCTTCAGGAGAAAGTTTGCGTAATTTTTCCGGTAGTTTGCATTCCTCTTAATTTTCGAATGTTGGCTCTCTACAAAAGTTCGATAATCACCGACGTCGTGTTCCGTTGTGCCTAATATATAGTGCACTGTTATTCCTTTCAGCCAGTTTGCTGCATTTCTCTTCGTATTCGGGTATGGAATCTCATCAGGATAGAGTAACGTCGTCATCTGAATAGCATGAGGCGCAGTGCGTTGAACGAAGGCCAAAAGGCGGCAGAGCAGATGCCAAATGTCCTTTGCCGTTCCGCAGACTAGTCGGTGTGTGTCCGTATCATGCACGTTGCACGTCTGGCACAGCGGCGTCGCCGCGAGGTGAATGCTGTGCAAACGTGACTGCGTGGGGTACTTTCCGTTCACGTAGTAGTACCATGTAGTCCGTGCCGCTGTCGGCAAGTTAGGGGAGTGTACGTTCCACCAGACTGCATTCCAGTCGATCGTTGGGTGTTTCCCTTCCACAACGTCCCGTCATTGTCTCATCATGAGGGTTCCGTACACCTTACGGACTGCAGGTATATCATCTACGCGTGGTATACGTCTGAGGTAACTGTATTCCAGTAAAAATGTACTGCAGTGGGACATTGCCGCGGGGATATGATGGAGACCTATCGGTGGGTCCAGATTGGGTGGTGCAATTTCCGTGAGAAGAAAAGCGATCAGACTGCTGGGGTCCCGTTTCCATTGCCACAGTGTCAGCCTCACAAACAAAGCCGTAGCCTTGACATACACGTTGGTGAGTCCTAGTCCACCACCCAACACCGGGAGTGAAAGCGTGGAGTAGCTGACTATAAAGAGATGTTCTTGGTTCACGTAATGTCCAAAGGCTGCTTGAATTCTGTCCGCAGTCGCTCTTGGCATCGGAAATATCCTTGCCAGGTACGTCACTTTTGATACGAAGTAGGTGTTTATCAAGTCGACGATTTGCAGCGCATCCAAGGAGCGTAGTGAGTGTAGACGGATATATGCACGGATATTGTTCAAGAGGCGTTTGTAGTTGAGAGCTATCGTGCGGCGTGTGGTCTTAGTGTACACCACCCCTAAACATTTCATCTCAGTGACTACGTTAATGCGTCCGTCAGGTTGCTCAGGTAACCCGCAACCGATGTTCATGATTCCTGATTTTCTCATGTTCATCTGTGCACCCGACGCTTTTCCATATCTCTCTATCTGAGCTATGGCTGTGGCAATCTCTTTATTTGAACGGACGAGGAGGACCACATCATCTGCTTATGCACGATACACAAATTTATCCCCTCTTACATTGACGCCGCTTAACGTTCGATGTAGTTGCATCAGAAGTGGCTCTATTGCAAGTGAAAATAGGCCCATCGTAAGAGGACACCCCTGTCTGACGGAGCATTGGATAGTGATTGGTCCTGTCAGACTACCATTCACAAGTACCATCGACTTCGTCCCATTCAGAAGTCGCATTACAGTCGCGATGAAACGTATTGATATATCCATCGCTACCATCGTGGCTCGTAGGAAATCATGGCCGACTGCGTCAAAGGCTTTTTCCAAATCGACTGCCAGCATTGCGCCCTGAATTCTGCAGGCTTGCGCGATTGCTATCAAATCACGATAGTCACAAAGCGCCTTGTGGATTGTACGATCGTTACCGACACCTGTCTGATCTTTCCCTGTTAACACTGTGAGGGCTGGTTTTAATTGCAATGCTAAAAGCCGTGCAAAAATTTTATAATCGCTGTTGAAGAGCGTTAGTGGTCGGAATTGGTGCACCGATTGTCCTGTTGATGTCTTCGGGACGGGGATGATGAAACCTTGGGTAAATTCAGTAGGTATAATTACTTCGGCGTGCAGTAATTCTTGAAACATCTGTCTCAAAGTCGGTGTTAAGATATCTTTAAATTCCCTGTAGAATTCAATGGGTAGTCAATCGAGGCCTGAAGATTTGTTTGGGCGACCTTTCGCCACGGCCGCCTTCACCTCTTCCTCGGTCACATCTGCTTGCATCTCTACCGCCGTCTCGCGGTCCAGTTTCCGTGACAGTGCCGCAAGCATGTCGGTGAGTGCCGCCTCATCTGGAATCTTCTGTGAGTACAATCGAGCGTAGTAATCCACAAAACCTTTCCGAATTCCTGCCTGACTTGTTAAAAGTTGGTCGTCCTCTGTCCGTAGTGCCGTGGCGAGATTCCTCTTGGACCGCCTCTTTTCACATACTATGTGGTGCATGGAGGGTGGTTCGTGCGTAACTCTGTAGTCCTGTCGAGCTCTAATGACTGAACCTTCCATTTTCTGGCACATTAATTGTAATAGTTTGGCTTTGACACGGTTGATTTCTATCAGACGAACAGGTTGCTGCATTGCACTGTTGTATAAATCACGGAGGACGCTGAAATAAAATTCGATCGTGTTGTAGTACCATCTCATTCTGTCTCTTGAATAGCTCATCAGTGTTCTTCTCAAGGCCGGTTTGGCGCACTGTAGCCACCAAGACAGCACCGACGGATAGGCCTGTCTACGTTGTAAGCATTTTGTCCAGGTTTCTGAGACTAATGCACGACAATCTTGGTCCTTCAGAACGTCTACATTCAGCTTCCACACCCCCTTGCCACGATAGGTTGTCTGACGCTCCGGGTTAACGGTGCAGATGTAAGCCAAATGGTCAGAAAAAACTGTCGGCCAGAGTTCCGATTGCTGAAGACTCCCACGAAGCTCGCGTGAAACGTATATGCGGTCTAGACGGCTCGCTGACGTTTCGGTGAAATGCGTGAACCCAGGCGCGTCCCCATGTAAACAGTTCCAAGTGGCCAGCAGGGCCATGTCACGTACCAGGGCGGAGAGCTGTGGGCAGGTGTTGTAGTTTGGCGTCTGGTCGCGTGACGACAATACGCAATTAAAGTCGCCTCCAAAAATTACTTGATTGTATCTGCCGGCCAAGAGCGGCATTATATCTGTCCTGTAGAACTCGCTGCGGGCGCGTCTGTTTCCGGAGCCCGATGGGGCGTATATGTTGATGAGCCGGACGTCGTTGACCGTGAGCGCCGTTCCTCTCGCCGATGGCAGGTATTCCACTTCCCTAACTGGGATTCCCTCTTTAATCAGTATTGCAGTGCCCAATTCTTGTGCAGTGCTCGGATGGATGTGTGCGGTATAAGCGCACAGGGAATGGAGTTCCGCCTCCCTCACCTCCTGCAACAGCGCGATATCTACTTCCGCCGCCCGCAACATGTCACTCAGTAGCTGCAATTTATTCCCACTGCTGATTTTGTTGATATTGATCGTCGCGATGAGATATGCTTGCAGGGGATTCATTCTGCGCCGCATCTCTACGCGTCTTGCGGCCCAGCTCGCCGTTCGTCGTCAGTAACGACTGCTGGCCCATTTCTAGCGTCTTGTGTTATGTTGGTCTTAACACCTTTGCTCACGCAGTCCTCTTGCGAAGGTTTTTCCGTCATTTCTACGTCTTCATTGCACTCGTCAACGTCTTCTGTCCAGTCGCCAAGACTGTGGTCAGGGGCGAACTTCTGTAAGATGGGAAATTCTTGATCTGGACCTTCACTGATCTTCTGCACTGATATCACGTCTCTGGGAGACGCTTCATGTCCTTCACATACCCGCTGACCTGTGGTACCGTCCTTCCCCAGCGTACTTGGCAGCGTACGATCAAGTTCTTGGGCGTTTTCGTGGCATGGTTCAACTGTCTCGTCGACGTCTGGGGACGCAGTACGTTGTTTCTTGCGTTTCCTGTAGCGGCGTCGTGGAGAGCGTCCTTCCTCTGTATCGGAAATTTGAGACTGTCCCATGCTTGTAGTGTCTGATTCCTCTTCCTTATCGTGCGACGTGTTGGTGTCTATCTCCATTCCATCAGGGTGTCGTCCTCCTTTCGCGGTGGTTCTGTGGCAGCTGGTCCCTCCTGCTGCACCGTGACCTCCAGCACTTCACTCTTGGACACTTGTTCATGATCTGGTGGCGACGCGGTTCCTAGCGCCGCCTGAACACATGTGAGGGGCAGAGCTTGGGAACGTTGCGGTAATTGGCCTTCACCCGTCGGTAATTGCATGATTCGTCTCTGTAAGCATTCTGATCGCACGTGGCCCTCCTTGCCACAGCCGGAACACGTGCGCGGTTGTCCGTCATGCATAATGATGGCACGACACCCACAAATGTAGACGTAAGAGGGGAGGTGTTTCTTGAGGTCTATTCGTACTTGCCGTACTCCATTGAGAACACGATATGTCTCAAAACTCGTCCATTTTTCTTCTGTATAGGCGAGGGCCGTGCCATATTGCCGGAGCGCCGTAATTACTTGCTGTTCCGTCACTTCAAATGGCAATTCCAAGACACGTATCGTTCGAATTCCGATGCCCGCTGGCTCCACTGTGACGTTTCCTACATTGCTGTCGGAGTGAGGGAACTTATAAGACTCGCCGGAGTTCTGAATGAGTCGATCGCGACATGCATCGTTGATTAATTTCACATTTACAACGCTCGCCACAATCGAAAAGTGAATTCCAATCAATTCGTGAGGATCGAGTTTGACCACTTCTCTTAAAAATCGTTCAACTTCTAGTGCTTTAGGTCGAGCAAAACGGTTCTCAAATGTGAACTTCACGGTCGATTTCCGTAAGTAGTCAGCCATGTGAACGTCGTTTGTATACAATACGCGCGCCGCTGCTAAACCTGGCACTCGCCGCTTCCTCCTCGCCGCTAGCTACGGCTCGGACGTAAACAAGACGTCCTCACCGCGAGGCCGCTCGGGCCAGACTGATCCATTGCGCCACGCCGACAGTCGGATAACGTAGGCTCTCGCGGCAATATGTGTCTATTCGCCGGATGCGTATGTCTACTGGTTTCATCAGAGCCATCTTCTGAAACCCCAGAGTTACTTACGAATAATACCATGTAAGTATGTCCAACACATGGACCATTATCTCGGATCTTATGGCTTTTGCATGTTGACCGCTTAGAGTACAAGGTCTGAAGGTTTATCAGCATCTGTTTAGAGTGGAGAGCAGTGTGTTGACGTTGCAGAGGAGCTGGAGACGGAGCACGGCGACAGTTGCAGCTGCTCCCCAGAGTGCAACTCTGTCGAGTACCTCGCAGAGGCCTCCACCGGCATCCTGAGCGTGGGCCGCTACCCGGCTTCCGACCACCTCATGTGAGTCTCTCTTCCATCTGCACGTCGTTTTCAGAAGGTATCAATAATCCTCTCAGTTTCTTTTCTACGGACATACAGAATGCTTGCAACCAACTGTGACGTCACACACTCAACGGACGGCAACTAGACTTTATAATTACTTAACAGTGAAAAATCGAGCTGGAACTGTCAACAATGTAATGACGACAGGTGGCAATTCACAGCAAAGGCGATTGCTGGACACACTACCACATCTCAGCTTTCAGCCATAGTCCTCATACAAAAAATTCGCAATGCGGTGTTTTACGGTCCACTTTAAATTTGTAGTTTTATAATTTTTTGCAAACATTTCAGACAAAAATAATAATGTAAATAATAAAAAATTATAGTGATATGATTACGACTCTACCATTGTGATAATATCTATGCACCCAATACGTAACCCTTTTAGGAAAAACGGAGAAAAAAAATTTTGGTAGTGGCGGGTCCCGAACCACGGAACATGTGCATCACCATCCAACACGCTGCCCACTACACTACGGCGAACAATTACAAAACTCGTCCTTTATTTACGTACTATTGATGGCAGTTGTTAACTGCTGCTAATATAGAATTTTTAGACACTAGATTATCATTTATCGTACGAAGAATGACATGTTTTTGTTCATTTTTCAGTTCGCCGTTGCTTTGAAATAACAACGTGTAAGTTATAATAAGAAAATCATCAAATACGCAACGCCAGAGAGAGTTCTGGGCGTGGAATGTCACGTGACATTTGCGAACAGTTGGTTTTCGTAAAATCAATAGACGGTGTCAAATCGCCGTTACTTTTGCAAATATCTCTCAAACGATACGAGATATGAAGAAAACATAAAAGAGAAAAGTTGTAGAGAATTTACTCCTCTACAAATTCGGTTATTCAGTTTTTGTGTCAGATGAGCGGTTGATTTGCAATTAAATTTACATTACAAACTGCTTTTTTTAGTTACTAACGTAGTTTTTGTCCGAAATATTTGAAAAAGCCAGGTTCTGGTCTCTGGCGGCCAGCAATTATATCTGTAAAATTTGGTGCCGATCCATTGAACGGTTCGACCTAAAAAGTGGGAACACGTTACAGACAGGCAGACATCGTTAAATCGCCGTTGTTTTTGCAAATGTCTCTGCAACGATGCAAGATATGAAAAAACATAATAGAATTTTTCCCTCTACCAATTAAGTTATTCAATTTTCGTGTCAGATGAACGGTTCGTTTGCAATTACAATCGGATTTTTTTTTTTGTATTACTGCCGTATTTTTTGTCCGAAAAATTTGAAAAAGGGAGGTTCTGGTCTCTGGCGGCCTACAATTATGTCTGTAAAATTTTGTGCTGATCGGTTCAACGGTTTGTCTTAAAATGTGGGAACACGTTACGGACAGACATCCCAAAATCGCCGTTATTTTTGCAAATATCTCTGAAACGATACGAGATATGAAAAAAAAAAAAAAAAAAAACATAAGAGAGCAAAGTTGTAGAGAATTTCTCCTCTACAAATTCGCGTATTCAATTTTCGTGCCAGATGAATGGTTAACCCGTTATTTTCATTTAAATTTCGAGCTTTCAAAAATGATTGCAAAGGCCCACTTTTAGTGTTACTACCGCAACCTAAAGTGGGGCAAAAGAGTACACATACATTCATACAAACACACAGGCAAAACTCCCAAACACATGACCGCCGTCTCCGGCTGCCACATCCAGAGCGCCTCTTCATCTGGAGAGCAGTTCGTAGCGGGGAATGGCAGAAGGCGGGCGGTCGACCTTGGTTCATTGGGAGAATATTGGGAAGACATGGATTGTCTCTAAAGGAGACTGAGCATAGAACGCTAGTGCCACCCATTCTTGAGTACTGCTTAAGTGTTTCCAATCCCCACCAGAGATAGCCTGTTAGGTTAATTACTGGTACGTTCGATCAGCATGCCAGTGTCTCGGAGATAGTTCGGGTACTTAAGAGGGTATCTCTGTATAGAAGACGACTTTCTTTTTTGGGATAATTAGTGAGGAATTGTACGAGGCCAGCATTTGAAACTGACTGCAGACCGATTCTACTGCTCCCAACTTACATTTCGCGTAACATGGAATAAGAGATATTAGAGCTCGTAGGGAGTCATATCGACAGTCTTTTTTCCTGCACTCTATTTGAGTGTGTATCAAAAACGGAAATTACTAATAGTGCCACGACGCCCAATATGGCGGCTTCCAGACTAGATGTAATGGTGAGGAGTGGGGAGGTATATGCAGGGCAAGGGTGGGGATTGAGGTAACAGCCCTACCTGGCAGAACGTGTATTTATTAGATTAGTGGAAAGATAGATGACATGCAGCTTTGGAACATAGCCGAGGGGTGGGCAGAAGGGGAATAGCACAAATAGTGGAGAAGGAAACGTTAATTAGTAGCCGCGGCGGAGTAGCCGAGCGGTCTAAAGCGTCTAGCTGCGGAGCGCGCGGTTACTCGCCGTGGAGGTTCGAGTCCTCCCTGGGGCATGGGTGTGTGTGTTTGTCCTTAGGTTAGTTTACCTAGGTTTAAGTAGTTTGTAAGCTACGGACTGATGACCACGCAGTTTGGTCCGATAGATTTACAAACATTTTCGTTAATTAGTAGATGGTGGTGGATTGTGGAAGTGTGAAATCATGGGTGGGGGTTGTGGGGACATTAGGACATCATTAAGATGCCATAGCAAACTTTTCATAAACCACGCAGAAAAGATTATTTTCAACAATGTTGCCATAAAGAATTATAACATACATTATTGCTTCAGATAATGAATGACATCCTTAGTTCAATCCATCAACTCAAAAAAAAAAAAAAAAAAAAAAAAAAAAAAAAAAAAAAAATTCATCCATTTGCATGCCAATATAAAACCAATACACATAAAAGTAAGATTTACAATGGAAAAATAACACTACGACCAAATAAATTTCTTAAACAAAGCAAACAATAAGCAAAACTTTGATATTTACAATAAACCCACGACAACCAATACGATCCTACATCAGTCTTTCAGTCACCAACATGTGCAAAAGTAATCAGCAGTCAGAGTCATGCTTTGAGACTTAACACTGTACCTATGAGCATACAAAACTACCAAAAAGATTTAGGCATCATCACACAAATAGCAAAAACAATTGTTATAGGTACAATAGGAAGGAAGTAGAAAATTAAACAAAATATAGAAAAATAAATACAGGCAATAAACACAAAACCCACTTGACCACAAACAACAATACAACATAACACCAAACAAACAACGCACACAGTGTCCAAAAAACTACAACACAAAAAGCAGACTAAAAAAGAAAAAAAGAAGATTCAAAATAGTACACAATGACATTTAAACACAAACTAATATATAATGTAACAAAGATTTTCAAAATACAAGGCATAAAAATCACATAAAAACCAGATAGTACAATTAAAAAATAACAAAAGACACAGACTTCTATCAGAAAGCAGGAATATACCAACTACAATGTGTCAAAGTTGATAGAAGGTATGCAAGACAAACTAGCAGATCATTCGTCAACATCAGAGCATGGAAATATGGGACAAGCCACTCCATCTGAACATTTAAGGGAAAATAATCATAAAAGTTCCGATTCAAATGTTTGTAAAGCTTATGGGACTTAACTGCGGGGTCATTAGTCCCTAAACTTACAAACTACTTTTAAACTACCTTATACTAAAGACGTCACAAACATCCATGCCCGAGGGGTGAGTCGAACCCTGACGCGGAAGGCCTCGCGATCCGCAACGTGGCGCTCCAGACCGCTCGGCTACTCCAGTGCGGTAATCATAAAAGTACCACAATAGAAAAGAAAGCACTCAGCATAGTTTGTATGGAATGCATTTTGCATATAACCAAGTAATCTGCTCTGTGTGAAAGGGGCTAGGTAGTGTATCAGATCCGCTTCTAAAATATTATTCTCCTCTTGGGAACACTAACTCTTAAGGACCGCTTGTTGAAAATGATTCCATTCTATTGGGGCAGGCAGTAGGCAGTATACAGATGTAAAGTAAGTAATTGA
Organism: Locusta migratoria; assembly: GCA_026315105.1. NCBI lineage: Eukaryota > Metazoa > Arthropoda > Insecta > Orthoptera > Acrididae > Locusta > Locusta migratoria. Next base: position 332,293,143 of record CM048755.1, on the reverse strand, counting down.
AAACACCTCCAAACATTACAAGGAAATTATCACAAGCACAAAACAAAGCCTGACAAGTTAGTCTTAAATAACCAAGTAAAAATGACTGATCAAGTATTGTTTACACTGATGTATCATTTAATAGACAGATATCCCAATATATAACAAGAAATCTCACTCATCTCTAAACACACACACGACTGAAACAACACACATTTAAATAACAAACAGTTAAAATACAACAGGCGAGAAAGTTGGCAACACTTACAGTAATAAATGAGACTCCATGCTTAGTAATGCCAAATACAGTGCAAAGTTTGAAATCAGTGTTTCCACTGAAAAATGCACAACTACTTGAAATACTCACTGTTGTATTAGTACATTACCATTTGATTATGAAAAACGTAAACTATTTTAAATAGTTGCCTTCCTGTGCAAAAAAATTTATTGTTGCTAACAAGAAACGTGTAGTATTTCAGGATACCCACTGATGGTGCCTTGGTAAGAAGATGAAATGCGCGTGGGTAATAAATAAATATATAAATACGAGGGTGAGGCAGTAAATAAGTCGCAAACGCCAGACTGCGCTGTTTGAGGGGTATTTCTCTACCACTACGACACATCCGACTTGTGGGTTGCTTTAGTAAAAGGAACCAAATAAATTGCAGCTTAAGAACGTCACTTATACGATGCAAACGCTGCACACAAAAATTCCAAGCTCTAGGCTTTTAAAAGCCTTCTCGAACGATGGAGCGAGTGTTTAAATTTATAGGTGGAGTCCGCTGAAAAGTAATGCGATTTTAAGGCTTGAAACGCAGTATTGGAGCGTCTACCTCTGTTTGCGACTTATTTACTGACACCCATGCCGCGGTGGAGTAGTCGAGCGGTCTAAAGCGTCTCGCTGCGGAGCGCGCGGTTGCTCGCCGTGGAGGTTCGAGTCCGCCATGGGGCATGGGTGTGTGTGTTTGTCCGTAGGTTAGTTTACCTAGGTTTAAGTAGTTTGTAAGCTACGGACTGATGACCACGCAGTTTGGTCCGATAGATTTACAAACATTTGAACATTTTGACTCACCCTCGTACTTCATCTGGAGTATGGATGTGATGTTCTTCTTTGAAAAGTAGTACAGTTTTAAGAACCTTTTTTCATTATGTTTGTAGGGGTGATTGATCAGGTCGCAGGCACAAAACTTGTTAGAAATGAAAAGTGGGCCGGCCGCGGTGGCCGAGGAGACTGAGGCGCTTCAGTCACGGTCTGCACGGCCACTACGGTCGGGGGTTCGAATCCCCCCTCGGGCATGGATATTTGTGCCGTCCTAGTTCGTAAGTAGTTCATAAGTAGTTTGTAAGTTTAGGGACTGATGACCCCGTAGTTAAGTCCCATAACCTTTACAAACATTTTATTTTGAAATGAAAAGTGGCAAGGCATAACTACTTAGCAGCATGTGTGTGCCACGTGTGTTGCCTATAATCCTGAGATATGCTCTTCGACAAAGGGGCTAAGGCGAATTCCTGATTCGCTTCTAAAATTCCATTCTCCACTTAGAGACACTTACTCGTAAGGTTTTCTCATTGAAAATATTCCCCATTTTACTGGGGTAGACAGGAAGCAGATCCAGCACACTTTGTTAGTAGAGCCTGTTAGTCCTGCTAAATTTCGTCGTCTCAGGTCCGTAGTGTCTGAACTGTCTATGAATATTTTGTCTCAACACAAGTAGTTTCGATGATGTTTGATACAAAGACTTTGCAACATTCCTTATAAAGACAGAACACAAGTTCAAAAACAACGAAACAAAGAGACTTAAAATATTTTGCTTGTAGATTAATAATAAAAAATGCCTTACCTTTAATCTATATCTATAAATGTGAATGTCTGTTCGGTGTACGTCTGAACCACAAGACATAAAGAGCTAAAATTTGTACAGTTACTAATGTCTACCCGGGGAAGGCTTTAGGCACAGTTTTATGGCGATTGGATAGCTATTTATCTATATATATTAATGTGAATGTCCGTTCGGTGTACGCTTATCACGTCCGAACGACAAGATGCAGAGACTTAAATATTTGTACAGTTTGAACAGTTGTACAGTTTCTAATTTATACCTGAGGAAGGTTTTAGGCACGGTTTTATATCTGATAGATATTTAGTAATTTGAAGAATATAACGCGAAATGCGGAACATAATTACTCTTTGTAAATTATATTTACTTTTTGAAAATAGTTTTATTGGTTGCATTGTTGCTTGAGGGTTGATAATGATAAAAGGGTGGAGTATGTTGGGATGGAAAGTTGTCGGTGTATATAAAATTCTACGTGTGTTAATATTTCGCTCTGCAACAAAAACTACAGAACGCAAACGAATGGTCTGTATGTAATTGTTGTCCTAAGTCTCCCGTTGTATACCATAGCAGTTCCATGCCGATAGCTATAAGGGGGTGGAAGATATGGTGGTTGAAAGTCGTCAAATTATATTAAAAATATCGGACTGAAGGCCAGCGATGACGTTTGCGACTCTATAGCGAGGAGGTTATATGCAGCGAAACGTGATGCCACAGACCATATCTTTGGTCTATGCGTGCTACAATGTCTTCAGCTCTTTCTCTGTAAGGATAAGCATACGAATAAGGAAATATAATAATAAATAAATAAAGCAGTAAAAAAGAAATTTCTTTTAATACATCTCTTTAAAAAAATCGATTTGACGTTTCGCGCATTACATCAAGTGATCGATCAGTGATCTTATTACCATCATTATTGTTGATTTTCGTGATCGGATTCTTCGAAACGAGTGCATTTTACGTGTGATTTGATCTCATAGCACACTACTGAAAGATAATTTATCTATCATAATCAACCAACAAGCGAACGGAGCCGCGGGTTTAAGATAGTTGTGACTATATAGCGATTCCCACTGGGAAATTTTGAACTGTTTTTGAGGAGAGTGGATTTATTATTATGCTGACAGAGAATAGAAATCACTTAATATGAGGGGTATTGAAATGAAAAGTATGAAACGACGCTGTGGGGTGTAATTGAAGTCTTTATTCGAAAGAACCCACCAGAGAGGCCAGAGCGCAACTGTCCCACTGTTCTTTCTGGTTCCCAGAATTCCTGTGGCTGTGACAAGAGGCAGTCCTCTACCGTGTCCTTCACTTCGTCGTCCTAGTTGAAGGGCTTCCCTTTGAGATTATTTTTAGCGCACCGAACAGATCGATGTCACATGACATGTCCGGGATGTAGGGCGGATGCTCAAGCTGCTCTCACTTGAACCTGGCCAGTACACTTTGTGTGACCCTGGAGATGTGTGGACGCGCGTTATCATGGAGCAGAATCACTACCGCCGTGATCAGCCCAGGCCGTTCGCTCTTGATGGACTTGCGTAGGCTACGGAGTGTCTCACAGTACACGTCGCTGTTAATGGTTCACCCGTGGTCGACGAATTAGATGAGTATCAGACCTCGGATTTCGAAAAATGCAGTTAACATCACTCTACCTGCTGACGGTACAGTCTTGAATTTTTAGGGGGACGTGACGACGCATGCTTCGCGTCTCTAGATTTCCCAAAGTCGCATGTTCAAATTTCAACCTGTTAGGTTGTTTAGACGTTTCGTACCTTTTCATATGAACAAACCTCGTAGAACATGATGACTCCAGTGTGGATGTACGCTGCTGGCCATACAAAATGCAACACCAAGAAGGGCCAGAGATATTACAGCAAAATTTATTTGGGACGTAACACACTGTACAATATTGTATGATTGAAAATACAGTCTCGTGTAAAGTGAGGAAAGATAACTAAAAAAATGTTCAAATGTTTGTAGAGCTTATGGGACTTAACTACGGGGTCATCAGTCCCTAAGCTTACAAACTACTTATGAACTAGCTAATACAAAGGACGGCACAAATATCCATGCCCGAGGGGGGATTCGAACCCCCGACCTTAGTGGCCGTGCAGAACGTGACTGGAGCGCCTCAGTCCCTCGGCCACCGCGGCCGGCGATGTTTGTAGAGCTTTTGGGACTTACCTACAGGGTCATCAGTCCCTAAACTTACAAACTACTTATGAACTAGCTAATACTAAGGACGGCACCAATATCCATGCCCATGCCCGAGGGAGGATTCGTACCCCCGACCGTAGTGGCCGTGCAGACTGTGACTGACACGCCGCAGAACGCTCGGCCACCGCGGCCGGCAAAGATAATTAAATCAGCGTTGAGTGTAGCAGTCGTTGCTGGCTATAACAACGGCTACACGCCTCGGCATTGAACCAAAGAGGTTCTGGATGTATTTTTGGGTATAACAGTCCATGTTGCTTCCGCATATTTCCAAAGTTGATGTGGTGTAGCTGTGGGATGTGTACCCTGGGCCAGTCGTCTCGCAGTTATCGACCAGAAGTTTTCGATAGGCGAGACATCTGCAGCACTGCAGTCCGATGGGTGAGAAGTGTTGAGCATTCCGTGCCGCGTGTGGTCGTGCGTTATCCTGCTGCAATGTGGCCGTTGGAAAGCTCCGAATGTGTGGGAGGACAACAGTTTCCAAAACTTCTGACTGTTGTAATGCCAACTGGGGAAAAGGTGGGGGAGGGTGAATCAGTGCGGGAGAGGAGTCCAGTACCATCCTAAGCCATAATAACGGGTGGATGACCATGTGGCGATGAGGTTCAACAGTCTCTCAACACATTGTCTCCAGACTCTAACCCGTCCTTTGCTGTGATACAGGCAGAATCGGGATTCGTCGATGAAAACAATGTCGATCCATTTGGTTTGTGAATGTCAGTCGTTCATTGCACCATTGCTGGCGCCATCACCTATGACGTTGACCCACAAGGGAAAGTCTCCATAGCATCCCCTCAGATTTGAAGGTATGATGGCTGTGAAAAAATTTAAAAAAGATGCACAGAGATTAAGAATGAAAACAGGAACTGTGGAAAAAGAAGCGAAAGTGCACGACGTGCATTATCAGGGAGGCGGCTTGGTTGTGTGGTCGTAGTGTTGGGCTGGACCGCGGGAGATCCGTATTCGATTGTCCATTTATTCTAGGTTTTTACTTTTTTTGTTTTTCACAAATTTACGAACTGTCCTTTCAGACACTGACGTTTCAGTTTTCTGTTTGTGTCCGTAGTAATTGTCATACTGTGGATTAGTTATAGAATTTTAGTCTGGTGCTAACAATACATTTCCGTAGCCATTAAATGTGATGAATAGTATGTGCAGGGGAGATGCTGCATAGACCTGTTACATAAATGAAAACAACTACTCCAAAGTGCACTGTAGTTAACTGACGTCTGTCAGTTTTATCATTCTTTTTCGTTTAGGCGTAGTGTCTCCACACTCCAGTGCAGTCATCTCGCATCGGACTTACTACCTCCACTGGCTTCCGAACCACTAACAGGTTTGTATCCGAGATCTTGTCTATTTACACGGGCACTCCACACTGGGATCCCGTGGTTACAAGGCGATGAGCACCTACACGTACGTACGTCCTATTTTTTTCCACACAAGAATCACGTGTCATTTCTGACTATTGTGATCCATTTTGCAAGTTTGGACCCTTGAATTCATTTTTATAATCTTCTTCGCGGCCGTTTATTTGTTGTTTTCATTTCTGTGAGAGGTCTATTTGGCATCTCCCATACTTTCACTAATCATCACGTTTGTTTGAGACGGTAATATATTCGTACCAAACGAATAACGTTCAATAACTAAGGTATAGGAGGACAACAGGTATTTGATGTTTTCTGCAAATCGCCTAAAACTGTTATTATGCCGTTTTATGTTCATAACATGTCTTTTTCTTCAAGAATTGCATTTTTTAAGTAAATGGCAATGAAATTCAAATAGCTTGAAAGGGCGCTAAAACGCTTCATTTCAGTAATGTGATGCCTGTGATGTAACCTACACGATGCTGTTCCTGCCGCTGTAACATTCGTTAGCAGTGATATATTGTTTGGGCATTAATGTTTCAGGAAATTGTCTAAAAATATTGCGTAGAAACTCACTGTACAAATAAACACTGCTAAAAAAAATGGGAATCACATGAGATATCATACACAATTTATAGAAAAATGTTCAAATGTTTGTATAGCTTATGGGACTTAACTACGGGGTCATCAGTCCCTAAACTTACAAACTACTTATGAACTAGGTAACACTAAGGACGGCACAAATATCCATGCCCGAGGGGGGATTCGAAACCCGACCGTAGTGGCCGTGCAGACCGTGACTGGAGCGCCTCAGGCCTCTCGGCCACCGCGGCCGACCAGAATTTGCATATTGTAGCGTATTTTATTGAGGTATCGGTTACATTTGTAATTTGTGTGTGATACAGTGCGAGATTTTGCTGTCTCAACTCCTTACCTTATGGTTAAATGGCATTTACGTAGATCGAGGCGCCATGGGGCTACCTTAATATTCTCGCTGCCCTCTAATATGGTGTCTGATCACCTCAGACGGCCAGTACAGTGCACACCTGCGTGGCATGGCCAGTATGAGGTTACCAACCAGCTCTTGAGGGATATTTGGCTATCTTCCATGAGTGCAATATCCAGCTCTGCATCCGTTGTGGGAGGCGCTGGTCTGGTTTCATTGCGTCTGCCAAGTGCATCCCAGACATGCTCATTCCGAGTTTTAAGTCCGGTGAACAAGCTGGCCGCTTAATTCGTTCAGTGCCCTCAGCTTCCAGCATGTCCACCGGTGCAGCTCTGTGGGGATGAGCGTTATCGTCCACTAGAAGGAACCCATCTCCTATGGCACCAGCGTGGGGCACAACAAAACGTCTAAGGATCATTGAATCATTCCTGTAATTTCCATTGTATAATATAACTTTTTCTCTTATTAGTTTAGAATTGGAGGTACTTTAGTTCTTTAACTACTTTATTCATCGTTGTTGCACTCACAAAAACTGTGTATCGAAAAGTAAATTAAATAGTAGAAAATATTTAATGCAGATTGATTTCCCTTCAGTCATAAACATTACTAATGTTTCCGTGAATTATCTGGTTAACAGAATTGAATGACATTAATAATGTATGTAAAGATCTGAATTAACAATATTTTGGAAAGCAGTAAAAGCGCCATTCTGAACGACATTGAAGCCTGTACTGACTTCTGCCCACACCATTCGCCCACCACCATGATGATACCTGCAAATGAGCAGGATTGTTCATAGTTCCACGTTCTCTCCAGAAGAGGGAACGGCGATTGTCCGGCTGAACACAAAATATTGACTCATCTGTGAACAGAACCCGGCACTATTTGTTACGACTCTAATCCTGATGTTCCTCAGCCCAGTTTCTGGGCTAGAATAAATCCCCATACGTTTCTACTTTAACTCCTCGATGTGTAACATATGACAATCCTATTCGTCATTAAGTATTTTGCCATCCTTAATATCCTCAGTAACACTAATAGTAGTTTGACAACAATAATCGTATATTATCCAGTGTAGACGACATACATAGCATTCACGAGTAGTGCTCAAAAGTTATGTGAGTTTACAAGGATTCTATGTGTGTTTTCTGACATATAAAGTATTACGTCTGTTTACGTGTAACTGTCTTTACTGTACTGTTTTTCAGGGATGGCGTGAACAAGAGTTCTATGTCGGAAGTGATGCTGATCCACGTGTTCTTTGTGGATTTGGTGGGTACCAGATACCGCAGGGACGTGTACTCCACGTGGCGTGGCTTGCTCGGTACGCATTTACTGCCTGTTTGTTTGTTGTTTAATACATTGAGTGCCGCATGCTTTGTAGCCGCCATGGCTGGCTCACGCAATAAGGCGTGTGGCTAGGCTATGACTGCCGGCGGCCACACGGTTATGGTAGAATAAGTAAACACCTCATATAGTAGAACGAAACTTTTCACTCTGCAGCTGAGTGTGCGCTGATATGAAACTTCCTGGCAGATTAAAATTGTGTGCCAGAACCGGGACTCACACCTGAGACCTTTGCCTTTAGCGGGCAAGCGCTCTACCGACTGAGCTATCCCGACGCAACTCACGATACCGCCTCACAACTTTACTTCCGCCAGTACCTCGCCTCCTACTTTCAAAACTTCACAGAAGTTCTCCTGCGAAACTTGCAAGACTAGCACTCCTGGAAGAAAGGATATGGTGGAGACATGGCTTAGCCACAGCCTAAGGGATGTTTCCAGAATGAAACTTTTCACTCTGCAGCGGAGTGTGCGCTGATATGAAACTTCCTGGCAGATTAAAATCGTGTGCCGGAACCGGGACTCGAACCTGGGACCTTTGTCTTTCGCGGGCAAGCGCTCGACCGACTGTGCTATCCCGACACGACTCACGATGCCGCCCCACAAGAAAGAAGGAGGCGAGGTACTGGCGGAAGTAAAGTTGTGGGGCGGCATCGTGAGTCGTGTCGGGATAGCACAGTCGGTAGTGCGCTTTCCCGCGAAAGGCAAAAGGTCCCAGGTTCGAGTCCCGGTTCCGGCACACAATTTTAATCTGCCAGGAAGTTTCATCATCGTAATCATCTCCGCCTTTTCCCACGACTTGCGCAGTCAGCATTGCTTTGCTGTATCCTTCTCTTCCATAAATATCTATCCAGTGGTTCCTTTGTGAGCCATACTTTCTCCCGTAGGTCCCTTGCTACCTTGTCTTTCCATCTCAGTTCCGTCTTCCTCTTCTACGTGATCCTTTGATTTCCAGGTCTTCAACTCTTCTCCCCACATAGTACTCCCTTCTTCTCTGCACATGTCCATCCCATCTTAGCCTACTTTCTTAGATCTTCTTCCCCATGGGTCCCACTTTCGCTGGTCCTTGATGTACTCATTCCTTAGTCTTCCTTTCGTGTTACCCTACTCATCCACCTTAACATTCTCATTTCTGACACTTCCATCTTTTTCTCTTGTAACTGGCCACGTTTCTGCACTATACATAATCGCAGGCCTCACCACAGACTTGTAAAGCTTTCCTTTCATTCTGCAGCTAACCTTGTTATCACACAGTACTCCGCTCAGTTTCCTCCAGCTCATACATACACTGTTTATCCTGTGCTCTATTTCGGCCTCCATTCCTCCATCACTTTGCATGTAAGAGCCTAAGTATCTAAATTTCTTCAGCAGCGTCAGTTGTTCCCCTTGCGGGTTAATATATAGATCTTTCGCATCCTTTGTACACATAAACTCTGTTTTCACCCAGCTAATTCTCGTTCCCCCTTTTATCCACTGTTGAAGCTTGTCTTGAAGAGCCTGCTGGGTGGGTTCACAGATTACAACCTGATTATTGATCAATAATTAATTTATTTTTCATAAAAACATAAAGTCATCTTACTTTTTGAACACACCTCGTATCTCTGACACCGATCAGTCGTAGAATTTTGAAACATATTTCATGTTCGAGTATTAGCCGATATCATTTCTAGAGACTGGATATCTCCTTTGTTGGAATCAACAAGGTTTCCAAAAGCAACGTTCATGTGAAGCACAACTGACGTTATACAGCCACGAGATCCAAAGGTGGTAGATACAGAATCCCAGGTAGTTACCGTGTTTCTTGACTCCCGCAAGGTGTTCCATACCGTTCCGCGGCGCACCGTCGCGTCGCCGTATGAACGAAGTGCGAGTACTTGGAATATCAGACCAAAGGAGGCGTTTCAACCTAACAGAACGCAGCAAGTCATTGTCAACGGTGATAAGTCTTTAGACGTTAAAGTGGTCTCAGGAATGCCCCAGGGAGGAACGTTACTTTTCACACGTGTAGATAACATCTGCGTTCGATGTGGCTTTTTGCGGATGAAGCTGTAGGTACTCGCCACGCGGGAATGGCGGTGCGCGGTAAGGTTCATTGCTGCGTAGTGCGCGACCGTTCCCCGTGAGATAGTTTAAATAGTTTGTAAGTCTAGGGAGCGATGAACGCTACAGTTTGGCCCCACAGCTTTACAAACATTTGAACATTTTGTTGCTTATAGAGAAGCTGGAGCACTGGAAAAGGGGAGCGAAATGCAGAAGGATATGCAGCGCATCGAAGCATGGTGCAGGGAATGGCAATGGAGCCTCAACAGCTGCGATTAAATAGGAAGCAAGATCCTTTATTATAAAACCACGTAATAGCAGGAGAGACAGTGGTAGCCGTTACTTCCATAAAATATCTGGGAGTAGACATAAGAGGCTAATTGAACTGGAACGATAATATAAAATGAGTCGTGGGTAAGGCAGATGCCAGACTGAGATTCATTGGAAGACTCCTCAGGAACTGTAGTCTGTCAACAAAGGAACTGCGTTTCATAACTCTTATTCGGCCAGCACTTAAGTATTGCTCATCAGTGTGGGATCCGTACCAGAACGGATTAATTGAAGATACAAAGAAGATCCATCGGAGAGCAGCACGCTACGTCACGGGCTCATTTAGTAAGCGTGGAAGCGTCATAAATATGATAAGGAAACTCGCGGTTGACGCTGCAAAAGAGATATTCTACATCACGGTACGTACTTCTGTCATAGTTCAGAGAGCATACGTTTCCTGAAGAGTCAACCAATATATTGCTTCCTCCTACGTGCATATCGCTAAACGATGTCAATGACATTTAGAGAGACCAGGGCCCACACGAAGGCAGTAGGCAATCATTTTTACCGCGAAACATACGCGACTGGAATAGGAGGAATTAACTAACAATGGCACTCTCTGCCATACGCTGTGAGGTGGCTTGCGGAATATGGATGTAGATGAAGATCTAGGTTAACTTGCCTGTCGAATAGAAGAAGTCTCACAGATAGTAAAGAACTGATGTTGGCCAGTCGACTGCTTTCAGAAACCTATCGTATTTCGTCTATTTCGTGACATGATTTTTGACTGACATCTGTAGTTGCGAGTACTCCATTCTTTGATCAAGGGACTGATGACCTTGCTGTTTAGTCATGTAATTAACCACAACCAACCCAAAAGTCACTCGAGTTCCTCGTTACTTAAAAGCTTTCTAGCTGTAAAATGACAATTCTGATCAAGGAATCTTAGGAATAATGTAACTATAATTGAACACAATGTTTGGAGAAGTAACATAATACTGAAATGACCAGTGGCATAATTAGCCGAGTGTGCCAGCTGTGACAAAGTGACACAAATATTCTGTTAAGTGAGTTCCTTAACACTGATAATCCCAAGTCTGCATTGAATATTAACGATCACAATTGAGGCAGTCAGAAGCAAAGTGATATAAGTGACATTGTTTAAGATAATGAGATAAGTGCAGAGATATGTCTAGGACACTAATTCTGTTGTGAGAAAAAGTATTAGAAGTGCTGCTCCATTCAGAGCTGCACTCTAGAGTCCGAGTACATGTATTACTTCGCTTCTGAGGTTTCGGCTCCGAGGAAAAGTAATACAAGTGCGTTTTTTACGTTCGTTGTGTTGCTCCTTCTTCCTCTTCGTTGGTTTTTGTTTGTTGAAATTTGTAAAATCTTTGGATTGTGACGTTAAGCACATCATAGCTTATTCAGATTGTTGTTAAGGTCAAAAACTCAAAGTAAATATTGTCAAATACACCACACACATATTGAGTCAGTCCATCACAAATACTGGACACACGTTCAACAAGTGTGATCAAGATTTCGGTCTGACTGAGAAACGCAAGAGGAATGAGACTCATGTGTATGTGCCACAGGAGTGGCGGACGTCGTTGAAAGGTCCAGTAAAAAATTCAGAGTTACCAAAATGAATCAGGCAGATTTTGCAGCTTTCGCTAAAATGAAACTGTTGACCAAGTCATCCGTTCGAGAATATACCGAAGGGAATGCATTTGCTTGTCGGTCAATTAGATGGATTCACGTAAAAAAGGAATGTCCATTCATCATGCATTTTAAGAATTCTTTCAATGAGGATGTTGAATTTTACACAGCTGACTTCTCCAAACGGCTTCGTGGGAGACCTCCACAGATTACGCTGAATACACCGTACAGTGCTCAGTTATCCATAACGTTTACAAAGTGGAAGAACCTGCAAGACCTGAAATTCCTCATTCCCCCTATTTACCGCGCTTTGATAATTTGAAGTATGAGGAACAATCTTCAAGAAAAAAAGGTCAGGGTGTCGAGGAGGGGCAGGACAACATGGAGAGGCAGGACGCCGTCGCGATAAAAAATGTTCAAATGTTTGTAGAACTTATGGGACTTAACTATGGGGTCATCAGTCCCTAAGCTTACAAAATACTTAGCTAATACTAAGGACGGCACAAATATCCATGCCCGAGGGGGGATTCGAACCCCCGACCGTAGTGGCTGTGCAGACCATGACTGGAGCGCCTCAGTCTCCTCGGCCACCGCGGCCGGCGCCGTCGCGATAAAGAAGACTGTTGTATTGATGTGGTGTCGGAAGTCCGAAAAGATCAGACACCACATCAATGCAATAAGTATTTAAACGCGAAGACGGCGTTAACTTCAGTTATTTCACTGCAGATGCGGTCATACGTTCGACCTCGCACGGGAATCCGTAATGGCGAGTGTAAGAGGGCATGGACGATAGGGGCGCTACAAACATAGCGTGCGACTTGTGAGAATTTGAGACGGACGGGAGGCGAGCACGGGTGGCCAAGTGGTTAAGACGACCGCTGGCCCGAAGCGGAAGACCTGGGTTCGATTCCCGGCCCAGCTCAAATTTCACTTGTCGCCATTGCTTAATATCAATGCCCAAATGCGGCTACTGTCAATCCTTTCCTCCCTATCCTTCTTCCTTCCATTCCTTTAACAATCATTCGCAAATAAGACTGTGTTGAAAGCCTAGGGAGGTAGCAACAGCCACAGAAGATTTAACAGATGTTGCTAGTGACATCTGGACAGTGATTACGATAAAATTTTACCCTATGTTATTTAAAATGTTCAAAAGTGTAATAGTTACTGCATAATAAAATTATTAATGTGTTCACGTGCACCTGTATTACTTTTCCGCTAAACCTTTTCCATATCAAACTAAATGGTGGTATAAACATGTCTCATCTCTTGTCTGCAGAACACCTACAGTCTATAGTGTATCTCTGTAAAGTTACAATGTTGTGCCATTGAAACTGTTTTTCTTATAACGAGGGGAACTTCAAAGCCATTTATCTAAAAAGTACCTGAGGTGCACTTATATCACTTTGCTTCTTACCCCCTCAATTAAGGAATAGCTGAATTTTATATGTCTCGATTGCCAACGACTTAAGGATACCATATATATTTAGGTTTTCCAGACTCTGCTCTGCAACTGCACAATCCCAGGTAACAGAAGGCATTTAGTTTCATTCATATCAACAAAAGTGACACAAAGCATAACCTAATATGTACACATGTAAGATAACATTTTCTAATGCGATAAGGCAGTAAGGATTGGGTTGTAGAATGTGCGGTCATATTCTGTTGCAGCATCACTGGGTGGCCTGTTGGGGCTGTGCATGGGCGTGAGTCTGCTCAGTTGCTTCGAGCTGGCCTACTTCTTCACTGCACAGCCAGCACTGCGCGCGGTCAGGAACCGTCAAATGGCGTCCCATCGCTGAGGAGCTATCCGCGAGCACACATCTCTGGCTGGGGCATGACGCTGCTCAGCTGCTTCAAGCTAACCTACTTCTTCACTGTAGACCAGCACTGCACGCGGTCAGGCACAGTCAAATGGCGTCCCAAACCTGAGGAACTGTCCTCGACTGCAACTTTCTTGTTGCCTTTATGCGTGGGCATGACGCTGCTCAGCTGCTTAGAGCTGGCCTACTTCTTCTCTACACAGCCAGCATTGCAAACGGCCAGGAGTCTTCAGATGGTGTCCCAACGCTGAGGATCTGTCTGCGACTGCACATCTCTGACTGGGGCTGTGCATGGGCATGATGCTGCTGAGCTGATTCAAGCTAGCCTACTTCTTCACTGTACATTCAGCACTGCACACGGTCAGGCACAGTCAGATGGTGTCCCAAAGCTGAGGAACTGTCCTCGGCTGCAACTTTCTTCTTGCTTTTATGTGTGGGCTTGTCGCTGCAAAGCTGCTTAGAGCTGGTCTACTTCTTCTCTACACAGTCAGCATTGGAAACGGTCAGGAGTCTTCAGATGGTGTTCCAACGCTGAGGATCTGTCTGCGACTGCACATATCTGTCTGGGGCTGTTCATGGGCATGAAGCTGCTCAACTGCTTCAAGCTAGCTTACTTCTTCACTGTACATTCAGCACTGCACGTGGTCAGGCACAGTCAAATGGTGTCCCAAAGCTGAGGAACTGCCCTCGACTGCAACGTTCTCGTTGCTTTTATGCGTGGGCATGAGCTGGCCTACTTCCTCTCTACACAGCCAGCATTGCAAACAGTCAGCAGTCTTCAGATGGTGTCCCAACACTGAGGATCTGTCTGTGACTGCACATATCTGGCTGGGGCTGTGCATGGGCATGACACTGCTCAGCTGCTTCAAGCTAGCCTACTTCTTCACTGTACATTCTGCACTGCACACGGTCAGACACAGTCAGATGGTGTCCCAAAGCTGAGGAACTGTCCTCGGCTGCAACTTTCTTGTTGCTTTTATGCGTGGGCATGAGCTGGCCTACTTCCTCTCTACACAGCCAGCATTGCAAACGGTCAGGAGTCTTCAGATGGTGTTCCAATGCTGAGGATCTGTCTGCGACTGCACATATCTGTCTGGGACTGTTCATGGGCATGAAGCTGCTCAACTGCTTCAAGCTATCTTACTTCTTCACTGTACATTCAGCACTGCACGTGGTCAGGCAAGTCAGATGGTGTCCCAAAGCTGAAGAACTGTCATCGACTACAACTTTCTTGTTGCTCTCATGTGTGGGCATGACACTGCTCAGCTGCTTAGAGCTGGCCTACTTCTTCACTGTACAATCAGCACTGCACGTGGTCAGGCACAGTCAAATGGTGTCCCAAATCTGAGGAACTGCCCTCGACTGTAACGTTCTCGTTGCTTTTATGCGTGGGCATGAGCTGGCCTACTTCCTCTCTACACAGCCAGCATTGCAAACAGTCAGCAGTCTTCAGATGGTGTCCCAACACTGAGGATCTGTCTGTGACTGCACATATCTGGCTGGGGCTGTGCATGGGCATGACACTGCTCAGCTGCTTCAAGCTAGCCTACTTCTTCACTGTACATTCTGCACTGCACACGGTCAGGCACAGTCAGATGGTGTCCCAAAGCTGAGAAACTGTCCTCGACTGCAACTTTCTTGTTGCTTTCAAGCGTGGGCATGAAGCTGCTTACAGCTGGCCTACTTTTTCTCTGTACAGCCAGCACTGCATTCAGTCAGGTGCCTTCAGATGGCGTCCCAACAGTGAGGGTCTGTCTGCGACTGTGCATCTCTAGCTGAGGCTGTGTATGGGCGTGAGGCTGCTGTGAACTGGCATACTTCTTCACAGCACAACCAGCACTGTTCATGGTCGGGAGCCGTCAGATGCTGTCACAATACTGAGGAGCTCACATCTGTAGCTGGTGCTGTGCAAAGGCGTGAGCTTGTTCAGCTTCTTAAAGGTGGGCTACTTTTTCATTGCACAGAAGGTGTCTTTTGGCTTTGGAGCGCTGAGGTGCTGCCTGTGACAACACAACTGTAGCCAGCTAACTAACTTACAATTTGGCACTTAGTAAGACATTTACATATAGGTCAAAATGTTTTTAATTGTGTGATTAGGTTATTTCATTCTTTTTAAATAAGTACTGCAGACATATTGTGCTGCATCAGAAATAAATTTCTGATTCTCATTCCAGTGATGAATACTAAAAGATAAAACAATATTATTTGTCATGTAATATCTAACCTGAAGTTTTTAAACCTTTTACAGAAATTATAAAGTCATAGGCTTATTGTGTTTTTCTAGCTGTAATAAAAGTTTGCTGTCTGTTAAACTGAGCAGAGACAATGAAAATAATAAATTCCTGTAATTTTTTACATTGCTAATGACATTTTTAACACTATAATTTAAAAATAATCTAGAAATATTAAAAATAACTACTTTTTAATTGACGTGTTGAACATCTGACTATAATTTCATAATTTAGTTACCGAGTGTGAATAGGATTTCACAGTGAGTAGTATAACTTTAGAAAATTTCGAATGAATGTATTTAGTTGAAAACGAATAAATATTGTCAAAATTATTCCTTTTGGGTTCATCTCAAAAATGAATTAGAGCCCTTTAGCACCTTTGCTGGTACAGTAGAAGAACTGGAGCAGTCAATCGTACAGTCTTATTTAAATTTACGAGACGATTCTGAGGTGATTGAAAGATTTAATATCTCACTCGATAGACAGTAAGGTCCTCTTTATTTATAGACTTGGGGATATATTTATTTATGGGTTTATTATTATTCATCTAAACATTCTACACCGTTAGTACTGTGATCTAACTTTCATATAATCTATTGTTTTATTATCGTGTCACTTATTCTGAATTTAGAATAAATTTTAACTATTCAAACTTTACTGCAAATCGGTGTACAAGTTATCTATGCACAAGTATTCACATTACCCAATGTATATCCTCACGAAAGGTTATAGCGTGAGTTAACTATGGCCTAATTATAATACTTACCGTTTGGAAGGCTATCACATTTTAGACTAAGCCTACAAATCACACACTGAAAATGTGGCTGCAAAAGATTTCAATTTTTAACCGCTCTGCATCCTTCGCAGCATATAACCGAACCCCAATACATCCATTAGAAGATCCACATAAGAGTTTATTTTTTATGGAAATATGACTGAAATTTTACATTAAAAATTACAATATGTTTATAATTTGTATATTTTCTGCTTTTGCTGAGTTATTGGTAGGCAGAAACATTAAATACACCATCCATTGTGAAAGTTTATCAATGTTATCTGTAAACAAGGCACATTGGTTCAGCAAGTCTGTATTAAGTAGTTGTGCTGATAGGTCACGAGCACAGTCCATGTATTTGGGCTGTTACGTAACCATCTGGTTGAAGCCACTGACAACGCAGGGATCACATTTCTGATATCTGAGTTGTAGCAGTAGTATCAGGAGGTATTTAAGGCGACTATAAGTCGACCAATTATGTGAGGTAGGTAGTCGTGATGAGTTGAAGTTTTCTGGCGACAAGAAGTCGACCATTTTATATTAATAAAGTGGGAGTTGTGGTAGTAGTGAAGGAGGTGCTGAGAATCTTTAGGCGATGGTAAGTCAGCCAAACTTGCAATAAATAAAGTTGTATTGAGGCGACGTAAGTATCGACCCTAAAAATGTTATAAAGTGGATCCCCTTCCTTATCATTGAACACTTAGTAGTAGAAATGTTACCTCTGTTATTAAGAACTACAAAGTATAGAAATATTCACAGGTTCGGCGGATTAAATATGAGGTTAGTTGAAGAGTACGAAATAATGTTTAAATTACATAAGATACAGAGACAACAGATAAAACATGTACCAAGTACAATTTTTTGAATCATGTTAGGAAACAAGAAACCTGGGTGTCGAATAGAGCAACTGGCTGTCCATTTTCTATGTGTACTGGATACTATTGGTATTTTACATTAACATAAATACGTTCACATTCTCGCAATACACTATGAAATTTATTTGCTGCCTGTATGAAAATTAGGTCATAGAACCACAACAATAATGTAAGCCTGGCGAGGATTATTCTTGCGTATAGCAAACGTAACGGCAGGACGCCAATATTTCAGTAGGCTGGGCCACAGCGCCAGCTGACGCCGTAAACATGGTACGGGGGAAGGGGTAGAGCAGGTGATGCCTGAGTACGCCTGGAGCACAGACAAATATATACAGACGGGAAACCTCCGTAAGGGTCCGGTCCCTCGCTCAGGATCCAGGGCGGGGGGTGCTGAAGCAGTTCCGTAAGATGTCCCATGATGGCGCTGCGGTCAGAAGCAGCCCTTTAAACTGGCCAGAGCAGGCGACAGGTAGCGGCTGCCCCCACCACCACCTCCCCTCAAACGCCGGCACACCGGACACAGCCGTGGCCTCGTGGCAGGCGGCACGAGCTCTCCCCTCAGCCTCCCCTCCACGATACCCTCTGACGTGCGAGAGGCACCCTCAGAAGTGCCTCTAGTGTGGCCTACCGGTACTAAGCCAGGGAACCGCCAGACACCTGCTAACATCTTACAGAACTACGAGGGGATCGTAGGACAGTGGTTTAGGGGGGCTGCTTCTCTGTATATGTTACTCTGTGCCTTGACCTAATTGCCTCCAGTCACAGCCCCCCCCCCCCCCCACCAAACCACTGTCCTACGCTCCCCTCGTAGTTCCGTAAGATGCTAGCAGGTGTCAGGCGGTTCCCTGGCTTAGTACAGGTAGACCACACTAGAGCCACTTCTGAGGGTGCCTCTCGCACGTCAGAGGGTAGTGTGGAGGGGAGACTGAGGGGAGAACTCGTGCCACTTGCCACCAGGCCACAGCTGTGTCCGGCTTGCTGGTGTTTGAGGGGAGGTGGTGGTGGGGACAGCCGCTAACTGCCGCCTGCTCTGGCCAGTTTAAAAGCCTGCTTCTGACTGCAGCGCCATCATGGGACATCTTATGGAACTGCTTCGGCACCCCCTGCCCCGCACCCCTGAGCGTGGGACCGGGCCCTTACGGAGGTTTCCCGTCTGTATATATTTGTCTGTGGTCAAGGCCTGGAGGGCACTGACCAAAACAATAACACAAACATAAACAAATAAGACCTGGAGGGCACTGACCCAAACAAAAAACAAAAACATTAACAAAGATAAGCCAACTAACTTACCTTTACACAAGTCAATATTTGTATCCTATTATATACATACATTGTATTCTATTCATGTGACAACATTTATGGCACACTATATATTTCTAGTATTTTATTTATGTGCCAACACTTATACAACATGTGATGACTGATTATGTACTCCTGTATTTTATGTATGTAATAATATTCAAACTACTTTGACATTCTTTTGCATTATTGTGTGTATTCTAGTATTTCACTTCTGTCTTTCCTGGTAATTTTTGTATTTATGTATGATGATAAAATTTTGTAATATCTAACTTCATTAACATCTGTATGTTGTTATATGTAACATAATATTTCTTGTACTGTGAAATGGTAGACAGATTAGAATTGTCCAAACCACATCATTAGTGAGACGTCAGTGTTGTGCAGCGAGTGTTAGTGAAACTAATGGCAAAAAAAGCCAAGTGATGATGAAAAATATTTCTAGTTCAATGAAGTGATGTAGGGTATACACTAAAATTTGAACGGCCTAGTGCTGAGTGTAGTGGTTTAAAGTATCAATATGTTGTGGACGGCAAAGTGCCGAGTTTTAGTGGTGATTACCGGAATGAAATTGATATGGACGGCAACGCACCGAATTAAATGTAAGTATAAAGAAGATAGGGTAGGTTTTATTCGGACGACGTATCGTCGATCAAATGCATTTGAGTGTCATGTGACTCAGGTGATAAATTATTATCTTAATAATAACATGTTAATGTGGCATTCTAGCCAAAAGACAGCAAAGTGCTGACAATCATCTGTGTATATATGTGTACGAATTATGTTTATCTATGTATATTGACAATTGTGTATTTATGTTTGTAGAATATGTTTGTATGTGCTATTGTAACAATTAATTATTTCTTGTATGATAGTAGTTAGTAATGTTAATAACTGAAACAGATAATATTTTGCAGACGTAAAAGCAAAATTAAATTCACAGATTAAAAGGACATAGCGAGGCATTTGAGGGATTTAAAAATTCTATAACTTTGAGATCAAAATTTTTGTTTTTTTTCCAAATTGTTAGTTGTCTTCGAGAACCTCCAATTTTGGAAAAAGATGGAAGGAAGGGGATGTGTAATATTTATGGCTTAAAGCCATCATATTAAGATCGTAGTATTGCTTCAGTGCAGCCGGATAGGACCAGTAGGCGACAGATGGTAAGAGTTGGTGGGAACCACGACAGGTGGTACAATAGGTCGGGTTCTCATGGGAAAGAGCACTGGCAAATCTCCCCGGATTCTAGGAAAGTCCCCGAGCGGCAGGCACTGGACGCCGATTGGCTGTAGCACTGGTGGTCATGCGCCAAAACGCATTCATATTTTTATTAATACTTTATAAACTAATTATTTATTCAATATCATACTCAATTCAGAAATACCCCTCAAAGCCAAGCTATGCCACGAGTAGGTAAAACATATTAACAATTGATTATTCAATAAACAAAATAATTAATTTCAAACGGACGATGCACGGCAGCCATGTTTGCGCGCCAAACTGTGGAACGACGGCAGTCTTGCATCGAGCCGCCACTCTTCATTACACGCACTCAGAGGAGTAACATGTGAGTTCAGAACAGGCACTCGGAGGAGTAACATGTGAGTTCAGTACACGCACTTGGAGGAGTAACATGTATACGTAGACGGTCATAAAACATTGTTTAATCATTTTAGATCAAGGCTAAATGACTTTATATTTACTTTCAGTTAAGACAATGTGTGTCAAGTGGATATTATTATGCAGTTCACTACAATGATAACCACTGCACCACGCGTGCTGTCGGAAGACTCGCGGCAATATATCATATATCATGCAAACTGCTGAAAAGTGTGTGATTGCATTGTGTACTTAACCCATTGAATGAATAAGTGCTTACTTGATGGATATTTTACTGATGAACTAAAACTGTCTAGGATTGTTCCAGTATACAAAAAAGGGGGTAAGATTCTCCATCTAATTTCAGGCCAATTTCTATAGTACCTGCATTCTCCAAAGTAATAGAATGTCTCATTTGCCAACAATTATGTATTCACTTTGAAAACCCTGGAATAATCAATGGAGCACAATATGGGTTTAGGAAGAACCTGTCGACTATTGATGCAATTAACACGGTAGTCATATTCAGCCTCCACGTTTTTGAGAACAAAGGCTTTGCTCGGGTATCATTTTATAATCTAAGCAAAGGCTTCGACTGTGTTGAGGACGCTGGCCGCGGTGGCCGAGAGGACTGAGGCGCTCCAGATACGGTCTGCACGGCCACTACGATCGGGGGTTCGAATCCCCACTCGGGCATGGATATTTGTGTCGTCCTTAGTATTAGCTAGTTCATAAGTAGTTTGTAAGTTTAGGGACTGATGACCCCGCAGTTAAGTCCCATAAGCTATACAAACATTTGAACATTTTTTGTGTTGAGCACACACTGCTACTAGAGAAAATGGACTTTCACAGAATCAAAGAAAATAGTCTCAAACTATTAAAATCCTATCTCAAAAACCACAAACAGGTAGTTTGTGTTGGCAAGGAAATGTCAAACATAGAAAATCTTAAAGTAGGTGTGCCTCGGGGATCTGTGCTGGACCCATTTTTGTTCTTGATAATGATCAATGATCTGCCCTCATTTATTAGATCCAACACTGAATAGTATGCAAATTATACAACTTTTCTGCATAGCAGTAACAACCTTTGTGATCTTAAAACTTGTGCTGAAAATACACTCACTCATGCAGCATACTGGTTCAGAGCAATGGATTCTTGTTAAATGAAAATAAAACTCAGCAGACTCCAGTGGCGGGTGGTGCTTCAGATGAATGAGGGTTAATTTCTCGCACCTCTGCAAATGGCGCTGGAGTAAAGCGCTCCGCCCCTCCCCCCCCCCCCCCCTCAATGTCAGACATATTTTCGGGCCGGCCGTGGTGGCCGAGGGGACTGACACACTCCAGTCACGGTCTGCACGGCCACTACGGTCGGGGGTTCGAATCCCCCCTCGGGCATGACTATTTGTGCCGTCCTTAGTCTTAGTTAGTTCATAAATAGTTTGTAAGTTTAGGGACTGATGACCCCATAGTTAAGTCCCATAACCTATACAAACATTTGAACATTTTTGAACATATTTTCGGCAAAAGATCTGCATAATGTCTTACCTCGACTTGTTTGCACTTGCTTCAACTCGAGCTAAGACGTCGGCCTACCAAGCTTCTTTATTTCACACTTTTGCTCCAAGCTTAATGCTGAGGAATTTATTTGTAAAAGTTACTGAACATTGTTCATTTTTCTTTGATAATAAACACCAAGATGCTATGAATATGCCCATGAACAGTAAAACACAGTAAGTAACTGATTTCACTGTTAAGTGACTGTAACAAAATTAATCTGTTGCGTTGAAGATGCAAGCTACCTTGGGGTCACATGACACTGTAAGCAGCAACTCCGCCTAACTTTACACAGGCACAAGAATTGCTCTTCCTCACATCTTTTCAAACAGTTAAATATTTATTACTAAGAAGAGTATAAATGTCATTTACCCTCAGCAACACATTTTCTGAAACGTCCAAAGATATGTGGGAAGTAACAATACAAACGTTATTGTTGTTCACATATCTCTTAAAAAGAAGATTGGATTTAAATTTAAAAAAAAATGGTTGCAGTCGGTCTCGAACGCGCTTCCTTGGACAGGTCAGCATGATGCCGCTAACCACATGGCTATTCTTGCTAGGTGGAGAGTAGTGACTTCATTACTATTCATGATCGGATCTTCTGAAGGCGTTTACAGTTGATGTGTATTTAATTTATAGTTATAAGATATTTTACCAAATATGACATGTTTCTGATGAATCTTCAATGCGCCAAAAACAAATATGAAGAGTGGATGTTGCGTTCATGGAGGATTTGTGTATACAGAAGGCTAGGTGTGCAGCAGCTCCCTTGCTTCGGGATCATTAGTAGGTAACCAACAAAGCTTGTGGAGCCAGGAGCTGGCGTCTCCAACAGCTCCAATGCCAATGTTAGAAGCGGCATTTCCCCTCGCCACTCCCTGCCGCGGGAGCACCCATATGCTGCGTCCAGGAAGTTCAGAGAGAATTTGAACCTCAGCCAAATGTTCAAATGTTTGTTAAGCTTATGGGACTTAACTACGGGGTCATCAGTCCCTAAACTTACAAAATACTTATCAACTACCTTATACTAAGGATGGCACAAATATCCATGCCCGAGGGGGCATTCGAACCCCCGAGCGTACTGGCCGTGCAGACCGTGACTGGAGCGCCTCAGTCTCCTCGGCCACCACGGCCGGCGAATCTCAGCCGTGCATGCACATTGCAATGCTGTGGCGACTGCAGCCTATATTAGGTGGCCGTGCTACAACTCATATACATGCTGCTATATCTCACCTCAGGAGATAATAACTGAAAGACACTCTCTAATACGGAAATAGTGTTTATTGACAAGACAAACTAATCGTCTTCTGGAAACAAAACAAACTAACAAACTTCTGAAACTTAGGGAAAAACAACAAACATCAACTAAAGGTTTTCTTCTTCACCAATTAGGTACAAGCCAGGGAGATAACAATAGCCTTGAGAAAACAGCCAGAGAGATGGAGCTGGATGACGTATTCCGTCCTGGAGCTGCGGTGTCCCGGGCAGGAAGTGTTCCCCGGAGGCGTCGGTCACGATCCCTTAGCTAGAGTTCTCGTAGGCGCTTGGGGGAGAACTCTCGTCATGTTGCACTGCGCCCCCCTAAACAGTCGGCACGCAGTGATATGTGGCAGTCTCGAGCTGGTCTCACGTGACTGTGTGGAGAATAATAGTTCTAGTTTAGTGTGCTCTCTGGTGGTGCTTGTCGTGTTCTCTGGTGACTCCGGAACCCCTGCTGTGGGACGCCTCACTGGTATGCATCCATTACGAACAACTTAGACTGGAGAGAACACACAGAAAATATTGTGGGGAAGGCGAACCAAAGGTTACGTTTCATTGGCAGAACGCTTCGAAGATGCACGGCTCTACCAAAGAGACTGCCTACATCAGACTTGTGCGTCCTCTCCTGGAGTACTGTTGCCCCTTGTGGAACCCTCACCAGATGGGACTGACGGAAGATATTGAGAAGGTTCAGAGAAGGGCAGCTCGTTTTGTTTTATAACGTTATGGGGTGGAAACGTCACGGGAACGTTGTACGAATTGGGATGGAAATCATTAAAAGAAAGACGTTATTCATTGAGGCGTGATCTGTTTGCGAAATTTCAATCACCGACTTTTACTTCTGAATGTGAAAATATTTTGATGGCACCCACCTACTTAGGGAGACACGACCATCCCAATAAAATAAGAGAAATCAGACCGAAAACGCAACGATTTAGGTGTTCTTTCTTCCCGCGCGCTATTAGAGAATGGAATGGTAGAGAAAAGTTATGAAAGTGGTTAATGAACCCTCTGCCAGCACTTAAATGTGATTTGCAGAGCATCTATGTAGATGCAGTAGCGCTTGTACCCTGCATTGCGGGTTGTCTACTCGTCAGGCGAACCACCAGTACATGACATCCCTCCCCCCCGCAAAGAGATGAGCCAGACGGAGGCCAGTGTTGGAGTCTGGATCGATGTCCATTGCATTGGATGAGTCCGGCAGTGTGTGGTTCTCCAGAGGTGTGTGGTTTATGTCCGTTGGTATTGGCCAGGGTGCAGAAGTTTGCTGCCCACCATCGTCCATTGGCATTGGAGGGGCCGTAGAAGGGGTTGGTCTTGCCGGGCCTCTCAGCTGCCTGGTCGACGGGCCTGCAACAATAAGAGGCGATAAGTCGACTGCATTCGTCAACTGACAGCTCCTGTGGTGGAACTGGTTCAGATGCTTGCGGCAAAGGGAGCCATGTGAAAGTTGTACCTCCACCATTGCTCGTCCCAGTAGTTTTTAACCACTGCCGCATCCCAATGGCGGCCATGGCGGGAGAATATCAGGACCCAGACATCATTGTGGATAGCAAACCAGTGTCGCTAACCTGACCTAGTGTGCTCTATAGGTCGTTGTGGATGGAGGAGGGAGAGGAGCAAACACTGTGGGCGTCCATGGAGCTGCTCCGTTGGACTGGTTTCCTCCTGTGGAGTTGTTCTGCAAGAGTCCAAAAAGATGGACAAAGCATCGTCCAGTGATTGGTGTGCAGAGATCTTTGACATTTGATTCTTGAAAGTCCGTACAAACCGCTCTGCCAGTCCAATGGACGGGAGGTGGAAAGGCGCTGTGTGTACCACGGCAATGCCATTGCATGCAAAGAAGCCCATGAATTCTGTGGACGTAAATTGAGAGCTATTGTCGGTCACAATTGTCTCTGGTCGGCCTTCAATGGCGAAGATGCGAGTGAGCACCTGGATGACATGAGTCAATGATGTGGAGGACATCCAGGAGACGGTAAGGAAACCCAGAGCCGGCGTCGACTGCAATAAACCACGAGGAGCCCAGAAAGGGGCCTGCGAAGTCCAAATGGAGCCAGGACCAGGTTTTGATGCCTCTGGCCATGGGAAATACCGACGTGCTGGAGCAGCTTGTTTGCTTTGGCAGGACGGGCAGGCTGCTACCATAGAGGCGATATCTGAGCTTATCCCCTTCCAGTAGACATGTTGACGTGCAAGGCATTTTGTTAGCACGACTCCACAATGGCCACAATGAAGCAGGCTGGGGATCTTGTGTTGTAGGGAGGGAGGAATGACAACCTGTGGTCAGCCGTTTTCGCCCTGGATGAGAAGAACACCATCACGGACAGAGAATTCGTGTCGTCGATGCCAATAATTTTGAACCCCTGCAACAACAAGAGGCGATGAGTCGACTGCAGTCGTCAACTGACAGCTCCTGTGGTGATCCTGGTTCAGATGTTTGCAGCAAACAGCGCTAAGTATCTTAATTTAATTTGTGTCAAATTTAATTTGCCAGTATAGTTCTTCATTTTCGTTAGTACTTCTATTTGAAGAGGTTTATTCCCACGTATTCGGCAGATTTCATTTGTTCTACTGTTTTAATAGTTTATTCTATCGTATTTGATAAATACCGTTGTGTATAGTCTTCGCCTGTGACTGATGTAGTTCTTCATTTTCGATAGTACTTCTGTTTTAGAGGTTTATTCCCGCGTACTTGGCAGATTAGCAGTCAGTTCCGTGCCAGCTGTTGTTGCTGCCCCATCACCCACAGTGCTAAGTATCATAATTTAACTGCGTGAAATTTCGTTGCCAGTTAATTTATTAATTTTCGTTAGTGTTTCTGTTTTTAAGAGGTTTCTTCTCACCTACTTGACACATTTCGTTTGTGCTACTGCTTCAACAGTTTATTCTCGCCTATTTTGATAAATACCGTGTGTATAGCTTTCGTCTGCTTCAAGCTACGTGTCATATTGTCACTTCCTTATTTCGTGTTCTGCTTTGAAAAAGCTTATATTCCCGCGCGTTTCATAACGGTGTATTCCACAGATATTCTTGTTTATTTTGAAAACTGACGGACTCAGTTACAGTTCCGTCAGATGCCAGCCGCCTTTATTGAAGTACTAGGCTACTTAAAAGTTGATTATTTAGTTTTCTCCTTTCTACAGTTAATTGTATCGATAGGATGAATAGGATATGTGCCTGCTATGTGCGGACGCAGGAGGAGTTGGCCGCAGTTCGCGAACAGCTGAGCGTGCTGTTGGCTACAGTCAGCCGTTTGTTTGTAATTGTATCGGACCAAACTGCGTGGTCATCAGTCCGTAGCTTACAAACTACTTAAACCTAGGTAAACTAACCTACGGACAAACACACACACCCATGCCCCAGGGAGGACTCGCACCGCTACGGCGAGCAACCGCGCACTCCGCAGTGAGACGCTTTAGACCGCTCGGCTACTACACCGCGGCCGGTCAGCCGTCTTCAAGCTGCTGTCTCATGGTGCAGAGATGGTGGGGAGTCTGGTGCGTCGATTGGTACACCTCAGGTGTCTCATGCTTCGCTCTCTGTCCCTGCTACCGATGCACCTTCAGGTTTCCGGACGTGGTCAAGCCGCCCTCTTCGCAAGGGAAGTGGCGGGTTTTACGGCTTTCGCATCGCTTGAGCCGGAAGGCCAATGTGGAGGCTGGACGTCCGTCCACGCCTGTTCGTCTTGTGAGTGGACGTGTGGCCACTCCTTCAGCAGGGTCCGAGCAGGTGTACGGGAGGAGGGGATTATTAGTTATTTGGAGCTCCAATGTTAGGCACGTGATGGAGCCTCTTGGGCAGATAGCGTCGAGATCCGGAAAGAAGTCCAACGTGCTCTCAGTGTGTCTGCCGGGGGGCCTCAACCGAAATGTGGAAGCGGCCTTGCCAGCGGCTAGCGAAGGTGCGGTCGACTACAAATGGTGGCTCACGTCAGCACCAATGATGCTTGTTGCTTGGGTTCTGAGGACATCCTCAGGTCCTACTGGCGACTGGCGGAATTGGTGAAGACTGCTGCCCTCGCACACGGGGTGCAAGCAGAGCTGTCGATTTGTAGCATTGTTCCCAGGGTTGATCGGGGTCCTTTGGTTTGGAGCCGAGTGGAGGGTCTGAACCAGAGGCTTCGCCGACTCTGTGACAGTCATGGCTGCAGATTTCTGGATCTACGTTATCGGGTGGGGAATTGCAGGGTGCCCCTAGATAGATCAGGGGTGCCCTACACTAAGGAAGTGGCTACTCGGGTAGCAGAGTACTTTTGGAGTGTAAAGGGTTTTTTTTCAGGCTAGGCGCTAACTCTGATGAACACTGGCCTGTCAACATTGAAACAGCAAATTCAGGCCACGTTCGGCTCACAAATTCGAATATCAAAATATTAACTGCGAACTTTTTTAGAAACAAAGTTCCCGAATTTGCCACACTGCATGGAAATTATTGTGCTCAGATAGTTTTAGGCACCGAAAGCTGGCTACATCATGATGTGGCACGTTCGGAAATATTTAGCAAGGCTTGGAATGTATATCGGAAAGATAGATCGGATACAACTGGAGGAGGAGTGTTCATCGCTGTGGACAAATATATTGTTTCTACTGAGATCGAGGTTGATTGTGACTGTGAAGTTATCTGGGAACGTATAACAGGTCTAAAAGAAGTTAATAGTTAGATGTTTTTACTGGCCCCCCGTGCTGCAGTGGCAGTTTTAGAATCATTCAAAGGAAGTCTACACCAGGTAGTGCATAGGTATCCGGGCCATGTAATATTAGTCGGGGGAGACTTCAATCTTAAGAGTATAGATTGGGACCTCTCTAGTTACATTTCAGGCGGTACAGACAAGCAGTCTTGCGAGCTACTTTTGGACACATTCTCCGAAATCTGTCTTGAACAGTTAAACCGGCAACCCACGTGCAATGGAAATATTTTAGACCTTATAGCCACCAAAGTTCATAAACCAATCAAGAAGGCTAGGAGCGTGTTTTGTTGGGAAGAGCCGATAAGCAAAGGTTAGGATCGCACTTAGAAAATGAATGGGTATCGTTTAATTCCGGGACTATGGATGTAGAGGAATTGTGGACTAAATTTAAGTGCATTGTAAATAAAGTGTTAGAGAAGCATGTGCCAGTAACGACACTTAAGGATGGAAAAGATCCACCGTGGTATAACAATAATGTTGTGTATATACCTCCTTGATGCACTTCCTCCGGCACCTTCTTGAAAGCTTTTGCCTTTTCCCAGGCACAGGTGGTTGGTGTTGCGTCTATGAGAAGGTCGTAGGAAGCGACCAAATCCACCAACCACCAATACCAGGGCAAGGACAAAAACTTTCAAGAAGGTGCTGGAGGAAGTACATTGCGCAAACTGAAGAAGATTTCTTTAGATAATAAGTTGCCCTATGTAACGATGGGGGTACATTTTTTTTAATGTTCAAATGTTTATATAGCTTATGGGACTTAACTACGGGGTCATCAGTCCCTAAACTTACAAATTACTTATGAACTAGCTAACTTTTTTTTTTTTTCTTTATTGCGATTTCAAGTCCCCTAAAAAGGGGCGGGCCGGCAGCGCTCACTGGCGTTCTTCAGCCTACAGAAATAAAATTTGACATAGGAGAAAACATACGAACATAAAGGAGATAAAATGTTGGAGATAACATAGACATACAACGAAGATGTAAAATGGAGATAAAACAAAGTACATAAAATGGAGGGAAACAGTGGTGACATAAAAGTGTTGGAACGGCGATAGTGGTGAATAAAAACAGCTACTCGAAGGTCAGTGGCACACACACAATTAAAATGAGCGTAGGGCGGCGGCTATGGTAAGACCGTCCGCTATTTGGAGTTAAAACAAAAAAGCACAACACACACTAGGAGAAATACACAAGTTAAAACTGATGGCGTCGGCTGCGGGTTGGCTGTCCACTGTCGTAAAATAAAACAATGTAACTAAAACACACCACACTTGTTGAAGCACTCACATGGAATCACAAAGCAGGTTCCATAGATTGTGGAGCACTTACAGCATTGAAGACGTGGTGTGGGGGAAAAGGGGATGAGAGGAGAGGGAGAGGGTGGGGAGGAGCCACAGGGCCGGTGCGGAAGGGACGGGGGGCATGATGTCCCAGGAAGCCACGGGGAAGAAGGATAGGGAAGGGCAGTAAGAGGAGGATCCGGAGGGACAGCTGGGGGTACGAGGAGGGGAGAAGGGACGGGAAGGGAGGGATAGTCGGGGCCCTCAGGGAGAGAAGGGGGAGAGGGGGCAAGGAGAAGGATCACAGCTGGTATGAAGGGTAGATGTCAGGTCGGAGGGCATCATCCAGGAGGGGGAGGGTGCGGAAGTTGCCACGGGAAAGGATCCGGAGGGTGGACAAGTGGAGAGCAGGGGGAATACAGTGGTGGAGGCGTGGCAACGGACCATGTGCAGAGAGGAGGGGATGGACTAGAGGATTAGGCGGATCTGATTTGCGGGATATGTAACAGAGGCGGAGATGTTGAATAAAGAGAACGAGTCGGGGGAAAGGAATGAGATCATAGAGGATCCGCGCGGGGGAGGGAGGCAGAGGTGAGGCAGAGGACATGGCGCTCCAGTACCTCCAGAGATTTGTAGAAGGATGGAGGAGAGGAGATCCAGGTGGGATGGGCGACACAGAGGACAGGACGGATGAGGGATTTGTAGGTATAGAGGATGGTAGAAGGGTTGAGGCCCCATGTTCGGCCAACAAGGAGTTTGAGGAGGCGGAGGCTGGCTTTTTCTTGGATAGTGCGTAGATGGGGAGTCCAGAAGAGGGTGCGATCAATATTGAGGCCCAGGTACTTTAGGGTAGGTGTGAGGCGGATGGGACGGTTATCGAGGATCAGATAAAAATCTCGGGGATGGAAGGAAGAAGTAGTACGACCTACGATGAACGCCTGGGTTTTGGTAGGATTTATAGACAGGAGCCAAGCACCAAGCGGCAAAGAGGTCAAGGTGTTCTTGGAGCAGGCGGTTGGAATGGGCAAGGGTGGGAGCTAAGGCAAGGAAAGCGGTGTCATCAGCATATTGGAAGAGGTGTACAGGAGGGGCAGGCTTAGGCATATCCGAGGTATACAGGAGGGGAGAAAGGACAGAGCCTTGGGGCACACCAGCAAAGGGATAAAAAAGATGGGAGTCGGTGTTGTGGATGGTAACATAGGTGGAGCGGTTGGAGAGGAAGGAGACAATGACCCGGACGAGGTTGATGGGAAGAGCATAGGTTTGGAGTTTGAAGAGCAGGCCAGAGTGCCAGACCCGATCGTAGGCCCGTTCGAGGTCTAAGGACACAAAGATGGTTGCACGATGGG
The DNA here is from genome assembly GCA_026315105.1 of Locusta migratoria. Classification (NCBI taxonomy): domain Eukaryota; kingdom Metazoa; phylum Arthropoda; class Insecta; order Orthoptera; family Acrididae; genus Locusta; species Locusta migratoria. The sequence goes on along the minus strand of CM048755.1, from coordinate 332,262,759 downwards.
AATTTAGCTGGAGGGAAAGGAGTTGCGTAAGTTGAAGGAGTTGGTCGTCAGTGGAGAAGGAAGGACGAAAGCCACATTGGGTGTCTGGGAGAAGGTGGTGGAGTTGGAGGTCGTGATGTGTGCTATGGGACAGGATGGATTCGAAGACCTTGCTGAACACTGGGGTGAGGCAAATTGGGCGGTAGGAGGAGGCATCAGTGGGGGGGGGGGGGGAGTTGTTGGGTTTGAGGAACATGAGGACTCGGAAGATTTTCCACAGGCGGTGGTAGCAGCCAGTGTAGAGGACGGTGGTATAGAGGGAAGCAAGAGTGGTGACGAAAGGGAGGGGACATTCTTTGAGGTGGCAGTATGTGATGCGATCGTGGCCGGGGAGACATGTTGCCTTTGGTGTTGCAGTATCAATTGTATGTCGTGTGCAGTGATGGGGGTGTTAATGTCTGATGGGGGGATGTGGTCCAGGTAATGGAAGCCGGGAGCCAGGGGTGGGATTGAGACATCGGTTTTTTCATGGACATCTGGGATCAAGGAATAATCAAAGTTAGGATTGTCAGGGATGGAGAAGACATCAGAGAGGAAAGAGGCAAAATGGTTAGCCTTACTGGCATTATCAGGAAGGGGCTGGTAAAGGTGGAGGAGAGGGTACGTGGGCATAGGTTTCGAGCCAGTGAGGCAGTGGAAGGCGTTCCAATACTGGGACGAGTTGATGGGGAGCATCAATATCTATTTTTAACTTGCGCATAAAGATAGCCACATTACCCCCCGCCCCCCCCCCCCCCCATTAATGTTACCTGTTTCAGTGTCGTATCGCCCTTTTTATTTCGTAATGTCTTAAGGCCCCTACACACGTTCCGATCTGTCGGGACTAATTTATCTGCGGACCGAGAAATTGGATGTGTGGAGGTACTGTCTGACCAACTTTACTTGTCGGATGGTTGGTCGGGCCTGTCCGTCCGACATCCGATCCCCATCACCACCACTCCACCCAACAAATGGTGCGTGTGTAGCGCTACATGACCAAATTCCTGCCTGCGATCGTCTGCTGTCTGCACAGCGACCACGCGGGGAAAAAAACAGTTTGACAAGGAGACACCAGAAGATATTATTCGAGATTTGGAGGCCCCAGAAGAAAGAGCTGCTAAGCTCACTCCAGGTGTATATATATATATATGAAAGAAAGAAAGAAAAAATTGCTTTCAAGGCATTTGGAGGCCCCCCATGACTGCAGGCCCAGGGCGATCCGCCCCCTCCGCCTTCCCCCCTCCTTAGTCCGCCACTGCGGTGGACATTATCACAGATACCGTATGCCGAGAAATGTTGTTCAAGGAGGGCCATGTAGTTTGCCCAAGATTCCACCTGGCTATCAAACACTGGGAAGGGCAGAGGGGCCCCTCGGAACCCTTTACTATCAGGAAGAGAAGGATGTGTGTAGTGGGCTCCGTCCGTAGCACAAGTTCCTGCGACATGTCAGGGGTTGCGGTGAGCAATATACATTAGTGTCAAAATGAAACTAAATTAATAAAGAGAAATAAAACGATGTTATACCCATTGTTGTTGTGGAGCTGGCAGGTAACTGGGAGCCTTCCAGTGCATCAGTGCAAGGTAAAAGGTGGTTGGCTGGCTGGAGACGCTTTTGGAAATGTGCTAACAGGCAATTTTGGCAGAGTCGTAGTTCAGTGGTAGCCGTGAGCAGTCGAATATGAAGTACAGAAGTAGCCAACTAGCAAGTTAAGTGGAAATACTGGGCCGGCTGCTGTGGCCGAGGGGACTGCGGTGTGCCCACTACGGTCGGGGGTTCAGATCCCCCCTAGGGCATGGATGTGCCTTAGTGTTAGCTAGTTCATAATTAGTTTGTAAGTTTAGGGACTGATGACCCCGTAGCTAAGTCCCATAAACTATACAAACATTTGAGCATTTGGAAATACTGGCTTTTGTGGCAAACATGTTGGAGACTAAGAAGAAGCTGTGGAATTGGAGGCTAAATTAATTTGCTACAAGTTACCAATAGCCTCGGATGCAAGTACATTGTCTCCGAAGTAATGCGGTTTTGTCATGTTGGCTTGTTGTGCACTACTGACATCACCGCGAAGAGGAAATGAGCTCACAGCCACACCAACTACTGAAATGTTTCTGGAAGCATACCGTGGCCACTATATCACCTAATCAGCCACCTACAGTACTGCAAGTAATGTGTCTTTAGTTTTGTATTCATGCATGAACCAGCAGTTTGTTTAATGTTGAATGAAAGAGTGATCCATCAAAAAAATTCTAGCAAACTGTAATTTTCCCAAGTGATACTACCAAGTAGATTCCTTTCCTGGTGATGCAAGTTCTGAGAATCCTGAGAATAAATATTGTTATTTGCAAGAACTTTTAATGCAGAGTGTGTATGTGTGTTAAGCAGAACAGCACTCCGTGTTAACAGTACTAGTGTTAAATATTATCAGTACTGTAACCAAATACCAATTATTTGAATAGTGTTCAGATAGACAAAACTAACTGAAAGTTTAATATTAACTATTTTGTTGAAAGTTACATTTTCGAAAGTTTTTGTCAGCAACCAAATCTATTTGCATTATCATCAGGTCTTTCATGAGATTTCATGGATCGATAGTTTCATTTATTGTCTATAAAATCCAGAATCAAGGTAGTTGTCAAATATCTTTTAGAAATACCAAACCATTGAAAAGTACTATTCTCTGTTTAGTAAAGAAACTGCAAGGTAAGGTAAAGTAATGAAAGTGCAGTTATTTTCAATATTATTTTTGTACCCATTGCTTAAAACGACCATAAGGTTACTAAACATTCGAAGTATCAGATATTCTATTTTGTGTGTGTGTGTGTGTGTGTGTGTGTGTGTGTGTGTGTGTGTGTGTGTGTGTGTGTGTGGGTGGGTGGGAGGATAGATGTGAACGTACTGTAGTCAGAAGTGTTGAACAGTGCAGCCCATTAGCTTGTTTGTTTTAATAACATTCATACAGGCCTATGTTGGTAATGGTTCCAAATTTAAACAGATTACTGACTGCATCACAGTGCCATATACATTAGTAATTGTTCAAGTTTTACTGTCATAAATGTTTCCTTTCTTTTTGCATTGAAGTGTTTGGACAGCTATGATAACTAATGTAAGCCTAAATTTCCTTGATCTGAAATTCCATTTTTGTTACAATATATTTCCCTAAACCAGGGTGGCAACCATTTTTGTTAAACATTACAGTTCATTTAACTTGCAGTTTATACTGAACCTGACAGCATTATCTGAAATACATTCCCTCTCGAAACGAAAAATCTTTAGAGATGAAGTTGAAAAATGATTCCTTGTCCGTTAGACACACAACACGGTTAAAACTAAAATCCTGGCACAGGAATATTAACATAACAGTGGTGTTTTGCAGTGCGTACAATTTTGTGTTGTGTAAGTATGAGTGTACTGTAGGGAATACCACTGGAGTGTTACAAGCCAATGATCGGAGTAGATGGGGGTAGAAATCGGCTGTGCCCTTTGAAAGGAACCATCCCAGAGGTGGATTTGAACCACCGTGCACCAGAATGCGAGTCCAGTGCGTTACCACTGCACCACCTCACTCTGTATTCATGAGAAAATACTCTCTCAGTGTGAACATTGCTTCCTGGTATATCCATAACATAACATACCTGCAAACAGAAGTTCTCAAAATTTACATTTTTTCCTTTAAAGTTGTAAAAACCTTTATCCATTTCTGGCTATCATTACCTTCTAAAGAGACAGCACATTTAATTGCATTAATTAAAACTACAAAGTTCTTCATATACATCATCTTCAGTCACACAATCCAGGTTGACACATTCCACACCTTCATGCATATTCTTGAATGTCTTTTTTTTTCTTTTTTCTTTTTTTTTCTTTTTTTTATGGGACTTAACTACGGGCTCATCAGTCCCTAAACTTACAAACTACTTATGAACTACTTACGAACTACGACGGCACAAATATCCATGCCCGAGGGGGATTCGAACCCCTGACCGTAGTGGTCGTGCTGACGGTGACTGGAGCGCCTCAGTCACCTCGGCCACCGCGGCCGGCTCTTGAATGTCAATTCGCATTTTAGACATAATGGGATTAAATTCGTTAAACTATCATCAAATTTATTAACTAAATAAGAATGTAAATAATCATAGAATTCAATGAAGTTGTTCTCACTAGTAGATTTGAAATCTGAATGAAGAACAGTGGCTAATAATTTATGAGTGCCACTACCAAAAAATCTGTCTTCCTTTGTCTATCTAGCTTTACTTACTAGTAACTGTATGGCTTCATTAGATTCCACAACACTAAGATCAGCATTCTCCAAATACTTTGCTTTTTGAATGAAAATATTTCCATTATTCACAAAGAAACTAATGTAATCCTGTAATATCTGTAATACTGTTTCTACTTCTGTATTTTCATTGCAAAAGAAGAGAAATAAAGTTAAACATGGGAGAAAAACGATCACTGAGCATGAAAATACGGGAGCCGGGAGATTATGAAAAAAATATGTTCAAATACGGGAGAACCCGGGATATATGGGAGATCCCGGGACATACGGGAGAGTTGATCACCCTAGCCCTAGCTTCAGACAAATCTGTTTCTCTCAGTGAAAAGCCTTCATAACCATTAGCTCTACAAACTAACACATGGATACCCGCGAAAGATCTACTGTCAAACCATAAAAATGAAATATGTGGCCAGCGGTTGTATTGTACAACTTAATTTAGAAGATTTGAAAATGGGCTAAAAGATCTGAAATTGGGAAGCCCACAAAATGGAGTGTGCCTACCCACACACAGACTCATGTAATGCGTACTGAGGTCCTACTGACAAGAAACTTTTATCTGTCTAATACATGTGAAAGTATTCATCTGACTTTATTCAGAATACCATAACTTATTGCTATGAAAGATCTGCAGGCTCATAAATTTTATGTTACAAAATGTTTACTTCTCAGTGCAAGACTTCTTTTTAGTTGAAGCTATCTTAAATTTATGAAACTTTTGTCTGCTGTTACAGATACCTCAGACATATGAATCATATAAATAACCTTCAAATAGGATTTTTTCAGCATATAGAAGAAACAAAAATTATTTAGGGAAAAAAGTTGCAGTGTCACTATTTTATTTTGATAAACACTGAAACAGTATTGGTACTTATGGCCAAAGTCTCAATTTTTGTTTTGTTCAGTTCCGAAAATATGGGATGGGGGTGGCAAAATGAGGGCCGACACTAGATGGCACAAATCCACGTGACGCCACAGATTTTAGGATCTGGCCACAAACAAAAAGAGACTACCAAGAATCTGAAAGTAATCACAGTATTATCAACTTGAGAAGATTAAAGAAAGTCACAATCATTGTTATTACAATTCCAGGATTAGCCAGCAGCAGTTGCTTCAGAATGTTATTGTATTGTTTCACTCATTCCACATTTTTGAAGGTTCTCTTTCATAAAACATGATGTAAAATAAATTTTAATGAATCACTGAATAAATGAACTTCAACGGCGTTCACAATGTTCTACAAAAGAAAGAAAGGAGGGTTGAATGTTTAATACCCAAAATCCTGTAAAATCTTTCAGGTGGTCAAATGTTAAAGATAACACCTAATTACATCAGCTTTGGCACATCACTGTATTACACTCATTCTTATAGTTTGTAATCATACATACATCTGCAAAGAGCCAGAGCAGAGTTGTATGCATTTAACTGACAAGTAATTACACTTAAAATGTACATTAAGCCTTTAGGCAAGTGAGGTAAAAAGTTGCACCACCATATGCTAGATATATGTAAAGGGTGATTTTTTTCACTATGTACAAACTCTAGGAATTGATCAAAGAGGATATGGAATAAACAAGGTCTAATGCACTTATTCCCAGAAATACTTGGTTTCAGTGCTTAAAGCAGATAAGTGCAATCCAACATGTACTGCCAATGCAGCCACAGTTTATGAATGCATGGTTTGTTCCTAGAGGGTGGTACTGTCCCTCATACATCCTGCTCTAGTTCACTCTCCTGCCATAGTAGTTGGTAGTCTTGTGTCCAATTCACTTCTCTTGCGGACTCAATTTGTAGTGGATGTGATACAGTCTTGCACCCAATGGTTCAGTATTTGAGTCAAGACCTTATCGACATGGTATTTACTTATGAAAAGGCAAATGATGGGCAGCATGGTCATATCAGGAAACCCATCCCTGCTGACAACAACCACAGTATTCAATGTTAGCAACAGTGTTTCACCATTTGTCTGAGACAGGGCCATTTGAAAAAGCAGGAAATCTGAAGAACAGACCTGAAATGTTCAGACACCAGACTTGGAGGAAAATGTTATTAACACTGTGGAAGGCAACTGCTGTGTCAGTAAGGGACAGTTGACCTGCCAGTACTTGGTAAGCCAGATGACCATGTGGACCATGTGGAACATTCCCAACAACAATTGTTAATTCCCTTATCACAGTGTGTTGAGAGCTTACTAGTGACAGACTTTCCACATTGGAAGTAGTTTTACCAATGGTTCATTTATCAGGCAACCACAATTCTGGGATTTGTGTCATCCATTCTGTTCACAGATGAGACCACCTGCACAGGAAGTGGTACCTTCAATTTTCATACCAGTCATCTGTGAAATAGTATGCAGAACCCCTATGGTATGGTGACAGCCAATCATCAACATTGCTGCAGCCAAAATGGGTGGATCGGGATAACTGGTCAGCTTACTTTGGGGCCACTTGTTCTACCACATTGCCCAACAGGCGGCAACTATCTGCATTTATTGTGGCTGCCTTTGCCTCCCCAGCTGTAAGAAGTGGCATTATTGATTAGAAAGATTATTTGACTGCTAAATTATGCTGCACCAGCCCACTTCACTATTAACGTCCAGCTGCATCTCAATCATGTCTTCCCCAGTTGATGAATCAGATGAGGAAGTCCAGTTGCATGGCCTCTTCATGAACCAGATCTTAACCCATGTGATTTATGATTATAAGGCCATCCAAAAGTATCATGCATACAGAACCAATTCCAGATGTTAAAACATAGGACCAACATATTCATGCTGTCTTTCACATTGATTTATGTGAACATTTGAGACAGAACATGCTACAGCACATACACATATGCATTGAGGCACATGGAAATTTTTTCCTCACATACTGTGACTGTGGTTGCATTGTACAGTGTGTATTAGACCAAAAACTCGGTAACAAACTATGATTGAATAAATGTCCTCTAGCATGGAAACTACACATCCAGACACAAGTTTACCACACCATTTTTGTTCCATATCCTCTCCTTGATCAAACCTTGATCACCCTATACAGTAATTACTACAAATTGTTACATTGGCAAATGAGTTGTTCAAAAAACAATTGCAGTGCACATTAAATACATATAACAAGTAACAATTACAGAAGCAGAAATATACACTAAAAGTTTCTAGGTGGTTTTGTGTGTGTGTGTGTGTGTGTGTGTGTGTGTGTGTGTGTGTGTGTGTGTGTGTTTGTGTACTACTGCCAGAAAAGGAGCTACAGATTAGATTGGATTAGATTAGATTAGTACTTGTTCCATAGATCATGAATACGACACTTCGTAATGATGTGGAATGTGTCAGGTTAATGAAAGGTGTCTTTACAAATAATTACTCTGTACTAAATATTACATGACATAATTCTTTTATTACTTTTTTCTCTCCAAATTTACTAATTTATATCTAAAGATTCATCTGCAGTGTAGAAGGAGTTGCCATGCAGAAATTCTTTTAATTTATTTTTAAATGCTTGCTATCTGTCAGGCTTTTCATGCTGTTTGGTAGGTGACCAAAGACTTCTGTGGCAGCATAATTCGCCCCTTTCTGTGCCAAAGCTAGATTTAACCTTGAATAGTGACGATCATTCTTTCTCCTAGTGTTGTAGTTATGTACACTGCTATTGCTTTTGAATTTGGTGGGATTGGTAATAACAAATTTCATAAGTGAATATATATACTGAGAAGCTACTGTGAAGATCCCTACCTCTGCAGGATGATCTTGGATGGACTCTGGCAATTATTCTGATCACACGCTTTTGTGCAATGAATACTTTTTTACTCAATGATAAATTGACCCAGAAAATGATGCCATACGAAAGCAGAGAATGAAAATAGGCATAGTAAGCTAATTTACTGAGACGTAAATCACGAAAATTTGCAATTACATACTCATAAGCTATCATAAATGCTCTTTTCTGTTACATGTTGCAGTGCTTCACACACTGATCTATTACTGGAAAGATCAGTTTAAACAATGATACCCATCATCTTTATTTTTTGTAAAAATATACAAATTTTCCTGCATGATGCACACTGTTTCATAAATACAGACACACAGCAGTGACAATACATCGAATTATTTAATGATGCATAAATCTGTGCAAGAGGTGCACTTGTTTTATTATTTCAATTATTAACTTTCCATGATAATAATTTTAGTGTGATATGCCCCAAAATGTAATGCAATATGTGATTACTAAATGTACAAGCACAAAACAACCAATTTTTTTTATGTCAGGGATGTTTCTAACATACAAACATCTCAGAACAAACTGCTTAGTCTTTTTAATAACTCTCTTTAATCTGCCCAACTGTGGACTATGATCTATCTACACTCTGAGGAATTTTATTGTTATTCCTTGGTGTTGCATATCTTTTTGATGAAAACCCTAAATCAATACTTAAGGTAGCACCTAGTTTCCATTCAGCTACACAGACATATCTCCCATATCCACTTAATTCGTACATGCCATCCTCCAGAGTCCATTATTCCCTTTGCTTGCATATACAGTACTTGATTCCCTCATGGGGTTGCTCACATTTAGTGAAAAGTACAAGGACAGCTCAGATTTTCATGTGACATCATTTAACACCAGGTGCAGCCAGTATCATTAATCATTGAGAAGTAACCACATAACAACTCAAACTGTTGATAGATGACACACTAGAACTGGAGAGACTAAAGAGATGTTATTAAAAAAAGATTTAGCTATTTTCTGATAAGCTGTTATCTATAGCCCAGGCAAATTAGACTTTTGGGGGATAGAAAATAACAACAAGCTAGAAATAATTTTAATCAATCTTAGGCATCCCAAATAAGAGTAATATGAGTATGCAACAATTTCTGGCTAGTACATAAGTTTTGAGAGCCAGGAAACAACAATTATTTTTATGTTTTTCAGTTTTTCACCTATAACTAAAAAACAATGCATCCTACATAACCTTTTTCAATACTAAAATCAAAGAGGATAAAATTTCAAGTAGAATTACCTACTCCTAAGTTAAAATTGGTTCAGCAGTTTAGCCATAATCGAGCATCAAAAATCAGCCATGTTTTATTCAGTCTCTCTTTGAACGTTGTATGCTCAACATTGAATAAAGTTGTATAATAGTAAAGTGCATGGTTATTTGGCTTCCCTACCTCTAATAATCACTACAATGGTGTCCCCTTACGATAAGTTGTTTCTACGCGTTCGAACATTGCAATTTTGCGGTTTTCAGTGTGTAATTCGCTCGCACTCGGTACGCCAATGGTCCCACGCCCAAGCTCAGCATGTCAACACTGTGCAACCGCCACCTAGACTCTCACTTCCTCATCAATCTGTGGCTCACAGCGTGTTCATGAGTGACAGCAGTCCACATGATGCCAGGCTGCCGTTCTTGTCCAGACTTTCACCACAAGACATGTTCACGTCAGTGCGTAATTCGCTCGCACTCGGTAAGCCAATGGTCCCACGCCCAAGCTCAGCATGTCAACGCTGTGCAACCGCCACCTAGACTCTCACTTCCTCATCAATCTGTGGCTCACAGCGTGTTCATGAGTGACAGCAGTCCGCATGATGCCAGGCTGCCGTTCTTGTCCAGACTTTCACCACAAGACATGTTCACGTCGCCGCAGTTTAACAATGCCGTGCCTCAGCGATGTGACTCTGGCTATGTTATGCCACAAATATTTTCGAGTTCTCCCGTGTATGCTCTTCCGTCGTTCGGGCGCTTTCAACATTTTCGTGTTTTGAATAATGCAAGCTGCAATGCGAATCGTGTGTAAAATTCAAACGTGCAATTGCCCGCCGCCACGCCGGGCACACCAGTGTATCACTCCGCTGGCTCCACGCCCAGCCTCCAGCACCCGGGTGGCCTCCATACTTTTGACTCGTCAAGTGCTGTACTGTAAAGTGCAACTTTTGAACTTAGACAACACTGTAACCATGTTTGCGCTGAACATTGTGCCTACTTTTCTTGTTTGAGATTGTCTCTGGCAGCTCGCCCCCCTACCGCTGTGCTGGTTCAGCTGCCTCACTCCGTGCATTCAGTGAACATTCAATGCACCGATCCGAGATACGACACTCACAGTTTCATCGACTGTGTGAATCCCACAAATGTGGGTGCTCCTCAGTATGTGCTACCTTGTGCCGTACCATCTGCGTTGCGAAGTGGTACCCTTCCAAACCACACTTTGCCGGACTTCCGACCCCTGCCCCGGTGCCACCTGAGGCCTTTGCTGCGCCAAGTGATGCTTCTGAGCCTTCGCCGTTCGACGATGCAAACACTGCAGTCACTCCGCCACCTCCTGGCTCACTTCTGTATCCACCTCCTGGCCGCCTGCCGAAGCTGCTCCGTTCTCATTCGACTCGCCGACCACCTGGTTCGCTCTCATCGAGCGCATATTCGAACATTACAATTTGAACGATTCTGCTCACTACCTGTGTTTAATAACCTCACTGCATGACCATGTTGATCTAATTTGTGACGTGGTTACTTTTCCCCCCAGTCGGAACCCCTATGACAATGCCAAAAAGACAATCCTGGACCATGTCACCCAGTCTGTGGAAGAGACAGTTCGCATTATAATTGAGGAGGAGAAACTTGGTGATAAATGTCCTTCCGAACTATGGCGATGCCTTTGGTTCTTGGTTAGTGAGCAGGTCATGCTTTACCCCTCTCTCATGGCTATCTGCACCAGTAAGCTACCAGTGACTGTGCAAACTGCACTGATGTACAACGTTCTAGAGTCCCCTAGTGAGCGCATACGCATTGCAGACCGAATTCATGAAGCGCATCTTCGAGTGTCTCGCCTCGCACAGGCAGCTGCGCCAAGCCTCGCCCACCTGCCTTCGCACGAGGCCATCCCCACTATCCAAAGGAGATCATGGATCCACCTGGCATCTCCTGCCGCATCGTCTCTGCAACACTGAAATCGCTGCCGGCACTGGAAGGTGTCAGCTCCAGAGAAGAGAGCACGCCCTCTTCCCTTCCACGCTTCCCGCAAGAACAGCAACCTCATTATCCATACTGTTTCTTTCACGCCCATTTCAGCAGCTCTGTGAGGAAGTGCAGGCTAGTCTAGGTGTCGCTGCCTGCCATACGGATTGCAGGTGCCTCCCTACTCTCCACTCAGTACGCAACGTCGTTACAGTTGGCGCCTGTCTCTATGTCACCGAGCTGAACTCTGGCTTAAACTTCCTTCTCGACACTGGTGCTGATGTCTCACTTCTGCCTCTGGGTCTATCCCCGAATTCTGTGTGACTGACCAACATGCTCCTTCAAGCTGCCAACGCCTCGCACCTTCGCTGCTTGGGCTCTATAACTCTCAAAGCACAGCTTTCACCTTCACACATGTCCGAGTGGGATTTTCTAATGGTCAGTGTTCTCGAGCCTATTCTCGGCATTGACTTTCTCTCGTTTCATGGACTATCTCCGGACGTCATTCGACGTGCAGTGTTTCACTCTCATTCACATACTTTTATCGAGTGGGCTCTGTCGAGCTGTGCCAACTTTAGTGTTATTCACAGTGTTTAGACACTGTTTCCAAACTAGGCAGCACTATTGACAAATTACATGCAGAACAAACTCAAGTCAAGCAGTTACAATGTGAACGCCTTAGTGTTATTCGTGAGTGCTCAGACACTGTGGTCAGACTTCAAAGTGTCATCATTAAGGTTAATTCGGAACACGCACAAGTGGAACAGCTACGTCATGAACGTGACGACCTGTCTCGGCAGTTGGCTGACAATCTATCTGCGCTCGACTTTGCAAAACAAGTCCTCGAGCAGCTGTCCAGCTCCACAGCGCACAAAATTCAGGTTAGTCACAGTGCTGCTTTGCCTCATGTTCCTAGTGACTCCACTCCTTCAGCGGAACTTTTACCTTCTCCGAGTATCACATCTGCTCCTCCCCACTTGTACGCAGAGGTCTGAAAAGACAACTGCAAACTCACACCTCGTTCGTGTGCTCCGCAATCTGTTGCGTCTTCGAACTCTACACAAATCAATCGATCCCACCTTCGTTCGAGTGCTCCGCGAGTGACTCTTCTGAACCAACCCACTGTGTTCACTGTCCCTGCCTCTAAAAACGATAGCAAAGTGTCTCAGTGTGTGCCCATCAACACTCCTTCTTCTGCTCTGCGAAAATCCTCAATCAAACTCTCGTGCGTGCACCACCCTACAGAGCGTAATTTCACTCACCGGCTCTCGCTGTGATGTTGGCAATGCTGCCTCCCCTCCAGCCCGCGACACCTCACCTGCCACTCACTCAGCTGCGCGCATATTGCCTCCCCACCTCTGAGCTACGGCTCCAGTTCCTCTGACACTCGCCGCTGCTGTCGCATTGGCACCACGTACACTTGCCTGCGCACCGCCTGTGGCCGATGCGTGCACCAAGAGCTCACAGTCGCGGCTCATCTGTTCTGCGGCAGCTTCATCAACTCCAGCCGCTGCCGTCACCGCCGCGTTGGCGCCACGCGTGCCTACTTCCGCGCCCCCGGCGACCAACTCGTCACCTACGGCTACTGTTTCGTCTGCTGCCACTCCGCCAGCACCTCCATCCTCTCTCACGGCCTCCGCAGCAACTACTCCAAGTCGGCTGGCCACGAGCGTGCGCGCGCCGCCCGCAGCCACCAAAGCTACCTCCTCGCTGCCCACCTCCGTCAGCTGTCACTCAGCGTGACCTGCCGTCGTGCATGCCACATCCTCCACGCCTAGTGCCACGTCCTCACCTGCCTCACAAGTTGCTGTCATCACGAATGGCACGGTTCACAGGCTGCACCTCATTGACAATATCTCTGTGTTTTCCAAACTGCGCCCCCTGTGACACAAAAAATTAGACTTTTCGTTAGGTGTGCATTATCCGTCAAATGCAAGCTCATTAAATGCTTCCAGGTGGCTCCTGATTCCATCCTGTCTGAGGCTCAAGCCTTCTTGCTGCTGTCGAGCACTGTGCTCATTATTATTCCAGCTTGTGGCTCCTGCTCGTGCCGGCATCTCTCACGGCAGCTCACACTACCCCCTCGTCTACAGAATTTCAATGTTCGTCGGCTACTACCCCCTCCAACTCTACCAGAGGGAACACTTGAACTCACTATTTGTGCAATGCCCTTGGCGTGTGTTTCCCCCAGTGCCTGTGAATCCGACCCCCCCCCCCCCACCCAATGCTCTCAGGGGGGGGGGGGGGGGGGGTCGGATTCACAGGCACTGGGGGAAACATACGCCAAGGGCATTGCACACCAATGCTCTCAGGGGGGAGGGGAAGGGGCTGTGTGGCGGCGCTAGCCACCATTTCAAGTGAAGTGTGATATCTTTTGAGACGATCTTTGGTTTTGGCTTTTGCTTTCTTGGCTACCGTCATGTTTTATTGTCTTTGTTTGAACGTTGTATGCTCAACATTGAATAAAGTTGTGTAATAGTAAAGTGTGTGGTTATTTGGCATCCCTGCCTCTAGTGATTACTACAATTTTAATTTCATAGCATGTTTTTGGTGTAGCCGATCATCCAGTCACCTGTCAGTGATAACATAATACCAATGAATATATACAAAAATATTTAAAATTTACAATAAAAGTACATAATTGTTTTTACAACAAGAGGTTTAATATTAATTTGAAATACATACCTATATGAAGGGTACAGATCAATAGGGCATTGAAATTTTCAATTTAATGATACAGATGTTAGTGTACATATCAAATAATGCCATATAAGGCTAAACATCAAATGTGGCCAAGATTATGTGTTCCAGTACGTGTGTGCGTGAGACCCACTAGAGGGCATCACGTCTCAGGGATGAGTATCTGGAAGCCATGCCAGTGTCAAGATAAGTGCAAAAAAAAAAAAAAAAAAATAAATAAATAAATAAATAAATAAATAAATAAATAAATAAAAAAAAAAATTAATAAATGTGGGCATTTTCATCTAATGGATATTGAAGTTAAAATTTACATAAAATATTTTAGAAAATACTGATATACAAAATAAATTTCTTACGGTGCAACATCATGCACGTCTACATCTGCATTGTCATACTTGTCTTTTTCCTATCATGTCTCTCTCCCCAACATACCAGCCCCCATCACCTCAGTCTCCACCACCTTCATTATACCACCTCCTCCCTCGTCCCCATAACCATATCATGGATCTCCTCTTCATCCCTTCTCCCCTCCACAGTCTCCTCCCTAATAACCCTCACCACCCCTTACGATACAGTTGCCCCATCCCTCCAAACTGCTCCCCTCCCATTCACTCCCGAATCCTTCTCATCTCTCTCCACTGCCACAAATTCACCTGCCCGGATACACACCCAGCGAGCGACCATCAGTGAAGATGCACCAGAAAATGCTGCTGCCTATGGATGGTCTGCCCCCAGCCACATCCCCAACCATCCAGTACCCCGACCTCCCCCATTATTGTACTACTTTCTCTTCCCTTTTATTTGTAACTTCATAGGCTGAAGAGCCGAATATGACGCTGCTGCCAGCCCACCTGTTTTTGTACAGGAATGAAATGACAATAATGGAAAAGAAAAAAATATTGAAGGTAAGATACAAGGTTAACAGAAAGTGACTCAATCCACATTATTTCAAAACAAAAATCCAAATATAAGAGCAAACCCCGCATGAGCAACAGGAGCAAGTCATCTCAAAACACTATCAAAATACAAAAAGAAAGAGAAAATAAATGAGCAAACACCAAGGGTAGCTGCCTGCTAATTTCACTTTGAAAAATGAATGACACTACAGAAGAATAATTTCAGGAATTTTGACAATTTTGCCCAAAGTAAAGACAATTCCTAAATGTGCAAATTATTTTTAAAAAATCCTCCACCATAGTGTTGAAAACCTGTTAACTAATTTCGTTATGGTGGAGTATATAAGATTAAATGTGTGATGTATGACAATTTTTATAGCAGGCAAACAGGAAGGGAATTTAAAATAATATAAAAGGAGCTCAGCTATCCCAGTAGTGATAGTGCACTAGGTGCCCATTTGTGTTTCTTATGAAAATAAAGGTTTAGACATTTTGGATAATTTGGAAATTTGACACACTTTACAGGCTCACCTGCTTAACAAACAAGTTAGTAACTCAAGGTGTGACATTCCTCTTTCTCGGCTTCCAGATTACTAGTCCCTCACCCTCTACATAGACGTAGGCTTGGGAGGCAGAAAAGTTTAATTTTCCTGACAACTTGAACAGAAGCCCAAAAACTAAACTAAAATAAACTTAATCAAATACTCATCTTTTTTAAGAAGTTGTTTAGGCCGGTGAAGTCTCGAAGTCTTGCTTTGTAATGCTCAGTGCTGTTTGCACTTTTCCAGGAGATGAATTAATAATAACAGTTAACTTTTCATCTTTCTTTTTATTTCTCTAAAATACTTAGTTAACACACACTTACAATTCAGTTTAATCTTCCAGAACCTTTACACCCATCCACTTCATTCTACATCATGACACACAGTGACAAACAAGACTATCTGTTCTCTTTCGGCTCCTTTCATATCATAAATCAACTAAACGTTTACATTATGAAACATTTTTTCAGTTTGTTAGACATTACATAATATTCACACAAATCATTTCTATAAATTAACTATTTCAGTTTCTTATTCTACTCTGGTGTGTTTTGAGTTATGTAATCATACATGAATTCTAAAATGTGTAGCAGACAAGAGGTTCATTATATTTTGTGTGTGCTATAAGATGATGTGTTATTTTGGCCAGTGTATTTAGGTGTATTTATTTTATTAATTTGTGACTGGATTTTATGTGAATTTGAATAATATGTTTTGCTGGCATATTTTTATATGTAACTTTTCCCAATTTGCGTCATATGTCAACATGAGCTGCAGCATGTAATTTCCAAACTTCAGTAAACAAGTATGTGGTGTATCTATATAGCATGTAGATTAAGTATACCATTATATGTTGTTTATTACGTTGCTATAGTTTAGGATATTTCAGAGTTAAGGTAAACTATGAATCATCTATAAACAAGTTTTAATAAAGGCATCACAGCTAATACATCTGATTAGAATGTTTTTATGGGTACTAACATCACTTTATACCTATGGTATGGCTTTTTTTGAGACTCAACTATTTGGAAGATAGGCTATGCATATACATAAATGTTACAAAGGGACTTATTTCTCCACATTTTTGATGGTTCATTTTTTAATTTTTTAATAATTAGCACGATTAGGAATTCCCTTTACTTTGGGCAAAATTTTCGTTATAACAGCATTGTGTTATCGCATTCCTAAGCTACCACTTTGGTAGTGTCATTTGTTTGCAAAGCAAGATGAGCAGAGCAGATATCCTTAGTGTTTGTTCCTTTCTTTTTCTTTTTCTTTTGTATTTTGACAGTGTTTCGAGATGACATGCTTCAGTTGCTTGTGTAGTGTTCTCTATTTTCTGTTAACCTTGTATCTTGCCCTCCATTAGGCAACTTGTATTTAACTGTATGGCCTTTAATTTAACTTTCATGGTGCCCACATGACGCGCCATAGGACCTTTATTTTGTAAATCAGTATTTTCTAAAAAAATTTATGTAAACTTTATCTTTAATAGCCATTAGATGTAATTGCACTTTTTTTTAAATATTTGTATTTTGCTTGTCTTTTTACACTTACGTTGATGGTAGCATGGCTGCTAGATACTTGTCTCTGACACGTGATGCCCTCAAATGGGAGTTATGCATGCACATTCCATACCTCGTAATCTTTGCCACATTTGATGTTTAGCCATAGACGACATTACTTGTACTGTTAACTAACATTTGTAGCATTAAATTACAAATTTAAATGCACAATTCATATATCTACTACATATCAATATCGGTATGTATTTCAAATTATGTAAAGCCATTTGTAAAAACAATTATGTACTTTTATTGTAAATTTCAAATATTTTTGTATGTACATACTAGTACTATGTTATCACTGACATCCAACCAGCCCGCTAGCAGGCATCGCTGTAACATTCTCGTAACCACTAGGTTGGCTTACAGGTTGATTTTATCACAAACACCTGCTGTAGGTGGTTCCTGTGCCACAGATGTTGCATCCCCAACTGCCTGCCAATGCATACCCAATTGGATGCCTCAGTGCATCGATGTGTGAACTGCCGCCAGGGGCCACTGCTGCACGCTTCAGCAGTGTGGAACCCTCGCCGTCGTTCTGAGGAGTCACCCCATTCCACGGGCCACCACCACTGCCGCCCCCCCCCCCCCCCAATAGGATTGCCGCTCCCTGCCCTGGGTTCAGCCTGCCTCCTCCTGCTACCCGTCAATGCCGCCGCCTTCATTCCCTGCTGCGGTCACCAGACACCAGACACATAGATACCTCGGTTGCCAGCCATTCCCTCCCCCTCCACACATCCACTGACATTGACCATGCTTCCTCATTCCTCCACCAGAACATTTCTGATGAGGTCCAGGCGCACAACCTCACTGAAGCCATCTACCCCCACAGTCCCTCAACCTCCACAGGCCGTCATCCTCCAGCATGAACCCGTCGACTTTACCGCTCCTACCTCTGGGATACTCTTACATGCCACTGGCAACTCCATCGACATATTAGAAACCTCTTGTCTGTGAAAAAATGCTGGGACTGGTGCCAGACATGCATGCGCCTTAATTCTATGCTCCCCATCAACTCTTCCAAGTACTGGCATGCCATCCACCGCTTTACTGTCAGTCACTCTATGCCCCACTACCCACTTCTCCATGATGACCATCCCTTTCCTGACAATGCCAGTAAGGTGGAACACTTTGCATCCTACCTCTCTGAAGTCTTTTCCATTCCCGACAATCCTTGCTCTTCCCCGATATCCATGAGCGCACCGACACCTCCTCTTCCCAACTCGCCCTCAGCTTCCAGGACTTGGAACACATTGCCCTGTCAGAATTAAACATGCCCATCACCACCCATGATATTATTGCCACTCTTTACACAAAATGCAACACCGTTCCCATTCATTACCGGCTGACCAACAGGCACCATCGAGCCTGGCCTACAGTTCTCTCCCGCTGCATCCATTCCCATATCTGCCAAGACCAGTCTCTTCCCCTATGCCAATGTGTCTTTCGACCTTCCTTCTCTGCCAATGATCAGCTCTTTTGCCTCACTCACCTCCTATCTGTCCAGCTAAACTCCTGGCCGAGGAGACTAAGGCGCTCCAGTCACAGCCACTACGGTCGGGGGTTTGAATCCCCCCTTGGGCATGGATATTCGTGCCGTCCTAGTTCGTAAGTAGTTCATAAGTAGTTTGTAAGTTTAGGGACTGATGACCCCGTAGTTAAGTCCCATAGACTGTACAAACATTTGAACATTTGAGCTAAACTCCTGTCACTCCTCTATCTTCATCTCCCTCTATATCGAGAAAGCCTACAACCATGTATGGCATTCCAGTCTCCTCTTCAAGCTCAAGTTCTATGCCCTTCCAGTTAATTATGTCTGCCTCATTGCTTCCTCCCTCACCCACCATCCCTCCTATGTCATTGTCTGCAACTCCAACTCCCGTTTGTTCTATCCCTCTGCAGGTGTGCCTCAAGGCTCCAGCATCTCCCCCCTCCTTTACCTTATCTACTCTGTCGATATGCCCAAATCCCAGCCTCCCATCCACCTCCTGTAATATGCTGATGACACTGCCTTCCTGGTCCTTTCCCCCTCCCTCGCCTGTTCCCAATACTTGCTCCAGTCTCACCTCACCGAGTTCGCCGCATGGTGAAACTGGTGGCTCCTCTCCATCAATCCCGATAAATCACAGGCAATCATCATAGGTCATACCACCCGTTCCTTCCACCTCCACGACTTCTACCTTACCCTACATGATCGACCTGTCTGCCATACCCCAACTGAAAATACCTCAGCCTCACCCTTGACCGATCCCTCTCCTGGACCCCTCACTTACACACAGTTCGCCAGAAGGCATTGTCACGTCTTAACCTCCTCAAACTCGCCAGCTGGACGAAGGGCCTCAACCCGTCCACTATCCTATATACCTACAGATCCATCATGCATCCCATCCTATGCAGCTCCCATCCCACCTGGGTGTTCACTCCTCCAACCTATTATAGAGCCCTGCTAATCCTTGGATGCCACGCCCTCTGCCTCGCCTACTGCATCTGTCTCCCCTCCCCTACGCGGATTCTGTACGATCTCATCCCGTTCCCCCACCTCTTCCAGTGTCTCGAACATATCTGGCTCCTGTACATTACCCGCAAGATAGATTCCCATAACCTCCTGGTATGTCCCCTCCTCCCAGGCCTCTGCCACACCTTCACCACAGTATCCCTCCCTCCCTTCACCTTCATACTCTCCACATCCTCTCCCAGGGTAATTTCCAACACCTCCCCCTCCCAGATGACGCCTTCTATCCTGAAAACTATCCCTCCTATCAGCCCTGATCCTCTCCCTGTGTATACAATGTCTCCCCCCTCCCTTTCCCTCCCACTGCTTGGTTGTCACCCTCCCTCCCCACTCCTACCCCCCTTCCTTCTCATCCTCCCGCGTTTCTGACCCCCCATCCTTCACTCCTGTCTCCTGCGTGGTCCTCAGTGCCATTGGTTTTAATTAGCGCTTCGTCTCACATTTTGTGCCTCCAGTGTATCAGTGTCTGATTTTAACAGTGGGTCCACCATCATACAAACAAGTACCACCACCATACATTTTTAACAGTGTCTTCAGTACTTCCTCATCTATCCAGTGTTGTGTTTCTCACTATGTGTGTTTTTTTGAAGTCACCGTGGCCCAACAATTTTAACAGCCTACATGTGCTTTATCATCTTGCTCTGTATTGTATCACCAACAGACTTCTCTCAGCCAATGTTTTTAACATCTTGTCATTGTTTGTTTTAAATCTTCATGTTCATTTTTTGCAAGCCACTTGGCTGAAGAGCAGCGTAAGAGGCTACCAATGTTTTTGTATGTTGGTATTCAAATAACAACAAAGGAAAAAAATGTTATCACTGACAGTTGAGCTGATGATGGGCTATGCCAAAAACATGTTGTTAAATTAAAATAAATAATCTGATTTCAACAGCAATGAGATAATTGTATCAACATAAAAGCATTTTTAGAATAATTTTTTATATTTGATGCAGGAGTGAAGTTCACTGTAAGTTTGTACACTGGTGGCAGCTCCAAAGCTTTGAATAAAATTCATCTCCAACTTTTCCGGAGAGCTGTTGTGAAAAAGTAATATCTTCAACTTAGTATTTTTGTTTCCCATCTCCCATCAAAGCCACCATGCACCAGTACCTTCTCAGAGGGTACTTGCAGGTTCAGATCTGGATCAACAAACTAACTGGATCCACTGAGATAAGGATGGAAGACCACACAAAAACAGACTGATTAGCAATACATCCCCCAATCACAGGCATAACCAGAATTCCAGTTATTGAGTGGGATTAATTTATTGGACAGAAAAGAAGAATAAATCAACTTGGTTTCATCGATAAACGCACAAGTGCCACACGGAAAAGAACAGCAGACAGGAAAGAGGGACTGGAAAGAAGAAAGTCACTTTCACTTGCAGCCTCAAGTAGTGGTGGTAATAAAATCAGTGATGATAGTGTTTAGTTAGGTATTTCTGATGATTCTGACTATTTACCTAACTGTGAACTAAGAGAGAATCAGCAGAACATGTTTAGTTATGACAATTTGGCTATTACAGCAGACAGGTATCGACTTAGTTCCAGAGCAGCAGCTGCTATTGTAAATACTGCTTTAAAAGATATGGGAATCCTTGATCAGTCAAATATATGGTTAAAAAGAAAGCAGAAAGGGAAAGAAAGAGAGCTGGACAACAGCATACTTTAAAATTCAATTCGAAATTGGTCAGCTTCAATGTATTGGATTTGACAGAAGAAAGAATGAAGTGAACAGCATACAGTATGGGGTACAAGGAGCACTATGTTATAGTGAAGGAACCTAGAGATGTTTATATGAACCACATAACTCCAGACAATAGGACTGCTCACTGCATTTCTGAGGAAATTGTTACTTTCCTAGGAGATTAAGATAGCAAAGAAACTGAAAGCTATATTGTGTGATGGCACTCCTGTAAACACAGGACGACATGCAGGTGGAGATATAAAGTTGATTGAACTGTGTCTTAAGAGACCACTACAATGGCTCATTTGCCTTTTACATACAAATGAGCTTCCTGTTATGCATGTTTTTGAAGAAATATATGGGAAAAGTACAGGTCCTCAAACTTTCAAAGGTGAAATTGGAAAGAGAATTAGCAAGGACCTTACTAAGTGGAAATAGTAAGTTTTGCCATAATAAAATGCAATAATCAAGAAATCAGAGCAGAAGTTCTTGACCATCTGAGTTCAGATCAAAAATACCATTATGAAAAGTGCCAAAGCATTCATTATGGCAAAGTTTCAGACCAGTTGGCTAAGAGATCACTCGGGAAAATGCATCATGCAAGATGGCTTAAAAACGCCAATAAAATCCTTAGATTGTATAATTCTCTGAGTGACCCATCCGAAAACATCAAAGACCTTGTGAGAATCATTTTGAGAGTGTATGCACCTGCATGGTTTTGGATTAAATCACATCCAAATGCATGTGATGGAGCAAGAAGCTTCTGGTATATTACCAGCCTTTTAAGAGATGGTGAGATAAAGAAACAACACAAGGAAATTATGATAAAAGTATTGAAAAACAATTGTTACTTTGCTCACCCTGAAAATATCCTTCTTTCTATGTTGACAGATACAAGGGAGCAGTGTAGAGAAATGGCAATTCAGCAAATCACACAGGCACGATTCACCTTCGAGGAACTGAGAGGCTTTCAGTTACCACTGACTCTTAATTTAGAAGCAGAAGATTATGGGAATATAGTTAATTGGGAAAGTGAGGCAGTTACATCTCCTCCACTTGTGAGAAATGTAACAAATGAGGAACTGCTTCAAGCTCTTGATAAACCACTCCCAATGGATCCTATACCATGCCACAGTCAGGATACTGAACATGCTGTGAATTTGGTGACTCAAGCCTGTCAATCCAGAGTGGTTTATGTTAACAGGCATAAATTTATTTTAAATGTTCAGGAATCAAGGAAGGTACTTTCAACATTTGTCTGGAAAGGCCAGTGGTGTTAATGCATTAAGTGTTCCAAAATGTGTGTCTGCAGTATATTCTTAATACTAACACAAGGGTATTATACAGTTTCATTATAACAACCAATAAAATTTCAAACATTGTAATTCCATTTAATTATGCATTGTGTATAATTTTTCTCAATTAATAACAACATAAAATGACACCAATTGACATTATCTTTACTGTTTTAGTTGCTGTTTTAACCTAAATTGTTTTGAATAAAATATTAAGTTGGTAACAATGTAATCACTATGGATGGCAATTATACGTATATCTTCTATGTTATATCGTTGTATCTAAGACAACATTTTCTTGAGCATGGTAAGCTAATTTTCATTAGGTGCTCCTGTTTATGAAAGACAAGTAAAAGAGAATGGTACTTTTGTATAAAATTTCAGTGTTAAGTGGTACGCTGTGAGAGGGGTTCGCATAGTCGTGCATTGTTTCTTTTTCAAAATGTTCAAATGTTTGTAATGATTATGAGACCAAATTACGTCGGTCATCAGTCTCTAGACTTACAAACTATTTAAACTAAGTTAAATTAACCTAAAGACAACACATACATCCATGCCCAAAAGAGGATTCGAACCTCCGACGTGGGAGGCTGTGCAATCCATAACGTGGCTACTCCTGCGTGGCTTTCTTTTTTATTACCTTATTAATGGGAGTGTAATGAAGCCCAAGCAATATGTGGAATACCAATGTAGAATTTCAACCCGGCTACACTACATACATACTCCACAATCCACCCAAAGCTGCGTGGTGGAGGGTACCTAGTACCACTATTAGTTACTTGCTTTCCTGTTCCACTCCCATAAAGAACGAGGGAAAAACAAATTCTTGTATGCATCTGTATGAGCCCATATATTTCTGATCTTACCTTTGTGGTCTTTACACAAAATGTAGGTTGGCGGCAATAAAATCTTTCTGCAATCTGTTTCAAATGCCAGCCCTGTAAATTTCTTCAACAGGGTTTCTTGTAAAGAACGTTGCCTTCCCGCCAGCAACTCCCATTTGAGTTTCCAAAGCATCTGAGTAACATGGATAATGATTGAACTTACCAGAATTAAACCTAGTGGCTTGCCTCTGAATTGCTTCTATATCTTCCTTTAAACTGATCTGATAGGGATCCCAAACACTTCATCAATACTCAAGACGGGATCACACAAGCATTTTATATCCTGTCTCCTTCACAGTTGAATAACATCTTCACAAAATTCTCCCAATAAATCAAAGTCAACCATCCACCTCCCCCACAACTGTGGAAGGAAGGAAGCTTAGGATTTAACGTCCCATTGACAGAGTGGTCATTAGAGACTGAGCTTACGCTCGGATTTTCGGGGAAGGATGGGGGAGGAAATCAGTTGTGCCCTTTGAAAGGAACCATCCTGGCATTTGCCTGGAGGGATTTAGGGAAATCACAGAAAACCTAAATCTGGGTGGCTGGAGGTGGATTTGAACCACCATCCTGCCGAATGCGAGTCCAGTGTCTAACCACTGCGCCACCTCGCTTGGTCCCCACAATTGTACTTACATACTTGTTCCATTTCATATCGCTGTGCAGTGTTACACCTAGAAATTTAATTGAGTTGACTCAAGCTGTACACTACTAATGCTATATTAAAACATTACAGGATTGCTTCTTCCACTTATCTGCATCACATTACATTTTTCTACATTAAGAGCTAGCTGCCATTCCTATAAATTTGATCCAGATCACCCTGCATTCCACTACAGTCATTCAATGTGTTATGGCTGCGTCTCGTTTGAATCCGTCACCTACCGCCGGTACGCCAATCAACCGTGCTGCTAAACCAAGCAGTGCTAACAGCGCCACCTGGGCGACCGGCAGACACAAGTGGGCTGAGATGCGACAGCAGGCAGTGCATGTTTTGGTCTCCAACCAGAAAGGTTTAGCTGACTTTCGTTTGTGTACTGCGTGTGATATTTAATAAAGTGTTCCAAGTCACAACATAATGATGACACCTTCCTATATACCACAGCACAATCAGCAAACAGCCACAGATTTCAACTCACTGTGTCTATCAGATCATTTATATAGATAGAAAATAATAGTAGTCCTATCACAACTCCCTGGGGTACTCCTAACAATTAGAGCAACTCACATATTTGGGTACTTATTCCACATGCTCATACCTTCGTTAGTAGTCTGCAGTGCAACACCATGTCAAACGTCTTTTGAAAATTGAGAAACATGCAGTCTGCATATTTGCCCTTCATCCATCACATTTAATCAAAATTCAGTTTGTGCCATCAGCTGTGTGCTAAAATTCTACATTAAAAACATATATGACAATAATTTTTATGAGGGATAGTTTGCCCTCAATTTTAAACATTTCAAATATATAGTCGAATGGGTAAGAATTCTCATGGTACCTTTATAATTTGTGATTCATATGTGACTGATTTATCTATTGCATAGAGTTTTTACTCTTATTTCCTTTGGTGTTTATAGAATTTATGTATTCTTAGTGCAATTTAAACCATGGGCTCAACTATGAACATCTCACATAAGACAATAGAAACATACCATAAAAATAAATAATGTGTGTTATTCATTGTATCCTCTGCCAACACATACTGCCATGATTTTAGTGTTTCTGTGTTCATTCAAGAGATAGGCTGATTTTGATTAATCATTGAATTAAAATGTCTTTCACATATTAATTATTGAAAAGCATATAAATAGTTTTGAAAGGAGCTACAATTTGAGTGCTCAATCACTTTGATGTGATGAATACTTTTCAAGATATAAAGTATTTAATGTTTTACATCATGTTCAATTCTATTTGTCTCATATCTTCTCTCACACCAGACATGTAGGTAATATCTGCATATCACTGGGATTGTATTTCAATTATCTTTCATTTGCCACCACATACTCAACAGTATCAATCATGGTTTCTGCTGGTATATTAGAACAATAGCAATCTATGCACAACTTCCATACTCACTGATGTCATGTCCACACCTGTAATAACCCCTGTGTTGAACAGCCAGCAGTACAAATCATACGTTTCATGCACAGCGCTTTGTCATACAGCCATCTAATGTGCAAACGTGATTTATCAAGTCACAGCATCTTATTTGGTGAGGCCTATTATTGCCCTAATCTTGTAAGGTGGAAAGAACACACCCTTTAACATTAATTATGTTACCAAACAAGATGATTAATAAAGACAAGGTTTGTCCTCTTAGGATAGGATAGGATATGATGCTGATAGCCCACAACAGCAAGGTCTTTAACACACTGTCGAAATTATTAGACGACGAGTGTGAATGGAGTCAACAGTAATTAAATAAGAACAGGCAACAGAAGGATGAACTGCATGGTCAACAAAACAAATGCATTTTGGCCTACTAAAGTATACAATTTTATAATTACTTAAAATGGAACCTCAGAGTAGAGCGGTTTGCTGATCTCTGATATTAAAGTTATCAGCCATTCATTAACACACTAAAACCTCCAGCCGAAAAGCTTAGGCCAGAGTTGAGAAAGTTTACAAAATTGTAAAACTTTTGTCACACTCGACCCGTTATCAGCTAAAACAGTGGGCAGGGCACCACCAAGATTAGCCACTGACCTCTCAGCATTATATGAAACACACTCAGTTAAAATGTGGCGTACAGTGATTTGCACACCACAAGCATCACAAATAGGTGGATCCTCTCGACGGAATAAAAAGCTGTGGGTCAAAGGGCTGTGCCCAATGCAGAGGCATCCCAGGGTCACTTCAAAATGCCTGAATGGCTGGCAGGAAGTTCGGTACGGTTTGACAATTGGTTTAACCGACCACAGTTTATTACCTGACATTGCCAGCCACGTCTCCTCCCACAACGTGAAGGACCTCTGGCACAGCACAGAGTAGATGGCCCACAAGGGAATGGCCATCTTTTACATTTTGGTCAATTCAGGCAGCCTTGGCAGCCACATCAGCTGCTTCATGAAGGAGGGGATTATCCAGGTATAATAACCAAAATTAGGAGTGATGGTCCACTTGTTAATGTTATGAAGTCAGTGGCGGAAAACTGGAGATGACTGATAGTAAAATATGAAATTTGATTCAAAAATGAGGAAATAGTTTGTAAGATAAATGCTTCAAAGCAAAGAGGCAAACGAAATATTTTTGATGTTCCTGAAATGGCTAAGTTTTGAGTTTTGTAACTGTTTTATTTAGAATGTTGCTTCACCAATGTTAATATTAATTTCTTAATAAAGGTAGTTCATCACTCAACTTACTGTCAAATTTACTTGCAATTATCTGTCCTAAAGAAAATCCCTCAATCACAACTTTGTAACGGGGCCTAATTACATGGGGCGAATGAGTAGAAATCAACTGCCACAAAGTTGCACTACGGATAGGTACAACTTTGGACAACGTATTTGGGACAATTCTGGCTCCCACGCATAAAAATTCTGATGAAACAACATTGCACATAATACTAATTATCATACTGAGCTACTATTGTAGCAAAGGATATACTGAACAATAAAATTACCTCAGGGAAAGCTTATTGACCTATTTACTGTTTTTGTGTAATTACTGCGCATACTGTTTACATTTATACCTGAGTGTATGAGAATCTGGGAAAAATAATTGAATGTTCTAGAGGTAGATATTGAAATAGGGTGAGAGGTGGTAACTTTGCTTTGTTACATCTTCTGGAAACAAACTTTACCTCACGGTGCAGATGTTTGGAAAAGACGTACAGATGCAAATAGATACTGGCTCGGCAGCCACAATAATTACATCACAAACTTATCTTTGCCTAGGTTCACTATCCCTTTCACTGGTCTTGCACTGTTTATGCACATACAGTGATCAACAACTCTCCCTTGTGGGACAAATGGATGAACAAATCACATATAAGTCTGTTGAATGAATGGTCACTGTGTATGTTGTTGACCACGTCGGGACATCTGACTTGCTCAGCCATGATGCCTTCTGCATATTTGGATTATCTGTCAATGATACTGTCATTGTTGTATCAGACATTCCTTACACTCAGATACCTTGTCTACAGACTTCCCTGCTATTTTTTTTTTTTTTTTTTTTTTGCCCGGCCTTGGGTGTGCCACAGCTTTTGAAGCTCATGTCTCTTTCAAACTGGGAGCCAGGCCGCGGTTGTTTTCTAGCCTGCCCCATTCCTGTAGCATTGTGCGACACAGTAAAATGGGAGTTATATTGGCTTACGGCCTCAGGAGTTTTGCTTCCTGTTCCTTCCAGCAAATGGGCCTCTACGATTGTCATTGTCAGCAAACCTTATGGCAGTCTCAGGCTTTGTGGTGACTTTAAGACTGCCGTCAATGCTCAATGTCTTATCGATACCACATCCTTTGTGGGTCAAAGAACTGCAAGCTTTTCTCAGGAACATAGCATACTATCACAAGTTTATTCCCTCCATAGCGGAGATCTCTTACCCACTCACTCGCTTGCTCAAGAAAAATGTTCCTTTTACGTGGTTTGATGAATGTGATGCTGCTTTTCACTGCCTTAAAGCTCATCTCCAAAAAGGACCTTCTTTGGCCACTTACTACCCTTGGAAACAACTTGTTTTAGCTACTGATGCATCATAACATGGTATTGTGCTGTTTTATCTCACAAATATCCTGATGTTTCAGAATGTCCTGTTGCTTATGCCTCCAAAACATTAAATGACTCGCAGTTGTGGTATTCACAAATTGAAAAAAGAGGCTCTTGTCATTGTTTATGCTCTCAAAAAGTTTGATGTCTTTCTCTATGGTAATAAGTTCCCTCTTATTATGGACAACAAGCCATTAGTCTCTTTATTTCGTCCGTCTGCTTCCATTTCTGACAAGGCGGCACATAGGCTCCAAAGGTGGGTGGTTACTTTTTCTCTCTCGTGTTCAATATGACATTCATTTTCAACCCACAGCTCAGCATGCAAATACTGATGCCTTATCCAGACTTCCTATGGGCCCTGACCCCATCTTTGACAAAGATGAGCTTTTTCGTTTTCATTTGGACGAGGCTCCGCAGACTGTCATTGAGGGTTTCCCCACCACGGGACAACACCTGGCGGCAGCCACCACCGAGGATCCTGTTCTACACCGTGTTCTACATCACATAGAAAACGGCTGCCTGGACCAACCTTCTGGAAAAGCATTGGATCCCCTCCAGAACTACTTCCATCTGCGGCTGCACCTCTCCTCACACAATGGAGTTATCCTGCTGGCTACTGACAGCACCACTCCCCAAGTTGTCATTCTGGCAATGCTGCAGCCTGTGGTCCTACATCTTCTACACCAGGGACACTGGGGCATCTCTAGGACGAAGAATCTTGCTAGATGGCATGTCTACTGGCTCGGACTCACCACGGAAATTGCACACATGGTGGCCGCTTGTCAAACGTGTGGTGCTAGCACCTGCGCCCAAGTCCTTGCATTCTCCATGGCCCAGACCTGAAAACCCATGGGACCACATTCATATAGATTTTGCTGGACCCTGTCTCAACACTTATTGGCTCCTAGTCATTGACACTTATTCCAATTTTCCCTTTGTGCTTCACAAACCACAACTGCTACCACTGCAGCTTTGGCCAAAATCTTTGTCCTGGAAGGCTTATCCACTACCATTGTTTCTGATAGTGGGCCTCAATTCACCTCCTCTGACTTTTGTGCCCAGAGGGGCATATCCCCAAGTCCAACAGGTAAGTGGAACATTTGGTCCATACCTTTAAATCGCAAATGAAGAAACATCTCACATTGTCTTCCACTGATGATACACTTCTGCAATTCCTAGCATCATATCACTTCACTCCATCCGGGGACCATAGCCCAGTGGAGCTTTTGCACGGACGTCAACCTCGTACTCTCCTCCACTTCCTCACACCCCCACCTTCTAAAGACACTATCAGCACTCAAGGAAGAATTGCGGAGGGCGCTCCTGTGTGGGTGCAAGGCTACGGAAAGCAACCAAAATGGTGACAAGGCCATGTTGTCGCACAGAAGGGCCGGCAGTTGTACACTGTCAGCACTGCCGTGGGAGAGGTGTCTCGCCACGTCGACCAACTTCGCCCAAGAGCCACCACAGTACCGGTATCACCTGTCACTGAGGACTTTTAGATGGATGTGGACACGGATCTTCCTACAACGAGAAATCAAACTGACACTTCCTTTTGTGTCCCGACTTCGTCGCCGCTTTTGTGTCCCAGCCTCGTCGTAGGTGTCGGTGGCCGAGTGGAATGAAACCGACACGCTGGTGCAGGTACGGAGGGGAGCAGCCAGAAACTATAAACACTCGAGTAAATTAGAAAGAGATATATTGCACAGAATGTAACAATACTTAACTTTTACATAGTACTGCAGAATGTTGATACACAGTTGTTAGAGGCCTGCCTAGTGCCTGTACAAATAGCAAAGTCTTCCCTCGTGCCTATCGGATTACGAAGGTCCTATCGGGTTGCTATCTCAGTGCGAAGTGCGAAGTGGCCGATGTCCAAGTGCGAAGTGGCCGGTGTCCTTCAGTGGTGGCCACGAGCGGCGTTGTACCAGAGGGCGCTCGTGGCTGTCGTCGGAAGAACGCCGCGCCGTGCGTGCCTGGCGGCGCGCGGCGAAAGTAGGTGGCGCGCACTTTGTACTTATGCGACACCACACCCCTCCCCCCCAAACCGCCGCGCCGTCGTGGCGTAGGGCTGAGGGCCACGGCGACGGCACTGGGAGGAGGGCCTGGGCGGGGGCGTTACTGATGGGACGGGCGTCGTAGCTGCGGCCGGGATCGAGACGCCGTCCGCGCCCCGGCATCCGCCTTGCGATCCTCCAGGGAACCCGCCGAAACCTGGGGAAGGGCGCCCGCCCCCGCCCAGAGGGAGCAGGTCATCTTCTTCTGAGGTGCGCGGCCCAAGCTGGGGGGGCCCGCACGGTCCCGGAGTCCCTCTCGGTGACGCTGTCATCTGCGGAGGCGACAGCGGCGGCGACGACTGCGTCGGATGTACGTCGACGTCCATAGGGATCTCGTAGTCCGGGGACGAACGATGTGGCTGTGCTCCCTGGCGGTGAACTGGGTCTGGAATCAAGAAACCGGAGACAGGATCGCGCGGCCTGTGCAGGCGCAATTGGTTTGCGTGGCGCCGCAGCTCCGACCCTGTGGAAGAACGTACAACAAACATATTGCGCCCGAGCACGCGCTGAATGGTGCCCGGCGCCCATCTTGTCTTGTTGCCAGCAAACACCTTGTACAGCACCGGCGTAGAAACCTGAAAACGCGTAGCGCCATACGAACCGACTCGGTGCGTGGGAGGCTGCAGCAGGTGAAGGAGAGTGCGGTGACGGCGGCCGTGTAGCAGCTCGGCAGGAGACGGGCCGTCACGTGGCATGCACCGATACGTAGACAGGAAAATTTGAAGAGCTTGCTGCCTGGAGTGCTGACCTTTCATCTTCTCCATGTGAGACTTGAATGTTCGAACGAAACGTTCTGCTTCACCATTGGACTGAGGGTGAAAAGGTGCGGTGGTGATATGCTGAATGCCATTCACACGACAAAACTGTTGAAATTCCGCACTAACAAACTGAGGTCCATTGTCACTGACGATAGTTTCAGGCAAACCTTCGATGCAAAACACTGATGTTAAGGCACTGATTGTACTAGAAGCCGTCGTTGAATTCATGGCAATCACAAAAGGAAACTTGCTGAAAGCGTCGACAACAATTAACCATCGCGTATTCCAGAAAGGTCCGGCAAAGTCAATGTGTAAACGTTGCCATGGTCCCTTGGGGCGTGGCCAGTCTGAGAAACGTTGCGGAGGAGCCGCCTGATGCTCCGCACAAACAGTACACTGTGACGTCATGCGTTCTATCTGAGCGTCCATACCAACCCAGGTACAATGACGTCTGGCCAATTGCTTTGTCCTAACAATACCCCAATGTCCTTGATGCAGGAGGCGTAACACTTCACGTTGCAGGGAACGAGGAACAATCACTCTTGCTTGGTCGTTGTCCGTATGTAACAACAGAACACCCTGACTTAAAGATAATGCATGACGTTGTGCAAAATAACGTCGAACCAGAGGCCGATCAATGTCTTTGGCTCTGGCAGGCCACCCTGAGCGAACAAAACGTGCTACCACACTTAAGTCTGCATCCGCAGCTGTTTCCTGTGCAACCCGACGAGAGTTCAAAGGAAAGTCTGCGACCGCGGAAGCATCTCTGGAGTCTATCTGACAACATGCCATTTCTGAAGAATCAAATGATACATCCTGGCCAACCGGAAGTCGGGAAAGTGTGTCCGCGTTAGCATGTTTAGTGGTAGGTCGGTACAAAATCTCATACTGATAATTAGACAATATCAAGGACCATCTCTGAAGCTTTTGTGCCGTACGGGGCGGAATCGGCTTTGTGGGTGAGAACAACGACGTGAGAGGCTTGTGGTCTGTCAACAAATAGAATTTTCTGCCATACAGATAATGATGAAACTTTGTGACGCCGTAAATGATTGATAAGGCCTCCTTTTCTATCTGACTGTAATTCTGTTGCGTCGGCGTCAGTAGCTTGGATGCAAAGGCAATAGGACGATCATGACATCCAATACGATGTGACAGAACTGCGCCGACACCGTACGATGAGGCGTCAACTGCTAACACTACAGGCTTCTGTGGGTCAAAGGGAATCAAACATGCATCACTGAGTAGTGCAGACTTTAATTTGTCAAAGGCAACCTGACAATCTTTGGACCATACAAAAGGAACATTCTTCCTACGTAAATGATGCAGTGGAGCTGCAATCTGAGAGGCATTGGGAATAAATCTGAAATAATAGTTCAGCTTTCCCATTACTGCTTGCAATTCGTGCACATTCTTAGGAGGAGGCAAGTCTTTGATTGCTCGAAGATGTGACTGTAAAGGATGAATTCCTTGGGCATTAATCACATGGCCTAGGTACTCTATTTCAGTTTGAAAAAACGAACACTTTGCTTTATTGCAACGTAGACCTGCTGCAGTCAAAACTTTGAAAAGGCACTCCAGGTTTGCTAAATGTTCTTCAACTGTACGTCCGGATACCACAATATCATCTAAATAGTTCGAGCAACACGGTACAGAAACTGTCAGCTGTTCCAAAAAGCGCTGAAAAATAGCGGGGGCGGAAGAACTGCCAAAGGGTAGGCGTTGAAATTGAAAAAGGCCCATGTGAGTATTAATGACGAAAAACTTTTTTGACTCGTCATCAAGTGGAATCTGTAAGTATGCCTCTGCTAAATCAATCTTGGAAAAGAAGCGAGACTGTCCTAATTTGTCCATTAGTTCCTCAGGTCTGGGCAGGGGGTAAGTGTCTACAATTGTTTGACTGTTCACTGTTGATTTGAAGTCCGCACAGAGACGAAGTTTTCCTGACGGCTTGGGTATAATTACTATAGGCGAGGCCCACTGACTCGCAGAAACAGGAGAAATGACACCACTATCTTGCCAACGTTTAAGTTCCTCGGCAACTGTATCACGCAAGGCGATAGGCACTGGTCTAGCTTTACAAAATTTTGGAACTGCAGATTCTTTTAAAGTCACATGTGCCACGAAGTCTTTTGCACAACCTAGTTCCGGCGAAAACAAGTTACTATATTTGTCACACAATGCATTGATTTTATCCTGAGGCACTATTGACGAAATTTGAAGCACATCTCGTTGAATTGATAAACCAAACAAGTCAAAAGCATCTAGTCCAAAAATATTCTGCGTAGATTTGGCCTGAAGAACTACAAAAGCAACTGTTTTCGTTACACCTTGAAAAGAGGCGGGCAGGCTACATGTTCCTAGCACGGGAATATTTTCACCTGTATAAGCTGTTAACACTTGCTGTGACGGCGACAATTTTGGCGAACCCAGAAGTTCATAAGTATCTTTATTAATTAATGTAACAGCGGAACCAGTATCAAGCTGAAATTGCACAGTCTTATTTTCTATAGAGAGAGTAACAAACAGCTTGTGCTTCTGGCGCACGACCGGTGCGCGAATGTGGGCAACGTCTGATACATATTGGTTTCTGCGCTTGCGCGGGTTGCGTGCGGTAGGAAGCGGCGCATACTCGGCACACAGCGGATTAACAACACTGTCACTAGATGACACTACCGCCGGATCGGCGTCCGCGCAATGCGAGGCTACTACAGAGTCACTAACTACTGCACTACACTTTTGAGTAGCTACTTGATGTCTACTGTCACTAGCTACACAGTACTGGGCACTATTACAAGGAGCAGTTGCAGAAGGCACTATTTTCACTACAGGAATGCACTGTTCATAGTCATGTTGCTTGTCCCGAACCCTTTTCCGTTGCACTGTTTTACGCGCTCGTCGGCGCTTGCTACGTGGTGCACTATATAGTTTTGCCATAGGCGCAGAACTACTTTCTTGCAATTGAGATCCAAGGAAAGCACTGTTCAATTCCTCAGCGTGTATAACATTGACTGTATGCACTGCTCTCGCACTGTGCGAAGCACCGTTTCTAACGTTACTGTTCGAGTTTTTAATTTGCATACACACAGACTGCACATGTCCCAATTTGCCACATTGATAACAGGTTGCGTTGCGACTAGGGCAATGAGCACGCTTGTGGCGAGACACACACTGGGGGCAAGATTTACGTACATTTTTCTGAAATGAGCGTTGGCGCCCGTTATTCAAATTACTGTTTCTAACACGACGGGGCGACCTTTGCGTCGCACTTTTACACTGGCTACTGTTCACTGTCTGTTCAGCACGGCCGGTAGAAAAATAAGAATCACTAGTGCTATACTGAGAACTACGGCTAGGAAAGCGTCCGTTGCGGCGCACTGAATTTACACTATGGCTTTGCATTTCTACATCAGCTAAGTCAAAAGTATCATGCGCTTCTATAAGCTGCAGTACACTGTCTAAAGAAGGGTCAGACTGTTTCAGAATTGCTGCTCTAATTCTGGGGTCCTGAATATTCTGCGTAATCGCATCCCTCAACATCACGTCACTATACGAAAGTCCACAAGAGCAAGTAAATTTACATTGGCGGGTTAAGCCCTTCAATTCCGTAATCCACTCTTGGTGTGACTGCTGCGGTAATTTTTTAAGTCTGAAAAATCGGTACCGTGCAGCGGCTACAAGAACTTTCCTCTCATAATGAGCATTTAGTGCCTCTACTATTTGTTCAAAGTCTACATCACGCGGAGATGCTTGCGGGAATAGTTTATGCAGTAAGACGAAGGTTTGAGGGCCCACCACGGACAATAAAAGATGCTTAACAGTCTGACCTGTAAGTTGATGAGCCGCGACGAGTTCTTGAAACTGTGCGAAATAGTCACTCCATTCTTCCTCACGTTCGTTGTACTGGCGGAACGTCGGAAGCGGTGCGGCGGCAGGTGTGGGCTGCTGATGCGACGGCTGTTGAGTTGACGTCAAGTGCGCCACCGCCTGGAGAAGCTGGGTAATTTGCGCCGTCTGTAACTGAATAATTTCCATTAAGTTTGGGTTCGGGGTAGTGGCCATGCTGACCGATTAGGCGCCGCGTATACAAGTAACTTATAACAAAACACAAATGCAATATGAATGAGGACGCTCTGCAACAAAAAAGTCCACAAAACACGCAACAGAATATGTTCCCCCAAAAATCTTATAATAAGGGTGGGTGGGCGGGAGCAATTTTTGCGTGCTCCGACTGCTGCTGTCTGGCTGCTGCAAGCGGGCTGGTCCAAGGTTCTATCCCATCCTCTTCGCCACTTTTGTGTCCCGACTTCGTCGCCGCTTTTGTGTCCCAGCCTCGTCGTAGGTGTCGGTGGCCGAGTGGAATGAAACCGACACGCTGGTGCAGGTACGGAGGGGAGCAGCCAGAAACTATAAACACTCGAGTAAATTAGAAAGAGATATATTGCACAGAATGTAACAATACTTAACTTTTACATAGTACTGCAGAATGTTGATACACAGTTGTTAGAGGCCTGCCTAGTGCCTGTACAAATAGCAAAGTCTTCCCTCGTGCCTATCGGATTACGAAGGTCCTATCGGGTTGCTATCTCAGTGCGAAGTGCGAAGTGGCCGATGTCCAAGTGCGAAGTGGCCGGTGTCCTTCAGTGGTGGCCACGAGCGGCGTTGTACCAGAGGGCGCTCGTGGCTGTCGTCGGAAGAACGCCGCGCCGTGCGTGCCTGGCGGCGC
Organism: Locusta migratoria; assembly: GCA_026315105.1. Lineage (NCBI taxonomy): Eukaryota > Metazoa > Arthropoda > Insecta > Orthoptera > Acrididae > Locusta > Locusta migratoria. The sequence continues at coordinate 332,227,193 of CM048755.1, read as the reverse complement.
GCGGCGAAAGTAGGTGGCGCGCACTTTGTACTTATGCGACACCACACTTCCGACATCCTAGTGGTTTGGACACCACCACAACAGATGGAACATATATATATATATATATATATATATATATATATATATATACAGACATGATGTTTAGAAAAAAGATAAACAACGATGGGGCAGGAATTTTTCTCATAGAAGGAGTAAAATTTTCCAAACTTGATCTATCTATACATTGCTCAGAACTAGATAGGGAGTTTAGTTTTTCAAAAGTAGTAAATTAAATTATAGTGGTAGTTAGTCTGTAAGGTCACCAGATGGTTAAGTACATTTGTTTACTGAAAATTGTGAATTAATATTTAAAAAGTTTTGGAGTATAAATAAAAAAATGCATTATGTGGTGTTTTGAACTCAGAACTGTCCAAAAGAAAAAGAAAGGAAGCTTAGGGTTTAACATCTTATCGACAGTGTGGTCATAAGACAGAGAGCTCACGCTCAGATTTTTGGGTAAGGGTGAGGAAGAAAATCAGCTGTGCCATTTTAAATGAACCATTTGCCTGGTGTGATTTAGGATAATCATGGAAAACCTAAGTCTGGATGGCCACATGTGAAGGTCATACGTAACTATGTACTATGCACAGGGTTTCTGTACACCATAATACATTTTATTGCATTATCTTTCAGAAACTTCCCTGTTGTATTTTATTCTTGTCGTGTTTAAAAAGTATACTATATTTTATTGGCCTTAGGTTATTTTGTTATCATGTAAGTATTAAATGATCAATGAAAACCACATGACACTGGTGTAATATTATACAATACTTACTGTTTTTCACAGACAGGTTTTCAGCTGTTACGCCAACACCAGGTACAAAGATTACTGTGAACATTTGTTTACAGTACTCTTTGTAACTGATGATGGCATAACGGACAAAAATTAGTTTCTGAAAAACAATAAGTAGTGTAGAATATTAGACCAGTGTCATATGTTTTTTCATGATCATGTATCAAATATTCTACCAAACACCAACAGAACAGCCAATCAACCAAACATAAGTATTACTACATCCTGTATTATACTCCAGTGATGAAGGCAATATCACTGTAAAATGGTCTATCAGGAGAAAAATCCTTCATTGTTGATATTTGGTTACAAAGGATATCTGGGAAGTACAAATAAATTTGAATCTTGCCCTCTTTTGTCTTATGACAGTTGGAAGCTGTGATTTTTTTCATGTCTGTTACCTGTGATCCTTCCCATTAGTAGCATGATAGCTTTTGTTTGGTGACCATTGTCGTCTCATGTTTACTTTCGTCATAGAGCAGATGACAACCAGGCAATGTATCCAAGTGATGAAAAGTTATTACAAAAACAATGAAAGTCCCACAGCAACTGTTCGTGAATTGTGTGCGACACTACAACTCCTCCAACCAAATCATCAGCTCAGAAGTTGATCCATAGGATTGGACCACAGTTTCTGTTTCAAATTTTAAGAAAACACGATGACTTCATTCTGTTCAAACACAAGCAAACATTGCTGTCATGCATCACAATGTGACCATAAGCCCCAGAAAAATCAGTTCACCATTGTGCTCACAACTGAATTTATCATCAAGTTCACTTCATGAAATCCTTTCAAAGATCTAAAAATGTATGTGTAAAATATTCAACTTACACAAGAGTTGAAGCACATAACGAAAAAATACATCAATTTGTTTAATGTATATTGGCTCATCAAGTGGAGAACGATAATGTCACAAAAAGACTTTTTCTAAGACAAGCTCCACTTTCACTTCAATGGGCATGTCAGTATGCAGAACTGTGGAGTGACTGGGAGGTTTGATGCATCCACGAAGCTTGACTTTGTGGTGCGAGTTATGGGCAGGAGGGGTGATCAGTGACTTTTACTGGAACTTGCATTCTGATTGCTCTTGCCCTATTATTTATGTAAATAACAATTTTTGGTTTCAAAACGATGGTGCAACATGTCACACATTCCAAAAACAGTTGCTCTGCTGAATGAAAAGCTTCTGTAAAAAATTATCTTTTTTTGTGTGGCAACCAGAATTAGCCTGTCAGATCATGTGATTTTATGCCTAGTGAATTTCTTTTGTGGGGATTTGTGAAATCAGAAGCGTTCAAATTCAAATGTTTGTAATTCTGTCAGACCAAACTGTGTGGTCATCAGTCTGTAGCTTACAAACAACTTAAACCTAGTTAAACTAACCTAAGGACAAACACACACACCCATGCCCCAGGGTGGACTCTAACCTCCACAGCGAGCAACCGCACGCTCCGCAGCGAGACACTTTAGACCGCTCGGCTACTCCACCGCGGCGAAATCAGAAGTGTACATGAACAAACCATGGTAATTTCCAAAAAGGGTAGGGAATCAAAGCAGGAGCGATATACATTGTTCCCAGTGTTAGCAATACATAACAAACGAGTGACTTGAGGAACCAATTTTAGATACTTTTTTGCATAGTGACAGAGTGGTATAGCATTATGTATTCGATATTGTTGTTTCTCGTGAAAAAGCTGCTGTCAGTTATGAATGTATGTGGAAGTTTTTCATTATGAGCAGTGTCCATTAAATGTATGGAAATATTAATTTCTTCCTTCTTTCTCTCTCTCTCATCTTTATTATTTTTATCTCCCTTCTCCACACCCCCTCCCCCACCCAGAATTATTCAGTTCACTTTTCTTTACTTCTTGATCTATCTTCTTTTTATTGCTACTGGTATAGCTCAGTATTTATCAAACAATACCTATGACCACCTATCACCTTTCACACCATCCTTACCTCATGGCATGCTTTGTGAATAACCCTTCCCTTCTGGCCCCATTCTGCCCCTCCTCTCTCATATCTGATAAAGGAATTAATTTCCAAAAGCTAGCATTCTATGTTTACTTTCATCTTTCTTGTGTGACTATCAGTGTATAAGACAACAGGTGTGTGGTGCAGATTGGTTACAGTTGCTGCTGTGGTGGGTTATCATGATTTAAGTAGTTTCACTGTAGTGTTATAGTCAGAATACAAGACATGAAACACAACATCTCCGAAGTAGCAGTGAGGTGGGGATTTTCCCATACAACCATTTTACGAGTGCACCATTAACATTGGGACACTAGTAAAACATCAAATCTCCATGAGAGCGTGGAGGTCCGGGTTTGATTCCCGGTCGCATCATGGATTTTGATTCAATGCTTCACCTTTATCTTCAATATATTTGACATGTTTGAGATGAAAAACAGTCTCAGGGTTTGTACATTTCTATTTATAGTGACATTTGTATCACCTGTACTATATTGGAACATTTTATTTTGATTTCATAATTTTGTTAATCCTCAAGATTGCCTTGTACTAATATAAATGATAACTTTGTAAATTGTGTGAATCCCTTGTGCCTATGTAAGTCTTACTCACTGACATTTTCTTGTGCCTATGTAAATCTTCCACTCCCATGAACCACAGACATTGCCGAGGTGGGGTAGCTTGTGTGCCTCAACGATACAGATAGCCAAACCGTAGGTGCAACCACAGCGGAGGGGTATCTGTGGAGAAGCCAGACAAACGTGTGGTTCCTGAAGAGGGGCAGCAGCCTTTTCAGTAGTTACAGGAGCAACAGTCTGGATGATTGACTGAGCTGCCCTTGTAATATCAGCTAATGTGGCTTTGCCACACAGTTATTGCAAACGGCTGAAAGCAAGGGGAAACTACACCCGTTACTTTTCCCGAGGACATGCAGCTCTACTGTATGAACATATCATGATGGCATCCTCTCAGGTAAAATATTCCAGAGGTAAAATAGTCCCCCATTCGGATCTCCGGGTGGGGACTACTCAGGAGGATGTGATCATCAGGAAAGACAACACTGGTATTCTACGGATCGGAGCGTGGAATGTTAGATCCCTTAATCGGGTAGCGAAGTTAGAAAATTTAAAAAGAGAAATGGATAGATTGAAGTTAAATATAGTGGGCATTAGTGAAGTTCAGTGGAAAGAGGAACAGGATTTCTGGTCAGGTGACTACAGAATTATAAATACAAAATCAGTTAGGGGTATTACAGGAGTACATCTGATAATGAATAAGAAAATAGGAATGCGGGTAAACTACTATGAGCAACACAGTGATCCCATTATCGAAGTCAAGATAGATATGGAGTCAACACCGACCACAGTAGTAAAGGTTTATATGCCAACTAGCTCTGCCGATGATGAGGAGATCGAAGAAATGTATGAGGAGGTAAAGGAAATTATTCAAACAATTAAGGGAGAGTAAAACTTAATTATTATGGGAGACTGGAATTAGGTAGTAGGACAAGGAAGGGAAGGGAAAATAGTAGGGGAATATGGTCTGGGCAAAAGGAATGAAAGAGGAAGCCACCTGGTAGTATTTTGCTCAGAACCTAATTTAGTTACAACAAACACCTGGTTTAAGAATCACGAAAGAAGGTTGTATATGTGGAAGAGACCAGGAGACACTGGGAGATACCAGGTAGATTTTATAATGGTAAGACATAAATTTTGGAACCAGGTTTTAAACTGTAAGACATACCCAGGGGCAGATATAAACTCTGACCATAACTTATTGGTCATGATTGTAGGCTGAAACTGAAAAAACTGCAGAAAGGTAGGAAAATAAGAAGATGGGACCTGGATAAACTGAAGGAATCTGAAATTCTTGAGAATTTCAGAGGGAGCTTTAGGCAACAATTGACTGAAACGGGTGAAAATAAAACAGTAGAGGAGGAGGTATTGAGAAATGAAATAGTGAAGGCAGCAGAGAACAAAATAGGTAGGAAGGCAAGACCTACAAAAAATCCTTGGCTATCACAGGACATACTAAATTTAATCAATGAAAGGAGAAAATATAAAAATGCAGTAAATGAAACAGGCAAAATGGAGTACAGATGACTAAGAAATGAAATTGACAGGAAGTGAAAAATGGCTAAGCAGAAGTGGCTAGAAGGAAAATGCAAGGATGTAGAAGAATGTTTAAATAGGGGGAAAATAGATACAGCCTACAGGAAAATAAGAGAGATATTTGGAGATAAGAAAAACAGCTCTATGAACATCAAGAACACAGATGGAAAACCATTTCTCAGCAAAGACGGCAAAGCTGAAAGGTGGAAAGAGTATATAGAGAGGCTCTACAAAGGAAATGAACTTAGAGGCAATATTGTAGGAAGGGGAGAAGATGTAGATGAGGATGAAATCGGAGATACCATACTGAGAGATGAATTTGACAGAGCACTGAAAGATCTAAGTAGAAACAAAGCCCCTGGAGTAGGTGAGATTCCCTCAGAGCTACTGAAGCTCTGGGAGAACCAGCCATGACAAAACTGTTTCACCTGGTGTGTAAGATGTATGACACAGGCGAAGTACCCTCAGACTTTAAGAAAAATGTAGTAATCCCCAATCCAAAGAGAGCAGTTGCAGACAGGTGTGAAAACTACAGAACCATCAGTTTAATAAGTCATGGTTGCAAAATATTAACACGAATTATATACAGAAGGATGGAAAAACTGGTAGAAGCAGACCTCGGGGAAGATCAGTTTGGGTTCAGGAGAAATGTAGGAACACGGGAGGCAATACTCACTTTACGGCTTATCCTAGAAGATAGATTAAGAAAAGGCAAACCCACATTTCTACGCTTTTGTAGATTTGGAGAAGGCTTTTGACAATGTTGATTGCAATAAACTCTTTCAAGTTCTGAAGCTAGCAGGAGTAAAATATAGGAAGGGTAAGGTTATTTACAACTTGTACAAAAACCAGACAGCAGTTGTCAGAGTTGAAGGGCATGAAAGGGATGCAGTGGTTGGGAAGGGAGTAAGACAGGGTTGTAGTCCTTCTCCAATGTTATTCAATTTGTACATTGAGCATGCTATAAAGGAAAGCAAGGAGAAATTTGAAGAAGGAATTAAAGTTCAGGGTGAAGAATTAAAAACATTGCGTTTTGCCGATGACATTGTAATTCTCTCAGAGACAACAAAGGACCTCGAAAATCAGCTGAACGGAATGGACAGTGTGCTGAAAGGTGCATATAAGATGAACATTAACAAGAGCAAAACAAGGGTAATGGAGTGCAGTGTAAGAAAATCAGGTGATGCTGAAGGATGAGTTTTGTTACTTAGGCAGTAAAATAACAAATGGTGCTCACAGTACAGAGGATATAAAATGCAGAATGGCAATGGGTAGAAAAGAAAGAGAGAAATTTGTTAACATTGAATATTGATTTAAGCCAAAAGAAGTCCTTTCTGAAGGCATCTGTGTGGAGTGTTGCATTGTATGGGAGTGAAACATGGACGATAAACAGTGTGGACAGGAAGAGGATAGAGGCTTTTGAAATGTGGTGCTACAGAAGAATGCTAAAGATTAGGTGGGTGGATCGTGTAACTAATGAGGAGGTACTGAACAGAATTAGGGAGAAAAAGGATTTCTTTCATACCGTGACTAAAGGAAGAGATTGACTGGCAGGACATTCTTAGACATCAAGGAATTGTGAATTTAGCATTGGAGGGAAGTGTTTGTTGTAAAATCCGCAGAGGAAGACCAAGAGATGGATACAGTAAGGAGATTCAGACAGATATAGGTTGAAGTTCTTATGTGGAGTTTAAGAGGCTTGCTAAGGATAGGGTATAGTGGAGAGATGCATCAAACCAGTCTCCAGACTGAAGACCACAGCAACAACATGTAAATCTTACTCACGGACATTTTCTAATTATAGTTCTTATTTTGTTTTTGTTTTTCTGCCATGTGCAGACAGACTATTAATTTTAGTCTTACTGACTTGTCCTATTCACTATGTTGCTTTACTGTTCAAAGCACAAATGTGTTAAATTCTTATTACCTTGTCCTATATAATTATGTGTTTTACAGTATAAATATATGATCTACAGGACAAACAATATGAGATATGATACTAATGTATGAACTGTACTCTGAATCAAAACTTGGTAATATATGTATCCCATAATCTTCTGTACTACATTGGGACTTTTTTTTCTTTTATATTATGGTATGATAATTTGGCTAATTGTGTAGATTGCCTGGTACTAATATAAAAGACAAGTTTGAAAATCCTGTGAATTGCCTTTTGCTAATGTAAATTTTAATTATAAATACCACCACTGACAACCTCTATTGTGCCATATTCTTAATTTTATTCAATTGACTTGTCCTATTTACTATGTTGCCTCACTGTATTGGGACTGATGACCTAGATGTTTAGTCCCCTCAATACCCAACAACAACAACAACAACCTCACTGTATTTTATGACACTTGCAGAATATGCTTAAAGAATCTTGTATTTCATAATTGAACATATACACGGTAAAGTACACACACGTGACATACGTCACTGATAACAAAAGACACTTCGTATAATGTAATTAAAGTGCCGAGGCGCACCATATGAAAGCAAAACAAACTCTGACAGCCGGCGTGCTGCCGCGCACTGCCGCAGCACCGCGGCAGGTGGCGCTGGCGAGATCACTTGATCTCTGACAGCGCCAACTGATGTAGCGAACAATACGAATTTATTATTTACTATATACGTCCCCTTTTTTGTTAAACATTTTCACATGCCCAATGTCCATCATGTCGTCTTCGGGTTGAAATGTTCGGGTAGGTGCACGTCCGTAAGGTTTGTAATGTCCAGGTTTGTACTTTCTTGTCATTATGGGCGAGTCCGGTGTTTTCGGTATAGGTATCACATTTTTTTTTTTTTTTTTGTTATTATAGGAGACATAGTTCCACTGTTTTTATTGCACACTTCACTCAAGAGTGGTAAAGTTAGGTCCGTATTACACTGTGTATCATCTTTTTTGACACTTTCGGGTAAGTTCACTTCATAGTCAATCTCCATTTTTTCGTCGTCGTTATCCGAGGGTATCGTGGTCATCCTAGGACGGAGCTGGTCCACATGTCTTGCGACGTCACCTCCAGCTGTGCTAACCTTGTACATACGGTTCCCTCTTTGAGCAGTGATACGTCCTTTTATCCACTTTGGATTGCGTCCATAGCCCCGTGCCCAAACAGAGGCGCCCTTTCTATATCGTCCCTGAATTGTGTTGGTGGACTGTTCCTTTGAGGGTAATAGAAGATGCAGTAATGTCTGGGGTTGTCTGCCATGCAGCATTTCCGCAGGGCTCTGTTTTCCCGTTGGTGTGAATCTGTATGATGCTAAAAAGCTGAGGAGTGATTCCTCCATGGAGGATGATGCTAGATGTTTTTTCATTTGAGTTTTAAATGTTCACACCAGCCTTTCCACCTCCCCATTTGATTTGGGATGAAAAGGCGGTGCAGTGACATGGGAGATGCCTCTGCATCTGCAGAATTGTGCAAAATCAGAAGAGGTAAACTGTGTACCGTTATCGGACATGGTTTTTGGAAGGCCTTCAAGCAAAAAGATTTTGTCGAGGGCCGAAAGGGTGGAGGCCGTAGTAGGCGCCGAACATTTAAAGACAAATGGAAAATTTGAGTATTCGTCTATGACCAGGAGCCAATAGGAATGAAGGAAAGGGCCAGCAAAATCTATATGAATTCTTTCCCATGGTTGTTCAGGTGTGGGCCAAGGCGAAAGCGAAGATTTGGGTGCCGGAGCATTTGTGGCACACGGGCTGCAGGCAGCCACCATGCGCGCAATGTCAGCATCTATGCCCGACCAGCACACATGACGGCAGGGCAGATTTTTTGTTCTGGAAGTACCCCAGTGGCCTTGATGTAGCAGATTTAGGACATCAGTGCGAAGAGCCAAAGGAACAACGACTCTTGGTGTGACGTCATCGGTGGCCAGCAGGACCACCCCACGAAGTGTGGACAGACGCAGACGAAGAGGATAGTAGTTTCGGAGCGGATCCGATGCTTTTCCTGACGGTCTTTCTGGCCATCCATGCTCGATGTGGTGGACAACCTGGCGGAGGACGGGATCAGCAGCTGTGGCTTCCGCGATGTGATGTCCGTCGATCGGAAATCCGTCCACTGCCGCCTGATCAGCTTCATCCACGTGGAAACAGAGAATTCATCAGCATCAAAAACAGGATCAGGACCCATAGGAAGACGGGAGAGAGCATCTGCATTCGCATGCTGTGACGTGGGCCGAAAATGAATCTCGTAATTGAATCTAGACAGGAATAAAGCCCAACGTTGTAATTTGTGTGCTGCTTTGTCAGGAAGAGATACCGACAGATGAAAAAGTGAGACCAATGGCTTGTGGCTGCAAGTATTAAAGGCAGCCCTGGACTGAACGTTGCTAAGCAAGGTGATTTTTGCAAATGAGATTTGAGTGTTTGAAAAGCCTTTTCGCATGCGTCAGACCAAACAAAAGGCACATTCTTTTTCAAAAGACAATTTAAAGGATGTGATATTTCCGCTACAGACGGTATGAACTTGTGATAATAGGCTATTTTACCTAGGAAGGCTTGTAAGTTCTTCACAGACGTAGGTCAAGGAAGAGACTCAATTGCAGCAATGTGATCCTTTAAAGGACTGATACCCTCATGTGAGAGACGAAAGCCCAAGTATGCAATGGAGGGTTGAAAAAATTTGGACTTGTGAAAGTTACATTTTAACCCCGCTTGTTGCAAAACAGTAAACACTTGTCGAAGGTTCCTGAGATGTTCATCTGTGGATGCCCCTGTGACCACAATATCATCCTGATAGTTAATGCATCCCGGTACCAGCGCAAGAAGTTGTTCCAAAAATCTTTGAAAAATAGCTGGCGCGCTGGAAACGCCAAACGGCAACCTTTGGTATTGATAAAGACGATTGATTGACGAGATCGCTCATCAAGAGGCAATTGATGGTATGCTTCAGACAAATCAATTTTTGAAAACTATTGTCCGCCTGCTAATTTGGCAAAGAGTTCCTCTGGCCGCTGCATGGGATACGTGTCAATGATACTTTGTGAATTTACGGCGTTTTTAAAGTTGCCGCAAATACGAAGGGATCCGTTTGGCTTGAGAACCACTACCAAAGGACAAGCCCATTCACTCGAAGTGATAGGAAGAAGAACACCCGCAGTTGTAAGGCGATCGAGTTCTTGTTTAAAAGAATCGCGAAATGCAACTGGAAGAGAAAAGATCGGAGAATTCGGCAGATAAAGCCTCTATTTTGTCAAACGGAACAATGTCTGAGACCATATTTATAGTGTCATCTGCAGAAAATCCAAAAGCGCAAAATGCGTCGTAGCCAAACAAGTCTGTCGTAGCTGCTTTGTCTACAACGAAAAGAGTGAGTGTGCGTGTCACATGTTTATATGTGACCGGTACTTCAAATTGGCCTTTGAGAGCCAGTTGTTGGTGGGTATAAGTGCGCAAGTTGCGTGAAACAGGTGATAAGGGGGACGCCCCCAGCTTAACGTAAGTGTGAGAAGTAATAATAGTCGCGGCGGAGCCGGTGTCAACTTGCATTTGAATATCCTTTCCTAGGACAGTAACAGAGACAAAAAGTTTATTGTTTGAGGAATAAGTGGAGTTGACAAACATGACTGAACCAGCGTCAGATTCCATATCATTGATTGCTTGAACTTGTTTTGAACGACATACGGATGAGATGTGACCACGTTTTTTGCACTTGTGGCATTGTGCCCATCTTTGAGGGCAGTTGTCACGCGAGTGCTGCGTGAAACATTTCGGACAAGAGGGCAGAGCATTTTGTGTCGGTTTTCTCTGAAAAACCATCTTGCTTTTGTTTTGTTTCTGCTGAGAGGGGCGGTATATAGCAGCAATGTTGTCACCTGCTTCGCTGTGAGCGGCGACAGCAACGGCCCTATCTAACGCAACCTCTCCTACGTCACCCCACGAATCCAGCTGAGCGCCCGCGGCGCGAGTAATTTCAAATGATTCTGTGATAGACAACACCTCTGCCAGGCTAGGGTCATTTAATTGAAGTGCTTTTTGTCGAACCTCTTGTCAGGGGCTGAGCGGAGAATGGCGTCACGTACCATTTGATCTGCGTACGATTCCTGATGGATTTTCGTCACAAAATTACACTTTCTGCTGAGCCCTTGCAGCTGTGTGGCCCAAGCTCGGTATGACTGATTTGAAAGTTTTTTGCACTGGTAGAAGGCTACCCTAGAGGCAACGACGTGCGTTTGTTTCTTATAAAAAGAATTTAGAAGTGTACACATTTCGTCGAATGACAACGATGCCGGTTCCTGAAGTGGGGCCAGTTGTGAAAGCAACTGATAAAGATGGGGCGAAAGCCAAGAGAGAAAAAGAGACTTACATAGGCTGGTGTCAACAACGCCAAATGCTGCGAAGTGTTGACCTAACTGTTTCTCGTAGTCGGCCCAGTCTTCGGCGGCATCGTCATATGGCTGGAAACTCGGAATTGAAAGCTGTTGCCTCCTATCAAACTGTGGTGCGTTGAAGATCGCCTTGATGGTGTTTGCGAAAAGCTCTGGAAGTTGCAGGACATGATCGGTGAGTACTTTTTGCTGTTGCAGAAATGCTTGTAGAAGTTCTTCGACGGTGGCTGGCATGATTGAACACGTTGTTTTGATATATCCCCTTCTCGTCGCCAATTTTATGATACTTGCAGAATATGCTTAAAGAATCTTGTATTTCATAATTGAACATATACACGGTAAAGTACACATATGTGACGTACGTCACTGATAACAAAAGACACTTCGTATAATGTAATTAAAGTGCCGAGGCGCACCATATGAAAGCAAAACAAACTCTGAAAGCCGGCGTGCTGCCGCGCACTGCCGCAGCACCACGGCAGGTGGCGCTGGCGAGATCACTTGATCTCTGACAGCGCCAACTGACGTAGCGGACAATACGAATTTATTATTTACTACACTGTACAAAGTACGAAAGTGTGTAATTCTTACTGAGTTGCCCTATATCATTATGTGCTTCATTGTACAAATGTATGATCTACAGGAAAAATAATTAAAAAGAAGATATGTATGATAAACACTGCTGTAGCCAGAAAAGGATCCTACAAGAATGGGGCAAACAACAACTGAAGAGAATCATTCAACATGAGAGAAATGTAACACATCTGCAAATGGCTGTGAATTTCAGTGCTGAGCTATCAACAAGTGTCATTGTGCGAACCATTCAACAAAACATCATCAATATGGGCTTTTGGAACTGAAGGCCAACTCGTGTACCTAAGCCGACAAGTCTTTTCCAATTCTATCGAGAGGATGGACGTGTACGGGATGGAGACTACCTCATGAATCCGTGTACGGTGTATGTCAGCAGGGAACTGTTCAAACTTGTGGAGGCTCAGTAATACTGTGGGGCACATGCAGTTGGAGTGGTATGGGATCCCCAGTACATCTACATACAGCCCTGACAACTGACACAAATATACGCATCCAGGCTGATCACCTTCATCCACTCAAGTCCATTGTCCATCCCGAAGGACTTGGGAAATTCCAATAGCACAATGTGACACCCCACAGAATTGTTGCTGAGAGGCTCCAAGAACACTCTTCTGAGTTTAAACACCCCAATTCCCACCAAACTCCCAAGACATGAACATTATTTGAACATATTTGGAATGCCTTGCAACATGCTGTTCAGAAGAGATCTCCACCCCCCCCCCCTCCCCGAACCCTTATGGACAGCTCTCATGAAACATGGTGTCAGTTCCCTCCAAGACTATTACAGAGATTAGTCAAGTCAATGCCACATCTTGTTCCAGCAATTCTGCATGCTCGCGGGGGGCCTGCAGTATATTAGGCAGGTGTACCAGTTTCTTTGTCTCTTCAGTGTATTACAGTCCGCATCAGGTACGAAGGTGCCCCAATTTTAAGCCATTGTGCTCACCCCCCTCCATTACCACACTGGCAACCAATAATCTTCATTCTCTAGGCACGTGGCTGGTCGCGAGTAATGCAAAGTTTCTTCCACAGGCTCCACTGTTGGCGTTCGGCCGTAGCTCCTCCCCTCCCAGTTTCCCCTATCACTCCACTTCTATGCGTGGAAGTGCCTTATTACACAACGCCAACTATAACGACAGCAAAGGACCCATTATTGATAGCTCCCCAGTTTGAGGAAACGTGATTTTTGTGCATTATGTGAACCACTTATGTCAACTTTCTGCACTCTTACAGTTAAGTAAGAATTAAACCACTGTCCCACTCATACCACAATTATTCAGTTATCTATATGAATTCCATGATTTACATAATAAAAAGCCTATGAGAGAATAGAAAAAGAAAGCAACAGTTAATGTCCAGTTTCTGAAAACCAAATTAACATTTTTAGTATTTTATTTTTACTAGGTGAAGCTACTCTTCAACACATTACTTTTTCAAGAATTTTGGATAAAGCTGACAGATGTAAGATTGGGCAGTAGAGTGTAACATGAGACCTATCCCTTTTTTATGCAATGGCTTTACAATAGCAAATCTCAGTCTATTTGGGAAAATAACTTGCTTCAGACAGCCATTACACATGTGGCTCAGAATCCTACTCATCCGTTGGGAACATGTTTTTAGTATTCTGCTGTAAATGCCATCAATTCCATGTGAGCTTGTATTGTTTAGCGAGTTTCCTATTTTGCTAATTTCAAAGGGATAGGTGAGTGAAATTTCAGCTGTATCAGATTGCATAGGTAGGGCCTCTGCCATTATGGATCTTGCCTCTTTTAATGAACTCCCAGATTCTATTTTCTCCAAAATGTTAAAAAGTGATAACTGACAATATTATGAATTTCTGATTTTTTGTTAGTAAATGTTTCATTCATTGTGATGGAAATACAGTCTTCCTGTGTTTTTGGTTGCCCTATTTGCTTTTCAATATTATTCTAAAGTATTTTAATTTTATTATCAGTGATACTAATCTCAGACATGATACATATGCTTTTGCACTTTTTAATTAGACATACTTTTCTTAATTTAGCACAGTCATTTTTATAATATATGACTGTTTCTATGTCATAATTCCCTTTCCTGATTACAAGATATTTTTATTCCTTTAGTAAGCCATGGATTTTTACATGGTTCCTGACATTTACATTTAACTATTTACTTGGGGAAACAGTTTTCAAACAGACTTACTAATGTATCATAAGTTATATTTTAAATTATCATCAGATTCCTTGTATACCTCATCCCAGTCTAACTACTGCAGGCTTTACCTGAAATTTCTAATGGTTAAATCATTAATTGAACATACTTCTTTGGAGGACCACTTTGAGTTACTTTATGGAGCTATGTAATATACTGTAACAAGCTGTGAACCGTTCTCAGAAAGGCCATTCTCAACAGAATAAGCATTTATGTTGTTAAACTTATCTTCATATATAAAAGAGTTATCTATTGGTGTGCTACTGTTCTTTGGTACGCAAGCAGGAAAATGAATAATGGATGTCAAATTGAAAGAATCTGGTAATGCTTCAAGGTTAATCTTCCTATTACAATACCATTTTAGAAAATCAGCACTGAAATCCCCACAAACAATAATTGGCTCCCCCCTGCCTGACAGATAGCACAACAAGAAATACAATTTTTTTTTCTGAAATAGCTGGAAATTTCCTGATAGAGACCTATACACAGTTACGTGTTGATTACATTACATTAATTATACTTGTTCCATACATCATAAATATGAGTTTTTGCAATGATATGGAACATGTCAGTTTAATAAATAGTATCTATACATGACACTCAATATTTTAAGGAGTTTTTATTTATTTCATTTATTTTCTAGCAAAATTACTAAGTTTTATATAAAAATTCATCTAAAGCATAGAAGGAGTTACCATTCAGAAATTCTTTTAATTTCTTTTTAAATACTAGTTTGCTATCTGTCAGACTTTTGATGCTACTTGGTAAGTGACCGAAGACTTGAGGCACTATGCTCCGATGCGCAAGGTCGTTCCCTGTTGGCGGTTTGAATCCTGCCTTGGGTATGGATGTTTGTGCCATCTTTAGTATAAAGTTGTTTATAAGTAGTTTGTAAGTTTAGGGACTGATGACCCCACAGTTCAGTCCCATAAGCTTAACAAACATTTAAACATCTGAACATGGCCTACATTTAAACTACAATGGTAAACAATTTATAACTGAAGAAATCTGTCATTTAGTACTCCCTAGTCATATGAGGCATGGCTTTGAAATTGTTTAATCTATCTTAGACAAATGGGTCTTAAAAACGGATCAAATGTATACACTTGCCAAATATTTGTTTGCCATGAGAGAAGAATCCTGCACTACTGAAAGACATACATTCACAATGGAAACAACATTTCAAACAGTAGCTCACATCACTCTGACAACAGAAGAAACTGGATTTACAAGAAATACACCAGAAACATCAGCCTCACCAAGAACAACTACAAACACTTCAGCACCACCTCAAACCTCCAAATCAGTATAAAGAACTTCAGTACATGCATCTGGGGGCAGCTAAGTCATCTGAAGGGCCACAGTGGAGCGGCCGAGCACATTGAGGCGCTATGCTACGATGCATGAGGCCGTTCCCTGTCAGGGGGTCAAATCCCCCCCTCGGGAATGGATATTTGTGTCATCTTTAATATAAGGTAGTTCATAATTAGTTTGTAAGTTTAGGAACTGATGACCCCACAGTCGAGTCCCTTAAGCTTTACAAACATTTGAAAACTTTTCATCTGAAGAACTGTCTACAATCAAAAGCAGCAGCAACAGTTCCAAACAAGCAGAATTTAAACTAAATGTTAGTGGTACTGTAGATATTATCACAAATTCTGTAATGAAGATCTTCAATCAAAATGTTGAGTCCATAACTAACAAAGTTGAAAAACTGAACATACTAGTAATGCAGGAAGTATAAGATATTTATGTAAGGTATCTTTCTGAACACTGACTTGACAACACCTTAAAAGTTTCTCACTGGTTGACTACTACTGTAGACTTGGTAGTCAGTATGGAGGAGTTGCCATATTTACTAAGTAAAGATAATATTGAAATTACTAAATTATCAGATAATGTTCAAATTTTTGAAAAAGATTGTGATAGCAGCAATGAAAAAACCAAAACTAGGTTTAATGATAGCCACAGTATACTGTTCCCCGTCAGGAAAGATTTCTGGAAAAAATAGAAGGGTTCTTAAATAAATTGAAAGCTACAAAAAGTGATTTTATACTTTGTGGTAGCTTCAATATAGACTTCCTGACAAACACAAATCTGCTGTAGTCCATATAACCTTTTTGTCACAATAAATAAAGCAACAGGACTAACAGCAAGGAGCCAGACAGCCTTGAATCAGATCCTGATAAATACAGATACATTTAAGTGGTCAATAAATGTATTCAATACAGGATTCAGTTACCATAGAGCTCTAATTGAGGACTGAGGATTGAGGACTTTGATGCAATAACAGCATTAGTCTATTTATGATGTTACTGCATAAACAAATCCTTTAACCTTTTGCTATTAAACAAGCCAGCTCTTAGTTCCCTATGATGGTCCCAGAGGCTCTAATAACAACATATGGAACTAAGAGCCAGCTTGTTTAATAGCAGAAGGTTGTAGGATGTAATAACTATTGTTTATGCAATAATAACGTAAATAGACTAACACTGTTATGACAAACAACATTGAAGGTCAGGCAAACAATAACACACTAAAGACTAAATGTAGGATACTCACTTGTCAGTCATGAAACTAAAAATCACTTTAATTTTTTATTACAGAGGAAAGATTGGTCTGTTATCAAATAAACACAAAAGGTTGAAGTTCGATATCTTTATAAAAACAACTGATGTACAACTTTCATACATTCTTCCCTCATAGAGAGAAAACTGCACCAAATCTGCACGGAAAATAATGTCTCACAAGAAACACGTAATTGGCCACAGCGGTGAGAGACAATGGTTGTGTCTGTGTAAGTGTGTGTATGTTTGTCTCTCTCTAAGCGACAAAGGCCTAAATGGCCAAAAGCTCAAATTTTGTCAATTACTATAAAGCACTAGCTGGAAACCCGGCATTGCCTAGGTGTTTATTTATCCTAAACTCTCATAGTCCAACTGCCCTTTCCCCCCTCTTTCTGCATCCACTTCTTTCTCTCCCATCTCTTTGTTCATTTTCATCTTTACCTCTTTCGGCAAAGTTTTCTGCTAGGTGCCCTCTGTCATGTACCATACAAACATTTACATACCCAGTGATCTTCCTCTTGGTTCAAAGGTCATGTGTGCAAAAATTCATACAGATTGGAGCAAAACCATGCATTTTATAAAATTGCACCATGCACCGAACGAAATTTTATACAGACAGTGACATTTTAAAGTAGAGTGTGCAAAATTTCATCTATATCGGAACAAAACTATCAATTTCTATGCAATAGAAATGCAGTGTCACATTGAAGAAAGCACTTTGTTGTTCTCAAATATTCCAGTTTTATTTCATACAATCATTGTTCTAAGAATAACGAAAACAATAAAAAAAAGACCTGTGAAATCAGTCAAGCCATTCTGAATTTATGGAGTGACCAACATATTTAGGGATAAATTTTTATGTTGCAAAGCACCCACCCCCATGCTCTGTATGAAACTTAAGGTAGATGCTTGTTTTGAAGGTCAAACATGCAAAATTTCGTGAAGATTGGAATGAAACTGTAGCTTTCGTGAGTCTGTAGGAGAATTATGCTCTGCCATGTACCTATCACAAAATACTTTCTTATCTGATGTTTTCTACCTATAGTCTACATTCCTGCCTAATTTCAGCTTCATAGGTGAAGTAGTTTTCGAGATTTCGTGTTTAATCAGTGGGTGAGTGTCCTTTCGCTTTTATGTAGATAGAGATTAAGAAAACAGATTGCTTAATTTTGGATGAAAGGGAATGAAGGGAGACTTAAAGACAAAAATAAATTGTAACATGCAAATCTGTAATGCTAACTTTATTTGATACTAGGTCATGCCTGATGCGACAGTTTCACGGCAACTACAGTGAAACTAATGTTTGCGATAGACTTCTTTTCATTTCATCATTTTGTGGGGAGAAGGGGGGGGGTCAGTTACCAAAAGCTTCATAAATATCTGAAATTGCATGAAAACTTTGCTGCAGGTCCATAACTACTCCCATTTTCCAATAATTGACACATTAAACTGGGTATTCTCAAGCGGTGGCCTTACATTAGGCTATATATGATATCATATCTCCTGAGCTATGTATTGTGCTCTTTTATTTTTGTGTCAGAAACCTTCTTGGGTGTACAGTGAACAGTTCACCAAAGTTTCATTGCAATCAAATGAATGGTTTATGAACACATAGAAGACATACAGACAAACATTCATTTATATAGATACCAAAAATTTTAAAAGTAATAAAACAGGGAAAAAGAATGTCACATGCTGATATGTACATAAATAAATTCTACGAATAAAGTAAAAGCTGTGTGTGTCACAGACAGATAGAAGAAGAAGAAGAAAACTAATGGGAATATTGTGCTGTCACACACACACACAATAGAGAGAGAGAGAGAGAGAGAGAGAGAGAGAGAGAGAGAGAGAGAGAGATGAAAATCAGGAATCAGGCATATTTTTATACTTAATAAAAGTGTCTCATATGGTGAATCATAAAACCCTCCTAGGGGAGCTTGAATGCTAAGATATTAGAGGATTGCCAAATCAATGGATTTGCTCCTTTCTCAGTGACCAAATACAAAAAAGTCTGCATTAGACATGTAGACGATATGAGTCAATTGAAGATGGCGTTATCATCTGTCGGCTTTGATGAATGACTTCATATTTACAGTCAAGTTCATAGAATTTATTTGGGAATACAAATTGCTACCAGATTGTGATTTGGGAAAGTACATTGAGAACCAGTCACTACGTAGGTGTAAAAGTTTGCTTTAGGTGATGTAGATTGACCACATTTATTTAGTAATAACTTCCATTCCTATGAAGTTATTAGTCATAGCCAATGGGTGGTACCCCGTCTTCAGTTACGCCGATGATACAGCCCACACAGTCTCAAAAACCTACCCAATGAATGCCCAATCAATTATGGGTACCCAAGGGTCATTTTTGGGACCTTTTCTTTCCTTTACATGTAGGCCTATCAGTGATATAGATATGCATATTGAAGCACACAAAATAATTCTGATGAGAACAATATTAGTAAAAGCACCAAAAATCAAAAATATTCAACAAGAAGTAACTTCTGTTGCAAACCAATTGGGTGTTTTGGTAAGAACAAAGCAACTCATGATAAACAACAATAAAACAGTACAGTAGCATTAAACTTCCACAATAATCATAACAACACATTGCAATAGCCAGATAACACTATAAACCACCATTCTGTTGCGAATTAAGAAACAACCAAATTTCTAGGTATTTGGATACAAAGTGACCTAAAATGTGACAAACATGTAAACAAAAAGTTGAGTAGCATACTGGCTACTATCTTATAAGAGCTCTACAAGAATGCATAAATGCACAGTCACAGATGGGAGCCTATTATGCATATTTTATAGCTCATTTAAAATATGGTCTGTCCTGGGTAAATTCCCCAGTAGCTCTGCGGACCTTCAGAATACGAAAAAAGAGCCATTAGAATTATCACAGGAGCAGTTTTAGAAAGTCATACAAGCCAATGTTTCAAACAATTCAGGGGCTACCACTACCATCCATGTATATTCATGATACTATGATGTATATTAAAAGAAGCATAAAAGGGAATTATAATATTAAAAAAGTAGCTTTCATAACCACAACACTAGATCAAAAGATAACTGTCATGTTCTCCCAGAAAATACCAGAAAGGTACATTTCTCACAGCAATAACACTTTCCAGTAAGTTGCCTCTGATATAAAAAGTATACCTTAATGTATTTTAAAGATCCATTATAGAATATCTGCAATACCATTGCTTCTATTCAGTAAATGAATACTTAAACTACAATAATTCTATGGATCAGGAACTTTGTAAAATACAGGTCTGTCTTACTACCAGTACTGGTGCTTTTAAACCACAAATGTGGCCTTATCATTATGAGAGTTAAGTCCAATATCACAATATACACTGAACAACATATGATAAAAGGACTAAATAAACAAATACAATTATAAAAGTGCCATCATGTAAGCTTAAAGACAAATGCATCTATATGTTGTTCTACAGAAAACTTTACTGTTTCTAAATTTTTCACACAATGATAACTTTCAAATTGATAATTCATCATTTCTCCATTTTTTTCTCTACTTACATGTGCTGGCAGTTTGTATTCACTGCTTTCCATATTAGTGACGATGTCGATGAGCAAATTAGTACACCTATGCATTCTAAGTCCCTGTATCATGCAAACAAACCAGAAGCTTATTTATTGACTTTATTCTTGATTCCCCAAATATTTTGTTGAAATATAACAACCTTTTTTGCTTTACTTTTGTAAGAATCTTCTGATATTTTAGCATTTTTAGGACCTACATGTCTCAGCTTTTCACAGAACATTGATATTCACCTAAAAAGTGGTACCGACTCCCACGAGTTATATTGTTTGCCCTTAAGGACTTTGCTCTCAAACTAAACAGTTTACCTTTACCTTTCCTACTGATAGCCGTGCAGGAGTGGCTGATCAGTCTGGAGTGCCACGTTATAGATCACGTGACCTCCCGTGTCGGAGGTTCTAATCCTCCCTCGGGCATATGTGTGTGTGTGTGTTTTGTCCTTAGGTTAGTTTAACTTAGTTTAATTATTTTGTAAGTCTAGGGACTGATGACCAAAGCAGTTTGGTCCCACCCTGGGCAGCTGATTCAACTCTGTAACCGTCCATACAGAGCTGTTCAACTGACACTGATCATAACACATGAAAGCAGGCACAAGCCCATCATTTGTATCATTCATTGTAAAAGCTATTTTACCAGTTCACAATGTTGTAGCCTTGATCACTATGGATAGTGTTTCCTACTCTATCAACTATAACAAAATGATCCTGCTTTGTGAAGCCCTTGCACAAAGATCCTATATCCTCTACTACCAGGATAAGGCATGCACTGGACTTCAACAAGTTTTGCGACTTGATGGCTATCACCTAATTTTTCCTGCAATATCTTGCCCACACCTCTGCCATGGCTAATGTCTCTTGAAAATACTTCACAATAAATTGGAACAGTCTCGTTTTTATCACCCCATCGACACGAAGCTAAGTACTTTCTCCACAGTGAGCCCATTTGTTATGAAAGCTTTGCAGAAACCCAAAAATAACTTTCCTACAGCAACCCAAACATTTTGCATTCGTGATTGTTTACAAATTTGTCCACAAGATTTAGTACAAAATTAGGATCAAATGAGACACTGAATTATGAAGCACAGTAATTTATGTGGCCTATATAGGCCCTAATGTTAGTGCAGTAACGTACCGGTAAATGCATTTAAATGCCAAATCTGAACACCCGAATAATTAGGCCTAAAATTACTGTAGTTATTTATGTAGGCCTTAAACGAACACGTTAGAATTATCTAGAGCATGAAAATTAAAATTAACGCTATGTTTCGTGAACAATAGTAAGTAAAATAATAAAGAGATGCGCTGTACTTAACTTATTAGAAGGAAATACGGACAATTAAACGAGATTATTTAAACTGACTGTGCTGAAATGAAAATATAAATGTTGATGTTGTAGACAAAGGTTGAGAGGGCAGTAAGGCATCATCGCGAGTACTGCATCTAGAACACCACAAGCATTTGTGATCGATAACTTCCTACTAGCAATGTTACTTTCATTGTAGGCTACAATGAAAATCCTGGGCTACAGTATTCTCTTTAGTTTTGTTTTTAATGATGCTTTGAATTCTATTCGTGCCATGTGACTGAAAATGTAGCCGAAACACCAGTAAACATTAGCCTATAAAGAGTTCATTATAATCGTTCTACAGTCATGTGCTATTACTGGACTTAGTAGCAATTTATGTCGTTCTCAAGATCATGCACCTATACTGTTTATTTATTACAGTAGCCGACCTTATCGTCTGTTTGGCTGCATGTAATTTCATGGTTAAACAGAGTATCTTAACTTCTTCAGTACGTTTATCCCAATTTTGAAAGTAAACATGCTAACCTTTCAGGATGAAAGATTAAGTGGGCCCTGCATTAATATGAATTGAATTTCATATGCGTTAATATTAATAAAAAATAATGGCAGACACGAAAAGCATGTTTAAAACTGAAGCGTTTACGTTTCGGTTGAGTAAGTCTGAGATTCTTGCAGATTGGGTTTCCCTTCCCACCCAAATGTATTTGCAGAGACATTTGCTTTATTTACATCACACGAATTAATTAAAATGTAAGGGACAGTCGATTCCTTAACATATCTGAAAGAATATTCAATAAACTAGTATCCAACTTTTACGGCGCATTATATCGCCAACCTTCCTCCTTTATCCGGGCTTAGGACCGGCAACAGCAGCTGCTGAGTTACTCAGTAGAAACCAGTAACTACAACAGTAACTGAAGGCGGAGTTAAAGCTGTTTACAGCTAACAATTCTGACTATAAGTTATAATACGACAAGAAGTTGCACATAAAGTCATGCGATTTACAACGAAGCTACTCAACCTCCACGTGTCACAAATGGAAATTTATAGTTTCCTTAGGCTCACCATTTACAACGAGAGTAGAAGTATTATATTGATAATTGTTGTCTTATACTTCCGTAGCCCTGGCGTGTTTTTAACTAATTAATTTTTGCTTAGTTTTGATCTAGGTTTATGTGTCATACGATGTACTAATTGCACAGAATTTGCCAGGGAATTGTCTCACATAAGTAATATGCACAAAGTGTTTCTCAACTGTTATACAGGATGGCAGCACAGTCACATCACTGTAAAGAGACTAATCCTGCCAAAATACTTCAGCGGCGGAAGAAGTACCATTTCCTAGGACACAACACAGGTAGAATCTTTGACGCAATGTTGCAGGCTCCACTTTTTAATTTTTTTTAATTATATATATAGACCTTACAGCCATACAACCATCTTTTTATTTGAAAAAGTAATGGACGTTAATGCAAAAAATTCATTCCTAGTTTTATAACGATTTTATTACTTTGATGCAGGAGAGCTGACATGGAGGCTGGCAGTAGTGATGCAATCTGATGAGTTGTTGAATAAGATCATGTTGTTGGTTTGCGAATAGTTTGTGTTCAAAATTATGTGATTGATATCGCCCATTGTTGTTCCATCTCATTCACAGTAAGGATTGTCTCTCACATCACACATGTATTCAGGGGATATGGCTGTAAAAATATATATGGTTAAATCTCATGCAGATTATGGAGCTTATCAATTTTTATTTGCCTTAATTGAGCTAAATCAAGGTTTTGATGGAATTTTTGGCTGTATCTGCCATTTTTACATTCTTTTACTGAGTAGGCTATAGATAACATATTCATTGTCCTACTGTTACCTAATGCTTTTATGCTAGTATAGGTTTAAAATCTGATGCTAGTAATAATATAAGTCTAAAGATATGTTTAGCAAAGGTTTTCAATAAATAATCAACTATATTTAATATCGGCATGTCCTTTGCTCCACATATACCTTATTTTACATTCTTTCCAACACATTCATTTTCCTTAGTAGCTTTAAATATGTCCATTGTCAGTGGATTAGGTTTCTTGAGAATGGCGGACTTCTGTATGTTTTGTAGTAAGCTTCTGCAGTCCAATAAAATGAACATATTTTATTCAGTACAAGTCTGCAAATATTTTAAGGCTGTGACTTCTACTGAAAAACTGGAGGTATCACGGGGAAGTGGTATCATTTCCATATGACCAGTACTTGGACATAAGAAAGCATACACCATCTTGCTATCTTCTGAGATTTTGGAGCCATCAGTATAAATCTGGATATATTGTGGGAAGTACTCAGCAATGCAAGTGTATACCTACTAATACTAATTGTTCTGCTCCAGTAGTTGTTTTGGTTGAGATGTAGAAGACATCTCCTACTGAGATTACAGTCAATCAAAGTAGCTTTGTTCTCAAGGAGGTTAGAATAAGCGGAGATGTCATTATCTATGCTGGGAACAGACATTGGTTGAAGCCAGGGCGCCATGCTGTTGTGCCCAAAACAAGAATTTTTAGGTTAAAATCCTGTGTGAATATTGCCTTCTTTACGTATTTCTACTAAATTGATAGGTATATCAGAGTATTTACTTAGATATCACACACATTTCAACGACTAGAACTACTTTACCACATAATACAACCGATGTTTTGGACACAAACAAATGCCGAAATGTGCAGTTTGCTGGTTTCACTTTTTCAGTGTTAGGGCATCTCCAGGGATTCTAACCTCCTTGTTTGTTCTAGTCAGGGTATTTTTGGACCACTTAATATTTGAGATTCAAATATCTCATGTTGCACCTATTGGCAATATTTTTTCTAAAGTTAATTTTTAGTACCCCTGCTATAAATAATTCCCCTGTAGGTGGAACATCAGCCATATGAAAGCCAAATATTAAGTGGTATGAAGATACTCTGACTGGTAAAAAGTTACCCTGATTGACTGTATTCATTATAATGGTACCTATGGTGCTCTAAATTGGAATATGTTGACATTCTTTGGAGATTAGCCAGATAGTCTTTTAAGTATATGAATCTAGCGAATAGGTTTGATTTTAGATGTGTGTTCCCTCCTGTGTATTCTCATCTTCTTCAATCCATCTATATAGTTTTAGCTCCAGTGGGTGGGCAATTGTAGCAAATTTCTTTGTAGGAATATGTCTGTCAATAGTTTTCCAGCATAAGGCATTGGGCATATCTACAGCTTCTGCTGACAATGTGTTTGTAGGTGTGGAGCTCATAGCTCCTAGGGAAATTCTGATACAACCAAACAGGAGTTGTTCTAGTTTCATAACTGATTTCCTGTTGCCATTGCAGAATAGCATGCTTTCATGATAAATGTTAGATCTGATTAGATTTCTGTATATTAATAGTAATACGTTATTATCTGATTGCCCACCAAACTCTTGTAATAGAGTGCAACACATTGAGGCAAGGCTGAATCTTTTCCATGAGATTTGCAATGTGCCCCACCTATGGCAGAGGTGATTCCATTATCGTTCCTAAAAATTTAGTCTGACTCTTCACAGGCAAATTCTGATATTTAATTTCATATGTGTTAGGATCTTGTGGAATCCTTCACCTGCAAAAAATAACAATAGTTGTCTTAAGGATTGAGAGCTGTAGGCCTGCTTTTTCCAACCAGAGTTGTAGCTGGGATGTTGCTGAACACATTCTCCTTGTTTTGTTAAGGCTTAAATCTGAGGTGCTTTACTAGGCATGGTTCTATTTGGAGGTGGTATGCCGTTGCCTTCCTCCGACCTTCGAACTGACTTACCCAGCCAGTTATAGGGGGACCTGCAGTTTAACGTGGCTTCCGAACCACGGTGCTACTCGGTATTTTTCACATGAGCAATACTGCCAGAGGTGAAAGAAGTGGAAAGTGACAGATAAAAATCCTAGGACCTGGCAGGGATCGAACCCATGACCTTTGGATTTGTAGTCTGGCACTCTACCACTGTGCAACCGAGGCGCAGAGACATATATCATTATTAAATTGCTGTACTTGAACAGTTCTGGGTAATTTGGATTGCAAGTCCACTATGTAAATATAAGAGAGAATGGGGCTCAATACCAAACCTGCGGAAGACCAAGAATAGTGTATCTTGGACCAACAGTTTTATTTTTTACTCATAATGGCACTGTTCTTCTAACAAAAAATAAATAAATAAAATAAAATAAATAAAAGCTTATCCCATATATGAAATGGTAGAAAATCAAATATCCAACGTTTTCTGGCATAATATATTCAGAATAACATTGTTATAATAACCCACAACCTTTGGATTTGTAGTCTGGCACTCTACCACTGTGCAACCAAGGCGCAGAGACATATATCATTAGTAAATTGCTGTACTTGAACAGTTCTGGGTAATTTGGAGTGCAAGTCCACTATGTAAATATTAGAGAGAATGGGGCTCAATACCAAACCTGCGGAAGACCAAGAATAGTGTATCTTGGACCAACAGTTTTATTTTTTACTCATAAGGGAACTGTTCTTCTAATAAAAAATAAATAAATAAATAAAATAAAATAAATTAAATAAAAGCCTATCCCATATATGAAATGGTAGAAAATCAAATATCCAACGTTTTCTGGCATAATATATTCAGAATAACATTGTTATCTGCTGCTTCTGTGTCCCAAACATTGCTGTAACCTACTACTTTTTGTCAAAAGCTTTTCGTATGTCCACAGTGAGTAATGTCAAGTTATCTTATCTAATATACAGTGTTGTTTTCTAAATCCATTTTGATTATCTGGCAGTAAATCACTAGTTTCAAGCCTATGTTTAATCATTTTCTCCAAGATTTTGGCAATGTAGGAGGAGAGAGCTGTTGATCTGTAGGAGCTGACAGATGCTGGGTCCCTTCTTGGTTTCAGTATTCGATAATTATCTGAGTAGTCCTGTCTTCAGGTGGACCATATTTGGTTGAAAGTTTCCAGCAGCCATTCTTTCGCATGTTCAGATAAGTTCTGTAACATTGCATAATAAAGATTGTCCACTTCCAGAGGTGTATTCTCTGTGTTTGTTAAGGCAGTCGACAGTGCTTCCTTTGCAAATGGTAAGCATAATAAATGGTCTGACTTTTCTGCCTGAGCTATCAAACGTCCTGGTTGTGCTGATGGATGTGCTATTTTGACTAGGAATGGGTGTGCAACCGATTCATCCATTCTTTGGTGTTGATATATCCTAGGTTCCTATGATAAAGAGCATTATTATACCTCCATACATCTGTGATATTGGTGTCTTCCTGCTGTTTTCTACAAAATGCAATCCAGCTTTCTGTCTTCTTTTTCTTTAAAAGACATTTTACTTGGGCATTTATTTCTTTGTATTGTAAGTACTTATCAAATCATTGGTTTAACTGATATTCTCTCAAGTCGTATTTCTGTCGCTGTCACTGCTCTCGAACATTCTGCATCCTACCAAATTCTTGGATTTTTTCTTTTATTTTCTTCAGTGTTTTCCTAATAGGTATTGTTTAGGAAGTGGCATTATTTATGAGGTTGATAAGTGATTTATATTCATCCTCTAAATTCCAGAATGAAACTTTCACTCTGCAGCGGAGTGTGCGCTGATATGAAACTTCCTGGCAGATTAAAATTGTGTGCCGGAACCGGGACTCGAACCTGGGACCTTTGCCTTTTGCGGGCAAGCGCACTACCGACTGTGCTATCCCGACACGACTCACGATGCCGCCTCACAACTTTACTTCCGCCAGTACCTCGCCTCCTACTTTCCAAACTTCACAGAAGTTCTCTTGCAAACACGCAAGACTAGCACTCCTGGAAGAAAGGATATGGTGGAGACATGGCTTAGCCACAGCCTAAGGGATGTTTCCAGAATGAAACTTTCACTCTGCAGCGGAGTGTGCGCTGATATGAAACTTCCTGGCAGATTAAAATTGTGTGCCGGAACCGGGACTCGAACCTGGGACCTTTGCCTTTCGCGGGCAAGCGCACTACCGACTGTGCTATCCCGACACGACTCACGATGCCACCTCACAACTTTACTTCCGCCAGTACCTCGCCTCCTACTTTCCAAACTTCACAGAAGTTCTCTTGCAAACACGCAAGACTAGCACTCCTGGAAGAAAGGATATGGTGGAGACATGGCTTAGCCACAGCCTAAGGGATGTTTCCAGAATGAAACTTTCACTCTGCAGCGGAGTGTGCGCTGATATGAAACTTCCTGGCAGATTAAAATTGTGTGCCGGAACCGGGACTCGAACCTGGGACCTTTGCCTTTCGCGGGCAAGCGCACTACCGACTGTGCTATCCCGACACGACTCAAGTGTCGTGTCGGGATAATTTCAATTTGAAGGTGATTTGAACACCTTGTGTATCATTCAGTACTGATCAGTGAGCTATGATAGCTAATAGTGGCAAGCATATGGTTAATTCTGTTGCTGACTGTTGTTTGTATGGATTAGATACTAAAGTAGGTTTCCCATCATCTTTGACTATCTCTTCCAGATGTCTCCTATAGCCATCTGTTTCTCCACATCCCCACAAAACATTTTGGGCATTGAAGTCACCACATAACAAGTGTGGCAGCTGTATGTGAGTTAAAATATTTCTCTGTGTTCTATCCTCAATTCTAGTTTTGAGTGAGCAGTAAACAGAGATAAGTGAGAAGTTGTACTTTTGTGAATGAATTCTAACAGCTACAACATGAAGTGTTTCCTCTGGCGGTATCTGTACGGGTAAGATTATGTAAGAAAGATTCCTTTGTACAAAAATCACAATGCCTCCCCATCTGTCCATTCTGTCCTTTCTTATTGCATTGTACACTGGAAACACTATGCTTGAAGTAGACAGATTGCTGTGATATTTATTTCACTTTGGTGTAATTCTTGTGACAGATTTTATTTATTTGATATTGCTGATTGTGTATTCTGTTGTAATATTTTAAGCATCGTCTCGGCTTATAAGATACTCAATAGTTGTTCTGTTTACTTGTAACTGAATATTGTCACTTGCCATTGATCTGATTTGCTCCATGATGGTCAATATTATTCTGAGGGTACTGTCCACTAACCTCTGATTGCCTGCTGTCTGCATCTTTAGACATTTCTATTGTGATATTAGGGTGCATATGGGTTTGAAATTATAGGTTGTACTGGATGCTGTGATAGAATGTGAGCTTCTCTATATGCACTCCAGTTGCTTGTTTTGTCTTCTGTGTAGGGTTCATATTTGTTTTCATGATGTGGCGAGGAGTTTAATGGGTTGGTCTCAGCATCAGTTTTTGGTTCTTTTGTTGGAGCACATCATCCATTCTATTCACTGGAGGGAATTCTTGAGTATTATTTATGCAGTACTGTATTCCAGCCTCATTATCTTGGGGAGTCTTTCCTATTGCATTGTCGACTGCAGTGGCATAACTGCGTGAGTTTACCCTCTTGCTTGCTCCATTAAAATATGTGTTGATGAAGATGGCTGTTTCTTGAATTTGCTTCCTTTTGGTACATAAAGACCCATATATGTTATCTTGTATCTATTCTGTGATGTGTGTTGTTCTGGCGGAACTATTTGCGATCCCTTCCGTGCGTTATCACTGTTGTTATACCCCCATTTAAGACTTGATGTGTTTAGTGCAATGTTTCCTGTATTTGTTTCCACTGGAAGCTTTGCTAGGATTTTCTCTTGTTGTTTGATCCCATTTCTTATATTAACTGCCCCTTTATAGCTAGCAAAGTCCATTTCCAGATTGTGTCCCATCTCTTGAAAGACTACCGAGCGAGGTGGCGCAGTGGTAACACACTGGACTCGCATTTGGGAGGATTGTGGTTCAAATCCAATTTAGGTTTTCTGTGATTTCCCTAAATCACTCCAGGAAAATGCTGGGATGGTTCCTTTCAAAGGGCATGGCTGATTTCCTTCCCCATACGACCTGAGTATAAGCTCCACGTCTAATGATCCCGCTGTCGATGGGGCATTAAATGCGTCTTCCTTTTTCTTCTTTGTTATGTACTGCATCAGAGGATAGCTTACCTGAGCTGTGTGTTGCTGCCATTATTGATCTCTTATCTGGTGAAATTTTTTTCTGTCTCTGCTTGTCGTTTTCTTTATGACACCATGTCCTGAACATCCATTTTAATTTCATGTTCTTGCAAGGCTTGCATTACATTGGCAACTATTTCCAGTGTGTTGAGATTTTTGGACGTATTGTGTTGTCTGCCCTCTCCATACTCTCCACTGACCATAGCAGAAAATCTTCTATAGCCTCTGAAGACCATAAAATAATTTTTTTCACTTTTTAAATCCTAAATAAATTACACACTTGCGTTTACTGGTTGCTAACCAGAGATCCAGAGGTTACAATCAACTGAGGCACCATTTTAAATTCAGCATTTTAGAAATGGTGAACAAAAATTGGTAGTGTGCCATTACAAGGCCTTTAAGAGGTGTCAGGAAAATGTTTAATGCAAGGTACGTTTGCACTACGATTTGAATTGGCACAAGTATGTGCAACATGTAATGCAACTTCAGAACATGACTCATGACTTCTATGACTTGCCAAGTAGCAACCTCATACATGTATGATTGTGTGTTACATTTGTTGATTTGTATCAGTTAGTGACGGCTTTCGACAATGATGTCAAAGAAGTCACAGTTTTATGTGCTGGAGCACTTGCTCTTTGGAAAATGAAACGGAAACAAAGAAAAGGTGGAGGGAGTTCAGTTGGTGGCAACAAGAGTTTTTCCACAAGTGTGCTACTCACAGAGCTTATGTGATGTTCTTTCAAGAATTAACTCTACAAGATGGCATGTATTTTAGAAATTATGTTAGAATGAGTTTGGAAAATTTCTGTTTTTGCTGTTTGTTGTGGCTCCTCCATGTTTTATAAATTATCTGTGGATGCATTCACCAGTTCCACATTTACCTCCTGGAAACATTTATAAATGCCAGATTCTAACTTGTCTACAATTCTAGTATGGCGATTTTCATGTAAAATCTTAATTTAATTGCCACTAGTTCACCCGAAAGCATATATTGCTCCCTTTTCCTCCCAATCAAATGTGCAACTTCTGCTATTTGGCAAATTAAGTGACAAACAACAAGAAAGACTGGTACTGTGTATGCCATGTCGAATATGTGCCAAACAAGTGATATACAAAATGTATACACAACATGCATGCACAGGAAGGTCCACAGACAAGGTCAGTGAACTTTTGTATCAGGTGATGCATCACGACTTGTCAAACTGACATGTCACTCATACAAGTTGTGATATATGTGTCCCATTGTAAACATAAATTACTTTTCAATAGAGATAGATTGGCTGGCCAGTACTTACCTTTTTGCTGTACTGCCGATAGTTACACACACCTATTTTTGTCCCTTTTTTTCTTTCTGTGTTAAGTACTGGCCAGCCAATCTATCTCTTTTGAAAAATAATTTATCATCTCTGTGGATAATTTTCATCATTAATCCATTGTAAACATACCTTTACAAATAAATATTGGTCTGTTGTAGATAAACAATGTAAATCTTCAAGAATACTGGTAGTTACAACTTGATATATACATCTAATTCACTTGCTCTTTTGTTTTGTTGTAGTGTAATGGATAGTGTTGTGGATTTCGAACTAGATGTGGAGAAGTTACCATTTCAGACCTTCTTTGTAACTTCTATTTATTTATTTTTGAATTTTAATTGTACTTCTCTGAATATATTAAAATTATGTTCAACAATTTCTTTGTAATTTACAGTTCAAAATGATTAGAAAACAAAGGACAAAACAGATATTTGGATAGTAATTTTCAAATATGTGACAATTTCCTAGTGTGTCTTTAGAGTAAAACTGGTTTAATAGCAAACCATTGTAAATGTAATAACCTTCTCAGGTGGGTAATGTTGCTTAACCAAGTACACTGACAGGGATAAATGTTTCTGTATTTGTGATATGACAGGATACATTATTCATTGGTCAGATCATTAATAAAGAAAAACATTGATAAGTTACCCTAATCCAAGTTTGATGGACTAATTTGTGCATACGAATTTTATAAGCAAATTCTTCTTTAACTGCAGAAAAGGAGCCCTAAATGAAATAATGAATGACACAGTGTGCATTAAAATGTTTTCTTGTACTGGTATTGGTAATTGTAAGATAAGTAAGTGTCTTAGCTATTGGACCTTTGTGATACTGGGAAATACATATATAAAGACATGTCGCAAACTCTTATGTAGGATGCCCCAAACTCTTACATAGGCTACTGTACATTTGAAGCTTTCATGACCATTTGTTGAAATTTGTCTTGGGATTATCTGTCAACAGTTAGTGCTAGATCAGACATTACACCCAGTATGACTGTCTGACAGTAATGCAATGTGTAACTTTGACAATGATAGCCAATTTGAGTCTGATTTCATATTAGCGAAACATCAGTTATAATACCAAACAAACATTGGCTAAAAAACCCAAGACAGAAGCCAACAGGCACTATGTACAACACAGAGTTTCATTTAGCTAGGTACATGATTTGTTAATGCAATTATTGAATATACATACATTGGAACAAGGCATAGAGAATGTCCATGGACATCAGAGTTGTCAACTAGCACAGTAATTATGGGGACATTTGATAATTTAAACACTTT
This sequence comes from Locusta migratoria, assembly GCA_026315105.1. Lineage (NCBI taxonomy): Eukaryota > Metazoa > Arthropoda > Insecta > Orthoptera > Acrididae > Locusta > Locusta migratoria. Next base: position 332,195,066 of record CM048755.1, on the reverse strand, counting down.
ATAAAAGGTGCTGTAATATGATACTGGCAACACACAGTTTCTCACCAGCTGACGATATTTCACACTGTTCCTCAATTTATTTCTAATGGCAACATTCATACTGTCCATCAAATCATGTAACGACTTAATGATGGAGCGAACCAGTTCATTCATATGAACTACTTCCATCATTCACACTCTATAGTCTTTACTATGAAGCATTCAAATGAAGCAGTTCATTCATGAAGTAATGACGCCTGGCAATGGATAGCACTTTTGTTCACTGCACTTTGCTCACACACTACTTAACAATATGGCCAACAGATGACATAACTATTCCTCCAGGGGACCCACAGCTCTTTTGTGGGTCTGTGTTTGGATATCGGAGTTATTTTTAAGAACTGTGTTGATTACGATATGGTCTCTGGATGTGTGTCCTTGCCACTGACCCCAGTGCCCCCGTGCCTCTCCACATGGCCCTAGAGGCAGTGGCTATCAGGATCAGAGCATCACAAGACATTACTGTCTGTTCTCTCTACCTGCCCCCAGATGAGGTCATTTCTCCCGCTCACCTAACTGCCTTGATCTCACAACTTCCCCCTCCATTCCTCCTCCTGGGAGATTTCAATGCCCACCACCCTCTGTGGAGTAGCATGCAGACCTGGGGTCGTGGTAGGGATGTTGAAGCTTTAGTGGCACAGCAGGATGTTTACCTTCTGAATACCGGTCCTCCTATGCACTTCACTGTTGCACATGGCACATACTCTTCCACTGATCTGTCCGTATGTATCCCAAGCCTTCTGCCATGTCTTAGTTGGATGGTCCACGACGACCTTTGTGGTAGTGATCACTTCCCTGTCCTTTTGTTGCACCTGCAATTTCAACCCGCAGGCTGGGTTACACCTCGACTGCCGTGGTTCCTACTCCTCTTCCAGCCGACACAGATATGGCAGTTAAACAAATCGTTGCTACCGTAGTTTCTGCCACTGAGGCTAATGTTCTGACCACTATTGGCTCACCTCGGCACAAGTGGAAGTCCGTGCTCTGGTGGACGTTGATGATTGCTGAGGCCATCCGGGACCGTCAGCGAGCACTCAAACACCACCAGCGCCATCCCACTATGGAAAATCAAATTGCCTTTAAAAGGCTATGGGCCCGAGCCTGACGACTCCGTTGACAGAGTAAACAGGATTGTTGGGAGACGTAAGTAGCTTCCATTGGTTCTCGCATCACCCCTTCTTGCGTTTGGTCTCAGGTACAGCACCTCTTTGGATACTGCCCATTGGTGGGAATCCCATCTCTGAACATCAAGGGTACCCTCTGTACTGACTCAGCCATTATCACTGAGTCTATGGCAGAGCATTATGCATGTTGTTTCGTGACAGCAATCTATAGTGTGGCCTTGTGCTCCCTCAAACAATGGGTAGAGCAAAATCATTTATCTTTCCACACACACACTGCCAGGAACTGTACAATGCTCCTTTTACTGAGTGGGAGTTTCAAACTGCTCTTGCTGCATGCCCCCATACCTCCACAGGACCAGACCGCATCCACAGCCAGTTCGTCTGTCACCTTTCAGCAGAATTTCAAAACCAACTGTTCAAAATGTATAATCGTACAATTATATATATTTTTGACAAATTACAGCATTCAAATGAATGAAATAAATCACAATTTGCAATGTTATGGCTTCACTGTATTAGGTTTAAATGAAATACCAAACTGTGGCGAATGAAAATTTGTGCCTGGCCGGGATTCAAACCCGGGATCTCCTGCTTACTAGCCAGACGCGTTGACCACACCACCACCGAGAACACAGTGGTCAGCCCGACTGCAGAGGACTCTTCCCTGCATGTCTCCCACCACACATAAATCTCCATTCGCCACACTGTCTCTTTCCTATACCACAGCCTATTTATTCTATAATGCTCACAGCCACAATACTGTATTCCCGCATCAGGGAGAACAGACCATGAGGTATCGAGACACAATTAATTGTCATCAGGAGCCCAGCCTCAGTTTGTATATATATTTTTGACGAATTACAGCATTCAAATGAATGAAATAAATCGCAATTTGCTATGTTATGGCATCACTGTATTAGGTTTAGATGAAATACCAAACTGTGGAGAATGAAAATTTGTGCCCTGAGTGGTCAACGCGTCTGCCTAGTAAGCAGGAGATCCCGGGTTCGAATCCCGGCCGGGCACAAATTTTCATTCGCCAAAGTTTGGTATTTCATCTAAACCTAATACCTTTCCTCACTTGAGTCCCTATCTCTCCCTACTGAATTCTACTGCCAGTCACATACCCCTACAGCTCCACCTGCAATTGTCCTGCAAGCCAAAGGCATCAGTTTCACCATGAAAACTTCATCACCAGTTTGTGGACATACTTGACATGTTCTGTGATGCAGAAGTAATATACAGTGATGACTGCCAGGTATATGGCAGAGTGGGTTATGCCTATGTTCATGGCGACCACATAGAACAATGCTTCCTGCCCCCTGGCTGTACCGTCTTTACGGCAGAGCTGATCGCAGTAATTCGTCCTCTGGACCACCTTCATGCATGCCTCAGGAAGTTGTATGTCATCTGCAGTGACTCCCTGAGTGTCTTACAAGCTCTTGACCAGTGTTCCCTCAAACACCATTTGGTGCAGTCCATCCAAGACTCTGTGTTCAGGCTTGGCATGCCTGGCCATTCTGTGGCCTTCGTCTGGACCCTGGGCCACATTGGCATCCCGGGGAATGAATGAGCTGATCAGCTGGCCAACTAGGCCATTGTCTCCAAGCATCTGGATATCAGTACCACAGAAAGGGATATCCAATTGGGTTTGCACTGTAAGATCTTTGTGGCCTGGAATTCAGAATGGTCAACACTGAGCACGCTGAATAAGCTCCGTGCAATCAAGCCTTCAACAGCAGCTCGGAAGACTTCTTGAAGGGACTTGGTAATCCTCTGTTGCCTGCATATAGGCCATGTGTGGATAACACACAGCCACATCTTACATCAAGAGTACCCGCCAGACTGCCGTTGTGGAGCTCTGTTGACCGTGCTCCACATCTTGTTGGACTGCCCACTGTTAGCTGCATTGTGGCAGTCTTTTACCCTGTCTTCTGTGCTTCCTTCGATTTTAGCTTATGATGCTTCTATGGTTGACCATGTTTTAGGTTTTATTTGTGCAGCTGGTTTTTATCATATGATTTAATGGTGGGTACCTAAGCCTGATCTTTCAGGCACCAACCACTCAAGCAGTTTTAATCTGTTGTTTTAGTATATTCAGAATGGCTGGCTCATCCATTATTATCCTTGTGATCAGCCAGCCACAATCTTCTGCTGTGATGAAACTTCCTGGCAGATTAAAACTGTGTGCCGGAACCGGGACTCGAACCTGGGACCTTTGCCTTTCGCGGGCAAGCGCTCTACCGACTGAGCTACCCCGACACGACTCACGATGCCGCCTCACAACTTTACTTCCGCCAGTACCTCGCCTCCTACTTTCCAAACTTCACAGAAGCTCTCTTGCAAACACGCAAGACTAGCACTCCTGCAAGAAAGGATATGGTGGAGACATGGCTTAGCCACAGCCTAAGGGATGTTTCCAGAATGAAACTATCACTCTGCAGCGGAGTGTGCGCTGATATGAAACTTCCTGGCAGATTAAAATTGTGTGCCGGAACCGGGACTCGAACCTGGGACCTTTGCCTTTCGCGGGCAAGCGCTCTACCGACTGAGCTACCCCGACACGACTCACGATGCCGCCTCACAACTTTACTTCCGCCAGTACCTCGCCTCCTACTTTCCAAACTTCACAGAAGCTCTCTTGCAAACACGCAAGACTAGCACTCCTGGAAGAAAGGATATGGTGGAGACATGGCTTAGCCACAGCCTAAGGGATGTTTCCAGAATGAAACTTTCACTCTGCAGCGGAGTGTGCGCTGATATGAAACTTCCTGGCAGATTAAAATTGTGTGCCGGAACCGGGACTCGAACCTGGGAACTTTGCCTTTCGCGGGCAAGCGCTCTACCGACTGAGCTACCCCGACACGACTCACGATGCCGCCTCACAACTTTACTTCCGCCAGTACCTCGCCTCCTACTTTCCAAACTTCACAGAAGCTCTCTTGCAAACACGCAAGACTAGCACTCCTGGAAGAAAGGATATGGTGGAGACATGGCTTAGCCACAGCCTAAGGGATGTTTCCAGAATGAGCGCTTGCCCGCGAAAGGCAAAGGTCCCAGGTTCGAGTCCCGGTTCCGGCACACAATTTTAATCTGCCAGGAAGTTTCATATCAGCGCACACTCCGCTGCAGAGTGAAAGTTTCATTCTTCTGCTGTGATATTTTAGAACTGTTGTTTATTTGGTCCACTACTTTTGTGGTTTTTCTTTTTTATGTTATCTTAGCACTGCACTCATTGTCTCTTTGTACATCTCATGTACTGAATGTTGAGTGCTTGGTTTCCAACCATTAATCTAGTGATGTGAACTCTTAAGTGGCAATGTGGGACTGATAACCAAGCCATTTAGTCCCCTTTAAAAAACCCAACAACAAGCTACAAAATGATATAGACAATTTACAGGCTGATTGGCTCTGTAAGAAAGAGTGTGAGCATGAAGCAAATGATTATGTTATGAGAGCTGAAATAATTAGTCTGTTGACTGCATAAATGTGAGCAACAGAAAAATTCAGTATTTCAAGGAAGTTGTGTAGTTTGAATGAAAGATAACCTGAATTCTGTGCTTCTTTCAATGTGACATTTTGCTGTGATATAGAAGTTGAACGTACAAGGGTGTCTCATATTAGTACTTTGTATGTTGATAGTTTTATTAAAAAAATGAAAATTAAGCTACAAAAGTAATGTGTAGAGAAAGGTCAGCCATTCATTAATGTTGTAATTGAAATTGTGTCCCGGAACCGGGAATCGAACCTGGGACCTTTGCCTTTTGCGGGCAAGCGCACTACCCACTGTGCTATCCCGACACGACTCACGATGCTGCCTCACAACTTTACTTCCACCAGTACCTCGCCTCCTACTTTCCAAACTTCACAGACGCTCTCCTGCGAACCATGCAAGACTAGCACTCCTGGAAGAAAGGATATGGTGGAGACATGGCTTAGCCACAGCCTAAGGGTAGTGCACTTGCCCGCAAAAGGCAAAGGTCCCAGGTTCGAGTCCCGGTTCCGGCACACAATTTTAATCTGCCAGGAAGTTTCATATCAGCGCACACTCCGCTGCAGAGTGAAAGTTTCATTCTGGAAACATCCCTTAGGCTGTGGCTAAGCCATGTCTCCACCATATCCTTTCTTCCAGGAGTGGTAGTCTTGCATGGTTCGCAGGAGAGCTTCTGAGAAGTTTGGAAAGTAGGAGGCGAGGCACTGGCGGAAGTAAAGTTGTGAGGCGGCATCGTAAGTCGTCTCGGGATAGCACAGTCGCTAGCGCGCTTGCCCACGAAAGGCAAAGGTCCCAGGTTCGAGTCCTGGTTCCGGCACACAATTTTAATCTGCCAGGAAGTTTCATGTTTGTCTTTTGTTAGAAATGCTTGTGTTACTGTGATTTACGTAAAAGGACAGCTTTTATAATTTATTTTAAATTAAAAGAGGCTGTTTGCCTCAGGATAAATTTCTTGTCTATGTAGTGTTGTAACTAACATTCTTTTTATGAAAACACAGATCTTAGCATTAAAAAACATTGTTTGTCATGTTTTCAGCATTGTGCCTGCAATAGTATCATTCTGTTTTCTCAATGAAGGCTGAAGTTGTACTGGAAGACAGGATAGCTATATAGTAATGACTTCCCTGTATTGTGTGAATGAAGTAGTGCCGCATGGGGTCATGTTGATCCTACCTGGTGCTGGAAGGGTAAAATGATGATGCCCATCATCTTTATTGTTTTGTGAAAATTTTCAGATGTTGCTGAATGAAGCCCAGGCACATGATGGAGACAATACATTGAATTCCCTAAAGAGGTTTCAAGTAGCCATAGAGAGGCACTTGTTTTGCTAGATTAATTATTAACTTGCGGCAATGTGACCACCACCGATTATCACAATTGGGGAAACAGTTTCTCTGTGCCCCCTGGCCATCTTATTTCAGTCTTGTGTTGTGCTTTGTAGTAAGAACAATAGAGTGCTTACTGCTATCTGATTTATGTAGTTTCTCTGGGGGGGCTTAAACCCCACATGATTCCCATACTGGTGATCCCGAGTACAAAGTGCATCATCTTACTATGCACATTGTGCAGTTGTGAATTTTTCATGCAAGTTATGACTGCGAAATATGGTGGTCATCATTTCACTGACTCACTACAATGACTATGTCAGTTTGACCTCCACCGGATCTTCTCGCTGCATCAGTTTCGTAGCCTCAAGCACAGGCCATGCCAACTTCCTCCAGTTATTCACCTTTTCATTCACAGAACAGACTATCACTGGACATGTTCTCCATGCCAAATGCTCAGTGTGTCACCAGGAACTTAACCGATTGTGGCTTTGGCTTGCTGTTTGTTTTTTCGAGTGTATCTCCAGCAAACAGTGTTAATATTTTACCTAATGATATTTCATGTGCTCAAAACTTTCAGAATGTGCAGAAGTTGGACTTATCAAACTTTCAAAATTTGAATCTCAGACTGGCAATTGCTCTGCCGATTATGTTAGTGCAGAGGTGGTCAATGAGCGAGCCGTACTCTCGGAGCCGCCTGCCTGAGTGGGAGCAGCTGGCGTCCATCACGTAGTTCCTGCTGAAAAGACTGGATGGCATTATCCGCAGCCAACATGCTAACGTAGGCACAGAAATGCACCTGGCTGAGCGCGTTATAAAATAACTTATAAAGATAATAGTGCAAACTCTTTAGTAACCAACTCGAATGAACAGATTCCACTGCTAGGGGTATCTCCTGAAAAATGCTATTATGTTTATAAGTTACTTACTTACTTACTGGAAACTCTTTTCTAAAACGTCCAGCACGTGCAGTCGAGCCGGCAAATATAATGGTAAGAGTAATTTTTGTTTTGTTTTGTTTCAGAAGACTCCGCTAACAGTGCCATCTGTTAGTTCGAATTTTGTACTTCAGGGTTTTCGTTGTAATCTATGATATTACATTACGGTACAGTATGCTGTGGAATTGAAAGGCTAGTCAAATCAGCGCGGTAAAGCCTCTAGCGGCAACTAGCATAACTATCGACCGAGCGCGAACGTTGCTCTTTTTCCGGCCTGAGCCGGAGCGCTGCTCATTGAGCCGATTTGTGCCCACCTCTGTGTTAGTGTATCCTTCCTCTGACCATGTGCTCTGCCATTTAGGTGTAGTTTCAACTCATTTGAACAACTCTGGTGCTTCATGACTAAGTGTTTCTTCTGACAGCACTTCCCATGGCTCTTTTATTAATCGCTCAGTTAATTCTGGACAGTTTTCTTGCACTTCAGGTGCACCTTTTTCCGTCTGCTCCTGGCCATCATATCAGTGGTGACACAAACTTGAACTTTTCACAAAGTGCCGGTGTCTTCCGTGTGCAATACTCATCACATGATGCGCCTGCCGCGCCTTGACTGCAACAGTCACTCCCGCCCTATCACACGGCTGACACACAGGCTCAGTCACAGTCGCATTCATTTGTGCATCTGCCCACTTTCACGGCACTCACTGGTGCCTCGGCCACGTTGGGCTTCTGCATTGTCACACCTCTTCCTCTCGCATCTCGCCTGCTCACTTTTGAGGTCGCGCTGGGGATGCCTGCTGCGCCAGGTTCCTTCGTGACATTGCCTCAGCATGTGTGCATCAACTCTACAGTTGATGCTCTGAACACACTGCTATCGTCACTCACTCAATGATGCGGCTCTCTACCTGTGTCTGATTACACATCTCCAGGAGCATGTCGACCTAATCTGTGACCTGGTGACCTCTACCCCTACTGGCAAGTTATTCAGTCGCTAAGAAGGCTATCCTCGAGAGGGTTACCAGCACTCCTGAGGACACGATCATGCATTTCATTCATGAAGAGCATCTAGGATAGAAGAAGCTTTCTCAACTGTGGCGCCGCCTCTGCCTGCTGGTCACTGAAGACGATATGCCTGACTCCGCGCTCTCGGCAGTCGGGTGCAGCAAACGCCTGCTCGCAGTGTAGACTGCCCTCGTGAACAATATTCTTCAGCCTCTGAGTGAAGGCATTCGCATCGCGGACAGTGTGTACGATGCCTATCTTCACGAGGTACGTCAGCCACATTTTATGTTCGTGCCTCAGCCTCCGTTAGCACCTCCCTGCTGCTGGGTGTGACCGCCCTTGCACTAAGGAATCGTCATGCAAGCAGCCAGGCATGGACAATTACCTATATTCAGATTTGGTGACAGCTTCCTCATCTCCATCTTGCCCTCTGGCACTGCCTGCTTACAGCTCTTCCAACACCAACAACTGCCAACACCACTGAGCGCTTTCCACAGGAACAGGCTCCTCACTACCCTTATTGTTATTATCATAGCCATTTTGGTGATGCAGCAAGAAAGTGTCATTTGCGGTGTTTTTACCCAAATGCAGAGCGCAGGAGTGTTTAAATGCCACCTCATACCCTGACGAGAACTGGCGCGATGCCTCTCCGTAAGGTGACTGTACTTACACGACTGTCACCTGCATGCTTCCTCACTGACATGGGTGCCGATTTTTCTCTGCTACCTACTTCCATGGCTACTGGCCCCCTCCGCCCTCACAGTGCCATACTTCGAGCTGTTAATACCAGTCAACTGCCATGTATGTGTTCTATGACATTCACTGTTAACTTGTTGTCTAAGTGTAAACTTACCTGGAATTTTTTGGTGGCTGACATCCCAGAACCTTTAATGGGTATAGATTTTTTATCACATCAAAAACTCTCTCCCAGTGTTGTGCGACACTCAGTGTCCCTTCATCCTTTCAACACACATTTTCTCTGAGTATTTTTCCATTTGGGCAAAGAGTGTCTGTGAGTGCTTCAAAATGATTAATAAGTTCAACTCACTTTTGTGAAAGTGAGCCCACAAAAATGATCAGGTGCTTCGCCTGTGCCGTGAGAACGAAAATAATGTCCACAAATGCTTTCATACTATCAAAAAGTCTGAGATACTTTGTCAAAGTGGTCAAACAAACACATACAGGTGCTCCGTCTGTGGCATGAGAATGAAGGCATCACTCACCGCTTTGCAGATGCCGAGATGCAGCTGGCGTCCACTGTACATCATTTGTCGACTCTTCAGTCACCTCAGAAAGACTGCCACTCCAAGATTAGTACTGTAGCTACCCCTGCAAGTGTTACTAGTAATGTTGCACCCGTGCACGAGGTTATCAGTGCTTGTGACATTTCTGTGTCCCCACGCCGCTTGTACGCCAACGTTTGTAAACAAAATTTCGTTGTCATGTCAACACCCTTCTCGGACGCACCGCTTGCACTGTCCCACTCTAGTGAACGTCTTGGGTGTTATTTTTCCCTCATGCGCAAGCCGATCCTCTTTTATTCGCACACTCCTGCTCTATTGGTCGAGCACGCTTCTGCCATTTTGTCTCCCCATACTCGTAGCCATCATCCATGTGCAACCATTTCAGGAACTGCTTAAAATATTTTCATGCACCCCCATCTTGCAGCTGCTCAACTGTTCCTCTTTCGCGTGCACCTGCGGCTGACAGAGTAACTACCTCATTGCCTCAGCCTCCTTTGGCTACCCCAAATGCTTCCAATGCCCTACCCGTCACTGCGCTTCTGTTGCACTCACCGCCGGCCATTGCGGCTATTGCTTCAGCACCTCAGCTTCCTACAGCTGTTGCAAGTTTGTCCGAGCTGTCCCCCTCCTCCAAGATTTCACGTGACTCAATTGCGCCATGCCTACTCCCCAACACCTCCTTCTCCATCATAACAGATGGCATGTACGTAAGTAAACAAACACTCCGCACTGCACCCACCGATGTTTTGGTAGTCGTAAACAGCACTGTACATAAACTTCATCTCATTGACGGGCCTCCCATCTCCAGCAAACTGCTCCATCTTTGCTCAGAGAAAAAAATAACAAATCTCTGAACTCTTAGAGTCAGGTGTCATTGAGCCTTTATCTAGCAACTGGTCATCACCCATTCATTTGGTACCCAAGCAGGATGGCACTTGGCACATGTGTGGAGATTATTGCAGGCTCATTGTACATATTCTCATGGACAATTACCCCAGACCAAACATTGCAGACTTCATTCAGATATTGGCTGGTGCAAAAGTGTTTTGCCTTTTGGACTGCAAGTGTGCTTATCATCAAATTCCTATGGCTCCTGAGGACATTGAAAAGACTGCTATTCCCACTCCTATTGGCTTATTCCACTATCAGTTCATGCCATTTGGTCTAAAAAATGTGACTCAAATGTAGCAACGTTTCATTAATGACATAGCTTTCCCTTAAAATGTTGCTTTGTTTACCTTCACAATATATTAGTTTTTCAGTGATTCTGTTGAGGAGAACAAGAAAAATATTCAAATCTTCCTTTAACACCACGGCCTCAGATGGCATTGAACTCAATGACAGAAAACCGTTGTACCAGTGCTCGGTGCTTTTCCTTGGCTTCACAGTTTCTGCCGAAGGGATAACTCCCACTCCTGAGAAGATTGATGGTATCAGGAATGTATCCCTCCTCTTGATGTTCAAACAATTGCAACATTTTCTCGGAAGAATTAACTACTACCGATGCCATTTACCTGGTGCAGCTAAGCTTCAAGCCCCCCTTACTGATGCTCTTCCCGGCAAGCACACCTCTGGTGCTCATCCTGTTCATTGGACTGATGCTATGACTTCCACATTCTCTGCTCTCAAAGATCTCCTAGCTCAAGCTGTCACCGTTGTTCATCTTCATCACAATGCCGAACGTTTTATCTTTAGGGACACAAGTAACACTGCTGTTGGCGCAGTTCTCACCCAAACTTTTGATGGTGTCACTTCTCCTTTGCAGTTTTTCTCAAAAAAACATAACAACACCCAAAAGAAGTATTCTGCTTTTGATTAAGAGCTCTTGGCCATTTATGAAGCTATCAAACACTTCCATCCAGCCATTGACGATTGCTCTCTCTATGTCCTCGCTGACCACAAGCCACTGGCCACTGCCATCAACAACCCCCCAGTGGACCCACCTCCTTGCCAATTCCACTATTTTGATTAGATCTCTCAATTCACCACCAATGTGCATTACATCAAGGGTGCTGATGAAGTTGTTACAAATTTTTTGTCACCCATTGATTTGATCTTGTCCATCTTAGACCTCTCTAACCTTGCTGCTCTACAGGCTGTGGACAAAGACACTATGCAACATCTTCATGACAGTAACTCTTCCTTCAACTTATCTGCACCACCTTCCCTGGTGTCTCTGGTGTCATCTGGTGTGACAAATTGATGAGCACACCTTGCCGCTATATTCCACACTGCCTTCAACAGGAAATCTGTACACATTCACACTCAAAACCAACTAGAAACTTTTAAGTTGGTTTACGTTCTAGGAGGCAATCCAATTATATTGTAGAAAGATATAAAAAAAGCCAAGATCGCTGATCATCAATTTTTATTTACAACGACCGGTTTCGCTGAACTATGCCAGCATCATCTGATCAAATAAAATATTTTACAAGGCCATAATCTTGTAATGTCAATCAGTTGTTATATAACAATTTACAGTGTGTAGGTGCACTATGTCATTATAATAAAACATAATTATCACAGTGAGTGACAATAGCTCACACTGCTATTTGTCATTCACTGTGATGATTATGTTTTATTATAATGACATAGTGCACCTATGCACTGTAAATTGTTATATAACAACTTATTGACATTACAAGATTATGGCCTTGTAAAATATTTTATTTGACCAGATGATGCTGACATAGTTCAGCGAAACCAGTCGTTGTAAATAAAAATTGATGATCAGCGATCTTGGCTTTTTTTATATCTTTCTACAATAGAAACTTTTAGTGTTATTTCTGTTTCTTTAATTGTTACTTGATATATGTATTTAATGTGTACCTGCCATTTTTTTGAACAACTCATTTGCAGATGTAACAACTTGTTGTAATTATTGTACAGGGCGAGGTTTTCTACTGTGTACAAATTCTAGGGATTAATCTAGGAGAGGATATGGAAAAAATGGTGTAGTGAACTTGTGCCTGGCAATGCATAATTTCCATGCTAGAGGACATTTATTCAGTCTTAGGTCGAATACACACAACCAAAGTTATAGCATGTGATGAAAACATATTCCATGTGCCTCAACGCATGTGTGTATATGTTTTAGCTTGTTCTGTGTCATATATTCACATTGGCCAGGCTGCATCAAACAGTGTGAAAGACAGCATGGATATGTTGGTCCTATGTTTTCACATCTGGAATGGGCTCTGTATATATGATACTTTTATGGCCTTATAAGCATAATTCACATGGTTTGAAATCTGGTGCACTAAGAGGCCATGCAACTGGAATTCCTCATCCAATTCGTCAACCAGGGAAGGCACGATTGAGATGCAACCAGATGTTAATAGTGAAGTGGGCTGGTGCAGCATCATCTAGCAGCCACACAGCCCTTTGAATCAACAGTGGAATTTCTTACAGCGAGGGAGGCAAAGTCATCCACAAGAAATGCAGATAGTTATAGCCTGTTAGTCAAGGTCACCACTTATCCCGGTCCACACATTTTGGCTGATGTTAATGATTTGCAGTCACCATACCATAGGGGTTTTGCATACTATCTCACAGATGACTGGTATCAAAATTGAAGATAACACTTCCTGAAAAGGTGGCCTTATCTGTGAACAGAATGGATGACACAAATCCCAGAATTGTTGTTTCCTGATAAATAAACCATTGGTAAAACTACTCCCAATGTGGAAAGTCTGTCACTAGTAAGCTTTCCACATGCCTTGATAAGCATAGTAACTGTTGTCATTGGGAATGTTCTACATGGACACCTGGCTTACCCTGTACTGGTAGGACAAATGCCTCTTACTGGCACAGTGGTTGCCTTCCACAGTGTTAATCACATTTTCCTACAAATCTGATGTCTGAACATTTCAGATATGCCATTAACAATTTCCTACTGCCTAAATGACCCTATATCAGACAAATGGCGAAACACTTTTGCTAACATTGAATTCTGTGGTTTTTGTCAGTAGGAACAGGTCTCATAATACAATCTTGCTGCCCATAATTTGTTGCTATTTGCCATTTAATAAGTAAACATCATCTTGATAAGCTCTTGACTCAAATACTGAACAAATGTGTACAACACATCCGCTACAAATTGAGTCCTCAAGAGAAGTGAATTGGATACAAGCTTATTAATTACTATGGCAGGAGAGTGCACTAAGGCAGGATGTATGAGGGACAATACCACCCTCTAGGAGCAAACCATGCATTCAGAAACTGTGGCTGCATGGACAGTAGCATTGGATTTCACTTATCTGCTTTTAGCACTGAAATCAAGCATTTCTGGGAATAAGTGCATTAGACCTTGTTCATTCCATATACTCTTTGATCAATTCCTAGAATTTGTACATAGTGAAAAAATTCACTCTTTATAGTATATGGTGGTGCAACTTTTTACCTCACTTGCCTAAAGGCTTAATGTACATTTTAAGTGCAATTACTTGTCAGTTAAATGCATACAACTCTGCTCTGGCTCTTTGCAGATGTATGTACGATTACAAACTATAAGAATGAGTGAAATACAGTGATGGGCCATAGCTGATATAATTAGGTGTTATCTTTAACATTTAACCACTTGACAGATTTTACAGGGATCGGGTATTAAACATTCACCCCCCCCCCCCCTTTTTCCTTGTTTTGTAGAACATTGTGAACAATGTTGAAAGTGATTTATTAAGTCATTCATTTAAATTTTCACACACAATCTTTCATAAAGGAGAGACTTCAAAGATGTGGAAGAAGTGAAGCAATATATGAACATGCATAAGAAACCACTGCTGGCTAATCCTGGAATTATAACAATTATTGTGACTAGTATTAATCTACTCAAGCTGGTATGTACAGTAATTACTTTCAGATTCTTGGTAATCTCTTTGGTTTTGTGGCCAGATCTTAAAATCAACATGCTTCAATGTTTTTGGCAATCGATCTATCTGCATACTTCAAAACTGGCTTGGTGGTTTTGGCTCTAATAGGAAAACATCAACAATCATACTATTGCATTTATGGAATAACTTCAACCACTTTGGTTAGGAATATCAAAGAATGTTATGTTTTGATGTGTGACAGTTTGGAGTTTCATGTCTGACTAAAAAGAAAAATTGTGTCTTTATTAATCAAATCATCTGCCAACCTAATTTCAGTTGCATCATTATAAACACTTAAAATGACTGGAAGTACTAGAACTATCAGAGTCTCATGAAATTTCATTTTGTGCCCCATGTTTACAGAAATTTTGATGACTGCTCCTTTGCCAGGCTGTTGTAGCCTCATGTGACAGTGACATTCCACACACCTCTTCTGAACAGTGGAAAGTGAACAACTAACATAAACACCTGCACATTGACATGCAATTTTATTAATACAAGGCATCCTGAGGCCCCAATAATTTTTGATGGAGTCTAGGAGTGCCCTAATCTTGGAAGGTGGAAAGAATACACCCTTAATATTAACATTAATTGTGTTGGCAGATAATTTGATTAATAAAGACAAGGGTTTTCCTATTAGCATGACTTTAATATCTGGACTATCACATGTAAAAACACAATGTTCTCTGCTGCCTCAAGCTAAAGTGGTTGAAGATAGCATGTAAAAGTGCTACTTTGTTGGCATTAGTGTTATATTGTGGTAAGTGCCACCAGGCTAGTTTTGGAGAAAGCAACTGTTGAAGGATGCACATGTGCCATGAATAGTTTTGAGGCCTATATAGAATGATGAGCTGCAGCCTTGGCATCAGTTACCACTGTGGTTCAGCAGTAGTATCAGTCCCCTGAAGATAGCAACATGTGTATCACAAAATATTAAAGTCATGTTGATTTTAGCATCCTGAAGCAAATCCAAAGAAACTGGCATGAATTATTATACCCATAAGCTCTATGCCTATGAAGGTACTCAAAGAATACTTTATTCATATATGTTAGAGTAACAACAGATGCTTTAAGAAATCCACTGATCCCTGTCCTATACCACTGAGCTACCATCAAAGTATATATGTAATTAACAAACATAATGATCAGACAGCTATATAAAGATAAAATTAGTGTGTATCTACATCTACATCTACATCTACATCTACATACATACTCCGCAATTCACCGTAAGGTGCGTGGCGGAGGGTACACTGTACCACTACTAGGCATTTCCTTTCCTATTCCACTCCCAAATTGAACGAGGAAAAAAAGAATGCCTATATGCCTCCGTACGAGCCCTAATTTCTCTTATCTTGTCTTTGTGATCTTTACGCGAAATGTAAGTAGGCGGCAGCAAGATCGTACTACACTCAGCTTCAAATTCCGGCCCTCTAAATTTACTTAACAGAAATTCACGAAAAGAACGTCATCTTTCTTCCAGCGATCCCCAATTGAGTTGCCGGAGCATTTCCATGACACTCGCGCATTGGTCGAACCTACTGGTAACAAATCTAGCTGCTTGCCTCTGAACCGCCTCTATGTCTTCCTTCAAACCGATCTGCTGCGGGTCCCAAATAGTTGAGCAATACTCAAGACGTGGTCGTACAAGCGTTTTATACGCGGTCTCCTTTACAGGTGAAGTACATCTTCCCAAAATTCTCCCAATAAACCGAAGTCGGCTGTCTGCCTTACTCACAACTGTCCTTACATGCTCGTTCCATTTCATATCGCTCTGCAATGTTACGCCTAGATATTTGAACGACACGACCGCATCAAGAAGCTCACTACTGATGCTGTATTCGAACATTATAGGATTGTTTTTTCTACTCATGCGCATCACCTTGCATTTTTCTACATTGAGAGCTAGCTGCCATTCTTCGCACCAACTAGAAATTTTGTCTAAGTCAACCTGTATGCTATTACAGTCAGTTACAGACGACACCCTCCCATACACCACAGCATCATCAGCAAACAGCCGCAAATTACAACTTACTCTGTCCATCAGATCATCAATATAGATAGAAAATAATAGTGATCCTATCACACTCCCCTTGGGCACGCCTGACGAACACTCGCCGTCGAGAACAACGTACTGCGTTCTATTACTTAGGAAGTCTTCCAGCCAGTCACAAATCTGTGAACCTATTCCATAAGCTCGTATCTTCGTTAGCAGTCTGCAGTGTGGCACCATGTCGAACGCCTTTTTGAAGTCGAGAAAAACACAATCCGCCTGTTGCCCTTCGTCCATGGCTCGCAAGATGTCATGTGAGAAAAGGGCAAGCTGAGTTTCACATGAACGATGTTTCCTAAACCCGTGCTGATTCATGGAAAGAAGCTTTTCCGTTTCAAGGAAATTTACTATATTCGAACTGAGAATATGCTCCAAAATTCTACATGAAACCGATGTCAACGATATTGGCCTGTAATTGTATGGGTCAGTTCTCTTTCCTTTCTTATACACGGGAGTCACCTGCGCTTTTTTCCAATCACTAGGAACTTTGCACTGAATTAAAGATTCGCTATAAATGCTATAAATGTATGTTATACAACTAAAAGAGTTATGCATAATTTACATTCCTCAGTCCTGTTATTCTCATAAATTGTCAAAGCAGTGGCTAAGGAGATATTATCTTACTCCATATTTGGGGATGTTCTGTTTCCTGCCTACAGTCTAACTCTCATCTGTTTGTACTGCATTTTGAACAATAAAGAGGATTATATATTTCATATAAACGTATTTCTAGATCTTGTATTGTGATTCTAAATTGCTGATATAACTATAAATTCAATAATACAATAAATAATACAACTGGGGAGCATACATTTTTGCATGTAAGTGTAAAAATCCTTTGGTCCCTGAAGAAGTATGAGCATGATATCTGGTTATTGTCTTTTAACAATACAGTGTACACATTTGTTAATTTTAAATTTTACTGTGGATATTTTAGCACATTTAAGTATTAATAAACATTTCAATCCCCAAGGTAAAAGTTGATTTTAAAATTAGTCTAATTATGATAACATTTATTTCATTTTGATGCTCTGAGATTGATGAAAATAAATGAATACCAATACTGTATCGTAGCCCACTTAATTTTGTGAGCAAATAATGTACGGATTGTGTTTGAGTCTGTTCTGATATGACACTTTTGGTAAAATGTTTAAACAGATGGGAGAATGTTAAGAGACCATGGAATTGTTAAAACATTAATTGTGGTAGATTTATCAGGGGAAATAAGGCTAGAATGATATACTTGGGTAAAGTGGAATGGAAAGGTATTGGGCTAAACTTGCTTGGTGACTCGACTTATGTTATCAAGAGTATAAAAGTCGATTATAAAGCATGTTTCAATACAGTGGCGTAACTAGGACTTGGCTTTGGGGAGGGGGGGGGGTAGATCTGCTTGACGAGCAAAATTTTAGTCAGTTTCCAGACAGACTACCATCTACCACTCCCGTTGAAGAAACTAATTCACTCCCTTACAATGAAAGCTTATGGTAAAACACCCCAAGTTTTTTTCCTCTCTCTCTCTCTCTCTTCGGGTTCTGGGGGGGGGGGGGTTCTATCCCCCGCATCCCCCCATAGTTACGCCACTGTTTCAATATGTATGGTGATCAGCTGCTGTGCCACTTGTGTGAGTGAAAAACTTATTGGTACTTCCTGCCTCAGATATAGTCTGATTAAATTGTTATGCATTTCTGATCTTCTAATGGTAACCTTTGTCCAATAAGAGTGGAAGAATAGGACAAGAAAATGCTAAAACTATTAATAGTATGATAATATAAGGATGAATGTTTTATGTGCCCACACTAAGGGGTGTCAGATGGAAAGTGATGATATGATGAATACTGATGCTAAGTTTTACAGACTTATATTGCCACACATTATTAAGTTGGGCAGAAAAAAGATCACTATAATGATTCCCACATAAACTTGGTGTGTGCTATAATTATCAGGCTGTTAACCTCTGTGTACTATGTCTGCCTTAGATAAGTTTCACGTGTAGAGAATTTTTTGGTGTTAATACTGACGAGATAGTGATTGTTCATACTGGTTTATTCAGTTTTGTATGTAATAAAGTAAATTTATAGAGAAAGCCCTATTTTGATAACAGCACACAAGACAAGTTATATCTATCTTTATATGAATTTGTAAGATACAAGTATGATCTGTAACATTTTTCTGGTTTTTCCCACTGTTAATTATTGCAACTGCTTTAGTAAGTAATTATCATGATGAGCAGTAAATGAACAATCTAGATCATTATATTATACTCACAGACATTTGAAATTTTGTCATAATCAAGTAGTGAGAGGTTTCATTCATCTTGGGATGACATATCCCATGATGTTTGTGGCATACGTTACTACTCCCTCATGTTGAAAAGAAACTGTTTCTTTCTTCTTCTTTTTCTTCCTTTTTCTTCCTATTTTTTTTCTTTTTTTTTTTTTTTTCAAATGCTTGTTCATTAACGTTTCTTGTTAATAATTTTCAAAACATTACAGTATATATAAACAGTACAGTACATAAGTTAATTGATTCAACTTGTATGCACAGAAGCAGTCTGCTCACTTGCCCAGTTGCTAGGACACTGTAACTTCTTGGTGCATATGGCCACCACTTGCAGGTCCCCTATGTTGAGATGGAAGGTTGGAAGAAGCTTTCAAGGTTTCCTCAATATGCCCTGTTAATGAAATCATTCTGCGTATTTAATGTGTTACCAGATTCTTGCAACTGGTGTGTAAAGATGTCAGTTTCTTCCAGCATTGGCAGGAGGCATCCTTTAGGTTCACTATGCAACATTTCCAGATGTATATATACATGTCACTTCTGATCCTGCAGTTGTTATTCTTCCATTTTCACAGAATATATGACATCAGCTGCAAATGAGCAAAGCTGCAAATGTGTACCCAGCCGGGACCCAAACCCAGGTCTCCCACTTTCTAGGCAGTTGCACTGACCACTTATACAAGTGGCATCTGTTCCAAAAGAACAGACGTCACTTCTGATCCTGCAGTTGCTATTCTTTCATATTCACAGAATATATGACATCAACTGCGAATAGGCAAAGCTGAAAATGTGTACCCAGCCGGGTATATCAGTTATATCATGTAATATATGCAAGTTTTAATACAACTACTAACTAGTTTATAAGCCATATACTTTAGTAAGTCTATTAAATATATCCCTGCATCAATACTCCAATGATGAGGGTCCACTTATTGTTATTTCACTATACAAAATGTAGAATTATCATCGTCAGGAGCATTTCTACCATTAAATTGTGTAGCCTTCCTAGGTACCGAGTTTACGCATATCGGTAACTTATCCTTCAATGTAGAACAGTCTTGGTTGATATTCAGCCAGTTGACTCCATTAATTATCTACAGGATTGTATCATATTGGCCTGGCCATCTTTGTTTCCTGTCTCTGTCTCTTGGACTCCATTACAGGATCAATTTTGTCCATTGGTCATTAATTCTTCTAACAATATGGCTTTACGCATAACAAATATTTCCACTCTTATATCTATCATTACATTTACAAGCCAATCAAGATAAATGAATTCTCTTACAGTTAATAGTACATCGTCTTTGGGTTATTCTCACACACTGTTTGTTACACTCAACTTTGTCAAGGAAAGCTTCATGTTCAGTCCCAAGAATACCACGTCATCTGCAGATTTAAGTGTTAAGTCTTTTTCTACTGATTGTAATTCCTTTTTCTTTTCAGATGAATTTTGACATTGTCATCTTGAGGACAACAGTGTACAGCTTGGGAGGGGTATGATCACTTTATTTCACTCCTCTATGCACTAGGAGCTCTTGTGTTGATTCCCTGACACTAACAACACCTCTAGGAAATTTGTATATATAGCACAGATTTTTAATGTAGGCCACCTCTATTTTTCCTCAGTTAAGGATTCAGTGGCAGTGGATGGCTAAATGCCATGGCAGATTTACCAGTAGGCTGAGTAGAATGGAGCATAGGCTGGCAGATTTTAGGGATGGAAAATCTGGGGCCAAAATTTTTTAACTGTAAGTGTAATAAAAGAAATGTAATTATGTTCACTGAATGTACATGATTGTGTAACCACTATTAAAGTATACCCTACCCACAGTAATATATGATTGTGCTTTTATTAACTCAGAAATATACACAATAACTATTTATTTTGCAGTCTTAACCAAATAGTAGGACTGTAAAAATAATCTAGGAAGTGACACCTTGATCCCCTAGTTCAGAGTCATACTAATTACCAAAGAAATGTGGTATAATTAGGACATTAGTGCACAAAACAAAAAGCTACAATTTCACTGACAAAAAATTATAATTATTATGATTGTGACGAATTGTCATTAGGGGTGGCAAAATTTGAATAGCCTGCTGATGGCATATATGAAAATCCATCACTGGCTAAATGAACGAAAAGATCCTTTCCTTCAAACTCTACACTGAGCTGATAAAATTCATGGGATATCGAAAATTGCCCAGCAAAGTGCAGCAACTAAATAAGTCATTTGAAGTCCACTTTAGGAATGTTGAGCAATGCTGCCTTTATAATCACCCATAATTTTGAAAGTGTTACCATTGCAGGATTTTCTACATGTGATCTCATGATTATGTCCTATTAATGTTCAATTGGATTCATGTTGTGTGAGCTAAGTGGAGAAATAATTTGCTGGAATTTTCCATAATGTTCTTCAAACCAATCACAATCAATTGTGGCCCAATGACATGGCACATTTTCATATACAAAAATTCTGCTGTTGTATGGGAACATGAAGTATGTGAATGGTAGCAAATAGTCTCCAAGTAGCTGAACATAGCCATTTTTAGTTGAAACAGAAGACTTAGTCCATTTCAAATAAAAACAGTCCACACCATTATAGAGCCGGGGTCTGCACCACACACAAAACCCTACCAAACAACTCCTATCAGCTGAAATAAGGACTTACCTGACCAAGCCTTGGTTCCCAGTATGTCCTCGAGCCTAAAGGAGGCACCGCATATGATGTGCCATGCTGTGCTGTAGTCACTCATCTAATGTTGCACTGTGATAATGGATAAATTTGTTGTACGTCTCACAATGATTTCATCGTGGTTCTTTCACACAGTGTTGCTTGTTTACTTGCACAAACATGCCTACAGAAACACTGCTGCTATTGGTCATTATGTGTAGGCCATCACCCGCTGTGTTGTCTGTGTTCTTGGCACACACTTGAGATGTTAGAGCTCAGAATATTGAATTCCCTAACAATTTCTGAAATGGCATGTCCCATGCATGTACTTCTAACTATCATTCTGCATTCAAAGTCTATTAATTTTTTGTGGGTGCCAATAATTGTGTCAGCAACCTCTTCACATGAATCACCTAAGTAAAAATGACTGATGTTCCAATGCACCTCCCTATTATACCTTATGTATGCAATACTGCCACCATCTGTGTCTGTGCATACTGCTATTCCATTAGCTGTCATCTCATTGTAAATGGTAAACATGAAGTGTTTACTCCACTTTTGACTTCTTAGAGAAAAAAGTATGGTCTAGCTTTCTGGAGGTATTGCAGAACCCAGCTGAAATATTAGCTAAAGGTAATAAATGGTGATGGCTGAATACTCATAATTTTATTTATTATGAAATATGATATGAAAATATGAAGGTCCACTATACTGTTTTTCATTTGTTGATCTGCTATTAAACGTTTTTTAATTTAATTTAATTCACCTGTTAGCTTCTTGAGTTTTCCAGTCTTAAGTAGTGAGTTTATATTTTGTGTTGCTATTTAATTTATTGTCCTATATTGTATCTGCTTTGTGTGCTTTAGTGTGCATCTGGGTGGTTGCTAATGCTGATTCATTGCTATTCTAGTTGACTATCCACTATATGCTATGTAGCCTATACCTACCTCTTTGCACAGGATAGTAGAATTTTTCTTTCTATATGACCTATCCACATTCGACTTTCAATGGTAATGAACCTTAGTTGGAGCATGATCTAGAATACAAAAATAGTTGTTCACCACACAGGGTGTGTTTGGTCCATGAGAGCTATTTATTTCACTCAAGAATGCCAGTAAGCCGGTGAGAACCCTCCAATCTGCCACCATGAATACACCATGTAGGAGTCGTCCTGGTACCACAGTGTGTTAGGTTTGTGGCTTTGATCCCATAACTAGCATTAAAATCTCAAACATTAATTTAATTTCACATTTTTGATAATGATCTTAGAAAGGAGGGTAATCTTTTCATTCTTGACAGTTGATATGGAAGCATAGACCTACATAATTTCAGTTTTTTTTTTTTAACCGGATGATACCTTATCAGTGATATTTCTGTTAGGTAACATCTGTGCCATTTTGTTTCCCACCTTGTTCAGAATATAAATAAAACAAATTTCCTAATCTAAAGAGGAAAGTTTTCTTGTTTGTAATCCTATTCACTTAAACTTACAATATGCCAGATGATCTTCTCCAAGTCCTCTTAAGTTGCTTCAAATTTATCATTGTTTAACAGTGAATGTCAATTACATGTGCATACCTATATGATCTCGATCTTGTTATTTGTACATCTTTTGCTAGTAGTCACAGACATAAAAATTGCATCCACTTGAAGATTTGATTTTGAGGCCATTAATGAACTTTAATTATGATGTCATTAATTGTTAACTTTGAACCTGGTAGTAATTATGTTTAACCACCCTATGAGCTTCTCTGAAGGATTAGTGGTAATGTACATGGAAAGATAACCATAGGCTTTGAAACCTAATACACTTGGGTTCGACGACAGGATATTAAACTCTATTCTCTCTTCCTTGTGGTGCAGTTGGCCAAGGGAGATCAACAGAAAAGTTGATAGAAGGAAGGCTGGAATAGAGAAATCACTGCCAGACTTAACTCAAGGTCCAGCAGGTGCAGTCATCATGTCCATACTCCCAAGATGATAGAATATATTAATTTTTGTTAAATTTTACTTGTGGTGTTGCTGGCCTAGCATGTTGATGATGGAAATGAAGGTTAGGAGTTGGGTGGCATTGTCATTATCCCATCATGTGTTAGTATGTGGTAAGTATGTAATGAGATTCACAGATTTTTTTAATGCAGAATATACAAACACATTTTGTTGTTTCATATTTAATGTTTTCTTTTGAGACATTTTGGCATAAGAGCTACTACTGCCAATCAAAAGTCCCCTTTACAATTATAATTAATTGAGTAACTGGACAAGGGTACATGAGAGAACCTGTCAACCATAGAACAGGAACAGCATTAATTATTCACATCAGTGTCAACACAAAGGATTATTTCCTTCATACATAAAATTGTACTAAGTCAAAGAATATAGGGTATAATCCTTTCTGTTGACCGTGAGTTAAATAATTAATACTGTTCCAGCTCCTATGTTGATAGGTTCTTGTATGTACACTTTTCCAGTCAATAAATTAATTATCATTGTAAAGAGAATGTTTCTTTTGGTCACTACATTGCTGTTGCCCTTCGTCAAACTTAATGATGTCATCATTCATCAGGATGTGTGAAAGAAGGGATGCATTTAACCAGTGGCGCAGCCAGGATTTGATTCTTTTTTTGGGGGGGGGGGGGGGGTTAATTCTTTAAAAATAAGTCTTATTGAATTTATTAATCTATGACTTATTTTTACAGTTTTTATAATTTAACAAATTATACTACGAAAATAATTGCACAAGAAACAAAATGAGTAGGCTCGCATTTGAAACTGGAAGAGGAGCAACATGCTGGAAATTCAGAGTATATAATCAGCTCGTAAAATAATTAAGCAGCTTCTTTGTTACTAGCCAAAAAGAAATGTCTTTACCGTTTAATTAACATGAGACTCTATGTGTAAAATTTGATCTAAAATAACACTATTGTTGTTCATAAGATTCCACTCGGTGGTGCCACTGACCTGCTAAGCAGCAGCTTGCCACATATGAACAATTAGCTTGTAACTTCAGCAGCTTAGCAGTAAAAATAGTACCAGCATCAAAGCTGGTCGCAGCGGCGTTAAAACCGCTCACAGTAGCAGCAGCATATGATCTCAGTGGCGGCATCATGTTGGTGACCCAGTGTCACATTCACTTGTGCTTGGCAAATTATAGTTACATTGTGATTTATTACATGTGTACTATTTCAAATTTCTGGTGCCAACCTGTTTAAAAAATAAAAATTGAAATCAATAAAAAATAATAAAGCAAAAGTCTTTGGGAGGTGCTGGGGGAGGGGGGGGGGGGAGCTACAGCCCCATGAGCCCCTCACCCCCTGTGGCTGCACCACTGCGTTGAACAGTGTTTTATGTCCTTCTTTCCTATCATTACTTATTTTTCCTTTTTAAGCCAATATGTTCATGCTAACCCAAAAGTTTCGTGACAAAATTAAAACTGGCTGATTACTGATTGCTGACTGCATCTGCTCCATCATTGGTAGCTTCGTTTCTTGTCATTCTTATCCATTTCCAACAAGTACACATTAGGCAGCCAACATGGTAAGTAAAAATTAATCTTAAATGATAGTGATTGTGTGTATGTGTGTGGCGAGGAGGGAGGGTAGAGGGGGTCCAGTACATACCAGATGCATGAGAGAGAAAGAGAGAGAGAGAGAGAGAGAGAGAGAGAGAGAGAGCACATGCTGAAAATGATAAAATTGTATGTTACTAAGCATGTTGTTAATAATGGCCGCATACAGCTAGCCACAAAGAACACAACACGAATCACAAAATCTATATAAAAATTTAACACTACTTTTCTTGTACACATTTTATTTCCTAGCATGTGATCTCAGATTAGTTTGGTTTGTAAAACGTGTGTGTTGTACAAACGAATCATCCATGATTTATTTTATAAGATAAATCCTGATTTTGATGAAATGAGTAGTGTGAATGGTAATTAACTGTGACTGCATACAATCATTTGAATTTTGCAGTGTTATCCATATTACATAAGAATCTCTTGTTACTGCAGTTTTTGGAGCTCTTTTGTAACTCTCTGCGACACAGAAACGAACATTTTTATCTTTGACTAAGTTCTTTTTTTTTAATTTTTAATTTGTATTATTAAAAGGAAACAATCCATGGATAGTCAGGAATGGAGTCATTTTAATGTCATAGGTAGTATAGAAGAAATAAGAGTTTTATGCATCCACAAAGAGTACTTTAACACAGTTACTATTTTACAGTATAGATAAAGAAAATATCTCACATTTTACACAACATTCTCACAGATAAATGTGCGCAAAAAGAATTCATTCATAATTTTTTGCATTTAACTGCAGATACTTGTATAATATCATAAAATATATCTAGGCCCATGAATAGTTTCTAATTAAAATGGTATTTCCAAAACTGTAGCAATATGACAATTATATCTGCATGATCAATATATAATATTCACAAAATACCCATATATTTCTCACGTGGAAGTCACCAGTGCCAGTCAGAATCTATTATGAATATATTCCCCTGATAAATTCCAATATGCATTACAGGTGGCTTATGGAAACTAAAACATAATTACTTATGTTTAGTATTCTCTAGAAACGTGAGTTAATACAAGCACTGCTTGGACAATATAATTTTATGGTTCCGTACAACAAAATGTGCTTCACAATCATTACTTTGTGAGAACACCGTCAATAGACTTGGTATAACAAAAGTAGTCTTTCTGTGTAGAATTTTGTGCAAAATTTATAAAACGTAAAATGTAACAAAGTAAAGTAAAATTTGCTTAGAGGAATAAATCCTTAACATGAAAGTGTTTTTACAATAAAAGCTACTACACAAGAAGAACTATTTACTTCTATAGAATCTAACAGCAAAGGCAACTGACACCACATCCATTAACTTATATTATAGCGACAACATTAAGCTTCTTATTAATTAATGTTCTATCAGATTCCATTTGTTCACTTTGGTTAATTGGGCCAATTTGGTTACAAATATGCTAAAAAAATAATATGCTCAGTGAAACAACGTTACACTGAGATGAATACACGCAACTTCTTTGGTTTAATTTAGACAACTAAAATTTTGATGGCTTTAGCCTTTCTGACTGCAGTAGAAGTTGCATCAGTGGTCAGGTGTTTCCTACGTACTTTATCACTACCATATTTAAAGAAATAGACATCTTCCATTATTTCTCACGCAATAGGAATATATATTACTCAAATATTGGAGAAAACAGAATATCAGTCCTCATATATATGTACAGTCTCATCAAATATTTGTCAATAGAATAACAACTACAAATGAAATGATGAGTAATGGATCATATTCATCATCTACCAATAAATTCCTGTTAGTGCAAATATAGACTGAAACATCAATGATTAACTTCTAGGAAGCTTTGAAGTACAGTCCTCAGACAATTGAACTAATTTTTAATTTTGATAGGAAGCTAACTTACATGATTACATTCACATTATGAGAATATATTAAAAAACTGAAGATATATGATTATGGCTTAATGTTATCTCAGTAGTGAAAGTCAATGGAGGCGGAAAAAAAAACTTGGCTACATGAATGACGAGGAAAGAAATCATTGATATGCTTGTCATTGAAACCATCCCAAGAACTTCATCTGATAGTTTGGAAAACATGACATATGGACATATAAAAATTTAATCTGTGGTCCTCCTGAATGAGAATCCAATCAGCTAACCACTGTGCAATCTTCCTTGGTAGGATATTTGCATACAATTGCGAAAAGTATTGTATGTATTTGAACAGTTTCTCAAAGATTAAGGTACTTCACAATGGATAGAGAGTTCATATTTGTTAAGACACTCTGGACATAACATTGAGCAGCAACACATACATTAAATCAGAACTAATTTCTCCAAGTACTATAAAAATAAATTTGGATAAGGCAATAATTTTTCTCACTAAATACATAAAGTCATTAACATTTACAAATAATTAATGTAGTAGATAAGTGATAAAGAATTAGTTTATGTAGCATTACACTGATAAATATAGTTTATGAATTGCATTACTTATCATATATTTGTCATTAATTGCAAATTATCATTAACATATTATAAATGTGTTACAAACTAAGTAAAATATGGCACACAATCTTTAGCTATTGGAATAATCATATGTATGATTAGATTTATTGTAGGATGACAGAACATCATTTAATTGAGAGATATGCCAGTGAATGGTAAATAAAACCTACTAGACAGAAAATAGGAATGCTACAGGTATGCTTAAGATAATCCATCGTTAATCATATTTTGCATCTGAAGGGAGAGTATATGAATTTTACAAGTGTCAGTATAAAATGATTTGTTTATAGGATACAATGGACTGCAGTTTGATCCATTAATTATTTATAATTTCTGTTATACTGTCAGTGGTAGACTATTATTCACATAGTAGTAAATTTCTCATCATATGATTTTCTCTATGAAAATCAGTAGGTACTTTCGCACTTTCAAACTTTTGTTTGAGGACAATAGTATGAAAAACCATTTGTATAAACTCAATGAAAAGAGGATAAGGATAGTTGGGGTTTTGAGATATAGAAGGGAAATACATACATGGATCCAATAGTTTTTATGGTTCCATAACATATTTTTGAAAATGTCCCATTCCTTATTAAATCAATGTGTCAAGTGTACTGTGGCAGTACAGGTGAATATGGCAGAAAGTTAACAAAAGGAAAGTGAAAATTTCCTGGAACCAGAAAAAAGCTATGTATTTTAAACGTTCTTAATACAATTTTGCGAAAGAAAAATCTTTTAAAATTGAAGAATGTATTTTCCATAAACTCTATCTTAATGAAAAATCTACACAACATACAAATGATACCGGTATCTGAATGTAGAGTTGTGGTAAACCTGTGCTTTACAGAAATCACAGGAGATAACATGATTTTGATATTATCAACTGACACAGTTCTGTTGTGCATAGTCCTTTCATAATAAAACTATCCAATTATTATTGTTGGATTAAAAATTGAAGAACAAAACACAGTAAATTTCACACAAATGGGAATTATTCTGTATCATATTCTAGGGTTCCATTGCTCTGCTTTAGTTAACTAGGTTAAAAATTCTAGAGCCTGTTCTTACAAATTAGTTTGGCTTAAAACTTTTCTGTTCCAGTACTTCTACATTGAAAATGGGACCTTTGTCAAAAGACGTAGTTCATAATTATACCCAACACTAATAATGAATTCATGAGTACAGTATGCTCATTCTAATCATAGTGTACTGTAATATTTCCATTTAATTTCAATACATAGCAAGTTTTACATATGAAATTTTTAGTGTCTGAAACAGCATGACACATCATTTTCATTGCCTTTGAAATCTTCATTGAAATCAATATTATGTTATCTGAGGCTATCAGTATTATTTCAGAAAATGCATAACTGGGAATAAGGTATGCAGATCATTATTCAAATTCTGAATTAGTCTTTCATGACTGTTAATTACAAACTAATAGTTTTTCAGAGTGATTGAAAATGCTTACTCAATTACTCTAATTTTTTTATGGTTGACAGCATATTACTGCCGTTGGCAGTGTGTCATAACCTCTATACAATGCCAACTGTTTATATATGCACAGAAAAGAACTATAATGAACACAGTTTCAAATAATTCTACGAAATTAATATCGTTGTTTTAACAAAATATGCAAAATATCTGAATATCCAACATACAATCTATACCAAAACATCATAGTTCCACACTCTTTCTTACTGAAATTATTGAAAATAATAAACTGTAATGCTCAATTCCATTCAGATTTTGTTTAATGACTGATTCCATATCAAGCATTAGGCCTTATTATTCTTTACCATATTTTAATGAGTGCAGGTCTGTTTATATAATGATATGCATAACATTTTCCACAGTATAACTTGTTATTTACACAAAAATTTAACTTGTAATAGGTAATGTTTCATGTAAAGATGTAAACATTCATTCTCAGATACTACCAGAGGGTTAATTGATTATATTTTGGATGCAATACAAACCATTTTTAATTTGATAACAATACCACATTTATGAAGCAGAATAAATTTACATATTCTATAGTGCCAAGAATGATGTAATGGAAGTATTTGGTAGCATGTTCATTTGAGAGCAAGCAGCCTGGGTAAAAAATACTACGTCTTTTGTTTTAGAGATGTATTGTAATATGAGTGTTGACTATTATGTTTAGGAGACAATCCCTTCCATTATTTAATAGATTCTATTAGTTTGGGTGGACCTATGCCTTCTGAACAAATGGAAAACATGTTATAATAAACCATCACAATCCTGTACTCTCCACTGAAATTTAAAATAATGATCATAAATATTATAGATGTTTTGATTACATTATAATTTTACTACCACTATCTTTTCAGCATTTGGTATCTCTGTAATTTTGACTTTATGGGATTCACTGTAGTACAGATACATCACTTTGAAATTTCTGTCATACATTCTGTAAACCTTCCATTTTAGGAACATTTTAAATATTTCTTCAATATCTGAACTAAATGATTGCAAATTAAAATATATTCTTCCTCTCAATACTTTTCTCTGTAATAGATATCTGGTTTAAACTTCCTAAACTCAAAATTCTTCAACAAATTTCACTAAAATTTCCTGCAATAAGGAACATTGTAAATGTATGTGTATCTTTTCAATTACTGGCATCCAGTTTCCACATACCCTTCATTTTCTGGCTCTGAGATAGTTACTATTTGTAATTAAGAAAATTATATAAACATAACAGATATTCAGTCATTTAATTATAATTAACAGCAATATATCTTGTCATTCTTGTTTTACATGCAAATTCTTACATTATTAGTGTTATGCTATTAGACATAAACAACTTTAAAAAATTGGACAGACAGTAAATACACTGAGTAAAACATCTATATAAAATGCGAATACCACCTGAAAGGGAAAGTAAAACATTTCATTCCCAAATAAAAATTATTTAGAGCAGTCAACCATTTACATAAAAATATAAATATTGTATTCCATAACTATTGCAAAGGTATCTCAATAATATTTTTCCGTAGTTACAATACATTCAGAGGTAGATAAAATGATCTGATACTAACCAGATCACAAGTCTGAAGCAAAAAAACAATTCCAACCTATTACTCTGCAACCAACTGAAATGCGAAACACTACTTCCACTTTCACATAAATATTGCACTATGATAAACCTCAAAGATAATAAAATCGTCTTATATCTTGACGAAATGAATTATTTTATTCTCTATAATGAGGCATAAAAATACAAATAGGACCTACAGTAGATAATCTGTATCAGAATTCTCTGTTTGTATTCTAATTCAAAATATTTGCAACAGTATATATATATATATATACTGCGCAATTAAAGATATCGTTACTGACACTCAACATATTATGCAATTATATCTCAAGTCTTTAAGAAATGAAAAGTATAAATTAATGAGAATAATGAGCCAACTGGGATCCTATCAGGTAAATAAAATGTCTTTCTGTAAAACTGAGAAAAGCAATTAATTTAAGAATAGTTACAAACAGTAACTTTTACATTCTTCAATTTCTTCACTATTTCTATCAGTCAGATACTTTATAGGATTCCCATTTGTGCAGTAAATTGACCAATGTCCTTTTTCTTTAATTATTCATATATGAACATGCACATTTGCATTAATTGTGCAGTCAACATGCAAACCACATATTCAAGAAACTCATCAGATTTTCAGAAAGCAAGCATTTCTAATAACCTGTTATAATTAATAATTTCTCTAATTACAATAGAAACTTCCCATAATATAACATTTCAAAAATATGGAACTTCAGATATACTAGTAACTTAAAATGAAGAAGACAAGGAAAAATGTTTCCAGTCATTAGTGATGCAATAAATAAAACTATTAGCCACAAAAAAGGAACTGTTCCATTACTTTTGAATTGTAGTTTGCATATTATTTAGTTTTCACACATCGAAAAATACAAATGTAACTATTTTTTAATTTTTATATTTCAGAGAACTGTATTTGAAATAATCCAGTTCAATAGAGGTAGAGGAACTGTATTTCCTTTAGTAATGCTAAAAGGATTATATCATCAATGGAGGCTGACTGTTGTACTCTTGCAGCACCAAAGATGTGATGGTCAATAATATACCACTGAGTCATATGAAACTCCTTCTTGCCATTGTAGTGACAGAACATATTCATATATTACATTGCTTTCAAATGTGCCTACGGAGAGTGTAGCAGTTGCAGAAATTATTTTACATATTTGTCATATGCTATTAAAATTTCTGATTAGAAACCAATTCCTTTACCAGCAGCTACTTTTCCATGATTAAGAAATACGTTTCTGTGTCTAAGGTTCATCACATTCTGTAAATGAAAACATACTCCAAATGTGATAGGTACCTATAATGATTTTCACAGACACCTTCAAGATATGTTGTTTGTGTGTTTTCAATGAAAAGTCAGAGGAATACAAAATATTACTGTGGAAATCTGATATGAATGTTAAAAATGACTTTACCTAAAAAGTTACCTTTATACACAAATTTTTACAATTGTAAAATATTGTGAAGTATTACCTCGTAAGGAAGTTTCACTTACAAAAAATGCAGTATATTTATTTTAGTTGTGAAAAATAGGTAGTATTTCTGGCGAATTCAATTTTATATCTTGAAACTGTAGTTAACTTTAAATTCATATCTATTTTTTCATGTAGTTTTTCTAACAGCTGTAATATACTGAAATAATAGGAGCTCTTTGTAACAAATTATTTATTTATTGTATGTATGTACTTAATTTTTTAGGATATTGTTTGTATTTATAATCATAAAGCTCTTTTGGATGTTACATTCTGATAGACCAATATTAAAATCATCAACTGATGTTGTAAATTAGTCATCTAGTCCGTATTTCTTTGGAGTGCAACAGTTCTGCATCTGAATGTAGCTGACAGTCTATGAAATAATATTGCAGTTAATTATCATTTATAAATAAACTCTTTTCTCACATTTATTTCTTTTTCTCTGTAAAGTCTGCCCTGTCACACTAAAATTTCTTTTCCTCGTCTTCTTTTAATCAGAGTGTAGAATGGGCTACATGTATTCAGCTATTACTCTGTTTTTGTGTTAAAAAGAACCTCCATGGTAAATCAAAATTGTGCATTAATATTAAAGTAACATTTTCCCATGTTTTCAATACAGTACACAATATACTTATACAAAAACACACATATTTTATGAACTGCAGACATTAGCTATGATATCTGCCTGAGAAAAGATATTTTAAAAGTGATATTGGAATTTTGCACGTCTTAAATATTACAGACTACACACTACTTAGGTCAGAGGCAGCACATCAGTAGTTACCAGATGGATTAGTTACAATGTTATGCTGCTTAAATATTGCAGTAATTCACTGCATTCATTTTGTGAGCCCAATATTGACATCAACATCCAAAGCAGAAAAAGACATACATAGAAACGTCTGGATAAATATGTATTATCATTTAATAAGCTACAGATGTATGACATACACTAAATCATTTGATAGATTAACTGCACTATTTTTTTACAATAACATGAACCTTTTGCGTTTCCTCTAATAAACTAAACAGTAATACCATTTTAAAAAGGCTCTGGATTAACTTTGTAACTAATATTTGTGCCCAACAGCCACAACACATACAACATTCACCAGCGTGTTTTCTTCACACATTGCTACTGTCCTTGGATTAAAAACTAGTAAAGTTATTATCCAGGCCATAACTGAAAGGAAGAATGACAAACTTTGTTTGTTAAAACTTAACTGATGGTACTGGTACCAGAAAATATTTTTTCTTCTTCATATACTTTTTGCTGAAGAATATTAAATGAATTAAACAACTTTTTGATAATTCTTTTTTCTGAAGGATAAGTAAAACAATTTTGTCTCTGATTTTACAACAAATTGTTCATATTATTGTAATGGTTCAGATTAATAGAAATATATAAAATACACACATAATACATATTCATAATATATCAGTTACATGATATTTTGAAATTTTGCCTTTACTGGATATTTTATATATCACTTACAACATCTTGAGAATTTTAGATTACATACACAACACACATAATTTCTATAGATATAACCACTGTTAACATAGAACACATATTTAGAGAAGCATGAATGACAACTTGTTACTGGTACTCACCATATTAAAATAACTAAAATTTTGACAAAGACTGTCAGGAATTTTTTCATTTAAGTTATGCTTGCTGTCTGAGGTCATTATTAAATAAACTGAATGTAAACATAATCTTCAGTTATTTGTTGTCTACAAAACTCCAAAATAATAAATAATTAGTTGGTAGCTTCTACGAGAATGTCTTCCAGGGTCCCAAGATTACATTTCAAAACACTTCAAAGAAAAGAAATGCAGAATTACAACTCTGAAAAACTTCAAATATAATTTTGAAATTGTGTCTACCAGTACTGCTGTCATATGTCATATTAGCTACAATAAAACACACCCATATAAAGAATAAAATATATTGGAACTTGTCCATCTTATAGTTAAAAACAATTAAGCGGATTATGTACTAGTATTACACAGGAGCACCCACAGGTCAATAGGGGCAAAAAATTTTCCACTTTCACAAGACTTACATAGTGTTGCTTTATATATTTTTACACCATTTTATCCGTAATTTGCACATTCTCCTCTGACAATTTTCTAGGTATTTCAGATCAGAAAAATCAAATCTCAATTACGAATTCTCACCTGTCCACATTGGCAACACCCTGTAGGCACCCCTGGTATTACATTACTGCACATCATATATAAGCAGTTCAATTGACAAATTTTTATATTTTTATATTTATAATTTTCTAATTTTTATATTATTTTTTTATATTTTAGGCCTCTCTTTCATAGCAATTCATTCAAAGAATGCTGCAGGCTGTTCCGTGGATCACTTCAGAGATGAACATCGGGGTTCCAGCACTGAGCCCTCCATCAGTTTTCTCTTGCTCATTCTGGTCATACTCACAGTCAAAGTATCGGCTCTGGCAAAATAAACAAAAATGGAAGTCAGAAGTTAAGCACACATTTGGGAAAAACACAGAAACACAAGATTAATTACATAAAATATTAAGATAATATACAGGTAATGTGTGATTGTCTCTCCTCGCCAAAGAATGTAAAATAATATGTGATGAGCAACCATAAAAATATTTGGACCAAATAGTTGTAGAACTGTTTAATAAGAGTTTTGCAAATGTCTCCACTTATTTTTGGACTGAAGATCAGAGATACTGATGTCTATTTTCTTATATGTAGGCCAACTGAAACTTTAATATGCAATTTTCATGCTGGTGTGAATGGAGAAAAAATATTATTTTGAGTACATTTTGGTGTTTATTGTACAGAGAAAAGTGTGCACCCAGTTCTAAAGTAGCTCTGAATGAAGGCACAATAATCGCCCGAATTTTCAGTCTTCATTTCATCATCAATGTTAGATTCAATTAACAGAGTCTGAACTGTTGTTCAGGAATCAAATTAGTGTTGGCAGTTTTGTAGTAATATTTTTATCTGTAACTCATTACAAAGTTTTTAGACAGAAAATGTTTTATCGTAATGAATTTTACATCAATGATAATTTATAATTAGAACATTGTAGTCAAAGAGTACCACTAGATTCTCACTGCTTCCAAATTTATGTACTTTTGACTGTTTAGGCTATGTACAAACTGATTAATTGTATTTCATATAAAATACGGAGAAATTGTAGATGGTATTAAATACAGAGGGCTGAAATTTTACTTCAGTCCCTGAAATGTTTCCTTAAATTGTATCCACAATTCCATGTAAGATACGGTACGGTAGGCCTAAGTAAAGAATTACGTCTCATTGGCTACATAAACATAGATATTATCCCCCAACTAAATTTCTGAGTGTAACACGGAATGGAATGTCTGTAACACTGCTATCCTCCACCATTCAGCGTATCTGGCTTGAGGAATATGTATGCAGATGCAGCATTTTCTCCCTTCGTAAAACTCGATCCACCGATTCCAAACGAATAGTCATTCCTCAGATCTGATATACAACAGAAGAGTCGCAGATGAAGTTTACTTTTGTTTTCCAAAGTTCTATTTACCAGTATGTAAGTAAATAACACTAGGATTGAAGGACTGGGACAGTGAAGGAAGGTAGTCAGAAAAAAATACTTTCAACCTAGAGCTAGCTTTCGGCAGAGAGGAAGCCATTCGCCGGCGATGTAGCACCAGAAGTTCAGCGGCTTTTAACTTTCCTGCTTGTATATGCAACGACTTGTTGTTGTCATGGCAGCCGCTCGCACAGCCCCAGAAGAGTGCTATCGCATGTAACTTGGCTGCCACGAATCCAAAAAGCTGTCGAGAGGTGATACAGTAAATTTTTAATGCATGTGTCAACCTACCGGTAGCATGCAAGTTTCATCTGAGAACTTGTAAACTGCGGGACATATTACGCCCACTTTTTCTTGGGCCTCCAAAACTTGTAATGATCGCCCTTTCATCCAATTCGTTATGACATTTCGAATGATATTCCCAAAACTGTGGTTGCCGCTTACAATTTTCATATATAGTTTGATAAGAGCTATCAAACTGTGTGGATTCCATCACTAGCATTCAACAAGTTGTTCCAGGCAGTTACGCATACTTGCATTAGTCAAGCCTATAGATTTGACAGGCAGATGAGTGGGAAAAACAATCCCATACTGTTAGAATACAGCATTAGTGGTGAGCTTCTTGATGCTGTCGCGTCTTTCAAATATCTAGGAGTAACATTGCAGAACGATATGAAATGGAACGAACACGTAAGGGCAGTTGTGAGTAAGGCGGACAGCCGACTTCGGTTTATTGGGAGAATTTTGGGAAGATGTACTTTTCACCTGTAAAGGAGACCGCGTATAAAACGCTTGTACGACCACGTCTTGAGTATTGCTCAAGTGTTTGGGACCCGCAGCAGATCAGTTTAAAGGAAGACATAGAGGTAGTTCAGAGGCGAGCAGCTCGGTTTGTCACTGGTAGGTTCGACCAATGCGCGAGTGTCACGGAAGTGCTCCGGCAACTCAATTGGGGATCGCTGGAGGAAAGACGACGTTCATTTCGTGAATTTCTGTTGAAGAAATTTAGAGGGCCGGAATTTGAAGCTGAGAGTAGTACGATCTTGCTGCCGCCTACTTACATTTCGCGTGGTGATCGCAAAGGCAAGATAAGAGAAATTAGGGCTCTTACTGAGGCATATAAGCATTCTTTTTTTCCTCGTTCTATTTGGGAGTGGAATAGGAAAGGAAATGCCTAGTAGTGGTACAGTGTACCCTCCGCCACGCACCTTACGGTGAATTGCGAAGTATGTATGTAGCTGTAGACATTTCAGTTGGGAGAGAGGCCACGGAGCTGCAGTCTCACCCCCCCCCCCTGGACTAAATTTGCTTCTTGTTAACCTGCAGCTGATTTGTAAAAGTAAAAATAAAGTAATAAAAAAATAAAAAGGTTTTTTTGTACCTCAATGTTGTGCTTGTCGGTCAGAGATTAAATTAAGGTCGATAGATGTGTAACTTCTTATACGCAGCATTTTCACACTTTGAGATGACCTTGTAAGCCGAAAAGTGGTTGATTAAACAAAAATGAACTTGTAGAATGTATACAAAAGTAAGGTTACCCGTATCACAGGTATGGTCGACGAGTTGCCTGCGTTCCAGCCCCGCAGAGGACACCCTTGTGACAATCCACGTTAACTGTACCACAAGCGCGGTCTTCTTCTTGCAAAAAACTGGGTTGTGTCCAACACACGCCACTATGTTATGAGGTAGAACACCAGGTAGTACTGCAAGGGGCGCCTGTCTTGGGGCCAGGGTTAAAAAAAATTAAAAAAGCCGTAGACTTATAAACAACATAAAATAACTTATGCTTAGGACAACATCCACACACTTGGGAGGACTCGAACCTCCGACTGGAGTGGCCGCGCAATCTGTGACATGGCGCCCCCAGACCGCGCGGCTAGACCGCGGTGGACCAGCGTTGTACGCGGCCCTGGAAACAGCGTCTAAATCGAGAATATTACTTGCACTCCAGACATAGGATATCACTCTACGGAGCTAGTACAGGTTGCCACAAAATAACGGGATTGCTTGATGTGAGTAGGGGCAGCCACGAACAGGTGACAGCACTGCGGGTGCGTGACGGCGAGTATACAGCCCGCCATTTCCTTCCGTATCTCTTCCTACCCCTATCCGCCACGTGGTTCCTCTATGACCTCATCCCCTTGCACCATCTAGACTGCTTCACTGAACACGTCCGCCTCTGTTTCCTCTACCATGAACTGGATCCCCCTCACCCTATTGTCCATCCTCTCCTCACCAATTCGGTCCGTTGCCACGCCATTACCACTGTATACCCCCTGCTCTCCACCTGTCCACCCTCCTTACCCTTTCCCGTAGCAATTTCCGCACACTCCCCCTCCCTGACGATGCCCTCTGCCCAGACATCTACCCTTCATACCAGTTCTGATCCTCCCCCTTCACCTGCCCACTCCTCTGTCCTTGATCCTCCCTTGAGGGCCCCACTTCCTTCCTCTCTCCCCTTACTCCCTACTTCTGCCGGTCCCTCCGGTATCCCCCCCGCTCCTTACACCTTCCGAGGACATTTCAACCCCCCTTTCCCCCAGGGTCCCGAGGCCCCTCCTCCCCCCTCCCCACCCATCACCCCTCCTCCCCTCACTTCCCCCCCTCCAACCCTCTATCGTCCACCCCTTGCTCCTTCCCCATCCACATCTACGAGGCGCGTCGAGAAAGTAAGTTCCATTTGGTAATAAAAAGAAATTGTACACAGATACAGAAGAATTTTTTTTGCACAAAATTCTACAACTCTTAAACTACTTTTCCACATAACTGCCGAAATTTTGCAGGCATTTGTCACAGCGTGGCACCAGGTTTTGTATACCTTCTTCATAGAAATCTGCCGCCTGTGTCTTCAACCAGTTGGAAACAGTTTCTTTCAGCTCGTCGTCATTGGTGAAGTGATGAGAGCACTAATTGTAAACCTACGGTTTTCCTGGATCTTGTCATCAATCGCGTGAACCAGTTCTTCTGTAATCAAAGATGGACGCCCACTTCGTTCCTCATCGTGCACATCACTACGCCCGCCATTGAACTGTCAGACCCATCTTCTCACCAACGAATCACTCATCGCATTTGGTCCGTAAACATCACAAATTTGCCGATAAATTTCACTTGGTTTCACTTTCCTCGCATTCAGAATCCGAATCACCGACCTGATTTCACAGGCGGCGGGATTTTCAATCAACGCCGACATTTCAAACAAGCTCAACAAAGCGTACGTAACTGACAGCGATCTCCAAATGGCGCATGTTCTTCTCCTTGATACACATCGTCTACAGCGCATGTGCGGAACTGCAATCGCAGCGCTGCAACGGAGATAAACTGAAACGGAACTTACTTTCTGGACGCGCCTCGTATTATATTCATTTGACATATGCGTGCGAATCGTCGGTGTTCCGTTGGTGTGAAACTCACCAGTTTCTTTTAACAAAACTGCGAACGACCACCCTGCAGCCGTCGCCTGTATATTTTAAATGTCCGTGTGCACCGGTGCTACAGTGTAGTGTTTCTCTGTCATCGTCGCAATTTATGTTTGTATACTCTTCATGTCTCTTCATTCCACGGAACAATACCTTCAATTTCTTCGCCATGTTATGTGTTTTGTTTTGCTCCTCTTATGTATTCCTTGTCTTTTTTGTATTTCTTCTTTATGATGTACTTCTGTAGGTCGAAGGTAGGTTGGCGAAACATTTAGCATCTGTTCTTAGCCCACACGTGGGGAAATG
This sequence comes from Locusta migratoria, assembly GCA_026315105.1. Classification (NCBI taxonomy): domain Eukaryota; kingdom Metazoa; phylum Arthropoda; class Insecta; order Orthoptera; family Acrididae; genus Locusta; species Locusta migratoria. The sequence continues at coordinate 332,156,116 of CM048755.1, read as the reverse complement.
TGAACATCACATTCTGAACTCTATGGATTTTATACAACGTTTAAAATCATTACGCCTTAGTCCTTCTGATTTGCTCGTGAGTTTTGATGTAGTGTCGTTGTTTACCCGGGTTCCTCTGGAAGAATCTCTGCAATTGATTGGTGAAAAGGTGGACAAAGAAACAGCTGAGCTTTGTCGTCATGTACTTACATCGACGTACTTTTTATTTAATGACAAATTTTATGAACAAACTGAGGGTGTTGCTATGGGGAGTCCATTATCCCCCATAGTAGCCAATCTTTTTATGGAGGATTTCGAAGATATGGCTTTGAAGACGGCGGCTCTTAAGCCAACTTGTTTTTGGAGGTACGTCGATGATACGTTTATGGTGTGGCCTCATGGGGAAGACCATTTTAAATGCATGCATTCCAACATCAGGTTCACAATGGAAGTTGAGAAGGAGGGGAAGCTTCCGTTTCTTGATGTTCTGGTTTACAGAAGAGATGATGGGAAACTGGGACATAGCGTCCTACGCACACGGACCGCTATCTGCATGCCTCGAGTTGTCATCCTCCGGCCCAACGTACTGGCGTTCTTCGGACATTAGCGAGAAGAGCTTACGCCATTTCGGATGCAGAAAGTTTGACGCAAGAACTAGATCATCTAAAAGTTGTGTTTCAACAGAACGGCTACACAGATAAGCAGATCCGCTGTGCTTTACAGTTTGGTCCTTCACCTGAACCATTAAATGAGACCCATAAATCAGTTGCTTTCCTACCTTTTGCCGGGAGTATTTCATCGAAGATAGGAAGAATTTTAAAAAAGTATGACATTAAGAGTGTTTTCCGTCCGCCAGTAAAGACGAGAGCACTTCTTGGATATGTGAAGGATGATTTGGGTCTGAGGAAGCCCTGTCAATGTGGGAAAACGTATATTGGTCAGACTATCCGCACCATTCAGGACAGATGTATTGAACATCAACGGCACACACGTTTGCTCCAGCCCGAGAAGTCGGCGGTAGCTGAGCACTGTCTCGATGAGGGACATAGAATGTTGTATAACGAAACTCACATGGTTGCTTCAGCATCTCGTTACTGGGACTGTGTCTTAAAGGAATCCATAGAAATTCGATTATCTGACAATCTGATTAACAGAGACAAAGGCTACCTTCTTAGTAAATCCTGGAACCCGGTGTTATCAGATGTTAAAAAACAACGGTTGGTACTTCATAAATCTGAATAATAATTTTTTCATCGATTACCGATTTCGCCGGACTCTACCACCGGAGCGCTGTACGTCTTGTGCGCCAGAGGGCAGTCAGTCACTTCTTGCGCACGCGCTATGGGCCTTCCTCGATGTATAAAGGAGCCGCCGATTGCACTGGTAACTCAGTTCCGGCGAGATTGTCTATCAGCAAGCTCACCTGAGGATGGCGGGCAGTTGCGCCGCTGAAATATTGTGTCAAGTTGACTTTAGTATCCGGCTGCAGACCCGAGAAGATTACAAACAGTTATTACGCCGGAAAAACCTTTGTGGTTACCTATCAACTACCTTATACTAAAGACGGCACATATATCCATGCCTGCGGGGGGATTCGAACCCCCGACCGTAGTGGCCGTGCAGACCGTGACTGAAGCGCCGCAGTTCCCTCGGCCACCGCGGTCGGCATTTAGGGACTGATGACCCCGTAGTTAGATCCCATAAGCTATACAAACATTTGAAATATTTTTGAAATAGCGTGCGTTATCCATAAAAATGTTTTATAAATGTTCAAATGTTTGTAAATCTATCGGACCAAACTGCGTGGTCGTCAGACCGTAGCTTACAAACTACTTAAACCTAGGTAAACTAACCTAAGGACAAACACACACAGCCATGCTCCAGGGAGGAGTCGAACCTCCTCGGCGAGCAACCGCGCGCTTCGCAGCGAGACGCTTTAGACCGCTCGGCTACTCCACCGCGGCGAAAAGTTTTATAAAAAACAGTGTTAGTTTCGTAGCGATGCAGAGGGAGTTTCAATGTTTTTATAATTTAGGACGTCATATGCCGTTCGGTCGCAAAGCGTGATAAAATATTGGATTTTTACTTTGAAGAGACATGTTCGCATGTTTGTAAAGTCTATGGGACTTAACTACGGGGTCATCAGTCCCTAAACTTACAAACTACTTACGAACTAGGACGGCACAAATATCCATGCCCGAGGGGGGATTCGAACCCCCGACCGTAGTGGCCGTGCGGACCGTGACTGAAGCGCCGCAGTCCCCTCGGGCACCGCGGCCGGCTTTGAAGAGACTGGATCTGCTCTCAAGAATAAACAAACAGGACGACTACGAAGTGTGCGTTCTTCAGCAAACATTGTTGTATGCGAGTCTATCTTACGGAGACCAGAGAGTTCAATTCGTAAGCAAGCAGCAGTGGTTGGTATGTCCCGCAAGAGTGTTCGCAGAATTATTCATCTCGATTTAAAATTTCATAGGTATAAACTACAGATGGTGCAACAATTGAAGGAGAACGATTTCTGGTTACGATTGGGATTCTGTCAACAGATGATTACAAAAATAAACTATGACGATGAATTTCTAAACAAGTTGTGGATATCAGATGAGGCACATTTTCATCTCACAGGGTATGTGAATAAACAGAACTACCAGTACTGGGCAAACACAAATCCTTATGACATTCGTGAGCGCCCTTTACACGCTAGCAAAGTCACAGTATAGTGTGCTGTTTCATCACTTGGGATTATCGGACCGTATATTTTTGCAAATGAACAAGGAAACAACAAATATCAATACCGATCGATACGTGGGAATCATACTAACTTTATGTACACCTGCATTGAACAACTTTCCAAACGTTCAAGAACCCTGGTTTCAACAGGACGGAGCGACATCACACACTGCACAGCAATCAATGGCATGTGTGTACATATACGAGACTATATGCCTACTTTTTTCAAATAAAAAATTGCAAACGAAACAAAGACGACCACAATACAAGAAATAAGGAAAATTATCATGTCACTAGAAAAAGGCTAACACTGACAGATAGGGGCTCTATAAATGCTGGACTGCCTATTAGTATAAAGGAACTAAAGTACCTTCAAAAGTAAATTGAAGGAACACCTTATTGCTGGATGTTGGTATAATAAAAACGAGTACTTAACAGAAAGTTGAATTCACAAAAATTAACGGAGCACAACAGTTACAAATTACGAAAACGAAGGAAAAAGCAACAAAGATGGTGTGTGATCTAGTGTAATTTTGTCAAATTATCACTGAAATTGTCTGGGATTATATATAAATATTAAACTTCTAAGAATTCACTTGCTGTATGTAAAACTGAAAACACTGACATGTTTTATGATATGTTAAATGTCTAATATCATTGTAAAAAATGAGCTACAGACAGTAAATTATTATTATTATTATTATTATTATTAGTAGTAGTAGTAGTAGTAGTATTATCATTATTCGGTAACCGTGTGATCTCACGATTCGGTAACATTCCCTAGCCCCCGAGATCGCAACATTTATCCGTTTGTGATTTTTTCTTGTGGGGCTATCGCAAGAGCAAAGTCTACAAGATTCGACCAAGAACCCTGGATGAGTTGAAACAGATGAAATCCACAGTATCCCAGGTGAGATGTTGCAGCGCTCAATGAGGAATCTTCACAGGAGAACGCCATCTAAAGGACGTATTTTTTAATGATAAATGACATCATTTTCGTAAATGGCAACGTTGTAAGATTTCAATTACTATGAATTAAATTTCTTTCTTTAATCACTTCTAGTTTTATTGGCTTGTGGAAATGTATCCGTTTTTTTTTTTTGTCACCCTGTATTTATGATCGTGCCGGTTGATCTTAGCCAGTTCAGTTTTCTGAGCCACGGCAAGCGGTTCCGACGCAGAAAGCATAAAAGGATATAACCCACACGGCTCCAGTAACAGCTCGACTACACGGACACTATACTGCAGTCACTATGAACAGCCAAACGTCAGCTACGGAATTTCACCTCTTCCAAATTGCCCACCCTCCACCTCTCCCCCACTGCGACTGTCGCCGTGGCGATGAATCGCCTATGTTAGTCTAATCACAAGTTAGTTCTGTGTGTCCGATTTTTGTGATAACTTCAGTGGAACTTATTACGAGGCGCGTCCAGAAAGTAAGTTCCGTTTGGTTATATAAAACGAACGGTTACAGATACAGAAAATATATTGATTGTACAAAAATCTACAACTGTTAAACTACTTTTCTACATAGCTTCCGAAATTTTGTAGGCAATTGTCATAGCATGGCACAAGGTTTAGTATGCCTTTTTCATAGAATGTTGCCGCCTGTGTATTCAACCATGTGGTAACATGTTCTTTCAGCTCGTCATCATCGTTGAAGTGTTGTCCACCAAGGACAGATTTTAGGTGTACGAAGAGGATTACTGTCTAAAGACTTTTTTTTTTTCACGATAATGCCTGACCTCACACACCGAATGTGACCAAACAATTCTTAAGGAAATTTCAATGGGACCTGTTTGATCATCCTCCATACAGCTCGGACTTCTCTCCTAGCGACTTTCATCTCTTCTTACACCTAAAATCTGTCTTTGGTGGTCAACACTTGTACGATGATAAAGAGCTATTACCATATGGTCGAATATACAGGCGACAACCTTCTGTGAAGGATGCATGGAAAAACGTGTGGCACACTATGACAAGTGCCTACAAAATTTCGGTAGTTATGTGGAAAAGTAGTTTAAGAGTTGTAGAATTTTGTGCAATAAAAATTTCTTCTGTATCTGTACACAATTTCACTTTATTACCAAACGAAACTTACTTTCTGGACGCGCCTCGTATATTTGATGTGTTTATACATAGACGGAGACTAAATAATCTATTAATTAATCAATCATTATTGCATCTGTAATGAATGCAACTCAGCTGTAACGGACCCCCCAGACAGCAACAAGACGCGGAATATCAACACAAACAGACCGAAATTGCCTTCGAGAATGTGGCCTCTACACAAGGTGGCCTATGGTGTGTGTGTGTGTGTGTGTGTGTGTGTGTGTGTGTGTGTGTCAGTAAAGCCAGGATAGTCAAGATTTTGTGTTCGGCCGGACAATCGTCGTTCCCTTATATGTAGAGAACGTGAAATTCGGAATAATCTTGATTATGTGCAGGAAACATCACCATGTTTGTAGAGCTTATGGGACTTAACTACGAGGCCATCAGTCCCTAAACTTACAAACTACTTATGAACTAGCTAATACTAAGGACAGCACAAATATCCATGCCCGAGGGGGGGGGGTTCGAACCCCCGACCGTAGTGGCAGTGGAGACGACTGTGACAGGCGCGACGCAGAACGCTCGGCCTCCGTTGCCGGCTAGACATCACCATATCATAGGTGACGAATGGTGTGAGCAGGAGTCAGTATTGGTGGTCGTAAGGACCTCTAGGTCGTTCAGAATGGCGCTTTGACTACTCAGAGGTATAGAGACGAGACTCTTTGAACTTTTGTTGTGCACTACTCTGGTGCCATAGGAGATGGGTTCCTTCTGGAGGACGAAGCGCATGTCCCTACAGAGCTGCACTTATGGACAACATGCTTGAATGTGATGGAATTTAACGAACGGAGTGGCCAGCTTGTTCACTGGACTTAAAACTGATTGAGCATATCTGGGATGCACTTGGCATACGCGTTGCAGACAGACCAGCACTTCCCACAATGGTTGCAGAGCTGGATATTGCCCTCATGGAAGAATGGCCAAATATCCCCAAGAAAAAAAAAGTTCAAATGTTTGTACAGCTTATGGGACTTAACTACGGGGTCATCAGTCCCTAAACTTACAAACTACTTATGAACTACATACGAACTAGGACGGCACAAATATCCATGCCTGAGGGGGGATTCGAACCCCCCACCGTCGTGGCTGTACAGACTGTGACTGAAGCGCCTCAGTCCCCTCGGCCACCGCGGCCGGCTATCCTCAAGAGGTGATTGATGACCTCATACTGCCCATGACACGCAGGTGTGCAACTGTACTGGCCGTCCGAGGTGATCACACGCCATATTATAGGGCGACGAGAATGACTTTTTCACTATTATGGTGGTCCCAAGGTGCCTCACCCTAAGTAAACCGCAAGTAAAGAGTTAAGACACCAAAATATTGTACTGTATCACGTACAAATTACAATTGCAACCAATAACTGAATAGAATACATTACCAAAAGTATGTTGTGTATGATATCTGTACTGAACCCCTAATTGTTTTGAACAATTTATTTAAAATGGTACCGACGTTGTCCACTTTTGTCATCACCAGTGAAGCTGTCAAGTTATCGTGGACACAGTAAGATTGAACACGAAACGCGGAATTACTAACTTAAAATGAACGAAAGGTGACATTTTGTGTCTTTCGTGGCCCATGCTTTAGCTCTTGGAGACCATTTGTTGTCCGCGGACCGCAGGCACTGCAAGCTTCTCCGGTGTTACAGTGCGTGCCGGGTTGCCTGCTCGACAGCACAGAAGCAGCCCCCCTAAAACACTGTCCTACGCTCCCCTCGTAGTTCCGTAAGATGCTAGCAGGTGTCAGGCGGTTCCCTGGCTTAGTGCCGGTACACCACACTAGAGGCACTTCTGAGATGCCTCTCGCACGTCAGAGGGTAGCGTGGAGGGGAGGCTGAGGGGAGAGCTCGTGCCGCCTGCCACGAGGCCACGGCTGTGTCCGGCGTGCCGGCGTTTGAGGGGAGGTGGTGATGGGGACAGCCGCTACCTGCCGCCTTCTCTGGCCAGTTTAAAGGGCTGCTTCTGACCGCAGCGCCATCATGGGACATCTTATGGAACTGCTTCAGCAGCCCCGCCCCGCACCCCTGAGCGAGGCACCGGGCCCTTACGGAGGTTTCCCGTCTGTATATGTTTGTCTGTGTCGACAGCCAATCTGCAGGAAGGAAGCTTAGGGTTTAAAGTCCCGTCGACAGCTTGGTCATTAGAGACGGAGCTTACGCTCGGGTTGTTTGGGTAAAGATGGGGAAGGAAATCGGCCGTGCCCTATGAAAGGAACCATCCCGGCATTTGCCTCGAGTGATTTAGGGGAATCACTGAAAACCTAAATCTGGGTAGACGGAGGTGGATTTGAACCACCGTCCTCCCGAATGCGAGTCCAGTGCGTTACCATTGCGCCACCTCGCTCGGTGGCAAATCTGCCAAAGAACGCCAAGGTGGCGGCATTACTGTACAATGTCAGTCGCGGTGATCTTGTCCGCTAATTGTGTAGAAAGTTAACAAGAATCAGTACGTACACTAAAAAAAAAAAAAAAAAAATAGGAAAGAGTACACCTGGACAGATGACGCCGAATTTCCCTCAAATATTGCAAATATAATTTTCACTATTCATTTTATTTTCAATCACATTAATACGATGGTTTGGGGTGCGAAAAGCTGAAACTCTGGCTTACCTTTGGTGTTTGTGGCAAGAACGCTAACCAGCGCTTGGTAGGTGTTAGAGCCGTTCTTTCGCCATTTTTGCCACGGAAAGGTAATATGTTGGTCTAACAGGATAATGCTTGTTCACAAGCAGCTCGTGAACCAGAGCGTGCTCTGCAAGACGGGCAGCAACTTTCCTGGCCAGCATTTGTCTTCAATACAGCACGTGTGGGCTATGATGGGACGACAACTGACACGTGAACCTACAACTACATCAGGCGCCTCGCTGCGGAGCGCGCGGTTGCTCGCCGTCGGAGGTTCGAGTCCTCCCTGGGGCATGGATGTATGTGTGTGTGTGTGTGTTGTCCTTAGGTTAGTTTACCGTAGGTTAAGTAGTTTGTAAGCTACGGACTGATGACCACGCAATTTTGTCCGATAAATTTACAAACATTTGAACATTTTTGAGCCATCTGAATGATGGAATGGATGCCAGAATCAGCGCCTACATTTCCACAAGTGGAAGCTACACCACCTACTAATACGTTGTCTTAGTGTGGCTCGACACCTGGTAGCTCAGTACCGCCTGAGCTATTGATATGTAAATATCAGCGTTTCATATATTCCATATGCACTGTTTCAACAATAAATATTGACTGGACTGTAAAACTCTAAGAGAGCGTACTAATTTTCATTTTCAGCAGAGTAATTTTGAGGTATTCGAGAAAACGATTTAATTCTTTACAAACTGACTATAATACAGTGGGACCGTACTTTACGAGTATAATTCGTGTCTGTGTCGTATCTGAAATGTAAACCATGCGTTATGCAGTATATATTTTTCTGTATAAAGTCTTTTTAAAGAGGGTAATGTGTCGCATTGCAAAAATATACTAAAACAATTTATAAAATAGAACTATAATGTGTAATACTTTGCATTCTTTTTTATACTAAAGTTGTAAAACGATTCACCAAGCGCCGTTTCATAACAGACCTGGCTTGTTCCTACGCTTTTGGTTCCACACTGACAACGCTGTCAGAACCCCTTGCAACTTTACCTGGGAAGAGACTGAGCAATAAAATTTATAATTTCGCATTTGCAACAGTTTGATTCGAACAACACGTGTGCTGCATAATTCTAACGTATTTATTTCTGTTTATGTCTTACTTATGATTCCACAATTATCTTACACCTTTACTTTAAACTAGCTTGACGCGCGGCTCCACTCGCGTTGGTAGATCAAATCACTCGTTTCGAAGAATCCAATCACGAAATTCAACAATAATGATTGTAATAATATCACAGATCGATCACTTGATGTAATGCGCGAAACGTCTAATCAATTTTTTTAACAGATGTATTAAAAGATATTTCTTTTTTACTGATTTATTTATTTATTCTTATATTTCCTTATTCGTATGCTTATCCTTACAGAGAAAGAGCTGAAGACATTGTAGCACGCATAGATCAAAGATATGGTCTGTGGCATCACGTTTCGCCGTATGTAACCTCCTTGCTATAGAGTCGCAAACGTCATCGCTGGCCTTCGCTCCGAATTATTTTATAATTTGGCGACTTTCAACCACCATATCTTCCATCTCCTTATAGCTATCGGCATGGAACTGCTATTGTGTACATCAGGAGACTTCGGACAACAATTACACACCGACAATTCATTTTCAAAGAGTAAATATAATTTTCAAAGAGTAATTATTGTTCCGCATTTCGCGTTATATTCTTCAAAGTCCTAAATAGCTATCAGATCGCTATAAAACAGTGCTTAAAACCTTCCTCAGGTATAAATTAGTAACTGTACAAATATTTAAGTCTCTGCGTCTTGTCGTTCGGACGAGATAAGCGTACACCGAACAGACATTCACATTAATATGTATATAGATGATGAGGAAATCGAAGAAATATATGAGGAGCTAAAGGAAATTATTCAGACAATTAAGGGAGAGGAAAACTTAATTGTTATGGGAGACTGGAATTCGGTAGTAGGACAAGGAAGGGAAGGGACGATAGTAGGTGAATATGGTCTGGGCAAAAGGAATGAAAGAGGAAGCCGCCTGGTAGAATTTTGCACGAAACATAATTTAGTTATAACAAACACCTGGTTCAAGAATCACAAAAGAAGGTTGTATACGTGGAAGAGACCAGGAGACACCGGGAGATACCAGATAGATTTTATAATGGTAAGACATAGATTTCGGAACCAGGTTTTAAACTGTAAAACATACCCAGGGGCAGATATAGACTCTGACCATAACTTGTTGGTTATGAACTGTAGGATGAAACTGAAGAAACTAAAACAAGGTAGGAAAATAAGGAGATGGGACCTGGATAAATTGAAGGAACCTGAAGTTCTTAAGAATTTCAGAGGGAGCTTTAGGCAACAATTAACAGAAACAAGGGAAAATAAAACAGTAGAGGAGGAATGGGTAAAACTGAGAGATGAAATAGTGAAAGTAGCAGAGGGCAAAATAGGTAGGAAGGCAAGACCTACAAAAAATCCTTGGATATCACAGGAGATACTAAATTTAATCAATGAAAGGAGAAAATATAAAAATGCAGTAAATGAAACAGGCAAAATGGAGTACAGACGACTAAGAAATGAGATTGACAGGAAGTGCAAAATGGCTAAGCAGGAGTGGCTAGAAGGCAAATGCAAGGATGTAGAAGAATGTATAAATAGGGGAAAAATAGATACAGCCTACAGGAAAATAAAAGAAACATTTGGAGATAAGAAAAACAGCTCTATGAATATCAAGGACACTGATGGAAAACCAGTTCTCAGCAAAGAAGGGAAAGCTGAAAGGTGGAAAGAGTATATAGAGGGGCTCTACAAAGGAAATGAACTGCGAGACAATATTGTAGGAAGGGAAGAGGATGTAGATGAAGATGAAATAGGAGATACAGTACTGAGAGAAGAATTTGACAGAGCCCTGAAAGACCTAAGTCGAAACAAGGCCCCTGGAGAGGATTATATTCCCTCAGAGCTACTGAAGTCTCTGGGAGAACCAGCCATGACAAACCTGTTTCACCTGGTGTGTAAGATGTATGAGACAGGCGAAGTACCAACAGACTTTAAGAAAAATGTTATAATCCCTATTCCAAAGAAAGCAGGTGCAGACAGGTGTGAAAACTACAGAACCATCAGTTTAATAAGTCATGTTTGCAAAATATTAACACGAATTATATACAGAAGGATGGAAAAACTGGTAGAAGCCGACCTCGGGGAAGATCAGTTTGGGTTCAGGAGAAATGTAGGAACTCGGGAGGCAATACTCACTTTACGGCTTATCCTAGAAGATAGATTAAGAAAAGGCAAACCTACATTTCTAGCTTTTGTAGATTTGGAGAAGGCTTTTGACAATGTGGATTGGAATAAACTCTTTAAAGTTCTGAAGCAAACAGGAGTAAAATATAGGGAGCATAAGGTTATTTACAAATTGTACAAAAACCAGACAGCGGTTGTCAGAGTTAAAGGGCATGAAAGGAATGCAGTGGTTGGGAAGGGAGTGAGACAGGGTTGTAGCCTTTCTCCAATGTTATTCAATTTGTACATTGAACAAGCTATAAAGGAAAGCAAGGAGAAATTTGGTGAAGGAATAAAAGTTCAGGGGGAAGAATTAAAAACATTGCGTTTTGCCGACGACATAGTAATTCTGTCAGATACAGCAAAGGACCTGGAAGAGCAGTTGAACGGAATGGACAGTGTGCTGAAAGGTGCATATAAGATGAACATTAACAAGAGCAAAACTAGGGTAATGGAGTGCAGTGTAAGAAAATCAGGTGATGCTGAAGGAATTAGATTGGGAAACGAAGCAATAAAGGAGGTAGATGAGTTTTGTTACTTGGGCAGTAAAATAACAAATGATGGTCGCAGTACAGAGGATATAAAATGCAGAATGGCAATGGGTAGAAAAGCGTTTTTGGAAAAGAGAAATTTGTTAACATCGAATTTTGATTTAAGCCTAAGGAAGTCCTTTCTGAGGGCATTTGTATGGAGTGTTGCCTTGTATGGGAGTGAGACATGGACGATAAACAGTGCGGACAGGAAGAGGATTGAGGCTTTTGAAATATGGTGCTACAGAAGAATGCTGAAGATTAGGTGGGTGGATCGCGTAACTAATGAGGAGGTACTGAACAGAATTGGGGAGAAAAGAAATTTCTGGCATACCTTGACTAAAAGAAGGGATAGATTGGTGGGACACATTCTTAGACATCAAGGAATTGTGAATTTAGCATTAGAGGGAAGGGTGTGGGGTAAAAATCGCAGAGGAAGACCAAGAGATGGATACAGTAAGCAGATTCAGTCAGATGTAGGTTGCCGTTCTTATGTGGAGATGAAGAGGCTTGCTCAGGATAGGGTATTGTGGAGAGCTGCATCAAACCAGTCTCTGGACTGAAGACCACAACAACAACAGATAAATAGCTACCCGATCGCCATAAAACCGTGCCTAAAGCCTTCCCGGGTAGACATTAGTAACTGTAAAAAGTTTTAGCTCTTTATGTCTTGTGGTTCACACGCGATAAACGTACACCGAACAGACATTCACATTTATAGATATAGATTATGTGAACCTTATATCCCCTATGTTAACTCCTATCAGCCACCCCCTCCACTTTTTCATGAAAGAGTGAGTGATAACTAAAGTTTTCGCTATTTTGCTCTGTTTAGTTTGTAACATTCTTTCGTTCCCCTGGTACAGGTGATGCGGGAGAGTAACCCACCACAAGATGGTTAGCTATGGTTACAATATTCCGTAGCCGGCCGCGGTGGCCGAGGGGACTGCGATGCTGCAGTCACGGTCTGCTCGGTCACTGCGGTCGGGGGTTCGAATCCCCCCTCGGGCATGGATATTTGTGCCGTCCTTAATGTAAGCTAGTTCATAAGTAGTTTGTAAGTTTAGGGACTGATGACTCCGTAGTTAAGTCCCATAAGCTATACAAACACTTGAACATTTGAGTATTCCGTTCACAGCATGAATGTGCTTCTTGTTGTGGTTGAGGTCTTCAGTCCTGAGACTGGTTTGACGCAGCTCTCCACACTACCATGTACTGTGCAAGACTCGTTAACGTATATTCTTTTGAACCTGCTAAATGTGTTAGTCTCTCGGTCTCCCTCTGCGAATTTTACCCCACACTAAATTGAAGATTCCCTGATGTCTGAGAATGTGTTCCACCAATCAATCCCTTCTCTTAGTGATGATACACCAAAAATTTCTTGTTTCTCCAATTCTGTTCTGTATCTCCTTAACAGTTACGCGATCTACCCATCTGATCATCAACATTCGTATGTAGCACCCGGTTTCAAATGCTCCTATTAACTTTTGGTCTGAACTCCTTATCGTCCACGTTCCATTCCCGTAAAATGCTACACTCCAGACAAATACTTTCAGAAAAGAGTTCCTAAGATTTAAATTAATTTAGGATGTAACAAATTTTGGCCTCTTCCGAAATGCTTTTGTTTCCATAGCCATTCTGCATTTTATATACACTACTGGCCATTAAAATTTCTGCACCAAGAAGAAATGCACATGATAAATGGATATTCATTGGACAAATATATTATACTAGAATTGACATGTGATTACATTTTCACGCATTTTGGGTGCATAGATCCTGAGAAATCAGTACCCAGAACAACCACCTCTGGCTGTAATAACGGCCTTGATACGCTTGGGCATTGAGTAGAACTTGGATGGCGGTTACAGGTACAGATACCCATGCAGCTTCAACACGAAACCACAGTTCATCAAGAGTAGTGACTGACGTTTTGTGATGAGCCAGTTGCTCGGCCACCATTGACCAGACGTTTTCAATTGGTGAGAGATCTGGAGAATGTGCTGGCCAGGGCAGCAGTCGAACATTTTCCGTATCCAGAAAAGCCCGTACAGGACCTGCAACATGCGGTCGTGCATTATCCTGCTGAAATGCAGGGTTTCGCAGGGATCGAATGAAGGGTAGATCTATGGGACGTAACACATTTGAAATGTAACGGCCACTGTTAAAAGTGCCGTCGATGCGAACAAGAGGTGACCAAGTCATGTAACCAATGACACCCGCCGGCCGCGGTGGCCGAGGGGACTGAGGCGCTCCAGTCACGGTCTGCATGGTCACTACGGTCGGGGGTTCGAATCCCCCCTCGGGCATGGATATTTGTGCCGTCCTTAGTATTAGCTAGTTCATAAGTAGTTTGTAAGTTTAGGGACTGATGACCCCGCAGTTAAGTCCCATAAGCTATACAAACATTTGAACAATGACACCCCATTCCGTCACACCTGGTGATACGCCGGTATGACGATGACGAATATACGCTTCCAAGGTGCGTTCACCGCGATGTCGCCAAACACGGATGCGACCATGGCAAACAAAACCTGGTTTCATCCTAAAAAATGACGTTTTGCCAATCGTGCACCCAGGTTCGTCGTTGCGTACACCATCGCAGGCGCTCCTGTCTGTGATGCAGCGTCAAGGGTAACTGCAGCCATGCTCTCCGAGCTGATAGTCCATGCTGCTACAAACGTCGTCGAACTGTTCGTGCAGATGGTTGTTGTCTTGCAAACGTCCCCATCTGTTGACTCAGGGATCGAGGCGTGGTTGCACGATCCGCTACAGCCATGCGGATAAGATGCCTGTCATCTCGACTGTTAGTGATACGAGGCAGTTGGGATCGAGCACGGCGTTCCGTATTGCCCTCATGAACCCACCGATTCCATATTCTGCTAACAGTCACTGGATCGCGACCAACGCGAGCAGCAATGTCGAGATACGATAAACCGCAATCGCGATAGGCTACAATCCGACCTTTATCAAAGTCGGAAACGTGATGGTACGCATTTCTCCTCCATACACGAGGCATCACAACAACGTTTCACCAGGCAACGCCGGACAACTGCTGTTTGTGTATGAGAAATCGGTTGGAAACTTTCCTCGTGTCAGCACGTTGTAGGTGTCACCACCAGCTTGGTGACACTTAAATTTCGCGTCTGTATCACGTCATCTCAATGTTGCAGCAATTTTAATGGCCAGGAGTGTATTCGTACTTCGGATATCAGGTTATTTTTCTGCACAAATAACAAAACTTATTTACTACTTTTATTGTCTTGTTACCTAATATAATTACTTCAGGATTGCTCGATTTACTTTCCATTACCCTTGTTTTTCTCTTGATAATGTTCATCTTATAACCTCCTGTCACACTGTCTATTCCATTCATTTGCTCGTCCAGGTCCTTTCCTTTCCATTGCAATGTCATTGGCAAACCTTCTCCAAATTTCTCTTTTCATTATTTCACAGTTTGCTCAATATACAGGTTGAGTAACATTGGAGAAAGGCTACAACCCTGCCTTACTCCATTCCCAACCACTGACTCCCTTTGATGCCCTTTGACTTTTATAACTGCTGTCTGGGTTTTGTACAAGTTGAATATAACTTTTCACTCCCTATATATTACCCATGGTGACTTCATAATTTGAAAGAGTTTATTCCAATCAACATTGTCAAAAGCCTTCTCCAAATTTACAAAAGCTAAAAATGTAGTTTTGCCTTTTTCTTAACCTATCTTTTAAGATAAGTCGTAATGTGAGTACTGCCTCGCATGTTCCTACATTTCTCGTAAGTCTAAGATGATCTTCCCAGAGGTCTGATTCAACCACTGTTTCCATACGTCTGTAAATAATTCGTGTTAGTATTTTGCAGCTATGACTTACTAAACTGATTTTTCTAAACTGAATTTTCACACCTCTCTGCTCTTTCTTTCTTGGGATTGGATTTATTGTATTCTTCTTGAAGTCTGAGGGTATTTCCCCTGTCTCATACGTTTTGCAGACAAGGTGGATTAGTTTCTTCATGACTGACTCTCCGAAAGATGTCAGTAGTTCAGACGAAATATCAACAACCCCAAAGGCCTTGTTGATCCTCAAATCTTTCAGTGCTCTGTCAAATTCTTCCCGCAGTATAGTTTTTCCTATCTCACCTTCATCTACTTCCTTTTCTCTTTTACAATAGTGTCTTGAAGTTCATTTCCATTGTGTAGATCCGCAAAATATTCCTTCCACCTTTCAGCTTTCGACTTCTGTACTTAAGTAGTGGTTTTTCATTTCAGCTCTTGAAGTTCATGCAGCTGCTTTTCTTGCCTCCAAGCGTCTCTTTCTATTTTCCTACAAGCGGTATCTAGGTATCTATCTTTCCCCCAGTTTGTCCTCTAGCCACTCCTGCTTATCCAGTCTTCATTTCCTGTTAACCTCGTTTTCAGTAGTCCGTACTCCCTGTTGCCTGCTTCACTTGATAATTTTTCTTTATTTTTATATGTGCATACGATTGTGATTTAGTGTGCATGTGCTTACATTCTTGTCGGTTTTCTGAATTTGTTTGAGATTTTCTTTGTTATCCTCTCTTTATGGTTTATATTTTGTATCCAAGTGTCCATAACTAGATAACTGAGGCATCAGCTGGATGCTTTCTCATTTAATTCAGCAATATTTAGCTCTTACGAGTAGTTTATTTCCAGTGCCTTTGTCAATTCAGTTTAGCTATTAATTTCTCGTTTGTTTAGAATCTTAATTTGTTCCTCTGAATCACATTCACGTGTGAATATTTTATTATCTATG
Source organism: Locusta migratoria (assembly GCA_026315105.1). Lineage (NCBI taxonomy): Eukaryota > Metazoa > Arthropoda > Insecta > Orthoptera > Acrididae > Locusta > Locusta migratoria. The sequence continues at coordinate 332,140,100 of CM048755.1, read as the reverse complement.
ATTTTGCATTGTTGCTACCCTCAGGTTAAATTCATTGTTAACAACAACTCAGTCAGTAGAGATTTCTCTGCCTTGCGTGTCTGTTGTAGTGTGTTGGACCTAGTTTATTCCATTCTTCAAGCTTGGATTTGTGGATCCGTTGCCTGTGTAATCCTTCCCTTGTACCCACATTTATACAGTAAACAAGCACCAGCAATTTCATGATAGGATGCTTACATGTTTGACTCGGTACTATAAAATAAATAAGTGGTCTATTTAAACTTTACCCTTTGTGTACTACGTAATTTAACCTCACTCTCCCTTAAGTTCAAATGTTCAAAAATGTTAAAATGCTTGTAAAACGTATGGGACTTAACTACAGGGTCATCAGTCCCCAAGCTTACAAACTACTTATGAACTAGCTAAGACTACGGATGGCACAAATATCAATACCCGAGGGGGGATTCGAACTCCCGACCGTAGTGGCCGTGCAGACCGTGACTGGAGCGCCTCAGTCTCCTCGGCCACCGCGGCCGGCCTCCCTTAAATATTACATTTTTCATTCCTTAGCGTTTTCACCACGGATTTCAATCAAGGGCCTTGTGCAGGGTACGGCGCGGGAACGTTCATATTTACAACGCGCGGCACCCAGCGGCTATACTCATTCAAATGTTCAAATGTTTGTATAGCTTATGGGACTTAACTACGGGGTCATCAGTCCCTAAACTTACAAACTACTTATGAACTAACTAATGCTAAGGACGGCACAAATATCCATGCCCGAGGGGGGATTCGAACCGCCGACCGTAGTGGTCGTGCAGACCGTGACTGGCGCGCCTCAGTCCCCTCGGCCACCGCGGCCGGCACTATACTCATTGTTGCGTGGGTCCCAGTGCAGTATTTACTTGTTTTAAAGATTAGATTATTAGCGATCATCCAGTGAGCAAGAGAGGAGCATGCTTTCGCCTTTGCGGCCTACTTTTATAATGGACGTTCGGTCGTCAGAACTCAGCGTGCCACCAGGAAACAGTTCAATACCGCGCCTGATGGGAAATCAATTGTTATGTGGGTAGACACCTTTGTAAATACTGGAAGTGTGCAGGAAAAGAAACCAGGACCTTCAAGAACCACCAGAACGCTTGCAAACATCGAGAGGATAAGGATGCCGATTTTGAAATCCCTCAAGCGATCTACACGCAAACTTGCTGCTACCCTTGCTGTTTCTGAACACCAGCGAGACAAATTCCTCTAGAAGAGTTCAAATTTCATCCGTATAAACTGTGAGTAGTGTACACACTTCCTACACGTGATTTTGTTTCACGAAAAAAAAAAATGTGGGTGAAACCTTGATCGATGAGCTGCCTCACGACGCCTTGTGTCCTTCAGTGACGAGGCACGTTCTCATTTTTCTGGCTGCGTGAATAAACAAAATATGCGGTACTGGAGTGGCACGAACCCCCGAGAACTTCATGAGCAGCCACTTCGTACAGAACGTGTGACTTGTGTGCACTATCTAAAGTTGGCATTATTGGACCATGGTTTTTCGAAGAGAACGATAAGGGATTAACGGTCACTTCTAAGCGATGTGTTCAGAGGAATGAACAGTTTTTTGTTCCAGAATTTGAAGAAATGGATGTGGGTGATGTCTGGTTCCAAGAAGGCGACACAGCTCACGCGGTACGATTATCGCTGACCATGTTTCGCGAACATTTCCCCGAGCGTATCATCTCTTTGAATGGCGATCTCCTGTGGCCAGCACGCTCGCCAGGTTTAGCGCCAAGAGACTTTTTCTTATGGGGCTGTGTCAAATACTTGGTGCATATCAACGACCGCAGACTCTGCCTGAGCTACGGAAAAGCATTCGTGTTGCTATTGCCAACATCGACAGAGACATGTTGGGAAAAGAATCTTTCTGGCATATTAAAATTGTGTGGCAGAACCGGGATTCGAACCTGGGTCCTTTGCCTTTCATGGGCAAGCGCTCTACCGACTGAGCTATCCCGGCACGTTTCACGGTCCGTCCTCACAACTGTAATTCTTCCAGTACCTCACCTCCTACTCTCTAAACTTTACAGACGTTCTCCTGCGAAACTTGTAGGACTAGCACTCCTCGAAGAAATGATATGGTGGAGACATGACTTAGCCACAGCCTAAGGGACGTTTTCAGAATGAAACTTTCACTCTGCAGTGGAGTGTGCGCTGATATGAAACATCCTGGCAGATTAAAATGGTGTGCCGGAATTGGAATTCGAACCTGAGACATTTGCTTTTCGTGTGCAAGCGCTCTAGCGCCTGAGCTATCCCGGTACGTATCTCGGTCCGTCCTCAACTTCTGCTGCCACTCCCTTGCCTCCTTCACAGAAGTTCTCCTACAAACCTTGCAGGACTAGCACTCCTGGAAGAAAGGATTTGGTGGAGACATCGCTTAGCCACAGCCTAAGGGACGTATCCAGCATGAAACCTTCACTCTGCAGCAGAGTGTGTGCCAATTTGAAACTTCCTGGCAAATTAAAATTGTGTGCTGGAACCGGGATTTGAAGCAGGATACTTGCCTTTTGCGGCAAGCGCTCTACAATTTTAATCAGCCAGGAAGTTTCATATCAGCACACACTCCGCTGGAGAGTGAAAATTTCGTTCTGGAAACATCCCTTACGCTGTGGCTAAGCCATGTCTCCATCATATCCATTTTGTTCCAGCAGTGCTAGTCTTGCAAGTTTCGCAGGAGAACTGTTGTGAAGTTTGAAAAGTAGGAGGCGATGTACTGGCAGAAGTAATGTTGTGAGGATGGACCACGAAGCGTGCCGGGATAGCTCAGTCGGCAGAACGCTTGCCCGCGAAATACGAAGGTCCCAGATTCGAATCCCGGTTCCGGCACACAATTTTAATCTGTCAGGAAGTTTGATATCAGCGCACACTCAGCTGCAGAGTGAAAATTTTCATGCTGGAAAAAATTGACCGAAACTTCCGATTTCGATTCTCCAAATACATTGAGCAGAACGTAGGCCACCTTCAAGATATTATTTTCAAAACGTAATGGAACAAAACTTTAGATGTTACTTTTTGTAAAGAAAACAAGAATTAAATTGATGTCTCTAATACTTATTGATTTATGAAAGTCAGTAGGCCAGTCTAAACTACCCGGCCGATTTCCTTTATTTTTGTTTTAAACGAAAGGTATTCATCCACAGATTTGTCATCAAGTACCAGAATTTACATAGCTCTCGCCTTCCTTTATCCATACTCAAACGCGATTTCCTTCTGCATATTCCTTATGGGGATGTCCTTGCTGTAAACTAAAGTCAGTCGGCCAGGCCGTTCTATCCGACCTATTTCCTTCATTTTTGCTGTAAACGAAATGAATTCATTCGCAGATTTATCACCAAGAAACAGAATTAACTTAAGTTATCCATCCTTTATTTTTATTCAAACGCTGTATCCTTCTGCCCTTGCATTGAATATTTCAATCCGTTTGTTTTACGATATCTTCAGTTCCAATTAAGGTACGCAGTTCTTTTTGACCTAACAACACTCAGTGGATTAAACTCTTTCATTTGCGCTTTTAAACACTTGCGTTGATTGATTCTGAAGGAAGATATGAGTGAACATTCAACTTTACTTCCAATTTTTCCCAACTTTTTTGTCATTCCACTAACGGTGGGAAGTATTCGCACGGTTCCTCTAGTTAATGGGGAAACGCAATTCTTTCCCACCAAAGGCACAACAATACCGCATCGAGGCTTAACCTTGCAATGCATTTCTTGAGTATTATTACAGAAATTGTATAGGTGTGCTAAAGGTGATTTTTAGCATATTGCTACAAAGAACTTTAGGTGATTATCTTAACGTGCTGCAGTATGCTACTTTCTTAGCACTGGAGTAATATGGGCAGACTTGTGCCGTAAGTTTCTCGTGCTATAGACCAGACACACGTGTATACACTTGCTAATATGTGTTGGTTGTGTCAACAGATACAAAATTAAATTCGTTGCTTTTGAAATGTGACATAGTACAGGGTGTCTCACGGAAGACGCCTGCCAGGTATCACCGGATTGCGCGGTACGGCTCTCGGCCGCCGCCACCGCATTCGCCGGCCACGGGAGCGCCCGATTCTCGGACTATTGTGCCGCGTGAGCGTACACTGAGTTAAAGTCTAAAAAACATTGCCATCTGAGTAACCTAAGCTTACTTTTATTTACAGTAGATGTTCAAAATGATGCCCCTCTATGGAAAGAGCGGCCTGACATTTCTTGAGCACATTTGCGAACACTCGACGAAATCTGGGAGATGACTAGTCGAATCTTTTTTCACGAAACAATAAATTTTGACAGGTATGTGAACAATATCCAGCATCCATTTTTCAAGAACTTTCACCCAACGAAAAGCTGTACGGTTATTTCATGCAGGACAATGCACCGACCACACATTGACAATGCTTCTATGGCAGCAACACGAAGTGTTTTTGATGATAGGATACTTGACTGGTTTCCTCGTTCTCTAGATCTAAATCACTGTGGCTTTTACCTTTGGGGAATGTTAAAAGACAAGGTGTATGTGTTACATGCCAAACCCGATTTTAGGATGAACTAGTTTTGCCTAGGCCAAACCAGTTCTCCCTACATGCGATAGGACAACCAGTTTAGCCTAGGCCAAACTAGTTCATCCTGTTAACGATAGGAGAAACCAGTTTAGCCTAGGTTGAATCGGTTTATCCTAGTTAGAATTTACATGCTTTAGGACTAACTGGTACGTCCTAGTCTATGGTGACCAGATGTCCCATATTTTACGGGATCGTCCCTTATTTAGCTTAAGTGTCCTCTTCTCCCGACAAAATAAATACGGGATGTAGATTGTCCCGTATTTTATTAACCGTCCCATATATTTTGAAATAACGTGCGTCAACAAGATGTTTCAGTATTTCCACATGCCTTTAATGCATGCTGAAGAACAAAGAGACTTTTCGGACTTCACTGAAGTGGAATACTAACAGGTGCTTGGTAGTATAAAAACCAAATTGCCATTCCTTCGAACCGGTTGTTGATAGAAATATCTGGTCATCCTATCCTGGTCTCAACTAATTTCCCTTGGCCGAACGAATGTCACTGCGAAACGTAATTGGAGTAATACTTCAAAAGACTGATGAGGGTCTTTACAATGTTTGTCCTATCGCATGTATGGAGAACTGGTTTGGCCTAGGCGAAACTAGTTCATCCTAAAATAGGGTTTGGCCTGTAACATGTGCAAGCAATCCCCATACAATGGAAGAGTTGGATGACTAATCATTTCCCAGATTTCGGCAGCCGAAATACGTCGAGTGTTCGCAAATGTGTTCAAGAAATGTCAGGCCCCTCTTTCCATAGAGGGACATCATTTTGAACATCTAGTGTAAATAAAGGTAAGCTTATGTTACTCAGATGGCAATGTTTTATAGACTTTACTCAGTGTATGCGCCCGCGGCACAATAGAGTCCGAGAATCGGGCGCTGCCGTGGCCGGCGGATGCGGTGGCGTCGGCCGGGAGCCGTACCGCGCGGTCCGCGGACGCCTGGCAGGCGTCTTTCGTGAGACACCCGGTAGTTTTATTTGTGAGTGGTGTAGCAGAAGACGGACCTGGCAGTCGAGGCAGCGGCAGTGGTCGCTCATCTTGCAGGTGATGCCCCACTGCGCGGCGACTGCGCGGTACAGCTCCTTGCTGGACTTGTGCAGGATCTCCGTGCGCGCTGTGGGGCTCGCCTGCTGCTGAGCCGCCGCTGCTGCTGCCGCTGCAGAGCTCTCGGCCTGCGCTGCTGCCATGCGATTCTGCAACACACACGTGCACACGCCTGCAAACAACTGAGACACCCAACTCCACATGTCAGGAGACGGCACGAGTTCCTATTCTGCCGAACCTACTATCACCTCAGAGACACCTTACCAGCGCTAGACGCTCACACAGAACAACAAATATGCAAGGCCATAAGATAAGAGATAAAATCTCACATGTGACATACATGATATGATCAAAAGTGTCAGGATGTTCAAATGTTTGTAGGGCTTATGGGACTTAACTACGGGGTCGCCGGCCGCGGTGGCCGAGGTGACTGAGGCGCTACAGTCACGGTCAGCATGGCCACTACGGTCGGGGGTTCGAATCCCCCCTCGGGCATGGATATTTGTGCCGTCCTAGTTCGTAAGTAGTTCATAAGTAGTTTGTAAGTTTAGGGACTGATGACCCCGTAGTTAAGTCCCATAAGCTTACCAAACATTTGAACATTTTTTAACTACGGGGTCATCAGTCCCTAAACTTACAAACTACTTATGAACTAGCTAATACTAAGGACGGCACAAATATCCATGCCCGAGGGAGGATTCGAACCCCCGACCGTAGTGGCCGTGCAGACTGTGACTGGCACGCCGCAGACCGCTTGGCCGGCTATGTTTATGTTTGCAGTGAGTTCCCTCTGCTTCTGTAGCATTTTTCTAACTCGGTTGTTGTACCACGGTGGCTCCTTTCCATCTCTTACGATCTTGCTTGGCACATACTCATCTAATGCATATTGTACGATGGCTTTGAACTTTTCCACTGTTCCTCAACACTATCTGGACTTGAGATAAAACTTCTATGTTGAGCCGTCAAGCACTCTTTTCTGCTTTTTGTCACTTTTGCCAAACAGAAAAATCTTCCTGCATTTTTAATATTTCTATTTACGGCTAAAATAATCGATGCTGTAACCGCTTTATGATCGCTAATTCCCTGTTCTGCATTAACTGTTTCGAGTAGTTCGGGTCAGTTTGTCACCCGAAGGCCTAATATGTTATCGCCACGAGTCGGTTCTCTGTTTAACTGCTCAAGGTAGTTTTCAGATAATGCCCTTAAAACAATTTCACTGGATTCTTTTTCCCTGCCATAAACGTTTGAGTCTCCCAGCCTATGTCCGGTAAATTAAAATCTCCTCCCAAAACTATAAAATGATCGGGAAATCTACTCGAAATATTTTCCAAATTTTCCTTCAGGTGTTCTGCCACAACAGCTACTGAGCCAGGAGGCTTATAGAAACATCTAAATACCAAGTTCGAACCTGCTTTAACCGTGACATTCACCCAAATTATTAAACATTTCGAATCTTCGTCAATTTCCTTCGATACTATTGCACTTTTTATCGCTATAAACACGTCTCCCCCTTCACTTTCCAGCCTGTCTCTGCAGTATACATTCCAATCTGAGTTTAGAATTTCATTACTGTTTACATCTGGTTTCAGCCAACTTTCCGTCCCTAGTACGATGTGGGTATTGTGACCGTTTATTAGTGAGAGCAGTCCTGGGACCTTTCTATAGACGCTCCTGCAGTTAACTAATACTACACTGATCTTATCATTCCCTGTTGCGTTCTGTCTACTGCTACCTTGTCGCGGCTTAGGAGGCGTCTTGTCGGGCATAGGGAGGGAATTCTCTAACCTAAAAAAAAACCCAATGTGCACTCCACACTTACTCCACTACCCTTGTAGCCGCTTCCTGCGTGTAGTGCACGCCTGACCTATTCAGGGGAACCCTACATTTCTCCACCCGATAGCGGAGGTCGAGAAATTTGCACCTCAGATCTCCGCAGACTCGTCTGAGCCTCATAATCTGGGGCAGTAAGTAAAGTCAAAAAAGGGGAGAAAAATGGTGGGGAGATCTTAAACATAAATCTCTGTACTTGTCTCTATTCTTTAGTTCTTCTTAAATGGAATAATTATGAAATATATACCCCGAATTAATACATCTCAAAGTTGTCATATGCCGATCTCTATCTTCCCACTTTATTTATATTTTAGATATAAATTATGGAATTTAAATTTTCCTAATTGTTCTTTATAGTTTTATTCCATCAGTTGATTATGCTGTATAGTGCTAAACTTAAATAAATATAAGAAGATTTCTTTCTGTGTATACAAAAAAAATTAACAATGAAAAATACGACCTGTTTTAGCGTCCAGATAACAGGTCATTGTAAATGAAGCAAATAAATAAATAATTAAATCACAGAACACCAACGAATAAAAAACTAGCTGAAAACCCGGCATTGCCCGGATATATATTTATTCTATACTCTCTTATTCCAGGTGCCCTCCCCTCCTCTCTGTCCATCTTCGTCTCCTGCGTCTTATTCTGTGCATTTTCCTGGTGATCAGTGACACAGAGTCAAAGTTTATTTCACGGTAGCCCTTGTCATAACACCTTACGGTGGCTTGCGGATTATAAAAACCCTCTCCAAGAATGTACAGGATGTTCCATTTTAATATATACCAGCGGATATCTTTGGAGCGGCATAATTCTTTACAAAATGACCTTGAACCCTGTTTTCAAGGTCAAGTTAATTTTTTTTCAAATGGTAACACCTAATTTTTATCCAATATTCATATTCTACGTGAAAAATACGCATTTTACTGTAGGGGTTGTTTCCCACGAAAAACCATTGGTTTGTCTCGAGGGAGCAATTCAGTGTAAGTTTCCCAGGTTACCAGCATCTCGAGAACGAAGCGAGATCGTGAGGCGCAGTGGAATAGTCGAGCGCTCTAAGACACCTTGCTGCAGAGCGTGTAGTTGCTCCCTGACTGATGTAAGTCCTCTTTCATGCATGGGTGTTTGTGTTGTCCTTAGGTTAGTTTTAGTAGTTTGTAAGCTTAGGGACTGATGGCCGCAGTAGTTTAGATAGATTTACAAACATTTGATTTTGAATCAACTCATTTAAGCTAATAGTTTTTTTGTTTTTTTTGTATATTTGTGTTATGGCTCATAGCTTCTCTACATCATCTTCTTGGTGGCAGTGAAGATATGACCAGAACACCTGCATGCATCCAGACTGTCTACTTTGGTCACTCGTCCAGTAGTTACCTATGTGATTAAATGAGTCACTATGTGAACGGGCCAAGTGACGACTTAAATTTTTTCGATACTACGTTCACTTAAAAAGTGTTAACTGGACAGAGAACTTACGCACTTTTCAATGTCAAGCAAATGGAACGCACCTTTTCTTCTCGTGCCAATTAGGACTGCACGTACGCATCCTGGCTGATCACCTGCATCCATTCATGTCCATTATGCATTCTGAAGGGATTGGGGAAATCCAGCAGGACAATATGATATCCCGCCCCACAGTCCAGAATTGCTACAAAGTGAACAGTTGCTCTAGGGATACTCTTCTGACTTAAAACAGACCCCCCCCCCCCCCAGGGGCTCACGGTTGTTTCGTGAGTACGTGCGTGGCTAGCACGGGGCCCCGAGCTAATGCAGTCTTCCTTCCTTCTTTACTTCCCGGACTGTATTTCCTCCCCTCCTTTCTTATCCTCACGCCTTCCCCTCCCCACCGGGGGACTAATTATCTTAGCAGTTTAGTCCCCCTATCCCAACCAAACAACCCAAACCTAAACTCCTCCGCTGTCCAGCAAATACGATGGCATTTTGAAGGTGCTGTTGCACTCCAAGTACAAAACCGTTTTGCGGTATGTTTATACAAGCCAGCTGCTTGGCAGCGCTGGAGTTGCGAAGATGCAGGAATTCGAAATTTCCTGGCAAATTAAAATTGCGTGCCGGAACCGGGACTCGACCCTGGGACCTTTGCCTTTCGCGGGCAAGTTTGGAAAGTAGAAGGCGAGATACTGGCGGAAGTAAGATGGTGAGGCGGCATCGTGAGTCGTGTCGGGATAGCTCAGTCGTTAGAGCGCTTGCCCGCGTAAGGCGAAGGTCCCAGGTTCGAGTCCCGGTTCCGGCACGCAATTTTAATCTGCCAGGAAATTTCATATCAGCGCACACTCCGCTGCAGAGTGAAAGTTTCATTCTGGATGCAGGAATTCGCTACGAGTTTCGTGACTCGTATGCAGAGAAATGCATGGCGGCCCGCTAGCACTTCACAATGTTTGTTACATAAGGCTCGCTAATAAAAGAAACAATCTATGGATGGCAAAGTAGATAGTGAGGAGGTACTGAAAAAAATCCTAGTGAGCTACTGAGAATCCTGCCTAAGCTTATGAGATGTTGTCCCCATGTGTAATCATAAAACAAGCACTACAAGCGTGTGGTTATGACCAGGGTGGGCACTTCGTCAAGTTAACGCCGAAACTGGATATACATTACCAACGGGAATGGCTGCTGGCTGGATGAGGCATCGTGCTGTGGAGAAACTTCATTTGAGCCTAGTGCGGTAAACATCGGCATTATATTGTGCCCCACAAATACACTCCTTGCGGGGAAAATGACGACTGATTAGAGCTGTTTTACATTAACTAAGCTCGCTGCTCTGTGTCATTGCCACTGCCAGATTGGCTCACTTGATGCACAAGGAGTTTCTACCAACTGCTCAGATATGGTCTTACTGCACAGAAGTTACTAGCAAATGTTCAAGCCGCGGTGGAGTAGCCGATACCGGGCGCCGTGGCTCAGGGGCAGAACGCCCTCTGTAATAAAAAAGCTGAGCCAACCATTCAACGAACAACAACGACCAAATTGAACAAACGGCCGCTAACCATAGATCTACCAGATGAAAAAAAAAATCTGTTGACAGAATCCCAATCGTGACCAGTAATCGTTCTCCTTCAATTGTTGCACCATCTGTAGTTTGCATCGATGAAATTTTAAATCAAGATGAATAATTCTGCGAACACTCTTGCGGGACATACCAACCACTGCTGCTTGCTTACGAATTGAACTCTCTGGTCTCCGTAAGATAGACTCTGCATACAGTAATGTTTGCTGGCGAGCGCACACTTCGTGGTCGTCCTGTTTGTTTCTCCTTGAGAGCAGATCCAGTCTCTTCAAAGTAATAATCCAATATTTTATCACGCTTTGCGACGGAACGGCATATGACGTCCTAAATTATAAAAACATCGACACTCCCTCTGCTAAAAACATCGAAACTCCCTCTGCATCGCTACGAAACTATCACTGTTTTTATAAAACATTTCGCCGCGGTGGAGTGGCCGAGCGGTCTAAAGCGTCTCGCTGCGGAGCGCGCGGTTGCTCGCCGTGGAGGTTCGAGTCCTCCCTGGGGCATGGGTGTGTGTGTTTGTCCGTAGGTTAGTTTACCTAGGTTTAAGTAGTTTGTAAGCTACGGACTGATGACCACGCAGTTTGGTCCAATAGATTTACAAACATTTGAACATTTTGAGCAAATGTTCAAGCGCTGAAACTAGTTGATCAGAAGAACAGATATTAATCGCCGATGCAACTAAACAAGATCAAGCTCTGAATACAAACAGACGCGTACTATGTTGTACACTTGCGAGTGTGAACAGTAGTTACCTACTCTCGCGCCTTGGCTCCCAATTCATAAAACAAATGAAACTTCGAAAATTTCACGTACAGCTCTGCAGAAGGCAGACACTAGAACTTCTGGAGACAACGATGAGCACGATTGACCCTCCCGGAGGTAGAGACCAGAAACCTCTAACTTACAAAACTAACTTCATTGTGCTTGCTAGGCGCTCCGAAATCGCTCCCTCCACTTTTCCAGTGGCCTATTCTGAAGTGGCGCCTAGTTTTGCCTAGTGAAATCTAGCAAGCGAAGCTCGGCGGGAGCACAGCGTATGAGTACACGCTTTCCGCAAAACGGAATGATTCCTGCGCGTTTCTGGCGCCAAAACTGTAAGCGGGACTCTCTTCCCACACTGACGAAAAGCGTCGGTATCTCCCTTTCACCAACTTTCTCTTCAGAATGCAAACACATATTGTTAGCACCCACCTACATAGGGAGACATGACCACCATAATAAAATAAGAGAAATCAGATCGTAAACAGAAAGATTTAGGTGTTCCTTTTTCCCGCGAGCTATTAGAGAGTGGAAATATGGAGAAAAGTGTTTCGCTGAGCCCTCTTCCATGCACTACATTGTGATTTGCGGAGTATCCATATAGATGTAGGCATTCAGCTAAATTTATCGTCCACTGACACTGCGGCCAGCCAGGTCCCTTCCTCTATCTGAGCGTTCGCCGCCTGTTTCCGATAGACCACCGGGGACGTGACATTTCCACCACGTTTCCCAAACCAACATTAGATTCAAACTAAATGTTCCTGCACATTCCAACATCTCATAATTACACGCAGCAACTAAACAAAAGAGAAATATAAAAATGAGAGTGCGTTGGAAAAGGCGACGCCTCTCAAGCTCTCTTAAAACGCACATTCCCTTACTTTTGCAGATGCTAACCATATTGTTCTGTTTGTTATAAAGGTCTACATAAATAACAACTTCAATATCTATGAATATAAGGCTATTAGGAGTATTTTTTAAATCATTAACCCTTTCAGTCCCACTTTATAAAATCAGCTTTGGAAAAATTGAAATTCAGTGTTTTCTGTATTAATACTCTACAGTAAACATCAAAATATGTGTTTTAAAATTTTTGGTCAAACTATTGATTTTTTATGTTATGCGTTTCATGCACAACACAGACGTTTGTTCCGAGATTTTAACCATATGTTAAATATACTAGGGGCAAAACACAAATAATACCCTCAGTACGTGGTAGTAATGGCGGTCCTGCCGATGACAGTGCTACTAAAGCAGAGTTACTAAATATAGCTTTTAGAAACTCATTCACTAAAGAAGACGAAAGCAATATCCCAGATTTCGAATTACGAACAGGGGCCGTAATCAGTAACGTAGATGTAGATATCATCGGAGTAGTGAAAAAATAAAATGTTTGTAAGGCTTATGGGACTTAACTACGGGGTCATCAGTCCCTAAAGTTACAAACTACTTATGAACTACTTACGAACTAGGACGGCACAAATATCCATGCCCGAGGGGGGATTCGGACCCCCGACCGTAGTGGCCGTGCAGACCGTGACTGAAGCGCCTCAGTCCCCTCGGCCACCGCGGCCGGCGGAGTAGTGAAGGAACTAAAATTACTTAACAAGTCTTCTGGGCCGGACTGTATACCAATTAGATTTCTATCTGACTATGCTGAAGCGATAGCTCCTTACTTAACAGCCATATACAACCGCTCTCTGAAACAAGGATCTGCACCAAAAGATTGGACAGCTGCGCACGTCACACCTATATTCAAAAAAGACAGTAGGAGTAACACACTAAACTACAGGCCTATTTCATTGACGTCAATTTGCAGCAGGGTTTTGGAACATATCCTGTATTCAAATATTATAAATTATCTCGAACAGAATGGTCTATCGACCCAAGGTCAACACGGATTTAGAAAATATCGTTCATGCTCTTTACTCACACGAAGTGATAGGTGCTATCAACAAGGGTTCGCAATTCGATTCCGTATTTCTTGATTTGCAGAAGGATTTTGACACCGTACCTCACAAACGGCTTTTAATCAAATTGCGTGGTTATTGTATATCGCCCCAAATTTGTGACTGGATAGGGAATTTTCTGTCAGATAGGACACAGTTCGTAGTAATCGATGGTAAGGCATCGACTAAAACAGAGGTGATATCTGGCGTTCCACAGGGTAGTGTTATTGGTCCTCTGCTGTTTCTTATTTACATAAACGATTTAGGGGAAAATCTAAGTAGCTGTCTAAGGTTGTTTGCAGATGACGCCGTCACTTACCGTCTAGTAAAATCATCTGAAGATCAAAACCAACTGAAGAACGATCTGAATAAGATATCAGTATGGTGTAAAAATTGGAAATTGACTCTAAATAATGAGAAGTGTGAAGTCGTCCACATGAGTACGAAAAGATATCCGTTAAACTTTGTTTACAAGATAAATCGATCAAATGTGAAGGCCGTAAACTCCACAAAATACCTAGGAATTACTATTACTTCAGAATTAAATTGGAAATGACACGTAGAAAATGTCGTGGGAAAGGCGAACCACAGGCTGAGTTTTATTGGCAGAACCCTTAAAACATGCAACAGAACTACAAAAGAAACTGCATACACTACGCTTGTCCGTCCATTTTTGGAGTATTGCTGCCCAGTGTGGGATCATTATCAGGTGGGTTTGACGGAGGACATCGAAAGAGTCCAATGAAGGGCAGCTCGTTTCGTATTGTCACGATACAGGGCAGACAACGTTACGGAGATGATACAGGATCTGGGATGGGAATCATTACAACAACGGAGCTTATCGCTGCGGCGTGGGCTACTTACGAATCTCCAATCGCCAACATTCTCCTCCGAATGCGAAAATATATTGTTGACTCCCACTTACATAGGTAGAAATGATCATCAGAAGAAAATACGAGAAATCAGAGCTCCGAACGGAGAGATTCAGATCTTCTTTCTTCCCGCGCGCTATTCGAGAATTGAATGGGAGATAAATAGTTTGACGGTGGTTCGATGAACCCTCTACCAGGCACTTAAATGTGATTTGCAGAGTATCCCATGTAGATGTAGAGATATATTATTACTTGAACGTTATTTTGTTGATAGTTAACACTGCCAGATCAATATTGCTAGCATAATCTTCGTCACAGCACCAAAGACAAGGCAATTCACTGCTGGAATAAAATAAAAGGAACCAAACTCACAATCACACTCTCAGCCAGGTACAGACGGCAACACAACACAACCTCCAAGATGGACAGATTAATGCCTCAGAAGTGGCTACACGCCGTACCATGCGTCATCATGTTGTTCATCAACTAAAATGAAACTTTAAGGATTTATGCACGAAATACGGTATAAATCAACTTTTAATGCGTTGTTGTCCAGGAACAACACTGGGAATGAAAGGGTTAAGGGCAGCGAGTTAGAAACGTGCGATATATAATTAAAATAGGTCTTCAGATAAAACAAACATTGTTGTGTGAGTCTCGCCTTTCAGTACAGATTAAAGGTCATTCTTTCTGGATCACTGTTACTGTTCAGTAGTAAACTCTTTAAAACATGTTAAATACACAAATTTAAATTATAAAGTGCATATTTTTCTCCAAGAAAGGTGCGAACTGTCCTGTTCGTAAAACTAATTGAACAAACTCACTCTTCCGAGGACGCGCACTTACATTTATATAGCATCGAATATTATGCAGTATACTTCCATCAAATTAATAAGAAAGTCATTGGACCCATAAGAAAACCCAAATATTAAAAAAACATATATTTACACACACCGAGTCTCGAACAAGCGCCATTTTGCATGAATGTTTTTCCAGACCGTGACTAGTACCTGCACTATGCCACTCATTTGGGACATACATCTCCTACATACATCTTACCTGTATTGACTATAGTATTCATAGATACGTCGTTTACTATCATGTAATTACAACAAATCATCCAAAGAATCATTCGTTTTGACGGATCTTCAGTGCTCCGTTGCAGTGCCTTGAAACGGCAAAGATTCATAATTCCGAAATGCTGTAACCACATATAGGACGTTTCCAGTCATGTCATGACAGCAAATAGTACATATAACGACCGGTTTCAGAGATATCCTCCGTTTACTCAGTTACTTCGACTTTCTTTCAAATGACGTATATTCATAAGGCCCAAGTTATATGTACAAAACCCACCAAATGTGAGCTTCTACTGACGGTTAATATGGCATTTTCATCTCGCATTTACCGAACCTGCCAGTAACAAACCTAGCAGCCCGCCTCTGGATTGCATCAAACCGAGCTGGTGGGGATCCCGAACAAGTGAACAATACTCAAGGCAGGGTCGCATAATTATTTTGAGCGCGAGCTGCTTTACAGATGAAACACATCTTCCCAAAATTCTCCCAATTAAACCGAAGTCGACCATCTGCCTGCTACACGACTGTCCTTACATGCTCATTCCATTTCGTATCAGTCTGCAACGTTATACCTAGCTACTTAATCTCTGTGGCTGTATCAAGGAGAACACTAATCATGATGTATTCGAACATTATCGAAAGGTTTTTCCTACCCATCTCTATTACCTTAATTTTTTTACAGTTAGAGCTAACTGCCATTCCTCACGCCAGCTAGACATTTTTGTAACTCATTTTGCAACCTACTACAGCCATTCATTCCTTTACGTACACCACAGCATCATCGGCAAAGAGGCGCAGTTTGCTATTCACTGTCAGTCAGAACATTTATGTAGACTGAAAATAAGAACGGTCCTATCCCACTTCCCTGGAACTCTCTTGACGATAGCCTTGTCTCTGAAGAATTCCACCGTAGAGGACAACCTACTGGGTTCTATTACTTACGAAGTCTTCGAGCCACTCTCATACCTGCATACCTATTCCATGTGTTCGTATCTTCATTATTAGCCCGCAGTGTGCCACCGTGCCACACCGTGCCTGCCTGTTGCCGTTCATCCATGGCTCAAACAAGACTTTTATTTTCTTATGGGACCAAAGTACTTTGATCATCAGTCTCTAGACTTACGAACTACTTAAACTACGTTAAACTAACCTAAGGACGACACACACATCCATGTCAGAGGGGGGATTCGAACCCCCGACGCGGAAGGCTGCGCGATCCGTTACGTGGCGCTCCAGACCGCTCGGCTACTCCCGCGCGGCGACACAAGATGTCATGTGAGAAAGGGCAAGTTTCGTTTTACACAAGCGATGCTTTCTATAGAAATTTATTGTATTCGAACTAAATTTCGAGAATTCTACAGCAGATGTTGGATGTGTGATTGTAATTATGTCAATTCGTTTCTTTTACCTTTTGACAGCTCGAAACTTAAATGAAAATAACTGTTTCGTCGTTCATCTAGGACGAAAATTGAACAAACGAATTTTTAGAGGACAACTTCACTCTCTTGTGTTTTTTCCATATCTCGCACAGTTTCACAGGTGCTTGCAAAAAATAACGGCGATTTGACACCAGTACAGGCAAAAATAATAAACTTGAAAAAACGACAAACTACCACGGCAAGACAGGTGATGGTATTTTGACGGAAAAAGATAAATGAAATATGGATAAGATGTTAAAATAATAGTTTCAAGATTTCAATTTTAAAAAATAGTTTGTTTGTCAAAGTTAAAACCTGAAATATATATCTATAATTGTGAATGTCTGTTCGGTGTACGTTTATCGCGTCTGAACCACAAGACATAAAGAGCTAAAAATTTGTACAGTTACTAATGTCTACGTGGGGAAGGCTTTAGGCACGGTTTTATGGCGATCGGATAGCTATTCATCTATATATATATATATATATATATATATATATATATATATATATATATATATATATATATATTATTGGTTGCATTGTTGCTTGAGGGTTGATAATGATAAAAGGGTGGAGCATATTGGTATGGAAAGTTATCAGTGTATATAAAATTCTACGTGTGTGTTACTATTTCGCTCTGCAGCGAAAACTACACAACGCAAACGAATCGTCTGTGTGTAATTGTTGTCCGAAGTCTCCCGTTGTACACCATAGCAGTTCCATGCCAATAGCTATAAGGGGTGGAAGATATGGTGGTGCCGATAGCTATAAGGGGGTGGAAGATAAGGTGGTTGAAAGTCGTCAAATTATTTTAAAAAATCGGACTGAAGGCCAGCTATGACGTTTTCGACTCTATAGCAAGGAGGTTACATAAAGCGAAACGTGATGCCACAGACCATATCTTTGGGCTATGCGTCCTCCAATATCTTCAGCTCTTTCTCTGTAAGGATAAGCATACGAATAAGGAAATATAAGAATAAATAAAGAAGTAAAAAAGAAATTTCTTTTAACACATCTCTTCAAAAAAATCGATTTGACGTTTCGCGCATTAAGTGATCGATCTGTGTTATTATTACAATCATTATTGTTGAATTTCGTGATTGTATTCTTCGAAACGAGTGCATTTTTACGCGCGATTTGATCTACCAACACGCGAGCGGAGCCGCGGGTTTAAGCTAGTATCAAATAAGTTTGGCCGTGTGTTAAAACACGGAGTGAATATTACGTGTTGAGTGCATAGATATTATCATAATAGTGGGACGTAAAACACGTCAGTGCGATTATTATAAAAGAGTCACCAGCACTTTTCTCAGTGACTTAGGGCTTTTAGCTGGATCAAAGATTCGCGATAAATGCAAGCGGAGTAAGGGACACTAGGAACACTTTACGTGACGCTATCCATCTTGGAGTGAGTGTGGTAAACAAGTTGTTTACTCTGGGTGCCGGGGCGCGACCAACTTTCCTAATGCGTGTCTGCACAGCAGGTTATATGACGCTCTGCGGCCAGGTGAGAAGCAGCCCAAATGTTCCCTTGGTATTGGGAGGCGGCAGTCAAAACTGTTTGTAATCCTATGGGAACAAACTACGTTCGTCATCAGTCCCTAGTCTTACAAACCACTTCAACTAATTTAAACTAACCTAAGGAAAACACATACATCCATGCCCGAGGGAGGATTCGAACCTCCTACGCGGGAGGCCTTGCGATCCGTAACGTGGCGCTCCAGACCGCTGTTCAGCTCCGTGACCGGGCGCGCTGAGCCACGACGCCCGGCGACCCTCGGCTACTCCCGCACAAGGAAAGCAAAACCGAAGAAATACCACGTATGTCCACAAAGTTCCGTTTGGTTATATTGTCGCGTTGAAATGGAAGCAGGCTTCACTTCGAAAAAACAAAAAGTTGAAACGTTTGTAGAGCTTATGGGACTTAACTACGGGGTCATCAGTCCCTAAACTTACAAATCACTTATGAACTAGTTAAGACTAAAGACATCACAAATATCCATGCCCGAGGGGGGATTCGAACTCCCGACCGTAGTGGCCGTGCAGAACGTGACTGCCGCAGACCGCTTGGCCACCACAGCCGGCGCTTGACTTCGAAGGCAGGCTTGTCAACTGAACACAGCACTTGTACTGAAATCAGGTTTACTGCGAACTGAAACATACACGAAGCACTGACTGCCTCCCGGGCAGAGTGCTCTGCTATTTATACACTGACAGAATGTACCAAAAATTAGAAGAGTAGTTAACATAACCCTTTCAGACCCAAGGTTGTAGGTGATGTGATATTAATGTAGAGAGGGACATTTCAGTTACAAAATACACACAGTAATTCATTACAAATAAGAAAATAACTTTATTTTCAAAAATTTTGTACCCACACAATTGTCTGTTTTAGGCTTTCATGCAAATTTTTTATGATCTACATCGTCTTACAGTAACATGCCTTCCAAAAAACGACACAATAACATCATAGGATCATAAAATCATCTTGCTGTCAGATATGATAGCTTCATATGTCAAAACAACGATATCAACACCTTGTCACACAGTGTTTCTTGCCGCCATTGTAAGGGTACTGGACGTTTGCCGACTTGTGGTGTCACCCATTGTAGAAACATGGATGTAAAAAACGTTGCAACAAGTTAGCATAGTCCATCCACAATTGTGTGATGTAGGTCCGAACTTCCTAACGTGATTCACAAAGGAATAAAGGGAGCAAAACCAGAACCGTACAATTGTGCGTGCAGGGCCTGAAAAGGATAAGAAAAATTTGGAAATTACAAATAAACATAATAAACAAGTTCCACGTTCCCTCCAGATGAGGGAACGACGATTTTCCGGCCAAACACAAAATATTGACTCATCTGTGAATTCAGTGCCATTCGTTTCGACCCCAATTCTAATGTTCGTACCATTCGTTTCGACTCCAATCCTAATGTTCCTCCGCCCATTTTCTGCGGGCTAAACTGTGCACACACACACAAATACACATACATACACATACACACAGACACACACACACACACACACACACACACACACACACACACACACACACACACACACACACACCAGAGGCCTCTGTGCGTAGAGATCACATTCCCGAAGGCGATTCGGACTGTTTGTGTTGATATTGCGCGTCCTGTTGCTGCCTGGAGGGTACATTGCAGCTGAATTGCATTCAGCCTCCTGTCTCGAGGGGCTGTTAATCGGAGGTAATAGCTATACTTTAAAAAAATGTTGAAATGTTTGCAAACCTATGGGACTTAACTACTCTGGTCATCAGTCCCTACGATTACAAAATACTTAAACTAAGTTATACTAAGGACAACAAATATACCCATGGCTGAGGGAGGACTCGAACCTCCGACGGCGAGCTGTGATACAACACGTGGAATTAGAGATCCCAAAATGTTTTATATAACTGAATTCGAAAACAACACAATGTCGGTCACAGAAGGATTCGAACCGCCGACTGTGTGGTCTTGAGGCCAGAATACTACCACCTGAGCTACACCGACTGATGCTGCAACTGTTTTCAAATGTTCAAATGTTTGTATAGTCTATGGGACTTAACTACGGGGTCATCAGTCCCTAAACTTACAAACTACTTATGAACTACTTACGAACTAGGACGGCACAAATATCCATGCCCGGGGGGGGATTCGAACCCCCGACCGTAGTGGCCGTGCAGACCGTGACTGGAGCCCCTTAGTCTCCTCGGCCACCGCGGCCGGCGCAACTGTTTTAATTATTGGTACTTACGTGTACCTGCAAAACTTCAAAGTCGATTTTCTAGAGAATATTTGAGAGTTGCGTCGAATAACTTTGGCTATCGTTATTGATGCTCTGAACTTCACGTACCATAAATATAAAGAAATTATAAAAACCGATACCCATGTGGTCTCCTTGTACGTATAACCTCCAGAGGTGAGGGCATATATGAGTGTCAAGACCATTTTCAAGATAGCGTAGTTAATTGTGTTGATTACTTAACATTGCCGTGTACCCTTAGTTAGCATGTCTCAAAGGTACAAAGTGGAGAGGTGTAAAAAGCAAACAAGGATAGTCAAAACACAGAGGAAATGTTATACATTCAAGGAGAAGAGAATTCTGAAGGATGGTGGTTCAAATCCACCTCCGGCCATCCAGATTTATGTTTTCTTTGATTTTCCTAAATCAGTCCAGGCAAATGCCGGGATGGTTTCTTTCAAAGGGCACGGCCGATTTCCTTCCCCATCCTTGCCCAAAAACCCGAGCGTGAGCTCCGTCTTTAATGATCGCGCTGTCAACGCGACGTTAAACCCTAAGATTCCTTCCTCAAGCAGCAGAGAAACTGTTATGATGAACAAAAGAAAGTATTGAATCACTGTGACCAAATGAAGCATAGTGGAAACATACACAACTTACAGGAAGGTGAAGCTGCAGCTAAGTCAACTAGTTAGTACAAGCCCAGATCAAGTACGTGATCTGGGTTACAATGTTGTTAAAACGACAGTTGCGGATATAAAAAAAGACGAGCATCACCAATTTTATATCTAAGCTTGACTACACCGTAATGGCTCGCCAAGTCTTAAAAATTCAGGTATCTAGATAATATGTTTAGAATTGGTTTGCCTAGCAACACCCACGTCACCCAATTACGTAAGATAATCGACGCTCTAAGCTACATATCCTTGCTAAAGATAATGCGTCTACAATTTGCAACACATTTAGATATTAAAAGAATGTTATTTATTCTAAAATAGTGTAAAGAAAGAATCTAATATTTGCAAAGGATTATAGAAAAGTATCCATGCATATTTGGTCCTAACAGTATGTACTAGAAAATTATGAGATGATAATTGCATCATCAGAAATGCACGCATTTACTCTTTCTAGACTTCTTACGGGTACACGATAATACAACTTAGTATTTTTCAAATAGGGATTTATGAAGAATGAAAGGAAATTAACATGAAACTCAAGATATTCTGTAACACGTGATTTTTTAGGTTTTCGCTCGTCGGAGGCAAGTCTAATGTTTGTAAATCTATCGGACCAAACTGCGTGGTCATCAGTCCCTAGCTTACAAACTACTTAAACTAAGGTAAACTAACCTAAGGACAACAGACACACCCATGCCCCATGGAGGACTCGAACCTCCTACGGCGAGCAACCGCGCGCTCCCCAGTGAGGCGCCTTAGACCGCACGGCTACTCCACCGCGGCGAAGGGATCTCCCTCAGCGGCTATCTTCACTTGGTATCTTAAGAAGTTACAAGTTATTACGTATTTTTACGACAGTATGTTTCATATTTTACTAACGAGCGAGGTGGCGCAGTGGTAACGCACTGGACTCGCATTCGGGAGGACGGTGGTTAAATCCACCTCCGGCCAACCAGATTTTAGTTTTCCGTGAGTTCCCTAAATCACTCCAGGCAAATGCCGGGATGGTTTCTTTCAAAGGGCACGGCCAATTTCCTTCCCTATCCATACCCAAAACTACTAGCGTTAGGTTCGTCTCTAATGACCAAGGTGTCTTAAGGAACGTTATACTCCAAGCTAGCCTAGTAGCAAATTTACTGCTCTCGTTGCTATTATGTAACAGCTATGTTGTCAATTATACAAAATAAATCAACGCTCTGTTTTTCTGTCATTCGGATCTATTATTTGTATTTCGCGACGACGCGTCATACAGCGAGCAGCGTGCATCCCTTAAAGTTGCTGACTAGAACTACATAAAGATTTGTGTGGTAACGGGTGTGTAGAGCATAAAAAAATACAAAAGTCTTGCTACGGTTAGTTACACCATATAAAGTATAGATGACTAGCGTTGATATTGATGCCTACAGTTGATCTATACGGATCTAGTCTAGTTAATCTGGTTAGAGTTTAATATTTATGAAAAAAGATTCAAAATAAATAGGTATAATCTCAAATAGTGATTTTTAAACTGAAATATTTTAGTTAAAAATTAGTAAATCCTTGGTAAGCTTTTCACTCTAGTACTAATTCGACAGTGTTTAAGTTTTATGTAATGTTTTACAAAACTCTAAAAATTCTTAACACCACCGACTGTCAACGGTGATAATAGGTAGGTATTTATGTTTTTCACTTGTGTGGGGCCTGTAACTCCAGACTGCCTTTTATTTAAAGGACTTATTTTTGTGCCGCCCGCGGTGGCCGAGGGGACTGAGACGCTCCAGTCACGGTCTGCACGGCCACTACGGTCGGGGGTTCGAATCCCCCCTCGGGCTTGGTTATTTCCGCCGTCTTTAGTATAAGGTAGTTGATAAGTAGTTTGTAAGTTTAGAGACTGATGACCGCGTAGTTAAGTCCCATAAGCTATACGAACATTTGAACTTATTTTTGTATTGTCTAGAATGTCATTAAAATGGCTGCTTATTGGCGGCCTCCGAACCACGAGGCTCTCGAGATTCGGAGGCCCACCAGGGCGAGAGACCCAGAATAGGTCGTCCCTTTCGCCCATCTTCAGTCCACCATGGGGGCCAAAGAATATGGCCACGAGTCCAGCAGAGGCGTTGCTGGGAATGTCGCGCTCTTACCAGAGATGCTCGAGACGGTCGTCTGCTGCCACGTTCCAATAAGGAGAAATTTCGCCGTAAATTCCTAACGGATGCGTTTGTCGTAGATCGCGGTGGAACGGACGAGCGCATTGAGGCGTCATGTTCCAATGCGCGAGGCCGTTCCCCGTCGGGGGTTCGAATCCTCCCTCGGGCATGGATGTTTGTGCTGTCTTTAGTATAAGTTAGTTCATATCTAGTTTGTAAGTTTAAGGTCTGATTACCCCGTAGTTAAGTCCCATATGCTTAACAAAACATTTGAACATATCGTTCGTCGTAAGTCCCACATTGATAACCGAGCGAGGTGGCGCAGTGATAACGCACTGGACTCGCATTCGGGAGGACGGTGGGACAAATCCACCTCCGGCCATCCAGATTTGGTTTTTCCGTGACTTCCCTAAATCACTCCAGGCAAATGCCGGGATGGTTCCTTTCAAAGGATAACGGCGAATTTCCTTCCCCATTCATATCCAAAACTCCGAGCGTTAGCCTCGTCTCTAATGGCCACGCTGTCGACGGGACGTTAAACCCTAAGCTTACTTCCTTCCTTCCTTCCACATTGGTATCTGCGGTAATTTCTGCGGCTGTTGCTTGTCTCTTAGCACTGAATACTCTATGTAAACGCCGCTGCTCTCTGTCATGTAGGTTGTGAGCCACTGCGTTTTACGTGATGAGAGGTAACGCCTGAAATTTGCTATTCTTGGAACCCTCTTGACCCTTAAATCTAACAATATTGAATTTCCTAACGATATGCGACATGGAGTATAGCTCCAACTCCCATTCGGCATTAAAAGTCTATTAATTCACGCCGTGCGACCATATTCGGGGGGCAGGCCGCGGTGGCACGGTCTGCACGGCCACTACGGTCGGGGGTTCGAATCCCCCCTCGGGCATGGATATTTGTGCCGTCCTTAGTCTTAGTTAGTTCATAAGTAGTTTGTAAGTTTAGGGACTGATGACCCCGTAGTTAAGTCCCATAAGCTATACAAACATTTTGAACATATTCGGGGCGAAGGCCTTTTCATGTGTATCAACAGAGTACAAGTGACAGATGTGCCTTTGTACCGCCGTTTTATACCTTGTGTAATCCACACTACAACCAACTGCATCGGTGCATACTGATATCCCATCACTTTTGTTAGCTCGGTGTTAACCGAATCCGAGACTGTATCTGTCAAACTTATGCGGCCTGCGTTGTACGCGTATCATTCAGGAAGGAAGGAAGGAAGCTTAGGGTTTAACTTCCCGTCGACAGCTCGGTCATTAGAGACGGAGCTAACGCTCGGAGTTTTGGGTAAGGAAATCGGCCGTGCACTTTTGAAAGGAACCATCCCGGCATTTGCCTGGAATGATTTAGGGAAATCACGGAAAACCTAAATCTGGATGGCCGGGGGTAGATTTGAACTATCGCCCTCCCGAATACGAGTCCAGTGCGTTACCACTGCGCCACCTCGCTCGGTATATAATTCAGGACAGAAGCGAGAAGTGCGGAGCGGCCGCTTGTATCAGGCAGTGATCACAGCGGGCGGCGGCAAAGCCCGGGAGGGCGTGGCTTTTTCCCGGAATTGGCCCGGTGGCGGCCGCGCGCAGCGTCATAGGCCGCAACTGTGGATCGATACTTGACAGTTATCACATTTCTATCTCGCTGTCCCAGTCGGTTACATCGCTGAGGCCGGATGGTCACAGTACAGGCTGTCTCTTTAGTGGATTGCTTTCAAGGGTGACTGATTCAGATCAAAAATGTCGCACAAGTATGAAGTGCGCGCCACGTACTTTCGCCGCGCGCCGCCATGCACGCACGGCGCGGCGTTCTTACGACGTCAGCCACGAGCGCCCTCTGCTGCAACTCCGCTCGTGGCCACGACTGCTGCAACGGCCACTTGGGAATCAGAGAGGCACCAGTTAAGACTTGGCTATCGCATAGGCACTAGGAATCATCAGTAGGCAGGCCTCTATCTAAACTATGTATCAAGATTCTACTAGTCTGCTGCTCTCAAAGTTACGTAATGTATTATTGCTTTGAAATATATCTCTTCTACTAATCTATCTTAGTGTTTCTAGTTTCTGCTGTCCCACTGGCTGGTCACCTCCGTACCTGCACACGCGTGCATCCTATTTTCCTGTGTCGGTCTCTCTCTACTCGGCCACCGACACCCAGGACTACCGGCGGAAACGAGACCCAAAAAGAAAAAAAACCTCAAATGAACATATGTACTTTCAAAACTCTATTGTTGGTCAATGTCTGCGTTAAAATGTAGGATTGTGGGTTCGCCTTGATGCAGAACATGTTCGTTTATTTTCATACCAAAACTAGTTTCAGCGAAAATCCCGCGGACAGTGGGTTTATTTTTGCTACGAATAGGCACAAATAGCATAATTAGAAAAATTATGTAAACTATTGTTACCTATATACTTTATTTTCAGATATTCCATTATCTGCCGCGGTGGAGTAGCCGAGAGGTATAAGGCGACACGCTGCGGAGCGCGCGGTTGCTCGCCGTCGGAGGTTCAAAAATTGTTCAAATGTTTGTTAAGCTTATGGGACTTAACTACGGGGTCATCAGTCCCTAAACTTACAAACTACTTATGAACTACTTACGAACTAGGACGGCACAAATATCCATGCCCGAGGGGGGATTCGAACCCCCGACCGTAGTGGTGTTGAAGGTTCGAGTCCTCCCTGGGGCATGGGTGTGTGTGTGTGTGTGTGTGTGTGTGTGTGTTGTCTTTAGGTTAATTTACCTTAGTTTAAGTAGTTTGTAAGCTATGGACTGATGACCACGCGGTTTGGTCCGATAGATTTACAAACATATGAACATTTCATTATCTAAATAGCTATTATTGTAGCTTTTAATATTTAGCTATTGCACAGTCGCATGGGAATGGCCGCTTGGTTTAAGGTGCCATACGACGAATTACGCGGCCGCTCCCACCGGAGATTCGAGTCCTCCCTCGGGCATGGGCGTGTATGTTGTCCTTAGAGTAAGTTAGTATAAGTACGAGGGGTGTTCAAATGGAAAGGTACGAAACGTCTTAACAACCAAACCGGTTGAAATTTAAGTATGCCGCTTTGGGATAACTAAGTGCGACACCTAGGGACGCAAAGCATGTGTCATCACCTCACCCTAAAAAAAAAAAAAAATCAAGGCTGTGGCTTCAGCAGGCAAGGTGATGTTCGCGGCGTCCGAGGTCCGATAGTCATGGAATCCCTCGAGCGTGGAAATACTGTTAAAAGTGACATGTACTGTGAGACCGAACATAGCCTACCCAAGTCCATCAAGAGCAAACGGTCTGGGCTGTTCACGAAGGGAGGGATTCTGCTCCATGAAAACGCGCGTCCACAGGTCTCCAGTGGCTGTCCTGGCCACGTTCAAGTGGAAGCAGCTTGAGCACTCGCCCTACAGCCCGGACGTGTCGCCCTGTGACTTCCATCTGTTTGCTCCTCTAAAAAACCTTCTCAAAGGAAGCGGTTCAGATCAGACGACGAACTGAAGGGCACAGTAGAGGACTGGCTCTTGTCACAGACACAGGAATTCTGGGAACAGGGAATCCTTCGGCTCGTTAAACAGTGGGATAGTTGAGCTCAGGTCTCTGGTGATAACATCTGAATAAAGACTTCAACTATACCAACCGTGCCGTTTCTTACCTTTTCATTTGAACACCCTTCCTAGTTTGTAGGTCTAGGGGCCGATGATATTAACAGTTTGGTCCCTGACGTTTACAAACATTTGAACATTTTGAGCTATTTCACATTTTGCTTTGTTTCTTGGCATTTTTCCCCGGCATAAGGCAAGTAATGTCCAATAAAATACAGAGCAAAAATAGCACAGACACACACACGCGCACGTGCGCGCGCAGAATCAAATCAGAAAGCACGTGCTACAATTTTGTTGTTGTTGTTGTTGTTGTTGGTTTTAAGGGGACTAAACAGCTAGGTCATCAGTCCCGCTACAATTTTCAAAACATTCTTGCGATATGCGATACATCTCGCGACATACGTAAACAACAAAATGACGTAAATTTCGAAGCACTGACAAAGGTGGAATTTGTATTGCTGTTTTTTCAGAGCAACCACAAGTCAGCCAATTAACGTGAGCACTTTTCCAAAATATTTACATCCTAGAGCCCACATAAAAAGTATCCACAGCAATGCCAAAACCTCAAAGTTGCAAAATCACAGATATAGGATAATTGACAATTTCTCATTTGCTAATACCACCCGCTCATAATGTTGCTGATGACGTTCTATATGCCGGGAAAAAGGCATCGTACACAGCAAAATGTTCAATAACTAAATAGTATAAAGGTGGACTAATGACTGTTTACATAATGAAATATCTGCAATGAAAATGTACATGTAATAATGCTTTTTCGTAATTTTTGTATTGATGTTATTTCTGATTCTTTTCTAGAACAAATTAAAACTTTAATGGTGGCGGAATTTCCACTGGAATTAGTTTCGGTATGAAAATAAACACAAGTGTTTTGCATCAAGAGAGACCCACAATCCTACGCATTTCGGGTTCCTAATGGTTCCCAAGGGAACTGGTAAAAACGTGGAAGATGCAGGTGACGCTAAATAAAACATCGTGCTTTATGTTTTGTTGTGTACATTTCGGTACAAACTACGCTCAAAAATACACCGTCAGCTGCATTGTATTTTGCAGCCCTTGTAGACAGGTGCTCTCTAGGCCTACATCTGAGCTCATTCGTACGGTCCTGTAGTTGATAAGAAGCACGTAAAATAAGAGTGAGGAAAGAGACCACTCTGCTCGTGTAGACGTCACCTTTAACTCCACAAACAGTACTGTAATAGAATAGAAAACGCGTCTCTTCCAATTTTTTATTTATTTATTTAACAATGACTGATTTGACCTATCTTAAGATTAACGTACCTTAAACTGAGGAATCATTGGTCATGATTAAAATAATCTAAAATGATGGCACTGAAGCGAGTAATCGTATACGTCAATTTCGTTAAAAGACCTTACACTATGAAAGATACATTGATCATGATTAAAATCATTAAAAATAATGTCTTTAAATTAAAGCAAATAATGGAATACGTCAGACCGCAGCGAGATGGAGAACGGTGCGAGGTAAGCAGACGATAGTGACATTTACTACTGTTGCTGAACCAGGCCATGGAGTGGAGGTAGGTGTACAATAATCGAGTGGAGTAAGACCAGCTGATCTCGGTGGCCAAGAAATTACTGCACCTATCAGCGAGGGACTGTATCACTGACAGTACGAAATGTGTAGCAGCTCCTTCGAGCTAAAAGTACATACTACGTCGTGTTGCCAAAGGAATATCCTCTTAGTATGGGGTAACGCATTTTAAGGAAATCAATATTCCGTACTCCATTAAGACTGTTGTCTAAAACAAGTGGTCCTTAAATTGATCAATAAATATAATATAGCGTAGCCTAATGCCGCTTGGTTTGTTATAATGTTTGTGAAGCTTATGGGATTTAACTGCGGGGTCATCAGTCCCTAAACTTACAAACTACTTATAAATTACCTTATACTAAAGACGGCACAAACATCGATGCCCGATGGGGGATTCGAACCCCCTAAGGGAAACGGCCTCGCACATCGCAGCATAGCGCCTCAATGCGCTCGGCCGCGGCACTTGGTTTGTACTTGAATGTAAATTCTGCTGAATGAGGTCATGCCTGTGACGCCCGCGGTTCTCAAACAGCTGCATGTCAGATACTGTTAAGGAAAGGGGTTACGTTGACTTGAAGTTTTTTGTTTAAGATGACTAATGCATTCATCCCTCAAATCATTTATTTCCCTTCCTGACTTACCCTGTCTAGATATGAATAAGTCAATGTGTCTCATGCCATATACGTTTCCACTATTGGAAAAAAGAAGAATTGTCGGTGAAAAAGATTGTAGATTTTTGTATAAAGGAAACGAATTTCCTATACGAATGATACAAATATGAATCTTCAATTTCTTCAATAAGAATTAAAAATCGCCTAGATCGCTGAAATTGTATTCATTGTATTTATTTATTACGTAGTTTAGGCATCTGCCATCAACAGATCTAAAAACCTCTGAACTTGCTAATCAAAGTTCAGCGTCAATAATGAAATATCTTCCTAGTTGACGCCCCATACTTGATAGAGATTTTATTATTGACGCTCAACTTTACTTTGCAAGTTCAGAGGTTTTTAGATCTGATGATGGCAGATGCGGAAACGATGTAATAAAAAAATACAATTTCAGCAATATAGACTTTTTTCTTCTTATTGAAGGAAGGAAGGAAGCTTGGAATTTAACGTCCCGCGTGGTCATTAGAGACGGAGCTGACGCTCGGAATGTTCGGGTAAGGATGTGGAGGCAATCGGGCGTGCCCTTTCAAAGGAGCCATTCCGGTATTTGCCTGGAGTGATTTAGGGAAATGCCGCGGTGGAGTAGCCGAGCGGTCTAAAGCGTTTCGCTGCGAAGCGCGCGGTTGCTCGCCGTGGAGGTTCGAGTCCTCTCTGGGGCATGGCTGTGTGTGTTTGTCCTTAGGTTAGTTTACCTAGGTTTAAGTAGTTTGTAAGCTACGGACTGATGACCACGCAGTTTGGTCCGATAGATTTACAAACTTTTTATTTTTATTTTTTTTTTCACGGAAAATGTAAACACGATGGCCGGAGGTGGATTTGAAGCACCATCCTTCCGAATGCGAGTCCATTGTGTTACCACTGCGGCACCTCGCTCGGTTTCTTCTTATTGAAGAAAATTTGTAGATGCTACTTACTGCTCTTATTGTAATTTTACAGGCGTCCTTCTGCAATTATAATTTTCATATCCTAGTACTAACAAGGGACACCTTTGACCTCAAACGCTCGGAACCATGCTTAGAATAACAGGCAATCATAAACAAAACAGCGGTGTCCGTCATTTCCTTGCAAAACGCCGCACTTGCCTGTTAGCGCCACTAGATGGTGGCATAGTGCAACAGCACTAACCAGTGTAGCTGCAGTACGTATTTGTCTCTTGGAGTGTTCGCAAGCGAGTTACTGTGTACAGTGCAGTGATACCATAAAGAGAATTAATCCTACGCATATGGTCCAAATATTAGGGACCAGGTTGCGACGTACAAAATATGGAAATGACATCGGGGACGAGGATATGATCGTTGTTTCATCGTGAAAATTCACTCTGTGATTTACAATCAATTTGCTGCACCTACGTACAAGCATATGTTGCAACATGCGAAAGCCAGGTATGACATTGAAGTATCAACATCATCATTTGAAATAGTAATTAGTGTGTCTTTTGATATTGCACTGCGTGAAATCGAGACTGATTTGGAATGTGATAAAGTGGCTTTAGTGGAGCATGCACAGTGTTCAAATGTTTGTAGTACTTATGGGACTTAACTACAGGGTCATCAGTCCCTACGCTTACAAACTACTTATGAACTAGCTAAGACTAAGGACGGCACAAATATCCATGCCCGAGGGGGGATTCGAGCCCCCGACCGCAGTGGCCGTGCAGACCGTGACTGGAGCGCCTGTCTCCTCGGCCACCGCGGCCGGCGTGCACAGTGTTCTCTCTCACTGCTGTATATGTGTGTTTTCCGATGCTCTAAGGCGCCTTGCTGCGGAGCGCGCGTTGCTCGCCGCCGGATGTTCGAGTCCTCCCTCGGGAATGGCTGTGTGTGTGTGTGGTCCTTAGCATAAGTTAAAGTAGTTTGTAAGCCTAGGGACTGATAACCGCAGCAGTTACGTCCCTTAGATTTACAAAACTTCGAACACTTTTGATACACTGACGCCATTAAATTACATATAATGTCCGTCTTATGGAAGTGATATCTTGTTACTTTTTTCTCTGTTAAAATGTTGCTTGAGGTACAATGCAAAGTTTTGCATGGAAATGACGCACACCACTGTGCTGTTTATGATTGCTTTTTATTCTAGGCATCGTTTCGTGCGGTTTCGAGGTCAAAGGTGTCCCTTGTAAGGAGGAACACTTGTTATTTGTTATTTCATGTTGTTTTGAATGAAATAAATGAATCTTCATACTTCTTGCTGTAATAATGAAATTTCGGATGGCAGTAAGCAGAACAATATCCCAGAACAAGAACAATAAGAAATTTAGAACAGCATTTACAAACCTCGCCACTGCTGATCTCTTCAACCTGAAGACTCTTCTGATGAAGCTGTCCGTGTCACTCTATCCTGTGCAAGCCTCTTCATCTCCGCGTGACTTTCGCAGCCTACACCCACTCGATGCTACTTGATGCCGTGTCTCCTCCTACTATTTTCACTACCTACACTTCGATATATTCCCCCCAGAGAAATGACCCGCGGTTATTCCTTCTTGTCATAAGTGGCACCTAAAAGGAGTCTCGTACCTAGTCACACTTTGATTTTGTAGTACGCTGCACAATAAGATTGCAGCTGATATTGAGAAATTACATTGTTGTCTTCTTTTTCTGATTGTGAAGGAAACTTCGTTCAGTAAATTATGTTTAATCAATACCAATTTGTGGAGGTTATGATAAGTGTGATTTGTCCTTTGAAAATTATATTAGCATTGTTCACAATTTTTTGGTTTATAAGTTGGGAGGGACTGATGACCAAGTGTAGTCTGGTCCCTTTAATCGTTAAACCATCCAAACCAACTTATTTCCATTCCCACATAGTGTATGCTATAAACAAATCCTACTATTACAGGTATTCCATAAACTTCTGTTCGCCTCATTTCGCTCTAGTAGTTTCTCATTTGTATTCATTCTATCCATCTGTTGTTGTTATGGTCTTCAGTCCGGAGATATTGAGTAAAAAAAATGTTTGTATAGTCTATGGGACTTAACTACGGGATCATCAGTCCCTAAACTTACAAACTACTTATGAACTACTTACGAACTAGGACGGCACAAATATCCATGCCCGAGGGGGGATTCGAACCCCCAACCGTAGTGGCCGTGCAGACCGTGACTGGAGCGCCTTAGTCCCCTTTTTTTTTTTTTTTTTTTGGGTCTCCTTCCTCCCCTTCAACCCATCCTTACGCTCGCCAACATTTGCCTTCTCGGCCCGGCTTCATCGCCTTTAAACGAAAGATCTTCTGAAGGTAAATAAAAACTTCTTTGTTTATGTACTGGGTGCCACTTGTTGTTATCCTCCTCTTTTTTTTCTTTTTTTTTTTTTTTTTTTTTTTTTTTTTTTTTTTTTTTTGTCGTGGTCTTCGCAGCAGACTGTCCTCACGCAGTGCTCTTCTTCGCGTGGTTTATATCCATGTTGTAATCCCCAAGCACTAAGCTTGGTCTCGTGTCCGTCGTCTGTCTGTCTCGTTGCTTATTTTGACTTCTCGTAGCCCTGTGCGTTACAGTCGGCGGAGCCACACGATGGCCTACTGTACAAAGTCGTAATAAATAAATAAATCAAAGAAAAACAACAGCAGGAGAAACCTGCAATAACAAATTTGGTCCTTCCTCCACTGTCCCTAATGTAGGAAATGAAAGTCTCCATGTAACAATAAAAATAAATCAAAAACTGAAGAAACGAAATCATATTTGAGTGCCAGCGACCATACATTTGCTACAGACGCTGCCAGGAAAAACTTTTCCTTCGTGTATGTCTTCCTTTCTGTTCTTACTCTGTAAATCGCTTCGTTACAGATCTTAGTTTCAATTGTTCATCCGTGTATCTTTTTCTTTTGTTCTTTAAATTATCTCGAAATCTGTGATATCCGAGTAACCAAGGAGCGCTTCCACTCTTCTGTCGTGACCGAGAAATGGAAACAAATTCTCAAATCATTACGGTAACGTGTGGAACATAAAATTTTGCACTAATCTTTTGTATTTTTGGCATTTCCGAAAGTTATGATGTTCTTCCGAAATATATTGTACGTATTCGTTCAAACTCGCATTTTTATACGTCAATGTAAAGTACGCGAATTGGCCGATGAACCATGCATAGCTGTTGTTTTTTGTTTTTGGAAATAAATGCCAGTCCGGCCATAGGACATCTCGAAGCGTTATCGTACTTTCAGCGGTCCTGTTGATTGTAGCTAGTTTCTTTCTAGTCCATTTCCAGATTTGAAATTTATCTCTGCACGTGAGTGTGTGTGCCACTGTGTCGACCACATGGCAGTGTTCACAGTACGGACTCTGTTTGAGGTGAATCTTGTGGAGTTTTTCTCCTGTTGGAACCTTATCGTTCACAATGTCATACCAGACGGATGCAGTTCGTGATGGAAGTGTGGAATTGTTAATATTCTTCCAAACTTTCGTCCAATCAATCTGTGGGTACTTCAGCTCCACAGGGTTTGGTCTGTGCCGTCTCATAAGATGACCATAAATTTTTGCAGTGTTGAAGAGCTGTCGCAGATCTGGAATGTAACTGCTTTCGAGGTAAAAAAGCCGGACGTAGTCAAGTTGTGCATTTATGCGTCCAACGTTGACGGGGGCAGATTTACTGATGGGGGCTAGGCTGGTGAATAGGATCTGCGTGATTGTTTTATGCGGAGACTGTAGGATTTTTCCAGTACGGTTCAAAAACATAGCAGTGCATTGTAGTTGGACGTCTTTCACTCCCAGGCCCCTTCTGTCCGAGAGAGCGCCATAGTTGGCAGGTTGACCTTGAATACGTTACCTCGCTAAATGAACCAATACGCTGCTGCAAAAATCTTGTGGGCTATGTCCTTTGGTGGAGGTAGTACCGCGGCTATGTGATATATTTTACTGAGTGCGTAAATATTAACGAATAGGGCTCTCTGTAGCCTGTTTAGATTCCTATTTTTGTTGTCATGGAGTGTGGCGCGGAATATATTGAGTTTATGAGTCCGATTGGCAATGGCCATCTCCCTTGGATTCGGCGTTAGAATCATACCTAAGTGGGTGATCCGATTTATGGGTTGCAACCATGTTAAATGCATGTTCTCCGAACGTGGTCCTATAGGTAATATCTTCGATTTGAGTTCATTGAGCTTAGCACCAGATGCATTGGCATATGCTTGGATCACTTCTCGTGCAGTTTCGATTTCAGCTGTTGTGTTCACGATAAGACTGACATCATCAGCATATGCGTGACATACTGTCTTGATACCAAACATTTGTAACCCTTCGAGTCTCAGGTGCAGCTGTGAAAGTAGAGGCTCCACGGCGATGGCGTACGGCGTCATTGAGAGAGGGCAACCCTGCCTCACGGACTTCTTGATGGGGACTGGAGTACTTATTTGACCATTGATTTTGATTCTGGAGTACGTTCCTGAAATGCAGTTACTTATGAGCTGTATGAAATGAGCACTAAACCCCATCCGTCGCATAACGTTCAACAGGAATAAGTGGTTTACACGATCGAACGCCTTGTCAAAATCTAAAAACATCAGCGCTACATTGCAGTTGCACAACCATGATAAGGTTATGATATCCCTGTATTCACTTAATGCGTTAATCATAGATCTGCCAGGAGCCACACTCATTTGATAAGGGCCAAGGATCTTGGGTAGTATAGATTTCAATCTATTGTTTATGATTCTGGTAAGAAGTTTATAATCTGAATTCAGAAGAGTTATCGGCCGAAAGTCTGTCAACGATGTGGTGTGTGGCTTTTTCGGAATTAGGACGACGAGCCCTTCCGTAAACTGCGACGGCGGCTGCACTTCCCCCAGCAGTTCGTTGTACATTTTGGTTAACTCTGGCCCTATGACATTCGAAAAGCAAGCATAGAATTCAACTGGTAGACCGTCTAAACCAGCCGATTTCTTTTTAGGCGATTCTTTGATCGCCGAATGTATTTCTTCCTCCGTAATATTGGCTAGAAGGTCGACATTGTCATCCCTAGTCACTGCGGGTTGGATAACGGACATTAGAGGTTCTCCTGTCGCGGGATCCGTTCCTGGGTCGGCGTAAAAGTCCGCGAAATATTGCACCACAGAGTTTCTTATTTCCGTCTGGTGTTCATATACGTGTCCTCTTTCATCTGTAAGTTTGGAAATTAACTTTTGTTTTCCTCTCTTGGCTTCCCTGAGAAGATGATACAGCGATGTATGTTCTTGCATGAGGTCGTGCGGTGAGCGCGCTCGAACTTTTTGTCCTTCCAGAGATTGTCGCACGAGAGCCGTTATTTTGGCTTTAGTGCGTTTTATTCGGGAACTGTTGTTGATTAGACTGTTGGGTTCACTGTAGAGTTCACGGAGGCATAGAAAGTAGTGCTCTATGGTACGTTTTCTCCAATATGCCTTCATACGGGCATACTGCACAATACATTTTTTTATTTGCGGTTTCGCGACTTGGATCCACCACATTATACGAGTTGGATATTTGCCTAGTGATCGGAGGCATCTCGTCCAAGTTGTGCTGACCTGCTGCCGAAGTTCTTCGTCCTGCAAAAGCGAGACGTTAAGTTGCCACTCGCCCCTTCCCATGTATGTTGGTTGTTTCCTGTACTGAACGGTTATATGAAAGGCGTCATGATCTGAGAAATTGATGGGCCATATTTTACAATCCATGACATTCTGTAGAAAGCCGTTCGTCACATACATCCTGTCTAGTCGGCTGTCTGTGCTACTGGTAACATACGTGTACCCTCGGGCGTGCGGTCGAAGATGACACCAAGTATCGACGAACCCAAGTCCATTAGTTAACGATAAGAGCTCCTCGCAAAAGTTGAAGTTCGGGTGCTGATCTTCGGGACGGAGAACACAATTAAAATCACCTCCGAAAATTATGGGCAGTCGGGCATCTAGTATTAACGTGACGATTTCATCACGGAACAAGGAGCTCCTCGCGTGTTTGCCGCTGACAATCAGTAAATCCCATACTTTTACAGTCATTCCCCTTCCGGACTCAAGTATCGCTTGCGTCGTACACGGTATACCGTGTTTGAATAAAACTGCCGTTCCGCCCTCACTACCAATGTTCAAAATTGCGTCATATCCGAATACACCCGTAATTTTCGTCGTGACTACCTCTTGTATTAACGCTATGTCAATGTCGGCGGCATATAAGTAGTCTCTTAAACACTGGAACTTCACATCGGAAATAATCCTATTGATATTGAGGGTTGCAATTTTATACGTCTGCGTCATTTGTTGGTGTAGTATGCAAGTGTAGCAGACCGCAGACCCCGCGCAATAATAAATTTAGGCACTCTCCTCGTCGTCGCCCCACGGGACCCCAGGGCCCCCAGGAGGCAGGTCTTCCGCCTCCATCCGGTCCTCGACCAACGAGGTTGGTGGCTTATCAATATCCATCTGAGCTGCATCTTTCGGTCGCAAATGGTCTCTGCTTCCAACCCCGGAGGTACCAGGTATGTCACTGGTAGTTTTCCGTAGAATTTTCTTTGTGCGTAACAGTTTCCTCTCCAGTTCTTGTACTTCTTCGGCACTCTGTTTACGGGTATTACGTTTGAGTTTTCCCGTCTGCTGCTTTGAACTGTCGTTATCGGTACTTAGTATTTGCCCTGACAGAGAGGCACTAGTAGAAGAACCATGGCTCTTGCCCTGACTGGAGGACGTCACAGACGGGGGGGGGGGGGGGGGGTCTGGTCACTATTCTTGGCAGCCGTCACAGACGGTCCTGGCGTTGGAAAGGACTCTGCTTCAGAAGTTCTGACAGGGTTCACAACCTCTGTTGGCGCCTGTTGTGTGGGAGGCAAGGCGGAGATCACCACGACAGTGGGTTGCGGGGACAGTTTTTCCGGTTCGTCTGTGACGAATATCTCAGTCGTGTCGCGCTTTCCTCGGTCGTCCGTATTCGCTCCCGCGGCAGCCGGCAGGGCTTGCTCGCCGCGCGCGACCGCAGCGTAGCTGGCAGTCAGCACGGTCGTCACCGCGGGTCGGGGCGCCTCGCCGGCCGGTAGCTGCGCCACCCGCCGCTGTAAACACTCGGCGCGGACGTGGCCGGCAGAGTTACACGCCGCGCAAGTCCGTGGCTGTCCGTCATACATCACAATTCCGCGATAGCCGCAGACATTTATATACGACGGGACGTGCTTGGTCAAGTCGACCTTTGTCTCACGCCGTTCAACACCTTAAACTTTCGAGCGTTCGCCCACCGTTCAGCAACGTTACTAATAACCGTGCCGTACTGCGATATCACGGCGTTAATTTCGTCGGTTGGCACTTCAAAAGGCAATTCGAAAATCCTGATCGTCCGTATGCCAAAGCCAGCATGAGCAATGGTAACGTCCCGTATATTGCCGTCACTGTATCTGAATTTTCTGCTTCCACCGCAAGATTCCACAATTTTGTCACATAATTCGGCATTTAACATTTTAACGTAAGCAACACTGTTAACTATCGAAATGTGTATGCCCACAACGTCGTCAAAATCAAGTTGAAGTTCCTGCTCTAACCAATCTTCTACTTCAAATAACTTGGGTCTTGCGCAAGTTCGATCAAAAGTGATCTTCAGAGTGTCTTGTCTGTTTAAATGTGTCATCATCGTATCATATTGCAAACTTTAACAGAAATAGCAACTGCCGCAAACAGCTCCGCGACTTACCACGCTGAGGCACAGCCGACCGCAGCGCACAAACACCGCCACGCGTCCGCTCGGCACCGCTGGCGCGGACGAACTGGGTCCCCTCGGCCACGGCGGCCGGCAATATTGAGTACTCTTCTCAAGCACCATATACCAAAATCTTTTATTTTCTTCTTGTCTGATTTGCCGATCGCGCAAGTTTCATATGCATACAAGGCTACATTCCAGACAAATAAGTTCCGAAAAGACTTCCTAATATTTAAAAATTTATCATGAATAGTAACGAGCTCTTTGTCATAATCTACACACAGACAGACCTGCAACACCTTCCAGATTTACAGGACGTAGACAAAATAATATGAACATCTATCACATACGCAATATATAATCATTAGAAAGGATCTTACCACCATTGGAATTGGATTTGAGAACAGCAGCAACAATTGGAGGAACAGATTCGTAAACCTCCAGAATGTTATCCATAGTTTTATCAAAACATCCGCCGATTACTACAACGATACGGTGTGCAATGTGTGTGTTTATCGATAGTACCGAGCAAATGTGTGCCGCGGTGGAGTGGCCAAGCCGTCTAAAGCACCTCGCTGCGGAGCGCGCGGTTGCTCGCCGTGGAGGTTCGAGTCCTCCCTGGGGCATGAGTGTTTGTCAAAGAAATGTTCAAATGTTTGTAAAGTCTATGGGACTTAACTACGGGGTCATCAGTCCCTAAACTTACAGACTACTTATGAACTAGCTAATCCTAAGGACGGCACAAATATCCATGCCCTAGGGGGGATTCAAACCCCCGACCGTAGTGACCGTGCAGACCGTGACTGGAGCGCCTCAGTCCCCTCGGCCACCGCGGCCGGCGTGTGTTTCTCCGTAGGTTAGTTTACCTAGGTTTAAGTAGTTTGTAAGCTACGGACTGATGACCACGCAGTTTGGTCCGATAGATTTACAGACATTTGATTTGAGCAAATGTCCTTCAGACATGCGAGCAGTCGTGGTTGGGTCGGTCCGGGGCTGTGTGCGGGTAGCGTAATGGTAACGCGACCGAGAGCGAAAAAAGAAAATTCAGGTTCGAGTCTCGGAGGCGTACAAATGTTCATATGTCACCATTAAATCATGAGATGATGCTGATTCATATTCGCAATTGCGAAGACATTTCTTGTAATTTACTTGAGCGATGTTGGAGTGGTAAATATGTTCCTCTCCCTATGCTCTAAAACTCCACACAATGGTTCACCTATATTGAGATATTCCAAAATGTTTAAATGTTTGTAATTCTAAGGGACCAAACTGCTGGTCATTGGTCCCTAGACTTACAAACCACTTAATCTACCTTATGGTAAGGACAACATACACAGTCATGCTTGAGGGAGGACTTGAACATCCGACGCGAGCGGCCGCGCGATCCGTAACGTGGCGCTCCAGACCACACGACCATTCCCGCGCTGCTGTCTAGGTGATTCTGCACAAAGAACGCCAGAACCTAGCTTTGTGCGTGGCCGCATTATCATTGTAGAATAGGGCAGTTCAAAAAAAATGTTCAAATGTTTGTATAGCTTATGGGACTTAACTAAGGGGTCATCAGTCCCTAAACTTACAAACTACTTATCAACTACCTTATACTAAAGACGGCACAAATATCCATGCCCGAGGGGGGATTCGAACCCCCGACCGTAGTGGCCGTGCAGACCGTGACTGGAGCGCCTCAGTCTCCTCGGCCACCGCAGCCGGCAATATGGCAGTATTTGTTAGCCAATGTTAGTCGTAGTATGAAGTACGTTGTCGAAGATGGAGAGATATTTGCCGCGGTGGAGTAGCCGAGCGGTCTAAAGGTGGGTTGTCCAAGGCGCGATTGCTGCCTGCGACTGCAATGGATCGGCTCGTGACGTCAGAGGCTGGCGGCTCGCGCATGCGCACTTTGAGTTTGGAGTGCGGCGCGCGGCTGATGCGGCGACAATCGCAGGACTGCACCAGTGAGCAGTGTTGCGGTTAGAATCGCGACAACTCAAGGAACTGGCAGAAAGATGTCCAGCCAAACAGACTGAAGAAAACCGTATATGAACCACTCATAAGATATGAGCGTCTAGCCATTAAGCTACTGCCTTTGTACGTCGAACAAATTTAGATTTCATGGTAATCTAGTGACATATACACGAACAGACAGAAAATAAAAGAGAAATGAAGGTTGGAAAAGGACCAGTTTTGGCATATAGGGTTTTTGAAATAAAAAATGTGACTGTTGGCTACTGATTGTTTTTTGTTTAGGTGAACTGTAGAGGTGTGAGGAAACGCATGACAACGTTAATGTAATATTTTCATTAATTTCATTCTTACCAATACAGTCTGTTTTGTGGTGCACCATAAAAATTATCTTAGTTCATATGTTGTGGTGTACTATTTAGATTCAAATGCCGAGTACAGTATGGCTGACATATTCGATCTTATTGTTTTCCATATTCCCTGTAATATGCAGGATGGTAAATGGTCAGAATGAAATAAATTATAACAATACAGAAAACATTATTACAACTGTTGTTGATACATTTAAGAAACTACCGAAAATATTTTGTTTGGTATGTGTTTGGTATATTTTGATCTCTCTAGGACAAAATTTCAACTGTACGGTTTCGAACACTGGGACATATTTCAAAAGCAATACAGAAGGTGAATCCATCAGTTAAAATGAAAAAAAAAAAAAAAAAAAAAAAAAAAATGAAAAGAAAAGAATGCCTGAGATGAGAGTTGCAAGATGCATCAGGAGTTTCAGATAAATACTCTTCTGGTCTCATAAACAGCGCCACAATCGTAAATAAGAAAATAAAAGAACAATTACCTTAGCGTCACTGTGTTGCCTTTTTTTCAGCTGCACTGATGGATTTGTTGAACCGGTTGCAGGATTTTCTCTGTATGTCAATCTCTATAAGTTCCAATTAATGTGCAAACTGTGTGTCATTTAATCTAAAGTATGAATTTCATGTCGTCATTTAAAAGTTGCATGTTAATAAAAAAAACTGCTCAAATGTTTGTTAAGCTTAAGGGGCTTGACTGCGAGGTCATCAGTCCCTAAACTTACAAACTACTTAACCTTACCAAACATTTGAACAGTTTTTTTATTAACAGGCATCTTTTAAATGACGACATGAAATTCATACTTTAGATTAAATGTCACACAGTTTGCACATTAATTGGAACTTATAGAGATTGACATACAGAGAAAATCCTGCAACCGGTTCAACAAATCCATCAGTGCAGCTGAAAAAAAGGCAACACAGTGACGCTAAGGTAATTGTTCTTTTATTTTCTTATTTACGATTGTGGCGCTGTTTATGAGACCAGGAGAGTGTATCTGAAACTCCTGATGCATTTTGCAACTCTCTCGTCTCAGGCTTCTTTTTCATTTTAACTGATGGATTCACCTTCTGTATTGCCTTTGAAATAAGTCCCAGTGTTCGAAAACGTACCGCTGAAATTTTTTCCAAGGGAGATCAAAATATAGCAAACATATACCAAATAAACGGTTTTTCTGTAGCTTGTTAAATGTATCAACAACAGTTGTAAGACCGTTTGCTGTATTGTTATAATTTATTTCATCCTGACCGGTTTCTGTCCTAACCATCTTCCAGGGAATATGGAAAACGAAAAGATTTTAAAATATCGAAGATGTCATCCATACTGTACGGGAGACATTTGAATCTAAATGGTACACCACAACATTTATCTTTGATCATATGAACTAAGATAATTTT
The DNA here is from genome assembly GCA_026315105.1 of Locusta migratoria. NCBI lineage: Eukaryota > Metazoa > Arthropoda > Insecta > Orthoptera > Acrididae > Locusta > Locusta migratoria. The sequence goes on along the minus strand of CM048755.1, from coordinate 332,098,792 downwards.
TACAGCGCGCCACAAAACAGACTGTATTGGTATGAATGAAATTAATGAAAATATTACATTAACGTTGTCACGCATTTCCTTACATCTGTACAGATCACCTAAACAAAACAAAAAAATCCGTTACCATCGGTCACATTTTTTATTTCCAAAACTCTGGAAGCCAAAACTGGTACTTTTCCAACCTTCATTTCTATTTTATTTCTCCGAATATTTTTATGTCTACTATTGTATGTGTCACTAGATTGCCATGAAATCTAAATCTGTTGAACATACAAAGGCAGTAGCTTAATGGCGAGATGAACTTATATGTTATGAGTGGTTCATATCCGTTTTTCTTCGGTCCGCTTGGCTCGCCATCTTTCTGCCGCTGCCTTGAGTCGTCACGATACCCGTCGCAACACTGCTCACTGGTGCAGTCCTGCGATTGCCGCCACATCGGCCGCGCACCGCACCCCAAACTCAGAGTGCGCATGCGCGAGCAGCCAGTCTCTGACGTCACGAGCCGATCTAAAGCACTAGATATACCGAGCTGAACAATCCGCCATTTTAAATCCCAATCCGACGACAGTGTTGTATGTCGATTGTAGCGAAGTGAAACAACGAATATTTCGTTATTTTATTGTTTCACAGTGTGATATAGTTGGTTGTGCTGTTCTGCTTAAACAATAGCAGACATGGGGGCTATAAGTTTTATCGGTTTATTTCAAACATAGATCGGCGTAAAAGGTGCCTTGTAAATTGCAGACGCCAAGTAAGGACGCCAAATCTCGAGCAAATATTTGTGTAACGTTAAGAAGAAAACCTTTGTTTTATTTGTATTATTTGTATTAGAAGTAGTTATGCTCACAGAGAGGTAGTAATGAAAATACAGGCCTATACATGTAAGCAATGGTTTAATTTTGCTACACATAGTTAAAATAAGACGACATACAGTGTGTTTAAGGTGAGTTACTTTTCTTGATTTTATTTAGACCAACTAAGGAGTTATTCTAAGGGCTGTTAAATATTTTAAGTGATGCAGGAGTGCAGCTGGCTTTACCCATTTAGTAGTTTTTAAATTATATTAATTCGCATCAGTTCAGTTTTTAATTTAAATGTGACTCTCAACACGGGAATATGTAGGCCTAAGATAAGCTGTGAACAGGATGTCCGAATATATATATATATATATATATATATATATATATATATATATATATATATTGAACTTCACAAAGAATGTGAACAGGACAGAAGTCATACATGAAAGGCATTAAATTCAAAACATGAAACATTCACTTTATTTCGAAGCGCATGCTGCCAGAGAGACTTTATTTATTCCTTAGCTAACGAAACCAGACTTTCATAGTTGTTAAAACTCATTTTTTACTTAAAATCTACTCTGAAATACGGCGCGTGTAAAATATGCGAGACATTAGACGGAGGGAATATGGATAGTACAGTACCGTATCGCAATTTAACTGTTTTCGAAAGCAGTTCTTAGTTACCGTAAACGTATGTGCACATATATTTTATAAACCAGAAAATACGATAATTGCAATGTATTTTAATTGTATGTGGTAAATATTTAGAACGGAAACATGTGCTTTAATTTGGAATGAAAGTGAATGTACAATATTCATCTAACCACTAACTTGAATTTGATTGCCTCTTACAGTCAGATGTAAGCAAATAAATTTACTATGCTGTAATATTTTCTGCGTTGGGAAAGTATGTTTAATGGCCTTCAGAGCATATGAAGAAGCGTAAGTGTTCCGTAGTCTTTAAATGCGCGCCTTCAATTCGGGATTCAAAATGGCGGATTGTTCTGCTTGTACTATACAGTGCTCTAAGCCGATCCATCGCAGCCGCAGGCAGCAATCGCGCCTTGGACAACCCACCATAAGGTGCCTCGCTGTGGGGCGTGCGGTTGCTCGCCGCGTGAGGTTCGATTCCTCCCTGGGACATGGGTGTGTGTGTGTTGTCCTTAGGTTAGTTTACCTTAATTTAAGTGTTTGTAAGCTACGGACTTATGAACACGCTATTTGGTCCGATAGATTTACAAACATTTAAACAATTTAAATTTGGAGAGATATCTATACACAGCTTTCAGAACTGCGAGATTAATGACATAAATAATGATGAACACGACGATATACATGCCCAAATCATGACGGAATATCCCCCAAACTTGACTGAACAAAGGAGGCATTCCGCATCATAAGCTTAGTTTTGTGGTTTTCAATATGTACATATACCAGTACGGTTGGAAAATGTGACATATACAGACGAAAGGACGAGGTGTTAAATACATGTATGGGACGATGAATAGCACTGAGATATCGTTCCACACTAATTTATTATGGTATTATACATGGCAATATGGCCTTCATGGTGCAAAAGATGACAACACAGTACACATACAGTTGACGCCTGCCGCGGTGGCCGAGGGAATTGAGGCGCTCCAGACACGGTCTGCACGGGCACTGCAGTCGGGGGTTCGAATCCCCCCTCGGACATGGATATTTGTGCCGTCCTTAGTATTAGTTAGTGAATAAGTAGTTTGTAAGTTTAGGGACTGATGACCCCGTAGTTAAGTTCCATAAGCTATACAAACATACAGTTGACATGACAAACCTAGGCCTACAGACCCTCAAATTAGTCCCCTGCTACTGTCACCACACGCTGCGAACTAGGCTAGGCGGTTTGCAACACGAGAGGACGTTGCTAATGTTGTGCACAAACAGGTGACCCGATTCAGACATGGTGCGGGCCGGCCGCGGTGGCCGGGGGGACTAAGGCGCTTCAGTCTCGGTCTCCACGTCCACTACGGTCGGGGGTTCGAATCCCCCCTCGGGCATGGATATTTGTGCCGTCCTAGTTCGTAAGTAGTTAATAAGTAGTTTGGACTGATGACCCCGTAGTTAAGTCCCATAGACTATACAAACATTTGAACATTTGAGACATGGTGCGGCAAATCCTGAGACAGAGGGTATTCACCGCCTGCCACATCGTTGGCAGTGTGTGGTTACAGTAGCAGGAGACTACTTTGAGGGTCTGTAGGTCCAGGTTTGTCATGTCAACTGTATGTGTACTGTATTGTTGTTCTTTTGCACCATGAAGGCCATTTTGCCCTGTATACTGCCGTAATAAATTAGTGTGTTTCAATATTTCACTGCTATTCATTGACCACATATGTAGTTAACACCTTGTCCTTTCGTCTGTATGTGTCACATTTTTCAGATTGGTATCTGCAAGAAAAAAAAATTGTTATGTCTTTTGCCCCAACCTTCATATACATATACAGGGTGAATCACCTGACACATGCACCGCAAATTTTGCGGAAACGGAAAGTGCGATTAATATGCGGTTTTCACAGAATGGATTAGTAGTCAAATCAAATGTTCAAATGTTTGTAAATCTATCGGACCAAACTGCGTGGTCATCAGTCCGTAGTTTACAATCTACTTAAACCTAGGTAAACTAACCTACGGACAAACACACACAACCATATCCCATGGAGGACTCGAACCTCCACGGCGAGCAACCGCGCGCTCCGCAGTGAGGTGCTTTAAACCTCTCGGCTACTCCACCGCGGCGATTAGTAGTCAAAGACTCGTATTGTTAGATTGTAAAAATACCTAGAAAGTATATTTTTTATGCAAACGTACAATTTTTCAAATGGAACAATCTTTGTTTCTATCACGCACTGAAATTTTTGGCACCAGCTATGTACAAAGAATTTTGAATAACATTTTTATTGCGTTTACTTTGGCAGCTACAGCCACTCAAAGTTTTGGGGGCGGAGGCTACGATATCGTAGCTGACTGGCTGGTGGTCATGAGACAGTGGGCCGAGCCCCAGGGGCTAGCCACTCGGCCAGTCAGCTACGCTATCGCAGCCTTCGCCCCCGAAACTTTGAACAGCTGCCAAACTAAACGCGATAAAAATGTCATTCAAAATTATTTGTACACAGCTGGTGTCCAAATTCCAGTGCATGATAGAAACAACCTGTGTTCCATTTAAAAAAAAAAAACAGTGTATTTGCATTAAAAATACACTTTCTAAGTAATATTTTGTTTGTTGGCTAAAAATACGAGCCCCTGACAACCAATCCAATCTGTGAAAACCGCACATCAATCGCACTTTCCGTTTCCGCAATATTTGCGGTGCAAGTGTTAGGTGATTCACCCTGTATATATACATGAAGGACTGCAAACGATGATTCATCCGAACATACCACATACTTCCAGACACAACGTGTCCAGAGTTTATGATCGTGGCGCCACTTCTTCTGCAACTTTGCGCTAGCTCCTGTTATTAAGAGTTTAGAAACTGCAGCACTACGCCGTGGAGGAATGGCCGAGCGCTCTAAGGCGCCTCGCTGCGGAGCGCGTGGTTGCTCCCCGGCGGAGGTTCGAGTCCTCTCTCGGGCATGGGTGTGTGTGTTGTCCTTAGGTTAGTCAAATGGTCAAATGTTTGTAGATCTATCGGACCAAACTACGTGGTCATCAGTCCGTAGCTTACAAACTACGTAAACTAAGGTAAACTAACCTAAGGACAACACACACACCCATGCCCCAGGGAGGACTCGAACCTCCGATGGCGGGCAACCGAGCGCTCCTCAGCGAGTCGCCTTAGACCGCTCGGCTACTCCACCGCGGCTAGGTTAGTCAGTTTCAGTAGTTTGTAAGCCGAGGGTCCGATAACCAGAGTAGTTAAATCCCATAGATTTACAAACATTTGAATTGCAGCACTCCCATGAGTATTAAGTTCCAGCTGTACTGTTTTTATCGAAACAGTATTACTCGCGTGAATATTGAGTTTTGAAGTCATTTTTGCCATGATAGTTTTATACTGTCTGTCCACAATCGTTCTTAATGTTCGTCAGTCGTTACCAGTTATCTTCGGGTTTCGCCCACTATTCCTCTTCGCCAATGATGTTTTACCTACATTTATTTGCGCTGTTTTTATCAAGAATACTGTCGCTCGTGAAACGTAAGACAGTGTAGCCGTATTCGTCACAGATGGTCCTACTAACCGTACACCATCGAGTTGGTATGTCTGGAACTCTGAGAGACCACACATTTCGCCAGTCAATTGTGTAGACCGTCGCAGAACAAAACGTACTGCAAAGCAACGTTCAAGACTTCGTACGTCAATTATGCACTGCAAGCGCTTCTCAGTGTTAACTCGCACGCAGTGGTGCCAACTTGCCACTAGATGTAGCATACTGCATGGTTTTCATATTATTTTGTCCACCGTCCTGTACCTTATAGTAAAACTAGCTGAAAACCTGGCGTTACCCGGGTATTTATTTATTTATTCGAGCCTTGAGTTAGTATTTTTCCTATCCACTCTCTCTGTCCATCTCCTTTCTTCTAAAAACATGTTACATTTATCTGAGAATATATAAGAAATAAGAAATTACACGTGAAAATGCACTCGTTTCGTAGAATCCAATCACGAAATTCAACAATAATGATTGTAATAATATCACAAATCGATCACTTGGTGTAATGCGCGAAACGTCAAATCTATTTATTTTAAAGATATGTATTAAAAGATTTTTCTTTTTCACTGATTTATTTATTCCTATATTTGCTTATTCGCATGTTTATCCTTACGGAAAAGAGCTGAAGACAATGTAGCACGCATAGACCAAAGATATGGTCTGTGGCATCACGTTTCGCTATATGTAACCTCCTCGCTATAGAGTCGCAAACGTCATCGCTGGCCTTCAGTCCCATTTTTTTAAATAATTTGACGACTTTCAACCACCACATCTTCCTTTATAGTTACCGGCATAGGACTGCTATGGTGTGCAACGGGAGACGTCGGACAACAATTACACACAGACCATTCGTTTTCGTTCTGTTGTTTTCGCTGCAGAGCGAAATATTAACCCACACACACGTAGAATTTTATATACACCGATAACTTTCCATCCAAATATACTCCACCCTTTTATCATTGTCAACCCTCAAGCAACAATGCAACCAATAAAACCATTTTCAAAGAGTAAATATAATTTTCAAAGAGTAATTATTGTTCCGCATTTCTAGTTATATTCTTCAAATTACTAAATATCTATCAGATCGCTATAAAACCATGCCTAAAATATTCCTCAGGTATAAATTAGTAACTGTACAAATATTTAAGTCTCTGCGTCTTGTCGTTCGGACGTGTTAAGCGTACACCGAACAGACCTTCACATTTAGCTATCCGATCGCCATAAAACCGTGCCTAAAGCCTTCCCCGGGTAGACATTAGTAACTGTACAAATTTTTAGCTCTGTAAATCTTGTGGTTCAGACGTGATAAACGTACACCGAACAGACATTCACATTTATAGATATAGAAGAGGAAGATTAACAAGAAAAGTTATCGGCAGGAAGAGACATTATAATTTTGATACTTTCATAATAAGAATTTATCGGCGGTTTTGGATTGTCAATACTGAGGTGAAGTGTGAAAGCCAGCGGTGGGCACTGGTGAAGAGGATAGCAGAACCCTGCTCCTTGGTGTGAGGACAGGCAGTCTGGGTGGCTGCTTTTGTGAAGGCATTAAGACTACTAACAGCCAGCTATCGCTTTGTATGCGACCAGATGGAACCACTTAACTAGACGCACCAGCAGGAACTCGCTCGGAATAAACGGAGTGTAGCTGGGAAACATTTCTCTTCGGAAAAGACCTCAGATGTCCAATTTCGGAATGGGAGTTCCGGGATGAGTGTCTAGCCATAGAGCCCAATTATGCGATTTCCAACGACTGTATTTGTACATGGCCATGATTTGGCGACTGGTCTGTGACGTCGAATGCGAAATGATAGTATTAGTCAGCTGGTACAAGGTCTACGCTTTGTGAAGGCAATAAAATGTTCAAATGTTTGTAGAGCTTATGGGACCTACCTACGGGGCCTAAACTTACGAACTGCTTATGAACTAGCTTACACTAAAGAAGGCACAAACATCCATGCCCGAGGGGTGATTCGAACCCCCGACCTCAGCGGCCGTGCAGATCGTGACTGGCACGCCGCAGACCGCTCGGCCACTGTGGCCGGCTGACAGACTGTTCAATCAATTCTTTGTAGACTGTTTGATTAATTGTGAATGAAACACAATAGTACACCATTTTCGTGTGTTTCATTCAAAATAAATATCTGGGAGACTGTCAACGATGAACGTTCACGCTATTGGCCGAGACTATCAACTGTTACTTGAATGTTCTCATTTTCTTTTGGTACGAGTCGGCTCACAGGTGGGCACGGCAGCAACAAGAAAGACGACTCTTGGACAAAATTCGACTGAGAGAGTACCTAGACTTTGGAGGCAAGAGGGTACAGACTTGGAACCAGCACGCCATTCAACCAACAGCTTGGCAAATATAGCGATGAACAAAGATGCATGCAGCAACTTCGCACTAGCGATTTACAGCTAGTATTGTGTTTACGGTAAGAAATCTACATCTTCAGCGTTGTTGGTATATCACGTCTACCAAAGCAATTATCAGCATAGGACGGCTGCTGCTTTGGATCATGACAGTAATCCACTAGTGCATGTTCTATTAGACAGTTGTTATTTTAAAAATAGTTTGATATTTAACTACATAAATTGATTCATCTTTTATCCTGTCAGTTACTGACTAATTATCTGTTTCTAAAGTCATAATGAATCTAAATTCACTTTCCACCACAGCCATTTTATTCCTTTTCAACTTGATTTTCATGATTTTTAGTGTTATAAGTGTGCCGCGTTGGAGTGGCCGAGCGCTATAATGCGCCTTGCTGTGGAGCGCGTGGTTGTTCACCGTCGGAGGTTCGAGCCCTCCATCGGGCGCGCGTGCGTGTGCGTGTGTGTGTGTGTGTGTGTGTGTGTGTGTTTGTGTGTGTTTGTCCTTAGCGTAAGTTAGTTTAAGTAGTTTGTAAGCCTAGGGGCCGGCCGCGGTGGCCGAGGGGACTGAGGCGCTCCAGTCACGGTCTGCACGGTCACTACGGTCGGGGGTTCGAATCCCCCCTCGGGCATGGATATTGGTGCCGTCCTTAGTCTTAGCTATATCATAAGTAGTTTGTAAGCTTAGGGACTGATGACCCCGTAGTTAAGTCCCATCAGTTCTACAAACATTTGAATTTTGTAAGCCTAGGGACTGATAACCGCAGCAGTTAAGTTGTTTCCAGAATGAAACTTTCACTCTGCAACGGAGTGTGCGCTGATTGAAACTTCATGGCAGATTAAAATTGTGTGCCGGGATCGGGACTCGAACCTGGGGCCTTTGCGAAAGTAAAGTTGTGAGGCGGCATCGTGAGTCGCGTCAGGATAGTATAGTCGGTAGTGCGCTTGCCCGCGGAAGGCAAAGGTCCCAGGTTCGAGTCCCGGTCCCGGCACACAATTTTAATCTGCCATGAAGTTTCAGTTAATTTGTTGTTGGTATTTAGAGGGGACTAAACTGATAAGTCATCAGTCCCAGTAGTTAAGTCTCTTCGATTTACAAAAATTTGAACGTTTTGTTCTAAGTGTGAGTTCCTAATTTAAAGATCCGAAGCAACCGCTGTGATTTTGCGGAGGAATCGCTCGTCATTCACTCAGCAGGTGTTTCAGTGGCAGTGACCTTGAGCGGCCTGTTTCCACCTGGCGACCAGACATATGGCGCACCGAACAGCCCTATCAACCGCCGTGTAAGCGTCTTGTAGGTGCAGCCGCTGGTATTTTGACGCCGCAGCGTAAGGCTGCGTTTATAGACAGCGGTGCATCCGCGGCGGGGCAACCGTTGTGATTTGGCGGAGGCACCGCTCCAACTTTAACAGCACGCGGGCACAGAATAAGGAGTATACAGAAAGGAAACTCCCGCTGCAGTCTGTCGTCCAAAATTTAGTGCGCATGCGCGGAATCGGCCGTCTTGAAAAGCAGTAAACGCGTGGTCTCTCCCTACTCTGTGGCGTGGTAATGCGCCTTCTTTGTTTGTTAATTGTGTGTTTTAACAGCCTGAATCGCATAAAAGTAAACAAGTATTTGGTGAAATGAAAAGAAAGAACTGTTTGTCAGTAGGTGGAGCTGTCCCGTTTTCATTACGAGCAGTAATGAAAGTAAAGGCGGCCGATGGGGGCGCAGGATCCATTCCTCCCGCGGTCAGAAAAATAGGACTGAATCCTCCCGAGCCTGCAAGGGCGTGGAAAAGGACGGGACTGAATCCTCCCATAACCTGTTTCAGCAGGTAGTTTGTGGCGGCCCGAGACCAGAGTGTGTATGAATATTCCAGGCAAGCAAAGCTATCTAGCATATGTTCCAGTGTATGTTCCTATATTGTACAGTAAAGTAAGATTGAGAATTAAGCCCCAGTTAACTTTAGAGTCAGAGTAAACGTACAGTAATATCACTTTGGTTCTAACATTCAAAAGATTACGTTTTACTCGCAATTGATAAATCTGTGCAATGTTTTCAGCAGTTGGTATACACGTTTATTTGATACAGCGTTGAATTTGTAAACAGAGGACAAGGCAGGCTAATTTTTTTCCTAAGGAAGAATAAATTCTTCTTTTAATGGGAGAGCGGGACATGAGTCTTATTGAACTGGCTTGACTTTACGTGAATAGAAGCAAGTTATGAACATCTGTAGTTTCTAATAAAACTTCCCTTAATAGGAAATCGGAAAATAGGAAATACTCCTGAAAGACGTTCACGGATATTATATGTATTATGAGCAATACTCTTAAATGAGGTGCTGGGGCATTGTAGGTAAGCGATCAGACTGCTATTTTTGCGACTCGGGTTCGATTCCCACTAGAAGCTTTATTTCATTTATTAAATTTCTTGCACTTCTGCTGGTTGTGGTCTTCATGAATGTCCACAACATCCAGCTGCTCAACAGAAATTGAATTAATAAAACTTTTGCAATCCTTAATGTTGCACGTCCATCGCGCTACACCACTGTACAACAATTTCTGAAATCCGAAAGTGTCACCTTTCAGAAGTAGCACTTCCCCTTCATTTCTACTGACTGAAACTCCAAGGGCGTCGGAGAACATCATTTTTAAGCGATCTTCCGTGGACTGAAGCACAGAGTAAGTATATTTGTCTGTGACTGAAGTGACAAGTACGGCCGGAAACGGCTTGGGGCGGGGGTGGGGTCTGGGGGCTGGTCCCTGCCGGAGGTGCCATTGTGCAGCCAAGAAAGCTGTTAGCCTAATAAATCAGGCAATGTCAAGATCGCGGTGTTATTATGTTTTATTTACAATAGACGTCCGGTTTCGATGTTCATTGACATCATCTGCTGCTCTCTGCACAAAGTTACAACATTATTGCATATTGTAGTGAGTTGACGACCCACCAATAGTACCCAACTCGCTACAATATGCAATAATGTTGTAACTTTGTGCAGAGACCAGAAGATGATGTCAATGAACATCGAAACCGGTCGTCTATTGTAAATAAAGACATAAAAACACCGCGATCTTGGCATTTCCTGGCTTATTAGGATAACAGCTTTCTTGTTAATAAGATATATTCTTAAATTTTCGATGTAACTTTCATTCACAGTTCCGTGAGAATTGTACATTTACATGTAAATCCTATAATAATTGAACATTTTGCCCACAGATAACTTTTTCAAGTAATCAGCCCTCGCAGTAGCAGTGTGCACTCAAGCACGAACAGCACTCTCACTAGCGGAGCAGCTGTGCTACATCAGTTGTCGGCACTGCCGTATGGCGCGCGGTTCCGCCACAGCCCCATTAGACGCCGTGTAAAGAGACGCTGAGCCTGAGCTGAACGATGTCGACATTCAACAACGATACGCTCACACACGATGGGTTTTGCATACAATTCCTTTTTTTTCAGAAATGCTTTTCTTATAAAATCCCGTTTGCTTTTTATATCTCGCTACCATCCTTAATTTTACTGCCCATCATGAAAACGTGTCACTTACTTTTACTATCTCATTCCCTGATTTACTTTCCTCGGGATCACTTCATTTCGTTCGACTAAATTGCGAGGCCGTTAATTTACTTTTCGTCTGTCTTCCAACTTCCGAAAAACAAATAGTTTTATTCACTTTTATATGGATGCGGTCAACGTGAAAATTGCACACATTTATTCGCGCAACTGAAGACGACAAGATATCGAAGTTACAGCTTTCATATCTCTCGCTGACTTATTGACAATTTTTGTACATTATTGGTCTATGTTTATACGCTGTTTACTATTGAAACTGCAACAGTAATTGTGGTGTCGCACAAGTCTAAAGTGCGCGCCACCTACTTTCGCCGCGCGCCGCCATGCACGCACGGCGCGGCGTTCTTACAACGTCGGCCACGAGCGCCCTCTGCTGCAACTTCCCTTGTTGCCATCACTGAACTGCATCGACCACTTGGGAATCAGATAGGCACCAGTTAAGACTTAGCTATCTGCCTCTATCTCAACTACGTATCAACATTCTACTAGTCTGCTGCTCTCCAAGTTAAGTAATGTATTCTCTATGAAATATATCTCTTATACTAATCTAGCTTAGTGTTTCTAGTTTCTGCTGTCCCACTGGCTGGTCACCTCCGTATCTGCACACGCGTGCATCCTATTTCCCTGTGTTGGTCTCTCTCTACTCGGTCACCGACACCAGGACAACCGGCGGAAACGAGACACAAAAGTAATAAGGAAAGGAAGTAACGAAAATTTGCTATGCGGACGTGTAACAGTAAACATAATACACGATTTAAGTTGTTGGTGGTTTAGAGATACAGAGGGTGCAGGTTTTAGTACACAGAATTGCCACATCTAGTAATGCCAACACCTATACCCCGGTTGGTCAGACTTCAATATAGTGGCTAGTTAGTGGCGGTGCGGTGGGTTAGTCTCTCGGCAATCCATACTTTCAGTGAGTGAGAGATCTGGAGGAAGTGACAGCAGGATTAACAGTCAAATACCCTCAGTATCTAGATAAGTCACACAGCTCAGGGAACATGCAGTCTTTTTAGAAAATAGCGTCACAGAGAACTCGGAGGTAGACCATGGGCACCGGCCTCAGCACTTCACAAGTGAAACAGCTATTCTCCACGTTACTGACTTTTCGATCCAGCGGTATTCGGAAGGAAAGAAGGAAGATTAATGGTTAACGCCCCGTCGACAGCATGGTCATTAGAGGCGGAGCTTACGCTCGAGTTGTTTGGCTAAGAATGGGGAAGGAAATCGGCCGTGCCCTTTGAAAGGAACCATCCCGGCATTTGCCCGGAGTGATTTAGCGAAATCACGGAAAACCCAAATCTGGATAGCCGGAGGTGGATTTGAACCACCATCCTCCCGAATGCGAGCGGTATTCGTATTATGCTCCAAGTGACACCTCGAATCTCCATCTTAAGTGCTGTGTCCATTTAACAATAATGAATCATCTTTCTTTTCGCTGGTTTTGGCTCGCTTCGTCCAAATGTTGACTTGTTAATCCGGATGTGGAAGTGATCGTGATAGACGGTGGCCGGATGCCGTCCCTGTGGCCATGCTTTCTCACTGGGACGGAATTTTGTGCTCTCCATCTGTCTGCGTCTTGTTTCCACCCACGCGAAAGTAGGTGACTGTTTTTAAAATATTCGCGAATCGTGGAACAGAGGTGGTCGTGGGCACCAAACCGACTGTCATCTAGTCGACTGTGGGAAACGGACTAAAAGCCTTATTCAGACTATTCGGCAAACTGGCCTTCTTCGTTCATCCGGTCGCCCGCGAATTCGATCTGTGACTAGCTCGTCTCTCTGAATTCCGGAAGTGACATGCTGACAAATCCTGCTATGTGGTAGGTTCAGACGAAGACAAATACGTCATCAAATTACATATTCTTGACTGGCTTATCATGTAGGAAATAGTGGATCTACCTCATCTGTTTAATGCTACTTAATTATTCCGTCATGCGAGACGTATTTCGAACATCACGCCCATTTTCACGCACAGTTACCACAACACGAGTAGGTACACGGCTTGAAATTTGCTAAGGAACAGATACATTGTTGGGCAGGAAGAAACAAGCGAAATGATGGACCAAATGAATCACGGTAGATACATAAGAGTTGGAGTGTTACAACGAAAAAATATAGAGACTTCATTACATTGAAAAGATAAGTCATAAATCACTTTTATGTTCGACTAAGGTGAGACTCAAAAGATAACGATCGATATCGGGCCATCAGTAACGAATGTTCTCTTCTGGTAGTAATGCAGATTTAGCGCCTACTGTTCATCCTGACTTCCAAACGGTTGAGGAGTCGTTGCGGTACATTGTTCCACTCCTTTCCAGATTTTGCAGGGTTGTTCTTTCAAATGTTCAAATGTTTGTAAATCTATCGGACCAAACAGCGTGGTCATCAGTCCGTAGCTTACAAACTACTTAAACTAAGGTAAACTAACCTAAGGACAACACACACATCCATGCCCCAGGGAATACTCGAACCTCCACGGCGAGCAACCGCGCGCTCCGCAGCGGGACGCTTTGGACCGCTCGGCTACTCCACCGCGGCGGTTGTTCTTTAAGAAACACGATTTTCAATAGCACCGCAGGCATTCCCTATGGGATAGAGGTGCGGCACGCACGCAGCTCATCCCATACGTTCAGTACCTTCATCTTTTCTGCATATCCGTCACCTCAGCGGTCCTGTGTGGGCGGATATTGTCGTTCATAAGCAAAAGTCGAGCCTTAGCGCACTGCTATACAGACGGACATGATACAGAATAATCTCCCTGCAATACCGCTATGCTTCACCGTTACCTCGCGCGATGATGTACAGCGGTATTTGGCCATTGACCACAATGCCTGAAAACAGAATGTCATCTAGGTCAGACCAATGACGTTCATGAACGTTCTGTGATACAAAACGTGTTTTCCTCGAAAGCGTGATTTCCAGTGGTGGTGCAAGCAGTCCAGGTTAAAGGTTTCCATTATAAGAAATAATTTTTATATTTTAAAGACTGTGCGAGAAGTAGCAATTTCAGAGAATTTATGGGCACACTACGATAGTCGCGCTGGGAAAGAAACATTGTCTAACGTGTATACCTCATGTGTAAAATTAAGCGCTTTCAAACAGCGACAAAAAGCAGTTCAGAGGCGAGCAGCTAGGTTTGTTACTGGTAGGTTCGACCAATGCGCGAGTGTCACAGAAATGCTCCGCGAACTCAAATGGGAATCGCTGGAGGAAAGACGACGTTCTTTTCGAGAATTTCTGTTGAGAAAATTTAGAGGGTCGGACTTTGAAGCTGAGTGTAGTACGATCTTGCTGCCACCTACTTACATTTCGCGTAGTGATCACAAAGAAAAGATAAGAGAAATTAGGGCTCGTACGGAGGCATATCGGCATTCTTTTTTTCCTCGATCTATTTGGGAGTGGAATAGGAAAGGAAAAGCTTAGTAGTGATACAGTATACCATCCACCACGCACCTTACGGTGGATTACGGAGTATGTATGTAGATGTCGATGTATTTATTTATTAGAACGAGTTGGCCTACCATTGGCTTTGACGAAATCTGCAACTCAAAATTCAAATGTTTGTTAAGCTTATGGGACTTAACTACGTGGTCATCAGTCCCTAAACTTACAATCTACTTATCAACTACCTTATACTAAGGACGGCACAAATATCTATGCCCGAGGGAGGTTTCGAGCCCCCGACCGTAGTGGCCGTGCAGACCGTGACTGAAGCGCCTCAGCCCCCTCGGCCACCGCGGCCGGTAATCTGCAACTCTTCGAGGAACAGATTCGTTACGTGTTTTCATAGTTTCCAACTGAATGTTAACCATTATTATACCAAAACATAAGCTAATTTCTTCAACGGCGTTAGAGCTGTAAATTTGGTCCTTAGTCTCTGCTCTAAACCTCGCCTTAGCGGTAAGTTAAGTCGAGACATAGCGATTTTTCTGGCCACGGGAGATCTGTGAAAATTTTCTTATGCTATAATAAGCACGCCTGAAACGTTTTGGCTGTGTGTGCGGACGCATTGTCATTTTGGAATAAGGAACTGTTTGTTAGCAATATGTTCATCACAGCAAGCAGTTTTCTGTCGACAATGGTGAGACATTCATTCACAATTATCCGACTAGTAACTGTGATGATATAGATGTCCAAATCATGACGGAACATTCCTCATGCCTGACTGAAGGAAGTAAACATGCCGTATCGTGGGTTTATTTTGGGGTTTTCGATAGAAAAACCTCATTGTTTGTAGGAAAGAATGTAAAAGATGATTCATCGGACCATACAACATACTTCCAGTCACCAAATGCGCAGGTTTTATGATCGTGGTATCTCTCCCTTCTCCGCTTTGCTTTGGCTTCCATTATTAAGGGTTTAGCAACTGCAGCCCTTCAATGAATCCTACGCTCCAGCCATACTATTTTATCGAAACAGTGTTACTAAAGTGAGTGTTGAATTTTGCAGTTGCTTTTTCCGTGGTAATTTCATGTTGTATCCCCACAGTCGTATTTAATGCTTGTCGGTCGTTGTCAGTTAACTTCGGGTTTCGACCATTATTCCTCTTCGCTAATGATGTTTTACCTTGTTTTGTGTACTCTGTCGTTACCTAGGATACCGTTGCTATTGAAACATTAATCAGCGCAGCAATTTTAGTCACAGATGGTCCCACTAAACGCGTGCCATCGAGTTGGCCTCATTGGAAGATTGAGAGATCTCGCATTTCACGGATTATTTATGAGAGTTGGGCTTTGAATATTGGCAACACTGCTGTTGAGACACTATGCAATGGAATCTACAATTGTCGCTGATAGCACCTACCGTACCTCGAGCAAATGGACTCACCCGTTCACAGAAGGAAGGAAGATTAGGGTTTAACATCCCGTCGACAGCTTGGTCATTAGAGACGGCGCTAACGCTCGGAGTTTTGGGTAAGGATGGGGAAGAAAATCGGCCGTGCCCTTTGAAAGGAACCATCCCGGAATTTTCCTGGAGTAATTTAGGAAAATCTGGATGGCCGGAGGTGGATTTGAACCATCATACTCCCGAATGCGAGTCCAGTGTCTTACCACTGCGCCACCTCGCTCGGTACCCGACCACGTCACCGGCGTGCGCACAATCGAGGGAAAAACACTCACTTGTGAGCCAGCGGCCTAACGTAACGGTGTCACTATGTTTTCGAAACAGGAACAACAGATTTGGATGAAGACCGAATGTGCCACAGGTCGCACAGCACGGCAGTGTCGACAAGGTCTTCAAGAGGCGTGCGGGGAATCGCCATTACTGTACAGAACAGTGGCACGTTCGGTAAAGGCCTTCAACGAAGGTCGCACACTGTGGCAGACATTCATCGGACAGGTAGTCTCTGAAGAAGTGCATACTGTTGCGAAAGTCGAAAATGCATCTGATCCCCTGTATGATGAAAGTTACGGTGATTCTCGTGTATGACTGTGAAGGTGTTATCCTAACACATTACGTTCCTCCACGGCAGATCGTCAATGCACAGTATTACTGTTTGCTTTTTGAGCATCGTCTGCGACCAGCTTTGCGAAAGAAGCAGCAACACTTTCTGCGCAACCCAGCCATCATTTTGCACGACAATGCGCGGGCGCCTACAGCGCAAGCTGTGGCTGCTCTGTTCCGTCGATGGGACTGGGAAGTACTGTACCATCCACCATACTCCCCGGACTTAGGCTCTTGTGACATTGATTTGATCCCGAAGATAAAGGAACCACTTCGCTTCAGAACTGTTCCAGAGATTCGGCAGGCAGTAGACCGCTCCATTCGCACCATCAACAGAACAGGCACTGATAACGGTATATTACGCCTTCCACATTGCTGGCAACGAGTTTACACAACGCTGGTGACTACTTTGTAGAACAGTAAGAGGTGGAAACATGTAACGCTTTTGTATCGGTTGTGAATAAATAGTTGCCACTATTTAAGTTCCAACTCTCGTGCGTTAACTGTCGCAGAACAAAACACATAATTTCTTCAATGTAACGTCCAAGACTTTTTACGTCAATTGTACACTGCGGTCGCGTCTCAGTATTGCCAGTTGCATCAAGGTGTAGTACACTGCACGGTGTTCATATTAGTTTGCACATTTAATGAAACGAAGGAAGGGGCCTAGCTTCACTAGTTCACTGAACTAATACAATTACAAGTGAAAATGTAAGCTAGGTACGGCGTCGTACACGAGTCTCCCGCTTCGGACTCGCGGTCACCTTAACCATATGTCTACCCGCGCTCGACCGCCGTCCTTCTCAAATCCCCACAATTTGCACATTATGGTTGTAGCGTAGAAAAATAGACATGACCGAAACAAAAGACACCATACCAATCTATATACATATTTTGTCCAGCCCTGTAGATTTAGAACCACAACTGTTACATTATCACCTGGAGGTGCTTCAGGAACGTTATTTTCTGGACAATGTGCAGCGAGATGCTAATATCCTGGTGCCTGTATTGCAACCGGCACCCAAGAAAATTTCGTTCCAGTGTATATACGAGAGTTGGAACTTAAATATTGGCAACTATTTATTCACAACCGATATAAAATCTTTACATGTTGGCACCTGTTACTGTCCTTCAAAGTAGTCACCAGCGTTGTGTAAACTCGTTGCCAGCAGTGTGGAAGGCGTAATATACCGTTAGCAGAGCCTATTCTGTTGATGGTGCGAATGGAGCCGTGTATTTCCTGCCGAATCTCTGGAACAGTTCTGAAGCTAATGGCACGAAGTGGATCCTTCATCTTCGGAATCAAATCAAAGTCACAAGGACTTAATTCCGGGGAATGTGGTGGATGGTAGAGTACTTCCCAGTCCCATCGACCGAACAGAGCAGCCACGGCTTCTGCTGTGAGCGCCTGCGCACTGTCGTGCAAATGACGGGTGGGTTGCGCAGAAAGTGTTGCCGCTTCTTTCGCAAAGCTTAATTCCTTGTGACTTTGATTTGATTCTGAAGGTGAAGGAACCACTTCGTGGCAGAACTGTTCCAGAGACTGGACAGGCAGTAGACCGCTCCATTCGCACCATCAACAGAACAGGCTCCGCTAACGGTATACTACGCCTTCCACATCGCTGGCAAAGGGTTCTACACTATGCTGGAGACTACTTTGAAGGACAGCAACAGGTGCTAACTTTTAACGGTTTTGCATTCGGTTGGGAATAAATAGTTGCCACTATTTAAGTTCCAACCCACGTTTATGTGGTGATTTTTCCACTATGGATAAGCTCTGGGGGATTGATCAAGGAAAGGATCAGGAACAAAAGAGGTCCAATGAACTTGTGTCCGAAAATGCATGGTTATAATGCTAGAGACCATTTATTCAATAATACTTTATTACAGAGATTGCAGTCTAATAAACACTGCACCATGCAGCCACACTTACAATATGTGTTGAAAATGGTTTCGGTGTGTTCCTACGCACACGTATTCATTCTGCCTTTGACACACGAGCGCTAAAATTGCAGTAGTGACAACGCTACATGAATACGCTGCTCCAGTGTATCCACACATGGAATGGGCTCTACAGATCCGATACTTTTAAGACAGCCCCATAACAAAAAATCGCTTGTGCTGAGATCCGCTGAATGAGCAGACCATGCAACCCGACTTCCACGTCCATTCAACCGACCAGGGAAGACACGATTGAGATGTGCCCCGACGTTAACGACGAAGTGGGCTGGAGCACATAACCCCTAGAATCATAAGTGGCACAGTATGAGAAACAGCACCACCCTCTAGGAGGAAGTCATGCATTCAGTAACTGTAGATGAGACTGAAGTTCATTAGACCTATTTTGTTTCGTATCATCTCCTCGATCAGTCCCTAGTGGTCCTACACTTCGGGGAAAAAATCGCCCTGTATATCGTTCGCTTGGTTTCTTGGTTTCATAACAGATATAATGATTGTGTGGTTAGCTAGCACAGTGATACGGTGCCACACTATGAATCCAAAGGTTGCGGGTTCGATCGCCGCGACTTTTTTCACTTTTGGCAATGTTGCTGTTGTGAAAAATATCGAGTAGCACCGTGGTTCGGAATCCACGTTAAACTGAAGGTACCCCTATAATGGTGGTGGGGGGGGGGGTTGCTAGTTCGAAGGTCGTAGAAAGGCAACGGCACACCAAAACCAAACAGGACTACGCCTGGTAAAGCACTCTGGTATTCACACCAATCTTAGGATTGTTGACTGCTTTACATTTTTATTAATGATGCTGTGCGTATGTATTTCTAAGAAAGACCTTCGGAAACTGCCTGCGGTCAGATGTAAGTTACATCTACATCTTCACGTGTACTCCGCGAGCCACCGTACAGTGTGTGTTGGAGGGTACTTTGTGTAGCACTGACACTTCCTGCTCTTCCTGATCCAGTCGCCTATGGTTCACTGGTATAACGACTTCAGGATCCAATTTGTTTGATTTTGTCCTTGTAATCGTTTCGCGAAATATAGTAGTAGGGGGCAGAATATTAATGAACTCTTCCGGAAATGTACGTTCTCGGAACTTTGACAGTAGGTCATAACGTGATGCAGACCGCATTTACATACATACTCCGCAATCCACCCAAAGATGCATGGCGGGGGGTATCTGGTACCACTACAACTACTACGAGTTACTTGCTTTCCTGTTCCAGTCCCACATAGAACGACAGAAAAACGAATGCCTGTATGTACCAGACCTAATATCTCTGTTCTTATCAGTGTGGTATTTACGCGAGATATAAGTTGGCGACCGTAGAATGGAATCGTTCTGCAGCCCGCTTCAAATTCCCGCTCTCTAAATTTCTTCAACAGTGTTTGGAAAGAGCGTCGCCTTCCCTCCAGCGACAGGCGGGGATAAATCAATCAAACCTTAAGGTCGTAAATTCTACCAACTGCCTAGGAGTTACAATTACGAACAACTTTGACTGGAGAGAACACATAGAAAATTTTGTGGGGAAGGCGAACCAAAGGTTACGTTTCATTGTCAGAACGCCTCGAAGATGCAACAGCTCCACCAGACTGCCTACATCACACTTGTGCGTCCTCTCCTGGAGTACTGTTGCCCCTTGTGGGACCCTCACCAGGTGGGACTGACGGAAGACATTGAGAAGGTTCAGAGAAGGGCAGCTCGTTTTGTTTCATCACGTTACGGGGGGAGGGGGGGAGGGTCACGGAAATGTTGGGGTGGAAATCATTAAAAGAAAGACGTTATTCATTTCGGCGTGATCGGTTTGCGAAGTTTCAATCACCGACTTTTACTTCTGAATGTGAAAATATTTTGCTAGCACCCACCTACTTAGGTAGACATGACCATCCCAATAAAATAAGAGAGATCAGATCGAAAACGGAACGATTTAGGTGTTCTTTCTTCCCGCGCGCTATTAGAGAATGGAACGGTAGAGAAAAGTTATGAAAGAGGTTAATGAACCCTCTGCTAGGCACTTAGATGTGATTTGCAGAGTATCTATGTAGATTTAGATGTAGATGAAGCCCCCCAGCACCTCCCAAAGATTTTGAAATATAATTTTTTATTGTTTTGATATTTTATAAACAGGTTGGTACTGGGAATTTGAAATAGTACACATGTAATAAATCCCAACGTAACTACAATTTGCCAAGCACAAGTATGTGAAAATGGGTAGCCAACGTGATGCCACCACTGAGAACGTGTGCTGGTGTTACTGTGAGCGGTTTTAATGCCGCCGCGACCAGCTTTGATGCTGCCGCTTTTGTTACTGCTGTGCTGAAGTTAAGAGCCGATTTCTCATATGCGGTGACCCGCTGCGTAGCAGGTCAGCGGCGCCACCGACTGGAATCGTGTGAACAATAATAGTGCTATTTTAGTTCAATTTTTACACATAGAGTCTCATGTTAATTAAACTGTAAAGATCTATTACTTTGGCTAGTAACATAGAAGCTGCTTAATTATTTTACAAGCTGAATATGTACAATCCATTTCCACCACGTTCCTCCTCTTCCACTTTCTAATTAATGCAAGCCTATTCATTGTATTTCTTGTTCAATTTTTTCGTAGTATAATTGGTTAAATTATAAAAAGTGTGCCGCGGTGGAGTAGCTGAACGGTCTAAAGCGTCTCGCTGCGGAGCGCGCGGTTGCTCGCCGTGGAGGTTCGAGTCCTCCCTCGGGCATGGGTGTGTGTGTTGTCCTTAGGTTAATTTACCATAGTATAAGTAGTTTGTAAGCTACGGACTGATGACCACGCAGTTTGGTCCGATAGATTTACAAACATTTGAACATTTTTTTTTTATAAAAAGTGTAAAAATAAGTCATAGATTAAGAAATTATTTTTAAAGAATGAGCTCCCTCCCAGAAACAAATTCTGGCTGCGCCACTGGTCTTAATAAACACTCTTTCGATGTCCTGGTGCGTAAGACCACACAGCTTCGAGATCTTTGACAGTGCAGGTGACTGAGTTCCATTCAATTGAACCATTCAACAACAATAAAACCCGCAACAGATATGAGTCTTTTGGGTATGTGTTGACAGATACATCCTTACAGTCTAAACATTCAATAGAATTGCTAGACATGTAGGAACGTGACAATGGTTTGGTTCTTCTTATTGTAACTGTTGATAAAATTATGTAACACACAATCCAAAAACGGTAGGATACAATGCGAGAGGGACATCAGGTTTCTGAAAGAAAGACAAGCAACGAACCTAATTTCATGCACCAGAGAGTTGAGTTTCATTTACGAATGTAAAAAAAAATTTAAAAAAAAATTAAGAAAATAAAATAATAAAATAAATAAATAATAATAATAATTAAAAGTCCTAACCACTCAAACACACAGACGACAATATTCTAAACCTTAGTTCTCCCTCTCTTTCTTTCTTTGTTTCTTTCTCTCTCTCTCTCTATCTCTCATTATAATAAAGTTCATGCACTAATCGTATTCGGAATAAACCCACACACACTAACTCAACTGCACACTGTCCCTAGTGCCAATATTAGACACTGTAAACACTTGTGTTCGTGACCCACACACCATCTCACACTCTATTTTGTAACGAGCCTACACTGTAAGGGTCAATCACCCATTCAAACTTGAGCACCTAGTGTTGGAAGTATTACGAAAACCAAAAACACTCTACTCGAAACGTTCTAAGTCTTTACAACAGTTAACTCACGGATGGAAACTTCCGAAAATATGTACGGTCGCACACTCCACAAGACGGATAACCTAATTCCTTCTCAATGTATAAATAAAGAGGAATCCACTCTTATACTAGTAGCACAGAGTCCTTAGAAAATCAATAAAATATAATAAAAAATATAAAAAAAACAAGAATGCTATGAAATAATTCAAGTTAGGACAGGAACCTATTTCTATCTGTCTGCACTAAAACGTTTTTCGAGAGCAATGTCTTAGAGGATCACAAACGACCTCTTCTCTCATCATAGGAGACACACTGACATGAGTCACAGCTGAAACATCTCCCCCCTAAGCGACACCATGTAATGGAAAACGCTACTTGATCCAGTCAAAGGAATGTTACGAGAGGCTCTGTTTATATGAGAGTCCATTTGGCTCTACACAGAACATACACAAAGGGAGAGAGATGGAGACTCATCCTTACTGCACACACCTTTCAAAGTCCTTTTATGTCAACTAAGGATTATCATTCCACTGGGCTGAACTCTGATTTTTTAAAGACAATTATCAGAAATATCGGTCTACCGCAAATGAAGATATCTGTAAATTAGGATTCTAAGGTCATCAGCACTACATCCACAAATTAAAATTTTTTTTCACGCTTACAACAAAACACCAACAGGCCTCACAAACTTCGAAGTCCTATGTCAAAAAAACACACGATCATAGACGCTCCATCCAACTAAATAATAGGCGACTGTGCTTAAACACTAAGTCAATTTCACGAGCACACAATGCAAAATAATGGTTACCTCAAATAAGTCAAAATCAATGAGCATCAACACTCGTCAAATCTCTTATATAATCATATATGCAAGTCAGTTACAATTCAGTAACTGAATCGAAGGAAAAAAAGGTAAAGTTCTTAAACTGACACTCATTACTCATAAAATTCAGACAAAGTAGTTTCTAGTCACACTCGCAAAAAAGGACGTGATAAAACTATTTTTATAGACTCTGGAAGTTCTCCACACGAACTACGAATTTTCAACTATTAGTTACGATGATTTTTTTTACACCACAACGTCATATCATGTAACATTACACATTACTAGGAAAAGTATGTATGTTCACCAACTCAAAGTTTTTTTTTCTTTAGGTCATTCAATCTGTCTATTTACTAAAGTCCACATAGACATTTAAGTAAACATAAAATGAACGACACATACATCAGGTACCTAGGAAAGATCTGTATGTACGTCAAACCAAGCTCTTTCTTTCCAATGTGTGTCCATCCAAGTAAGTAAGTTACAAAACGAGCAGACCTTCTAACGACGATTCACGACATCGCGTTTTTTTGCAACGTCATTAGTTACACCTGATAAGCAAATGAAACACCACCAATACATCGTAAAATGAAGGACACACACACACACACAGAGAGAGAGAGAGAGAGAGAGAGAGGGGGGGGGGAGAACAGATTTATAGAAAAATAGAGAGAGAGAGAGAACAGATTTATAGGAAAATATCTGTATGTACGACAACTCCAAGTTGTATCAAATCATACGAAGCCCCATGTACTACGTATTCTAACCCAAATGGACCTAACAGAACACAAACTATAAATTCTTACCGTAAGCACTAATAACAGACGAGATATTCTCGTCGAAAGTAATTATTCAAATCAACATTTGGAAAATGTTAGTCTCTAGCAAACAACAATTCTCAATATGTACAATGTTCAAAGAAGCTTTTAATTAAAACAGCCTTAACTCCAATATCAGCAACCACCTAACTGAACTTCTAAATTGAATTCTATACAGTCCCTATGTAACAGAACAATGTCCACACATGCAATTAGACAGTTCCTCGATTAATTACAGTAAATCTACCCATTCTTACTAAATTTCTAACCCATTTAGTCTAGGACATTCTCTGTAAGCGAACATAGCAATAACAAAATTCAACCCAGTGGCAGGCCTATCCAAACAATCATCATTAACCTACAACAAACGTTTCCGCCCATCTCCAAGCTCTCCTAATACACACAATCAAGTTACTGTATAAACTACTTCTAGTAGCTCTCAACAACAGTCAACCCCATTTCTACATAGTTTAGAGTGATTACATCCAAGCAATTCAATAAAATTTTGAACTCTCATCACCCATCATCCGTATTCGTTGGATCTATTCTGAACACCCAATTAGTAACATTCGTTTGAAAGATTTAGTAACTTATGTCATGCATAGTCCACCAGAGAATTTTCCTGAACTGATCTTTACCAGTCATCATACCACTTGCCTCGCGTGTTTGACAATCACCGGTGTGCAAATAATCAACGCCAAGTCTCTTCTGACGATTCACAACATCACACATTCCTCTCTTGTCGTTAGTCACGATAGACGCTTTCAATACCACCAAATACATCGTAAAAAAGTGTTCGACACACAGAGCTGTTTTCCAGGACAGATAGATCTATAAATCAGTATAAAGTTATTTTTAGTTCTTTTATCAAGATGTTCACAGACCCAAAGTGCAATGTATTATATCTCATATCAATATAATACGGCAACTGAAAAATTCTATACAAAAGGCACGAGATATCCTTTTGAGATTAAACATACATTACAACTTGAAACTTCCTGGCAGATTAAAATAGTGTGTCGGAACCGGGACTCGAACCTGGGACCTTTGCCTTTCGCGGGCAAGCGCTCTACCGACTGAGCTATCCCGACACGACTCACGATGCCGTCTCACAACTTTACTTTCGCCAGTACCTCGCCTCCTACTTTCCAAACTTCACAGAAGCTCTCCTGGGAACCATGCAAGACTAGCACTCCTGTAAGAAAGGATATGGTGGAGACATGGCTTAGCCACAGCCTGGGGATGTTTCCAGAATTTCTACATTACAACTTATCAATACAAAACCATCGGCGGAAAAAGCCCATTTTCAGTCACCAAACTATCAGGGATTTACTGGGGTGTGTTTCTCGCCCAAAGAACAATTTACTACCACAATCATCTACTGCTCGCTACCGAGATGCTTCCATTCGTCTCGTAAGTACCACTGACCGACGAGTTGCATATACCAAAACCCTCACACACTCAGTATACTTCGTATTTATAGGTACAGTCGATGACAGAATTCGCGAGACCCCTTGCCTAATCGCTACGCACAACCGCAAAGTTTCGTTGACCGTTTGGAAGTATAAACAGCTAGGGGACACGATCGTTCATACTGTCGATTGCACGTGTGTCTGACACAAAATATGAGAGGAAAACCGTTATCTTCCAGTATCGCAACCAGATGTAACAACACTCGCGCTTTCCGTGCGACATGAAAGGGTCTTCGCAGACGGCTTTTAGAAACTGTTTTGCGGGTTTGGCATAGTATTTCAAGCTATTCGCGACCGACACATTCCTTTCGACATTTCTTTTCTTACAGTTTCAGTGAACGAAGACAGCAGTAAGAATTGAGATGATGCAGTTAGTGAATATTGTCGGACGTTACTGACACATTCGAATGAGAAATAGGCATGCGTAACATAGAGTTAATTGAACTACAAGACAGCAAATAAGCGACATTAACCACTACATAAAGTAACCTTCATCACACAAGTGTAAGTCGACAAATGTCTAGTGGGTGCTACACTTGCAGGAGTCAGGATACAACACTCATTCGTTGAGCGAGCAGACAAAACAGATCCTGTTCTAAGCACTTTGTTACGAGGCGCTAAGGGTTACAGTGCACCATGATGTTCGGAGCGATTGCGTTCCGAACCGCCTCGGTCGCGCTATAAAGACGACAGCCGTTTGGCGAGGCAGATCGATGAGTGAAAATATCGTTATATATGTTATTTCCATTGGTTCTCTTTCGGTTGATGTTGCAACTAAAATATCAGCATAAATTTAACAAACATAAGCCAGCTGTGTTACTACAAATTACATTTCCCTTCAGAGAAATGATATTGCTGTAATAAGTTATCGAACATAGCTGATCGACCCTGTAAAAAAGTTCTAACGGTACCCAAAGAAAAATAAACAGATATAGTGGACATGAATTTTATTAATTGCACATATAATACAGAAACGAATATTAAAATTGTTCCAGTAAGAACAGCAAAGGTATCCAAAACTACCAATGTGGGCAAGAGATTGTGAACATCCACAGCTGCATCTAACTGATCCACAGTCCATGTCTTATTAACATACCTAATGGTAGGCATTCGACCCCATATTTGGCCGTTATAATACCAGATACGATTATATCAGGTGAATGTGCGGAGAACAAAACTACGCTTAAAGATAAGCTTATTTATTATATCTCACCTACTGATCAGCGAGCGACAGTTCGACTACTGCCTTTTTCACGTTTTTCTTCTATTATGAAATATGGCTCATTATGTTGCTCACGTAAAAAAGACAAATTCACATGATAATTGATGAATAAGTAATACTTCTTTAAACTATCGTATCCAACCCATAATTATATTTTTATTCGTATCTTTCAATAACGACGCAAAAGCTTCGTTTTTTGTGTAAACAACATTATGAATATCACATCGCTGTGACATTCAATTGCGTAGCTGCTTAATCTAATCCAGTTTGACTCCAGACGGTAGTACGAGGACAAGAATTCTGAATAACGGCGAGCACGGTGCTCGCCACTTGGCATCCCCAGAGGTTGAGGAGATCTTTTGGTGCCAGTTTGTCACTGGCGAGTATCGAACACGTGACGTTTCGCATACTAATCAAAAACATCAAACCGCCAAACCACCTGCACCTACGAACACACCATGCAGGAAGTAGATGTGTGATCAATCACCTTAGAATGAAGTCGACCATCTTTTCCAAGAAATGGGTATTAATTTGATACTGCGAACAGCGAACCCAAGGAGGTAGAGTAACTTGTAAAATCTCGAGCCTAGAGTCGACTTTCGGTGTTTGTTCATCGTAGCAACAGCCTTACTGCGTGAAAATAATGAGACAAAATGAAGAAAAATTAGAGGAGTAAAAAGATTCGAATGCTGATCTCTTGGATTATAAGCCGTCGCCGTTTATTCTGATACGAACGCTGATGTAGTAGGACAGCATTACACACCGGTGGGTTGCTATGCAGAATACAAAACCACTGTTTTCCGTCAAAAGGGTGTGTGGTTTCCAGATAAGGTCTGCCACTTCTGAATAGATAGTAGGCGTATGTTCCTGCAGAGTTTCGACAAACGGCTATGCTAAAGTATATGTTGGTGGCGCCGGCGTAAATGTGCAGATGCGTAAGACGAGGTCCTAGGATCGAGCCGATGTCCGAAGCAGATTTGTTTTTCTAATATGCGCTCATTTGGACGAGTGCACAGAAGACAAGTGGCAAGCCGTATATTTCACATACGTAATTTTATGCCCAGTAACAAGTTCTGTGGCGAATATGGTATCAAAATTTTTAACTCTTTGCTCAGTCAGTTCATATGATGAATTATAATAACAAAGTGAACTTTTGGGTGACTGAACGAAATACAGTTTATTTACGTTCATATGTTCTGAGCAGATTATCACTGCCATCGGAAAAATGCAACAGAGGTCCTATGAGCCATAGGGTAAATTTGTTCCACAGACCGATAATTTTTTGATCATGTTTCTACATAAAGAATTTTCACAATTGTAGGTTTCAGGACACATGTAAGCATTTATAAATATAAAACGTTATAGTAGCCACAATTTTTTGCTAAAATTCGTGCATGCTGAAAAACGCTGTTTTTATATGGGTTCAAAACTTGACAAGCACATACCAAGAGTGCAATACTTACAACGACAATCTTCGAATGCGATTGTCTCGACAGAGATTGATAATAATAATTTCGTGTGGCTCATTGACCTGGTGCAAGTCTTTCGATTGGACGCCACTACGGCGAGTTGCGGGTAAAGGGGACCTACAGCTCAACGTGGAATCCCAACCACGTGTCCTTTCTGGTGACTCCTCACATCGTTGAGAGGTGAAGGCTGGATTAAAACGGAAAATGAAAAGATCTGAGGTCCGACTAGGTTTCGAACCCACGACCCTTCAGTTTCCAGGCGAGCACTTTACCCCAAGCCCACAGGGCCCAACTAGAGGCTAACAATTGACCCTTATGTGTTTACGCGTTGAAAGATCTCCTTGTGTAAGCCGTTAAAGAAAAAAAAAAAAAAAAAAAAAAAAACAACTACAGATACGCGCAAAATCAGCGTTGCTGATGTCGGGTCGGTGTTGCGTAGTGGCTAAGCGAATAGCTTTTGAATGAAACATCACCGCGTCCTAACCCACCCTTTCCAAAATATTTTTCTTATATTAGGCCTTGCAGTTTGAAGTATTAAATATGAAATTTCAGTGCATAATTAATATATTCGGTTTTGTTATAACTAATTTAAATAATTAATACACGTTATGTAACAATTTAATTTTCATAATTTGATGAACTTTTAAATGAAAATAATATTTAAAAAATTGTAGTAAGTGTTTATGTTCCAAAGTTAAATTACATTCCTTAAGGTGTTCATCGTCAACGAAAAATGATCTTCACACTGTACAGACTTTATCAAAGTATTATAAGCAAGAACTATTATCCGAAATATGCTATTGTGCAAAGAATACTTCATACAAGCTTTTAAGTACATTACTTTTCACTGTTGATTTTAGTGCATACTAAGTGTATCGAATCATTGGTTTGGGCACAGGGATACTGATTGAGTGCCGTACGATTGAATGTGTTTTAATTAAGTCCATTCTTGACATAAAATTTCGTGGAACAATAAAATGTTTAAGTAAATTTAATAATCAAATGTTTTATATTGCGAGTGGTAATATAAAATAACCAAGCATCAAGAAGTAACGGGAATCGAACCTAGGCCGCCAACTTTCCAATCGAAGCGCTTGTCCACTACGCTACTCATACTACCTGACTGCTGGGACACAATAAGCCGCTAATATAGTACCTATTTTTATGTGGGGAAACCTTCGCGACCGCATTTGTTTTCCCTTTGGCCAACTCGGGCGAGATATATTGGCAATTTGAAAAGTTCATCTGTTTATTTCTTCTCGCAGGGTTCGAACCAAATTGGTGAAACCCATCCGCGATCTACTCTGGTCAGTCATGAGCATTTTACAGTATAAACTGAATAAGGCAGAATCGTTGAGGGAAAGTTCGCACCAGTTCTTGTGGGTGAAATTTCCAGGAATCGCCCATGGTCCACGGACTGAGACGCGTTTGAATGCGACATTCAGGGTCCTCTTACTGTTACAGTCGTAAAAATTGTGGGAATAACGTGAATGGAGTCGTTTGTCTCTTTATATTTATAAATAAACTTTCCGATCTACCTACGAATGCCAGATCTACGAAACAGAAACGAATCTAATTCATTAATACGAACGTGTTTTTGACGGTATTTTGATTCGTGAGTGTTCTATAGTTGAAAGGCACATGCGGTAACAGGAGAGTAATTTTGCGAAAAATTTAGGACAAAAAGTTGGGATACGTATGTTGACCACTCAGGCATTTAAACACCCACATGCAAGGTCTTGGTTCATTTAGGTGCTCATTCTAATATCATTCGTTGCTGTATTCCCACTGACTATATTGAAAATAGAACAGATTTTTTAATGAATGAAGTATGTCACGTTACCACAAAAAGGTGGTCAGATATTACGACACCTTGAGTTATTATTTAACAGTTTCATATTACCGACACACCTAACGCAAGAATCTTTTTGAAACTTCTGAGGCAAACTGAATAACATTTGGTAAGATTTAGCTGTAATAGGTTGTCAGTAATATGAAACTGTTAAATAATAACTCAGGGTGTCGTAATATCTTACCACCTTTTTGTGGTAACGTGACACACTTCATTCATTAAAAAATCTGTTCTATTTTCAATACAGTCAGAGCAAATACAGCAACGAATGATAGTAGGATGAGCACCTCAATATACCAAGACCTTGCATGTGGGTGTTCAGATGCTTGAGTGGTCAACATACGTATCCCAGCTTTTTGTCCTAAATTTTTCGCAAAATTATTCTCCTGTTACCGCATGTGCCTTTCAACTATAGAACACTCACGAGTCAAAATACCGTCAAAAACACGTCCGTATTAATGAATTAGATTCGTTTCTTTTTCGTAGATCTGGCATTCGTAGGTAGATCGGAAAGTTTATTTATAAACATAAAGAGGCAAAAGACTCCATTCACTTTATTCCCACAATTTTTACGACTGTAGCAGTAAGAGGACCCTGAATGTCGCATTCAAACGCGTCTCAGTCCGTGGACCATGGGCAATTCCTGGAAATTTCACCCACAAGAAGGGGCGCGAACTTTCCCTCAACGATTCTGACTCATTCAGTTTATATTGTATAATGCTCATGACTGACCAGAGTAGATCGGGGGATGGTTTTCACCGATTTGGTTCGAACCCTGCGAGAAGAAAGAAGCAGACGAACCTTTCAAAGTACCAATAAATATCGCCCGAGTTGGCCAAAGGGAAAACAAATGCGGTCCCGAAGGTTTCCCCACATAAAAATAGTTACTATATAAGCGGCTTATTGAGTCCCAGCCGTCAGGTAGTGTGAGTAGCGTAGTGGACAAGCGCTTCGATTGGAAAGTTGGCGGCCTAGGTTCGATTCCCGGTACTTCTTAGATCGTTGGTTATTTTATATTACCAATCGCAATATTAAACTTGTGATAATTAAATTTAAATTTACTTAAAAGTTTCATTGTTCCACGAAATTTGATGTCAAGTATAGACTCAATTAAAACACATTTAATCGTACGGCAGTCAATCAGTATCCCTGTGTCCACACCAATGATTCGATACAATTAGTGTGT
Organism: Locusta migratoria; assembly: GCA_026315105.1. Classification (NCBI taxonomy): domain Eukaryota; kingdom Metazoa; phylum Arthropoda; class Insecta; order Orthoptera; family Acrididae; genus Locusta; species Locusta migratoria. The sequence goes on along the minus strand of CM048755.1, from coordinate 332,067,930 downwards.
ACTAAATTCAACAGTGAAAAATAATTTACTTAAAAACTTCAATGAAGTTTTCTTTCCACAGAAGCGTATTTCGCATAAAACGTGTTGCTTAAAAAACAATGACAAAGTCTGTATAGTGTGAAATTTATGTTTCGTAGATGATCACCCAGACGAATGTAATATAACCTTGGCACGTAAATACGTGCTACCATTTTTGTAAATATTATTTTCATTTACAACTTCATCGAATTATGAAAATTAAATGATTCAATAAGATATATTAACTAATTAAATTAGTTATAACGATACCAAACATATTAATTATGCCCTGAAATTCCACAATTCGTAGTTAAAACTAAAATGATCAATATAATATAAGAAAAACATTTTGGAAGGGGTCGGGTTTCGAACCGGTGTTGTATCATTCAAAAGCTAATCGCTTAGCCACTTCGCAACACCGACAACAGCTGTGCTGATCCTCAAGATTAGTGGATCTTGCGCCTATCTGTAGTTGCAAAATTTTTGGCAAGTGATTTTTCTTTACCTATGCCTACACAAGGAGATATTGTCGGAATTTAAAAGGTTGATATTTGTATTTCTTCTAGCACAGTTTGGGCCAAGTAGGTGAATCCATCCAGGGATCTTTACTGTTGAGACTTCAAACAAGCAAACACATAATGGGCAATTATCAGCCTTTGTTGAGACAATCGCATTCGAAGACTGTTGTTGTAGCTATTGCACTCTTGATACGTGCTTTTCAAGTTTTAACCCACATAAAGACAGCGTTTTTCAGTATGCACTATTCCAGTTAATAAATTGGTCTACTATAACGTTTTATATTTGTAAATGCATACTACATGTGGCTAGAAACCTGCGTTTAAGAAATTCTATATGTAGAAACGTGATCGAAATATTACCTGCCTGTGGAACAAATTTATGCTATGGCCCATAGGATCTTTGTTGCATTTTTCCGGTGGCAGTGATAATCTGTTCAGAATATCTGCACGCAAATAAACTGTCTGTTTCCTTCAGTCACCAAAAAGTTCACTTTGTTATTATAATTCATCATATGAACTGACTGAAGAGTTTAAAATTTTTGATACTATATTCGCTTCGAAAGTTGTTACTGGGCAGAAAATTACGTATGTGAAGTATACGGCTTGCCACTTGGCTTCTGTACATTCGTCCAAATGAGTGCATAATAGAGAAACAAACCTGCTGCGAATATCGGCTCGATCCTAGGACCTCGTCTGACGCATTTGCGCATTTACGCCGTCGCCACCAACATATACTTCAACATAGCCGTTTCCCAAGCTCTGCAGGAACATAAGCCTACTATCCATTCAGTAGTGGCAGACCTTATCTGGAAACCACGCACCCTTTTGACGAAAACCAGTGGTTTTGTATTCTGCATAGTAACTGAAACTCATCGTTGTGTAATGCTGTCCTGTGACATATTTTGTGTCCCAACTTCGTCGCCGCTTTTGTGTCCCGACTTCGTCGCCGCTTTTGTGTCCCAGCCTCGTCGTAGGTGTCGGTGGCCGGGTGGATGAGACCGACACAGGAATATAGATAGCACGCTGGTGCAGGTACGGAGGGGAGCAGCCAGAAACTATAAACACTAGAGAAAATTAGAAAGAGATATATATTGCACAGAATGTAACAATACTTAACTTTTACATAGTACTGCAGAATGTTGATACATAGTTGTTAGAGGCCTGCCTAGTGCCTGTACGATAGCAAAGTCTTCAATGGTGCCTACCTGATTCCGAAGTCTTTACTCGTTGCTATCTCAGTCCGAAGTGACCGGTGTCTTTCCGTGGTGGCCACGAGCGGGGTTGCAGCAGAGGGCGCTCGTGGCTGTCGTCGTGAGAACGCCGCGCCGTGCGTGCATGGCGGCGCGCGGCGAAAGTAGGTGGCGCGCACTTTGTACTTGTGCGACACCACAACATAAGCGTTCATATAAGAATAAACGGCGTCGGCTTCTAAATCCAAGAGATCAGCATTCGAATCTTTTACTCCTCTCATTTTTCTTCATTTGTCTCATTATTTTCAAACAGTAAGGATCTTGCTACGATGAACAAATACCGAAAGGCGACTCTAGGCTCGAGATTTTACAAGTTACCCTACCTCCTTGGGTTCGCTGATCGCAGTATCAAATTAATGGCTACTTCTTGGAAAAGATGTCCGACTTCATTCTAAGGTGATTGATCACACATCTACTGGCTGCGGGTGGTTTGTCGGTTTGATGTTTTTGATTAGTATGCGAAACGTCACGTGTTCGATACTCGCTAGTGAAAACTCACACCAAAAGATCTCCTTAACCTCTGAGGAGGTGAACACCGGGCTTGCCGTTATTCGGAATTCTTGTCCTCATACTACCGTCTGGAGTGAAACTGAATTAGATTACGCCACTATGCAACTGAATATCACTGCGATGTGATATTCATAATGTTGTTTACACAAAAAACGTAGCTTTTGCGTCGTTATTGAAAGATACGAATAAAAATATAATTATGGTTTGTATACGATACTTTAAAGAATTATTAATTATTCATCAATTATCATGTGCGTTTGTCTTCTTTACGTGAGCAACATAATGAGCCATTTTTCATAATAGAAGAAAAACGTGAAATAGACAGTAATCGAACTGTCGCTCGCTGATCAGTAGGTAACTATCTGGTGAGATATAATAAATAAGCTTATCTTTAAGCATAAGTTTGGTTGTCTGCACAGTCACTTGATATAATCGTATCTGGTATTATAACGACCAAATACGGGTTCGAATGCCTACCATTAGGTATGTTAATAAGACATGGACTATGGATCAGTTAGATACAGCTGTGGATGTTCACAATCACTTGCCCACATTGGTAGTTTTGGATACGTTTGCTGTTCTTACTGTAGCAATTGTAATATTCGTTTCTGTATTACTTGTGCAATTTATAAAATTTATGACCGCTAAATCCTTCAATTGTAGTGTTTATTTTTCTTTGGGTACCGTTAGAACATTTTGCCAAGGTCGATCAACTATGTTCGATAACTTATTACAGCAATACCATTTCTCTGAGGGGAACTGTAATTTGTAGTAACACAGCTGGCTTATGTGTGTTAAATTTATGCTGATATTTTAGTTGCAACATCAACCGAAAGAGAACCAATGGGAATAACATATATAACGATGTTTTCACCCAGCGATCTACATCGCCAAAAGGTTGTCGTCTTTATAGCGCGACCGAGGCGGTGGGCACGCAATCGCTCCGAACATCATGATGCACTGTAACCCTTAGCGCTTTGTAACAAAGTGTTTAGAACAGGATCTGTTTTGTCTGCTCGCTCAACGAATGAGTGTTGTAGTCTGACTCCTGCAAGTGTAGCACCCACTAGACATTTGTCGACTTACACTTGTGTGATGAAGGTTACTGTATGTAGCGGCTAATGTCGCTTATTTGCTGTCTTGTAGTTCAATTAACTATATGTTACGCATCCCAATTTTCCATTCGAATGTGTCAGTAACGTCCGACAATATTCACTAACTGCATCATCTCAATTCTTATTGCTGACTTCGTTCACTGAAACTGTAAGAAAAGAAATGTCGAAAGGAATGTGTCGGTCGCGGATAGCTTAAAACACTATGCTAAACCCGCAAAACAGTTTCTAAAATCCGTCTGCGAAGACCCCTTCCTATCGCACAGAAAGCGCGAGTGTTGTTAAATCTGGTTGCGATACTGGAAGATAAGTTTTTTCCTCTCAGATTTCATGTCAGATACACGTGCAATCGACAGTATGAACGATCGTGTCCCCTAGCTGTTTATACTCTCAAACAGGCAGCGAAACTTTGCGGTTGTGCATAGCGATTAGGCGAATTCTGTCAACGACTGTACATCTACAACAGTGTGACACCTCTGCTTACACCACATCGTTTCATTATCCACTTTTGAACTCGGTACTTCGCAGTGGAGAACTCTGAGTTTGCCGTCTCCAGAGCAAAATACCAGAAGGATTAAACATTCCAGAGCCTACTCAATACCCATGCGGCCATGTTCGCAACACCGCTGAATGTATACTGACATGTTATCGATAAGCATTCAGATGATTGGTAGAAGAAAACAATGCGAAGTATATGGAAGAATAATGGTGTTGCAAACATGATAAGATTGGTGTTGTATCGAGTAGGCTGTGGAATGTTCAATCCTCCTTGTATCTTTCTCTGGATATGGAAGAACTCAAAGTTATCCACTGTGAAATACCGAGTTCAAAACTGGATAATGAAATGATGTGGTGTAAGAAAATGGAAGCATCTCGGTAGCGTACAGGAGATGATTGTTGGGGTAAATCGTTCTTTGGCCGAGAAGCACGTCTTAATAATTCTTCGATAGTTTGCTGTCAAAGTGTGCTAATTTGCACCAGTATGTTTGTATGCATAAGGTATAATGTATGTTTAATCTCGACATGATTTCTCGTTCCTGTCTATAGAATTCCTCGGTAGTTGTATTATACCGATATGGGGAGTACTTTGCTCTTTGGGTTTCCGAACGACTTTTATAAAATAACTGTGAAAAACTTGGTGTTGATATATAGATATATCTGTCCTGGAAAACAGCTCTATGTATCGAACAATTTTTACGATATCTTTGGTGGTATTACATGCGTCCATCGAGACTAACGACAAGAGAGGAATGTGTGATGCTGTGAATCGTGAGAAGAGGCTTCGCTATTTGCACACTAGAGATTGTTAAACACACGAAGCAAGTGGTACGGTGACATATCGGCTCAGAAAAATGCTCTGATGGACTATACATAACGTCAGTTATTGGATCTTTTGAATGGATGTTACTAGTTGGATGTTCAGAATGGATCAAATGAATATATATGATGGGCGCCGAGAGTTCAAAACTATATTAAATTGCTTTGATAGAATCACTCTAAACCGTGTCGAAATGGGGTTGATGGTTTTCGAGAGCTATTAGAAGAGGGGTGTGCAGTAAGTGGATTTTCTCAATTGTATTGGTAGAGCTTGGAGGTGAGTGGAAACGTTTGTTGTAGGTTAATGATGACTGCATGGACAGACCTGTCACTGGGTTGGACTTGGTTGTTGCTCTGATAGGTTAAAGAGAATGTCGTACATTAAATGCGTTAGAACTTTTGTGAGAATGGGTAGATTCACTGTAATTAATCGTGGCCATGTCCGATTGCAATTGTGCATGTTGCTCTCTTACATCAGGACTCTAAGGAATTCAGTCAGGTGGTTGCTGATATTGGACTTACGGCTGTTTCAGTTAAAAGCTTGTTTAAACGTTGTACACATTGAGAATTGTTGCTCTCTAGAGACTAACATTTTCCAACTGTTGATTTGAATAATTACTTTTGACAAGTACCGCTCGTCTGTTAGTTGTGCATGCAGTAAGAATGGAATCACGTCTGCAGAGTTTCGCTTTTCTATTAGGTCGATTTAGGTTACAATACACTGCATATGGGACTTTGAATGAAATAATACAACTTGGAAATGGTGTACATACAGATATTTTCTTAGAAATCTGTGTGTGTGTGTTTCATTTTACGATGTATGTCGGTGTTACGTTTGTTTATCAGGTGAAATTAATGACGTTGTGATGAACACGAGATATCGTTAATCGTCATTAAAAAGTCTGTTCCTTTTGTAACTTAGTTAAATGTCTGTGAGGACTTTAGCAAATGGATGGATCGACTCACCCTAGACAAAAAATGTGTGTTGGCGTACATACAGATCCTTCCTACTTACCTGATCTGTGTGTTATTCATTTTACGATGTTATGTTGGTTTTTCGTTCGTTTATTGAGTGAGCCGAATGGTTTCGCGAAGAACACACGACGTCGTGAATCATCATTAGAAGGTCTGTCCGATTTATAACTTACTTAAATGGCTATGTGGACTTTATTAAATGGATGGATAAAATCAGTCCAGAAAAAAAGAACTTGTATTTGGTGAACATACAAATCTTTCCTATTTCAAATATTTGTAAATCTGTGGGACTTAACTACTGATGTTACCAGTCCATAGGCTCACAAAGTGCTGAAACTAACCTAACTACGACACACACCCGTGCCCGAGGGAGGGCTCAAACCTCCGACGAGGAGAAACCGTTCGCTACACAGTGCTCTACCATTCCGCTGTGGTTTTTTCTTAGCAATCTGTAATGTTACACAATGTTTGTGTTAACACTGCACCACCTCACTTGGTGAACTTAAAATCGCTACACTAAGAAGAAATGTAGATGATAAACGGGTATTCATTGGAGAAATACATTATACTAGAACTGAATGTGATTACATTTTCACGCAATTTGGGTGCATAGATCCTGTGAAATCAGTACCCAGAAAAACGACATCTGGCCGTAATAACGGCCTTGAAACACTTGGGCATTGAGTCAAACAGAGCTTGGATGTCGTGTACAGGTATAGATGCCCATGAAGCTTCAACATGACATCACAGTTCATCAAGAATAGTGACTGGCGTATTGTGACGAGCCAGTTGCTCGGCCACCATTGACCAGACGTTTTCAATTGGTGAGAGGTCTGGAGAATGTGCTGGCCAGGGCAGCAGTCGAACATTTTCCGTATAGAAAGGCCCGTACAGGACCTGTAACATGCGGTCGTGCATTATCCTGCTGAAATGTAGGATTTTGCAGGGATCGAATGAAGGGTACAGCCACGGGTCGTAACACATCTGAAATCTAACGGACACTATTCAGAGTGCCGTCGATGCGAACAAGAGGTGACCGAGACATGTAACCAATGGCACCCCATACCATCACAACGGGTGATACGCCAGTATGGCGATGACGAATACACGCTTCCAATGTGCGTTCACGGTGATGTCGCCAAACACGGATGTGACCATCATGATGCTGTAAACAGAACCTGGATTCATCCGAAAAAATGACGTTTTGCCATTCGTGCACGCAGGTTTGTCAATGCGTACACCATCACAGGCGCTCCTGTCTATGATGCAGCGTCAAGGGTAACTGCAGCCATGGTCTCCGCACTGATAGTCCATTCTGCTGCAAACTTCGTCGAACTGTTCGTGCAGATGGTTGTTGTCTTGCAAACGTCCCCATCTGTTGACTCAGGGATCGAGAGGTGGCTGCACGATCTGTTACAGCCATGCCGATAAGATGCCTGTCATCTTGACTGCTAGTGATACGAGGCCGGTGAGATGCAGCACGGCGTTCCGTATTGCCCTCCTGAACTCACTGATTCCATATTCTGCTAACAGTCATTGAATCGCGACCAACGCGAGCAGCAATGTCGCGATACGATAAACCGCAATCGCGATAGGCTACAATCTGTCCTTTATCAAAGTCGGATACGTGGTGGTGCGCATTTCTTCTCCTTACACGAGACATCACAACAACGTTTCACCAGGCAACGCTGGACAACTGCTGTTTGTGTATGAGAAATCGGTTGGAAACTTTCCTCATGTCAGCACGTTGTAGGTGTCGCCACTGACGCCAACCTTGTGTGAATGCTCTCAAAAGCTAATCATTTGCATATCTCAGCATCTTCTTCCCGTCGGTTAAATTTCGCGGCTGTAGCACGTCATCTTCGTGGTGTAGCAATTTTAATGGTCAGGAGTGTACTTTGCTCCCATTCGATCTTAGATTTCCTCACATCGAAAGTCAACAAGTTGCTTATTCTGGTCCACAATATGCAGCTCTAACTCGCTCATTGTCTTAACGGTCACTGAAAGGTACATACAATTAGTTAGAGTCTCAATAATCTAGTACCCCTATCCAACTGAGGGGAAAAATTTGTAAACTGTACAAACCCATTTATCATTTAGGTAGAAGTTGGTTTTGTATCATTTATTGAAATACTTCTCTAATACTTTTCTCTTGGTGAAATCAAGTAGTAGACCAATCGAAGCTCAAACATTAACAATGGCCACATCATTGGAACATAAAATAGTAAAAAGAGAAACTCAGTAAGGGTTCAGATCTAGGTGATGCACTCAGAGGCATCCAGACACCAAAATAATGGCTACTGGACTGTGTGCACCCTACTTGTCAATCATAGAAACAGACACGATCTTCAGGAGGTTTTCTTTGCCAGGTGTAAAACATTACATGTAATAGGGCCTCAATGGACAGAAGTAGGTAATCAAATTAACTAACCGTTCCAAGGTTTGTAACAGCAGTGATTGAAATGATAACAACTTAGTGATACCAGGATCTTACCGAAGGAATGGGTGCCATGGACAAACACAAACAAACCAACTGTCCAGAAAACATACAAATTAAAAACAATGAGCAACTAGTACCAGCATGCCAGTAACACACTATCCAAATTACAACTATGTGCACCTAAGTTAAAAAGTAATCCCCATTGGCTGACGGGATGTTGCACGTGCTCGACCCCGGACATTCATAAGCACTGTACTCTGCTGCCACAGAGGAGGGCTAAGGCATCTGTCTCAATATCGGCACTTCTTCAAACATCACACACTCCACACCGACGTCGCGCACTCCACACTGACTCTGTCCTCTCCAAGTCAATGTTGCGCTCTCAAAACCAACGTCGAGCTCTCCAAGCAGATGTGGCACACGCCACACCAAATCGCACTCTCCATGACAGTGCTGCACTCTCCAAACCGACGCCGCGCTCTCCACACCAACGTCGTGCACTCCACACCGACGTCGCACACTCCACACCAACGTCGTGCACTCCATACCGATGTCGTGCACTCCACACCGACATCGCGCACTCCACACCGACATCGTGCACTCTACAACGACATCGCGCACTCCACACTGACTGTCCTCTCCAAGTCAATGTTGTGCTCTCCAAACCAACGTCGAGCTCTCCAAACAGATGTGGTACACTCCACACCGAATCGCACTCTCCATGACAGTGTTGCACTCTCCAAACCGATGTCGCGCTCTCCACACCGACGTCGTGCACTCCACACCAACATCGCGCACTCCACACCGACGTTGCACACTCCACACCGAAGTCGCGCATCCGCACTGACCTCCCACACTCCATACAGATGTCTCACACTCTACACCGACTTTGTCCTCTCCATGTCAATGCTGCGCTTTCCAAACTGACGACGCACACTTCACACAGACGTCGCGCACTCCACACAGACGTCACACACTCCACACTCTCCATGTCAATGTTGTGCTTTCCAAACTGACTGCCCCACTATCGAAACCGACATCGTGCACTTCACACTGACGTCGCGCGCACTCTCGACACCAGAATTGCGCGCACTCTCGACACAGGCATCGCGTGCACTCCACACCGACGTCGTGCACTCCACACCGACGTCGTGCACTCCACACACACACGTCACACACTCCACACACACGTCACACACTCCACACACGTCACACACTCCACACACACGTCACACACTCTACACCAACTTTGTCCTCTCCATGTCAATGCTGCGCTTTGCAAACTGACGACGCACACTTCACACAGACGTCTCACACTCCACACACACGTCACACACTCTACACCGACTTTGTCCTCTCCATGTCAATGTTGAACTTTCCAAACTGACATCGTGCACTCTCAATACCGACGTTACGCACTCTCGACATCGACGTCGCGCACTCTCGACACCGACGTCGCACACTCCACACCAATGTCACCCATTCCACATCGACTTTGTACTCTCCATGTCAATGTTGCGCTCTCCACACCGAAACTGCGCACTCCGCACAGACGTCTCACACTCCACACCGACTTTGTCCTCTCTATGTCAATGCTGAACTTTCCAAACTGACATCGCGCACTTCACACAGACGTCGCGCACTTCACACAGACGTCACGCACTCCACACAGAAGTCGCATACTCCACACTGACTTCGTCCTCTCCATGTCAATGTTGCGCTTTCCAAACTGACTGGAGCACTCTCGACACAGACGTCGTGCCCTTCACACCGCCGTCCCACACTCCACACCGCCATCCCATGCACTCTCGACACCCACGTCGCACGCCCTCTCGACACCGCCGTCGCGCGCCCTCTCGACACCGCCGTCGCGAGCCCTCTCAACACCACCATCGCGCGCCCTCTCGACACCGCCATCGCGCGCCCTCTTGGGACCGACCTCGCACGCCCTCTCGACACGGACGTCGCGCACTCCACACGGCCGTCGCACACTCCACACGGACGTCGCGCACTCCACACGGACGTCGCGCACTCCACACAGATATCGCGTACTCCACAAAGATATCGCGCACTCCACACAGACGTCGCACACTCCACACCGTCTTTGTACTCTCCATGTCAATGTTGCGATTTCCAAACTGACTGGCGAACTCTCGACACGGACGTCTCGTCCCCTCTCGACACGGACGTTGCGCCCCCTCTCGACACGGACGACGCGCCCCCTCTCGTCACGCCCCCTCTCGACACGGACGTCGCGCACTCCACACGGATGTCATGCACTCCACACAGTCGTCGCACACTCTACACCGACTTTGTCCTCTCCATGTCAATGTTGCGCTTTCCAAACTGACTGGCGAACTCTTGACATAGACGTCGTGCGCCCTCTCGACACGGACGTCGCGCCCCCTCTCGACACGGACGTCGCGCCCCCACTTGACAAGGACGTCACGCCCCCTCTCAACACGGACGTCGCGCACTCCACTCGGATGTCGCTCACTCCACACCAACATCGCGCACTCCACACGGACGTTGCACAATCCACACGGACGTCACTCACTCTACACCGACTTTGTCCTCTCCATGTCAATGTTGCGCTTTCTAAACTGACTGGCGAACTCACAACACGGACGTCGCGCCCCCTCTCGACACGGACGTTGCGCACTCCACTCGGACGTCGCGCACTCCACACGGACTTCGCGCACTCCACACGGACGTCGCGCACTCCACACGGACTTTGTCCTCTCCATGTCAATGTTGCGCTTTCCAAACTGACTGGCGAACTCTCGACACCGACATCTCGCCCCCTTTCGACACGGACGTCGCGTCCCCTCTCAACACGGACGTCGCGCCCCCTCTCGACACGGATGTCGCACCCCCTCACGACATGGACGTCGCGCCCCCTCTCGACATAGACGTCGCACCCACTCTCGACACGGACGTCGTGCACTCCACACAGACGTCGCACACTCTACACCGACTTTGTCCTCTCCATGTCAATGTTGCACTTTCCAAACTGACTGGCGAACTCTCCACACGGACGTGGCGCACTCCACACGGACGTCGCGCACTCCACACGGACCTCGCGCACTCTACACCGACTTTGTCCTCTCCATGTCAATGTTGCGCTTTCCAAATTGACTGGCGAACTCTCTACACGGACGTCACGCACTCCACACGGACGTCGCGCACTCCACACGGACTTCACGCACTCCACACGGACGTCGCGCACTCCACACGGACTTTGTCCTCTCCATGTCAATGTTGCGCTTTCCAAACTGACTGGCGAACTCTCGACACTGACGTCTCGCTCCCTCTCGACACGGACGTCACGCCCCCTCTCGACACGAACGTCGTGCACTCCACAAATATGTCGTGCACTCCACACAGACGTCGCACACTCTACACCGACTTTGTCCTCTCCATGTCGATGTTGCGCTTTCCAAATTGACTGGTGATCTCTCCACACGGATGTCGCGCACTCCACAAAGACATCGTGCACTCCACACAGACGTCGCACACTCTACACCGTCTTTGTCCTCTCCATGTCGATGTTGCGCTTTCCAAATTGACTGGCGAACTCTCCACACGGATGTCGCGCACTCCACACGGATGTCGTGCACTCCACACGGATGTCGCTAACGCCACACGGACGTCGCGCACTCTACACCAACTTTGTCCTCTCCATGTCAATATTGCGCTTTCCAAATTGACTGGCGAACTCTCCACACGGACGTCGCGCACTCCACACGGACGTCGCGCACTCCACACAGACATCGCGCACTCCACAAAGACGTAGCACACTTCACACCGTCTTTGTCCTCTCAATGTCAATGTTGCGATTTCCAAACTGACTGGCGAACTCTGGACACCGACCTCGCGCCCCCTCTCGACCAGACTTTGCGCCCCCTCTCGACACGGACGTCGCGCCCCCTTTCGACATGGACGTCGTGCACTCCACACGGACATCGCTCACTCCACACGGACGTCGCTCACTCCACACGGACGTCGCAAACTGCACACGGACGTCGCTCACTCCACACGGACGTTGCGCACTCTACACCGTCTTTGTCCTCTCCATGTCAATGTTGCGCTTCCCAAATTGACTGGTGAATTCTCCACACGGACGTCGCGCACTCGACACGGATGTCGCGCACTCGACACGGACGTCGCGCACTCGACACGGACGTCGCGCACTCGACACGGACGTCATGCACTCCACACAGACGTCGCACACACTACACTACTTTGTCCTCTCCATGTCAATGTTGCGTTTTCCAATCTGACTGGCGAACTCTCGACACGGACGTCGTGAGAACCACTCAACATGGACGTCGCCCACTCCACACGGACGTCGCTCACTGCACACGGACGTCGCTCACTGCACACGGACGTCGCGCACTGCACACGGACGTCGCGCACTCCACACGGACGTCGCGCACTCCACACGGACGTCGCTCACTGGACGTCGCTCACTCCACACGGACGTCGCGCACTCCACACCGTCTTTGTCCTCTCCATGTCAATGTTGCGCTTTCCAAACTGACTGGCAAACTCTCGACACCGACGTCGCGCCCCCTCTCGACACGGACGTCGCGCACTCCACACAGACGTCGTGCACTCCACACAGACGTCGCACACTCTACACCGACTTTGTACTTTCCATGTCAATGTTGCGCTTTCCAATCTGACTGGCGAACTCTCGACACGGACGTCGTGAGAACCTCTCAACATGGACGTCGCGCACTCCACACGGACGTCACGCACTCCACACAGACATCGCGCACTCCACACAGACGCCGCACACTCCACACCGTCTTTGATCTCTCCATGTCAATGTTGTGCTTTCCAAACTGACTGGCAAACTCTCGACACGGACGTCGCGCACTCCACACGGACGTCGCTCACTCCACACGAACGTCGCTCACTTCACAAGGACGTCGCTCACTTCACAAGGACGTCACTCACTCCACACGGTTGTCGCTCACTCCACACGGACGTTGCGCACTCTACACCGACTTTGTCCTCTCTATGTCAATGTTGCGCTTTCCAATCTGACTGGCGAACTCTCCACATGGACGTCGCGCACTCCACACGGACGTCGCACACTCAACACGGACGTCGCGCACTCCACACGGACGTCACGCACTCCACACAGACATCGCGCACTCCACACAGACGCCGCACACTCCACACTCCACACCGTCTTTGATCTCTCCATGTCAATGTTGCGCTTTCCAAACTGACTGCGAACTCTCGACACGGACGTCTTGCCCTTCACACCGCCGTCCCACACTCCACACCGCCATCCCATGCACTCTCGACACCCACGTCGCACGCCCTCTCGACACCGCCGTCGCGCGCCCTCTCGACACCGCCGTCGCGCGCCCTCTCAACACCACCATCGCGCGCCCTCTCGACACCGCCATCGCGCGCCCTCTTGGGACCGACCTCGCACGCCCTCTCGACACGGACGTCGCGCACTCCACACGGCCGTCGCACACTCCACACGGACGTCGCGCACTCCACACGGACGTCGCGCACTCCACACAGATATCGCGTACTCCACACAGATATCGCGCACTCCACACAGACGTCGCACACTCCACACCGTCTTTGTACTCTCCATGTCAATGTTGCGATTTCCAAACTGACTGGCGAACTCTCGACACTGACGTCTCGCTCCCTCTCGACACGGACGTCACGCCCCCTCTCGACACGAACGTCGTGCACTCCACAAATATGTCGTGCACTCCACACAGACGTCGCACACTCTACACCGACTTTGTCCTCTCCATGTCGATGTTGCGCTTTCCAAATTGACTGGTGATCTCTCCACACGGATGTCGCGCACTCCACAAAGACGTCGTGCACTCCACACAGACGTCGCACACTCTACACCGTCTTTGTCCTCTCCATGTCGATGTTGCGCTTTCCAAATTGACTGGCGAACTCTCCACACGGATGTCGCGCACTCCACACGGATGTCGTGCACTCCACACGGATGTCGCTAACGCCACACGGACGTCGCGCACTCTACACCAACTTTGTCCTCTCCATGTCAATATTGCGCTTTCCAAATTGACTGGCGAACTCTCCACACGGACGTCGCGCACTCCACACGGACGTCGCGCACTCCACACGGACGTCGCGCACTCCACACAGACATCGCGCACTCCACAAAGACGTAGCACACTCCACACCGTCTTTGTCCTCTCAATGTCAATGTTGCGATTTCCAAACTGACTGGCGAACTCTGGACACCGACCTCGCGCCCCCTCTCGACCAGACTTTGCGCCCCCTCTCGACACGGACGTCGCGCCCCCTTTCGACATGGACGTCGTGCACTCCACACGGACATCGCTCACTCCACACGGACGTCGCTCACTCCACACGGATGTCGCAAACTGCACACGGACGTCGCTCACTCCACACGGACGTTGCGCACTCTACACCGTCTTTGTCCTCTCCATGTCAATGTTGCGCTTCCCAAATTGACTGGTGAATTCTCCACACGGACGTCGCGCACTCGACACGGATGTCGCGCACTCGACACGGACGTCGCGCACTCGACACGGACGTCGCGCACTCGACACGGACGTCATGCACTCCACACAGACGTCGCACACACTACACTACTTTGTCCTCTCCATGTCAATGTTGCGTTTTCCAATCTGACTGGCGAACTCTCGACACGGACGTCGTGAGAACCACTCAACATGGACGTCGCCCACTCCACACGGACGTCGCTCACTGCACACGGACGTCGCTCACTGCACACGGACGTCGCGCACTGCACACGGACGTCGCGCACTCCACACGGACGTCGCGCACTCCACACGGACGTCGCTCACTGGACGTCGCTCACTCCACACGGACGTCGCGCACTCCACACCGTCTTTGTCCTCTCCATGTCAATGTTGCGCTTTCCAAACTGACTGGCAAACTCTCGACACCGACGTCGCGCCCCCTCTCGACACGGACGTCGCGCACTCCACACAGACGTCGTGCACTCCACACAGACGTCGCACACTCTACACCGACTTTGTACTTTCCATGTCAATGTTGTGCTTTCCAAACTGACTGGCGAACTCTCGACACGGACGTCTCGCCCCCTCTCGACTTGGTTGTCGCGCCCCCTCTCGACACGGACATCGCACCCCCTCTCGACACGGACGTCGCACCCCCTTTCGACATGGACGTCGAGCACTCCACACGGACGTCGTGCACTCCACACAGACGTCGCACACTCTACACCGACTTTATCCTCTCCATGTCAATGTTGCGCTTTCCAAATTGACTGGCAAACTCTCCACACGGACATTGCACACTCCACACGGACGTCACTCACTCCACACGGACGTCGCTCACTCCACACGGACGTCGCTCACTCCACACGGACGTTGCGCACTCCACACGGACGTCATGCACTCCACACAGACGATGCACACTCCACACAGACATCGCGCACTCCACACAGACGTCGCACACTCCACACTATATTTGTCCTCTCCATGTCAATGTTGCGCTTTCCTAACTGACTGGTGAACTCTCATCACCGACATCTCGCCCCCTCTCGACACGGACATCGCACCCCCTCTCGACACAGACGTCGTGCACTCCACACGGACGTCGTGCACTCCACACAGCCGTCGCACACTCTACACCGACTTTGTCTTCTCCATGTCAATGTTGCGCTTTCCAAACTGACTGGCAAACTCTCGACACGGACGTCGCGCACTCCACACGGACGTCGCTCACTCCACACGAACGTCGCTCACTTCACAAGGATGTCGCTCACTTCACAAGGACGTCACTCACTCCACACGGTTGTCGCTCACTCCACACGGACGTTGCGCACTCTACACCGACTTTGTCCTCTCTATGTCAATGTTGCGCTTTCCAATCTGACTGGCGAACTCTCCACATGGACGTCGCGCACTCCACACGGACGTCGCACACTCAACACGGACGTCGCGCACTCCACACGGACGTCACGCACTCCACACAGACATCGCGCACTCCACACAGACGCCGCACACTCCACACTCCACACCGTCTTTGATCTCTCCATGTCAATGTTGCGCTTTCCAAACTGACTGCGAACTCTCGACACGGACGTCTCGCCCCCTCTCGACTTGGTTGTCGCGCCCCGTCTTGACACGGACATCGCACCCCCTCTCGACACGGACGTCGCACCCCCTTTCGACATGGACGTCGCGCACTCCACACGGACGTCGTGCACTCCACACAGACGTCACACACTCTACACCGACTTTATCCTCTCCATGTCAATGTTGCGCTTTCCAAATTGACTGGCAAACTCTCCACACGGACGTTGCACACTCCACACGGACGTCGCTCACTCCACACGGACGTTGCTCACTCCACACGGACGTCGCTCACTCCACACGGACGTCGCTCACTCCACACGGACGTCGCTCACTCTACACCGACTTTGTCCTCTGCATGTGAATGTTGCGCTTCCCAAATTGACTGGTGAATTCTCCACACGGACGTCGCGCACTCGACACGGACGTCGCGCACTCGACACAGACGTCGCGCACTCGACACGGACTTCGCACACTCGACACGGACGTCGCGCACTCGACACGGACGTCGCGCACTCGACACGGACGTCGCGCACTCGACACGGACGTCGCGCACTCGACACGGACGTCGTGCACTCCACACAGACGTCGCACACACTACACTACTTTGTCCTCTCCATGTCAATGTTGCGTTTTCCAATCTGACTGGCGAACTCTCGACACGGACGTCGTGAGAACCTCTCAACATGGACGTCGCCCACTCCACACGGACGTCGCTCACTGCACACGGACGTCGCTCACTGCACACGGACGTCGCGCACTCGACACGGACGTCGCGCACTCCACACGGACGTCGCTCACTGGACGTCGATCACTTCACACGGACGTCGCGCACTCCACACCGTCTTTGTCCTCTCCATGTCAATGTTGTGCTTTCCAAACTGACTGGCGAACTCTCGACACCGACGTCGCGCCCCCTCTCAACACAGACGTCGCGCACTCCACACAGACGTCGTGCACTCCACACAGACGTCGCACACTCTACACCGACTTTGTACTTTCCATGTCAATGTTGCGCTTTCCAATCTGACTGGCGAACTCTCGACACGGACGTCGTGAGAACCTCTCAACATGGACGTCGCGCACTCCACACGGACGTCATGCACTTCACACAGACGTCGCGCACTCCACACAGATGCCGCACACTCCACACCGTCTTTGATCTCTCCATGTCAATGTTGCGCTTTCCAAACTGACTGGCGAACTCTCGACACGGACGTCTCGCCCCCTCTCGACTTGGTTGTCGCGCCCCCTCTAGACACGGACATCGCACCCCCTCTCGACACGGACGTCGCACCCCCTTTCGACATGGACGTCGAGCACTCCACACGGACGTCGTGCACTCCACACAGACGTCGCACACTCTACACCGACTTTATCCTCTCCATGTCAATGTTGCGCTTTCCAAATTGACTGGCAAACTCTTCACACGGACATTGCACACTCCACACGGACGTCACTCACTCCACACGGACGTCGCTCACTCCACACGGACGTCGCTCACTCCACACGGACGTCGCTCACTCCACACGGACGTCGCTCACTCTACACCGACTTTGTCCTCTCCATGTCAATGTTGCGCTTCCCAAATTGACTGGTGAATTCTCCACACGGACGTCGCGCACTCGACACGGACGTCGCGCACTCGACACGGACGTCGCGCACTCGACACGGACGTCGCGCACTCGACACGGACGTCGCGCACTCGACACGGACGTCGCGCACTCCACACGGACGTCGCTCACTGGACGTCGCTCACTCCACACGGACGTCGCGCACTCCACACCGTCTTTGTCCTCTCCATGTCAATGTTGCGCTTTCCAAACTGACTGGCAAACTCTCGACACCGACGTCGCGCCCCCTCTCGACACGGACGTCGCGCACTCCACACAGACGTCGTGCACTCCACACAGACGTCGCACACTCTACACCGACTTTGTACTTTCCATGTCAATGTTGCGCTTTCCAATCTGACTGGCGAACTCTCGACACGGACGTCGTGAGAACCTCTCAACATGGACGTCGCGCACTCCACACGGACGTCACGCACTCCACACAGACATCGCGCACTCCACACAGACGCCGCACACTCCACACCGTCTTTGATCTCTCCATGTCAATGTTGCGCTTTCCAAACTGACTGGCGAACTCTTGACACGGACGTCTCGCCCCCTCTCGACTTGGTTGTCGCGCCCCCTCTCGACACGGACATCGCACCCCCTCTCGACACGGACGTCGCACCCCCTTTCGACATGGACGTCGAGCACTCCACACGGACGTCGTGCACTCCACACAGACGTCGCACACTCTACACCGACTTTATCCTCTCCATGTCAATGTTGCGCTTTCCAAATTGACTGGCAAACTCTCCACACGGACATTGCACACTCCACACGGACGTTACTCACTCCACACGGACGTCGCTCACTCCACACGGACGTCGCTCACTCCACACGGACGTCGCTCACTCCACACGGACGTCGCTCACTCTACACCGACTTTGTCCTCTCCATGTCAATGTTGCGCTTCCCAAATTGACTGGTGAATTCTCCACACGGACGTCGCGCACTCGACATGGACGTCGCGCACTCGACCCGGACGTCGCGCACTCGACACGGACGTCGTGCACTCGACACGGACGTCGCGCACTTGACACGGACGTCGCGCACTCGACACGGACGTCGCGCACTCGACACGGACGTCGTGCACTCCACACAGACGTCGCGCACTCTACACTACTTTGTCCTCTCCATGTCAATGTTGCGTTTTCCAATCTGACTGGCGAACTCTCGACACGGACGTCGTGAGAACCTCTCAACATGGACATCGCGCACTCCACACGGACGTCGCTCACTGCACACGGACGTCACTCACTGCACACGGACGTCACTCACTGCACACGGACGTCGCTCACTGCACACGGACGTCGCGCACTCCACACGGACGTCGCTCACTGGACGTCGCTCACTCCACACGGACGTCGCACACTCTACACCGACTTTGTCCTCTCCATGTCAATGTTGTGCTTCCCAAATTGACTGGTGAATTCTCCACACGGATGTCGCGCACTCGACACGGACGTCGCGCACTCGACACGGACGTCGCGCACTCGACACGGACGTCGCGCACTCGACACGGACGTCGCGCACTCGACACGGACGTCGCGCACTCCAGACGGACGTCGCGCACTCCACACGGACGTCGCGCACTCCACACCGTCTTTGTCGTCTCCATGTCAATGTTGCGCTTTCCAAACTGACTGGCGAACTCTCGACACCGACGTCGCGCCCCCTCTCGACACGGACGTCGCGCACTCCACACAGACGTCGTGCACTCCACACAGACGTCGCACACTCTACACCGACTTTGTACTCTCCATGTCAATGTTGCTCTTTCCAAACTGACTGGCGAACTCTCGATACCGACGTCGCGCGCACCCTGCCCCGACGACGCGTGCACTCCACACCTTACGTCGCGCTCTACACCCTCTACCAGCCACCTCTCTTTTCCTTATCACTACACCCTTTCTGGCAAACCGAATGAATGAAGCAAATAGTTCGCCAACAGCTCCATAAGCGGTAATGACGAGAAAATGGATTGATGTTCCACTGTTTAAAACTGTCTGCAAGTCACATGTTTAGTAGAAAGGTAGGAAATACGATCCTACACGGCTCAACATCTTTAAAGCGTGCTATAGGGCGATATAAAAATTATTTGATCTTGATATCAAAGACCAAGTTTCCCTCTACAAACGAGCTGGCAGGGCTCAAATGTAATTCATTATCCACACATGAATGCTGTCTAATATCTTGATTGGCATCCTGCCATACGTGATCCAAGCCTCTAATCGTATTATGTCTACAGGTATATATTTTGCTTGCTGGTCTTGAACCATGGTTTCCATACTTCTTATTCAATAATGCTCTCTGTCTGAGCTGTGAGATTATTGAAGCAACCTCAGGGCCAGCAAAAGCCGTTGCCATGAGCAGTCGTAATCTTATCCATTAGCTCATCTTGGCGATAGTAATATATATGCTCAAGGATTTGACTGGGGTCTACACTTTTATGCTGAATGTCAATACCTTTCCGACTACTATTGACACTCTCTAGAAATGGCTTCATAATGACCTTGTAATTCATACTGCTTTGGTTTCGTGTCTTCTTATGCATATTAGTCAATTGAAATATTTATCATACTCTTTCAGATCCGCTGGTGTATACATTTTTCTGTTTTTGCAAGTTTTAGGAAAATAAGGTTCAGTAGAACCAATGTTCTTTGAAATCCCCTATCGCCAATCTGTACTGTGGTCTCAATCTAGGTTGGGTGCCTAGCATATATGGTTTAACTCTGTCAGCACTGTATATCTTGTCTATTCTTGAATCACTGTGACCATTAATTAAATCACCAATGGGCACAGCTTCATCTTCTTCTTTGGGTAAATTCCATTTGATATGTGAGTGAGTCAGCAACTGGCTTAAAAGTTTCTCTCAGTGTATGCTGCTGTTTCAGTTGTCCTGATTTTAACAGTGATAATTTCTCTCAAACGGCCTTCGCCTGGATGACACTTTGCTTGGTTCACATCTCAACACGTACTAAACAGTCTTCGGCGTAGTGTGTGGCTAAATATATGTATTCTTCTTCTTCTTCTCAATGACAAGCGTTTCCGCCTCTGTTGCTTTCATTCTCAATAGCATTAACCTTTCTGGTTAGGTCGTTTACTTTCGTCTCGTTACATCAAGTCTTGCATTTACCTGATGTTATGTATCAACAGATCTTAGAATACTGAGTCAGCTCTGTGTGCATTTTTTCAATTCGCTGCTCCAGAGTTTGGAATTCTGCATCCACGTACATGCGAAAGTTCCGTCTGTTCCCGTCATTATGGTCGACCGACATGTGTACGAATTCGTCTAGGGCGTAACATATACATGATGCTCTATGCAGGTTTCTCTATGTAAAAAGTCTTGGAAGTTTAGTCTGTACTGGCTAAAGTTAAGTTTCAGTGTTTTATCTATAACTAAAAACCTACACTATGAATGATTCCAACAGTCTCCATAAACAGGGTATATCACTAAGTGTGTTTGCCTCTGTAACTTATAAAATAATAGGTGACGGGAAACTTTAATGCGGTAGGTCAACACAAGAAATGTTACACTTTCGGCGGAGCTATGAACATAGTTTATTGTATCATTTTCCAAAGAGTTACAGCACAAAGATATATATTTTTTAAATGGAACAATAGTTTTTTCTATCGTGTATTGGATTCGTTTAAACCATCTGCGTCCAAATCAATTTAAACTACATTCCTATCACTGTTAGTTTGGGAGCTACAACCCTTCAAATTTCCGGGGGCGGAGTCTGCGATAGCGTATCTGACTGGCCGAGTAGCTATCCCCTGGGGCACGGCCCACTGCCTCATGACCACCAGCCAGTCAGATACGCTGTCGTAGCCTCCGCCCCCTAAACTTTGAAGGGTTGTAGCTCCCAAACTAACAGTGATATGAATGTAGTTTAAATTGATTTGGGCGCAGCTGGTTTCAACGAATCCAATGCACGATAGAAAAAAGTATTGTTCCATTTAAAAAATTATATCTTTGTGCTGCAACTCTTTGGAAAATGATACAATAAACTATGTTCATAGCTCCGCAGAAAGTGTAACATTTCTTGTGTTGACCTACCGCATTAAAATTTCCTGTCACCTATTATTTTATAAGTTACAGAGGCAAACACACTTAGTGAAACACCCTGTATATTTTCAAAATCATTGACATACCGTTTTGTAGATCAAAATTGTAAATTCAGAAGTTCTTGAATGAATACGACAATGGGGTTTGCGTTATCGTGTAGCAACTGTTTTGGGATTCTTCAATAAAACACCAACATCTATATTCCTGCCAAAGTAAAAATATCGACGGATTTGGTGCTGATTCTCCACTGCGACATCGTCAAATATGAACATTCTATTGAGCTTTACTTGTTGAGGCGGAGAGATATCACTGCTTTCACTGGATATTGTGTATGTAACACCTTTCGCACCTTGTAGTATTTCCTGTAATAGCTGATATTTGGGCGACAAAAGCGTTTATTTTTTTTTTTTTTAATACACAAACGTTTTCAAAGCGGACTCCAGCTATATATGCCAGCAATGTCATTAGAATATTTGTTCTGCCGAAGTTGTAAGGTCCTACTATCATTGCACGTATATTATCAGGAAGTAATGATCCATCTTTTGATGATCTTCTGCCAGCCTGTCACAAGACCAGCCAGCTATGACAAAACTGTTTTGTTTCACCCACCCTACCATGTTACTGACTAAGATAAGTTAAAGATTAATGTGTTCAATCATAGCAGTAATAATATAAGCATTATCGGTGAGAAATGAGACACGAACAGTTTTGAAATTATGCACAGACATTTATTAAGCATAAACATACATACATATAAAAGAGCAAATAGAGATACTGTATACATATTTTCCTTGTTTTGGCATGCATACTAGATTCAACATTAAAAAAATAGGTATCCACCTTTTCACCTTTACACAGTCTCTGAAATAAATTCTTGCTATACGCATACAATTCAACGTCTATTTCTTTTAGATTAAGTAATTTACAGTCTGCTTGAGGAGGCACTTTGCAGAACTGATGATGTCACTCATCAAAAAATGTTCATATGTTTGTTAAGCTTATGGGACTTAACTACGGGGTCATCAGTCCCGAAACTTACAAACTACTTATGAACTACCTTAGACTAAGGACGGCACAAATATCCATGCCCGAGGGGGGATTCGAACCCCCGACCGTAGTAGCCGTGCAGACCGTGACTGAAGCGCCTCAGTCTCCTCGGTCACCGCGGCCGGCGTCACTCATCTACATAAATATTATGCACATATAGATATTCTGTAATTTATCAGTGCCGCGTTTTAACATACGGTAAGCATCGTAAAGGTCTTTCCACTGTCAGCTCCATGCCATATTAGTGGGGTGGTACATTGTAGTAGATAAACGGCAGAATGATTCACTTTGAGACATAGGTATTAGTAGTTGTTATACTTGCTTTTAGAGCATGATACTGAATGTCTGGAGGTGAATGGGGCCAATGATACTCTATAGTCATTTGATTATTGATTTCCACTTTTTCATGACACAGTTAATCACAGGAGTTTTCATCAAAGTGCACTTTAACGCCTTTCACTAAACTCTCCAATTCTATCGCAGCACATATTAGACAAACTGATAAGAACCCATCCACTTTCTTTCACCATCTAAAAACTAAACATCACACAGTAGACGACCTTCAAAGCGCTATCGCAGTGTTACACATTACACCTAAAAGACCAACAATGAACATCTTGGAAGAATTTGAGATACTTTCACACCTCGAAAAAGAACCACGTCGTCTAATAAATGAACAAACAGATGTGAAACATAAAAGTTTTCTCGAAAATTTTATTGAAATATTCAAAGCGGAACCAGGTTAATAGCAACACACGCAGTGGTAAAATTTTAAAGCATGTTATACCAAAGAACACCTAAATTATTTTTGTATATTGCCGCGAGAGACGCCGTACACCGACTGCCAGCGTGGCGCAGGGGATAGCGTCACGGACTGCGGTGCTGGAGGTCGCCGGTTCAATCTCGCCCACCGGCAAAAATTTATTTCTTTGTAATTAATAATTCCAGAATGTTCTACATCTTTCCTGTGTTCACTTGTAAATTCTACTTGTTTCTTATGTTAACTGTTCTTCTAATTTCTGGTAAATTCTGTCTGTGTGTAAATAGCAGAGCACTCTGCCCGAGAAGCAGTCAGTGCTGTGTGTATGTTAAGTTCGTAATAAACGTGCTTTCAGTATAAGTGCTGTGTTCAGTTGCCTTCGAAGTCAAGCCTGCTTCCACTGCAACGCGACAATATTATTGGTAAACAAACCGTTAGAGGCATGCAATATCGTTGCCTATCATAATCAGGGACAAAATTTAGTACACACTTTGAACTGACACCGCCCGCTAGTATACTCCCAACTCCGGGAAAATCACCGAAAGTCAGGAAGTACTCACATTCGACACTGGAGGGCTGCAAGCATGCACTAATCTGGCCGTCCGCCGCTATACGCACTTATGACACTTGCTGCATTCCATTTCTTTTTCTGTTTATGGGCTTGCTATGTAAATACTTCGTCGGTTCATAACGTTGAGTCACTTCTGCTCCAATGTTTTTAAGACGACTGGTACATATTACCGCGCATAATTTTTCTGTGTGTTCTGAATTTTCACTTGTGTAGTGTAAAACCGCAGTGTTCGACACATTGACAACTGAAGAAGTTAATATTGTACAAGCTTGAGTCTGACAAATTTGGCAGTTTCACACACGAACGCAAGAAATAATGGTCGATTGGGGTCATTTGGATGAATAATTTGTGACTAAAATCTCACCATTTGAAAGGCGTCTCATTATGTTTACATTGGTCTTATGAATGTCAGGAACTAGACGTACTGCAAGAAATCCACAACCCGTATTCTCTCTGATGACAGTGTCAGATTGTACAGTTTCTTTCCTGAGATTCGTTTTGTGAAGAAGTACGCGCTAGGCAGTCTGTACATAAACCAGCTATCATAAAGCAGAGTAAATTGTTCGCAAAAATTTCACATTCGCCCGCGTTTTTGCCCTTAGCGTCAGATGTAGTATCGCTAGTATTTTGATAGCTTTTTCCACCAAGAGTAGTTTTATTACCAAAGAAAGCATCCAACTTTCTATCATATTGCAGTCATTGTTTGATCGCCATTTCATCCACTATCAAAGAACAAAACCTTTCAGCCTCGATCAGACGTTTAGATTCAAAGGACAACCTCTCTTACCGAGCAGATTACGACATAAGATTCTTAGACATTCGTCAAAATTTCCGGCGTCGCCTTTCCGTCCTACATTCAAGGGCTTGTAACTAAAAAATTACTAGTCGTCGCCATATGAGACTCTGTATCGGTATAGAACGCAAGTCCAAGTACTACGTGACAAAAAATGAAGGCTGATTAACGATCTGATTATGAGATATGATTTGTCGAATATCGTTAAAATTTCCAGCGTCCCTCCGAAATGTCACGTAGTACTTGGACTTGCGTTCTATACCGATACAGAGTGTCATATGGCGACGACTAGTAATTCTTCAGTTGCACGCCCTTGAATGTAGGGTTGAAAGGCATTTCGGAGCGACGCCGGAAATTTTAACGATATTCGAAAAATCATATCTCATAATCGGCTCGTTAATCTGCATTCATTTTTTGTTACGTAGTACTTGGAAGTGTGCGCTATACGTATACAGAGTGTCATATGGCGACGACTAGTAATTCTTTAGTTACACGTCCTTGAATGTAGGAGGGAAAGGCAATTCCTTTCTACGCCGGAAATTTTGACGAATGTCTAAGAATCTTATGTCGTAATCTGCTCGGTAATCCGTTTCCTTACTTTGTCACTTACGTCCTGTATGTTTCTGTTATGCCTCAGTAGAGTGTCATGAGCGACGTCTAACAATTGTTTGGTTACTTACGTTTGAGCTTACTATGAACGGCACTTCGGTGACAAAAAGAACTTCTTCCGATTTTCTATGTACTGTACCTCCAGATCCTCTCTCTAATGTGCGTTGGTATGTTGTCAGGCAATACATGGATGTGTATGCTGCACTTCTACAGACTGTTAAATGACGACAGTAAACACCTCATTGGATTTGTTTGCTTCAGTATAGTAGGAAACGAGAGAATCCTGCTGACCGGAAGTTTGCCGATTTTTAATAGACTTATGAGCTTCAAATATCGTTTATGTTTTATCAAATATACAAGAGGAAGTATTTTTGGTGCTTCGAAAGGGACCAATATATATACAGTTCCTGTATCCATTTACTTAATACTGGTGTATGGTTTATTGTTTATTTTGAATTCACATTTTACACTAGTTCACTGATTCGTCGATGTAGTTCAGGTAATAAGATTCTGTAAGCTGCATTTCACTAAAATAACGCGCATCGCTAATTTGTTGATCGTATATTCGGTTTTTAGCGTGGAGGTTGGCACTACTCTCCCTTGGCTCGCTTGCGCCTGGGAGTTATGCCGCCCGCATTGTTTCTTGGAAACGAATCCGAAGCTAACTTCAAGCCGGTCGTGAAGCGCGGGTTTACGGCACGCTACTAGCGCCGCAGCGGCCAAGGCGGTAACTTCTTGATGTACGCTCCAAAACACACAAGTCGAGCGAAGTGAGAAGGCTGGGGGTATACTAGCGGGCGATGGAACTGATTAATATATCGTTATATCGTTGGTATAAATATAAACAAGTTATTGTAACCATAAAATATCGTTGACATACACCAGCAGATAACATCTATAGCAATTTCTTACAGTACATTCAGTGGCGGCTGCTGATAATGTGCTAATATGCTGCAGCACACTGTAAATATATTACTAAAACTATGCCATTTCTCTTCGAAAGCAAGCGAGAAATGGCTGTAAAGCAGTCAACAATCCGAAGATTGGTTTGAACACAACAGTGCTTTACTAGGCATGGTCCTGTTTGGAGGTGGTATGCCGTTGCCTTCCTCCGACCTTCGAACTGACTTACCCAGCCAGTTATAGGGGGACCTACAGTTTAACGTGGGTTCCGAACCACGGTGCTACTCAGTATTTTTCACATGAGCAATACTGCCAGAGGTGAAAGAAGTGGAAAGTGACAGATAAAAATCCTAGGACCTGGCGGGGATCGAACCCGGGACCTTTGGACTTGTAGTCTGGCACTCTACCACTGTGCTACGGAGCCGCACTGCGATCCAGATACCACAATAAAATTATGCCAATTCCCTTCCAATGCATATTAGAATGCTAGTAATAAGGATGAAAACGCATTTTGGAGCGCTCTAGCCGCGATAGGTGGAAACCAGCTCCGTGTGCTGAAGTGGGATTCAGCCACGCTGTTACGTGTGTAGAGAGGCGACGCAGTCGTCTGTTTTCTAGTGCGCATGCGCAGACGTGACGTCAGGCCTGGCGACTCGTGTGCTGAGACCGACTGCAGCACCAGATCAATATTTCTCTTCGCGCTGAGTGTAACGGTTGCGGAAGAATAGTATATGACGAGTACTGCGGCATACAGAGTCAGATAGCGCGCTGGCTCAGGCGTTTTGCGCGTTGTCTCTCAAACCTACCTGTGTGAGGCTCATGTTCAAATACCTCTGAGTCCAAATTTTTAATTTCTGTAAATAAAACTTCAACCACAAACAATATTAGTAATCTTTAGCCAACATGCGAGTGACACTGCACTTTTCAGCCAAGCAGTTTCATTGGTCGCTTGTGTAGAACGCAGATGACGTGGTGGGGATATTGCTTAAGCTCCGTTATTTCCATTGTCAGTCACGTTTTTTTATTTTAGTATATTTTGTTTCCTGTTTATTTTTTGTAATATTGTAGCACACTGGTCAAATTTTGTAGGAGCCGCCACAGACAGAGTACATTATAACTGTACCATATTGGTGGCATGACAACGATCTTCTATGGAAAACCATATTGCAAGAAGTACGTAAAATTCAAAAATTTATGTAAATATCGTATCCTGTGACTTTTCTATTATCTCACGAAATTTGTATTACACAATTGCAGCTAACCTGAAGACGACCCAAAACACTTCTTCTCAGAGACTAACCACCTACGGTCATAGGGACCACCAATTCGCAAACACGATGCATATGGCGAACCCCTGCAGAACAGCAAACTGACTGGCAATGCCAGCTGAGCTCACGGCCGACCAACAGGCAAGGCAAGGAAACCATACTCAGCGCACTGAACACAAACAAACCTATACAGTCCCACATATGTAGCCAGTTCTATGACCGAACTGTCTAACTATCATGACAAACTTGGCTATGTTCACAGGTATTCTGCTAAAGCCGATGTTCACAGGTATTCTGCCGCAGCCGACCCAGAAGACTTCACAGGAGGTCAGCTGCAGCAGAACCTCGCATCAACCGGACTGATTCTTTATGACGAACCTAGCAAAGTTAACGGTACTGAGATATACCCATTACTAACATTACCAAACCTTGCACGATCTGTCGCAGATAGCATACCGCTAATG
Source organism: Locusta migratoria (assembly GCA_026315105.1). Taxonomy (NCBI): domain Eukaryota; kingdom Metazoa; phylum Arthropoda; class Insecta; order Orthoptera; family Acrididae; genus Locusta; species Locusta migratoria. Next base: position 332,039,582 of record CM048755.1, on the reverse strand, counting down.
CCCTTCATACCTACCCCACTGTCGCAGAGGTTTTTTTCCCTTGGCACTTTTTTTCCTCTGCCCTTACATACCTTTACCCTTCGTATACCTTTGGACCAATTCTATCTCCAGATGCACCGTATTAATGGGTGATCGTGCCCACATCGCGGTTCCCACATCCCGTGATCCCCCTTAGCAAACTAACCAAATACAGAGGTGGTAGTAGAACTTTTGTGATGGCACCACGTTGGTGTGGGCGTGGAGGGGCCACATCCTTTACGGCTTTGTAGCCGAAATGGCCATCGTTAAATTAATATAGAAATACTAGCTTAAACCCGCGGCTCCGCTCGCGTGTTGGTTGATTATAATAGATAAGCTATCTTTCAGACATTGTAGCACGCATAGGCCAAAGATATGGTCTGTGGCATCACGTTAGGTTGTATGTAACTTCCTTGCTATAGAGTTGCAAACGTCATTGCTAGCCTTCAGTCAGAATTGTTTGACAATTTGACGACATTCAACCACCATATCTTCCACTCGCTTATAGCTATCAGCATGGAACTGTTATGGTGTACAACGGGAGACTTCGGACAACAATTACACACAGACCATTCGTTTGCGTTCTGTAGTTTTCGCTGCAGAGCGAAATATTAACACACACACACACACACACACACACACACACACACACACACACACACACTTAGAATTTTATATACACCGATAACTTTCCATCCCAATATACTCCACAAGCAACAATGCAACCAATAAAACCATTTTCAAAGAGTAAATATAATTTTCAAAGAGTAATTATTGTTCCGTATTTCGCGTTATATTCTTCAAATTACTAAATATCTATCAGATCGCTATAAAACCGTACCTGCCTGCCGTGGTGGCCGAGGGGACTGAGGCGCTTCAGTCACGGTCTGCACGGCCACTACGGTCGGGGGTTCGAATCCCCACTCGGGCATGGATATTTGTGCCGTCCTTAGTTGTAGGTAGTTCATAAGTAGTTTGTAAGTTTAGGGACTGATGACCCCGTAGTTAAGTCCCTTAAGCTTAACAAACATTTTAACATTTTAAAACCGTGCCTAAAACCTTCCTCAGGTATAAATTAGTAACTGTACAAATATTCAAGTTTCTGCGTCTTGTTGTTCGGACGTGATAAGCGTACACCGAACAGAACGTTCAAACGTTCAAACGTTTGTTAAGCTTATGGGACTTAACTACGGGGTCATCAGTCCCTAAACCTACAAACTACTTATCAACTACCTTATACTAAAGACGGCACAAATATCCATGCCCGAGGGGGGATTCGAACCCCCGACCGTAGTGGCCGTGCAGACCGCGACTGGAGCGCCTCAGTCTCCTCGGCCACCGCGGCCGGCCACCGAACAGACATTCACATTAATATATATAGATAAATAGCTATCCGATCGCCATAAAACCGTGCCTAAAGCCTTCCCCGGGTAGACATTAGTAACTGTACAAATTTTTAGCTCTTTGTGTCTCGTGGTTCAGACGTGATAAACGTACACCGAACAGACATTCACATATATAGATATTTCCATTATTACCTCTCTGTGAGCAGAAAAAAAGGCTTTGTTCTTAACGTTACACAGTTGCTAGAGTTGGGCGTCCGTACGTGGCGTCTGGTATTTACAAGCCGCCTTTTACGCCGATCTATGTTTGAAGGAAACCGATAAAATTTATAGCGCACATGTCTGCTATTATTTGAGCAGTTAGGTGCAGCACAACCAACCATTTCACACTGTGAAACAATAAAATCACGAAATATTCGCTGATTCACTTCGCTACACCACACTGTCGTTATATTGGGATTCAAAATGGCTGACTGTTCAGCTCGGTATATCTAGTGCTTTATCTAATGGTTCGCACGCTGCCACTTGTTGATGGCCCAGCATTGGAATCAGAGGAAATTTGTTGAAGAGTTGCACTTCTGTCACCTCGAACGTCTTTCAGTCGTCGTTTTTCTCGTTTTTGCTGTATCTTTTTCTGCCCGCAGCGATGACGAAGATTTGATGTTTTACCGGATTCCCGATATTGACGATGCAGTCGTCAAATGGTCGTACCGGAAAATGCGCAACTCATCGTTACCTCGTTCCCGCTATCTACCGACTATGACACCACATTCCGAAGTCACTTACACTGTGATAACCAGCCACTGTCGCAGCACTAACCCGTATAACGCCTGCCAGTTTTTTTGGCTCTCCTGTGTAGATGGGGATGAGTTTCACCTACCTATTATGGGATGTTTTTCCTACTCATGCGCATCACCTTACATTTTTCTACATTGAGAGCTATTCTTTGCACCAACTAGAAATTTTGTCTAAGTAATTCTGTATACTATTACAGTCAATTAAAGACGACACCCTCCCTTACAACACAACATGGTTTCATTTCAGGTGGAACAGGAAAACAGTCTTGTGAACTACTTGTAAACACGTTTTTTCTAAAACTGTCACGGGCAGTTAAATGAACAGGCAAAAGGAAGCTGAAATTTTAAATCTTACGTTTAAGGAATCGTTCATGCAGGGAGATCATGCAAACATACCGTTGTTTAACTTACGATCAGAAAACAGGCAAGGCAGTTGTACAGGGTCCAGCACCGGCCACATGGGCTGCATATTTATTATTTCTGAATATGACCTATATTAGGTTGAAACCGGTAAAATAAAACATTTTTAGCTCTGCGATCAAGAGTGTTATTACAATACAAATATCGAATACACTGCCAAATGGAGGATATAGTAATATGTATCCCTAGTGTAGAGATGCAACTGAGAGAGCTCAAAATAAGTCGCCAGGTCGGCGTGGAATCGAAATTCTATTCTACGAAGAATACTTTGCGGCATATGTCCATTACTTAACTTGCATTTATCGCAAATCTTTGATCCAGTGTCATGTATCAAGCGTCTAATGGGAAACAAAAAAAAAAAAAAAAAACAAGTGAATCTAGTTTATAATAAAGGTAAAAAGAATAGACCAGCATAATAAATTACCAGTGCCATTAAAACCAGTTTTACACAGACTTCTCGAACATATTTTCAGTCCGAATATCATAAAATTCGTTGCGACGGAAAAGCTTCTGTTCCTGTATCAGCACGGCTTCAGAAAACATCGCTCGTGTGAAACTCAGCTTGACCTTTTCTCATATGCTACCTTGCGAGCCACGGATAAAGGGCAACAGGCAGACTGCATATTCCTTTATTTCCGACAGCCGTTTGACGCGGTGCCGCACTGCAGACTGCTAACGGCACTACGAACAAATGGAATATGTTCCCAGATACAGGAGGTAGACAAAAACTCCATGCAGTATAGCACATTTTGTAGCAAGATGGCACCACCGCCTACGTGTTAACACTGATACCGCAATGCAAAATTGTCGTACGAAGTCTTCGTCTACATCTACATACATACTCCGGAATCCACCATAAGGTGCGTGTCGGAGGGTACACTGTACCACTACTAGGCATTTCCTTTCCTATTCCACTCCCAAATAGAACGAGGAAAAAAATAATGCCTATATGCCTCCGTACGAGTCCTAATTTCTCTTATTTTATCTTTGTGATCATTACGAGCAATGTTAAGTAGGCGGCAGGAAGATCGTACTACACTCAGCTTCAAATTCTGGTCCTCTAAATTGCCTCTACAGAAATTCACGGAAAGAACGTCGTCTCTCCTCCAGCGATCCCCAACACTCGCGCATTGCTCGAACCTACCAGTAACAAACCTAGCTGCTCGCCTCTGAACTGCATCTGTGTCTTCCTTTAAACTGATTTGCTGCAGGTCCCAAACACTTGAGCAATACTCAAGACGTGGGCGTACAAGCGTTTTATACGCGGCCTCCTTTACAGGTGAAGTACATTGTCCCAAAATTCTCCCACTACACCAAAGTCGGCTGTCCGCCTTACTCACAAGTGTCCTTACACATTGGTTACATTTCAATTCGTTCTGCAATGTTACGCCTAGATATTTGAACGACGCGACTGCATCAAGAAGCTCACTACTAATGCTGTATTCGAACATTATGGGATGTTTTTCCTACTCATGCGCATCACCTTACATTTTTCTACATTGAGAGCTATTCTTTGCACCAACTAGAAATTTTGTCTAAGTAATTCTGTATACTATTACAGTCAATTAAAGACGACACCCTCCCTTACAACACAACATGATCAGCAAACAACCGCAAATTACAAGTTGCTCTGGTTATCAGATCAGTTATATAGATAGAAAATAATACCGGTCCTATCACAGTCCCCTGGGGCACGCCTGACGATACACTCGTCTCTGATGAACACTCACCGTCGAAAACAACGTACTGAGTTATGTTACTTAGGAAGTCTTCCAGTCAGTCACAAATCTGTGAACGTATTCCATATGCTCGTATCTTCGTTAGCAGTCTGCAGTGTGGCACCGCGTCGAACGCCTTTTTGAAATCAAGAGAAACACAATCCGCCAGTTGCCCTTCATCCATGGTTCGCAAAATGTGAGTTGAGAAAAGAGCAAGCTGAGATTCACATGAACGAGGTTTCCTAAACTCGTGCTGATTCGTAGAAAGAAGCTTTGCCGTTACCTTGAAGAATATTATACGTTTTGTTCTGTGACGGTCAACGCAAATGATCGGTGAAATGCGTGCTTTCTCAGATTTCCAATGAGACCAGTTCGATGGTGTGCAGTTAGTGGGAGCGTCTGTCACGAAAACGGCTGCACTGTTCAAGGTTTCACTACAGCCAGTATTTTCGGTAATTACAGCGCACACAATACAAGGTAAAACATCATTGGCGGAGAGGAAAACTCGAAAATAACTGACATCGACCGACGAGCATTAAGAAAGGTTCTGTCTAGTCAACATAAAACTACCACGACAAAAGCGACTGCAAAACACAATAAAAGCAACATGGCTGAAGGTTAACATTTATGATAGGACTGCAGTTGTTAAACCCTTAATAACGAAAGTCAACGCAAAGCTGCAAAGGAAGTGGTGGCACGATCATAAAACCTGGACATTTGATGACTGGAATGGTGTGGTATGGTGCTATGAATTACCGTTTACATTGCTTCCTGCAGATAACCGGGTTTACGTATGGAAATCGGAAAAGAAGCTTCCGTTATGGCATGCCTGCTTATTGCAGCATGGGGGACTTTCCGTCATGATCTGGGCATCTGTATCGTTGTATTCATCATTGTTTCGATCATTACTCTCACTGGCCAGCTACGGGTGAATATCTCATCATCCTCGACAACCAGCTGCTTACAACCAGTTATATAGTGCTAACAAGCATATTCCAAAATGATAATGCGTCCACAAACACAGCTAAAAAGGTTCAGGCATCATTTGTGCAGTGTCAGTAAACGATCAGACATCACCCCTGGACAGCAAAATCTTCATGTCTCCACATTACTGAACCGTTATGGCGAGGTTTAAAACAGTGAGAACCAAACTTACAGCTCCAACACCGTATAGATAATTGGTGGATATTTTGGTGCAAGAAAGAATAATATTTTGTTGGAAACTATAAAGAAACTTTGATAATTTGTTCCTAGACTAATTGCAGCTGTTCTCGAAGTCAATGGTGGACCAACTCCTTACTAATAAATAATTATTGTGTCTATGTTAGGTGTTCAAATTATTTTATTTCACGTCATGTATTTCAGTAGCTACAAGACGTTTTTAGTAATTGAACCTAGTACATCGACCTCTATAAGCGAGTGTTCATCAGAGTTCGTCAGGAGTTTCCTGGGAAGTGTGATAGGAGCGTTATTTTTTATTTTTATTTTATTTTTTATTTATTTTTTGCATACATAAAAGTGTGATAGGAGCGTTATTTTTATTTTTATTTATTTTTTGCATACATAAATAATCTGACGGACAGAGTGAGTAGCAATCTGCGGCCGTTAGCTGATGGCGTGGAGTACGGAAAGGTGTAGTCATTGAATGATTGTAGCAGGATGCAAGATGATTCAAACAAAATTTCTAGTTGCTGTGAGGAAAGGTAGCTAGCTCTAAATTTAGAGAAATGTAAGGTGTTGAGGATGAAAAATCAAAATCCCATAATGTTCGTACAAAGTATTTTTAGTAAGCGTCTTAACAGAGTCACATTTGTTATTGCAGAGTCAACAGTGTTAGTGATGTACAACGACATTTTAATACTGCAAATTATATATTTGTAACACTGTATACGTTAATGTTAGCTAAAGTTCCACTATAAGCTTATTTCGGCTAAGAAGCCATCATCGTATGTTTCGTCACATTTTGGCAAGCCGTTCATTTTGATATTATTGTGATGAAATGTTTTTTATACTGTATAATATCTCATAACTTATAATATTACGTTTTCGTACGTAAGATGTTTATTATTCACTTATGTTACAGATTTTGACCTTTATAATTTTTTTTTAAATCCGTAACTTAAGTGGATAATAAAAAAAATGTTCAAATGTCCATAGCTTACAAACTACTTAAACCTAGGTAAACCAACCTAAGGACAACACACACACACACACACACACACACACACACACACACACATGGCCCAGGGAGGACTCGAACCTCGATGGCGAGCAACCGCACGCTCCGCAGCGAGGCGCTTTAGACCGCTCGGCTACTCCACCGCGGCTGGATAATAAACATTTTACGCATGAAAACGTAATATTATAAGTTACGAGATATTATAAAGTATAAAGAATATTTCGTCACAATAAGATCAAAATGAACGGCTTGCCAGAATGTGGCGAAACACCTGAAGATGGATTCTTAGCCGAAATAAGCTTATAGTGGAACTTTAGCTAACATCAAAGTATACAATGTTACAAATATATAATTTGCATTATTAATATGTCGTTATAGAGTCACATTTATTCAGTATCTAGACGCAACGTTGCAGAGCGAGATGAAATTGAATGGGCATGTAATAACAGTCGTGGGGAAAGCGAATAGTCGACTTCGGTCTCTTCGAAGTATTTTGGAAAGATGTAGGATATATGTAAAAAGTAACCATGTATAGTACTCATGCGATCCCTTCTTGAGTATTGCTCATGTGTTGGGATTCCCATCAGATCGGTTTAAAGCAAGGCACAGAAGCAATTCAGAGGCGGATCACTAGATTTGCTATTGATACGTTCGATCAATGCGGGAATGTTTCAGTCAAATGAGAATTGCTGAACGGAAAAAGACGATCTTTTTGAGAAACACTGCTGTGGAAATTTAGAGGGTCGGAATTTGAACCTGACTGTAGAAAGACTGCCTCCAACTTACATTTAGCGTGAAAACCACAAATACAAGAGGCATTAGGTGCAACCACAGCGGAGAGGTATTGTGAAGATGCCAGACAATCATGTAGTTCCGGAAGAGGGGCAGCAGCCTTTCCAGTAGTTGCAGGGGCAACTTTCTAGATGACTGCTTGATCTGGCCTTTTAATATCAGCTACCGTGGCTTTGCCATACAGTTACTGCCAACAACTGAAAGCAAGGGTAAACAACAGTTATTACTTTTCTCGGGGGCGTGCAGATCTACCGTATGAATAATATGATGTCTTCTTGGGTAAAATATTCCGGAGGTAAAATAGTCCCTCATTCGGACCTCCGGGAGGGGACTACTCAGTAGGTTGTCGAAATCAGGAAAGATAACATTGATATTCTACGGATCTGAGCGTGGAATGTTAGATCCCATAATCGGGTATGGAGGTTACAAAATTTGAAAAGGGAAATTTGAAAAGGGAATGGATAGGTTGAAGTTAGATATAGTGGGATTTGTGAAGTTCGATGGAAAGATGAACAGGATTTCTGGTCAGGTGAGTACAGGCTTATAAATACAAAATCAGTTGGGGGTATTTCAGGAGTAGGTCTAACAATGAAAGTTCAAATGTTTGTAATTTTATGGAACCAAACTACGTTGGTCATCAGTCCCTAGACTTACAAACTACTCAAACTAAGTTAAACTAACCTAAAGTCAACACACACATTAATGCCCGAGGGAGGATTCGAACCTCCGACGTGGGAGGCCGCGCGATCCGTAACGTGGCGCTCTAACAATGAAGAAAGTAGGAATACGGGTAAACTACTATGAACTAAGGATGGGAAAAACCGACCGGTTAAAACCGATACCGGTATTTTAGTTTTGAATACCCGGTTTTTTCGGCATTTATTTGGTGTCGGTTGAAACCGTTATTTTTTAGTTATTGCCAAGAACCGGGTAAAAAAACAGTACGACTACTTCCTGTAGCAGTGATTCAAAAAAAAAAATTTTTTTTCTTTAATGATAATCTGATGAAGACTGACTAAATGTGCCGAAAGCGGCCATTGTAATAAATGAGTTGTTAGCTCCTCAGCACGTTGGTTAAAACTTTAAATGTGTTATATTGCTATGCTAACAAGTTTTATTAATGTGATTGGTTGAAAGTGAGGCTCTTTTTTAATAACCAATGTAGGTTTAGGTAACATTGATCATGTGGTGCCTCGTGAGATAGCCGTGCGGTCTGAGGCTCCATGTCACGGACTGCGCGGCTGCTCCAGTCGGAGGTTCGAGTCCTCCCTCCTCCCGCGGTCATGGGTGTGTATGTTGGCCTTAGCGTAAGTTAGTTTAAATTAGATTAAGTAGTTTTTAAGTCTAGGGACCGATGACCTAAGCAGTTCGGTCTCATACAAACTCACACCCATTTGAACATTCTTTGATCATGTGGTACACAGCTTTCCTAGTTCAATTTGCGTAAATTTACACTGACAACAATCATACTGTTAGTCGGAACTGTGACTTTATTTTTCGAAATACTTCTGCAGCACTGATTGAAGTTCATTTACTGACTGTAACTTTATATATATATCATGAGATATTCGTATGCGCTGGCTCACAGGTCCAACTTACGGAGTGGTTGGCTCAATATTGGAAACTGCCAGGTGGAAATACTAGGCCAGTAAATCTGTATGCTTCGTATAATTTATCGTCTTCTACGGACTCCTGGCTAGGCTTACACACTCTCAAGAAGGCGTAGTATTTGAAGGGGATCTTGCAAAATATGGAAAGAATAGTAATTTGTCGTATAACGTAAATTTACCTAAATTTTAACTAAAGTTCCTAAGTTTCGTTTTCGGCCGAAATTAGAAGAACCGAAAATTCGATTACGGTTTCTGTCTCGGCTGCCAATTAAGTTTCGGTCGAATTTTGCTGGAAATAAAAGCAATAAAAAACCGAAAACCGGTTATTTAAAAAACCGGTTATCTTGAGCAGTTTTTACCGAGCGGTTAAACTGGTGATGAAAAGAACCGGTGTAACCGAAAACCGGTTGTTTCAGCGATAACCACCATCCCTACTATGAACTCCAAGATTGATACGAAGCCAACACCAACCAGAGTATTACAAGTTTATACGCCAACTAGCACTGCTAATAACGAGAGATCGAAGAAATGTATGAGTAGGTAAAGGGAATTATTCAGACAGTTAAGGGAGCGGAAAACTTGGTTGAGATGGACTGCATTTCGGTAGTAGGGAAAGGAAAGGAAGGAAATATAGCAGGTGAATATGGATTGAGAAAAAGGAATGGCCGCGGCGGAGAGGCCGAGCGCATTGAGGCGCTGTGCTGCGATGCGCTAGACCGTTCCCCGCCGGGGTTTCGAATACCCCCTCGGTCATGGATGTTTGTGCTGCCTTTAGTATAAGGTAGTTCATAAGTAGTTTGTAAATTTAGGGGCTGATGACCCCGCACTAAAATCCCTTAAGCTTAACAAACATTTGAATATTTTTAAAAGGAATGAAAGAGGAATTTTGACAGAACATAATATAATCATAACAAGCAGTTGGATTAATCATCATGGAAGAAGGTTGTGTACGTGAAAAAGACCAGGATACACCGGAAGGTACCAGATTTTATAGTGATAAGACATAGATTTCGTAACCGGGTTTTAAACTGTAAGACATACCCAGGGGCAGATATAGACTGACCGTACATTACTTGTTATGAACTGTAGGGGGAAACTGAAGGAACTGCAGAGATGTTGGAAAATATGGAGATGGGACCTGGACAAACTGAAGATACCTGAGATTCTTGAGAGTTTCAGAGGGAGCATAAAGCAACAATTGACAAAACAAGGAAGGAGTAACACAGAATAAGACGTTTGCGTAGCTTTGAGAGATGTAATAGTGAAGGCAGCAGAGGACCAAATAGGGTAGAAAGACAAGACTTACAAAAGAACCTTTAATATCACAGGAAATACAGTATTTAATTGATGAAAGGAAAAAATATAAAAATGCAGTAAATGAAGCAGGTAAAATTGAGTAAAGACGACTAAAATTAAGATTGACAGGAATTTCAGACTGGCTAAGCAGGATCAAAAATGGTGATCACCAAGTACAGCAAATTAATGATTCTGCTGTCTTGAAACAAAATAACCTAGGATGGACGAAATGAGGAAGGCATAAAAATCAGACAAACACAGGCAATGAGGGCATTATTTTTTATTCATTCATTTTAACCTTGGACACAGTTGCATTTAAACACTAGTTCTCGGTGCTTAGTTTCGGACTTAACCGTCCATTTTCAAACGTGGCTTCTGTCGGAAACGTATTCACATAATTACACAAGTGCCACAACACAACCAAACAAATCTTATTATTAGTTATTACATATCCAAAGTTTACAATACGTTTTGACGTAAGTGCCCCACCGATAGAACGCAGCCAACACGTCAACCCATCTCAAGTTGGGTTGACGAGTTGAAGCGTTCGACCGGAGACCACTTCATTTGAGATAAAACGTATTGTTAAATTTGTATATGTAATAAATACTAAGACATGGGTGAATGTGGCTGTTTTATGGGACCAGTGCTAGTGAAACGATGTGTATGCGCTTATGATTGAGGCCAGGATTGAAAATGGACGGTTAAGTCAGAAACTAGCACTGTGAAATGGTGTTAAAAATGCAACTGCTACAAAGGTTAAAATGAATACAGAAACTGAATACCAGGTTACAGGTCCTCAAATCCATGATGTTGGACCTTCATGAAAGAGTGCATTCATGGCCAGAATTAATCTACTGCGATCTCTGGGGCTTCTGCAGTCGGCACAGGTTTGGTGACAGCGTTGCGTGTGAGGTAGTCAGTGCAGACTATTACCCATCGGTTACCGGTTGTCGACTTCGGGATCCTCCCTGAAAGATCGATTGTGTTTGACAGATCGGTAGAGACCTTGCCAGTAATACCTGCGTCTGATTCTGTCTAAGGTCTTCAAAAATCCCATATGACCAGATATTGGAGCATCGTGGAAACACTTGAGAATGGCTGGCTGAAGATGAGCAGGAACGAACAGCAGCCATTTGGGGCCCAGTGGGTCGTAGTTGCTCTTATACAATGTCCCATTTATAAGTTGGAACTCTCCATTGGTCGGTTCTCCTTTCTCCAAGGCCTCTATGGTTTTTAATAGTGCTGTATCTTCCCTCTGTTCAGCTGTAACGTCACCTAATTCAGTGAGGGCTGAAATTTCATTCATGCTGTCGTGTTCCACTAATGGATTCCTCGAAAGCAGTCGACATCCTTGTGTTTGCGCCCGTTATTGAATACCACTGTGACGTTGTACTCTTGGAGTCTTAGTGCCCATCTTGCTAGTCGACCTGATGGATCCTTCCAGCTAGTCAGCCAACAAAAAGAATGGTGGTCTGTCACGACGGTGAATGGTTTGCCGAACAAATACGGCCGGAACTTGTTGATAGCCCAGATAACAGCGAGACATTATTTCTCAGTTGTAGAGTAATTCATCTCAGACTTTGAGCGTACCCTTGATGAGTAGGCTATCACCTTTTCAGCACCTTTCTGAACTTCACTGCACCAGTCCCATAACCACTGGCGTCTGTGTGAAGTTCAGTTTTCGCTTTCTCGTCGTACAAGGCTAGATCTGGTGCGGAAGTTAGAGCCTCCTTAACTGCCCAGAAAGCGCAGTAAAACTTTGCGTCTGCCTGCAGTAGTTCTTGCAATGGGCGTACCTTGTTATAAAATCCTTTTATGAAACGTCTGTAATCAAACGCATATGTTTTACTTAGGCGCGTGATAGCGGGATTCGGAAGTGGTAAGCTACTGGGCGATCAAACACATCAGCATTCGTTTAACATTTATTGTACAACAAGAAAACAAAAGGATTAAAGCGTAGTACATCGGTATTAGAGGCACAACGAATGCACATAAACAGACATACAACCAAAATACTGGCCGAGGTGACTGAGGCGCTCCAGTCACGGTCAGCACGGCCACTACGGTCGGGGGTTCGAATCCCCCCTCGGGCATGGATATTTGTGCCGTACTAGTTCGTAAGTAGTTCATAAGTAGTTTGTAAGTTTAGGGACTGATGACCCCGTAGTTAAGTCCCATAAGCTTAACAAACATTTGAACATTTTGAACCAAAATACTTTTACATAAACAACCCCTTTTGGTTTCTTTCCTGCTCCATCAAGGTTAAAGAAAACTTGTTCGCTCGCTGGACAACCAGACAGTTACGACTAATCACAAAGCACACCGGCGCCTTGTATAACCTTCTAGCGCTTACACCTTTAACAACACAAGCGAATGATATTTTTTCGAAATCAAACTAGAAATAATCATTAACAACACTTAACACCTAATAAATGGATGCTTAAGGTAAAAAAGGTAAAGCAGTCAACAATCCGAAGATTGGTTTGAACACCACAGTGCTTTACTAGGCCTGGTCCTGTTTGGAGGTGGTATGCCGTTGCCTTCCTCCGAACTGACTTACCCAGCCAGTTATAGGGGGACCTACAGTTTAACGTGGGTTCCGAACCACGGTGCTACTCGGTATTTTTCACATGAGCAATACTGCCAGAGGTGAAAGAAGTGGAAAGTGACAGATAAAAATCCTAGGACCTGGCGGGGATCGAACCCGCGACCTTTGGATTTGTAGTCTGGCACTCTACCACTGTGCAACCAAGGCGCACTAAATGGATGCTTATATCCTTGGTAATCTTTGCTTTAAACAACAAGGGTAATCGACGATCTTTCAACATTAGGGTCACAGCCTCAGTCAATTCAACAGTTTCAAGAATCCGTCATTAACCAAATTAACACCAAAACAGTTTTACTATTACACCTTTTGCAAATTTCAACGTAATGTCCGAAAACAAGCAGCAACTCCTTTTTCCCTTCAGTGGAGCAGTATTGGTATTACTGGGACATCAAAGGTTCTACTCCAAGATTAACTTATGTGGACTTTACAAGCATCAGTAGGAATAGGATCATGGTCAATATCTCATTCGCTACTCTGAAGCAATCGGTACACAATATCACACGCCTTAATGTATCTCACCAATCCCCGACCGTCATGCATGGGCTCTACAACAAATACTTGCACGGCGAACGCCTGCGAGATTCAAACTGAGAACTAAGTATTCATAATTCATAATTGAATCTGCTCTTCAATAGCAGGACGCCGAAATTATTACTGTAGTACAGATCACCACATAACAATGTCACAAATATAAATACCGTGCAGTCGGGATAACGCTGAGCGAGGCAACCCAACAAGTTCAGTCTGCGTATATGGAGTACTTTCTTTCCGTACAACCGCTGCTAATGCAGTCCACAAAGACAGTTCTCACCGTTAATCGACGGCATGGTTCCCGATGAAACTTCGGCACCTCAGCACTCTCGGCACTTCCAGAGTCTTATCCAATCTAACCGGACGTGACAATGCCCGAGTGGAAACCTTCTGCCATCCAGTATGTTGACCACCAAACTGCCAGCTCTCGGGCAGACTTTACTCTCCGCCGTGCCCGTTATACCTCCTTCCACGATACACCACGCCCCTCGCTATCTGCCCACTAACCACTCTTCCCCTCACCAGGGGACGCGCGCCGCAAGAGAGATCGATACTTCGGCGATGTATCAGGTAGTAAGAACACAGCCCGAGAAAACTTCTCCACTTCTTCCCGAATTATCCGTCTTTCAGCTGGCGACACACTATACGAACGCTGGCTAATTGGTGGATGATCAACAGTATTAATACGGTGCCTTGTCCAGACCCTATTGGCAGTTCCACGGTTGTTTCCTCCAGCGTGTTGTCTGTACTAACAGCAGAGCATGGGTCTTCATTGATGACGTTGAGCTCACCGTCCAGGATTGGTTCAGCTGCCCGATACAAATTCCTTTGGGGATAAGTTGTGACTGCTCGTGACAATTAGTGATCCAAATTTCTCCTCGAGCACCGGTAATGCTTATGATAGCCGCTGGTATGTAAATTTCTTTGATGAGCCTGATAATTTTTTTACTAACGACAAGCACTTCACAATTCAACCGGTTATCTGTGTTTGTGAATGTACCTAATCTCATTGTCAACGGCGTGATCGTCACATTGTCAACGGCAAATAACTTCCAAGAAAACTCTGTATTATGTGTACACATCAGAACGACTTCCTCAATTTGCAGCTGAGATCTTCCACAGTTAATGATAGCTTGGGATGCCTGAAGGAAGTCCCGCCCGAGGAGGACATTATGACTACATTCTGTTAAACCGAAAAATTCAAATGGCTGGGTCATGTTGTTGATGGTTATTCTTGCGACACAAGTTCCTGCTGGCTAGACATACTTTCCATTTGTGATCATCAGCACTGTTGCCCCCGTATCACAGGACATTGTCTTCTTTAGTGTGCGGCGGTAATTATCCGACAATACAGAGAAAGAAGCTCCTGAATCAACAAGTGCCCGGACAGGTTGGCCGTCGATCATGATGTCGATGAGATTTCCTGACATCTTTGCGACTGTCGTCCACGGAGGATTTTCATCTGTGGCGGCCTCACCTCCGTAGACGGTCGCTTCGCTTAGCTTTACTCGGCACGGCAAATAGGGGAGTGGCTGGTACCTCTGTACGGCGAGGGTGAACGGCAGCAACGCATCAGGGAGCGACCTCGTCTAGGGTACGGCGATGGGCTTCTTCCCATAGGTCGACTGAACTCATCAGCAGATGACTGCCTGAGATAGAACTGCTCTGATGGCTGATGTCAGTAGTATAACAACGTGATTTCTGCCCCGCTGAGATTCGCCAGCGTTTTGTTTGCCATCGACGCCAGGTACCCCCCACCACACTCGGCAAATTGGCCGACCGCAGATCAAAGTATGCCGCCACACTCGAACAATAGCGCACTTAAGGATGATTGACAGGTTACATGAAAGTGCACTTAACACTGGTGCACTTAAAGAACACCCCGCTCCACCCCCGGCGCTGCCAGCAGCCAGGCGGTACCTCCGACAGGTTCAGACCTGTTCACCCCCGCCAGACTGATGCAACATGCCCCATCCCCAGCCCCCGACAGACACTCATTTGCCCGACCTAGACCTCTAGTTAATTAAATTAAATTTGTGTATCAATTTAATTGTAACTACCTATTTTTTTAACAGTAACATGGGCAACTGCCTCCAGAAGTAAGCACTTGCGTGAGCACAGACCCCACCCCCGCTAAAGCCCCACACCTCCACCCCACCGACAATCCTAAAGATTGCAGCCCCCCGTGCGACCCGATCCAGGACTCGAAACCGCGACCCTAGAATTTTTTTTTTTACGAAAGTTATTGCTTGTAGACGTACACCAACATTGGGAAAAAAGGAGCCAATTATTTTTGCATACTTCAGACAGTGCAATTACCTGGAATAACACGAGAGTTTCGTAAACAAATTGACCCTGCCAGCCGCCAGGCCAGCGACCACCGCTCCCAATTATTAAGTGCGATATCATGTGTTTTAATTAGGACATTACGTCGCTACATATAGTTTAATACATAGAACCAGGCTTTAAGCAAGTTTAGTTGCGTTGTATGCCTTGGATGGACTTGTTCATCTGCTTAGATGTTAGTGGAGAAGTGATTCGAGATAGCATAGCGGTTAGGTGTCTCGTATCTGATTAACACCACGTCTTCTGCTGTTTCGATAGAGTAACAAATGTAAAGTAATATAGTTACAA
Source organism: Locusta migratoria (assembly GCA_026315105.1). NCBI lineage: Eukaryota > Metazoa > Arthropoda > Insecta > Orthoptera > Acrididae > Locusta > Locusta migratoria. Next base: position 332,023,633 of record CM048755.1, on the reverse strand, counting down.
ACCATCCCAACACACAATTCCCCAACAAGAGCCGCGTACTTAGAGGTTCTGTGGGTCAAAAGACTCTCCTTGTAACGATCTCCACCCGTGCATTTTAGGACTAATGTTCCGTCTGCTAGTCTAAGCAAAATAACTGTATAGACGATGCTCACAATAGCCGACGAACATAATGTAACGGTAACGACCATCCCAAACCCGAGTGTCAAACACTGTAGACGTGTAACACAATTTCCTTAACAATTTCTCTCGGAAACGGTACGAACACTTAACAGTAACGTAACTAGATCTCCAGCGCGATCACAAACGCAGTGTTCTCTCGACAGGCTGCATAAAATAAGCATATACTAAATGTTAAAAAATTTCATACCTTTTCAAGCATCCTCTCTCTAAAAAACATCTTACCTACATATCAAAATAATCAAAACCTTCTACGCAAGAGCTCTGCACACACCACTTTGTCGAGGATAGTGTGCATTGCATTTATTTAATGGAACTGGACCCAGCTGAATTTTGATCAAAAGGGCACTGTCGACCCCCTCCCAAAAGCAAACATGTTTTCACATACAAGCCCCATCTAACGACAACCCTCTCTTTCTCTCTCTCTCTAGTGCAAATCATACCAGTCGCACCTAAAAATATCAAGTTCTGAAATTTAATACTCCCTCTCGGACCCTGTTACAATACACACAATTCTTTCCGAAACATACCAACAGTTCCTTAGATCGACGCATCGCTATCTCCCACATACGTTTTCAGTCTTCCGTAAACCACCACTTTTATGGTTTTATACGCCTTCCGACAATTACGAGAATTCGGGTAGTTTAATTGCACCTCCTGCGTATACCCATCTAAGGAATCTCTATGACATGTTACACTGCAAACAATTCTTTACAACAGGTCAAATATCGATATTCGAGCAGCCCAGATGACATTTAAACCCTATTTTACAACGGAGAATCACAATTAAAAAAATGTGTGAAATAATTTTCCGATTTTCGACAGTCTCCACTAAAAATTTTTTCTCGAAAGTATTGGCCTCACAACACCCTTATTTGACAATACAGTAACCACAGAACCGAAGTAGTACTATACCTGCCCAATGCAACACAGATTTTCAGAACAAGATCGATCAGCCCTTTTCCCACAAAAATTCCTACTCCAGGTTCCTTTCCTGTGACTTCTTTTTTCATTCCACTAAACCAAACTCGAATTTTTTTTTTTTAAAGTAGCTGTCTACCGCAAACGAAGATGCTAACCTACACACCAGAAAATTTATAGCCAACAAACCTCGCATATTTCGAAGACCCATCCTAATAATAACAGTAGACACAGCGAAATTTAGTACACGCTATAGAGCCCAAAACATTCATCAACGAGGCCGCATGCACTATCATCCTTTCTCTAAGAATAGTATAACACAAACAAAAACGTTTGAAGACGAAAGTAGTGCGCCTTAGGGCTCAAACGACAGCACACAACGCAGGAAAACGGGACATCGATCATAATATTACTACGCATTACCATGCAATCGCAATTAACTACCCCTTAAGACCGCAAACGTCCCAGAGTGCGCTAGATTTACACAGCAAAACACAAAACAAGAACTGCTCTCTAAGGAATGGCTGGGAGTGACACAATGTACAGGGCTGAACTTTGTAAATATTGGCTGTCCCAGTTTCCGATCTAGTCCTTAAATGTATCGGTCAATACAACGACGCGAGACCAATCCCCCAGGCTGTTTAGTGTAAAAGCAAATATTCTTTTAAGACGTAATCGTAGCTATATTTCTCCACACCATCTGTTTAAACCGGGCAATAGCCCCTTTAAAGCGTTTGTCTTCACCATATAACCCAGTTTTCGTTAAAAAATGTTCAAATGTTTGTATAGTCTATGGGACTTAACTACGGCGTTATCAGTCCCTAAACTTACAAACTACTTATGAACTAACTAAGACTAAAGACGGCACAAATATCCATGCCCGAGGGGGATTCGAACCCCCGACCGTAGTGGCCGTGCAGACAGTGACTGGAGCGCCTCAGTCTCGTCGGCTACCGCAGCCGGCCAATTTTTGTTTACCCTTCTTCTTAGGACTTGTGGAATAACGTAGGTGATATCTACGTCTGTGGAGAATAAAGTCCTGGAATGCCAAAATATGCTTTAATATAGCTCCTTGCTCGACACTGCAAGTAATTTACATAATGTATAAGTAATTAAACTGCAGAATAACTGATCTCTAAAAGTGTATGTTAGCCGGGACCATATGGATGGAAGCGATGCACATTACAACGGCGCACTTTGCAAATACCGTATCTTCTCTGTTAGAACACTTAAACAATCTTCTTACACAGATCCATAACCACAATTTTCCATCCTGGTAATGTTATCTTCTCGACCCAGCGAAAAAATAAAGGCCCTCACAATCGCCTGTCTGGACGCTTTATAAAATCGATATTGTAGCTACCGATAACTTTGCTTGCACCAGGGCTCGTGATTTGACAAATAATTTATTATTTATTTTGATTATACAATTCGACGCCAACCACGTTAAGAATCGTTTCCATTTGTCTTGTCGTCGGCCGCAACCATGTTGCGGTTGCTCCTTCCATCCGAAAGTCCTGCTCGGATACGAAGGCCACTCGGTTAAAAAAAAAAAAAAAAAAAAAAAAAAAAAAAAAAAAAAAAAAAAAAAAAAAAAAAACTGCGAAATCTTGTGTGTTGTGCAAATCCAGGAGATAGAAGCCATTTACACGAAGCTGCTGTAGTGTAGATGGGAGCTCCTCCATTAGAACATCGATTAGTTGCACTTTATAAGGTATATACCCACATGACGTACATATCACCCCCCTTTGTTCCACAAAGTAGCCACAAATAGTAACTTCGTCTTATCTCCAGCGTTTGCAGTATCGAACTTGCTGAATTTACTACTCAGGTAGATTCGCACATCTATAACAATATCTCACCACACACGCACTCCACTGACTACAACTAGCACATTTTAAGTTACCAAACTATAGGAGTTTTATAAAACACGTTGATTTTCGACGAAAGAATTATGATTTGCCACAGCAGGCATATCAGCTACGTAACGTAATGCACACCAGCCGTAAAGTAGACAACACTAGCATTCGATTAAACGGGCGATTCTTCGACGAAAGATGAGATAATGCACACACTGCAAAGTTTTTTAAAACCACCAAAGTCGGCTTCTTTAGAGCTCTACCGCGATGTATGTATAGAGTATATCAACACTTTTTACTTAAATTCCATCCCATCTAGCCTACAGCACTCTCTCTAAGCGCCAAACATTTCCAACACAGTAACAGAACTACACCTGCAGTCGACACTAACCTACAACAAACGGATTTAGCCGTTCCAACTCGTTTTTTACAAAATTTTTGACCCAACTAGCATGCTGCAAGCTTTGTATACGTCCATAACAACCTCCAAACGCAACCCAGGCAGGGCTATCCTTACAGTCTTCACTAACCCAGTACCAATTCAAAGGTCCTCTACATACACTCCGCATAAACAAGTTACTACAGACGGTGTTATAACCGCGATCAGAAACGGAAGAGATCTCCCAGACACAGCACATTTTAATAAAATTTCTATCTCTCCCCACCCAATAACTGCATTGGTTGCTTGACCAGTAATAAACATCCAACCACTTTGTTTCCAATGCATACCCCGGCAGACAACATGTCTGGAACGCTTTCTATCAGTCAATAGACTACATACCTCGTGCGTTTAACGAGCATTCGCACACAAACCACCATCGTATTCCACTCCTAACAAATTATTACTCTCGATAAACACTGTAACATAGTGTAAAAAATGACGACCTGCACATGCACAGGACAGCTAACAAGCAAAGATATATATCAAAGCCAAGTTCTTATAATCCTTACAAGCAGCAACGCAAAATAGTCTACACCATTTCGAACTAATACAACACCAGAATTTTTTTTATCGATCTCCAAGAATAATCCTTTAGAGACTAAACATACGATTAAATGCACCTCCCAACGTAGGTAACTAATCCTCTTTAACTTATCTAACTCGATGCTTATCGACCAAAGAACATTAATTTACAACAGCATTCCTGTCCGATACGGTACCGAGAGACGTCCATTCATAAACACAACTCAAAGAAGATATAAATACCCCACATCCATAGCACATAACCATGCTACTAAGTATCTATATGCATTTCCACAATTGTGGATCACATCTGCGTTGCATCGAATTGCACAACTAAACAGTTCGAGATAGTTATTTCACGCAAGCTCGTATGCACTGATTTTCTCAGGGAAGCCAAAACAGTCTTGGTCCAACCCGCCACTGCCCGCACCGAAACTAAGTTTATTGCGCGGAGCTAGCATGCATACTCACATTCCTTGCTATTTCCGGCTGCAGGCGAGTGCGGACCTGTTGACTCATCGTAGACGCTGGTTTGGAGCGTGTACGTAGTTGGTGCGAAGATTGGCAGCTAGCTCTAAATGTGGAACAATGTAAGGTGATGCGCATGAGTAGAAAAAACAATCCCATAATGTTCGAATACAGCATTAGTAGTGAGCTTCTTGATGCTGTCGCGTCGTTCAAATATCTAGGCGCAAAATTGCAGAGCGATATGAAATGGAACGAGCATGTAAGGACAGTTGTGAGTAAGGCGGACAGCCGACTTCGGTTTATTGGGAGAATTTTGGGAAGATGTACTTCACCTGTAAAGGAGACCGCGTATAAAACGCTTGTACGACCACGTCTTGAGTATTGCTCAAGTGTTTGGGACCCGCAGCAGATCAGTTTAAAGGAAGACATAGAAGCAGTTCAGAGGCGAGCAGCTAGGTTTGTTACTGGTAGGTTCGACCAATGCGCGAGTGTCACGGAAATGCTCCGGCAACTCAATTGGGGATCGCTGGAAGAAAGACGACGTTCTTTCCGTGAATTTCTGTTGAGTAAATTTAGAGGGCCGGAATTTGAAGCTGAGTGTAGTACGATCTTGCTGCCGCCTACTTACATTTCGCGTAAAGATCACAAAGACAAGATAAGAGAAATTAGGGCTCGTACGGAGGCATATAGGCATTCTTTTTTTCCTCGTTCAATTTGGGAGTGGAATAGGAAAGGAAATGCCTAGTAGTGGTACAGTGTACACTCCGCCACGCACCTTACGGTGAATTGTGGAGTATGTATGTAAATGTAGATGTAGATATACATGTAAACATACCAGTCGACGCTCGCACCTCACCTGTAGATGTTATAGGTTTAATTTTTCCTGGCCGCACCATATTCCGAATACACGAGAGCTATTTTTACAAAGATCGAATTACGTTGATTGTAACAACAGACATAAGAATAAAAAACGATCGAAATGCCACAGCTATACCATAGCTCTTAATACACCATCATCCCAATAAAGACAGCCTTTACAACCCATAAAGAGACAACCGCACACATGAGCATTACAGACAAATACTGCAACATTTCCTCGCAGCTGACACAAACGATGTACGAAATGACTAAAGCAGTCGTTATAACTTTTATACGCAGATACATACACAGACAGTTGGATGAGCACTAATTTGCGATGTAGATATTACAGAAACGAAACATAGTTCTTTTAGAAAATAGATAAGAAGAAGATCGAAATTTATACAAGATGAACGAATGAGCAATAAGTCAAACCCCACACCATACAGCAATGCACCGAGCAACATCGATTTAAACGAACGCTTTGCTTAGCTGTAGAATAGAACAACACAGAAGTACATCACCCTAACAGATACTTTACTGAGCGAGTTACTGCTCTCTTACAACAAGCAACCCGTCTTCTGGTATCTTCTCCTAAACCCTGTAAGACCGAAACGTTCTACTCCAGACGCTATAAGTCTTTACAACAATTAACTGTTGCAGATGCAATTTATTACAGATTTTAGGTAATCACATCGACAAAGAGCGTGATTACAACCCTTTTTTTTAGATCAACGGTAGCCACAGATCGGAGAAATTGAAATCAAGACAGCTGATTCCTTACCTAGTAAGGCACCTAGATGTTATTCGAAAAATGCTTTTTGCGTGATCATTCTATACAAAGAACCATTTAAAATAAAAAAAAACAGCACGTTATTGTACAACTGTTTAACCCTACCCAATTCTTCTTGTACTCGGTGGATGTCCAAATGCTGCTCATACTACGCAAAAACTGGGAGATTCGTACATTCTATACTAATCCTCTCGCACAACAGAGCTGATACCTTTAATCTTATGCTTTCGTAGAATTTTATTAAGATAATAAATAAGAACACAAGTTTTACAGCACAAAAGGTTTATTACATTTAGCATACATGTTTACATACAGGAAACAAGGTTATATATATACACATCTAAACACAGAACACAACTCGTCCTTTATTCTTGTTAGGTGTAAATTTAATTTTTAACTTGTAGTTTAGAGCCACATGTGTGTCTCCTATTTCCGTTCCAGCCAGAAGTTCCAAAGGTACAGGGTACAGGGTACTCCATTACGTATCTTCGTTTCCTCCTGCATTCCACCTCCTTTATACCTTTAATAACCTGCACTGCACCTACTGGCAATGCTTGTAGACGAGAACAATCGGGCATTTTAACTTTTCCCATTATTTCCTGTATGGTGTACTGGTTGTAGCACTCCGTGTCCCTATGTGTGTTCTATCCAACTCCTCTGATACACAATCCTGTGGTATTTTCGGTATGGAACACTCGGTTTACGACTATTGCAAACGATTGCTTGTTAGATATTGTTATTCCATCCGTTTTTAACTCTGCAAATGGCTGCTCCAACACCCAGTCCTCCAAATTTGGATACAATGTAGCCCTTCTCCAAACGAGAATGCAACACGTTTTTCGTGTAGAAGGCGTTCTGTGTTCCGCTATTTTCTGCCAGTACACCGACGCGTGACCAATCTCCCTGACTGTTTACTGTAAAAGCAAATATTTTATAAGTCCCAGTCGGAACCAGATTTCTCCACTCCCTCTCTTTAAAGCCATATGTAAACCTGGCTTGCACATCTGCCATAGCTTCATCTTTCTCCAGCATTAGTTTGTACTCGTCCTTTATGGCAGTTGCTTTAGCCATATATTCTAGCTTCCTTTTCTTGGTCTCGATATCCGCCATTTCCAGTTTTCTTTTCGCGCACATAAAACATTAACTGCACGTAGCGATGTAATTTCTTTAATGGGGAATGGCTTACGCCTGTGTGATACATTTACTCTTTTCGCTGGACTTGCAGAATGACATTGTTTGTAGGTGCCAGACCTAATTCGGCGATATCTATATCTGGAGGCAGTACGGAGAACAATGTTCTGGATTGTGAGAAGTATGTTTCCCCTGATTTGATGTAGCTTTTAAGTGTACTACTTATATCGTCTTTACTGGTGTCAGTATTACGAATCTCCACGTAATTTACAGCTAGACAATTGAAACTAAAAGCTGATAGAACATAATGTATAAGGTTTTCTCGATCTTTAGTGTCTGAGAGGTTTACCTGTACACCTGTCAATTTTCGGGTATTTTAATACCCCATTACATAAATTGCAGGACACTATCAAACACTACACAGCAGCTGTTGTCTAAGGTGTTTGCTATTCGCCTCCACATGGTGGAGATGGGCACACTGTACAATGAAGCACTTTGCATATACCGTTTATCCGCGTTTAAAACACTTAAACATTCTTGCACAAGGTCATAAACAATATCCATCCGGTAATTGTATATTGCAGCCTCCAGCCTTTTAATACCTAGTTCTTGACCCAACGGCGAAGTAAGTGCTTAAATACAACAAATAGAACTCTATGTCTCTTTTTAGGATAAGTCAAGCCATGGATCACAAAATTCACACCACAACCAGCGGATTCTCACCCTAGTAAGACTCCTGGACGTTCTCCAAATTATGGTTTTGACTGATATTTCCAGGCAAAGTACTAAATAACCTCCACATATGCGAGAGGTACAATGTTTCCGTAGATTCTAGAAGCGTTCTTCGGGACTTGTGGTATAGAGACAGATTGACCAGATGGCTCCAAGTTAGTTAATTAGATTGAATAGTACGGTGCTGCACTCTGCCGTCTGGTCAATCTGTCTCTATACCACAAGACTCGAAGGACGCTCCTAGAATCTACGGAAACATTGTACCTCTCGCCAATATGGAGGTTATTTAATACTTTGCCTGGAAATATCAGTCAAAAACAATTTGGAGAACGTCCAGGAGTCTTACTAGGGGAGAATCCGCTGGTTGTGGTGTGAATTTTTTGATCCGTGGCTTGATTTACCCTAAAAAGAGACATAAAGGTCAATTTGCTGCATTTGACCACTTTCTCCGTCTTTGGGTCAAGAACAAGGTATAACAAGGCCGCAGGCTACAACATACAATTACCGGATGGATAGTGTTTTTGACGTTGTGTAAGACTGTTTAAGTGTATTAAACGAGAATAAATGGTATCTGCAAAGTGCTTCAACGTATAGTGTGCCCATCTCCACCATGCATAGGCGAATAACAAACTCCTTAGACAACAGCTGCTGTGTAGTGTTTAATAGTGTTCTGCAATTTATGTACTGGGGTAATAAAAATACCCGAAAATTGACAGGTGTACAGGTAATCCTTCCAGACACTAAAGAGCGAAAAAAGCTTATACATTATGTTCTATCAGCTTTTAGTTTCAATTGTCTAGCTGTAAATTACGTTGAGATTCGTAATACTGACACCAGTAAAGACGATATAAGTAGTACACTTAAAAGCTACGTCAAATCAAGCGAAACATACTTCTCACAATCCAGAACATTGTTCTCCAAACTGCCTCCAGATATAGATATCGCCGAATTAGGTCTGGCACCTACAAACAATGTCATTCCACAAGTCCAGTGAAAAAGAGTAAATGTATCACACAGGCGTAAGCCATTCCCCATTAAAGAAATTACACCGCTACGTGCAGTTAATGTCTTATGGGCGCGAAAAAGAAAACTGAAAAAGGCAGATTTCGACGCCAAGAGAAGAAAGCTAGAATAATTGGCTAAAGCAACTGCCATAAAGTACGAGTACAAACTAATGCTGGAGAAAGATGAAGCTATGGCAGATGTGCAGGCCAGGTTTACATATGGCTTTAAACAGAGGGTGAGGAGAAATCTTGTTCCGACTGGGACTTATAAAATATTTGCTTTTACAGTAAACAGTCAGGGAGATTGGTCACGCGTCGGTGTACTGGCAGAAAATAGCGGAACACAGAACGCCTTCTACACGAAAAACGTGTTGCATTCTCGTTTGGAGAAGGGCTACATTGTATCCAAATTTGGAGGACTGGGTATTGGAGCAGCAATTTGCATAGTTAAAAACGGATGGAATAACAATATCTAACAAGCAATTGTTTGCAATATTCGTAAACCTAGTGTTCCATACCGAAAATACCACAGGATTGTGTATCAGAGGAGTTGGATCGTGCACACATAGGGACACGGAGTGCTATAACGAGTATGCCATACGGGAAATAATGGGAAAAGTTCAAATACCCGATTGTTCTCGTCTACAAGCATTGCCAGAATGTGCAGTGCAGGTTATAAAAGCTATAAAGGAGGTGGAATGCAGGAGGAAACGAAGATACGTAATGGAGTTCGAGAACATACCTTCCCTGTACCTTTCGAACTTCTGGCTGGAACGGAAATAGGAGACACACATGTGGCTCTAAGCTACAAGTTAAAAATTAAATTTACACCTGACAAGAATAAAGGACGAGTTATATATATATATATATATAACCTCGTTTCCTGTATGTAAACATGTATGCTAAATGTAATAAAAGTTTGCCGGCCGCGGTGGCCGAGGTGACTGAGGCGCTCCAGTCACGGTTAGCACGGCCACTACGGTCGGGGGTTCGAATCCCCCCTCGGGCATGGATATTTGTGCCGTCCTAGTTAGTAAGTAGTTCATAAGTAGTTTGTAAGTTTAGGGACTGATAACCCCGTAGTTAAGTCCCGTAAGCTTAACAAACATTTGAACATTTTGTAATAAAAGTTTTGTACTGTAAAACTTGAGTTCTTATTTAATATCTTAATAAAAATTCTAGGAAAGCATAAGATTAAAGGTATCAGCTCTGTTGTGCGAGAGGATTAGTATAGAATGTACGAATCTCCCAGTTTTTGCTTAGTATGAGCAGCATTTGGACATCCACCGAGTACAAGAAGAATTGGTTAGGGGTAAGAGTTGTACAATAACGTGCTGTTTTTTGTTTTAAATGGTTCTTTGTATAGAATGATCACGCAAAAAGCATTTTTCGAATAACATCTAGGTGCCTTACTAGGTAAGGAACCAGTTGTTTTGATATGAATTTCTCCGATCTGTGGCTACCGTTGACCTAAAAAAGGGTTGTAATCCCGTTCTTTGTCGATGTGATTACCTAAAATCTGTAATAGTTTGCATCTGCAACAGTTAATTGTTGTAAAGACTTATAGCGTCTGGAGTAGAACGTTTCGGTCTTACAGGGTTTAGGAGAAGATACCAGAAGACAGGTTGCTTGTACTCAGAGAGCAGTAACTCGCTCAGTAAAGTATCTGTTAGGGAGATGTACTTCTGTGTTGTTCTATTCTACAGCTAAGCAAAGCGTTCGTTTAAATCGATGTTGCTCGGTACATTGCTGTATGGAGTGGGGTTTGACTTATTGCACATTGGTTCATCTTGTATAAATTTCGTTCTTCTTCTAATCTATTTTCTAAAAACCTATGTTTCGTTTCTGTAATATCTACATTGCAAATTAGTGCTCATCCTACTGTCTGCGTATGTATCTGCATATAAAAGTTATAACGACTGCTGTAGTCATTTCGTACATCGTTTGTGTCAGCTGCGAGGAAATGTTGAAGTATTTGCCGGTAATGCGCATGTGTGCGGTTGTCTCTTTATGGGTTGTAAAGGCTGTCTTTATTGGGATGATGGTGTATTAAGAGCTATGGTATAGCTGTGGCATTTCGATCGTTATTTATTCTTATGTCTGTTGTTACAATCAACGTAATTCTATCTTTGTAAAAATAGCTCTCGTGTATTCGGAATCTGGTGCGGCCAGGAGAAATTAAACCTATAACTTCTCCAGGTCAGGTGCGAGCGTCGACTGGTATGTTTACATGTATAGGACGTACACGCTCCAAACCAGCGTCTACGATGAGTCAACAGGTCCACACTCGCCTGCAGCCGGAAATAGCATGGAATGTGAGTATGCATGCTAGCTTGCGCGAAATAACTATCTCGAACTGTTTAGTCGTGCGATTCGATGCAACGCAGATGTGATCCACAATTGTGTAAATGCATATAGATACGTAGTAGCATGAGTATGTGCTATGGATGTGGAGTATTTATATCTTCTTTTGTTGGGTTTATGAATGGAGGTCTCTCGGTACCGTATCGGAAATAATTTCAGTGGTAAATTAATGTTCTTTGGCGAAAAGCATCGAGTTAGATAACTTAAAGAGGATTAGTTACCTACATTGGGAGGTGCATTTAATCGTATGTTTAGTCTCTAAAGGATTGCTCTTGGAGATCGATAAAAAAATTGTGGTGTTGTATTAGTTCGAAATGGTGTAGACTATTTTGTGTTGCTGCTTGTAAGGATTATACGAACTTGGCTTTGATCTAGATCTTTTCTTGTTAGCTGTTCTGTGCATGTGCAAGTCGATCATTTTTTACACTGTGTTACAGATGTTTATCGAGAGTAATAATTTGTTAGGAGTGGAATACGGTGGTGATTTGTGTGCGAATGCTCGTTAAACGCAAGAGGTGTGTAGTCTATTGACTCATAGAAAGCGTTCCAGAAATATTGTCTGCCGGGCTATGCATTGGAAACAAAGTTGTGGTTGGATGTTTGGGAAGGGTCAAGCAACCAATGCAGTTATTTGGTGGGGAGAAATCGAAAGTTTATTAAAATGCGCTGTGTCTGGGAGATCTTGTCTGTTTCTGGTTGCGGTTATAACACCGTCTGTGGTAACTTGTTTATGCGGAGTGTATGTGGAGGACCTTAGAGTTGGCACTGGCTTAGTGAAGACTGTAAGGATAGCCCTGCCTGGATTGCGTTTGGAGGTTGTTATGGACGTATACAGAGCTTGCAGCAGAGCTTGCAGCATGCTAGTTGGGTCAGACATTTTGTAAAAAACGAGCTGGAATGGCTAAATCCGTTTGTTGTAGGTTAGTGTTGATTGCAGGTGTAGTTCTGTTACTGTGTTGAAAAATGTTTGACGCTTACAGAGAGTGCTGTAGGCTAGATGGGATGGAATTTAAGAAAAAAGTGTTGATATACTCTAAATACACGTCGTGGTAGAGCTCTAAAGAAGTAGACTTTGGTGGTTGTAAAAAAATTTGCAGTGTGTGCGTTATCTGATCTTTCGTTGAAGAATCGCCTGTTTAATCATATGCTAGTGTTGTCTACTTTACGGCTGGTGTGCATTATATTACGTAGCGGATATGCCTGCTGTGGTAAATCATAATTCTTTCGTCGAAAATCAACGTGTTTTATAAAACTCCTGTAGTTTGGTAACTTAAAGTGCGCTAGTTGTAGTCAGTGGAGTGCGTGTGTGGTGAGATATTGTTATAGATGTGCGAATCTACCTGAGTAGTAAATTCAGCAAGTTCGATACTGCAAACGCTGGAGATAAGACGAAGTTACTATTTGTGGCTACTTTGTGGAACAAAGGGGGGTGATATGTACGTCATGTGGGTATATATCTTATAAAGTGCAACTAATCGATGCTTTAATGGTGGAGCTCCCATCTACACTACAGCAGCTGCGTGTAGATGGCTTCTATCTCCTGGATTTGCAGAACACACAAGATTTCGAAGGGATGTTTTTTTAACCGAGTGGCGTTAGTATCCGAGCAGGACTTTCGGATGGAAGGAGCAACAGCAACGTGGTTGCGGCCGACGACAAGACAACTGGAAACGATTCTTAACGTGCTTGGCGTCGAATTGTAGAATCAAAATAAATAATAAATTATTTGTCAAATCACGAGCCCTGGTGCAAGCAAAGTTATCGGTAGCTACAATATCGATTTTATAAAGCGTCCAGACAGGCGATTGTGAGGGCCTTTATTTTTTCGCTGGGTCGAGAAGATAACATTACCAGGATGGAAAATAGTGGTTATGGATCTGTGTAAGAAGATTGTTTGTGTTCTAAAAGAGAAGATCGGTATTTACAAAGTGCGCCGTTGTACTGTGCATCCCATCCATATAGTCCCGGCTAACATACGCTTTTGGAGATCAGTTTTTCTGCAGTTTGATTACTTGGGTATTTAGAGTTCGCCGGCCGCGGTGGCCGAGGGGACTGAGGCGCTTCAGTCACGGTCTGCACGGCCACTACGGTCGGGGGTTCGAATCCCCCCTCGGGCATGGATATTTGTGCCGTCCTTAGTGTTAGCTAGTTCATAAGTAGTTTGTAAGTTTAGGGACTGATGACCCTGTAGTTAAGTCCCATAAGCTGTACAAACATTTGAACATTTTTGTATTTAGAGTGCCCGAAAATTGACCGCACACTCGGACGGAGAAAAGCTTATACATTATGTAAATTACTTGGGGGAGTCGAGCGAGGACCTATATTAAAGCATATTTTAGCATTCCAGTACTTTATTCTCCACAGACGTAGATATCACCTACGTTATTCCACAAGTCCTAAGAAGAAGGGTAAACGAAAACTGGGTTATATGGCGAAGAAAAAGGCTTTATTGGAGGCTATTGCATGTGTGCAAGCCCGGTTTAAACAGATAGTGTGGAGAAATATAGCTAAGATTACGTCTTAAAAGAATATTTGCTTTTACACTAAACAGCCTGGGTGATTGGTCTCGCGTCGTTGTATTGACCGATACACTTAAAGACTAGATTGGAAACAGGGCAGCCAATTTATACAAAGTGCAGCCCTGTACTGTGTGTCACTCCCAGCCATTCCTTAGAGAACAGTTCTTGTGCTGTGTTTTGCTGGGTTAATAACACCGAAAATTGAGTGGTGTGTCCGTAAATCTAGCGCACTTTGGGACGTTTGCGGTCTTAAGGGGTAGTTGATTGCGATTGCATGGTAATGCGTAGAAATATTATGATCGATGTCGCGTTTTCCTGCGTTGTGTGCTGTCGTTCGAGCCCTAAGGCGCGCTACTTTCGTCTTTAAACGTTTTTGTTTTTGTAATACTATTCCGAGAGAAAGGATGATAGTGCATACGGCCTCGTTGATGAATGTTTTGGCCTCTAGAGGGTCTACTAAATTTCGCTGTGTCTACTATTATTATTAGGGTGGGTCTTCTATCGACGCCTGTACTTTGACATAGGGCTTCGAAATATGCGAGGTTTGTTGGCTATAAATTTTCTGGTGTGTAGGTTAGCATCTTCGTTTGCGGTAGACAGCTACTTTAAAAAAATAAATTCGAGTTCGGTTTAGTGGAATGAAAAAAGAAGTCACAGGAAAGGAACCTGGAGTAGGAATTTTTGTGGGAAAAGGGCTGATCGACCTTGTTCTGAAAATCTGTGTTGCATTGGGCAGGTATAGTACTACCTCGGTTCTGTGGTTATTGTATTGTCGAATAAGGGTGTTGTGAGGCCAATACTTTCGAGAAAAAAAGTTTTAGTGTAGACTGTCGGAAATCGGAAAATTATTTCACACATTTTTTTTATTGTGATTCTCCGTTGTACAATAGGGTTTAAATGTCTTCTGGGCTGCTCGAATATCGATATTTGACCTGTTGTAGCGAATCGTTTGCATTGTAACAGGACAGAGAGATTCCTTAGATGGGTATACGCAGGAGGTGGAACTAAACTACCCGAATTCTCGGAATTGTCCGAAGGCGTATAAAACCATAAAAGTTGTGGTTTAGGGGAAGACCGAAAACTTATGTGGGAGACAGCGATGCGTCGATCTCAGGAACTGTTGGTATGTTTTGGAAAGAAAAAAATGTTTGTTAAGCTTATGGGACTTAACTACGGGGTCATCAGTCCCTAAACTTACAAAGTACTTATGAACTACTTACGAACTAGGACGGCACAAATATCCAAGCCCGAGGGGGGATTCGAACCCCCGACCGTAGTGACCGTGCGGACCGTGACTGGAGCGCCTCAGTCACCTCGGCCACCGCGGCCGGCGTTTTGGAAAGAATTATGTGTATTGTTACAGGGTACGAGAGGGAGTATTAAATTTCAGAACTTGATATTTTTAGGTGCGACTGGTATGATTTGCACTAGAGAGAGAAAGAGAGAGAGGGTTGTCGTTAGATGGGGCTTGTATGTGAAAACATGTTTGCTTTTGGGAGGGGGGTCGACAGTGCCCTGTGTTGTGAAAACTCAGCTGGGTCCAGTCCATTAAATAAATGCAATGCACACTATCCTCGACAAAGTGGTGTGTGTGTGAGTGTGTGTGTGTGTGTGTGTGTGTGTGCAGAGCTCTTGCGTAGAAGGTTTTGATTATTTTGATATGTAGGTAAGATGTTTTTTAGAGAGAGGATGCTTGAAAAGGTATGAATTTTTTAAAAAACATTTAGCATACGCTTACTTTATGTAACCTGTCGAGAGAACACTGTGTTTGTGATCGCGCTGGAGGTCTAGCTACGTTACTGTTAAGCGTTTAAACGAGGATCGTTCGTACCTTTTCCAAGAGAAATTGTTAAGGAAATTGTGTTACACTTCTACACTGTTTGACACTCGGGTTTGGGATGGTCGTTACCGTTACATTATGTTCGTCGGCTGTTGTGAGCATCGTCTATACATTTAGTTTGTCTAGGCTAGCAGACGGAACATTAGTCCTAAAATGCACGGGTGGATATCGTTAGGAGAGTCTTTTGACCCACAGAACCTCTAAGTACGCGGCTCTTGTTGGGGAATTGTGTGTGGGGATGGTTTGTAACTATATTACTTTACATTTGTTACTCTATCGAAGTGCTGGATCATTTTACGACGTAATTGGTTGGGTGTTACGTTTGTTTATCGGTTGTAACGACTGGCATTAGCAGAAGATGTGGTGTTAATCAGATATGAGACACTTCACCGCTATGCTATCTCGAATCACTTCTCCACTAACATCTAAGCAGAAGAACAAGTCCATCCAAGGCATACAACACAACTAAACTTGCTTAAAGCCTGGTTCTATGTATTAAACTATATGTAGCGACGTAATGTCCTAATTAAAACACATGATATCGCACTTAATAATTGGGAGCGGTGGTCGCTGGCCTGGCGGCTGGCAGGGTCAATTTGTTTACGAAACTCTCGTGTTATTCCAGGTAATTGTACTGCCCGAAGTATGCAATAATAATTGGCTCCTTTTTTCCCAATGTCGGTGTACGTCTATAAGCAATAACATCCGTAAGCAAAATCTACGGTCGCGGGTTCGAGTCCCGGATCGTGTCCCGCGGGGGGCGGCAATCTTTAGAACTGGTGGTGGGGTGGAGGTGGGGGGCGGTAGCGGGAGCGGTGGCAGGGGAGGGTCTGCGCTCACGCAAGTGCTTACTTCTGCAGGCAGTTGCCCTTGTTACTGTTAAAAAACATAAGTAGTTACAATTAAATTGATATGCAAATTTAATTAACTGGAGGCGGTGGTTGGGCAATTGGGCGTCTGTCGGGGGTCGTGTGTCGGCAAGGTGCGTGGTTGGGGGCGCCGGGATGTGGCGTCAGTCTGGGGGGCGTCGACAGGCCTGGAAATGTCGGAGGTGTCGCCTGTATGGCGGCGGTACCGAGGGGTGGAGGGGGTGTCGTATGTGTTAAGTGCACCAGTCTTAAGTGCACTTTCATGTAACCTGTCACTCATCTTTAAGTGCGCTATTGTTCGAGTGTGGCGGCATCCTTTGACCTGCGGTCGGGCAATTGGCCGAGCTTGTTGGGGGGGGTACCTGGCGTCGATGACAAACAAAAGACGAGAGAATCTCAGTGGGGAAGAACTCTCGTTGTTATACTACTGACGTTTTGCGGCAAAATAATCGTCGAATACTCGCCTCCTCTCTCTGCAGTAGCGTACGACACGTCCGAGGCGTCCACAATGGAAACATACTGGTGTGTTGTCTTCTGTCCTCCAGACGTCTGTTCCTCTGCGGAGCGTCATAGTTGCTGGGGGAGTTGGTTGCGGCCGCGTCGGCCGGTTCATGGGCTGCCGTTTGGCGGCTGCAGCGTAAGTCATAGCAGGGCGACGCCATTCTTCACGTCGGGTGCGACCGGCAGGGCAGACAGGAGTTAATGTCTGAAATACCTCCTCCTCAGCGGCACTGGATCCCTCTTGACTTACAGCGCTTACATCCATGGCCATAATCTGATGCTCACTCAGTTTAATAGTCCCGGCTGCTTTAAACTGTTGTAATTCTTCTCTCACAATTTGTCGTATGAGAGAAGCAAAGTCATGCTGGTCTTCCACAACGGCCACAGGGACTACATTGGGGAGTCTGTCATACTTCTTTCGTCCAGCCCTCCTTTGTTGCATCTCTTCAATATGCTGGCACCACTTGATGAACGTCTTTTATCAGAAGGGCTTGGTACATATCTTCTGCAATACCCTTCATCAGGTGCGTAATTTTGTCGGCGTCAGTAATATTCGGATTGACGATGTTACACAGTGCCAAAACATTCTGTATGTATGACTGTGTCGGCTCACCATGTCCTTGGGTCCGGTTCTTCAGTTATTCTTCCGCCGAGCGAATTTGTCACTGGCGATCTCCAAACGTCTTCATAAGTTCCGTCTGGAACCTTTCCCAGGCATTCAACTTGTCTTCGTTGTTTTCAAACCATTGCTGGGCTGTTCCACCCAGGTAGAAATAAACGTTGGCCAAGCACATTGTATGATTCGACCTGTTGTACTTGGCGACTCGGTCGAACCCTTTTAGCCTTTTGTTGGGATCTTTTCCAGCGTCTCCAGGGAACACCGACGGGTGTCTGATGTGTAGCTGGCTTACTGCTGGTTTCGTGTCCATGGTTCTTCTGATGATACACTTTTGGAAGGATGTACTCGGTATATCCCTTGTATTCCGGTTCTTGTCCGTGTAAGCGACGGCTTTTACGTTGCCTAATCGGAGCCACGGTGATACAACGTGCCTGTGAACTGAATGAGGGTTTTGAGGAAATGGAGAGCAAAGGAAAAAAAAAAATCATTTCGTGACTAGTATACTGTCGCGTTGAAATGAAAGCAGGCTTGACTTCGAAGGCAGGGTTGTCAACTGAACACAGCACTTATACTGAAAGCAGGTTTATTGCGTACTGAACATACACGCAGCACTGACTGCCTCTCGGGCAGAGTGCTCTGCTATTTATATACAGACAGAATGTACCAGAAATTAGAAGAATAGTTAACATAAAAAATATGTTGAACATTGTGGAAATGATAATTACAAAGAAATTAAACTTTGCCGGTGGACGGGATTGAACCGACGACTTTCAGCACCGGAATCGGTGATGCTATCTATTGCGCCACGCCGGCGGTTGGTTATCTCGGGGTCTCGCGGCAATACTAATGTGTGATGATACGGTGCTTTATAAGTTACTAGCTTAAACCCGCAGCTCCGCTCGCGTGTTGGTTGATTATGATAGAGAAGCTATCTTTCAGTAGTGTGCTCTGAGACCTTCTTTAGAAACAAACATTTTTAATCAACATTAAAATAAAAAATAAAATTATGGGAAGTGCTTAATGATTTACAATAAATAATACATACATTATTCCTTACAGTCTGCGTTGCAATATCTCAAAACATATGGTGAGAGTAATGTCCAAATTCATTTTAATTTCATTTTTTATTTATTTCTTCTTATATTTCCTTATTCGTATGCTTATAGAGTAAGAGCTGAAGACATTGTAGCACGCATAGACCAAAGATATGGTTGTGGCATCACGTTTCGCTGTATGTAACCACCTTGCTAGAGTTGCAAACGTCATCGCTGGCCTTCAGTCCGAATTTTTTTATAATTTGACGACTTTCAACCGCCATATCTTCCACCCCTTTATAGCTATCGGCATGGAACTGATATGGTGTACAACGGGAGACTTCGGACAACAATTACACACAGACCATTCGTTTGCGTTCTATACTTTTAGCTGTAGAGCGAAATATTAACACACACACGTAGAATTTTATATACATCGATAACTTTCCATCTCAATATTCTCCACCCTTTTATCATTATCAACCCCCAAGCAACAATACAACCAATAAAACTATTTTCAAATACTAAATATAATTTTCAAATAGTAATTATTGTTCCGCATTTCGCGTTATATTTTTCAAATTACTAAATATCTATCAGGTCGCTATAAAACAGAGCCTAAAACCTTCCTCAGATATAAATTAGTAACTGTACAAATATTTTAGTCTCTGCATCTTGTCGTTCGGACGTGACAAGCGTAAACCGAACAGACATTCACAATAAATAGCTATCCGATCGCCATAAAACCGTCCCTAAGGCCTTCCGCAGGTAGACATTAGTAACTGTACAAATTTTTAGCTGTTTATGTCTTGTGGTTCAGACGTGATAAACGTACACCGAACAGACCTTCACATTTATAGATATAGATTTGTATCATGTTATCTGCTATTTGTATCATGTCAGCAATATTTGTCATAATACTATGCAAAATCGTTTGGGATTCATTAATTTATGTTTGGAATCAACTTCACTCGACCACGACAGCCAAGCGACTGCTCGTTTCACCGGTAAAATGCCGACGTGTGTGCAAGCACCGGTAAAATATCGGTCGATATTTACCGGCCGTCCAAAATCGGTGTGTGTGCAACCAGCCTAAGACGCCTTGCTACGGAACGCGCCGGTGCTCGCCGTCGGTTGCATGCGTTGTCCTTAGTGTACGTTTAAGTAGTTTGTACGGCTAGGGGCTGATAAAGTAGTTAAGTCCTTTAGATTTACAAACATTTGAACATTTTGGTATGGGCTACTATCAAAGTTCCAAGATATTAAGTACGCTTCTCGCAGAATCAACCAATATATTGCTTCCTCAAGCGTCTACCTCGCGAAAAGGTCATGAAGATAAAATCTGAGAGATCAGAGCTCTCGTGGAGGCATAAGTGCAGTTTTCTCCCCTACGAACCATGCACGACTGGAACAGGAAAAGGAGGAAGTGAGATGCGGTACACAAAGTACCTTCCGCCACACGCCTTGATGTGTCTTGCGGAGTATAGATGTAGGCGGGGACAGAAGGAGATTGGCTTACGTCCAGCAAATCCTTGATGGCGTGAGGTGCAACAGCTACTGTGGGGTAATGGTGATAATATTTTCGCGTGTCTCAGAAGACTGGTCCAAGTCTTTCAACCGAACGCGAGTTGCATGTACATAGCCTACCCTAGAGAGCCTTTATACAGCCTCTATAAAGGCTCTCTAGCCTACCCCAGTTATCCAACCAGGGAAAGGGGATCTACAGTTTAACGTTGAATCCGAACGGTGTGTCGTCTCTGACTGATGACTCTTCACGTTGATAGGTGATGACTGGGTTGAAAGCAAATTGAAAAATCCTTGATCCGACCAAGTCTCCAAGTGAGTGCTCTACCCGGAGACCACCAGTCTCGGCTGTGAGAGGATGAGGTTGGCGCAAGAGACGATATCGTGGTGGATGGCGTTAAGCTAGGTGTAAGAGCTAGTGTTGCCTGCTGTCGAAATACGACCAATTGTGTTTACAAAGTAACGAAACTCAAACTTTAATGTAACTGAAACGCTAATCAGCTGTTTCCTGATGGACTAATAAGCCGAAAACTAGTTCGAAGAGAATAAAAACAGTAGAACAAAAACTGTTTATTTGTTTTAACCCGAAATATGGAATTGTTCTACCAAGAAGCGACGGAAGAATCTATATAAAAGTAACTGTAATTTATTGGTATGCAGATATAGTTCCTACCTGAACCATGCATTTACATACAGAGTGAGGCAGCTAAGTCATAACACCTCTTGTGTCGCCCCAACCGTAATAGATACAAAGATGCCATTTGGACAGTGAATTGCAGGGACGGGGGCTACTTGAATATATGATATTCGATGTTTGTGCTATTTTTTATACAGAGATATGAGACCATCTTTAGTTTTTTTTAATGGAACCCTATGTTACGTTCCAGCGAAACATTTTGTGCTTAAAAAGACAGTTTCAAATATGTGTATATCAAAATATTTAGGCTAATAGTTTTTGAGACACATATGTTCCCGTATCGTATTCGTCCATCGAAGCGGCGTTGTTTGAGTAAGGACGGACTCACGACGTTTACCGTGTAGTCTACACAACAGGAAAGGTCGCATTGGACAAATGTTCAAAATGTTTGTAAATTTATCGGACGAAACTGCGTGGTCATCAGTCCGTAGCTTACAAACTACTTAAACTAAGGTAAACTAACCTAAGGACAACACACATCCCCATGCCCCAGTGAGGACTCGAACCTCCGACGGCGATCAACCGCGCGCTCCGCAGCGAAGTGCCTTAGACCGCTCGGCTACTCCACCGTGGCTCGCATTGGACAACGCCGCTTCGAAGGCCGAATACGATAGGAGAACATATCTGTGTCTCAAAAACTATTCGCCTAAATATTATGATACACACATATTTGAAAACGTCTTTTTAAGCCCATCGTGTTACGCTACAATTTAACATAGGGTTCCATTTAAAAAAAACGACGGCCTCATATCTCTGTAATAAAAAATAGCACAAACATAAAATGTGATGTATTCATGTATGTGTCCCTGCAATTCACTGCCCAAACGGCATCTTTGTATCTATTAGCATCTATTACAATTGGGGAGATACAAAGGGTGTTATGAGTTAGCTGCCTCACTCTGTATAATAACAGAAGTAGGAAGTCGTAGCTAATGAAACTGACTCGAATTCTCTGGTAGCAGCAGCAGATAATCACAAAATTATCCTTTCAGGATAATACGAGAAATGGCGACAAAAAGAAGTAATGTTATTCCGTTAGCACAAAATTTTTACTTCCTCTGCTAACAACACAGTCGACTCGTTGTTCCTCCCACGCTACGAGTAACGCTAAATAGCTGTCTGTTATTCTAGATCTGAACCTTTCGTGGCGGATAGTCGTGTAATACCTCCCCGCTGTTTTGATATGAAAACACCCACTTCCTTGAACTTGCATTCGGAAGGACTGAGTTTCAAACCCACTTCCGGCCAACCAGGCTTACTTTTTCCGTAATTTTCCTAAATTACTCCAGGGAAATGTCGAGATGGTTCTTTGAAACGGCACGCCCGGGTTCCTTCTCCAGCAACACATAAACGTCCGAGCCTGAGCTACGTCTGCAGTGGCCATGCTGTAGACAGGACGTTAAACCGTGAGCATCCCTCCTTTTGAGACGAAAAGCCAGCTCAGTTCACAAAATTGCGACGTTACCGTTCTACTTGGATTCTACATCTAAATATACATGGGATACTCTGCAAATCACATTTAAGTGCCTGGCAGAGGGTTCATCGAACCACCATTATACTATTTATCTCCCATTCCATTCTCGAACAGAGCGCGGGAAGAAAGAACACCTGAATCTCTCCGTTCGAGCTCGGATTTCTCGTATTTTATTCTGATGATCATTTCTACCTATGTGGGAGTCAACAATATATTTTCGCATTCGGAGGAGAATGTTGGCGATTACGCCTCAATAGTTTACAGTCCTCCATAAAGTTCCGCATTACGGATTTAGAGCTTTACCTTGTTAACTCGGGGTTGGTGTAACTTCTGGTAACTCAACATCTGCAGTCGCAATACTGCAGCAACCTCTGTATTACGCTGAATACGAGCAACTCGACTCAATTAACACTAGAACGGCGGAGTATCTGACATTCCTAAAACGGCGGAAAGGGGTCATTTTGAACCCACATAAAATATTTTCATATTAGACTTAAACAAGTACTTTTTTTGTTTTTGTTAATCCACATCTCTCTTCTAGTAGGGAATAATTATTAAACACCATAATTAATAATTATTTATTTCAACACCAATTTATTGCTGCTAATGCTAACAAGTTTCCTACTTGTACAAACGTTTAGACGTTTAGATACTTGGTTCATATTACTCTCGTACATGGTCTACACACACCTTTGTATCACTTTTCTATCAAGTTACTGTGTGGTGTCGCACAAGTCCAAAGTGCGCGCCACCTACTTTCGCCGCGCGCCGCCATGCACGCACGGCGCGGCGTTCTTACGACGTCAGCCACGAGCGCCCTCTGCTACAACTCCGCTCGTGGCCACCACTGAACGACATCGTTCACTTGGGACTGAGATAGGAACCAGCTAACACTTCGGAATCAGATAGGCACCAGTGAAGACTTGGCTATCGGATAGGCACTAGGCAGGCCTCTAGCTCAACTATGTATCAGCATTCTGCAGTACTGAGCTATGTAAAAGTTAAGTATTGTATAAATTCTGTGCAATATATATCTCGTTCTAATTTACTCTAGTGTTTCTAGTTTCTGCTGTCCCGTTTGCTGGTCACCTCCTACCTGCACAAGCGTGCATCCTTATTCCTGTGTCGGTCTCATTCTACTCGGCCACCGACACCTACGACGGAAACGAGACACAAAAGTGGCGACGAGGATGGGATACAAAAGTGGCGACGAGAATGGGATACAAAAGTGGCGACGAGGATGGGATACAAAAGTGGCGACGAGGCTAGGACACAAAATACTGGAACTGCTAACCGCGCTTAGCACAGGTGATTTTTACGCGCACACTTCCCGCAAACGGCTTTGTGGCACTTTACACATTTTTCACTGGTTTTGTTGCCTTTGCAGAGGCTGATTTGGCACTTCCTCCACTTCCTAGATGATTTCAGTCCAGTATCCTCTTCCTTTGCGTGATGTTCTTGCTCTTTCATTTCCTTCAGTTCATTACCCAGCTGAAGCATGCACTTTTTTCTTTCCATTTTCTTGTTTGTTACTATGTTGTGGATGACATAAGCATTTATTGCCGCCATGTCCAAGATGTTAAAAAAAAACAAGCATTAGCCATCTCCTACATGCAATCTTTGTAGTATATTTACGGGTCATTTGATATACCACGTCGACCCCATACTTTGTTGCATTGTATAATGTTATTGTTTCAGATTTCTTCTTTCCTTCCTTGGTTATTGCTGCTTCAGAATGTAGTGCACTCAGAAGAATGACATTTTTATTCTTCTTTCCTTGTTATACAGCCATGGCGCATTCTGGGTTGCCGCTATGGTGCAGAATGCTGGTGGAGTGTATTTCAGCATTGGGCTTTCTTACTGAATCAGGGATTTCACGACGGATCTTGTTCATTGTACCAACTAACGAAGTTTTCTTCTCTGAGTTTCTTAGAAAGTTGAAGAGATGTAAAGAAGCTGTCTGTCGTCACATTTCCTCCTTGATTAACAAATGGCTCCCAGGCATAACGATGTACTCGCCAAGTGGTTGCTTCTCTCTATGCCTGTCCTCTTTACCGAGGTATGGAAAAGTATTACATATATACTTTGTCGTCACATCGAGAGCCAACCAGAATTTGAGGCCATATTTGTCTGGTTTGTTGGACCTGAATTGAGTGAACCTGCATCTTGTGTTACTTGATAACAGTTGTTCATCTATGGTTATATTTTCTCCAGGATGGTTGAACGAATACTGTTTTCATTGAACTTTCCCCAAATTTCAGATACAAAAGCGAATGTGTTGGCTGCCAGGCGTCCAATTCGGGTATATTTTTGATCGAAACGGAGGAATCTGAGAAGCTACAGAAAACAGCCCCTCGGCATAATGTCCTTGATAAACGTAGGCCCCCAAGAGTGCGATCAGATATCATCCACAGACATACCTTTTGTATAAATTACTCCCTGATCATACATGATAGCTATCAGTTTCTCGAGTTCCTCAAGTGAAACAGTCCAGTCACTGTTTTTCGGTACTTTTAGTGCATTTGACTGTGTATTTCTTCACGAGACATAGCATTGCTTTGTCAAAAATAAGACGGAAGGCACTGGTGACAGAGTCGTCTACTCGTTGACAAACATAAGGGTCGTCATTTCTCCTTCAGAACGTTCACAGC
The DNA here is from genome assembly GCA_026315105.1 of Locusta migratoria. NCBI lineage: Eukaryota > Metazoa > Arthropoda > Insecta > Orthoptera > Acrididae > Locusta > Locusta migratoria. The sequence continues at coordinate 331,998,634 of CM048755.1, read as the reverse complement.
CGATCTCCTTCCAGAAGATGAGAAATTGGTCGTTTCCCACACGGTTCAATCCCTAGTAACCATCTTTGTAGACGATGCCAACTGTGCCTGCGGTGACGAAAAATGTGATGACTGATGTAGATCTGCATGTGAGTCCTCTTCCACTAATCGCTCCTCGTTCACTATGTCTTCATTTTCACTTGTCTCGGGTACATAGCCATCATCTTCATCAGTGAAATCCGTTTCCGATTCAATTTCGGAATTCCCTAAGAGCTGTAACACTTCAACAGAAAGTCCACGCTGACGATACATGTTCAAAAGCGTGTTTCAAAGACAAAAACTATCAGCAGAATAACAATTTCCCTCTAAAAGAAATGTCTTAAATGTAAATTTTATAACCTAAGCAAAAAAGATTCACATATAAATAACATTATACCAGCATCAAAACATGTAGGTCATAACATCAGAACTTTTTATACACACGGTGCCACTTTTTTACATGAAACACTCTGTATGGTGTCAGTCCTTGTTTCACAGTTTCTTTTTTATTTAAAATTGCACGCTATGATTTTCTAGATGAACAGATAATGTACTTCTTTTGACAACGGACGAGGCCTTTTCACTAGGTCCACTGTTTATTGGTTACTCCACTTTACGAAAATTTTAACATTCAGAACTTGTGCATGACAGTAGAACTCATTATCTCCCTGGCCTTCATTCTTAGTGTGAGAAATGTTGATGCATCTGAGTAAGACAAAATGGTCATCCATATACAATATATGGACAAACTAATGTCATATACCTTCTCTCTTGTGTTACATTGTATAAGGTAGCACAATTATTTCAATATTAGACATATAAAATACTAAATGAACTTATTCCTACTGTATAGTGTTATATGTTTTGCCACGGATGCTATGATATGTCTAGACAAATCTACTCACACTCTTTTCTTTGTATATTCACCTTACTAACAGGGTTTGTAAGTACATAAAGATCTCTGAGTTATTAAAGTTATCAGCTTGGGCAGATTGTAAAGATATAACATTCAAAGTTTAAAAAGTGTCTCTTAAATTTTAACAATAGTGTAGCTCTTTGGCTCGCATGTGTCTTATTCAGTATGAAAGGCTTGTGTCATGGATAGGTCAAGTACTTTTTTAACTAAACTTTTGTCCATAATGTGGTATCTATGATCACATATTCATTTAACGTAAAAAGTAACAATATAGAAACATACTGCAAAAATCCTTCTCAAAGTTACCATAATGTTAATATAAATAAAATCTAAATGGGTGATAAAAGTAAAGATGTACAATCCAACATGTTCTCTCAAAGAGTTATTCAACCTTTTGAACTCATTTTAAAATTGGTTATCACCTAGCATACTTGCACAGAATTATAGTCAGAGTAATAAATAGAAAAAGAAATTTGTGACAATAGAAAAATGTATTTGCAGAAGCAATTGTCACTAGGCTAGGGCCTTGCATATGCGACACACATGATGCACAAAGAACATGAATCCATCTGAGGGTATCTTTCCTGCAACACTAACAATTTTCCTTCATTTGTAGTGTTCTTTCTATTGCTGTTCTCTTGCAAATATTGATACTGCATATTTTAGTAAAGAAAAGATCATGGGTTTTATTTCAGTTAACTTTGATATTTCCCTATTCTGTATAACCTTGGCTCAAATATTAGCTCCAGCAAAACTTGTCTGTTAATTAATTTACTGTTCATACAGTTGAACCTGTAATCTTAACTCCAGGTATAGGAAACTGAACAAAAGTTTTGTCCAAATTTTTGGACAACAGATATGTCTGTCATTGTACACTGGACAATTGCCTTTCAGATTTCCAGTCTGAATGGCTACATAAAGACTCCCATTTACTTCCTGTTTACTAAAATTTTCATTTTCAAACAGCAAGTCATCATCCACTACATCTCTGCCTGATCACTTAAATGTTTCTATTTGTTGCAAGTTGACAACAGTTTCAGAAGATGCTTCCCACTCTGGATGTAAGTTTTGACAAACCTCTTTAAATGCAGTTTGGACTTCTATTTATATAATCTCAATTAACTCTAAATATCTTCCATTAATCGATTCCCTACATTTACTAACATCCTCTGAACCACAATGTATCTCGCTAATATCAATGGGCATAAGCACATCATCATGTACTCTCATATTACTCTCAAAATGAATACAATACTGAAGCACCTATATCACCACTTAGAATCAGGCACATGATTCTCATCCTCCACCACATTAACATCCGTGCTCTCCTGTTTTTACACCCCTTCTAAAGATACAACAACTAACCCACTGTCTTTACTGGATTTAAAAAAATAGGTTTGCCAATACTTCATCCTCTAGTTCAAATGTACATTTATTATTAATTTTATCTCGTACTAGTTTAGTTACACCTTTGGAATTAATGAAATCGGATTCCAAAACAACTACTGCTGCAACAGTTTCTGTTTTAGCCTCAATCACATCAGTTTCAGACCTATGACCTTGCATATCGATTCTAAGCTCGCCTGTTTTAGCAATTCTATCATCTAGTTTAGTTTCTAATTTAGCATTTCGCTCACCTAGCATAACCTTTCATCTAGCACATCACCTACCTTACCTGCTTGCCACTTAGCTTCTTATACCTTTTAACTTCTTGCTCTTTTGCTCATCTCGTTTACAATATGTTTTTCCTTCATAGCTTCACTTTGCCCCTTGCAGGTTTTCATTTGCTCATCTACTTTATCACTTTATTTTAATACGAGGCGTGTTTTTTTAAGTAAGTACCGTTTTGAAATTTAAAAAAGACGTGCTAAGATATCTCAATAATTTTACTTTTACATGAAAGCCTGTATCTTAATCTACTTTTCTACATAAGTTCCGTCAATATTGAGGCACTTGTCATAACGTTGTACCAGTTTTTGAATACCTTCCTCATAGAAGTCTGTCGCCTGACTTTTTAACCACTCCATCACGACTGTTTTGACTTCGTCATCGTCTTGAAGACCATCCAGGTGTTTCTTCAAGTGCAGGAACACATGGTAGTCACTGGGCGCCAGATCAGGACTGTACAGAGGATGATCTAGAGTTTCCCATCGAAAAGATGTGATGAGATCTGTGGTCTGATTAGCCGCATGCGGACGGGCATTGTCTTGCAGCAAAACGATGCTCTTGCTCAACTTGCAACGACTTTTGTTCTGAATTGTCTAATGTCTTATAATAACCTAACTACCATCTGTTCCTGCACTTGAAGAAACATCTGGGCGCTCTTCAAGACGATGACGAAGTCAAAACAGCTGTGATGCAATGGTTAATAAGTCAGGCGACAGACTTCTATGAGGAGGGTATTCAAAAACTGGTACAACGTTATGACAAGTGCCTCAATATTGACGGAAATTATGTAAAAAAGTAGATTAAGGTACAGAATTTCATGTAAAAATAAAATTATTGAGATATCTTAGCACGTCTTTTTTTTAAATTTCAAAACGGTACTTACTTAAAAAAACATGCCTCGTAGTTCTACATAGTGTTATTAGTACCTTCATTGTCTCATGTGGTAATACTGTGGAAAGGTAAACAAACACTGCCCTCTTCCCTTTTCACATTTTCCACACTGTCTCTTGTATTTTCTACAGCCACACAATCGTCAGTTCCTGCAACTTTGTCCAAACTGACAGGGCTCCCATTGCTGCTCATGTTGATTAAAGATTTTATACTTTTGAAGATATCACAGACATAACTCTCCACCAAAACTTTAACAGTTAATGCAAAATGTCGTATAAGATCACTTTTATAAACAAAAAGTTCTTCACATGACCTAATCACTTGCACTTGCCGCGGTGGAGTAGCCGAGCGGTCTAAAGCGTCTCGCTGCGGAGCGCGCGGCTGCTCGCCGTGGAGGTTCGAGTCCTCCCTGGGGCATGGGTGAGTGTGTTTGTCCTCAGGTTAGTTTACCTAGGTTTAAGTAGTTTGTAAGCTACGGACTGATGACCACGCAGTTTGGTCCGATAGATTTAGAAACATTTGAACATTTTGGAGATCGTTACAAGGAGTCTTTTGACCCACAGAACCTGGGGTACGCGGCTCGTGTTGGGAAATTGTGTGTTCGGATGGTTTGTAACTATATTACTTTACATTTGTCACTCTATCGAAGTGCTGGAACATTTTACGACATAATTGGTTGGGTGTTACATTTGTTTATCGGTTGTAACGACTGGCATTAGCAGAAGACGTGGTGTTAATCAGATATGAGATACCTAACCACTATACTATCTCGAATCACTTCTCCACTAACATCTAAGCAGAAGAATAAGTCCATCCAAGACATACAACGCAACTAAACTTGCTTAAAGCCTGGTTCGATGTATTAAACTAGATGTAGCGACGTAATGTCCTAATTAAAACACATGGTGTGGTGTCGCACAAGTACAAAGTGCGCGCCACTTACTTTCGCCGCGCGCCGCCATGCACGCACGGCGCGGCGTTCTCACGATGACAGCCACGAGCGCCCTCTGGGACAACGCCGCTCGTGGCCACCACTGAAGGACATCGGGCACTTCGGACTGAGATAGCAACGAGTTAGGACCTTCGTAATCAGATAGGCACCAGTGAAGACTTTGCTATTGTACAGGCACTAGGCAGGCCTCTAACAACTATGTATCAACATTCTGCAGTACTATGTAAAAGTTAAGTATTGTTACATTCTGTGCAATATATATATCTTTCTAATTTACTCGAGTGTTTATAGTTTCTGGCTGCTCCCCTCCGTACCTGCACCAGCGTGTCGGTCTCATTCCACTCGGCCACCGACACCTACGACGAGGCTGGGACACAAAAGCGGCGACGTAGTTGGGACACAAAAGTGGCGACGAGGAGTGATAGACGAACCGTGGACCAGCCCGCTTGCAGCAGCCAGACAGCAGCAGTCGGAGCACGCAAAAATTGCTCCCGCCCACCCACCCTTATTATACGATTTTTGGGGGAACATATTCTGTTACGTATTTTGTGGACTTTTTTGTTGCAGAGTGTCCTCTTTCATATTGCATTTGTGTTTTGTTATAATTTACTTGTATGCGCGGCGCCTAATCGGTCAGCATGGCCACTGCCCCGAACCCAAACTTAATGGAAATTATTCAGTTACAGACGGCGCAGATCACTCAACTACTGCAGGCCGTGTCGCAGTTGACGGCACAGGCTGCTCACCAACAACAACAGCCGTCACATCAGCAGCCCACACCTGCCGCCGCACCGCTTCCGACGTTCCGCCAGTACAACGAACGTGAGGAAGATTGGAGTGACTACTTCGCACAGTTTCAAGAACTCGTCGCGGCTCATCAAATTACAGGTCAGAAAGTGAAGCATCTGCTATTATCTGTGGTGGGCACCAACACCTTCGTGTTACTGCAAAAACTATTCCCCAACGCATCTCCTCGTGATGTAGACTTTGAACAAATAGTAGAGGCACTAAATGCTCATTATGAGAGAAAAGTTCTTGTAGCCGCTGCACGATACCGATTTTTCAGACTTAAAAAATTACCGCAGCAGTCACACCAAGAATGGATCACGGAATTGAAGGGCTTAACCCGCCAATGTAAATTTACTTGCTCTTGTGGACTTTCGTATAGTGACGTGATGTTGAGGGATGCGATTACGCAGAATATTCAGGACCCCAGAATTAGAGCAGCAATTCTGAAACAGTCTGACCCCTCCTTAGACAGTGTACTGCAGCTTATAGAAGCGCATGATACTTTTGACTTAGCAGATGTAGAAATGCAAAGCCACAGTGTTAATTCAGTGCGCCGCAACGGACGCTTTCCTAGCCGTAGTTCTCAGTATAGCACTAGTGATTCTTATTTTTCTACCGGCCGTGCTGAACAGACAGTGAACAGTAGCCAGAGTAAAAGTGCGACGCAAAGGTCGCCCCGTAGTGTTAGACACAGTAATTTGCATAACGGGTGCCAACGCTCATTTCAGAAAAATGTACGTAAATCTTGCCCCCAGTGTGTGTCTCGCCACAAGCGTGCTCATTGCCCTAGTCGCAACGCAACCTGTTATCAATGTGGCAAATCAGGACATGTTCAGTCTGTGTGTATGCAAATTAAAAACTCAAAGAACAGTAACGTTAGAAACGGTGCTTCGCAAAGTGCGAGAACAGTTCATTCTGTAAATGTTATACGGGCTGTGGAATTGAACAGTGCTTTCCTTGGATCTCAATTGCAAGAAAGTAGTTCTGCGCCTATGGCAAAACTATATAGTGCACCACGTAGCAAGCGCCAACGAGCGCGTAAAACAGTGCAACGGAAACGGGTTCGGGACAAGCAAAATGACTATGAACAGTGCATTCCTGTAGTGAAAATAGTGCCTTCTGCAAATGCTCCTTGTAATAGTGCCCAGTGCTGTGTAGCTAGTGACATTAGACTTGTTGTAGATACTGAAAGTAATTTTAGTGCAGTAGCCTCGCATTGCGCGGACGCCGATCCGGCGGTAGTGCCATCTAATGACAGTGTGGTTAATCCGCTGTGTGCCGAGTCTGCGCCGCTTACTTCACTCCGCGGCCCGCGCAAGCGCAGTAAACGAACCGTAGCAGACGTTGCCCACATTCGCGCACCTGTCGTGCGCCTGAAGCACAAACTTTTTGTAAATCTCTCCATAGAAAATAAGACTGTGCAATTTCAGCTTGATACTGGTTCCGCTGTGACATTAATTAATAAAGACACTTATGAACTGCTGGGTTCGCCAAAATTGTCGCCGTGTCAACAAGTGCTCACAGCATATACCGGTCGAAATATTCCCGTGCTAGGAACATGTAGCCTGCCCGCCTCTTTTCAAGGTGTAACAAAAACAGTTGCTTTTGTAGTTGTTCAGACCAAATCGACACAGAACATTTTTGGACTAGATGCTTTTGACTTGTTTGGTTTATCAATTCAAAGAGATGTGCTGCAAATTTCGTCAATAGTGCCTCAGGATAAAATCAATGCATTGTGTGACAAATATAGTGACTTGTTTTCGCCGGAACTAGGTTGTGCAAAAGACTTCGTGGCACATGTAACTTTGAAGGAATCTGCAGTTCCAAAATTTCGTAAAGCTAGACCAGTGCCTATCGCATTGCGTGATACAGTTGCCGAAGAACTTAAACGTTGGCAAGATAGTGGGGTGATTTCTCCTGTTACTGCGAGTCAGTGGGCCTCGCCTATAGTAATTATCCCCAAGCCGTCAGGAAAACTTCGTCTCTGTGCGGACTTTAAATCAACAGTGAACAGTCAGACAATTGTGGACACTTATCCCCTGCCCAGACCTGAGGAACTGATGGACAAATTAGGACAGTCTCGCTTCTTTTCTAAGATTGATTTAGCAGAGGCATACTTACAGATTCCACTTGATGACGAGTCAAAAAAAGTTTTTCGTCATTAATACTCACATGGGCCTTTTTCAATTTCAACGCCTACCCTTTGGTAGTTCTTCCGCCCCTGCTATTTTTCAGCGCTTTTTGGAACAGCTGACAGTTTCTGTACCGTGTTGTTCGAACTATTTAGATGATATTGTGGTATCCGGACGTACAGTTGAAGAACATTTAGCAAACCTGGAGTGCCTTTTCAAAGTTTTGACTGCAGCAGGTCTACGTTGCAATAAAGCAAAGTGTTCGTTTTTTCAAACTGAAATAGAGTACCTAGGTCATGTGATTAATGCCCAAGGAATTCATCCCTTACAGTCACATCTTCGAGCAATCAAAGACTTGCCTCCTCCTAAGAATGTGCATGAATTGCAAGCAGTGATGGGAAAGCTTAACTATTATTTCAGATTTATTCCCAATGCCTCTCAGATTGCAGCTCCACTGCATCACTTACGTAGGAAGAATGTTCCTTTTGTATGGTCTAAAGATTGTCAGGTTGCCTTTGACAAATTAAAGTCGGCACTACTCAGTGATGCATGTTTGATTCCCTTTGACCCACAGAAGCCTGTAGTGTTAGCAGTTGACGCCTCGTCGTACGGTCTGGGCGCTGTAATCTCACATCGTATTGGATGTCACGATCGTCCTGTTGCCTTTGCATCCAAGCTACTGACGCCGACGCAACAGAATTACAGTCAGATAGAAGAGGAGGCCTTAGCAATCATTTACGGCGTCGCAAAGTTTCATCATTATCTCTATGGCAGAAAATTCTATTTGTTGACAGACCACAAGCCTCTCACGTCGTTGTTCTCACCCACAAAGCCAATTCCGCCACGTACGGCACAAAAGCTTCAGAGATGGTCCTTGATATTGTCAAATTATCAGTATGAGATTTTGTACCGACCTACCTCTAAACATGCCAACGCGGACACACTTTCCCGACTTCCGGTTGGCCAGGATGTATCATTTGATTCTTCAGAAATGGCATGTTGTCAGATAGACTCCAGAGATGCTTCCGCTGTCGCAGACTTTCCTTTGAACTCTCGCCGGGTTGCACAGGAAACAGCTGCGGATGCAGACTTAAGTGTGGTAGCACGTTTTGTTCGCTCAGGGTGGCCTGCCAGAGCCAAAGACATTGATCGGCCTCTGGTTCGACGTTATTTTTCACAACGTCATGCATTGTCTTTAAGTCAGGGTGTTCTGTTGTTGCATACCGACAACGACCAAGCAAGAGTGATTGTTCCTCGTTCCCTGCAACGAGAAGTGTTACGCCTCCTGCATCAAGGACATTGGGGTATTGTTAGGACAAAGCAACTGGCCAGACGTCATTGTACCTGGGTTGGTATGGACGCTCAGATAGAGAGCATGACATCACAGTGTACAGTTTGTGCGGAGCATCAGGCGGCTCCTCCACAACGTTTCTCAGACTGGCCACGCCCCAAGGGACCATGGCAACGTTTACATATTGACTTTGCCGGACCTTTCTGGAATACGCGCTGGTTAATTGTTGTAGACGCTTTCAGCAAGTTTCCTTTTGTGATTGCCATGAACTCAACGACAGCGTCTAGTACAATCAGTGCCTTAACATCAGTGTTTTGCATCGAAGGTTTGCCTGAAACTATCGTCAGTGACAATGGACCTCAGTTTGTTAGTGCAGAATTTCAACAGTTTTGTCGTGTGAATGGTATTCAGCATATTACCACTGCACCTTTTCACCCTCAGTCCAATGGTGAAACAGAACGTTTCGTTCGAACATTCAAGTCTCACATGGAGAAGATGAAAGGTCAGCACTCCAGGCAGCAAGCTCTTCAAATTTTCCTGTCTACGTATCGGTGCATGCCACGTGACGGCCCGTCTCCTGCCGAGCTGCTACACGGCCGCCGTCACCGCACTCTCCTTCACCTGCTGCAGCCTCCCACGCACCGAGTCGGTTCGTATGGCGCTACGCGTTTTCAGGTTTCTACGCCGGTGCTGTACAGGGTGTTTGCTGGAAACAAGAAGACATGGTTGCCGGGCACCATTCAACGCGTGCTTGGTCGCAATATGTTTGTTGTACGTTCTTCCACAGGGTCGGAGCTGCGGCGCCACGCAAACCAATTGCGTCTGCATAGGCCGCGCGATCCTGTCTCCGGTTTCTTGATTCCAGACCCAGTTCACCGCCAGGGAGCACTACCACATCGTTCGTCCCCGGACTACGAGATCGTCCCGATGGAGATCGACGCGACGCCGCCGCTGTCGCCGCCGCAGATGACAGCGTCACCGAGAGGGACTCCGGGACCGTGCGTGCCGCCGCCGCCTGGGCCACGCACCTCAGAAGAAGATGACCTGCTCCTTCTGGGCGGGGGCGGGCGCCCTTCCCCAGGTTTCGGCGGGTTCCCTGGAGGATCTCAAGGCGGATGCCGGGGCGCGGACGGCGTCTCGATCCCGGCCTCAGCTACGACGCCCGTCCCACCAGTAACGCCCCCGCCCAGGCCCTCCTCCCAGTGCCGTCGCCGTGGCCCTCAGCCCTACGCCACGACGGCGCGGCGGTTTGGGGGGGGGAGGGGTGTGGTGTCGCACAAGTACAAAGTGCGCGCCACTTACTTTCGCCGCGCGCCGCCATGCACGCACGGCGCGGCGTTCTCACGACGACAGCCACGAGCGCCCTCTGGGACAACGCCGCTCGTGGCCACCACTGAAGGACATCGGGCACTTCGGACTGAGATAGCAACGAGTTAGGACCTTCGTAATCAGATAGGCACCAGTGAAGACTTTGCTATTGTACAGGCACTAGGCAGGCCTCTAACAACTATGTATCAACATTCTGCAGTACTATGTAAAAGTTAAGTATTGTTACATTCTGTGCAATATATATATCTTTCTAATTTACTCGAGTGTTTATAGTTTCTGGCTGCTCCCCTCCGTACCTGCACCAGCGTGTCGGTCTCATTCCACTCGGCCACCGACACCTACGACGAGGCTGGGACACAAAAGCGGCGACGTAGTTGGGACACAAAACATGGTATGGCACTTAATAATTGGGAGCGGTGGTTGCTGGCCTGGCGGCTGGCAGGGTCAATTAGGCTAGCAGGCTAGCAGACAGAACATTAGTCCTAAAATGCACGGGTGGAGATCGTTAGCTGCGGTGGAGTAGCCGAGCGGTCTTAGGAACCTCGCTGCGGAGCGCGCGGTTGCTCGCCGTCGAAGGTTCGAGTCCTCCCTGGGGCATGTGTGTGTGTGTGTTTGTCCGTAGGTTAGTTTACCTAGGTTTAAGTAGTTTGTAAGCTACGGACTGATGACCACGCAGTTTGGTCCGATAGATTTACAAACATTTGAATTTGTACCTTCTGTGATGATTGTAGCGTCAAAAATTGCCGGCGACTCGTTGGAAGTTGGCGATGTCGATGTCAATCTCTTCTAGTTGGCGGTCAGGAACTTTGATGTACTGTTTTCTTCTTGATAACAGCGTAATGTTTCCAATGCAACATTATTGCAATCTTGTTCATTCTTTTCGCGGTATTTCTGTTGTTGCTGGTGTTACAATAGCGTAAGCACACTTCACCGAACCGAATTACTTCGAATCCCAGCTCCTCCACCAATTGCGACGAAACCAAGCCAGTTCAGTTCACTAAACAGCGACGAATCCGCTCGACTTGGATTAGGCCACAAAAGCTTACAGCCTCCACAAAGTTCCGTATGCTGCATTTAGAGCGTTCCCTTGTTATCTCAGGATTTGGTGTAACTTCTGTTAACTCCAGTACTGTAGCAACCTCTGGATTACGTTGAATACGAGCAGCTGGACTCAGTTAACGTGATTTGAAATTACGCAGAGTTAACACCCGGTAACTTTGAATCAGTGGTTTAATCCAACAATTTAAATAAACTAGAATATGCACAATAATTACTTTAACGATGAAAAAGACAACGTTTTGACGGGCATAGTGACTGTATCTAAATCTGATTCAAAACAACACTTCTACGACCTCTACAAGCCGCGTTTATATACAACTAGCTGATTACCCAGCGTTGCCTGGGTATTTATTTATTCATTCAAGCTTCGAGTTAGTACTTCTTATATCCCTTCTCTCTCTGTCCATCTCCCTCTTTTAATAAACGTAACTTATTTATGATACCTAAATACTTAATTGTATTAAAATATCGTGATGTGAAAGTTTTTAACCCATCGCAGTATATACTCATATTTATTGAATTATATGTTGTACAATTGTCTAATTTCTTAGTTATATGTTCATTTTTATAAGTGCTGCATGTCGGTAAAATCTGTTACCAACACAGTTAGTCGAAAAAAAGTAACAAATTAAAACCTGGTGCGTGATGGGGCGGTTTTCATTAACGTTACTGTTCATGTCCTTATATCTCATGAACAACGCGTTGTACTGTGATACAATTTCGAAGGTACATTCAGCTATGTGTATGCATATTGTCTGTAAAATTTCCTGCGGCTACAATTTGTAGTGTAGAAATTATAAATTGTAACGTCATACCGAATATCGTACTTTAGTCTATTAACAGCGGAAAAGTAGTACGTAAGAAACTTTTTTCCTTTCATCATTTTACTGTGGCTGCCAGAGAAAAAAGTTTAATAAAGGTTTGAAATTATGTTTAATGTGCGTTACAAGTCCCTAAGTACTCTCATTCTCATACAGTGTATGAATAAACTCTCATCACACGATGTGGCAGTTTTTGCTATTCCTATTGTTTATGACGTCATATCTCCTGGACCATGAGTGTATTTGGGTCTTAACCCTACAGCAATTGTTACCTCACGGTAAGGAAGATGGGTACCAAATTTGCTTGAAATCGGTCCAGTCGTTTAGGAGAAAGTGAGCAGCATTATCGCTTAATGCAGCAGTTTTCGCACATCTCGTTGTTTATGACGTCATATATCGTGAACTATATGTTGTACCTGATTCTTACACTTACGGCAAGCGTCCTCATGAATTGAAGCTTACGTGTACGTGCATATTCGTATGCAGTACGTGCACACAAACACACGAACACAGTGCTTTGTATATAAAGATTCTCAACAGCGTTCTACATTGTTACATTTATTAAAATATGAAAATATTGAATTTACATTCAGTTATCTTAATCTTACTGGTATGCGATATTCTATAAAACAAGCTTAAATATGACAATATGTTAATAATATTTAAACCTTCGTTTATTATAACCAAAAATATACTACAATATGAAAATTCCTCCATGATTCTCTGTCCAATGCTACCATCGATGCCCCGTCTGATGTTAAGCGGTATTTCAAGACAATACTTGACCAAATACATACTTTCTTCTTGATCTACCACGACTCCTCCTACCCTCTTCTGCCAAACTCGTGAGTTGTTGTTGTGAGGAGTTGGAGGGTACTAAACAGCTCGGTCATCAGTCCCCAAACTCCTGAGTCTCTTAGGTAACCTTTCTTTTCTCATGGACGTAACGTGACCCCACCATCTGATTCTATGCGATGTAGCTGCTTCGCTTATAGTGTTCAGTCTCAATTTATTTTTGATTTCCTCATTTTGGACACCCTCCTGCAATTGTTCTCATCTATAAGTACTGGCAGTCATCCTTGCTATTTTCATACCTGTAACCTCAAGCTTATTAATAAGGTAATCCTTATGCCCACAACAAAGTTAGTCGAAAGACTGAACGGTTCGCTGCTAAATTAGTCTTGGTACTGATTTTCTTCTTGCAGAAGCGAGTAGATCGTACTGCACAGGAAGGCCGTGCAGTCTAAGGACCCTTGCCACAGACTGCGCAGTCACTCTCCGTCGGAGGTTCGAGTCCTCAGTCGAGAATGGGTGTGTGTGTGTGTCGTTCGTAGAGTAAATTACTTAAATTTTTTATTAAGTACCTTGTAAGGCTAGGGACCGATGACCTTAGCAGTTTAGACCCTTAGCTTTACACACATTTGAGAGTAGATCGTAGCTGAGTTCTCACTGTATTAGCTTGGCTACACCTTCATTCCAGTTCTTTCGCTATGTTGCCATCCTGTGAGAAAATACATCCTAAATACTTTAAACTGTCCACCTTTCTAACTTTATTCCTCCTATATGGCTCTCAATCTATTTAAATCTCTTTCCTATAGACATTATTTTCGTTTTGAGATGCTGATGCTCATACCACCTACATACCTTATGGATGTCAAGAAACACGGTGTCAACCTTAGATCCTGTATCAACTTCCCTCTGTATATCGTGGATGAAAGGTGTGCTTCACATGATCGTTGCTCTCGCAAAACATGTTGATGATTCCTACAAAGGAGATTGCCACTACGGTCGGGGGTTCGAATCCCCCCTAGGGCATGGATATTTGTACCGTCCTAGTTCATACGTAGTTCATAAGTAGTTTGTAAGTTTAGGGACTGATGACCCCGTAATTAAGTCCCATAAGCTTTACAAACATTTGAATTTGAACAAAGGAGATTTACGGTCTCCAGAAATGACATGATATTCGAACATAAAATGTGTTCCAGAATTCAGCAACTGACCGATGTCAGGGATGTAGGCCTATAGTTTTGAGCGTCCGATCGACGACCCTTCTACATTTACACACATACTCCGCAATCCATCCAAAGGTGGGTGGCGGAGGGTACTCAAAACTTAAATTTCTTCAACAGTGCTTCTCGAAATGAACGTTGCATCCCCTCCAGCGACTCCCAGTTGAGTTCCCGAAGTATTTCGGTAACACTCGCGCAGTGATGGAATCTACCAGTAACAAACCTCGCCGCCCGCCTCTGAACTGCTGCTATGTCCTCCTTTAAACCCATCTGATGGGGATCCAAATCACTTGAGCAATACTTAAGACGGGGCCGTACAACCTTTTTGTACGCAGTATCCTTTACAGACGAATTACACCTTCCCAAAATTCTCCCAATAAACCAAAGTCGACCATTTGCCTTCCCCACGGCTGCATAAACTTACATTTTTCTACATTTAGCGCTAGTTGCCTTTCCACACACACCTATAAATTTGGTCCAAGTCATCCTACTACAGTCATTCAATGACGACACCCTCTTGTACACCACAGCATCATCAGCAAACAGCCGCAGATTGCAACTCACTCTGTCCGTCATATCATTTATATTGATAGGAAATGATAGCGGTCTTATCACACTTCCCCGGGGAAACCCCCGACGAGACCCTAGTCTCTGATGGACACTCGCCATCGAGGACAACGTACTGGGTTCTATAACTTAAGTCATCTTCGAGCCACTCATATATTTGGGTACCTATTCCATAAGTTCGTACCTTCGTTAGCAGTCTGTAGTGTGATACCGTGTCAAACGCCTTTCGAAAATCGAGAAATATGCAGTCTGCCTGTTGTCCGTCATCCATAGCACACAACATGTCATGAGAGAAAAGGGCAAGCTGCGTTTCGTACGATCGATGCTTCCTAAAGCCGTGCTGATGAATGGACAGAAGCGTTTCCGTCTCAAGGAAATTTACTATATTAGAGCTGAGTATATGTTCAAGGATTCTACAGAAAACTGATGTTAATGATATAGGTCTGTAACTTCATGTGTCCGTTCTTTTGCCTTTCTTATACATGGGAGTTTCCTGTGCCTTTTTTCAGTCTCTTCTTACTTTGCACTGGATCAAAGATTCGCGATGAAATGCAAGCTAAGTAAGGAGCCAATGTCGCAGGGTACTCTTTTTGAAACCGGATTTGGTACCCCTTTTGGACATGGCGACATGTTTGTTTTCAACTCTCTCAGCTGATTCTCTATACAAGCTATGCCTATTACTATGCCCTCCATTTGAGACTTAGTGCGACCATCAAATGAAGGTATGTTTGCATGGTCCTCCTGCATGAATGATTTCTTAAAAGTTAAATTTAAAACTTCTGCCCTTACATCTCTGATCCAGCTTGGAAATATTGGATTGTAACCTTTCTATGGAATCTGCCAACATCACTAAGTCGTCCGCATATACGAGACACTATTTACATCCAATTTAATCTCATTCTGCCAATCTATTGTTTTCAACATATGATCCGTAAATAACATGAACAACAGCGGTGACAGGTTGCAATCTTGTATTACCCCTGAAACTTTCCTTGTATGTAACGCCAAGAAATGGCGTTATTTCGTTATTGCGGTTTTCTGATTTCCATTATTGACAATATGGTTGACGTAGGTCCACCCGTTCTGTAGCTAGATGGTTCTCGCGCTAGACGCTGCGGATCGTCGTTTAATTTCCACTTTACTTGTGAAACGTCTACGCCTTTTACCCACCTTGAACGGCTGCGTACATGCATAGTTTTGATTCATGCACATATATTGCAAAGCATCTTTCGAAATATATACATTTATTGAACTACATGAAACAAAACGTAAATTACTTTGAAAATACGACGTGTACATAGTTATTCAACATGTAAACGTCACTACAGATATTCAGATGTAGGTTATGACTTGTTCGATACGCCTGGCTTCCATCGCAACTATGTGGTGCAGACCAAAATCAAAATTTCGAATGACCTGCTGAAGTGTCAGAACATCTATGCTGCCTGGCCCGGTCATAAAGTGCTCGACTGGAAACCGAAGGGTCGCGGGTTCAAAACCCGGTCGGACCTCAGATTTTTTCAGTCTACACTTTAACCTATCCTTCACCTCTCAACGATATGAGGAGTCGCCAGAAACGACACGTGGTTCGGATTCCACGTTAAGCTGTAGGTCCCCTTTGCCCGGTTGGATAACTGGGGTAGGCTAGGGACACACAAGTCGGCGAAGTGGCGTCCAATTGAAAGACTTGCACCAGGCCAATGAGCCACACGAAATTATTATTATTATTACCTCCTGAGTTGCTGTTTCCAGTTCAATTCGTTTTGGGGCTATTTCTGTACACCTTGTCGTTAATATAATCCCACAAAAAGGAGTCGGGCGTGTTCTCATCCGGATAATATGGCAGCCAATTAAGGCCCATACAGTCCCAAAAAAGCTCATCCAGGATATCAAATACTTTCCTACTTCTATGAGGTTGAGCTCCAACTTGCATGAACCACAAGTCGATATGGATTGCCGCCCCCGCACGATCCTGTCCGGGGCTCGAACCCGCGACCCTAAAATAAAATTTAAAAAATTACGAAAGTTATTACTTATCGACGTACACCAACATGGGAAGCCAATGACGCTCTTAAGAATGAATGACAAGTAACGTTCTCGTAAACAACATCATCGCCCCTCCACAGTTGCTCACTTGGGCTACCACCATCCCGTCCGCCTTCGATTATTTATATTAAATTTACACATCAAATTAACCTCACGGCGCCACCGCCGCCACCGTCGACAGGTAAGCCTCCGATTATTTTGCATAATAGTCGTACTTAGTATGCATTTATTAAGAAAGAAGAATATTTCTCTCGGAAGTAATGTTTAACAACAACTGTTTATAAACAACTACCAACGACGCCAGGCACATCGCGACATTTCGTAACTTACATAGAAATGATTTGCTGAAACAACTCTAAACGAATGCAAAACCCTCCCACCGGCCGCAGTGGTCGGGCGGTCTGCGGCGCTCCAGTCACAGTCTGCACGGCCGCTACGGTCGGGGATTCGAATCCCCCCTCGGGTATGGGGATAAGGTAGTTGATAAGTAGCTTGTAAGTTTAGGGACTGATGACCCCGCAGTTAAGTCCCATAAGCTTAACAAACATTTGAACATGTGAACAAAACCGTCCGCCCTCGCGCTAGTATTATTAAAACTAGACTGGTCAGCTCTCCAGGGTCGAGCGCACGCGCGCGCCCACCCTAACAGTCGTGGGCGTCCCCTACTACCAGAAATAGCAAGGAATGCGTTTAAAACCCATCCGTCTGTTAGCCTGGGGAAAATAACTGTATAGACGATGCTCATAACAGCCGACGAACGTAATGTAACGGTAACGACCGCCCCAAACCAGAGTATCAAACACTCTAGACGTGTAACACAGCTACCTTAACAATTTCTCTCGGAAACGGTACGAACGATCATCGTTTAAAGACCTAACAGTAAGGTAGCTCGATCTCCAGTACGATCACAGTGTTCTCTTCTCTAGGCAAGCTACATAAAACAAACATATGCTAAATGTTTAAACAAAATATCATAAGGTTTTAAGCATTCTCGCTCAAAAAATATCTGAGTTATATATCCAAATGATCTAAACCTTCTTCGCAAGACCTCTGCAGACACACCACTTTGACGAGGATAGCACGCTTTGCATTTAAACACGCTACAATGGAGCTGGACCCAGCCTGACAATAGCAGCCAGCGTCAGCCTCCCATCACGAAAGCAAACATGCTTTCACATACAAGCCCCATCTAACGACGAACCTCTTTCTCTCTCTCGTACAAATCAAACCACTCGCACTTTGTGCCTGCTCTTAAAATTATCAGCTTCCGAAATTTAGTTCTCCCACTCGTACCCTGTTACAAAAACACATATTTCTTTTCGAAACATACCAACAGTTCCTTAGACCGGTGTATCGCTGACCTCCATCCAGTACTTCGACAGTTAAGGTCAAACACTTTTATGGTTTTATACGCCTTCCGACAATACCGAGAATTCGGGTAGTTCAATTGTACCTCCTGTGTAATACCCATCTAAGGAATCTCTCCGTCCTGTTACAGTGTAAAGATTCTTTACAACAGGTCAAATACCGATAATCGGGCAGCCCAGAAGACGTTTACATCTTCTGGCAGAGACCCATCCAAACATAGCAAAGGGAATCTCTCTAGCGACCATGCCCTGTTACAATGCGAACGATTAGTTACAACAGGACAATTACCGATTTTCGAGCACCCCATAAGACGTTTAAACCCTATTATACAACGGAAAGTTACAATAAAAAAAATTGCACGAAATTATTTAAGATCGGCAGTTTAATGATTTCCGACCGTCTACACTTTTTTTTTTTTCTCGAAAGCATTGACCTAACAATACCCTTATTCGAAATGACACCCGACAATACAGCAACCACGGAATCGAGGTAGTACTTTATCTGCCCAATGCAGTTCTGTAGAGCAAACTCGACCAGCCTTTTAACCACAAAAATTCCCACTCAAAGTTCCTTTCTTGTCATCTCTTTATTTCGTTCCACTAAACCTAACTCGGATTTATTTTTTTAAGTAGAAATAGGTGTCCACCGCAAACGAAGATGCTAACCTACACACCGCAACACCTGTTCCTTAAAAGAACATGGTGTGTCTACACTTTTTTGTTACCGTACAACTGCGTACATGCAATGTAATGTGCGCAAACACTTATATCGCACCCCAACGCCCGCATACATCAATCATAACCTGCTCTCCAAGGAATGGATGGGAGTGACACACAGTACAGGGCCGCACTTTGTAAATATTGGCTATCCTCGTTTTCGATCTAGTCCGTAAGTGTATATTGCAGCCTCCAGACCGAAACGCCAATTATTAAATACATAAGGTGATTCGACAAATAAATGTATTCGTTGGCAATCGATTCCAACTGCCCCATACAGCCACTTTTCAAGCGAAAGTCACGGGTGGATACTAAGTACTTGAACATACCCGGTTTGTTAAAAAAAATCACAATAAAATCGTGTGGGATGCACAACAACACGACGCTGGAGCTGGGAGCTCCTAGTTTAACAGCGGCTAGCCCCACTTTATAAGGTACAGCCACATGATTCCCTGGAGATGTTCTCCAGTGCTTCCTTGCCTAGTTTCGCTCTCTCAACGATGTCGCCCAGTAGGAGAAATGGTAACTTTGCATTGAATTTACTACGCATGTATAAGTCAAAAGATCAGCAATAATTTACCACCGCATACCACTCGCAAATTAAACACCACTAACAAATGATCAAACAACCATTACTTCGTAACGTACACAGCGCAGAGTTTTAAGAACGTAATCCTAAATCGACCTTTAGAGCTCTATCGCAACACAACATCATCTACAACTGGAAACAAATACTGCAGCACATATTTTAAACACTTTTTACTTAAATTCTATCCCAAGTAGCCTAGAACATTATGTACGTACAACCATCTCCAACGCAACGACTGAACTACAACACTAACCTACAACAGACAGCTCTTTTTATTTGTTTGTAAATCTAAGAGCATTAACTACAGTAGTCGTATGGTTCGTTCCAACATAGAGGTGTTCTACATTTGTGGACTGCGTATTGTATGGTTGTAGTATGGTTGTATGTTACTGCTTGGGGTGTTTACTTAACGAATGGACGTCTCTCGTTAGCGTAGCGGAGGTGTTTGTGGCAGCAAATTATTGTTCTTCGGTCGAGAAGCATCGATTTCAATAAACCATATGATTAGGTGATTTAAAGCTGGGTAGTTACCTCGGTCGAGAGACGCGTTTAATCGTTTGTTTAGTATCTTAAAGGATCGCTCTTGGCATTCGATATAAAATTTCGGTTGTTGTATTACTTCGAAATGGTGTAGACTATTTTACGTTGTTGGTTGTAAGAAAAAGTATTTGGTTTTGATCTGGATCATTCCTTGTTAGCTGTTCTGTGTGCACGTCAGTCTTTTTACGATGTAAGTGGTTGTTTATCGAGAGTAATAATTTTGTAGAAGGGCAGGTACGATAGCTGTTTGCGTGCGAGTGCTCGTTAAATGCCCTAGCTATGTGGTCTAGTGACTGATAGAAGACGTTTCGGAAATACTGTCTGATGGGGAATGCAATGCAAAAAGTTGGATGATCAATCGGTTAGATGTTTGAGAGGGATCCAACCACAACGCTGAGATACCTAGAATGTCGACGCTTTCTAGTTAATTTATATCTTTAGTAGAAAAGAGCTGCCTCGGCAGAATAGCCGTGTGCACTAAGGCGTCCAGCTGCGGTGCGCACAGCCATTCGCTATCGGGGTTCGAGTCCTCCCTCGGACATGGGTGTTTGTGTGTTGTCCTTAATGTAAGTAGTTTGCAAGCGTAGCGAGTAGTGACCACCGTAGTTAATGCTCTTAGATTTCAAAAAAATGTTCAAATGTTTGTAGAGCTTATGGGACTTAACTACGGCGTCATCAGTCCCTAAACTTACAAACTACTTATGAACTAGCTAACACTAAAGACGGCACCAATATCCATGCCCGAGTGGGGATTCTAAGCCCCGACTGTAGTGGGCGTGCAGACCGTGACTGGAGCGCCTCAGTCCCCGCGGCCAACGCGGCCGGCACTCTTAGATTTACAAACATTTAAAAAGAGCTGTCTGTTGTTAGTGTTGCAATTCGGTCGTTGCGTTGGAGATATTTGTTGTTACTTAGTATTGTATGCTAGCTGGGATAGAATTTAAGCGAAAAGTGTTTAAAATATGCGTTGCAGTATCTGCTTCCAATTGTGGATGATGTTGTGTTGCGATAGAGCCTTAAAAGTCGATTTAGGCTTACTTTCTTAAAACTCTGCACTGTGTACATTACGAAGTATTGTCTGTTTGATCGTATGTTAGTGGTGTTTAATTTACGACTGGTATGCGATGGTGAATTATTGCTGATCTTTCAACTTATACATGCGTAGTAAATTTCACAAGTTCGTCATGGAGACAATGCAAAGTTACCATTTCTCCTACCGGGCAGCATCGTCGTGTGAGCCCTAAGCATACTGGAGCGAAACTTGGCAAGGAAGCACTGGAGAACATCTCCAGGGAATCATGTGGTTGTACCTTATAAAGTGGGGCTAGCTGCTGTTAAACTAGGAGCTCTCATCTCCAGCTTCGTGTTGTTGGGCATCCCACATGATTTTGTTGTGATTTTTTTTAACAAACTGGGTATGTGCGAGTACTTAGTATCTATCCGTGACTACCGCTTGGAAAGAGGCTGTATAGGGCAGTTAGAATCGATTGCCAACAAATACATTTAATGGCGAATCACCTTATCTATTTTATAACTGGCGTTTCGGGTTGGAGGCTGCAATATACACTTACGGACTAGATCGAAAACGAGGATAGCCAATATTTACAAAGTGCGGCCCTGTACTGTGTGTCACTCCCATCCATTCCTTAGAGAGCAGGTTATGATTGATGTATGCGGGCGTTGGGGTGCGATATAAGTGTTTGCGCACATTACATTGCATGTACGCAGTTGTACGGTAACAAAAAAGTGTAGACACACCATGTTCTTTTAAGGAACAGGTGTTGCGGTGTGTAAGTTAGCATCTTTGTGGCGGTAGATAGCTACTTCTAATTAAAAAAATAAATCCGAGTTAGGTCAATGCTTTCGAGAAAAAAATTATAGTGTAGACGGTCGGAAATCATTAAACTGCCGATCTAAAATTATTTCGTGCAAATTTTTTTATTGTAACACTATGTTGTATAATAGGGTTTAAACGTCTGATGGGGTGCTCGAAAATCGGTAATTGACCTGTTGTGAAGAATCGTTCGCATTGTAACAGGGCATGGTCGCTAGAGAGATTCCCTTTGCTATGTTTAGATGGGTATACGCAAGAAGATGTAAACGTCTTCTGGGCTGCTCGATTATCGGTATTTGACCTGTTGTAAAGAATCTTTGCATTGTAACAGGACGGAGAGATTCCTTAGATGGGTATACGCAGGAGGTAGAAATGGACTACCCGAATTTTCGGTATTGTCGGAAGGCGTATAACACCATAAAAGTATTGGATTACAAGAAGACCGAAACCTTAACTGTCAAAGTTCTGGATGGAGGTCAGCGATACATCGGTCTAAGGAACTGTTGGTATGTTTCGAAAAGAAATATGTGTTTTTGTAACAGGGTACGAGTGGGAGAACTAAATTTCGGAAGCTGATAATTTTAAGAGCAGGCACAAAGTGCGAGTGGTTTGATTTGTACGAGAGAGAGAAAGAGGTTCGTCGTTAGATGGGGCTTGTATGTGAAAGCATGTTTGCTTTCGTGATGGGAGGCTGACGCTGGCTGCTATTGTCAGGCTGGGTCCAGCTCCATTGTAGCGTGTTTAAATGCAAAGCGTGCTATCCTCGTCAAAGTGGTGTCTGCAGAGGTCTTGCGAAGAAGGTTTCGATCAATTGGATATATAACTCAGATATTTTTTGAGCGAGAATGCTTAAAACCTTATGATATTTTGTTTAAACATTTAGCATATGTTTGTTTTATGTAGCTTGCCTAGAG
Organism: Locusta migratoria; assembly: GCA_026315105.1. NCBI lineage: Eukaryota > Metazoa > Arthropoda > Insecta > Orthoptera > Acrididae > Locusta > Locusta migratoria. The sequence goes on along the minus strand of CM048755.1, from coordinate 331,976,185 downwards.
AAGAGAACACTGTGATCGTACTGGAGATCGAGCTACCTTACTGTTAGGTCTTTAAACGATGATCGTTCGTACCGTTTCCGAGAGAAATTGTTAAGGTAGCTGTGTTACACGTCTAGAGTGTTTGATACTCTGGTTTGGGGCGGTCGTTACCGTTACATTACGTTCGTCGGCTGTTATGAGCATCGTCTATACAGTTATTTTCCCCAGGCTAACAGACGGATGGGTTTTAAACGCATTCCTTGCTATTTCTGGTAGTAGGGGACGCCCTCGACTGTTAGGGTGGGCGCGCGCGTGCGCTCGACCCTGGAGAGCTGACCAGTCTAGTTTTAATAATACTAGCGCGAGGGCGGACGGTTTTGTTCAAATGTTTGTTAAGCTTATGGGACTTAACTGCGGGGTCATCAGTCCCTAAACTTACAAGCTACTTATGAACTACCTTATCCCCATACCCGAGGGGGGATTCGAATCCCCGACCGTAGCGGCCGTGCAGACTATGACTGGAGCGCCGCAGAACGCTCAGTCACTGCGGCCGGTGGGAGGGTTTTGCATTCGTTTAGAGTTCTTTAAATAAATCGTTTCTATGTAAGTTACGAAATGACGCGATGTGCCTGGCGTCGCTGGTAATTGTTTATAAAGAATTGTTGTTAAACATTAGTTCCGAGAGAAATATACTTCTTCCTTAATAAATGCATACTAAGTACGACATTATGCAAAATAATCGGAGGCATACTTGTCGACGGCCGCGGCGATTGATTTGATATGTAATTTTAATATAGGTAATCGGGGAGAGACGGGGGTCAACTGGGGTGGAGCGGTGATGTTGTTTACGAGAACGTTACTTGTCATTCATCCTTAAGAGCGTCATTGTCTTCCCATGTTGGTGTACGTTGATAAGTAATAACTTTCGTATTTTTTTTATTTTATTTTAGGGTCGCGGGTTCGAGTCCCGGACCGGGTCGCGCGGGGGCGGCAATCTTTAGTGCTGTCGGTGGGGTGGAGCTGGGGCGGTAGCGGGGGCAGGGGCTGTGCTCACGCAAGTGCTTACGTCTGCAGGCAGTTGCCCTTGTTACTGATAAAAACATAGGTTGTTGCAATTAAATTGATATGCAAATTTAATAAAATCAATCGGGGGCGGTGGAGGCGGCACACGCGCAAGTGACCAGTTGTGGGAGGTGGAGGAAGTGGCGTCAGTTTCGTGGCGGCCCCGGAAGCGGCGGCGGTGGCCGCGGGGACTGAGACGCTCCAGTCACGGTCTGCACGCCACTACGGTCGGGGGTTCGAGTTCCCCATCGGGTATCGATATTTGTGCCGTCCTTAGTCTTAGTTAGTTCATAAGTAGTTTGTAAGTTTAGGGACTGACGACCCCGTAGTTAAGTCCCATAGACTATACAAACAAACAAACCGGAAGCGGCGGTGGTGGAGGGGGTGGGTTTTTCCAGGCGCCATCTTGAATTTTGGGGTATGCCTGGCAATCCATATCCAGTACCACATTTTGTCGAAATCATGGTCACTTTCAGATCATGGGGTCGGCCGCGGTGGCCGAGGGTACTGAGGCGCGTCAGTCACGGTCTGCACGGCCACTAAGGTCGGAAGTTCGAATCCTCCTCGGGCATGGATATTTGTGCCGTCCTTAGTGTTAGCTAGTTGTTACGTAGTTTGTAAGTTTAGGGACTGACGACCCCGTAGTTAAGTCCCATAGACTATACAAACAAACAAACCGGAAGCGGCGGTGGTGGAGGGGTGGGTTTTTCCAGGCGCCATCTTGAATTTTGGGGTATGCCCGGCAATCCATATCCAGTACCACATTTTGTCGAAATCATGGTCACTTTCAGATCATGGGCCGGCCGCGGTGGCCGATGGGACTGAGGCGCGTCAGTCACGGTCTGCACGGCCACTAAGGTCGGAAGTTCGAATCCCCCTCGGGCATGGATATTTGTACCGTCCTTAGTGTTAGCTAGTTGTTACGTAGTTTGTAAGTTTAGGGACTGATGACTCCGTAGTTAAGTCCCATAAGCTATACAAACATTTCAGATCATGTGAGAAATCAGTGCCGCGAGGGATTAATCGCATGGTCTAAGGCATCATACTACGGACTGAGCGGCTGCCGGAGGTTCGAGTCTTGCCTCGGGTGGGTGTGTTGATCTTAGTGTCAGTCTAGAGACTGATGACCATAATAGTTTGATCCAATAGGTTTACAAACAACTGAACATTTGGAGAAATCATCTACCAATACCTTCACGTAAAAAATGTTTGTAAATCTAAGGGACTGAACTACGTTGGTCATCAGTCCCTAGGATTACAAACTACTTGCTTATGCTAAGCACACCACAAACACCCATGCCCGAGGGAAGACTGGAACCTCCGACGGCGAGCATCCGCGCACTGCGCAGCAAGGCGCCTTAGAACGCTCGGCCACTTCACCGCGGCTTTCATGTACCGTTCGCCGGCCGCGGTGGCCGAGGGAACTGAGGTGCTCCAGTTCACGGTCTGCACGGCCACTGTGGTCGGGGGTTCGAATCCCCCCTCGGGTATGGATATTTGTGTCGTCCTTAGTGTTAGTTCATAAGTAGTTTGTAAGTTTAGGGAATGATGACCCCGTAGTTAAGTCCCATAAGCTATACAAACATTTTTCATGTACCGTTCGGTAGTCACCGTGCCATCAAGGAGTATACTGCCCACCACCCGTTGAGGGTGAAGAGGCTTTCCTGCCGCGAAATTTTACGTCTCCCAAATGCGACAATTTTACTAATTGCCAGACCCATCCAAATGAAGGTGGGCTTCGTCGCTACACCAAACCATATTCACATTAAAGACTTGTTCGTTCATTATGTGGCCAACAGTGTCGACGAAAGCCGGCCGCAGTGGCCGAGCGGTCTGCGGCGCGCCAGTCACAGTCTGCACGGCCGCTACGGTCGGGGGGTCGAATCCCCCCTCGGGCATGGATGTTTGTGTCGTCTTTAGTATAAAGTAGATCATAAGTAGTTTGTAAGTTTAGGGACTGATGACCCCGCAGTTAAGTCCCTTATGCTTAACAAACATTTGAACATTTTTGACGAAAAACAACCGCTACTACATTGCTCTGACGATTAATGGCTGACGGGTTTGGAATTGGTATGAGAAGAAATGCAAGTCTTCAGCAACAATTTGTTGCAGTGACCCCCAGTTGATACTCACCTGATTAGCAACTCGTTTGATGGATTTCATGAGGCTGGTTTAAAACACTGCGCGTGTCTTGTCGATGACACTGTCATCACAAATACTATCCGTTATCTTAAATTTGTAAGTCAAATTCTTGATTGTTAAGACACTTGAACCTCCATCGAGCCGCAGTAGGGCTGTTATTGCGGGGCGCACATGCGCATACTAATTCCCACCATGCCCGACGGCCAACCGTGCAGTTTGAAAGTCCTAATGCAAACCGTTTAGAAGTTATGACGATTTTATTTCATACTAGCTTAAACCCGCGGCTCCGCTAGCGGGTTGGTTGATTATGATAGATAAGCTATATTTCAGACATTGTAGCACGCATAGACCAAAGATATAGTCTGTGGCATCACGTTTCGCTGTATGTAACCTCCTTGTTATAGAGTTGCAAACGTGAACACTGGCCTTCGGAATTTTTTTTATAATTTGACGATATTTAACCACCATATCTTCCACCCCCTTATAGCTATTAGCATGGAACTCTTATGGTGTACAACGGGAGACTTCGGACAACAATTACACACAGACGATTCGTTTGCGTCCTGTAGTTTCGCTGCAGAGCGAAATATTACATACACACACGCGCGCGCGCACACACACACACACACGTAGAATGTTATGTACACCGATAAGTTCCCATCCCAACATACTCCACCCTGTTATCATCATCAACCCTCAAACAACAATGCAACCAATAAAACCGTTTTCAAAGAGAAAAAATAATTTTCAAAGAGTAATTATTGTTCCACATTTCGCGTTATATTCTTCAAATTACTAAATATCTATCAGATCGCTATAAAACGTGCCTAAAACCTTCCTCAGGTATAAATTAGTAACTGTACGCCGCGGTGGAGTAGCCGAGCGGTCTAAAGCACCTCGCTGCGGAGCGCGCGGTTGCTCGCCGTGGAGGTTCGAGTCCTCCCTGGGGCATGGGTGTGTGTGTTTGTCCTTAGGTTAGTTTACCTAGGTTTAAGTAGTTTGTAAGCTACGGACTGATGACCACGCAGTTTGGTCCGATAGATTTACAAACATTTGAACGTTTTAGTAACTGTACAAATATTTAAGTCTCTGCGTCTCGTCGTTCGGACGATATAAATGTACACCGAACAGACATTCACATTAATATATTTAGATAAACAGCTATCCGATCGCCATAAAACCGTGCCTAAAACCTTCCCCGGATAAACATTAGTAACTGTACAAATTTTTAGATCTTTATGTCTTGTGGTTCAGACGTGATAAACGTACACCGAACAGACATTCACATTTATAGATATAGATTAGTTGAAAATCCGGCGTTGGCCGGGTATTTATTTGTTTGACTCTGCTGTTAATCCATTTCCTCTTCCCTCCTCTTTGTGTCCTTTATCTCTTCTCCCATGCCTTTGTTCATCTCCTCTCCGTCTATCTCACAAGAAAACCACATGGGTATCGAATTTTAATTTTTTTTTTTTTTATAATTGTGGTACGTGAAGTTCAGAAATTAAATAACTATCAGCCAAAGCCATTCGACGCAACTCTCAAAAAGTTTCGAGAAAATCGACTTTGAAATTTTGCAAAGTGCACGTAAGTACCAGTAAGTACCGCGGTGGCCGCGGGGACTGAGGCGCTTCAGTCACGGTCTGCACGGCCACTACGGTCGGGGGTTCGAATCCTCCCTCGGGCATGGATATTTGTGCCGTCGTTAGTTGTAGCTAGTTCATAAGTAGTTTGTAAGTTTAGGGACTGATGACCCCGTAGTTAAGTCCCATAGACTCTACAAACATTTGAACATTTGAATTAAAACGGTTGCAGCAGCTGTCGGCGTAGCTCAGGTGGTAGCGCTCTGGCCTCACAACCATAGAATGGGTGGCTCGAATCCCACTGTGACACTTTTTTCGTTTTCGAATTCAGTTTTATAAAACACTAGCTGAAAACCCGGCGTTGCCCGGGTATTTACTTATTTATTCCTGCCATTTTTCAGTTATATATTCATTTGTATAATGGCTGTATGACTTTAAAATCTCTTGGGAATAAAATTAATAGTAAAGAACAAATAGATTAAAACTTGGTGCGTGATGAATCGGTTTTCCATGAACGTTACTGTTTTTGTGTTCATAGCTCATGAACTACGTGTCGTACTGTGATACAATTTAGTGGGTGCACTCAACTATACTGTCTGTAAAATTTCCTGCGGCTACAATTTATAGTGTAGAAATTATAAATTGTGACGTCATACTGAATGCCGTAGTTTTAGTGCACGAACAGCGGAATGTTACTGTTTATGTGCTCCTATCTCATGAACTACGTGTCGTACTGTGATACAATGTAGAAGGTACATCCAACTATATGCTTGTATACTGACTGTAAAATTTCCTGCGGCTACAATTTGTAGTGTACAAATTATAAATTGTAAAATCATAGCGAATGACGTAGTTTTACTCCATAAACAGCGAAAAGTAACAAGCGAGAAACTTTTTTCCTTTCATCATTTTGCTATGGTTGCCAGCGAGAAAAAGTTTAATAAAGGTTTGAAATTATGTTTAAAGTTTGTTGCAAGTCGTTAAGTACTCTTATTCTCATATAGCGTATTTATAAAGTCTCGCCGCATGTGGCAGTTTTCTGCGATTCCTATTGTTTACGACGTTATATCTCCTGAACCAAGTGTCGTATGTGGTTCGTACTTGTACGGCAATTGTTATCCCATGTAAGGAATATGTGTACCAAATTTGGTTGAAATCGGTTTAGTGGTTTAGGAGAAATTGAGCAGCATTGTCGATAAATGCAGCAGTTTAAGACACATTTCATTGTTTATAACGTCATATCTCGTGAACTATATATCGTATGTGATGTGATTCTTACACTTACGGCGACCGTCCTCATGGATTGAAGCTTACGTGTACAAAATTTCATAAAGATTGGAACAAAACTGTAGATTTGTATGCAACACGTACAAATATACGGACACTCTGCTTTATATATTAGATTTTGGGATCTCTAATTGCACGTGTTGTGTCAGTTTTTGTTTATGTGTGTGTAGACGAGCTGAAAACCTTGTCATGTAAAACGATGGTTGAGTAGGTTAGCTGCTTAGGAAGCCATTAGTAGCTACGGGGATGACTAAAAACAGTGTCGTAGCTCTTCACAAACTGAACAATCAAAGACTACCGTCGTCAACTAATAGTGAAGCCAATATTGTAAAAAATATAACTTACGTTTTTTGATTGAAACCATCAGCCTTCTCTAAAATATAGAAAATTACGAATAAAAAAAAGTACGTGCACTTTTCATAAAAATTATCATTAGATATTAAAATTGTGGAAGTAATCGAACATAACGGCAAAAAATTTGTCGCTATAGGATTCGAACCACCGTCCCCAGTGTGGTAAGCCCAGAACGTTGCCATTTGAGCTACACCTACAGATGCTGCAACCGTTTTAATTAGTGGTGCTTACGTGTACTCTGCAAAACTTCAAAGTCGATTTTCTCGAGAATTTTTTATAGTTGTGTCGAATGGCCTTAACTGATAGTTATTTGAGTTATGAACTTCACGTACCATAAATATAAAAAAATTCTAAAACCCGATTCTCATGTGACCTCCTTGTCAGTTCATCTCTCCTCGCCTATCTATGAAAAATTATATGTATCTACGAATTTTCATGGCAACCGGCGAAACGGTTTGGAAAATTATGGGAAAGTATACTCCGCCATGCACCTTAAGAAAGTTTGTGTAGACGGATGTGTTCCTCTTGTCTGGAAGTTATAAGGTGTACAGTTACATTAATCTCAGAATAAAATTATAGAATGGTGTCGACGTCTGCTTAAGGCACCCTCCATACTGCACCTTAAGAAATCTGAAACTGATGTTGCTCTCGCTTTGAAGGTCCAGTGTTTGAAATTTCATCAACATCGGATTAAAACAGTAGACTTTGTCGAAGTCAGTAGGTGAAGCACCCTCCGCCCTGCGCCATACAAAATTTTATGTGTACAGTGACCTTCCTCTTGTTTTGAAGGTCGAATGTGCAAAATTTCGTAAAGATCGGAATGGAATTGGTGATTTCGTGGCTCGGCATTGCACAATCACGTTATTAACAGAATGCTGCTGCATTTTCTTAGCGACTGCTGAAATGGATAGGCATCGCGCAAATACACGTAATCAAACAGTACGTTCAGAAGGAAAAGTTCTAGTAAACAATGTTCAGTTCCGTTGAGAAGAAAACGGAAAGGTTTGCTAATACCGTTAGAAAGAGCTGAGCAGAGAGCAGCAGCAGTACGAAATAGTGTAAGAACAGTGCGTAATGTTTTAGACCAGTGTTTTCAAACGTGTGGGTCGGTCGACTTCGCGGGAGGCCGTAGTCGCATCATAAAATAACCAGCACAGTGCAGGTTCGAAAACCAGAGATTCTCAGTACAAATCATCGTCTTAAGAAAATTAAAACTTATTTACACTAAAATTACGTAGCGTAGTTCCTCACACTATGTTAAAAATGAAGAAACGAAAATCCAGAAAATTGTTTTCAGCAACCAATCGTTAGTCAATTTAACAAGATTTAGTCAGTAATTTTGAGAAATTAGAAAAAAAATCACCTTCTTTACAAATTGACTCTACAGTAGGACCTTGCTTAGCGTGGATAATTCTATGCTGCGTCTTGCCTGCAATGTGTAACACTCGATGCAACAAATATTTTTCAGTTCGAATTCATATGAAATTAGGATAATGTGTTCCATTCCGAAAAATAAAGAAATTCATCGTATAACGTATAATATTCTACTTTTGTTTCTTACAAGAAAATCGTATCAACAGAAGCAAATTTTATTTGTTGCCTTTGAAATGACACACATACGCTTCAGGCACGGGAGGTCGCCACAAAATTTTTACTTGAAATTGAGTCGCACATCCAAAAAGGTTAGAAAATACTGTTTTAGACGATGTTAAAGACCATGCGGAGCGGTCATTATTTATTTGGAATCCTTGTGTTATTTTAATTTCTTTTATGTATTAACTTTGATTCAATTACTTATATTTTGTTATTATTATTATAAAATTAAATAAGACATTTAGACCAATTAACTGAATAAAAACAGTGATCAAAGTCGTCTGGATAAATATTTCGAAATGGAAAGACAATGAGCAGGTAATGGAATTCGAACTGGTACAAGAACCAGGCACACTGTCGACTACACTAGAGAAAATGACAAAAATATTTGAGAATGCAGGCTTTTTCGGCGTATTTCTGTTATAAAGGGTGTCTCACGAAAGACGCCTGCCAGGCGTCTGCGGATCACGCGGTACGGCTCCCAGCCACCGCCGCCGCATCCGCCGGCCACGGGCAGCGCCTGATTCTCGGACTCTATTGTGCCGCGGGCGCATACACTGAGTAAAGTCTAGAAAACATTGCCATCTGAGTAACCTAAGCTTACCTTTATTTACAGTAGATGTTCAAAATGATGTCCCTATATGGAAAGACATCTCTTCAACACATTTGCGAACACTCGACGAATTTCGGCTGCCGAAATCTGGGCAATGACTAGTCGAATCCTGTCTTCCAACTCTTCGAGTGTATGGGGATTGCTAGTCTTGTCTTAACATTCCTCAAAGATAAAAGTCACAGGGATTTATATCTGGAGAACGAGGAGGCCTGTCAACTATCCTATCATCAAAAACACTTTGTATTGCTGTCATAGAAGCATTGGCAATGTCTGGTCTTGCACTGTCCTGCATGAAATAACCGTACAGATTTTCGTTGGGTGAAAATTCTTGAAAGAATGGATGCAGGATATTGTTCACATACCTGTCAGAATTCATTGTTTCGTGAAAAAAGATTGGCGCAATTATTCGTCTCGCAGTAATTGCACACCACACACCAGTTTTCACGTCATGAAGATGTTGTTGATGTAACTTTTGTCGATTGTCTAAGCTCCAACGTCGATTGTTCTGCGAATTTACGTAGCCTGACAAATGCAGCCATGCTTCATCAGAAAAATAAAGCAATCTCTATACACTCGAAGAGTTGGAAGACAGGATTCGACTAGTCATTACCCAGATTTCGGCAGCCGAAATTCGTCGAGTGTTCCAAAATGTATTCAAGAGATGTCAGGCCGCTCTTCCCATAGAGGGACATCATTTTGAACATCTACTGTAAATGAAGGTAAGCTTAGATTATTTAGATGGCACTGTTTTTTAGACTTGAACTCAGTGTATGCGCCCGCGGCACAATAGAGTCTACATCTACATCTACAACCATACTCCGCAAGCCACCCGACGGTGTGTGGCGGAGGGTACCTTGAGTACCACTATCGATTTTCCCTCCTATTCCAGTCACATATTGTTCGCGGAAAGAAGGATTGTAGGTATGCCTCTGTGTAGGCTCTAATCTATCTGATTTTATCCTCACGATCTCTTCGCGAGATATACGTAGGAGGGAGCAATATACTGATAGACTCCTCAGTAAAGGTAAGTTCTCGAAACTTCGACAAAAGCCCGTACCGAGCGACAGAGCGTCTCTCCTGCAGAGTCTTCCACTGGAGTTTAGCGATCATCTCCGTAACGCTTTCAAGATTACCAAATGATCCTGTAACGAAGCGCGCTGCTCTCTGTTGGATCTTCTCCACTTCCTCTATCGATCCCACCTGGTACGGATCCCACACCGGTCAGCAGTATTCAAGCGGTGGGCGAGCAAGTGTACTGTAACCTACTTCCGTTGTTTTCGGACTGCATTTCCTTAGAATTCTCCCAATGAATCTAAGTCTGGCATCTGCTTTACCGACGATTAATTTTATATGGTCGTTCCATTTTAAATCCCTGCTAATGACTACTCCCAGATAATTTATGGAATTAACGGCTTCCAGTTGCTGACCTGCTATAGTGTAGCTAAATGATAAAAGATCATTCTTTCTGTGTATTCGCAGCACATTACACTTGTCTACATTGAGCTTTAATTGCTATTCCCTGCACCATGCGTCAATTCGATGCAGATCCTTCTGCATCTCAATACAATTTTCCATTATTACAACCGCTCTATATACTACCGCATCATCCGCAAAAAGCCTGAGTGAACTTCCAATGGTATCCGCAAGGTCATTTATATATATCGTGAACAGCAACGGACCCACGACACTCCCCTGTGGCACACCTGACCATAACTCCTACTTCGGAAGACTTCTCTCCATTGAGAATGACCTGCTGCTTTCTGTTATCTAGGAATTCCTCAATCCAATCACACAATTGGTCTGATAGACCATATGCTCTTACTTTGTTCATTAAACGTTTGTGGGGAACTGTATCAAACGCCTTGTGGAAGTCGAGAAACACAGCATCTACCTGAGAACCCGTGTTTCATGCCCTCTGAGTCTCGTGGACGAATAGCGCGAGCTGAGTTTCACACGAACGCCTTTTTCGAAACCGATGCTGATTCCTACAGAGCAGATTCCTAGTCTGTGCAGCCGTGGCCGGCGGATGCGGCGGTGGCGGCCGGGAGCCGTACCGCGCGATCCGCGGAAGCCTGGCAGGCATCTTTCGTGAGACACCCTGAATAATCTTCACGGGTTATTAGTCGAGTGGCGTCGTCGTCTAGATACAACGTTTCAATGGATTGCGTATCCGTCATCTTCAGACGAAGGAAGTAGTCATAATCGTAACGTCCACAATTTATTATTATTTACATTTTTACGAGGCGCGACCAGAAAGTAAGTAAGGAGAAGAACGTGCTCCATTTGGAGATCGCTGTCAGTTACGTACGCTTTTTAAATGTAAATGTTTGTAGAGTCTATGGGACTTAACTACGGGGTCATCAGTCCCTAAACTTACAAACTACTTATGAACTACTTACAACTAAGGACAGCACAAATATCCATGCTTGAGGGGGGATTCGAACCCCCGACCGTAGTGGCCGTGCGGACCGTGACTGGAGCGCCTCAATCCCCTCGGCCACCGCGGCCGACCGTACGCTTTGTTGTGCTTGTTTGAAATGTCGGCGTTGATTGAAAATCTCGCTGCCTGTGAAATCAGGTCGGTGATTCGGTTTCTGAATGCGATGAAAGTGGAACCAAGTGACATTTATCGGCAAATTTGCGCTGTTTATGGGTCAAATGCGATGAGTGATTCGACGGTGAGAAGATGAGTCCGACAGTTCAATGGCGGGCGTAGTGATGTGCACGACGAAGAACGAAGTGGGCGTCCACCGTTGGTTACAGAAGAACTGGTTCACGCGGTTGATGACTTTCATCTGTTCTCACATCTCAAGTCTTTCCTCGGCGGTCATCACTTCACCAATGACGAGCTGAAAGAAACTGTTTCCAACTGGTTGAAGACACAGGCAGCAGATTTCTGTGAAGAAGGTATACAAAACCTGGTGCCACGCTATGACAAATGCTTGCAAAATTCCGGCAGTTATGTGGAAAATTGGTTTAAAAGTTGTAGAATATTGTGCAATAAAAATTTCTTCTGTATCTGTGTACAATTTCATTTTATTACCAAACGGAACTAACTTTCTGGACGCGCCACATATTATTTTTGACCGAGATGTTTACAAAAAATCATAAGATTACCTGACATCGTCTGGTCTGGAGGCGATCAATTCGTTTTATAGTTTCCAAATGATAAGCCAAGATCGCAAACTAACAATTTATTAAGTGACGACCGGTTTCGGTGCACTGTGTCACCATCATCTGGTCATATATATATTATAATCTGGTCATCTTGTAAAAAATTGGGTATAAAATAAGAAGTGCAACATTGCTCTTAGTCACTATAAAAAAATAAAAGAAATAAAAAAACACATACTTTTTTTTATAGTGACTAAGTGCAATGTTGCACTTCTTATTTTATACCTATCTTTTTAACAAGATGACCAGATTATAATATATATATGACCAGATGATGGTGACACAGTGCAGCACTGAAACCGGTCGTCACTAAATAAATTGGTAGTTTGCGATCTTGGCTTATCATTTGGAAAGTATAAAAAATCATAAGACTACAGGAAAACGTAAAGTTGACAGTAAGAGACGGCAGTGCGATTTGTTTTGTATAATGATGAAACTAGAGCTCACCTCAGCCAGCACGTGCTCGTAGGACGGCGGGGCCGACGTTGGCAGCTCCGCCGGCCGGGAAGAGGCGTGCGAAGCGGAAGACGAGGACAGCGTCCTCGTCGGGCTCTGGCCACAAGGATCGCCGGCAGGCGCTGCGCCCGTCCTTGCGCAGTCGTCCATTCTCACGTAGTTGCTGCCTGCGGCGGCTGCGCTTCCGCTTCCACGTCGCCACAATTTCAGTTTCTTCTTTACCGTGCTGTCAATTTTCTCGTAGCCTTTCTCCCTTCTGCTCACTGTGGCATCAAATTCTGCCTGCCAGGTGCCGAGAAGTTTTCGAGCTCGCTGTTGAAACCCCGACCGAAGATGTGACGGGAGCTCAGTAGCTTCCGGGTTTGCGGGCGCCTGTGGAGGAGCGGTAGCCTAGGCTACGGAAGGTGCTCTCCGACACGAGCCTGCTCCGGTGGCACTGGGCTGCACTTCCTCGGTGTTCTGAAACAAAAACGAGACACTTCTGTTGTAAAAAGGTAAAGCAGTCAACAATCCGAAGATTGGTTTGAACACCACAGTACACTAGGCATGGTCCTATGTGGAGGTGGTATGCCGTTGTTCCTCCGACCTTCGAATTCAAATGTTCAAATGTTTGTTAAGTTTAAGGGACTTAACTACGGGGTCATCAGTCCCTAAACTTACAAACTACTTATGAACTATCTACAACTAAGGACGGCACAAATATCCATGCCCGAGGGGGGATTCGAACCCCCGACCGTAGTGGCCGTGCAGACCGTGACTGAAGCGCCTCAGTCCCCTCAGCCACCGCGGCCGGCACCTTCGATTCGAACTGACTTACCCAGCCAGTTATAGGGGGATATACAATTTAACGTGTGTTCCGACACAGAGTAACATATACAGAGGAGAAGCCCCCCCCCCCCTAAACCACTGTCATACGCTACCCCAAATAGTTCCGTAATATGCTAGCAGGTGTCAGGCAATCCCCAGCTTAGTACCGGTAGACCACACTAGAGGCACTTCTGAGGGTGCCTCTCGCACGTCAGAGGGTAGCGTGGAGGGGAGGCTGAGGGGAGAGCTCGTGCCGCCTGCCACGAGGCCACGGCTGTGTCCGGCGTTTGAGGGGAGGTGGTGGTGGGGGCAGCCGCTACCTGCCGCCTGCTCTGGCCAGTTTAAAGGGCTGCTTCTGACCGCAGCGCCATCATGGGACATCTTACGGAACTGCTGAGCGTAGGACCGGGCCCTTATGGAGGTTTCCCATCTGTATATATTTGTCTGTGGTTCTGAACAACGGCGCTACTCGGTATTTTTCACATGAGCAATACTGCCAGAAGTGAAAGAAGTGGAAAGTGACAGATAAAAATGCTAGGACCTGGTGGGGATCGAACCCACGGAAATCTGCCAGAAGTAGATATCCGTGGAATATCAAAGCAACTAAATCAGTTAACGAAAGAAAGTTGTACACCAATTAGGTTCCTTTCAGAGTAAAAGGTAAAGCAGCCAACAATCCGAAGATTGGTTTCAACACCACTGAGCTTTACTAGGCATGGTCCTGTTTGGAGGTAGTATGCCGTTGCCTTCCTCCGACCTACGAACTGACTTATCAAATGTTCAAATGCCTGTAAATCTATCGGACCAAACTGCGTGGTCATCAGTCCGTAGCTTACAAACTACTTAAACCTAGGTAAACTAACCTACGGACAAACACACACCCCCATGCCCCAGGGAGAAAGTCAGTAGGAGTGATCCGCAGAATTACAGGCCTGTTGCCGCGACGGATTAGCCGCGCGTGCTGGAGCGCCGTGTTGCGGTGCGCGCGGCCGTCCGCCGTCGGGGGTTCGAATCCCCCCCCCCCCCCCGGCCATAGATGTTTGTGTCGTCTTTAGTATAAGGTAGTTCAAATGTCTGTAAATCTATCGGACCAAACTGCGTGGTCATCAGTCCGTAGCTTACAAACTACTTAAACTAAACTAACCTAAGTACAACACACACCCATGCCCCAGGGAGGACTCGAACCTCCACAGCGAGCAACTGCGCGCTCCGCAGCGAGGTGCTTTAGACCGCTCGGCTACTCCACCGCGGCTAAGGTAGTTCATAAGTAGTTTGTAAGTGTAGGGACTGATGACCCCGCAGTTAAGTCCCTTAAGCTTTACAAACATTTGAACATTGACCTCGGTTTGCAGCAGGAGTTTAGAATATATACTCAAACATTATGAATTACCTTGAACAGAACGATCTACTGACCCATACTCAACACGTATCCTGAAAGTATCGTTCTTGTGAAACACAGCTAGCTCCTCATTCACATGAAGTGATGAGTGCTATCGACAAGGAATCTCAAATCAATTCCATATTTATAGCTTTCCGGAAGGCTTTTGACAGTGTTCCTCATAAAGCGCTTCCAATGAAATCGCATGCTTATGGAATATCGCCACAGTTGTGTGACTGGATTCACGATTTCCTGTCGCGAAACTACACAGTACATAGTACTGACGGATAAAACAGAAGTGATATCTCGCGTACCCCATGGAAGTGTCTTAGAGCCCCTACTGTTCCTGGCCTTTATAATCGACTTTGGATACAACATGAGCAGCTCTCTTAGACTGTTGGCGGATGATGCTATCATTTATCGGATAGTGAAGTCATCAGAAAATCAAAAGCAACTGAAAAGTTATTTAGATATCTGCATAGTGCAAAAATTGGCAGTTGATCCTAAATAATGATGAGTGTGAACTCATCCATACAGTAGAGCAGCCAGGATTTGGTTCTGGGGGGCTAATGTTTTTTTTTTTAATAAAGCCTATTGAATTTATTAATCTATGACTTATTTTTACACTTTTTATAATTTAACCAATTATTCTACGAAAACTATTGCACAAGAAATAAAATGAGTTGGCTGGCATTAATTTGAAAGTGGTAGAGGAGCAACGTGGTGGAAATGGAGTGTATATAATCAGCTTGTAAAATAAATTAAGCAGCTTCTATGTTACTAGCCAAAGAGAAAGGTCTAAACAGTATAATTAACATGAGACTGTGCAAAAATTGAACCAAAAGAACACTATTGTTCATGAGATTCCACTCTGTGCCGCCGCTGACCTGCTAAGCAGCGGGTCTTCGCATACGAGCAATCGGCTCGTAACTTGAGCATAGCAGTGACAATAGCGGCAGCATCAAAGCTGGTCGCGGCGGCATCAAAACCGCTCACAGTAACACCAGCACACGTTCTCAGTGGCGGCATCTCGTTGACGGCTCATTGTCACGTTCACTTGTGCTTGGCAAATTATACATTACGTTGTGATTTATTACATGTGTACTTTTGTGTCCCAACTTCATCGCCGCTTTTGTGTCCCAGCCTCGTCGTAGGTGTCGGTGGCCGAGTGGAACGAGACCGACACAGTAACAAAAATAGCACGCTGGTGCAGGTACGGAGGGGAGCAGCCAGAAACTATAAACACTAGAGTAAATCAGAAAGATATATATTGCACAGAATGTAACAATACTTAACTTTTACATATTACTGCAGAATGTTGATACATAGTTGTTAGAGGCCTGCCTAGTGCCTGTACAATAGCAAAGTCTTCAATGGTGCCTATCTGATTACAAGGTCCTAACTCGTTGCTATCTCAGTCCGAAGTGCGAAGTGCGAAGTGGCCGATGTCCTTCAGTGGTGGCCACGAGCGGCGTTGTACCAGAGGGCGCTCGTGGCTGTCGTCGGAAGAACGCCGCGCCGTGCATGCATGGCGGCGCGCGGCGAAAGTAGGTGGCGCGCACTTTGTACTTGTGCGACACCACACCCCTCCCCCCCAAACCGCCGCGCCGTCGTGGCGTAGGGCTGAGGGCCACGGCGACGGCACTGGGAGGAGGGCCTGAGCGGGGGCGTTACTGGTGGGACGGGCGTCGTAGCTGAGGCCGGGATCGAGACGCCGTCCGCGCCCCGGCATCCGCCTTGCGATCCTCCAGGGAACCCGCCGAAACCTGGGGAAGGGCGCCCGCCCCCGCCCAGAGGGAGCAGGTCATCTTCTTCTGAGGTGCGTGGCCCAAGCTGGGGGGGCCCGCACGGTCCCGGAGTCCCTCTCGGTGACGCTGTCATCTGCGGCGGCGACAGCGGCGGCGACGACTGCGTCGGATGTACGTCGACGTCCATAGGGATCTCGTAGTCCGGGGACGAACGATGTGGTTGTGCTCCCTGGCGCAGAACTGGGTCTGGAATCAAGAAACCGGAGACAGGATCGCGCGGTCTGTGCAGGCGCAATTGGTTTGCGTGGCGCCGCAGCTCCGACCCTGTGGAAGAACGTACAATAAACATATTGCGACCAAGCACGCGCTGAATGGTGCCCGGCAACCATGTCTTCTTGTTTCCAGCAAACACCCTGTACAGCACCGGCGTGGAAACCTGAAAACGCGTAGCGCCATACGAACCGACTCGGTGCGTGGGAGGCTGCAGCAGGTGAAGGAGAGTGCGGTGACGGCGGCCGTGTAGCAGCTCGGCAGGAGACGGGCCGTCACGTGGCATGCACCGATACGTAGACAGGAAAATTTGAAGAGCTTGCTGCCTGGATTTCTGACCTTTCATCTTCTCCATGTGAGACTTGAATGTTCGAACGAAACGTTCTGCTTCACCATTGGACTGAGGGTGAAAAGGTGCGGTGGTGATATGCTGAATGCCATTCACACGACAAAACTGTTGAAATTCCGCACTAATAAACTGAGGTCCATTGTCACTGACGATAGTTTCAGGCAGGCCTTCGATGCAAAACACTGATGTTAAGGCACTGATTGTACTAGAAGCTGTCGTTGAGTTCATGGCAATCACAAAAGGAAACTTGCTGAAAGCGTCTACAACAATTAACCAGCGCGTATTCCAGAAAGGTCCGGCAAAGTCAATGTGTAAACGTTGCCATGGTCCCTTGGGGCGTGGCCAATCTGAGAAACGTTGCGGAGGAGCCGCCTGATGCTCCGCACAAACAGTACACTGTGATGTCATGCTCTCTATCTGAGCGTCCATACCAACCCAGGTACAATGACGTCTGGCCAGTTGCTTTGTCCTAACAATGCCCCAATGTCCTTGATGCAGGAGGCGTAACACTTCTCGTTGCAGGGAACGAGGAACAATCACTCTTGCTTGGTCGTTGTCGGTATGCAACAACAGTACACCCTGACTTAAAGACAATGCATGACGTTGTGCAAAATAACGTCGAACCAGAGGCCGATCAATGTCTTTGGCTCTGGCAGGCCACCCTGAGCGAACAAAACGTGCTACCACACTTAGGTCTGCATCCGCAGCTGTTTCCTGTGCAACCCGACGAGAGTTTAAAGGGAAGTCTGCGACAGCGGAAGCGTCTCTGGAGTCTATCTGACAACATGCCATTTCTGAAGAATCAAATGATACATCCTGGCCAACCGGAAGTCGTGAAAGTGTGTCCGCGTTGGCGTGTTTAGTGGTAGGTCGGTACAAAATCTCATACTGATAATTTGACAATATCAAGGACCATCTCTGAAGCTTTTGTGCCGTACGTGGCGGAATCGGCTTTGTGGGTGAGAACAACGACGTGAGAGGCTTGTGGTCTGTCAACAAATAGAATTTTCTGCCATAGAGATAATGATGAAACTTTGCGACGCCGTAAATGATTGCTAAGGCCTCCTATTCTATCTGACTGTAATTCTGTTGCGTCGGCGTCAGTAGCTTGGATGCAAAGGCAATAGGACGATCGTGACATCCAATGCGATGTGAGATTACCGCGCCCAGACCATACGACGAGGCGTCAACTGCTAACACTACAGGCGTCTGTGGGTCAAAGGGAATCAAACATGCATCACTGAGTAGTGCAGACTTTAATTTGTCAAAGGCAACCTGACAATCTTTAGACCATACAAAAGGAACATTCTTCCTACGTAAGTGATGCAGTGGAGCTGCAATCTGAGAGGCATTGGGAATAAATCTGAAATAATAGTTCAGCTTCCCCATTACTGCTTGCAATTCGTGCACATTCTTAGGAGGAGGCAAGTCTTTGATTGCTCGAAGATGTGACTGTAAGGGATGGATTCCTTGGGCATTAATCACATGGCCTAGGTACTCTATTTCAGTTTGAAAAAACGAACACTTTGCTTTATTGCAACGTAGACCTGCTGCAGTCAACACTTTGAAAAGGCACTCCAGGTTTGCTAAATGTTCTTCAACTGTACGTCCGGACACCACAATGTCATCTAAATAGTTCGAACAACACGGTACGGAAACTGTCAGCTGTTCCAAAAAACGCTGAAAAATAGCGGGAGCGGAAGAACTGCCAAAGGGTAGGCGTTGAAATTGAAAAAGGCCCATGTGAGTATTAACGACGAAAAACTGTTTTGACTCGTCATCAAGTGGAATTTGTAAGTATGCCTCTGCTAAATCAATCTTGGAAAAGAAGCGAGACTGTCCTAATTTGTCCATCAGTTCCTCAGGTCTGGGCAGGGGGTAAGTGTCTACAATTGTTTGACTGTTGACAGATGATTTGAAGTCCGCACAGAGACGAAGTTTTCCTGACGGCTTGGGTATAATTACTATAGGCGAGGCCCACTGACTCGCAGAAACAGGAGAAATCACCCCACTATCTTGCCAACGTTGAAGTTCTTCGGCAACTGTATCACGCATTGCGATAGGCACTGGTCTAGCTTTACGAAATTTTGGAACTGCAGATTCTTTTAAAGTTACATGTGCCACGAAGTCTTTTGCACAACCTAGTTCCGGCGAAAACAAGTCACTGTATTTTTCACACAATGCATTGATTTTATCCTGAGGCACTATTGACGAAATTTGAAGCACATCTCTTTGAACTGATAAACCAAACAAATCAAAAGCATCTAGTCCAAAAATGTTCTGTGTCGATTTGGCCTGAAGAACTACAAAAGCAACTGTTTTTGTAACACCTTGAAAAGAGGCGGGCAGGCTACATGTTCCTAGCACGGGAATATTTTCACCTGTATAAGCTGTTAACACTTGCTGTGACGGCGACAATTTTGGCGAACCCAGAAGTTCATAAGTATCTTTATTAATTAATGTAACAGCGGAACCAGTATCAAGCTGAAATTGCACAGTCTTATTTTCTATGAAGAGAGTCACAAACAGTTTTTGCTTGCGGCGCTCGACAGGGGCGCGAATGTGGGCAACGTCTGCTACGGTTTGTTTACTGCCCTTGCGCTGGTTGCGTGCGGTAGGAAGCGGCGCATACTCGGCACACAGCGGATTAACCACACTGTCACTAGATGACACTACCGCCGGATCGGCGTCCGCGCAATGCGAGGCTACTGCACTAAAATTACTTTCAGTATCTACAACAAGTCTACTGTCACTAGCCACACAGTACTGGGCACTTTTACAATAAGAAGTTGCAGAAGGCACTAGGTTCACTACAGGAATGCACTGTTCATAGTCATTTTGCTTGTCCCGAACCCTTTTCCGTTGCACTGTTTTACGCGCTCGTCGGCGCTTGCTACGTGGTGCACTATATAGATTTGCCATAGGCGCAGAACTACTTTCTTGCAATTGAGATCCAAGGAAAGCCCTGTTCAATTCCACAGCCCGTATAACATTTACAGAATGAACTGTTCTCGCACTCTGCGAAGCACTGTTTCTAAAGTTACTGTTCTTTGAGTTTTTAATTTGCATACACACAGACTGCACATGTCCCAATTTGCCACATTGATAACAGGTTGCGTTGCGACTAGGGCAATGAGCACGCTTGTGGCGAGACACACACTGGGGGCAAGATTTACGTACATTTTTCTGAAATGAGCGTTGGCGCCCGTTATTCAAATCACTGTTTCTAACACGACGGGGCGACCTTTGTGTCGCACTTTTACACTGGCTACTGTTCACTGTCTGTTCAGCACGGCCTGTACTATTGTAAGAATCACTAGTGCTACACTGAGAACTACGGCTAGGAAAGCGTCCGTTACGGCGCACTGAATTTACACTGTGGCTTTGCATTTCTACATCAGCTAAGTCAAAAGTATCATGCGCTTCTATAAGCTGCAGTACACTGTCTAATGAAGGGTCAGACTGTTTCAGAATTGCCGCTCTAATTCTGGGGTCCTGAATATTCTGCGTAATCGCATCCCTCAACATAACGTCACTATACGAAAGTCCACAAGAGCAAGTAAATTTACATTGGCGGGTTAAGCCCTTCAATTCCGTAATCCACTCTTGGTGTGATTGTTACGGTAATTTTTTAAGTCTGAAAAATCGGTACCGTGCAGCGGCTACAAGAACTTTTCTCTCATAATGAGCATTTAGTGCATCTACAATTTGTTCAAAGTCCACATCACGAGGAGATGCGTGGGGAAATAGTTTCTGCAGTAATACAAAGGTTTTGGGGCCCACCACGGACAACAAAAGATGCTTAACAGTCTGACCTGTAAGTTGATGAGCCGCGACGAGTTCTTGAAACTGTGCTAAGTAGTCGCTCCATTCGTCCTCACGTTCGTTGTACTGGCGGAACGTCGGAAGCGGTGCGGCGGCAGGTGTGGGCTGCTGATGTGACGACTGTTGTTGTTGGTGAGCAGCCTGTGTCGTCAACTGCGACACGGCCTGGAGAAGCTGGGTAATTTGCGCCGTCTGTAACTGAATAATTTCCATTAAGTTTGGGTTCGGGGTAGTGGCCATGCTGACCGATTAGGCGCCGCGCATACAAGTAAATTATAACAAAACACAAATGCAATATGAAAGAGGACGCTCTGCAACAAAAAAGTCCACAAAATACGTAACAGAATATGTTCCCCCAAAAATCTTATAATAAGGGTGGGTGGGCGGGAGCAATTTTTGCGTGCTCCGACTGCTGCTGTCTGGCTGCTGTAAGCGGGCTGGTCCAAGGTTCTATCACTCCTCGTCGCCACTTTTGTGTCCCAACTTCATCGCCGCTTTTGTGTCCCAGCCTCGTCGTAGGTGTCGGTGGCCGAGTGGAACGAGACCGACACAGTAACAAAAATAGCACGCTGGTGCAGGTACGGAGGGGAGCAGCCAGAAACTATAAACACTAGAGTAAATCAGAAAGATATATATTGCACAGAATGTAACAATACTTAACTTTTACATATTACTGCAGAATGTTGATACATAGTTGTTAGAGGCCTGCCTAGTGCCTGTACAATAGCAAAGTCTTCAATGGTGCCTATCTGATTACAAGGTCCTAACTCGTTGCTATCTCAGTCCGAAGTGCGAAGTGCGAAGTGGCCGATGTCCTTCAGTGGTGGCCACGAGCGGCGTTGTACCAGAGGGCGCTCGTGGCTGTCGTCGGAAGAACGCCGCGCCGTGCATGCATGGCGGCGCGCGGCGAAAGTAGGTGGCGCGCACTTTGTACTTGTGCGACACCACATGTACTATTTCAAATTTCCGATGCCGACCGGTTTAAAGAAATAAAAAATGAAAACAATAATTTTTTTTTATTATTGAGATTTTCCTCATTACAGAGGTTTACCTCCAACATAGTAATACGCCCAGAAATGAATACACCTAGTACATGCGGTTTTACACTAATTATTCACTATATTTCTATCTTGTGTGTCTTCTTCTGCGCCCAGTCTATTCAATGTGAGCTGTACATTTTGGATCCAGGTGGTCACAGGTCGTCCACTTCTTCTCCCCTCAGGTTGCCACTCCAGTACCAGCTTCGGTATTCTGGTGTCCTCCATTCTTCTTACATGCCCGTACCACCGTAATTTCTTTCTATCCATCACCTCATCTATTCTTTCTATTATTTCCATCCTCTTTATTACTTCGGCGTTTTTTCTTTTTTCTTTCCTGGAAATTCTGGCCGATCTTCTCCAGAAATCCATCTCTAAAGCTTGTAGTTTCGTAGTGTGCTTCTGGTTAATGGTCCAGGTTTCCGCTCCGTACAGAACTGCACTCTCAAATATAGATTTATATACGATTTTTTTTTTTTTTTTTTTTTTTTGTTCTGTTCATTTCTGCTCCAAAGGACTGAGTTGAGCATTCCAATGATCTTTCGTACACTGCTAATTCTTTTATTAATCTCTGAGTCGGATTTTCCCTCAGTTTCTAAAATGGACCCCAAATAACAGAAAGTGTTAACTTTTTTGATTTCCTTTCCCTCTATGTATAGTTCATGTGGATCATTAGTCAAGTATTCTGTTTTTTGATAATTAATCTTCAGGCCCCAATTTTTGTATGCTATTGCTAGTTGATTACACATGTAGTTTACATCTTCCCCGTCTTGTGCTATGATAACTTGATCGTCAGCAAATAATAAATGATGGAGATAAACTCCGTCTCTTATTTCTAGTCCCATACTATTACATTTCTGTGACCACGTTCTAAGACAAATATCTATATAGATTTTGAATAATTTTGGTGACATGGAACAGCCTTGCAACAGACCTTTGCTTGTTCTAAATTTCTGTGAAAGTGTATTACCAATTTTCACTTGGAAAATATTATCTTTATACATCTGTTGTATTATTTTAATTAAAGAAGTATTTATGTTTGCCGTGTGTAGTGCTCTCCAGAGTAGTTTCCTTGACACAGTATCATATGCTTTTTCTATATCTATAAAAATAAGTCCAACATTTTTCGATTTTTCTCTATGTTTCTCCAAAATCTGTCGTAATGTGAAAAGATGGTCTACACATGATCTACCAGCTGTGAAACCGCATTCTTCTTCTTCGATTCTAAAAGTTTTTTTCCAGTTTATTTTTAATTATTTTCCCAAAAATCCTCATTAGTGTGTTTGTAGCACAAATTCCTCGATAGTTCGAGCAAATTTTGCGATCTCCTTTCTTAAGTATGGTACTAATATAACCCAGTTTCATCTCCTTAGGTACAGAATCTCCATGTAACATTTTATTGAATAACTGCAAAATCAGTTTCACAATTTTGTCACCACCATACTTCAGAAACTCCATATTGATATTTCCTGGTCCAGGTGCTTTACCATTCTTCCCTGTACTTAATACCTGAAGTACTTCACTTTCTGAAATTTGGATCTCATCATGAAAACAATAAACAATAATAAAATTAAAAAATCGTTGGGAGGTGCCGGGTGTGGGTCTTCAGCCCCATTGGCCCCATCCCCCACCCCCTCCGTGGCTGCTCCACTGCACCCACATTAGCACTAAAATAAATCCATTATTCTTCAGTTACACGATAAATCTGTCAAATGTACAAGCTGTTAATTCAACTAAATACATAGGAAATACAATTATGAACAACTTCAGTTGGAAAGAACACACAGAAATTATTATAGGAAACGCGAACTAAAGGCTACATTTCATTGGTAGAACACACAGAAGACGGAACAGTTCTACCAAAGAAACCGCACACACACTAAACTTGTGCGTCTTATTTTTGAGTACTGCTGCGCTTTGTGGGGTCTCCAGCAAGTGGAACAGGCGGATGATATAAAGTTCAGAGAAGGGCAGCTCGTTTTGTATTATCGCGATATAGGGAGTGTCACGGAAATGTTGAACAATTTAAATGTTATTTGCGGAATATTTATGTAGATGTAGATATTTTTATTTTATTCTATTCCATATGACCACCGGAAAACATCCACAACCCTGAAATGTTTCCTTACATTATCTAATAATTAAATACGCGAAATAATAATAATTATGTTCTCCTATGAATCATCGTATTATCGTATATTTTGCCATCGGTGGACGGAGACCCACCGACAGCAGAGACCAAGACATCGGGGGTTCAGTGATTGCACCACACGGGCAACTAAAATGATTATATACAGGGTGATTCACGAAGACATGTAAATGTTTTAATATGTTACTCTACATCAGAGGTGGGCAATGAGCGAGCCGCGCTCTCGGAGCCGCCTGCCTGAGCGGGAGCAGAGCCGCGAGCAGCTGCCGTCCATCACGTAGTTCCTGCTGAAAAGACTAGATGGCGTTATGCGCAGCCAACGCGCCAACATAGCCGCAGAAATGCACCTGGCTGAGTCGGTTATAAAATCACTTAGAAAGGTAATAATGCAAACTCTTTAGTATCCAACTCGAATGAACAGATTCCACTGCTAGGGGTATCTCCTGAAAAATGCTATTACGTTTATAAGTAAGTAACTTATAAACATAATTCTGGAAACTCTTCTCTAAAACGTCCAGCGCGTGCAGTCGAGCCGGCAAATATAAAGATAAGAGCGATTTTTTATTATTATTATTTTCAGAAGACACCGCTAACAGTATCATCTGTTAGTTCGAATTTTGTACTTCAGGGTTTTCGTTATAATGTATGATATTACATTATGGTACAGCAAGGCCGTACCCGAAAAAATTTCGGGGGGGGGGGGGGGGGTTATGTCACCAGGCTGGGGCTCCGGGGGCCCTCCCTCACAAAATGTTAAAAATTGTCAAATAACACATTTCTAGGTAATTTTAAGCTTTTTGTCTTTTTTATTAACATAAGTTAGGATTACAATAAAGTATGATTAAGCTCGAGAATATTGTCTAAAAAAAAAGTTGATTTTTTGTAGATCAATATGTTCTTGCATTGACATATAATTTCTAGAAAATTTGAGAAAAAGAGTTTCAAAGTTGAAAGCTTAATAACTTTTAATTTCAATTACGAAAATAATTTTCCCTGTTGCATATTTTCAAAAATGTTCAAATGTTTGTTAAGCTTATGGGACTTAACTACGGGGTTATCAGTCCATAAACTTACAAACTACTTATGAACTACTTACGAACTAGGACGGCACAAATATCCATGCCCTAGGGGGGATTCGAACCCCCGACCGTAGTGGCCGTGCAGACCGTGACTGAAGCGCCTCAGTCTCCTCGGCCACCGCGGCCAGCGCATGTTTTCAAATCATACTACATGTATTTAGATAATATTTATTTTACTTTGTTCTAAAGTGCAAATAGACCATGTAGACAAATATATAGTTAGTGAAGGAACAATACCGCGTAACTGACAAATTCCTGATTTAGCGTTTTTCAGTTAGTTGATATCCTTGAGTCTCAGCGCATGTACTGAAGCTGCCAGAGTGTCAAATATTTAATTATTATTTAAAAAAAGCCACACACACACACACACACAAAGCAAAACCGCATATCTGAATCAGCGAAAAAATTTATGTAACTACCGCCTATCCTATTTCCGCTGGTTCCGGACCTATAGTTTTCGAAAGCGTCTCCTTGGTTATCGTTTACTTTATGAAAATGGACAACGTTCCTCGAGACGATATTTTCACTGAGGAAGAAATTGTTTCTTGGCTGAATTTAGCATATGAAAGTGGAGATACCCAGTGGCGGACTAAGAGGGGGGGGCGGTGCAGGGGGAGGAGTCACAGAGTGAATCACAGAGATGAGAAAGGTGTTTTATTAACTGTATCCAAATAACAGTAGTATGAAACTTAGTACTGTCTGTGCTGCTTTTCTTCTGGTTTTTATTAATAGTATTATTGATATTGTCATTTTCATATATATGTGAATCGAGCTAAATCTCTGATGCTCCTAAATTAATTTACAAATTTCTTTACCTAGAATCACAGTTGTCCGTATGCAAGAATGCTAAAAGTAATTCAGTTGGCAATGGAAACAACTTGTAACGTTTCTGCTATGTTGCGAACTCCTAAAAATCAGTTGCCAACATTGAAACACGAAATATCTGATACCTAAAGTAAAACTTCATTGCCGGACATGTGATATTTCACACTTTCGCCTTCAGATTGAAATTCTATTAAGACTATTAGTAAACTACCTTTAAGAAATAGTACATTGATTTAACTATAACTTTAGCTGACCTTTTACATAATTTTCAGTTTTTAATACTTTCGTAAATAATAGCTGCAAACACTAAAAATGCATTACACTTAGTTTCGGAAATTGCTGAACCTATATAGATACTAATTTGTATGAAAACAATAATACTACATGTTATAAACTATTGCACAACATGATTTCATATATACCTTTTGTTTAAATAAATTAGGGCAGACCATGTTTTATATATCACTTGATCCTAAATTAAATACTGATAATTTTTCATGCACTAAAATTAATAATCCGTTTGGTACTAAGAAACTATCTTCGAAATTAACAAAACTACGACAACCATATACAAATCCGTATTAATAAATAATTTGACCACAAACCGAAACACATTAAAATACCATGTCATAATAATAGTACGCCTACACACTATTGGCAAAACAAATATATGTGCATTTCGAAAACACACATAATGTAAATAATTTGACGACTGTAAACACTAGTCAAAAGGATGACGTTAAATTTGTGTACTACATTTAAATACAAATGTCATGAAACAAGTACATACATTGACATAAATAGTCAAAGCTGAAATCTAATGTTTTAATTTCTGTATTTTGGCATATTTAATGTAAAAGAATACTGTTTAATTTTGAATTACAAAACTTTGTCATCATTTTTATTACGTTGTTAAGCAGAAAGATGTTGGAGAGAAACCATTGTTTAGTCAGTCGGTTATAGAGTTTGTGAGTGGCCAGAAACCTATAAGCAGCTTTGTTAGCTTGCTGCTGCATTTCTTGATTGTGCAATGTTTAAGTGGAAATAAAATCTTTTTCCATATCAACTAAGATGCTTTTACTTTAAAAAAAAGATCCTGTAAAATCAATTTCTTTAGTGAATGCCGAAGACAACTCACAACGCAATGGACTTCAGCCAGCATATAAGATAAGTTCAACTTCACCTACAGTGGAATGATTTCGTTATAGACTGAGAACTAATAAACATTTCCGTGATTCAGGAATATATTAGGGCTCAGTTTGAGTCATTCCGAAAAGAGGTGATGGACGTTAGAAACTGTAGCATATTTGTGCTAATCGCGGATAAGAAAATTCGGAAAACTTAACGGGAGATGACGGACGCAAGGTTGTTAAAAGTAAATACTAAGAATATTGCGGTGACTTAGGTAATGACAGAAAAAGGAAATCTAAAGCTTCCCCTGAAGATTGGGAGAAAAACGCCAACAATATTCTGAGAATGCGTAGCCAGGCGTATATTGGTTATTTAACAAATCAAAGTGTCAAAAATTTCTAATATGATCAGAAATTTAATAACAGTGTCACGATCCAAATTTAGCACTTCTAAGTTACGTACCGTATTAAGCATTCTAGACGGTTTCTTGTCTCTCCTGTATAAAGTTCGTGTTTTGTTACTTCCGCGGTATTGTTTCTTCACTGGCATGTGGGTTTCGGTCGTCAAACGCGCTCAGAGCTGTCATATTAATTGCCAGCGAGTTTTACTTTCATATATGAAGTATTAAAACTAGAAAGTACAGTGATCACGATTTTTTCGGCCTCCGGTTTTTGACAGATCTTTACCTTTCAGGATCCTTTGAAGACATTTTCTGAGTGATGCATGTATCTGTGTATGTTTGTGTATGTTTGTGTAAACTCTCTAGCTCAAAAAGACGTGAACCAATTTGAATGAAATTTGCACACCTGCGTTATATCAACTTTTAAACGGAATCGGCCGACCGGAAGTGGGTGCCGTTATAAGGCCTAAATCGTTAATCGGATATAACTTAAAAACCATTGATTTATCGGAAAAAATATTATTTATGGAATGATAAGAATCGCAAGACAAACAACCTTTGTTAACAAGATTTTTCGCTATCTCTAGTGTGGAAGGCCCTAGGGCCGGATGAAGTCTCAATTGAAAATCCGAATAACTCGAAAAGGGCCCAATCTATCAATGTTTTGAAGACGGAATTACTCACGAAGAAGATCCGAACAACTTTCCCATGAGACAAAATATTCCAGCCACAACCATTTTGGAGACACAAAATCGTAAATTTAAATAGTACAACACAAAGGAAAATGACTTTTCGGGTATACAGTTATCGCCATAAGGTCGATTATATGAAGACCTCGAGGGAAAATAATGATAACCCTCATTTATGAAGTACTGAGATATGACGAATTTTATATTTGAAAAATAGTTACATGTTTTAATATTTTTTAATATTTATATTTGCCAACTTCTGCATCTTCTTGTACTACTTGAAGAAAATGAAACAGTCTGTCGGATATGATTATTTGCATCAAATACTGTACTTTAAAAATACAGAAGTTGAGGGTTTTCACTATTTACCCCCGAGGTTTTCATATCATTCATTAATGTTGTACAGTAATAAGAATAAAACATATAGGGATAAAACTTACAAGATAAGTCGGTAGTAGAGTATTTGTTATTCACGAAACAACTATTACAGCATAACAGCGCAAAGGCTACTGAAGTCACGGATTGTTCCGTAGCAGATGTTGGCAGCGATAGGGGAAAAAAAAAAGCATCGTGAAGTGCGCATTGTAGCTATTGCCGGTTTTCGCCGCTAGGAGCGGTTCGTCAAGTTCTCGTAACAACTACTAGTGCAGCTCGTCTCCGCTGCTCGCGCATGCGCAGTACCACTCTCGGTTACGTCAGTCGTTCGATGGGAAATAATGAAATATTGACATGTCCGTTTTAAGTTGAATCAGACAGTTTTGAAACTCTTAGTTATTTGCTTATGAAAATTAATTTTAATTTGAGAAAGTACCATTCCTATATGTTTAAATATAATTATCTTTGGAAAATTTGGGGGGGGGGGGGGTGTTTCAACCCCTCTGACCCCCCCTCTGGGTACGGCCCTGTGGTACAGTATGCTGTGGAATTGAAATGTCTAGTCAAATCGGCGCGGTAAAGCGGCGTTCTATTTTCCAGTTCAACTCTAGTTGGGAGTGTGATTACTTGTTCACTGAAAGCGAAGGAGGAGCAAAATGTTTGGTATGTGGTAAAATACTAGGCATAAAAAAGTACAATTTAGAACGCCACTATAGAAGACGTTACTTCAACCAGTATGGAAGTGTAGAAGGTGAAATGCGACTTAATCCTTCTTAATAATCTACGCGAGGAAGGAAGTAAAGTAGAGGAATGTATTATAATGCTGTACCTACTTACGAGATAACTTAATCACGGTGTTTTATTTAATACCGGGCTTTCACGGAACTACGTGCGCCAGCAAGCATGCAGACCTCTAGCGGCAGCTAGGATAACTACCGGCCGAGCGCGAACGCTGCTCTTTTTCCGGCCTGAGCCGGAGCGCTGCTCATTGAGCCGATTTCTGCCCACCTCTGCTCTACATGTAAAACTCAAGATAAAAACTCCAGCCGGCCGCGGTGGCCGAGGGGACTGAGGCGCTTCAGTCACGGTCTGCACGGCCACTACGGTCGGGGGTTCGAATCCCCTCTCGGGCATGGATATTTGTGCCGTCCTAGTGCGTAAGTAGTTCATAAGTATCATCATTTTTTCGATTTCCGTCGTCCTTAGTTGAATATGAAATTGGTGGAGGTTTATTACCGTCTTTAGCAACTAAATGAAAGGCGTTTTGTGTGTGCCATACGCGTTTCGCTTCTTTATTTATGAAGCATCATCAGTGGCGGTTTTCTGTTTTATTCCATGTGTGTCTTCATGGAGATGTTTGTGAGGTCTTCAGTTAGATGTGGTATTTTCGGCCACTGATGATGCTTCATAAATAAAGAAGCGAAACGCGTATGGCACACACAAAACGCCTTTCATTTAGTTGCTAAAGACGGTAATACACCTCCACCAAGTTCATAAGTAGTTTGTAAGTTTAGGGACTGATGACCCCGTAGTTAAGTCCCATAAGCTGTACAAACATCTGAACATCTGATAAAAACTCCATATAAATATAGGTCCACAGACGTTTAGTTACGGGATTACGGCTAATATATTTCGCCTGAAATTTAGCAACCACGCTAATATGAAGCCATCGCAAAACTGTACGAAGTTACAGTAAAGCACGATTTCCATTTATTTTGTTGTTATTGATCTAGTGAATCTATTAAACATGTCCCAGACGTGTATCTGCAGAAATCCCAGACATTATACAAGTAAATTACAGAGATTATAAAAGTAAATTTGTTTACTTTCTATAAAAGCAGATTATCTGACATTCATACAATTTTAATTAACTTTATTACCCTCATTTTCCATATTAAATTGAAATCGCCGGCCATGGTGGCCGAGCAATCTGCGGCGCGCCAGTCACGTTCTGCACGGCCACTAAAGTCGGGGGTTCGAATCCCCCCTCGGGCATGGATATTTGTGCCGTCCTTAGTATTAGCTAGTTCATAATTAATTTGTAAGTTTAGAGACTGATGACCCCGTAGTTAAGTCCCATAAGCTCTACAAACATTTGAAATCGAAATCGTGCTTTCCTGTAACCTCGTATATTTTTGCGAAGGTCTCATATTAACGAGTTTCCTAAATTTCAGGCAAAATATTTTATTAGTCGTAACTCCGTAACTAAACATTTGCAGACCTATGTTTATGTAAACTTTTTTCTTGAGTTTTACTTGTAGAATAACATATTAAAATATTTGCATATCTTCACGAATCCCTTTATATATGTAGTGGCTGCTATTTCCGACATGCGCGAAAGATCTGACAGAACATTTATATAATTAAGATGATGACGGTCATCGACCCTTTTTGGCCCACTTTACGGTAGAAACACTAAAAGTGGGCCTTTGCGATCGTCTTTTGACAGCTCGAAATTTAAATGAAAATAACGGCTTAACTATTCATCTGACACGAAAATTGAATAACCGAATTTGTAGAGGAGAAAATTCTCTACAACTACGCTCTTTTATGTTTTTTCATATCTGGAAGCGTTTCAAAGATATTTGCAAAAATAACGGCGATTTTGGGATGTATGTCTGTCTGTCCGTCTGTCTGTCTGTCCGTAACGTGTTCCCTGTTTTTAAGACGAACCGTTCAACCGATCAGCACCAAATTTTACAGACATGATTGTAGGCCACCGGAGACAAGAACCTCCCTTTTTCAAATTTTTCGGACAAGAAATACGGTAGTAAAACAAAAAAAGCCGTTTGTAATATAATTGTAATTGCAAACGAACCGTTCATCTGACACGAAAATTGAATAACCTAATTGGTAGAGGAGAAAATTCTCTACAACTTAGCTCCCTTATGTTTTTTTATATCTCGTATCGTTTGAGACATATTTGCAAAAATAATGGAGATTTGACACCCTCCATTGAATTAACGAAAACCAGCCGTTCGGAGATGTCACGTGACATTCCTCACGTATTTGATGATTTTCTTATTGTAACTTACACGTTGTCATTTCAAAGCAACGGCACACTGAGGAATTAACAAAAACACATCGTTCTTCGTACGATAATTGATAATCTAATGTCTACAAATGCCATATTAACATCAGTTAACAACGGTCATCAATAGTATGAGATTAAAGAACCCCTGTTTTGATTTTTAGTCATAGCGTAGTGGGCAAGGTGCTGGACTGTGAGCCGTAAGGTCGGTGATTCGAAACACGCCGCTACCTAAATTGGTTTTTCCTAAAAGGGTTTCAGACACTCTTATTAATTAATTAATTATTATTTAGATTATTATTTTGGTCCAAAATGTTTGCAAAAACTTACAAAACTACAAATTTAAAGTGGGCCGTAAGACACGGCAGTGCGATTTTTTCCTGATCGGATGCACACTGGTCCGAACTCTTACGGGAATCGACGAAATGCCACGAGGCACACACCACGTCAGTAGTGTGTGGATTCGTCGAGAACTTGCGTCTGACGGGAGGCGGGCAAGGATAGCCTGCGAGCCCGTCATGAGAACCGTGTTCCCATTGGCGTAGCGGTCAGCGCAACTGCCTAGTAAGCCTCAGGACTGGCGTTAAAACCCCAGGTGTACGAAAATGTTCAACTTTAACCATTGATTTATTTCAATTCCCACTGGCTACTAAAGTCGTATAATCCTTTGTGTGTCTTTGATTGTGGTACCATTAGTGTACGGCCCAATCCGACCGATTAAATATGAAGCGAACGAATATTGAGTTACGCTACGTTGTTACCACAACTTTCTTTCCGTCGGCCATAACCGAATGATCGCGTGTCAGACTAACCTAGTCCTCGAGCTACGCTACAGATCAGTTTGTCACTGCAGCAAAATACACTGAGATGACAAAAGGCGTAGGACAGACAGCTGCACAGATTCAGATGGTAGTATCGCCTATATAAGGGACAAAAGGCGTTGAATTGTAGTCTTGTGTAGTTCGTGAACGAACTAGTTCGGAAGAGCGCTCCCACAGGCGAACTAGTTCGCAAATCCCTCGCCTCTTAGTTCGTCCGCTCCTTTTCCGAAGACTGACGGGGAGTAGCGAGAGGACGCGAGAGCGCGCAGAATCGCTTGATTCCTTTTTGCCAGTCACCGTCATTTCGAGCTGAGATGCAGCTCAGCTGTAGTTTCATAGTTCAATACCACAAATTTTCTTTTCTAAGGTATTCAGCAGTGTCTAAATTTATAAAAGTGCATTTTTATTCACGAAAATAGACGCATTTAACATATTTTGTAGGTAATGTTCCTTTAATGGCCTATTAAATAAATAAATAAATCCATTTTAAAAATAAAATACTACGAGTACTCTGTATGCAAAGTAGTTTAATACCATCGTATCACCCATTCGTGTAAATAACTGGTTTATTTGCTTAAGTATTGGAGAGAACACATAGAAAATATTGTGGGGAAGGCGAACCAAAGGTTACGTTTCATCGGCAGAACGCTTCGAAGATGCACCAGCTCCAGCAAATAGACTGCCTACATCACACTTGTGCGTCCTCTCCTGGAGTACTGTTGACCCTTGTGGGACCCTCACCAGGTGGGACTGACGGAAGACATTGAGAAGGTTCAGAGAAGGGCAGCTCGTTTTGTTTTATCACGTTACGGGGGGGAAAGCGTCACGGAAATGTTTCACGAATGGGGATGGAAATCATTAAAAGAAAGACGTTATCCAATGCGGCGTGATCTCAAATTCAAATGTTTGTATAGCTTGTGGGACTTAACTACGGGGTCATCATTCCCTAAACTTACAAACTACTTATGAACTAACTAATACTAAGGACGGCACAAATATACATGCCCGAGGGGGGATTTGAACCTCTGATCGTAGTGGCCGTGCAGACCGTGACTGGAGCGCCTCGGCCACCGCGGCCGGCACGGCGTGATCTGTTTGCGAAGTTTCAATCACCGACTTTTAGTTCTGAATGTGAAAATATTTTGCTAGCACCCACCTACTTAGGGAGACATGACCATCCCAATAAAGTAAGAGAAATCAGATCGAAAACGGAACGATTTAGGTGTTCTTTCCTCTCGCGCGCTGTTAGAGAATGGAACGGTAGAGAAAAGTTATGAAAGTGGTTAATGAACCCTCTGCCAGGCATTTGAATGTGATTTGCAGAGTATCTATGTAGATGTAGATGTAGATTTGAGGTCTAATTGCCCAAAAATACGGGCCGAACTAAAAAGAGCGACCTACTTCGCGCCGAGCTGCGAACTAAAAGGAGAGCTACCGGTCGCGAACTAAAATATGCGTTACCGGTCGCGAACTAAAACATGCGTTACCGGTAGCGAACTATTATGCCAAACGTATCTCGCTTCTTAGTTCGTTGGATTCTTTTCCGAGAGGGCGCGCAGTAGAATTAAAAATCACGTTTTTGCCTTCTGCTGATGAGAGCCATTTCGAGTTGAGCGTCTGCCTGCTAGATTACATAGTTCGGTGCTACAAAATTTCTGTTTTATTCTGCACTCTGCAATATCTGACTAATAAAGTCCATAATGCCAAGATATAGAGATAACTCTAAACTTAAACGCGAAAAATTATCCACAAACTGTTTCTTTTGGTTTGCGTGATATCATTAGCGGCTCAAACAGCAAGCGCATGAAGCAGCTAGGTGGGGGAACTTCTCCCTCCACATGCATGCGCAGACCACGCCGCTCAGCCGTCAATGGGAGCGGACGAACTAAAAGAACGAACTAGTTCGCGGCAGAGTCGCGAACTAAAGTGAGCGCTCCCGATCGCGAACTATTATGCGCAAGTCTATTGCATTGGCAGAGCTGTAACTTGTACTCTGGTGATTAATGCGGGAAGGTATCGAAGTGATTCAGACCTCAACCTTCATATGGGTAAATGTGAACACCCTATTTCCAATTCCATGGAATAAATTCAGCAATTAAAGTCACTTCGTTTCAGTCCATACGTTTTACATGTTAGTTTCAATGTGATGTCTCTTTTTACTCGGGTTCCCCTTGAAGAGTCATTCAATTTAATTAAAAACTAGATATGCCGCCATGTAGCGAAGTCCATCTATTTTTTTCTTTCTTCTTTTATATATGTGAGCGATATGTTTTAGCTTTGAACAAATGGAATAGATTTTCTGTACCGGTTGATGGTTTATTTTAATTCTCTCTATCCTAATATCAAATTCACGGTCTGCCGGCCGCGGTGGCCGAGGTGACTGAGGCGCTCCAGTCACGGTCAGCACGGCCACTACGGTCGGGGGTTCGAATCCCCCCTCGGGCATGGATATTTGTGCCGTTCTAGTTCGTAAGTAGTTCATAAGTAGTTTGTAAGTTTAGGGACTGATGACCCCGTAGTTAAGTCCCATAAGCTTAAAAAAAAAAAAAAAAAAAAAAAAAAAAAAAAAAAAAAAAAAAAAAAAAATTCACGATGGAAATCGAAAAGTAGGAGAAGTTATCCTTTTTGGATGTTTTGGTTTACAACAAAAGATGACGGAACTCTTGGGCAGAGTTTATAGGAGACCAACCGATACTAATAGTTATTTACTTGCTATGAGCTGTCATCCACCTTTTCAACGTACGTGTTCTTCGGAACTTGGTCATAAGAGCGTACGCTATATCGGACGATGAGACCTTAGCCACAAGAGCTGTAACATCTTAGCGTTGTATTCAGTCATAACGGCTATACGGACAGACAGATTGAAGACCTTGGGGATAAATAATGATAACCCTCAACTTTTGTATTTTTAATGTATTTGGTGCAAACAAACATATCCGACACAATATTTCATTTTCTTTAAGTAGTACACGAATCTTAAGAGAGATAGCAAATATAAATATTAAAATAAATATTGAAACATGTAATAGAAACTGTTTTTCAAACATACAAGTCGTCATATCTCAGCACTTTAGAAATGAGGGTTATCATTATTTTCCCCCGAGGTCTTCGATTCGATGTGCTTTTCAGTTTGGATCACTACCTAAACCAGCTGAAGACACTTTCAGTTCTGTTTATTTTCTTACATGTGCTGGAAACCTCTCTGCCAAGATACGTAGATTTCCCAGAAACAAGAAATCACAGATATTTTCCATCCGGCTGCTAAGATTATAGCACTTATACGTTCTGTTAGAGACGATTTACCTCTGAGAAAGCCTGTAGTTTACAAATAACATTTGAGTGGGGTAAAACAGACATTGAGCAAACTATTTCTACCGTCAATAACAAATATGTTGAACATCATCGCCATAAGCGATTATTACTGCCAGATAAATCCACGGTGGCTGAACACTGACTTGCAGAGGGACATAGATTTTTACACGATGAGAGAGAAGTGGGTGGAAATACCTCGCGCTACTGGTAAGGTATTTTAAAAGAATTTTTGAAATCAGCCTAACAGATAAAATAACTGTGTTGATTACCTGTGGATAAAGTTCAATAGCACCGTACAATACGCGTTAGATAAGTATGTGGCGAGTAAAATTATGAGAAAGATTCACCGTTGTTCTATAACCGAGTTAGGAAACTGTTACGGAAGCAAAGAGAACTTCACTGAAAAGATAAACATAGCCAAAGTCTTCTAGACAAGCAATAATTAAAAGATGCCAAAATTTGCCTAAGGAGTGCTATGCGAGAGCAGTGAGTGGTTTTGAGAGCAGTGTTTTGTGTACCGACTTCGCAGAAAATCCTAAGAAATTTTGGTCCTACGTCAAATCAGTAAGCGGGTCGAAATAAGATATCCGGACACTATGACCATAATGGTGTTGAAACAGAGGATGAGACACAAAAGGCCGAAATACTAAATGTCATTTTCCAAATCTGATTCACAGAGGTAGATTGCGCTGTAGAACCTCCTCTAAACTATCACACTATTGATAAAATAGCGGATACTGAAATAAGTATCACAAGGATAGAAAAGCAATTGCAATCGCTCAACACAAGATAGGCCGCTGGACCTGATGGGATACCGAATCGATTTTACACGGAGTCCCCCTTGCAGCGGTGTACCAAAGGTCTCTAGAGGAGCGAAGAGTTTCTAGGGATTGGAAAATATCGCAGGTCATTCCCGTTTTCAAGAAGAGTTGTCGATCGGATGAGCAAAACTATAGACCTATATCTTTGACATTGCTCAGTTGAAGAATTTTTAAACACGTTTCATGTTAGAGGATTTTGACTTTTCTGAAGACCGGGAATCTCCTTTGTAGGAATCAACATGGTTTCCGAAAGCAACGATGCTGTGAAACACAACTCGCGCTATTCATCCATGATATCCGCAGGGCAGTTGATACAGGATCGGAGGTAGATGCCGCGTTTCTTGACTTCCGCAAGGCTTTCGATGCCGTTCTCCAGCGTCGTCTGATAAACTGCGAGCATATGGAATATCAGACCAGCTGTGTGACTGACTTGAGACGTTTCTAGTTAACAGAACGCAGCTTCTCATTCTCAACGGAGAGAAGTCTTCAGACGTTAAAATGGTTTCAGACATGCCCCATGGGAGTGTTATAGGACCATTGCTTTTCACATTATATATAAATGTCCTCGTAGATAACATGGAAAGTTCAATGAGGCTTTTTGCGGATGAGGCTGAAGTTTATCAAGAATTCGCAACACTGTAAAAGTGTAGCGAAATGCAGGCTGATTAGCAGTGTTTGGGACCCGCAGCAGAAACTTTAAAGGACGACATAGGAGCAGTTCAGAGGCGAGCAGCTAGTTTTGTTACTGGTAGGTTCGACCAATGCGCGAGTGTCACGGAAATGCTCCGGCAACTCAATTGGGGATCGCTGGAAGAAAGACGACGTTCTTTTCGTGAATTTCTGTTGAGGAAATTTAGAGGGGCGGAATTTGAAGCTGAGTGTAGTACGATCTTGCTGCCGCCTACTTATATTTCGCGTAGTGATCACAAAGACAAGATAAGAGAAATTAGGGCTCGTACGGAGGCATATAGGCACTCTTTTTTTCCTCGTTCTATTTGGGAGTGGAATAGGAAAGGAAATGCCTAGTAGTGGTACAGTGTACCCTCCGCCACGCACCTTACGGTGGATTGCGGAGTATGTATGTAGATGTAGATGAATGGAGTAGGGAATGGCAACTGAGCCTCACGGTGTAAAGTGCTGCGTTGTCCATGGTGAGATATAATGCCTGAAATTAGGATAAAGATCTGGTCCTGGCAGCCTCTAAGAGGCCTGAACCCACACTCATTTTCACCCAAGTTGTCTTCAACTAATACTCGCACTCTCCTTTCAACAATACCAGAGAATATTTTCCCCACAAGGCTAATTACAGATGCATTCTGTTCCTGTCGTACCAGAAGCTCGCTTACATTCCAATCAGTCTTCTTTCGTTTACACTGACAGATCTCTTGTTTAGTTACTGAAAACTGCCACCAAGCTACCTGAAACTCTTTCAGGATGCCCATCTACTGGGACACTGTGATCTTCTCTTTATGGTCTGA
This sequence comes from Locusta migratoria, assembly GCA_026315105.1. NCBI lineage: Eukaryota > Metazoa > Arthropoda > Insecta > Orthoptera > Acrididae > Locusta > Locusta migratoria. The sequence continues at coordinate 331,938,417 of CM048755.1, read as the reverse complement.
CTTCTGTGTGTTTATCAGGTACTAAATAAATAATGTTTGGCATAAAATCAGTGAATCTTACCTCTTCAGTAAAGTTACGGGCGTTTAATGTAACGTTTATTCCACGGAGAAGTGTACACATTAACATGATTTAACTTATAGAATCGTCTCTCATACCGTACTGTTTCTCAGTTCCTATATTGGATGTGAACACGCACTTGAAAGGAGTCAGCATCTGCGCACTTAAGTGTACCACAACCATGAGAAGTGGGCTTATAGAAGTTGTGACTTAGGATATATTAAGAATGAAGTGTCACACGGCGTTACACAATATGCTCGATGTGAAATTCTCTTCGGGGCACAAGCGGTATATTTCACACTCGAGTATATACAACTCCCACATAGCAAGTGAATTAGGGTAATCGCTATCAGAAAAAGACAAACGAAAGTTCGCAACTGCCACAAGTGAGCAAAAAGAAAAAAAAACAAAAAAATCTAGCCTGATTAAATACAAATAATGCACTTGGTACTGGTAAAGACTGATGATCAGTGAAAGACTAAAAAACTATTTAAAATAGGTGAGGGGCCGTACCAAGCTTCATGGATTGCACATCCGAATGCGGTTGAACAGACACACGTAGTAACCAGCTGAAGTTTGGTGTTTAGAATACTGCAACGGTAATACGTTGTCAGTGATGCCTGACAAAGAGCTCAGGCATTTTACTTATAGGAATAAAATGAAGTATGTACCCGCTCGGTTAGCCGTGTGGTCTAACGCACCGCTTTCCGAGACGGAGAGGCGACCCGACCCCAGTTCGAATCCGCCCAATAGATTAACGAAGGGAGTAGGAAGTCCCGGCCAGCCTGGGTGTGGTTTTAGGCGGTTTTCCACATCCCCCTAGGTGAATACCGGGCTGGTCACCAAGTCCCTCCTCAGTTACACGATTCGTAAACATTTCGTAACAGTTTACAATTGAACACATGTAACGATGCACTATTTTTTTGTTTGTTTGTTTATCTTTGATCAGCGATGCTTATCGCCTCCGGTTCCCTCTGACTCGCAATGCAACTAATTTAATTTCGTTCGTCATTTTTTTACTTCCGAACAAGCGAGAAGACGGAACTATGATAGTAGTTTTACTCACTCTCTTGTTTGTATCTGAAGCGTGAAGACGTCTTTCATACCTGTATCCACTCATGTAAGTAAAAATTATGCAAGCTGTTGCTGAAAATATGTTATTTAAATTTAAAAGCATTCCCTCTCCTTGGTTTTCATGTAAATCAAACTCCTCCACGTCAAATATTTAATTTCTTAATTTTTTTCAGCTCATCATTATCCGTAATAGTTTAATGTTCAGACGCCAATACATTCGCTTCGCATTGTCTGCAAAATTTCAATCAGTCAATCATCCTTATACAATACTTTGCTTGATTTTAGAACCTGCAGTCATTTCTTTTATAATTTCACGAATTCCGATCAAGTTTTTTATTATTTTATCATTACCAGTAACTTCATGTTCCACCCACGGTCACACAACAATGAAAAGCGAAGTGAACAGTCTGAACATTGATCTCCTACGGAAAGTATCTCCAACGTTCACGTATATTAAATAAGTAAAAGTTATCATTTCCAGCTTCTACAATCCGAAGCGCAGGATCCATCTAGATGCTTTCCGTAAGTCTTATGACGTGCTGTTGCTTGTATGGTGCCCGACTTTAATATGCAACCCGTGGTTTATTTGCTTTAATGTTCATTTTGTGCTGTACTTTAACTAAATTATTTCAAATTCAAAAATTCGGTACCATCAATTCCTTATCAAAAATATAATCGCGGAATCTACTTTAACAATTATGGCATCATACGAAGCAAGGGCAATTTGGATACATATTTCCTTCCGAGGGGCATGGGGTAGCGACAGGAAGGGCATCCGGCTACCCCATAAATATTAACACACGCCAAATCCGCATTTAATAAAGAGCTGACCCTGCATGTGTGGTAACATGGCCAAAGAGAAAGAAAGAAAGAAAGAATAAAAAGAAGTATATAAATATCATTTGATTGTTTGTGTAAGAGATGTTCAAATGTTTGTAAGTCTATGGGACTTAATTACTCTGGCAATCAGTCCCTAGGCTTACACACTAACTTATGCGAAGGGCCGGCCGCGGTCGCCGAGCGGTCTGCGGGGCGCCAGTCACAGTCTGCACGGCCGCTACGGTCGGGGGTTCGAATCCTCCCTCGGGCATGGATGTTTGTGTCGTCTTTAGTATAAGGTAGTTCATAAGTAGTTTGTAAGTTTAGGGACTGATGACCCCGCAGCTAATTCCCTTAAGCTTAACAAACATTTGATTATGCGAAGGACAACAAATACATCCATGCCCGAGGGAGGATTCGAACCTCCGTCGGCGAGCAGCGGTGTGCTCTGCAGCTAGGCGCCTTAGAACGCTCGGCCACTGCACCGCAGCGTTTGTGTAAGAGATTTTGATTTTTCCTCGGGTGGTCAGAAGAAAATGTTGGAAACTGGGTGTGAAGCCAGCAGAGGCAGTGTGAGAGACCAGAAGTGCCGCTTGATACCCTACAGTGACGGGGTGTTAGCTGAGCCAAAAGAGGTGCTGATTAATCACCAGACGTGATGGGATGGCCGGGCATCAATTCAGCAAAGGCAGTGCGAGGGGCAAGGAATTATAGCTGTTCACCAAGTACAACAAAAAGGCTGAGCTACGCCACAACTGACAATGGGAGGCCGCCAATTGTGAAATTCAGATTCGATTCATACTGTCCATAATGAAAGCTCATGGCCAGAGGTGTAATTTGGCAAAGCACCAAGATGCACTTCTCAGCCGTTGTCGAGAAAATCGACAATTAAAAAAAAACCGTGTCGGTGAAATAATCTCTACGATCTTTGCGATTAGTAATATTGGAAAGAGGCGTGGCGTAGCGGTAAGCGCTCGGCTTCGTAATCCGAAGGTCGCCGGATCGAATCGCGCGGCATGCAACTTTTTTTATTATTTGTTTTTTGTAATTCAGATGTACACACACATATATTTATAACATTAACAACATTTGATTAATAACATTTGATGTTCGAAGACGGCAGTTTTCCACGACAAACGGCTTTCAAACAACTTCTTATATGCAACTGGCGACTTCGAACATCATTATATTTTCCGAAAACAAAGTTGTATTTCACAAATGTTATTGTCTTCATAATGTTTACCACATATAGTTAACGGAAGAAGTATAAACGATATTCCGAAACGAATACGTATAGTGTAAGTCAAACCTGACGAACGATAGAACAATTTTGCAGAATGACAATCAGGTGTGTTTCCCAACAGATAATTTAAAAAACAATTGTTCTTGTAAAAACACATCGTTTATCAGATGTGCTCGATGTCGTGCTGTTTTCTGCTTTCCATATTTCTATCATAACTATCTACATCTACATAGATACTCTGCAAATCACATTTAAGTGCCTGGCAGAGGGTTCATTAACCACCTTTATAACTTTTCTCTACCGTTCCATTCTCTAATAGCGCGCGGGAAGAAAGAACACCTACATCGTTCCGTTTTCGATCTGATTTCTCTTATTTTATTGGGATGGTCATGTCTCCCTAAGTAGGTAGGTGCTAGCAAAATATTTTCACATTCAGAACTAAAAGTCGGTGATTGAAACTTCGCAAACAGATCACGCCGCAATGAATAACGTCTTTCTTTTAATGATTTCCACCCCAATTCGTGCAACATTTCCCTGACGCTTCCCCCCCCCCCCCCGTAACGTGATAAAACAAAACGAGCTGCCCTTCTCTGAACCTTCTCAATATCTTCCGTCAGTCCCACCTGATGAGGGTCCCACAAGGGGCAACAGTACTCCAAGAGAGGACGCACAAGTGTGATGTAGGCAGTCTCTTTGGTGGAGCTGGTGCATCGTCTAAGCATTCTGCCAATGAAACGTAGCCTTTGGTTCGTCTTCCCCACAATATTTTCTGTGTGTTCTCTCCAGTCAAAGTTGTTCGTAATTGTAACTCCTAGGTATTTGGTAGAATTTACGACCTTAAGGTTTGACTGATTTATCGCGTAATTGAAGTTCAGCGGATTTCTTTTAGTGGTCATTTGTATTACTTCACACTTTTCTTTATTTAGTGTCAATTGTCAATTTTCGCACCAAGTAGAAATTTTGTCTAAATCGCTTTGCAGTTGCTTTTGATCCTCTGTTGACTTCACTAACCGATAAACGACAGCATCATCCGCGATCAGTCTAAGGGAGCTATTCAGATTATCTCCTAAATCGTTTATAAACACGAGGAAGAGTAGGGGACCTATAACGCTTCCCTGTGGAACGCCAGATATCACTTCTGTTTTACTCGATGACTTACCGTCAATTACAACGAACTGTGTCCTTTCTGATAGGAAATCGTGAATCCAATCGCACAATTGGGGAGATATTCCATAAGCACGCAATTTCATTAGAAGCCGCTTGTGGGGTACAGTATCAAAAGCCTTCCGGAAATCCAGAAATATGGAATCGATTTGAGATCCCTTGTCGATGGCACTTAACACTTCATGTGAATAAAGGGCAAGCTGTGTTTCGCAAGAGCGATACTTTCTGAATCCGTGCTGACTATTGGTTAATAGGTCGTTCTTTTCGAGGTAGTACATAATATTCGAACAAAGTATATGTTCCAAAATCCTACTGCAAATCGACGTCAATGAGATAGGCCTGTAATTTTGAGGATCACTCCTATTGCCTTTCTTGAATATTCGAGTAATTTGGGCAACTTTCCAGTCTTTGGGTACGGATCTTTCGCTGAGTGATCGGTTGTAAATTATAGCTAAGTACGGAGCTATTGCATCAGCATACTCTGAGAGGAATCTAGTTGGTATACAATCTGGCCCGGAAGATTTATTTTTGTTTAGTGACTTAAGTTGTTTTAGTACTCCAGGAACATCTACTTCTAAGTTTCGCATGCTGGCAGCTGTTCTTGGATTGAATACTGGAGTGTTCACTTCGTCTTCTTTGGTGAAAGAATTTCGGAAAGCTGTGTTTAGTAATTCTGTCTTAGCAGTACTGTCGTCGGTAGTATTACCATTGCTATCGCGTAGTGAAGGTATTGTTTGTGTTTTGCCGCTAGTGTACTTCACATATGACCAGAATTTCTTTGGATTTTCTGCAAGATTACGAGACAGGATTTCGTTGTGGAAACAACTATAAGATTCTCGCATTGAAGTCCGCGATAGGTTGCGAGTTTCAGTAAAAGATTGCCAGTCTTGCGGATTCTGTGTCTTTTTAAATTTTGCATGCGTTTTTCTTTGTTTCTGCAACAGTGATCTGACCTGTTTTGTGTCCACGGGGGGTCAGCCCCCTCTTTTATTAATTTATTTGGTATAAATCTCTCGATTGCTACTGATATTATGTCTTTGAATGTAAGCCACAACTGATCTACACTCGCATTTTTAGTTTTGAAGGACTGGAGACTATCACTCAGGAAAGCGTGAAGCGAATTTTTATCTGCTTTATTGAATAGATATATTTTTCGTTTATTTTTGGTGCATTTGGGAATTTCGATATTCAGTCTCGCTACTACAACTCGATGTTCGCTAATCCCTGTATCTGTTTTGATGCTCTTTACTATCTCGGGATTATTTGTTGCTAGGAGATCAAGAGTATTTTCGCAACCACGTACTATTCTAGTGGGTTCATGAACTAACTGTTCGAAGTAGTTCTCAGAAAAAGCATTCAGAACTAGTTCGGACGATGTTTTATATTTGCCCCCGGTTTTGAATACGTAATTATGCCAACATATCGAGGGTAAATTAAAGTCGCCACCGATTATAACAGTATGCTTCGGATACCTATTTGAAATATGATTCAAGCTTTCTTTGAACATTTCTGCAACCGCATCGTCTGAGTCAGGGGGCCGATAAAAAGATCCAATTATTAATTTATTTCGGTGGTCAGGTATAACCTCTACCCAGACCAATTCACAGGAAGTATCTGCCTCAATTTCGTTGCAGGATAAACCGTTTGTAACAGCAATAAACACGCCACCCCCTGTTTTATTTATTCTATCCTTTCTGAAGACCATTTGGCCCTTTGAAAAAATTTCGGCCGAATTTATCTCAGGCGTCAGCCAGCTTTCAGAACCTATAACGATTTGTGCCTCAGTACTTTCTATCAGCGCTTGGAGCTCTGGAATTTTCCCAACACAGTTACGACAATTTACAACTGTTACACCAATGGTTTTTATGTCTACTTTCTTCCCGTGTCTGACCTGCCCCCTTTGAGACTGAAACCCATTTTGTGTATTCCCGAGGCCATCTAACCTAAAAAACCGCCCAGTCCACGCCACACAGCCCCCGCTACCCGTGTAGCCGCTTCCTGAGTGTAGTGGACTCCTGACCTATTTAGCGGAACCCGAAAACCCACCACCCTTTGGCGCAAGTCGAGGAATCTGCAGCCGACACGGTCGCAGAACCGTCTGAGCCTCTGATTCAGACCCTCCACTCGGCTCTGAACCAAAGGTCCGCAGTCAGTCCTGTCGACAATGCTGCATATGGTGAGCTCCGCTTTCATCTTGCAAGCAAGACTGGCAGTCTTAACCACTTCTGATAGCCGCTCAAAACCAGAGAGGATCTCTTCCGATCCAAAGCGACACACATCATTGGTCCCGACATGAGCCACCATCTGCAGTTGGCTGCACCCTGTGCTCTTCATGGCATCCGGAAGGAGCCGTTCCACATCCGGAATGACTCCCCCCGGTATGCACACGGAGTGCACATTGGAATTCTTCCCCTCCCTAGTTGCAATTTTCCTAAGGGGCTCCATTACCCGCCTAACGTTGGAGCTCCCAACTACCAACAAACCCACCCTCTGTGAGTGCCCGGATCTTGAAGGCAGAGGGGCGAGTACAGGACAAGCGTCACCATCCGCATCAGGAACATCCCCTGCCACATACAGCGCCTCGAATCTGTTGGCAAGACTAACCGGGGAGGCCTCCACTTCGGTCCCCCGGGAAGTCTTACGCCACCTGACACGCGCTGAGGGGACCTTCCAATCCACCACGGATTGGGGGGCTACCTCCTCGCGGGCAGTGAGCGGGCTGGCCACAGCCGCAGGCCGATCGGAGGGCACAACAGACGCACAGGGCGTCTGCTGCACCCCCGCGAGCGGCCCACAACAGCGGCGCCCACCCACCGCAGTCTCAAGCGTTGCCAGCGTAGCCAACGCCGCCTGAAGCTGCGAGCGAAGAGTCACCAACTCTGCCTCCATCCGTTCGCAGCAGTCACAGTTCCTAGCCATTCTAAAAACCTTTGTTTCTTCCAAGTAAGTACGTCAGAGGACTCAGTAGTTTGTTAAACAACGATCTTTGCAAGGTATAAACCTAACGCTGAACTGTTTATTAACGGCGAATCTGAAAAATATATACGCGAGCTAATAAATCAAAAATTCAGTAACTGAGCTGACAAATAAACGCGATTCTTAATAAACAAACACGCGAGCACACTAAAGTATAAAGAGCTGCAAGAGAAAGCACACACGAAATGTAAATAAGTCGCTTCTATTAAGAAGCCGGTTACCGTACAATGTAGAGCTGCTGCTGGTCACGTGTGCACTGGCCGCCGGTCACTGAGCAACTACCACTCTGGTTCATGCGAATTACAAAAATAGTGTGTGTGTGTGTGTGTGTGTGTGTGTGTGTGTGTGTGTACCTTTGAATTACAAAAAACAAATAAAAAAAGTTGTATGCCGCCGGGTTCGATCCGGCGACCTCCGGATTACGAACCCGAGCGCATACCGCTACGCCACGCCTCTGTCCAATATTACTAATTGTAGAGATCGCAGAGAGTATTTCACCGCAACGGCTTTTTTTAACTGTCGATTTTCTCGACAACGGTTGAGAAGTGCATCTTGCTGCTTTGCCAAATTACACCTCTGGCCACGAGCTTTCATTATGCGCAGTATGAATCGAATCTGAATTTCACAATTGGCGGCCTCCCCTTGTGAGATCAAAGAAGAAAAATGGGTGGTCTGCTCGCCAAACGTGAAAGGAAAATTGCTCGTGCTGTCACTGGTGGATATGCAGGATGCCCAAGGAGTCCATTGGTGACAACAACTGAGACTGAAAACGTGGTCAGAAAGAGAAGAATCTGTCCAGTTAACGAGTACAAAACCACAGGCTTGCTATGTTCTACTGCCTAACAGCATGCAAGGGCACAGCTGTGTAGAGTGGCAGCTCCAGCCCCTTCCCGCCGGCGCCGGGACGAGGAGATAATAGACGCTCAAATTGAGTCGAGGACTTGGCAGCCCCTGGTGCGGCCGTTCATCTGTGCGGCAGAGCAAAGCCCCTTAGTACCCTGTGGGTCGCAGATCACGGGGCAAAGCATGTAACATGTTTTTGCTGTGTCTGTATATGTGTGTTTATTTCAACAACACTGATTATTTATAGAATAAAAAAGATATTAAAACAGTACAAATTGGCACGCACTGGTAATGGACACTGAATTAAATTGTCTACCATGGCAGGGTTCGAACACGGGTCTTCTGCTTAGCAGGCAGTAACTTTATACATTAAGCGACATAAATACTCAAAATACAAAACACTATCACGGCTTATACGGTGTAGGTAGACTGTCGGCAACCAAAATAGGTACCAGTGGTCTTGGAATGTATGGATGAGTGGTGCGAATTAACACCACGATATAGCAAATACAAGGAAACATGCTATTAGAGATAAGACAGTCTTTATCGTTTATAAACTCAAAATCATTACAGCACCTACAGTCGGAGACAATAAACCCAGTCGGAAAAATAAGTTCCTGTTCCTCACACAAAATTAAATATTGGTGCAGACAAGAGATTTACGATAATTCCAAGTATTTTACTTAACTAACTTTTTTATCAAAGCTGTAAAACGCCATTCCTGTGAAAAGTGGTTTTGCATAAACCGGTTGTTGAATTAACCAGTCAAAGAACACGAATAACACCGACGAAAGATGGAAATATTACTATTAATAGCGTATCACCAGCAAGTACCCTATACTTATGATAGAACAAATACATTGGCATTGGAGCTGGTAGGGGCAACACGCTGACGGTTACTCACGAATGGTCTCGAAGCAAGAGAATGGAGCTTCTGCGCACCTCGCAAATCCTACATGAAGGCAACATCCGCCCTTCATATTTCGTTTTGGCACACTGAATATTCATAAAAAATACGCCATATTTGCAAAAATATCTTATAACTACAAATTAAAGACATTAACTGTAGAAGCCTTCAGAAGATCCGATCATGAATAATAATTAAGCCACTACTCTCCGCTTAGCAAGAACAGCTGTGTGGTTAGCAGTATCGCTCTGCGCTGACAAATGTAGTGGATTTGAGACAGGCTGCAAGCAATTTTTTTACACCCAATCTTCTACGTGGACAACAATGACTTATGTATTGTTACATGCCACATATACTTTGGACGTTTTTGCAGATGTGTCGCGATTTTGAGGGTAAATGACATTTATACGTTTCGTTGTAACACATATTTGACTGTTTGAAAAGATGTTAGGGAGATCAACCTTTGTTCATGCGTAAGGTTAGGAGGGGGTGCTGCTTACAGTGTCACGTGACCCGAAGGTAGCTTCTCTCTTCATCGTAACAGATTCATTTTGTCACAGTCACTTAACAGTGTCATCAGTTACTTAGTGTACATATGCATATTCATATGTTCTTGGTGTTTATTATCAAAGAATAAATCGCACTGACATGTTTTACGGCCCACTTTAGATTTGTAGTTATACGTTTTTGCAAATATTCTGGACCAAAATAATAATCTAAATAATAAAAAATTAATTAATAGGTGTCTGAAACCCTATTAGGATAAAAAAATTTAGGTAGTGACGGTTGCGAAACACTGACCCTCAGCGTCACAATCCAACGCGTTGCCCACTACGCTAGACCTAATACGTTGCAGTTACATTCTTTAATTTCATACTGTTGTTAACTGATGCTAATATGGCATTTGTAGACACTAGATTATCATTTACCGTACGAAGAACAATGTGGTTAATTATTCAGTGCGCCATTACTTTGAAATGACAACGTGTAAGTTACAATAAGAAAATCATTAAATATGCAACGCAAGATGGTGTATGCCAGAGAGAGTTGTGGACGAGGAATGTCACGTGACATCTGCGAACGGCTGGTTTTCGTTAATTTAATGGAGGGTGTCAAAACTCCGTTATTTTTGCAAATATCTCTCAAACGATACTAGATATGAAAAAAAACATAAGGGAACAAAGTTTTAGAGAATTTTCTCCTCTACAAATTCGTTCATTCAATTTTCGCGTCATGTGCACGGTTTATTTGCAATTACAATTATATTACAAACGGCTTTTTTGATATTACTACCGTATTTTTTGTTCGAAAAGTTTGAAAAAGGGAGATTCTGGTCTCTGGCAGCCTACTATTATGTCTGTAAAATTTGGTGCTGATCGGTTGAACGGTTCGGCTTAAAAAGTGGGAACACGTTACGGACAGACAGACAGACAGACATCCCAAAATCGCCGTTATTTTTTGCCAATATCTCTGAAAGGATACGAGATATGAAAAAAACACAACAGAGCAAAGTTGTAGAGAATTTTCTCCTCTACAAATTCGGTTATTCAATTTTCGTGTCAGATAAATAGTTAAGCCGTTATTTTCATTTAAATTTCGAGCTGTCAAAAGACGATCGCAAAGGCCCACTTTTAGTGTTACTACCGTAACCTAAAGTGGGCCAAAATGAACAACGCGCAGTATTGTTTAGAAACAAATTACTCAACTTTAATCCTGGAAGAGAAGTGTGAAATGAAGAAGCTTGATAGGACGACGCCTCAGCTCGGGTTAAAGCAAGCGCAAACAAGCCGACGTAAGAAATTCTGCAGATATTGCAATGAAAATACATCTAAAGGGGTGGGAGGTGGCAAACCGGGTTGCCGGCCGCGGTGGCTGAGCGTACTGCGGCGCTTCAGTCACAGTCTGCACGGCCACTACGGTCGGGGGTTCGAATCCCCCCTTGGGCATGGATATTTGTGCCGTCCTTAGTAGTAGCTAGTTCATAAGTAGTTTGTAAGTTTAGGGACTGATGACCCCGTACTTAAGTCCCATAAGCTCTACAAACATTTGAACATTTGAGCAAACCGGGTCGCCACTCGCAGAGGTGCGCCACGTTGTCTCTTTGGACACCGAGCAGGGTAGGGGGGGGTGGGTCACCGACAAATCATCGCGAGCGGAGGGAGGGGGGCGACCCTAGAGCTGGGTTTGAACATGACTCGAACTGTTCGAACAATTTACGTCGCGGTTCGGGAAATCTCGGGAAATGTTCGAACTTTAAATCACGACGCTATCTAGCAACGTCAGGAGGTACTATCTCTTCGATTTACAACGATGATATTCATAAATCTTTTCTGTGCTGCGCAGTATACGATTTATAACGAAGATACGGTGTCATTAATGTACTATGGGGAGTAACAAGTGTGAAATTCGGACTACAGTAGCTTCTGGGGTGCAGGTCATAAATAAAAACAGTAGCGAATGTAGGCTATAAGTAAACGATAGCGATCGCGATTAAAAATTATAGTGCTGCCATCTAGCGACGCCTGTTGATACTACATACAGAGCAGTTCCTGCACCGTTTATTTCGAGGTTGCAATTACAGTTTAGTTTTATATGACTTATTTCCGTTATTGGGTATTAAGTTTCTAATGTTTTCTTTAATTCATCTCTTCTAATCTTCTTTTCAAGGCGATTAAAAGGTGGTAACATGTTTATCTGTTACTGTACCGTATGAACAGGGAATAGGATGGTCATTTGCAACCTATCTATTATAATCACATTAAATGTAATTTTTACGGATGAAGGATTCACATTTTTTTCCTTTGAATGTTAGCCGTCAGTAATGAGGTGCAGTAGGTCTGTTCTAGTAGCAGATATTTTATCAATGGATCATATCTTTCAGTGACACCAGACACGTCACGTACAGTATGCACTGTTTTAAACAAAATGTGCAGTTTTTCATAGTGCTGACCTTCTTTTACTTTACATGTACTCGTACGTTCTATGAAATTAGTTCTGAGCAAAGTGATAGCCCGCTAACTTCATAATTTCCCGCGTACCGTTAGCAGATTAGCAGCGCCAGTCATTTATGATCTGAGTGTTCGAACAGTTCGCTGCTGTATCGAGTTCTCTGCTGTATCGAGAAATCCCGAACATGTTCGAACGCGAGTATCATTTGCCCAGCTCTAGGCGAACCCCTTCGTTAACCCGCCGGGCGGATTCGAACCGGGGCCGCACGCCTCCCCGTCTGGGAAAGCGGTGCGTTAGACCACACGGCTAACCGAGCGGATTCGATCATTTAAAATCATTACAGATCAATAAACAAAAGAAAAATGTACAGGCAGACATAACGCTTCGGCCATGTTTTGGCGCGAGTTAGCGCGCCAGCAGACCGAGGTGTATCACACTGCTAGTTACTCCGGTTTTGATTGTCAACACGGACAGACCCGCTGTCGGTCGGAGTAGTAATCTAATATATAAAGCAAAGTGTCCGTATATTTGTACGTGTTGCATACAAATCTACAGTTTTGTTCCGATCTTTGTGAAATTTTGTACACGTAAACTTCAGTCCATGAGGACGGTCGCCTTAAGTGTAAGAATCACATACGATATATAGTTCACGAGATATGACGTTATAAACAACCATATGTGTCTAAAACTGCTGCATTTAGCGACAATGCTGCTCAATTTCTCCTAAACCACTGGACCGATTTCAACCAAATTTGGTACACATATTCATTATGTGAGATAATTGTTGTACGAGTACGAACCACATACGACACATTGTTCAGGAGATATAACGTGGTAAACAATAGGAATCGCAGAAAACTTCCACATAATGCGACGATACTTTATAAATACGCTATATGAGAATAAGAGTACTTAACGACTTGCAACAAACTTTAAACATAATTTCAAACCTTTATTAAACTTTTTCTCGCTGACACCCATAGCAAAATGATGAAAGGAAAAAAGTTTCTCGCTTACTACTTTTCCGCTGTTTATGGAGTAAACTACGGCATTCGGATGACGTTACAATTTATAATTCATACACTACAAACTGTAGCCGAAGGAAATTTTATAGACAGTATACACGCCTATACTTGAGTGTACCTTCTAAATTGTGTGACAGTACGAGACGTAGTTCACGAGATATGAACACACAAACAATAACTTTAATGGAAAACCGCCCCATTACGCACCAAGTTTTAATGTATTACTTCTTTACTACTAATTGTATTCCCAAGAGATTTTACATACAGCCCTTATACAAAAGTATATACGCGCGAAAAATGGCAGGAATAAATAAATACCCGGGCAACGCCGGGTTTTCAGCTAGTAGATCATATAATTGTGAACTTCGGTCTTGTAAGAGTAACATTAAACGTCATGTTAAAAAGATTCTTTTTGTTAAATGTGCAGCTTCTTTGTTTCTGCGTAATTTATATAAACAAAGTGGCATCCTTGGAACATTTGTTTTATAAGACTGGTTTCTCGCTACTTAACCTAACAGCCTGATCATTAAGAACCAACTACCTGCGTGCCGTCTTCTGCGCTGGAATCACAATCTGTGAAGACAACAGGTTGATGATCATTTCATTTAGAGGTTTTTTTACTTTCGCTAAGGAAAGCGAAAGCTACTACGGAACCTCACGAGTGCTGAACTTTCGTTACAAGCGAATCAGTTATCGAAATTCATGGTAACATGGAGGAGGTCACGGAAGGAAGATATAATATACTAGCTGAAAACCCGGCGTTGCCCGAGTATTTATTTATTTATTCCTGCTATTCTTCTAGTATATATTCATTTGTATAAGTGCTGTATGTCTGTAAAATACAATCAGTCGTAAAGAAGTAATAGAATAAAACTTGGTGCCTGATGGGGCGGTTTTCCATGAACGTTACTGTTTATGTGCTCTTATCTCATCAACTACGTGTCGTACTTTGATACAATTTAGAAGGTACATTCAACTATATGCGTGTATAATGTCTGTAAAATTCACTGCGGCTACAATTTGTAGTGTAGAAATTGTAAATTGTAATGTCATACCGAAAGCCGTAATTTTAGTCCATGAACAGCGGAAAGTTACTGTTTATGTGCTCATATTTCATGAACTACGTGTGGGAATGTAATACAATTTAGAAGATACAACTATGGGTGTGTGTACTGTCTATAAAATTTCCTGCGGCTACAATTTGTAGTGTTCAAATTATAAATTGTAACGTCATACCGAGAGCCGTAGTTTTACTCCATAAAAAGCGGAAAAGTAGTAAGCGAGAAACTTTTTTCCTTTCATCATTTGACTATGGTTGCCAGCGAAAAAAAGTTTAATAAAGGTTTGAAATTATGTTTAAAGTTTGTTGCAAGTCGCTAAGTACTGTCATTCTCATATAGTGTATTTCGAAAGTCTCGCCGCATTATATGGCATTTTTGCGATTTCTATTGGTTATGACGTAATATCTTTTGAACCATATGCCGTATGTGATTCTTAACCATGCAGCAATTGTTACCTCACGGTAAGGAATGTGTGTACCAAATTTGGTTGACATCGGTCTAATGGTTTAGGAGAAAATGAGCAGCATTTTCGCAAAATGCTGCAGTTTTTCGGGCATCTCATTGTTTATGACGTTATATCTCGTGAACTATATATCGTATGTGATTCTTACACTTAAGGCGACTGTCCTCGTGGATTGAAGCTTACATGTACAATATTTCATAAAGATTGGAACAAAATTGTAGGTTTGTATGCAACACGTACAAACATACGGACACTCTGCTTTATATATTAGATAGATGGGAGACACAATCTATCAAACCATTTCTCTCTCTACATAATAAACCCACATTTTTTCTTCTCCCTGCCGTAACAGCTTAGGCTGTTAATCTGTAAATGGAATAATTTCATGTTCTCCATATGTACTGTTTCAACAATAAATCTTAAGTAAATTGGAAAACTAAGAAGGTGAACTATTTTTTTATATCCGGCAGTGAATTCTAATGGCAGTGATTGAGGAAGACATAGCAGCACATCTGGTCCACATTACACATTACTGAACCACTGGCAGACGTCGAGGCCATTCACAAGCAAGATGAGGTCGGGCACGAGAAGAATGTCGCTCACTGCGGGCTTTCATAGCTGTGGAGAACTTGCCAGAAGAGATGAAATATTCAACTAAGACTCGCGCGGGGATACTTACCGTGCCGCAAGTGTCCAAAGTCACCTAATCTCGTTAGAGAGTCCAGTAGCCTCTAGGCGCCCATATTCCCCAGACTGTGTACCTTCGACTTCGGAGAGTTACTCTCGACGCTCGGTTACCGGACAGATGGGTTTTCCCCCACAGAGACCCCGCATTACTTTTAAATGTATCTTTGGTTTCGTTTACTGCTTCTTCAGTCTATGGATTGAATAACATCGGGCCGCGGTGGAGTAGCCGAGCGGTCTAAAGCGTCTCGCTGGATTGAATAACATCGGGCCGCGGTGGAGTAGCCGAGCGGTCTAAAGCGTCTCGCTGCGGAGCGCGCGGTTGCTCGCCGTGGAGGTTCGAGTCCTCCCTGGGGCATGGGTGGGTCTGTTGTTCTTAGATTAATTTACCTAGGTTTAAATAGTTTGTAAGCTACGGACTGATGACCACGCAGTTTGGTCTGATAGATTTACAGAGCCGGCCGCGGTGGCCGAGGGGACTGAGGCGCTCCAGTCACGGTCTGAACGGCCACTACGGTCGGGGGTTCGAATCCCCCCTCGGGCATGGATATTTGTGCCGTCCTAGTTCGTAAGTAGTTCATAAGTAGTTTGTAAGTTTAGGGACTGATGACCCCGTAGTTAAGTTCCATAGACTGTACAAACATTTAGATTTACAGGCATTTGAACATTTGAATAATATCGGGGACGGGCTATTACCCTGTCTAACTTCCTTCCCAGCTACTGCTTCCCTTTCGTGTTCTTCGACTGTAATTACTACAACTGGTTTCTGAACAAGTTGAAGGAAATCTTTCATTCCATATATTTTTTCTGCTACCTTTAGGTTGTGAAAGACTGTACTCCAGTCGACATTATCAATAAGCTGTCCTGCCAATGATGAGTAACAGGGCTGCAGTAACGTATCCATTCTTTTGACCAATGGCGAAATCACTTTAGGACTAAGCGCACCACTGCATTGGAGAGATATTGGGACTGAATGGAGGATGTCTACGGGATACCCAGTGAAACTTCTGCACAGTAACAACGGCATCATTCTGTTGCAAGAGCCGCAGTGGAGTGGAAAGCGTTCTAAGGCGCCTTGCTGCGGAGCGCGCGGCTGCTCGCTGTCGGAGGTTCAGGTCCTTCCTCGGGCATGGGTGTGTGTGTTGTCCCTAAGTTAGTTTACCTTAGTTCAAGTAGTTTATAAGCCTGTAGACTAAAAACAAAAGAAGTCCCCTAGATTTAAAAACCACTTGAATATCTGTTGCAGGATAGCCCACTTATTACAAAGTTTTTTTTTATTTATATTTATTAATTTTTTTACTACTACCCAACAAAAATGCAGCAACAAGGACCAGAGATACCACAGTCCAGTTTATTTGGAAGGATGAGGTGCCCGTGTACACACATTGAGGAACATGTCAACAAGCGCCCCCTATAGTGCAAATCACTGCAGTGGAGTGGTGGTACACACTGCGACCCAGCTAACAGAGTCAGTGTGAGAACTCGTGTTCAAATGTTCAAATGTTTGTTAAGCTTATGGGACTTAACTACGGGGTCATCAGTCCCTAAACTTACAAACTACATATGAACTACTTACGAACTACTTACGAACTAGGACGGCACAAATATCCATGCCCGAGGGGGGATTCGAACCCCCGACCGTAGTGGCCGTGTAGACCGTGACTGGAGCGCCTCAGTCTCCTCGGCCACCGTGGTCGGCAGAACTCGTGTCATTGCAACATGGATCGCAAAATGGAACAACGCTTCATTTTCTAGCTAGACGCAAGAT
Organism: Locusta migratoria; assembly: GCA_026315105.1. Taxonomy (NCBI): domain Eukaryota; kingdom Metazoa; phylum Arthropoda; class Insecta; order Orthoptera; family Acrididae; genus Locusta; species Locusta migratoria. The sequence goes on along the minus strand of CM048755.1, from coordinate 331,921,383 downwards.
CACTGTGCTACCAACACTCCTTATTCTCCAGAGTTGGTGCCGGTAGACTTCTTTCTGTTTCCCCGCCTAAAATTAGCCCTGAAAGGCTTACACTTGTCTACGATTGCGGAGATCCAACAACGCGTGACAGTGTTTCGAGCGATTCCACAAGAAGCGTTTGCTGACAGTTTCCAACAGCTGTACAACCGATGACAGAAGTGTATTGCAGCCAATGGGGATTAACATGAAGTCCAGTAAAGGTATTTTGTTCGCAACTCTTGTATATTTCCTGAGACCATTAACAGAACTTTTCAGACGCATCTTGTATAATGGCTCTATGCCAAACACTATTACACAACCGCTTGCTCGACGAATGGCCCATGCCTATAGATTCGAAAGTTGCACACGTCCGACCAATAATAAAAAAAAGGCATGGGAGTAACCCACTGAATTACAGACTCATATCACTGATGGCGATTAACAGTAGGAGTTTGGAGTACTTACGTTATTCGAACATTATGAATCACCTTGAATAAACTATCTATTGACACACAACCAACATTATTTCAGAAAATATCGTTCTTGTGCGACAAAACTACACTGGTCAAAACAATTAGGAGATCAGATGAGATATCTTAGTTCAAAAGTATTGTCATCCGCAGACTGAAAATAGTTCGACGTGTTTCTATTAGTTCTACGGAGTGGAGAAAACAACATTACGGCAATCGAGAAAGTGGTAACAACAGGTAGTTGCTGCAGAGGGAGTTGGTGTTGTGTTTACTCTACCATGCGAATTACGCAAGCACTTGGATTAAGATACTGTAGTGAGCAGGAAGTTCAATGCAACAACAACGTGACTTACCCGCAGCTATAGAATAAGTTACCATATGTATATTGTGTATGATATTTCACCTGATCCTCTAATTCTTTTGAGTAGTATATCACGGCAAAAGCGACTGCAAAACTTAACATTTACTTGAGTGGTACTCTTTCAATAAAGACAGTACGGCTGGAGTTCAACATTCATGGAAATGCTGAAGTGTCTAAACCTATAATAACGGAAGCCAATGCAAAGCTGGATAGAAGTGGTGCCTCGATCATAACACGTAGACACTTGATGACTGAAGTATGTGGGACAGTCTGATGAATCAACATTTACATAGCTTCCTGCAAACAACCGGATTTATGTATCGAAAACCTCCTTCAGTCAAGCATGGAAGGGGTTCCGTCATGATTTGGGCGTCGATTTCGGTATTCAACTGTTTCTATCACTTCCTTCACTGGTCGGATTACTGTAAATGACTAACCATCCTCAACAACAAACAGCTTACTATGTCCAGTATGTTGCTACAAAACAAATGCCTTACTCCACAACGATAATGAGCCCATATACACAGGCGAAAAGGTTCACGTGTGCTTTGTACAAAATCGGAAAATTATCAGACATCGCCCCTGGACAACAAAGTCGCCATGTCTCAACATAACTGAACCGAGACACTACACGAATCTGTTCTTCGAAGATATGCAGCTGTTCTCAAAGCCAATGGTGGGCCAACTCCTCACTAATAAACAAATATTATGTTTATGTTAGGTGTTAATATTATTTTTGTCCACACCGTGTAGATCCGTGTCCACCAGTTTGCGATCTTAGGGAACGTATAGGCCGTGGAGATTCTGAATCGGATACCTTGCAAGAGTCCAAAAATTGTGCAGCAGCTAACGAGGCAGTAAGCGCTCGACGCGGTACAGTGGCCGAGCGCACGGTAGCTCGCCGTCAGAAGTTCGAGTCCTCCATGGGGCATGTATGTCTGTTTGTGTTGTGTATCTGTGTGTGTGTGTGTGTGTGTGTGTGTGTGTGTGTGTGTGTGTTGTTCCTGGGTTAGTTTAAATAGTTTGTAAGTCTAGGGACTGATGACCACAGAAGTTTTGTCCACTAAGCTTACAAACATTTGAATACTTTTTTAGTCAACTCTCGTCTACATCTAAACCAACATATTTACTTTGAGATTGAAGTGCCTGGCAGAGAGCTTACCGAAATGCTTTCATAGCATTTCTCTTCAGTTCCATTCTCTAATAGCGCGCGAGAAAAAGGAACCGTTTTAAATCGCATTTATCTTCCTATTATGATCATTTCTCCTTATGTAGGTGGGTGCTAACGAAATGTGTTCGCATTCGGAGGAGAAAGATGGTGAAAAATTTCGCAAATCGATCTTGCCGTCAATAACATCACCTTTCTTGTATTGATTACCACCCCAACTCCTGCATCATTTTCATGATACTCTCTCCCCCGAATACAAAATGAGCTGCCCTTCTCTGATCTTTGCCTATATCGTCCGTTAATCTGGTGAGAATCCCCCAGTGCGCAGCGATACCCCAAATTAGGACGCAAAAGTGTAGTGTAGGCAGTTTCTGCAGTACACCTGTTGCATCTGAACCGTGGCGGTTCGTTCGATCGATGCCTTCTGGCAAAGTCGTCTTCCCCCAACTGCGACCTCTGGTGAGTGATCTTTGCTAGGCGTGGGGTGCCATGCAGTGTTGCCAACTTGGGGGTTTTGCCTCTAAATTTAGGGGGACTGCTGTCTTGGGAGGAATTTGGAGGGATTTGTACTTCAGGGGGAAATTTAGGGGGAAGTGTTCTTTGAGGTGAATTTTTAGGGGCTTCTCAGACATGAATAACGCATACCTATCAAAATTTGTTTAGCCCTACCTTGCATTGAAATACTTCATTGTTTTGTTTTCGTTGGCACTGCCCTTCTTTAAAGGCACTTCTGCAACGTCTACTGTACCGTACTACTGTTGTATAGGCTATTGTGAACTGAAGTTTAATACGCTGGAAGTGTATGTGTGTGTGTGTATTCAAGTGACTATGGCTTCAAGAGAGAAAAAATACTCCCAGACATACACAAAGGCGTCCGAATCAGATCCCTTGTTAAAGGTACGTTTATTCCCAGTTTGTTAGATTTTTTAAGCATAGCTGAACAGGGACGTTTATATATCCTTAACGTCTCCCTGCAGCCTATATACTACGGCTTACATCTTAGAATGTCATGCAGAAACTACTGCTTTTTCTTTTAGTGACCACTAAAGAGTAGAATATTAGTAATTAGGTTTTCGTTAAGTGACATTTGTAACGAATGCATTAGTTCGTCAGGCAGAGCCTTATTGGAATGTTTTACCAACGAAAATGAATAGTCTAGGAAAGACATTATATATATATATATATATATATATATATATATATATATATATATTGCACCAAAGCTGCTTTTGTTATTGAAATGCTGACTAGTTTTGGGCTTTGCCCATTTTCTTAAGCCACATTATTTTATGTTTGGACACTGTGTAGTTCACACTGTTTATTTCAAATACCTATTTGAAATAAATAGCATGATCTACACAGTGTCCAAACATAAAATAATGTGGCTTAAGAAAATGGGCAAAGCCCGAAACTAGTCAGCATTTCAATAAAAAAAAAGCAGCTTTGGTGCAATATATATAAAAATGTCTTTCCTAGAATATTTAAGACCTGCAAAACGCGACAACTTTTAGGGTTTTTTTAGGGGGAATTCACATACGATTTAGGGGAAAATTGAGCTTCAGCGTTGGCAACACTGGTGCCATGGGCAGTGTGTGTTAGTCTTGGGACGACGACGGAAGGGATTGCTTTGTTGTTAGCGTGCCACCTGGCTGCCGGTGACGTTTTGTCCGTTACCTGGGGTCGTAAGCAGCTTTTCGATGTGCAGAGAAAGACTGGATTGCAAGATAACGCCTGGTCCCTGTTGTTCATGAATTTCGGAAGAAGACTGCTATTGATTGCTTTGCTTATTTGGTGCTGAGCGAAAGAGCCTGCGGAATTAAGAGTGACTGCTGACATTCAGATGTATGTATTTATTTGTATTGGTGGTCGATTAGTACAGTACGAACGTCAGACATCTTGTGTTCTTAGCTGTGTACGTATTGCACACTGCTATTTAGCTGAAGTAAGGTAATTCTGAACTTCATACGAGTACTTAATAATCTGATTTTAAGTGGAAAGATTCCACTTGATGTTACGTCTGTTATTCGTCAAAGTTAAAAAGCACTTTCTGAGAGCCGCGGTGGAGTAGCCGAGTGGTCTAAACCGCCTCGCTGAGGAGCGCGCGGTTGCTCGCCGTGGAGGTTAGAGTCCACATGGGTGTGTGTGTTGTCCTTAGGTTAGTTTACATAGGTTTAAGTAGTTTCTAAGCTACGGACTGATGACCACGCAGTTTGGTCCGATAGTTTTACAAACATTTCAACATTTTTGAACTTTCTGAGAAACTAGTTTTTATTACAGCTGTCTTGTTTTACCATTTGTTACTATTATACAGTGTTGGTCTGATATTCATCTACATCTACATAGATACTCTGCAAATTACATTCAAGTGCCTGGCAGAGGGTTCATTAACCACTTTCATAACTTTTCTCTACCGTTCCATTCTCTAATAGCGCGCGGGAAGAAAGAACACCTAAATCGTTCAGTTTTCGATCTGATTTCTTTTATTTTATTGGGATGGTCATGTCTCCCTAAGTGGGTGCTAGCAAAATATTTTCACATTCAGAAGTAAAAGTCGGTGATTGAAACTTCGCAAACAGATCACGCCGCAATGAATAACGTCTTTCTTTTAATGATTTCCACCCCAATTCGTGCAACATTTCCGTGACGCTTTCCCCCCCGTAACGTGATAAAACAAAACGAGCTGCCCTTCTCTGAACCTTCTCAATATCTTCCGTCAGTCCCACCTGGTGAGGGTCCCACAAGGGTCAACAGTACTCCAGGAGAGGACGCACAAGTGTGATGTAGCCAGTCTCTTTGGTGGAGCTGGTGCATCTTCGAAGCGTTCTGCCAATGAAACGTAACCTTTGGTTCGTCTTCCACACGACATTTTCTGTGTTCTCTCCAGTCAAAGTTGTTCGTAATTGTAACTCCTAGGTATTTGGTAGAATCTACGACCTTAAGGTTTGACTGATTTATCGCGTAATTGAAGTTCAGCGGCTTTCTTTTAGTGGTCATGTGTATTACTTCACACTTTTCTTTATTTAGTGTCAATTGCCAATTTTCGCACCATGCAGAAATCTTGTCTAAATCGCTTTGCAGTTGCTTTTGATTCTCTGCTGTCTTCACTAACCGATATTGTATTTGACGTGTTATTAATGTTATTTGACCTGTCTGTTACATGTGCCCGAACCCGAGATTAGCTTGAGGGAAGCCGAACGCATCGGACGGTGGGCCGCACGGAGTTTTCGGTCGAGATGTGGGGCGCTTGCAGCCGCCTGGGTTTTCTCTAAGTTACGTTTTCCTCCTCTGGACGGGTACCGTCCGCAGCGTTCGGACAACCGTGCTCAGAGTTTAAAAAAAAAAAAAAAAAAAAAAAGGGGGGGGGGGTTGGTTAGCGGTCAAATCATGTAAAGCTTCTTAAAACCGTGTCATCTTGGAACAGAACTTGTACGTTACCTTTAAATCATATTTATCAGACTGTGTATTCTGACTGTTTGAATTATGGCTATTACTATTGACTTTTCTTTCCTTTTAAATTGGTAGATGGTCAGTGATTTGGAAAGATGCTAATTGTAAAAGTTGTGGCAAAGTTTAAGAGTGTCAAAATATTAAGGCGTCTTTACACGGATCTTTGAGAAGCGATAAATTGTATGTTTCCTTTGAAAACTAATTCCATAGATGGTGAAAATTTAAAATATCTGCATTACCTGTGATGGCCTGTAATTATAGATTTTCCTGAGAGTAAGTTCAAATTTTAAAATGCCTTTCTCAGGAAATAAAATTGTTTCATTATTGTATCGTTGTTAAACGCAAAAAAAGAGAATAAACGCAAACACTGAAGGTGATGATAGATGAGCCCTCCGCTTCCAGAAGTTAGTAAATTTCTTTAACCCTAACCACCACCCTCCATTGGTAGCAGAGCGTAGTTGTTTGGAGTTTTGCCAATGAAACGTAGCCGCTGGTTCGCTTCAAATGTCTGTAAATCTATCGGACCAAACTGCGTGGTCACCATTCCGTAGGTTACTAACTACTTAAACCTAGGTAAACTAACCTACGGACAAACACACAGCCGGCCGCGGTGGCCGAGAGGACTGAGGCGCTCCAGTTACGGTCTGCACGGCCACTACGGTCGGGGGTTCGAATTCCCCCTCGGGGCATGGATATTTGTGCCGTCCTTAGTATAAGGTAGTTCGTAAGTAGTTTGTAAGTTTAGGAACTGATGACCCCGTAGTTATGTCCCATAAGCTTAACAAACATTTGAACAAACACACACACACCCATGCCCAAAGGAGGACTCGTACCTCCACGGCGAGCAACCGCGCGCTCCGCAGCGAGACGCTTTAGACCGCTCGGCTACTCCACCGCGGCTTCTGGTTCGCTTTCCCGATATTTTCTGTGTGTTCTTCCAATTAAAATTTTCCGTAATTGTAATTCAAAGGTATTGAGTTGAATTTACAGACTGTAGATTTGACCTATTTATCGTGTAAGTGAAGCTTAACGAATTTATTTTAGTGCACATATGCATGACTTCACACTTTTCATTATTTCTGGTTAATTGCTAATTTTTGCACCATGCAGATATTTTTCTAAATCATTTTTGCTTTTGATCTTCTGGTGACTTCACTAACCGATAAATGACAGCATCATCCGCTAACAGTCGAAAAGAGCTGCTTACGTAGTCTTCTAAATCGTTTAAAAAGATAAGGAACAGTAGGGCCCTGTTACGCTTACCTTGGGAACGCCGGGTATCACTTCTGTTTTACCAGATGGGTTTCCGTCATTTACTACGTACTGTGTTCTTTCTAACAGGAAATCGCGATTTCAATTGCTCAACTGTGTTATTCCACAAGCACGCAATTTGAATATAAGACGTTTGTCAGGAACAGTGCAAAAGCCTACCTGAAATCTAAAAAATATGGACTCTTATCTTAGCTTTTGTGTCGCAGGAACGATACTTTCTGAATTCGTATTGACTATGGGTCAATAGGTCGTTCTATTAGAGTTGTTCATAATCCTTTGGGGAAAGTATATGTTCTAAAATCCTGCTGCAAATCGACGTCCGTGATATAGGCCTGTAATCTTGCCTTTGTTGAATATTGGAGTGACCTGCACAACTTTCCAGTCTGTCGCTGAGCTAGCAGTTGTATTAATAACTAGGTTTGTGGCTATTACATCAGCGTACTCTGAGAGGAACCTAACTGGTATACAATCAGACCGGGAGACTTGCTCTTGTTGAGTGATTTAAATTGCTTTAATACTCTAGGGATATCTTCTTCTAAATTACACATGCTGGCATCTGTCCCTGATTCGAATTCTGGAGTATTTGCTTCATCATCTTAGTTAAAGGACTTTCGGAAATCTGTGTTTAGCAATTCTGCTTTAAGAGTGCTGTCATCAGTAGAACCACCATTGCTATCGCGTAGTGAAGATACTGATTGTGTTTAGCCGCTAGTATAGTTCACATATGACCAAAATTTCTTAACATTTGAACATTTTTTTAAATTTTTCAGTGACAATGTGATAAGCTGCTGATGTTGAAAATTGCTGCAGTTCGTTAATAGTGAATCGCCTGTTTTTATCTGGACGGCGTACTGTCATTAATAAAGCCTTGGCACATCAAGTTAATGAGATAATTAACCAAAACAAGCACTTCGCTATTGATGAGCTTTATCAGAAATTACCAAATTTTTAAAGATCGATAGTTTGTCACAATGTTATTCAAAAACTTAATTCCATGTGTGTTTCGTTCGGGCGCAGATGTCTTTGATACTAGAATGCAAAGCTGGCGCCACGACTTGATACTTGTTTAAATGTTTATAGTCATTAATTTGAAGAGTGAAAAAATGTGCACGTTGTAGATCTCATCTACAACCAAAAAAAGCAAACCACCTCACGATGTGTGGCGGAATTTGAAATAAATGTGCTGCTAGTGTGCTGGTTTGAGTCAGCTTCTTTCCTAATTTCATAATCAACTAGCTTAAAGCCGCAGTGGATTGGCAGAGTGCTCTAAGGCGCCTTGCTGCGGAGCGCGTGGTTTCTACATCTACATGGGATACTCTGCAAATCACATTTAAGTGCCTGGCAGAGGGTTCATCGAACCACAATTATACTATTTACCTCCCATTCCATTCTCGAATAGCGCGCGGGATGAAAGAACACCTGAATCTCTCCGTTCCAGCTCTGATTTCTCGTATTTTATTCTGATGATCATTTCTACCTATGTAAGTGGGAGTCAACAATATATTTTCGCATTCGGAGGAGAATGACGGCGATTGGAGTTTCGCAAGTAGCCCACGCCGCAGCGATAAGCGCCGTTGTTGTAATGATTCCCATCCCAGATCCAGTATCATTTCCGTAACGCTGTCTCCCCTGTATCGTGACAATACGAAACGAGCTGCCCTTCTTTGGACTCTTTCGATGTCCTCCGTCAAACCCACCTGATAAGGATCCCACACTGGGCTGCAATACTCCAAAAATGGACGGACAAGCGCAGTGTATGCAGTTTCTTTAGTAGTTCTGTTGCATGTTTTCAGGGTTCTGCCAATAAAACGCAGTCTCTGGTTCGCCTTTCCCACGATATTATCTACGTGTTCTTTCCAGTTTAAGTCTGCAGTAATAGTAATTCCTAGGTATTTTGTGGAGTTTACGGCCTTCACATTTGATTGATTTATGTTGTAAACAGAGTTTAACGGATTTCTTTTCGTACTCATGTGGACGACTTCACATTTCTCATTACTTAGAGTCAATTGCCAATTTTTACACCATACTGATATCTTATTCAGATCGTTCTGTAGTTGGTTTTGATCTTCGGATGATTTTACTAGACGGTAAATGACGGCGTCATCTGCAAACAACCTAAGAGAGCTATTTAGATTTTCTCCTAAAACGTTTATGTAAATAAGGAATAGCAGAGGACCAATAACACTACCCTGTGGAACGCTCGATATCACCTCTGTTTTAGTCGATGCCTTACCATCGATTACTACGAACTGTGTCCTCTCTGACAAGAAATCCCCTATCCAATTGCAAATTTGGGGCGATATACCATAACCACGCAATTTGATTAAAAGCCGTTTGTGAGGTACGGTGTCAAAAGCTTTCTGGAAATCAAGAAATACGGAATCGATTTGCGAACCTTTGTCGGTAGCACCCATCACTTCGTGTGAATAAAGAGCTAGTTGTGTTTCGCATGAACGATATTTTCTAAATCCGTGTTGACCTTGGGTCAATAGATCGTTCTGTTCGAGATAATTCATAATATTTGAATACAGGATATGTTCCAAAACCCTGCTGCAAATTGACGTCAATGAAATAGACCTGTAGTTTAGTGGGTTACTCCTACTGCCTTTCTTGAATATAGGTGTGACCTGTGCAACTTTCCAATCTTTTGGTACAGATCCTTCTATGAGAGAGCGGTTGTATATGACTGTTAAGTAAGGAGCTATCGCTTCAGCATAATCAGATAGAAATCTAATGGGTATACAATCTAGACCAGAAGACTTGTTCTTGTTAAGTGATTTTAGTTGCTGCACTACTCCGATGATATCTACTTCTATGTTACTCATTACGGCATCTGTTCGTAATTCGAAATCTGGAATGTTGGTTTCGTCGTCTTTGGTGAATGAGTTTCTAAAAGCTAAGTTTAGTAACTCTGCTTTATTAGCGCTGTCATCGGCAGGATCGCCATTACTATCACGTAGTGAAGGTATTGTTTGTGACTTGCCCCGAGTATATTTAACATATGACCAAAATCTCTTTGGGTTTTCAGTCAAATTACGAGAAAGAGTTTCGTTGTGATAAATATTGTAGGCATCTCGCATTGAAATCCTCGCTAAATTTCGAGCTTCTGAGTACGATCGCAAATCCTGGGGATTTCGTGTTCGTTTAAATTTAGTATGCCTTTGCTTTTGCAACAGTGTCCTGACCTGTTTTGTGTACCAAGGGGGATCGCCTCCTTTTATTAATTTATTAGGTATAAAACTTTCAATTGCTGTCGATACCACTTCTTTGAATTTGAGCCACATCTGGTCTACACCTACGTTTAGTGTTAGAGACGAGTGGAAGCTGTCTTTCAAGAAGCAATGTATTTTGTTTCTATCTGCTTTCCTGAACAAATATACTTTGCGTTTATTTTTGGTAACTTTGGGACTTTCGATATTCAATTTCTCTACGACAGCTCTGTGTTCACTAATACCTGTATCCGTTTTGATGCTCGTTATGAGCTCAGGAGGTTCGATTCCTCCCTCGGGCGTGTCTGTCTGTGTGTGTGTGTGTGTGTGTGTGTGTGTGTGTGTGTGTGTGTGTGTCTGTCTGTCCTCTTTGCCCATGTCCTCCGTCTTCCCCTTTCTCTGCCAATCACCTCCTCGTCTCTGTAGAACTCCTCCACCTCCTCAGTCCACTGCCTCCTCCATACGTAAAAAAATTACATTTCTCTTAATGTTCACTGTGATCAGTGAAGTGGTGTCTAAGTTTGTTGCCATGTACCGTATGAAATCTGAGGTAGACTGTGATGTTCCTCTTGTTTTAGACATGCACAGAGACTGTGACTGCTGTGTGCGGATGCAAGCTGAGTTGGTGATACTCCGCTCTCAGCTTGAAGCTCTGTTAATCTCGGTTGCACAGCTGGAAGCTGCGGTCGAGGTGCTCCGTTGCTGTGGGCTGGCCGTTGGAACCGAAAGTAAGTCTGTCGCATCTGGCGTGTCCACCGACCGTCTCGCGGCTCCGTTACTGCTCGCAGTGAGGAAGAAACCCCACCCGTGATCGCGTGGGAGGTCGCCCCAGAGCGTGCCAGGCAGCCAAAGTCATTCCTGGAGACCGATCCTAAGGCCTGCCCGGTATGTCTTACCAACAGTTATGATGCGCCATCTGTGCCAGACAATGTTCCTGAGCCGGATGGTGTCTTATTCTGAGGTCGCTTCCCAGCCTGCAAGATCCTGGCTATCACAGAGGGTGGGTTTACTGGTAGTTGGGAGCTCCAATGTTAGGCGGGTTATGGAGCCGTTTAGGGATATGGCTACTAGGGACGGGAAAAGGCCAAAGTGCACTCCGCGTGCATACCGGATGGAGTCTTTCCAGATGTGGAACGGGTGCTTTCGGGTGCCATGAAGAGTACGGGCTGCAGCCAACTGCAGTTGGTGGCTCACGTCGGTACCAACGGTGTGTATCGCTTTGGAACGGAAGAGATTCTCTACGGTTTTGAGCGGCTATCTGAACTGGTAAAGACTGCCAGTCTTGCTTGTAAGATGAAAGCCGAGCTCAACTACAGCATAGCTAACAGGACCGACTGTAGACCTCTGATGCAGAGACGAGTGGAGGGTCTGAATCAGTCTCAAACGGTTTTGCGACCGTGTAGGCTGCATATTCCTTGACTTGCGTCATAGGTTGGTGGGGTTCCGGGTTCCACTGAATAGGTCAGGAGTTTACTACACGCAGGAAGCGGCTACAAGGGTAGCGGGGGCTGTGTGGCGTGGACTGGCCGGTTTTTTTACGTTTCAGGGCCTCGGGAACACACACACAAAAGGGTTCAGTCTCAAAGGATGCAGCTCAAAGATAGGATATAAAGCAATTGGTATAACAGTTGTAAATTTTCGTAGCTGTGTGGAGAAAGTACCAGAGCTCCGAACGGTAATAGAAAGCACTGAAGCTCAAATCATTATAGGTAGCGAAAGCTGGCTAAAGCCGTAGATAAGTTCAGCTGAAACTTTTACAAAGGGACAAATGGTGTTTAGAAAGGATAGATTAAATGAAGCAGGTGGTGGCGTATTTATTGCTGCCACAAGCGGTTTAACTAGTAGCGATATTGGAGTAGATAGTTCCTGTGAGTTTGTATACCTGACAACCGGAATAAATTAATAACTGGCACTTTTTACCGAGCTCTGACTCAGACGATTCGAATGCAGAAATGTTCAAAGAAAACTTGGATAAAAATTTTAAAACGTGCCCAAAGCATACATATTCAGTTGGTGACGACATTAACTTACCCTCGATATGTTGGCAAAATTCCGTGTTCAAAACCGGATAGAAGCATAAAACGTCGTCCAAAATTTTACTGAACAAATTCTCCTAAAATTAGTTCGAGCCATTATTTTATGAACCAAATGTTCAAATGTTTGTTAAGCTTAAGGGACTTAACTGCGGGGAGTTTATGAACCCACTAGAATAGTAAATGGTAGTGAAAATATACTTGACCTGTTAGCAACAAATAAACCAGAGTTAATAAAGAATGAGTGAACACAGAGTTGTCGTAGCGATATTGAGTATCGGATTTTCCAAATCTATCAGAATTAAACGAAAAATTATTTATTCAAAAAAGCAGATAAAAACTCTATTAACGCTTTTCTGGGTGACAATCTACAATCTTTCGAAACTAGCAATGTGAGTGTAGATCAGATGTGGCTCACATTCAAATAAATAATATCGAAAGCTATTGAGAGATTTATACCAAATAAATTAATAAAAGAGGGGGCTGATCCGCCATGGTACACAAAACAGGTTAGATTACTGTTACAAAAACAAAGGAAAAAGCATGCCAAATTTACACAGATTAAACAGACACAAAATCTCAGAGTGGTAATCTTTCACGGAAACTCGAAAAGCTCGAACTTCAATTCGAGAAGCTTAAAATAGTTTCCACTACGAAACTGTCATGTAATTTGGTGGAATATCCTAAGAAATTCTGGTCCTATGCAAAGTATACTAGCTGCAAAACACATTCAATACCTTCATTACGCGATGGCAACGGTAATTCTACTGATGACAGTTGTGCTAAAGCAGAATTGCTAAACACATCTTTCAGAAATTCTTTCACCAAAGAGAACGAAGCAAATACTCCAGAATTCGAATCAAAAACAGCTACCAGCATGCGTAATTTAGAAGCAGATATCCCTGGAGTATTAAACCAACTTCAATCACTTAACAGAAGTCCCCTGGTACAGATTGTATACCAATTAGGTTCCTTTCAGTGTGCTGATGCAATAACCCCATACCTAGCTATCATATACAACTGCTCTCTCAGCGAAAGATCCGTGCCCAAAGACTGGAAAGTTGCACAGATCATTCCAGTATTTAAGAAAGGCAATACGAGTGATTCCTAAAATTACAAGTCTATATTATTGACGTCGGTTTGCAGCAAGATTTTAGAACTTATACTTTTCTCAAACATCCATAGTCAACAAGGATTAGAAAGTATCGTTCTTGAGAAACACAGCTAGCTCTTTATTCACATGAAGTGATGAGTGCTATCAACAAGTGATCTCAAATCTATTCCATATTTCTAGTTTTGTGGATGTACCTCACAAGCGTCTTCAATTTGCGTGCTCATGGGATAACGCCACAGTTGCGCGTTTGGATTCATCATTTCCTGTTAGAAAAGACACGTACGCTGTAAATGACGGAAAGGCGTCGAGTAAAACAGAAGTAATATCTGGCGTTCTCCAGGGAAGTGTCATAGGCCCCTACTGTTCCTTGTCTTTATAAACGACTAGCGTAAACCCGAGGCTCCGCTCGCGTGTTGGTAGATCAAATCACACGTAAAAATGCACTCGTTTCGAAGAATCCAATCACGAAATTCTACAATAATGATTGTAATAATATCACTGATCGATCACTTGATATAATGCGCGAAAAGTCAAATCGATTTTTTAAAGAGATGTATTAAAAGAAATTTCTTTTTACTGCTTTATTTATTTATTCTTATATTTCCTTATTCGTATGCTTATCCTTACAGAGAAAGAGCTGAAGACATTGTAGCACACATAGACCAAAGATATGGTCTGTGGCATCACGTTTCGCTGTATGTAACCTCCTTGCTATAGAGTCGCAAACGTCATCGCTGACATTCAGTCCGAATTTTTTAATAATTTGACGACTTTCAACCACCATATCTTCCACAGCTATCGGCATGGAACTGTTATGGTGTACAACGGGAGACTTCGGACAACAATTACACGCAGACCATTCGTTTGCATTCTGTAGTTTTCACTGCAGAGCGAAATATTAACACACACGTAGAATTTTATATACACCGATAACTTACCATCCTAATATACTCCACCCTTTTATCATTATCAACCCTCAAGCATCAATGCAATCAATAAAACCATTTTCAAAGAGTAAATATAATTTTCAAAGAATCATTATTGTTCCGCATTTCGCGTTGTATTCTTCAAATTACCAAATATCTATCAGATCGCTATAAAACCTTACCTAAAACCTTCCTCAGGTATAAATTAGTAAGTATAAAAATATTCAAGTCTCTGCGTCTTGTCGTTCGGACGTGATAAGCGTGCACCGAACACATTCACATTAATATATACAGATAAATAGCTATCCGATCGCCATAAAACCGTGCCTAAAGCCTTCCCCGGGTAGACATTAGTAACTATACAAATTTTTTAGCTCTTTATGCCTTGTGGTTCCGACGTGATAAACGTACACCGAACAGATATTCACATTTATAGATATAGATTTAGGAGACAATGGCCGGCCGCGGTGGCCGAGGGGACTAAGGCGCTCCAGTCACGGTCTGCACGGCCACTACGGTCGGAGGTTCGAATCCCCCCTCGGGCATGGATATTTGTGCCGTCATAGTTCGTAAGTAGTTCATAAGTAGTTTGTAAGTTTAGGGACTGATGACCCCGTAGTTAAGTCCCATAGACTATACAAACATTTGAACATTTTTAGGAGACAATGTGACCATCTCACAAGGGACACATTTGACCTCGAACGCTCGGAACCGCAGGAAAGCATGCTTAGAATAACAAGCAGTCATAAACAAAACAGTGGTGTGCGTCATTTCATTGCAAAACGCCGCAGTTGTCTGCTAGTGTCACTAGATGGTGGCATAGTGTAGCTGCACTAACCAGTGATCCAGTTGCCTGAGTGGCATAGCTGCAGTACGTATTTGTCTGTTGGAGGGTCCACAAGCGAGTTACTGAGCAAAGTGTGTACAGTACAGTGCAGTGATACCATGAAGAGAATTAATCCTAGGCTGTGTTCTATGTATTAGGGACCAAGTTGCGACTTGCTGTATATGGAAATGACAACGGGGCCGAGGATACAGAGTTCGCGGCAATATAGTACAGTAATTCAGAAATACAATTTCACTTTGTTCTCTCTCATTTTGATTTGACCACTTCATCTAAATACAGCATCTGCACTTTAGGACTAATGTAAGCACTTTACAGTGTGGTACTGCTGTATATGTTTGTTTTGGGCTATTATAAGTACTTTAAGCAGAGTGTTTTTGGCGTTGCTGATTGAATATGTAATGATACAATGACGCCATTAAATTATATATGATTTCCTTCCGATAGTACTGATATCTTGTTAATTTGTTTCTCTCTATTAAAATGCTACTTGAGGTACGATGTACGATTTTGCATGGCAATGACGCACATAACTGTCCTGTTTATGATTGCCTGTTATTCCAAGCATGGTTTCGTGCGGGGGGCGGCCGCAGTGGCCGAGCGGTCTGCGGCGCGCCAGTCACCGTCTGCACGGCCGCTACGGCCGGTGGTTGGAATCCCCCTTCGGTCATGGATGTTTGTGTCGTCTTTAGTATAAGGTAGTTCATAAGTAGTTAGTAAGTTTAGGGTCTGATGACCCCGCAGTTAAGTCCCTTACAAACCATTTACAACCAACTTATGAACTACGTTATACTAAAGACGACACAAACACCCATGCTCCGAGGGGGGGATTCGAACCCCCGACCGTAGCGGCCGTACAGACTGTGACTGGCGCGCCGAAGCAAGTCAGACGACGGAGCGGTTTCGGAAATAGTAATATTTGTTAATAAGGAACTTACTCGTCAAATATAATTCAAACTGCCTAATTAATGCTTAAACAATCAAGCGGAAGAAGTTGCCATTTTCAGTGCCCTTGAGTCAATAACCAATCTTAACAATATTGACAGAGCTGTAGCAGGATGAGTTTCGATTAGTTACGAAATCCGAAGAACCATAACTTCTTGACTGAAGAAATACATGTAAAATTAGAAGCTTGCCGAAACACAACTGGCAGGTATATTTCGAACGGATTAAATCACAAAGAAGGATATGGGGAAGTGAACTCGTTGACAATATCGCTTTGTAGTTAGATGACGAAAATCAATAAGCTACAGCAAAATACCTACAAGTGCAGCAAATGAGACTGATCGACAAATAACTTAAAACGGTGAAATCACTAAACTTCATTTTCCTACGTTCCGACAACGTTTAACTCCCGAAACAGCAATGTTAACAGGTCATGGAAAAGAAAGCCTATTATCAACGGTTTAGAATGATAGAAGACAGCCGCGATGGAGTAGCCGAGCGGTCTAAAGCGTCTCACTGCGGATCGCGCGGTTGCTCGCCGTGGAGGTTCTAGTCCTCCCTCAGGTGTGTGTGTGTGTGTGTGTGTGTGTGTGTGTGTGTGTGTGTGTGTGTGTCCTTAGGTTAGTTTAACTTAGTTTAAGTAGTTTTTAAGCCTCGGGACTAATAACCAGAGTGGTAAAGTCTCGTAGATGTACAAACATTTGAAAATTTTTCGAGTAACTTTCATTTTATATAAATCGAAGGAAGAGGGAAGCGTAGAGTTTAACGTCCCGTCGATAGCTTGTTCATTAGAGACGGAGCTTACGTTCGTAGTTTTTGGGTAAGGATGGGGAAGGAAATCAGCCATCCCCTTTGAAAGGAACCATCCCGGCATTTGCCTGGAGTGATTTAGGGAAATCACGGAAAACCTAAATCAGGATGGTTGGAGGTGGAGTTGAACCACCGTCCTTCCGAATGCGAGTCCAGTACGTTACCACTGCGCCACCTCGCTCGGTTTTATGTAAATTGTTTGAGTGATGCTTTTCCGATGAATAAAAGTGCGACTGCTTAACACGCCGCAGCCAGTTTGGCATTTCCAAAATGTTCAAATGTTTGTAATTCTATGGGACCACACTACGTTGGTCATCAGTCCCTAGTCTTACCAACTACTTAAACTAAGGTAAACAAACCTAAAAATAACACACAAGTCCATGTTCTAGGGAGGATTCGAACCTTCGACGCGTCAGGCTGCGCGGTCCGTAATGTGGCGCTCCAGACCGCTCGGCTACTCCCGCGCGGCATTGGCACTTTTATTAATAATGTTAAAATGTTTGTAATGGGAGCAAACTGCAGTGGTCATCAGTCCCTAGACTTACAAACTTACTAACTTTAACTAACTGACCAAGGTCCGAGGCTGAGGACTCGAACCTCCGACAGGGAGCAGCTGTGCTTTCCGCGGCAAGGCGCCTTAGAGCGCTCGGCCATTCCCGCGCTGCGCACTTTTATTCATCAGAAAAGCATCGCCCATATATTTTACTTCAAGTGTAAATAACTGTTATAAGTTTTCGTTGACCGTTTAAATAACTTTATAAATAAATAAGACCATGATTGCGTACTGTATTTAGTCTCGATTGTGTTGATATTTGTCAGGTATATACAATTTCCCATTATCAAAAAGAAATCCATAGCTTAAGTCTGATTATGAGCATTCGAAACGCTTAACTGATAAAGTATCTTGTAATCAACAGTTTTCTATACATAGAAAATGTCATATACAGATGTATCACATGTAATATTTTATTTCACAACTGACCGAAACCGGTTGCGAAATAAAATAATGGATCTGATACAGCTGTTTGTAAAAATATATTGTTCCAAAATGTATTAGTCTTTTAAGGTGTGTTAAAAGCAAATGTGAACTATTTTCATTGCCTGTGTCCCCGTAATAATGTATAGAGACTGTACTTCCTTCCCCACGGATCGGATGAAGGTGACTGAAAAGTAAACCTACGGGTGTCACTCTCCGATTTTTCTGAAATTTGGATATGTTATAATCACAAGAAAAATTAAGGGACACTTTTTTATTAGCGGCGGTAAAACATATTTAAGGGCTGGAACGGCCCCTCCAAAATGGAAAAATTACTACAGCTTAGAGATTAGTGAAGAGTTTTTAATGATTTTTGTTATGAAAGTATCTTTTGATAAAAGACGAAAATCGGCCTAGATGTATTGGAGGGGGAGTGGAAATTAGGGGCCATACCCAGAAAGAGACCAGTTTTTGCTACAAAAATAGTTTCCATTTAATCGAAGAAGAATCTATTAAAACGTCAAAAGGAAGGCTAATTTAAAAAAATATATATATTTTTATATGTAAATACTTGAGGAATAAACAACCCCACATTTGCTATTACCCATGAAACACCCTTTCAATCTATATTTTTGAACTGTTTCAGCTCTTTAATGTACCGGTATTTAAAGTCGCTGAATCCGAATGTGAAATCAGATTCTCAAAATTCAATATGGCTGATTTAGCATAGCGGACGAAAACTCGAAAATAATCTGGCCATGCGACCTCCAGGCTCTACATCACGGGCAACGCTAACTCCGGCGGTTAAAATCAATAGCCGCGCGGGAGTAGCCGAGCGGTCTGGAGCGCCGCGTTACGAATCGTCCGGCCTCCCGCGTCGGAAGTTCGAATCCTCCCTCGGGCATGGATGTGTGTGTTGTCCTTAGGTTAGTTTCCCTTAGTTTAAGTAGTTTGTAAGCTAGGGACTAATAACCAACCATCTAAGTCCCATAGAATTACAAACATTAAAATTAAAACCAATAAACATTTTAACGTGTTTTATTCACTTTCATTCGCTATCATTTCAAAAGTAGATTTTACACTATTTTGAAAGTTGCATGTCGAGTTACTGTCTGTTCAAACAATTTTTTTTCAGAGTTTTCGTCCACTATGCTGGATCAGCCATATTGAATTTTGAGAATCTGATTTCACATTCTGGTTAAGCGACTTTAAATACCAATACGTTAAAGAGATAAAACAGTTCAAAAATATAGATTCAAAAGATGTTTCATGGGTAGCATCAAACGAGCGCGGCAATATATGGGTTGTTTATACCTCAAATATTCACATATAAAACAAAATTACGTTATTTAATTAGCCTTTCTTTTGAATTTTTAATAGATGCCGCTTGAATTACATCAAAACCGATTTTTGTAGCAAAAAATTGGTCTTTATCGAGGTATTTGGCCCCGTAATTTTCACTCCCCGTCCACCAAACCTAGGCCGACTGTCGTCTTTTATCAAAAGATACTTTCATAACAAACATCAATAAAAACGCTTCACTGATCTCTGTTATCGCATTTTTTCCATTTTAGCCCACATTTTGGAGGGACCGTTTCACGCCTTAAACATCTTTTACCACCGCTAAAAGAATAGAAAAGAGAATCCCTTAGTTTTTCATGTATAACATATCCAAATTTCAGAGAAATTGAAGAGTGGCACTTCCGTATGTTCACTTGTGAGTGTATAGAGACTTGCCGAAATAAAATTTGCGATCTTGACAAAGATGCAAATCTTCCTTCAGTTCTGCTAAATTAAGTTTTCCACGTTCGAGTAGCTTTCGTACCTTCTATTTGTCGATGAACGTCATGCTCACACAAAACTGAAAATGGTCGACTGAAGGACTAATGCGCATTTTTCTCATGCTTTCATTTCTCTGCTGGAATTCTAGTATGTGGAAGAGTTCAGTAGCGAGGTACCTGTACTGTCTGCTGATACAGGGGATTCAAAGTCAATTCTGTATTAAGTTTTTTATAATGCATTTTTACGTGAATGGCACATTGTGACACGTTTTAGAACAGGTATTAAGAAGAGTATTTCCAAATGAAGTACGCATCACCCACCAAACAAAAGTTCTATGGCATTCTATACTATGCCGACATGGTATTCATAAAGTAACACATCTTCTGATTTATTGACAAACAAAACCCAAAGAAACGTGGTTGGACACGACGTGATCTCGCGGCTGTTTTCAGTTTCTCAAACATGTTCGATTAGATTCATATCGGGTACACATGCAGGCCCAGTCGTGAAATATCAGCACGATTAATGAAATCGTTCCCTTCACGATGGACTCGGTAATTGTCATCCATGAACTTGAATTCTTCCCCGCAATGCTGATGAAACGGTTCAACGGTGGGTTGGAGGATGTTCCCCCTGTATTATGGACCCTTCAGTTTGCCCTGGATAGGGAACAATGGCTTCCTAAGCCCCCACATTATATACGGCCAAAACAGTTCATCCACCATCTTGCTGCACCTTCAAGTGTGGCCCTGGCGTGCAGCATTACCGAGTTCCCTCCGCACACGTTGTTATCTGCTATCAGATATATGCCGCATTCATCTGCGAAAAGAACTTCGTGCCAATTTTCTGCGGTTCATTCTTAGTTACTTTGGGTCCACTTGCACCGTGCAGATTGGTGTCTGGGTTTGACTGGACCTCTCCATGGCCATCTAGAATTCGAAGTAATGTTGTGGAAAGTACAGTGTGATTTAACATTTGCGTCCCGGTTGCCTAGGTTTGAATCCCGGCCATGACACAAATTTTAATTCATATACACTTCTTGTAAGCATTATCTTCCTATCCAGTCAAATACACTGGTCAAAGCAATTAGCAGATTAGTTAAGATATCTGGATTCTAAAGGAGGAGTTTCTAACCTTTTTTGTCTCGTAGGCTCCTTGCCAACTTTTTCTTCCCTGTGTAGACCCCCTGTCTTATGATTAGAGATTAGATTAATACTTGTTCCATAGATTATATATACGACAATTCGTAATGATGTGGAACGTGTCAGTCTAGTAAATGTTGTCTATACATGACAATCAATATGTTAAAGAATTTTTATTTACATTTTTATTTTTATTATTTTATTTTTTAAAGTTTTATCTAAAACTTCATCTTCATTGTAAAAGGAGTTGCCATTCAGAAATTCCTTTACTTTCTTTTTAAATGCTAGTTGGCTATCTGTCAGATTTTTGATGCTACTTGGTAAGTGACCAAAGATTTATCTAAAACTTCATCTACATTGTAAAAGGAGTTGCCATTCAGAAATTCCTTTACTTTCTTTTTAAATGCTAGTTGGCTATCTGTCAGATTTTTGATGCTACTTGGTAAGTGACCAAAGACTTCTGTGGCAGCATAATTCACCCCTTTCTGAGACAAAGTTAGATTTAACCTTGAATAGTGAATATCATCCTTTCTCCTAGTTTTGTAGCTATGCTTACTGCTGCCGGCCGGTCGGGGGTTCGAATCCCCCATCGGGCATGGATATTTGTGGCGTCCTTAGTATTAGCTTGATCATAAGTAGTTTGTAAGTTTAGGGACTGATGACCCCGTAGTTAAGTCCCATAAGCTCTACAAACATTTGAACATTTTTATGCTTACTGCTATTACTTTCGAATTGGGTCGGATTGTTAATAACAAATTTCATGAGTGAATATATGTATTGTGAAGCTACAGTGAATATCCCTAGATCCCTAAATAAATGTCTGCAGGATGCTCTTGGGTGGGCTCCAGCAATTATTCTGATTACACGCTTTTGTGCAATAAATACTTTTTTACTCAATGTTGAATTGCCCCAGAATAGGATCCCATATGAAAGCAATGAATGAAAATAAACGTAGCAAGCTAATTTACTGAGATTTATATCACCAAATTTTGCAATGACTCTGATAGCATAAGTAGCTGAACTCAAACGTTTCAGTAGATCTTCAATATGTTGCTTCCAATTCAGTCCCTCGTCAATGCAAGCACCTAAAAATTTTGTATATTCTACCTTAGCTACAGATTTATGTTCAAAATCTAAATTTATTAATGGTGTCATGCCATTTACTGTATGAAACTGTATATACTGGGTTTTATCAAAGTTTAAGAGTCCATTTGTAGAGAACCACTTAATAACTTTTTGAAAGATATCATTTACAATTTCATTAGTTACTTCCTGTTTGTCAGGTGTGATAGCTATACTTCTATCAGCAAAAAGTACTAGCTTAGCATCTTCGTGAATGTAGAATGGCAAGTCATTAATAATTATATTAAGAACAGCAAGGGACTCAGACCGAACCTTGTGGGACCCCATTTTTCATAACTCCCCAGTTAGAGGAATTGTTTCATCTATATCATGTGAACTGCTTATTTTAACTTTTTGCACTCTTCCGGTTAAGTATGATTTAAACCATTTGTGCACTTTCCCACTCATGTACTTATTTACGCATTCCTAACTTCAAATGTGTTTTCGCACCTGATGTGGTGCTACTAACTATGATAAATTGAACTGTAAAAGGGTGGAGTGAAAAAAAGGAAGAAAAATGAAAAAAAATGTTAAATATCATGCATTTATTGATTTAAATGACAAATGTATATTTAATAAAACAGATACATACAGGCTTTTACTGGGAGGGATGTGCCTGGTGCTATTTTAGAAATTTGATTTCAGTTTTATTAGGTTTACATTAGGTACACATTACCGTATTTTACATAATTTCCGATGGATTTTTTCTGCTAACCCAGCAATGCTTCGCAGTAGGTAATGTGTATCTGTGATATAATTATGTCCTAACCTTTTCTCCTCTTCTCCCTATGCCTCTCCCTTCCTCCCTCCATAATTTCTTCATCAACTTATCCCCCCCCCCTTGTCCATCTCCTATTCCTCCTGTCTTTTTCCATCACCTTCACACCACTGCAACTTATCCCACATCACATCCATCTCCTCCCCCCTCCTTTCTGCGTCTATATCATCCCCCCTTTTTAAATCCACAACATTCCCCCATTCCTCCTCCCCCTCCGTCTGATCTAATTTATTGTTACTGCAGTACATTTGAAGAAATTTGTGATAATCATTCGCTGGCGGTAACAGTGGTCCTGCACGATGGTGGATTTGTCCTTCAACCTATAAAAATAAAGCCAAATTATTTATTTATGAGCCTGGTAATACTTTGCGAATGATTGACAAAAGTTGGGTTAATGTCCCGTTCTTAGATAATATTCGCAGCAACACTCAAAAATACCACGAACTGACATCAATTCTATCTTTGCAACGCTCCAAAGATATGATCACCACCGATAATACCATGGAGGTGAAATAATACGGAAGAGGCTTCTAAAGAAACAACGTTTCTTGTTAAATCTGTCTGGCTGTTTTTACCTTGTGTGCATAACGCTATTTCCCTTTATTCTAACCTCCTCGGCGTATTTGTTCGCTCCGTTATAGCGTATTTGGTCGCTATGCGAGTAGCTGATTGTTGGAGAATCTAGATAATGATCCGAGCTGGAAGCGTACTTCCAGTTTTTTCTCAAATTCTAATATTTTCCGGTAGATTTTCCAAAAATTTTCTTTCATACAAACCTTGTCCTTAGAATTAAGAGCAGAACCAAAAAGATCAGACAAATCGGTTCAGACAAATCGGTGAAGCCATTCTGAAGTGTTGCGCTTTCATACATGCGGCAATTCATATATACTGTTTGACATTTCAGGTAGGAATAAGAAGTATTCTGACAAGGACTGGGCTGGTTGTGACGGCGACCACGCCCCCCTGGGGGTGGGCAACCCACAGGTTCAAAAACACACACACACACACACACTCAGAGAGAGAGAGAGAGAGAGAGAGAGAGAGAGAGAGAGAGAGAGAGAGAGAGAGAGAGCTAGCTCTCGAAATTCCCCTTAATCGATTTAGCGAAAATGGGGAATACTTATACTTGGATAGGGAAGGAGATTTGTCACCACCTTTCAGGAAGCTAACGACTTGAGCCAATTCGTTTGCACAGTGGCTCCACCAGGGATATAAATTCACGTCTTTATAGTGACCGGATGTTATACCACACAGATCGTTCCGTTCACAACGCCCTCCAACAATATGCATGTACTGATGAAGACTGATACTAAAATACTATGGCTGTTTTAAAAAAATTGTATTTCAAACAGCTGGACAGAAGTCAGCGCTCGTCAGAAGCTAAGCAGAATCAATAACCGATCCATCTTTGTTTACTTCTCTCTCTTTCAAAATGTTTGTAAATCCATGGTTACTGTGGTCATAAATTTACCAGTTACATAAACTAACCTAAGGACAACACACATTCCCTTTCTCGAAGGAGGACTCGAACCTTTGACCGCGTAGTCGGCGACGCGGTGCCTAGATTCTCTCTCTCTCTCTCTCTCTCTCTCTCTCTCTCTCTCTCTCTCTCTCTCTCTCTCTCTGTTTTTGAACCTGTTGGTCGCCCCCCCCCCCACACACACTCAAAGGTATATTACTATAAATATAATTAGGTGTAGTAGAATTTCGAGAATCAACACCACAATGCGAAGTCTTATATTCGACGATATCTGTATCAGCCAAAGATTCCAATCCTCCAACTGCAGCATTCTCACATTTACGCATAAAGCGTAAACGTGGGCGTATCTCGTCAGATACTACAATAGCAACTGTTGCACGCTCTTGGCCGCCCCTCCACCATTACGAGAACGAATCGAGAGCGAGCTAACAGTCCCTTTTCTGCACCTTTTACTGAATCTTAAATAACGAGTCTGCTCCGAAATTAATACTTATCATCAAATCAAATACTTACATTGTAAGCTTTCCTACTACACATTATCTGCACTAAACATGTAAGGAATCTATTTGAACGTATAAACTTTAAAACAAAAGTCTACTAGTACGCAGCCTCATATAGGCAACACTGCTAATTTCAAGCAAAGCAAAGCACTTACTTTAGCGACTGGAAGCTTGCGCATTAAATATTATCTTCAGCCAAAAGCCTGAATAACTGAGCGACTGAAACATTTGGCAAACAACGTACGAACTGGCTTCAAGTAGCAATATGGTGACAGCAACCACAACAACCATGCGCGAGGAGCATCAGATTGCTTTTTTTCAGTACCGGATCAATATTATCTGGGGGTAAATGAGATCGCCATGCAACTATTGGCTGGGGAACACGTTTACAGGCACCATAATGCATCTTACGATCTTACCATAAGGAAATTATTCTCCATTGCGATCGCATTCTTGTTTATTGAAAGTATATATTTGTTTATTGCAAAACGTACGACAGGGTGTGGATTTCATTTTCTGTATACGAACACGCAATGAACTTCTATGTATTTAGTGTGTGTACAGAAAGAGATGAAAGAAAGAAGAGAGAGAGAGAGAGAGAGAGAGAGAGAGAGAGAGAGAGAGAGAGAGAGAATCCGTGTGCTACCTGTGCACATTCTTGCAAGTGGGCGTGGACGCCCGGCGCGTCTTGCCGCTGTGTGTGTGTGTGTGTGTGTGTGTAGAAAACAAGGTGATCGTTAATCCCTACCAAATAATCACCATCTCCAGTTTGCTTCTGAAACGTTCTTCTGCAAAATAAAATAAAAAGCAGCGAACGTAACCGCTTCGGTTGTTCTGCCGCGTAGTACACTATCATTCCGTGAGAAAGTAAGCGAGAAGAGAATGAAGGGCGAAACATATTTAAAGTAGCCACAATCACGGAAATCACTAAATTAATTGCAGTGCCAGCAACCTGCGGCTGTAGCAGCTGGACACGATCACGAGAAACTTGAGTTCGTTAACTGTTTACGAGATAGCAGACACATGAATGAGTACCATTTGAGTTACTTACTCATACAGCAACCGAGGAAGTCCATATAATATTTTCTTCCTGCGAATGCATTTGGCAGCAAGATACAACCGCGTTCACGTTTATAATCAATCTGTTTTCGTATTTACAAACTTTGCATAAAAAAGCGCGCAAATGTCTAACAAGGCATTACGTATCAAGCAGTTATAAATAAAATGAATTGTTTGAAAAAGCAAGCTGCTAAATAGCTAGTAACTTTGCAAGCGCCTAAGAATACTGCTCAGTTTACCGAACGTGGGCGATGACGCCTAGTGGCGTATGTAGGCAGCCCACTGAATGGCTCTTATTGATTTCCACTTGCGCTCGCGCGTCCCTTTAACGACTTAAGCGCACGGAAACCAATAATCCAGAGCAGAATGCAGAGCAGCTGAACGTGCAGGAAAATACCTTCTGTCTGGTCGGTGCTCCCCGACAGTGCAAATTGTCGCGTCGTGTAATAGCGCGCAGCAGGTTCACAGAGCGCAGACGGATCCTGCCTGCAGCCGAACCGAGCGCTTCGCCATCTTGCCGTCGGCGCCGGCGCCGTCATCTGTCGGCGTAGTTGCAAAACTGCCCGAGTGTAACACCTTCCCGCTGTTAAAATTTCATTGTTCAACCGGCAAAAAGACTCGCGCGCTTCACTCCCTACACTCTCAAATTATTTTCTCTTATTGTTATTATCAATTTGCTTATTTTCTATTAATGATTTCGACCGTATTAAGGCGATGGTGTGTGTGTGTGTGTGGTGTGTGTGTGTGTGTGTGTGTGTGTGTGTGTGTGTGTGTGCTCGCGCATGCGTTTATTTGTGTGTGTGTGTGTGTGTGTGTGTGTGTGTGTTCTCAACGGAAATTACCTTTACGATGTCGGCGTACCGGTATCTGTCAGCGCATGACGCGAAGGGGGCGTACAATATTGATTTCTAA
This sequence comes from Locusta migratoria, assembly GCA_026315105.1. NCBI lineage: Eukaryota > Metazoa > Arthropoda > Insecta > Orthoptera > Acrididae > Locusta > Locusta migratoria. Next base: position 331,895,015 of record CM048755.1, on the reverse strand, counting down.
CGCTCTCTACATCTCCAATTCCAACATGTCGTTCAGAGTGGCCTTAAATTTCGTAACTTTGTCGGGGTGGCTTTTGCAATATAGTGGTGCCGTATTTAACTTGCAGTTGCACTTTTTCCCTCTCAAATATTTTTTTTTCATTGTAGAATAAATACCATATGGGCATCCTCTGTAATAAAAATGGGTTTTTTAATTCTATGTAGTGCTAAATACTAAAAGACAATTCCAGAGACGTTTTACAGTTTTTAATGAAAATAATAAAATAATGTTATATACACAGGGAAAGCAACAAACCATAGCAAAAGCTAAAACAGCTGAAAATATAAGACAGAACAAAAAATTTCTTCTAGGCATGGATCCGCAAACAAGCTGTTTGTGAGATAACTGCAACTGTATCGTTACAAGGCGGCACTGACTTTTGTATTATAGTTCCAGTTCGTTCAAACGTATTTGAAACATTAAGTCTAATTGGGCTCAAATTTCACCAAAGGCTTGCCTATCACAACGAAGGGGAAAGTAGTACAGACATAATCGGTCAAAGGGTAAATTTTGCTGCTGAAATAATGCATCTAACGTGACAATATTATCGCTGCGGTGGAGTAGCCGAGCGGTCTAAAGCGTCTCGCTGCGGAGCGCGCGGTTGCTCGCCGTGAAGGTTCGAGTCCTCCCTGGGGCATGGGTGTGTATGCTTGTCCTTATGTTAGTTTACCTAGGTTTAAATAGTTTGTACGCTACGGACTGATGACCACGCAGTTTGGTCCGATAGATTTACAAACATTTGTACAATATTATCCATGATGGATCTCTCAAACCTCCAACGTCACCTGACTTCCAGTTACTCGATTTTTCTATTTTGCGTCATTTCAAAACTGAAGTTACAGGACTCCCCTTAACACGAATGCAGAGTAGGAAATTGTTCTGTCTCAGTGGTGAATCGCCGGGGCGGATTAGCCGTGCGCGCTGAGGCACCTTGCTATGGTGCGGCGTGGCCGTTCCACGTCGGTGGTCCGAGTACTGCCCGAGGCGTGCGCGCGCGCGCGCGCGCGCGCGCGCGCGCGGTGTGTGTGTGTGTGTGTGTGTGTGTGTGTGTGTGTGTGTGTGTGTTTTGTCATTAGGATAAGTCAGTCTGTAAGTTTAGGGACCGATGACCACATCAGTTAGATCCCATAACTGTACAAATATTTGAACATTTGAACCAATTTCCCTACAGTGAGAAGAGAAAGTTTCCTTAATTTACAAAATTAAAAAATTAGGTCTGTACATGCTTTTCTAATAGTTGTTAATAGCATAATTACTCTACTGACATCTACATGAGCAGCATAGTCTGTTGAAAATAGTAATGTTAATTACCGTAAATCGGAGTTTTCAACCTGTGGGTCGCGAGTAGATTGTTTTCTTTTCAAATGTGTGTACAGTGGGACCTTCCTTAATGAGTATAATTCGCTTCTGACTCTTGCCTGAAATGCGAAATACTCGCTAGCAAAATATATTTTTCTGTCAGGCAACACATAAAAATAGGATATGTGTACCATTCCGAGAAATATAATAATAATAAAAAAATACCTTCGTCCAACAATTTAAAAGAAAGCTGAAGCAAGAGGAAGAAGGTAAAATTTGTTTCCTTTGAGATAACATTGTTCTGTTACAGTTCGTGACGGGGGGTCGTCGTCACAACATTTTTGTTTAATATATTTTTACTTGGACGGGGATCGCATATTCGAAAAGGTTGAAAAACATTGCCGTAAATAAAGTGACTGTGGCTCTGGATTCAATAACATGTAGTCAGTATAAATGACTCCTTTTTCTCTCTTTCGTTTAGGAAACAGTTTCTTGAGGTCTGCAGCAAAGTTTGGGAGGGGGGGGGGGAGGACTGCAACCTCCTAGTCCCCGCCCCCGCTCCCCCCCCCCCCCCTCCCTTGGATTCGCTACTGTACTGTCTCGTCAAGAATTAACAGATGATCAAGGGGTGTTTGGAAGAATTCGTAACGCATTGTAGAGACAAATCCAGTTTTGCCTCTGTGAGGTCGATATGTGGAGCACTTCCTGCAAGAGTGTTCAGTACATTTTAACATGTAGCTGGCTGAAGTAGTATTTCTTCTTAAAGTAGGCCTAGGATAAAATTTGAGCCTAACTGAGGACAGTTTTTTCAAAACTCGCTTTCTACAGAAAATGACCAAAATGACTTTTTTACAGCTTATATTATTTGAGATAATCGCCTTTCTTATTCTGAAAACAGTTCTTTCAAAACTAAATTATTTCCAATGTTAGAAGCTAGCAAAGTTACTCAGTTATTTCAAAACTCGCTTTCTGCGATGAAAGTGTTACAACCAAACTCGCTTTCTGCAGCTAACTTCTGTAGGCTGTGTGGTCTTTGAATTTTATTAGCGCCAGTTTAATTGTTCTTGTTGGTAACATCTGTGGAAGTAACAATTCCGGCTCGTGGCAACTGATTTCTGTCCATTTGCATTATTGCCAGTTTACTGTTGGTTGCACCAGTGCCTGTGTGAGACAACAAAAGTGCTGTAATTATTCTTAGCGTGTGTATAGTAGTTTATATTAAATAAAACGGCAGAAGAATATTCTGAACCTGTAATAAAAGTTGAAAGGGGCAGGAAGAGAAGAAAAGTGCCACATATAAGAACCAGTGGAAGATATCATGAAGAAAATTTTTGACATACAGCAAAACCAACATCTTCCTAAGGTTTCAGTAGGTGAAGCATTTTATCTGAGGCAGGCATGGGTGTACAATTTGTGTGTCATGACCAATGGCACGCCATTAGTTAAGACAAAAATAAAATTTTATACATGGCTGGAGACACAGGCCGACCGTGGAACTAATGAAGTTTCCAATATGGGGGCACAGTTATATGCCTCCTGATAGTGTTCGTAAATGTGGAGAAAAATACTGAGAGAAATAAGAAATATATCTAAGCAGTATCATGACATCCTCAGAAACCATGGTGACGTCAGAGTATTGCAAGATCACTAGTGTGAATAACCTCAAACAGAAGTCTGTCAGTAATTTGAAGTCCAAATTGCCATTCAGTATTGCCAAAGCCCGAGTTACCTAATAGAAAAAAATTACAACGGCAGTGTTCAGATTTGTTAGATATATCTACTGTGGGGAGTCAACTGTAGTAGAAATCCTCAAGAAAGGACAGGAATCAAAATTCAAATGTTCAAATGTTTGTATAGCTTATGGGACTTAACTACGGGGTCATCAGTCCCTAAACTTACAAACTACTTATGAACTCACTAATTCTAAGGACGGCACAAATATCTATGACCAAGGAGGGATTCGAGCCCCCGACCGTAGTGGCCGTGCAGACCGTGACTGGAGCGCCTCATTCCCCTCGGCCACCGCGGCCGGCGGCGAGAAATCTTTCAGAATCTCATGGACGCAGCCCAGAAAAGGAAAACGATAAATCATATCAGTAAAGAAAAGAGTGGCGATATGGCGAGGTTGATGAAGTTTATTGAAATACCTGATGATGCCAAGCAGTTACATGAAGTTATAATGAAGGGGAATAGTGCTGTGGAAAGTTCAAAATGTTCAAATGTTTGTTAAGCTTATGGGACTTAACTACGGGGTCATCAGTCCCTAAACTTACAAACTACTTATCAACTAGCTTATACTAAGGACGGCACAAATATCCAAGCCCGAGGGGGGGATTCGAACCCCCGACCGTAGTGGCCGTGCAGACCGTGACTGGAGCGCCTCATTCCCCTCGGCCACCGCGGCCGGCGGCGAGAAATCTTTCAGAATCTCATGGACGCAGCCCAGAAAAGGAAAACGATAAATCATATCAGTAAAGAAAAGAGTGGCGATATGGCGAGGTTGATGAAGTTTATTGAAATACCTGATGATGCCAGGCAGTTACATGAAGTTATAATGAAGGGGAATAGTGCTGTGGAAAGTTCAAAATGTTCAAATGTTTGTTAAGCTTATGGGACTTAACTACGGGGTCATCAGTCCCTAAACTTACAAACTACTTATCAACTAGCTTATACTAAGGACGGCACAAATATCCAAGCCCGAGGGGGGGATTCGAACCCCCGACCGTAGTGGCCGTGCAGACCGTGACTGAAGCGCCTCAGTCCCCTCGGCCACCGCGGCGGCACTGTGGAAAGTGCGTATATAAATGATGTGATGGAAAATCAAGATGTTGGAGAAACTGAGGGATATGCTGGACCTTAAAGATGTTAATTGGATCGACATAAAATATTTAAATGTGTATATTAATATAATTACTGCTTTCTGCTTCAGTAATAGATACTTGTTTGGTGTGTTTCCTTCGTTAATGGACGATGACAAAGAAAGTTTTACAGATACATGTTATGCATAAAGCGAGTTTTGAAGAAAATCATAATTTTCAATATTTTTAAATATATGTTTGCATGTTATTCTTTTGATTGTTCTATGTATCAATTGCTGTTTGGGAAATAAATCTTTACATGTATAGTTTGCAAAATTTTGAATAATACACAAACCCCTAAAGTTTTTTGCATTGCCTGATAAATTACAATTCTGCAGAAAACGAGTTTTGAGAAAACGGTCCTCAATTACATGGCAACTTAATCGAAAATTTACATTTAATATGTAAAGCAGTGTCCGTATGTTTGTACGTGTTGCATACAAATCTACAGTTTTGTTCCAATCTTTGTGAAATTTTGTACACGTAAACTTCAATCCATGAGGACGGTCGCCGTAAGTGTAATAATCACATACGATATATAGTTCACGAGATATGACGTCATAAACAATGAGATGCGCGAAAAACTGCTGCATTTTGCGACAATGCTGATCATTTTCTCCTAAACCATTGGACCGATTTCAACCAAATTTGGTACACACATTCCTTACCATGAGGTAACAATTGCTGCATGGTTGAGAATCACATACGGCACATGGATCAAAAGATATTACGTCATAAACAATAGAAATCGCAAAAAATGCCATATAATGCGACGAGGCTTTCGAAATACACTGTATGAGAATGACCGTACTCAGCGACTTGCAACAAACTTTAAAGATAATTTCAAACCTTTATTAAACTTTCTCTCGCTGGCAACCATAGTAAAATGATGAAAGGAAAAAAGTTTCTCGCTTACTACTTTTCCGCTGTTTATGGAGTAAAACTACGGCATTCGGTATGACGTTAAAATTTATAATTTGAACACTACAAATTGTAGCGACAGGAAATTTTAGACAGTATACACATATATAGTTGAATGTAGCTTCTAAATTGCATCACATTCCGACACGTAGTTCATGAGATATGAGCACGTAAACAGTAACGTTCATGGAAAACCGCCCCATCACGCACCAAGTATTAATCTATTACTTCTTCACTACTAATTGTATTCCGAAGAGATTTTACAGACATACAACTCTTATACAAATGAATATATACCTGAAAAATGGCAGAAATAAATGAATAAATACCGGGGCAGCGCCGGGTTTTCAGCTAGTTCCAAATATATCTTTACTAGCGAGGAGAATATTTCATAGATGCCCCCCCCCCCCCCCCCGTCCCTGCAGCCGTGGTGCGTCCCATCCACCATTCAACATTTACGTGGCTAGGTGACCGTCGTGGGGAAAGCGGATGGTCGACTTCGGTTTATTGAGAGAATTTTGGGAATACGTGATTCGTTCACATAGGAGACTGCATATAAAACGCTTGTACAGCACCGTCTTGTGTTGATAAAGTGTTTGGAATCCCCTACAGATCGGTTAAAGGAAGACACAGAAGCAATTCAGAGGCGGGCGGCAAGGTTTGTTACTGAAATGCTTCGGAAATTCAAATGGAAGTCGCTGGAAGGAAGGCGACGTTCTTTTCGAGAAACAATTTTGAAGAAATTTAGAGGGCCTGAATTTGCAACGGCCTGCAGAACGATTCTACTGCCGCCAACCTACATTTCATATAAAGACCACAAAAATAATATCAGAGAGATTAGGGCTCGTACAGAGGCACACAAGCATTCGTTTTTTCCTCGTTCTGTATAGGAGTGGAACCGAAAAGCAAGTATCTAGTTGCGGTAGTGCGTACCCTTCGCCACGCACCTGTGGGTGTATTGCTGAGTATGTAATTAGGTGTAGAAGGGTAGGAGAGGTAGTGGCTTGTAGTTTCTAACTGGGTGGTTTCTACCTTTCTGAGATCATTACCCTTGGGCAAGGCCTTCAACGCTTTTACATCACTGATGGCTCGAAAACTGCGGGCCACTCCGGCTATGCGTTTACATCTCCCGTTGGGGCGGAATGCCATTCTCTGCCAGAGGCATGCAGTGTGTTCACGGCAGAGCTGATGTTTTATTAAACAGACTGCCGTGGAACGTGGTTTAATCTCTGTTGACTCCATGAGCAGTCTGCAGGCCATTCATAGATGTTTCCCCTCCCATCCTTTGGTTATTTCCATCTGCTGACCTCCCTGCTGCCTGCTCCGTTTACTTTCTCTGGGTGCCAAGCCATGTTGGTATTACAGGGAATGAACAGGCTGACCGGTTGTCTCGATCGGCAATTACTCGCTGCCTACCTCCCTTTCTAATTCCGGGTGCGGATCTGCGGGTGCAGATCGATCTTTGCTTCACTCCTCATGGGATAGCAGTTGGAAAGCTACTTCTCCTTCCAATAAACTCCGCACCGTCAAAGATACGACTGCAGCTTGGAGTTCATCTTTACGCCCTTCCCAGAGAGAATCGACTGTCCTCTGTCGCCTCCGTATTGGACACTGCAGGCTGACCCATGGATTTCTTTTACGCTATGACAATCCACCACATTGTGATTGTGGAGCCGTACAATCCGTGTCTCATATTCTGGTTGAATGTCCTCTCCATTTGACACTTGGTGGCGACTATGGCCTACCGCCTTCGTTGCCTCTAGTTTTGGCGGATGACCCACGGATTATTGATCGTGTCCTTGCCTTCCTCCGTGAAAGGAGGACTCGCTTGGTCGGGGTGAGTGGGTTTGTGACTCTTTGCTGTTAGCAGGGTTTAGAGCCTTCTCCCCCCCCCCCCCCCCCCCAGTCCCCCACTCTTTTACTTTTTAACGTCGTTTTTTCTCCCTACTCTGAAGCTGTGATCTGTTGACCACTGTGCCGTTAGTAACTTGTGGTTTAGAAGGTTGTCGTCGCTTCCGGAGCTATGGGAGCGGACACTGTAGCTTTCGCTACCCTAAGTTGGTTTTAGTCTTGTTGGTGAGATGATTTTAATTCCTAGTGGAATGGTCTTTTAGCTTTCCCACATTTTTCAAATGTTCAAATGTTTGTGAAGCTTATGGGACTTAACTACTGGGTCATCAGTCCCTAAACTTACAAACTACTTATGAACTACTTACGAACTAGGACGGCACAAATATCCATGCCCGAGGGGGGATTCGAACCCCCCGACCGTAGTGGCCGTGCTGACCGAGACTGGAGCGCCTCAGTCACCTCGGCCACCGCGACCGGCCCACATTTTTCGTTGGGTTCTGTGGCATATACAATTCGGAGTTAAAGGGACTGATGACCTGGTTGTTTGGGCCATGTCCATCAACACACACACACACACACACACACACACACACACACACACACACACTCGCGCGCGCGAGCAAGCAGTTCTTGTGTCGTAGCTTAGAGGCAGGAATTCGATAATTAGCAGCCCCCTAATTAAGCACAATTACTTCCATTTAACTTCCAAGCTTCCTTTGTACTGGTGTAAAAGCGCGCGCGCGCAAAGGGATCTGTTAACGCCTAACGTAAGGTAAATAGGCCTAGGTCGATGTACAGTTCTTCCTCATGAATATTATAGTTGAAATTTACACAGTTATCCCCACATGAATATTCCACAATAAAGCCAGCAAAAGGAGTTCTACTTGAATCAGAACAATCTTTAGAATTTAACAGCATTATTTATTTATTGAAGACAGTATTAAACTAGTGTGGCACATATAACAAGGGATGAGCTGGAAAGGTAAATAACGTAGCCTATTCCCCCTTCCCGATTCAGTTCTGAAACTTAACCGCAGTTGATTCACACGATTATGACACTGCCGATCTAACTTTTTTTTCTAAGTGAGTTTGTAAAGCTCAAACAACATCGGCACTGGTCCTGCTGTGTTATCAATTAAACTGGCAAAATAAAGTTTAGACCCTGCTCGTGCCCGTGACTACGGCATCTTCTTGATGATGATGTAGAGCAGTCATAGGCACCAAAGTACGAAGTTGTACTAGTGCACACTTGTTACCAACATCTGTACAAGTCGCCAAGTTCAGAGCGCCCCCCCCCCCCCAGGGGTTCACGGTTCTTTCGTGAGTACGTGCGTGGCGAGCACGGGGCCCCGAGCTAATGCAGTCTTCCTGTTTTACTTCCCGGACTGCATTTCCTTTCCCCCTCCCGTCCTTTCCTATCCTCACTCCTTCCCCTCCCCACAGGGGGACTGATAACCTCATTAGTTTAGTCTCCCTATCCCAAACAACCCAACACAACCCTCAGAGTGCCGTGTAAGTTGTGCTCTGGTTGGCCAGGACAAGAGTTGCGTTCGCCACCTTTGGCGACAGCACCCCTACTCCTTGTTCTCTTCGACCGCTTTTCACGTTCTCCCCATCATCCACGTGGGGTGCACGCGCAAAATTAGCAAACAGCCAATGCGTTTTGTAGTTACAAACGCAACGTCAATCATGTACGCTCTTTGACGTGACTCAAATGTCCCACCAAAGATTCCATGACCAAGAGCCAATCACACCACCTCTTACATACAGCATCAAACCACCCCGCACATGAGCTGACGTCTAGCCAATGAGCATCCGTTATACTTAGACTTTTTGGAACAAACACTACAACTTCGCAGGGCAGTGAACTCACAGGCTCGTGGCCGATGCCTGGCATCAGCAAGTCGCGGGGACCAGAAACACATTTCTTAACAAGACATAATGTTTTCCACTGTCCCAAACCACTTCTCACTCCGCATCCGTCCCTTCTGTGGAGAACTCTGCGCGTCCTCTGGTGCACAATCAATTCATTGCCACCTGGCCCGAACAGAGTGGCGCGCGACGACAGACCCACCGGCTATTCTTTCCCGGAAGGCACTTTTTTAGCGTTTTTGCGCTCTCGTTCTTGCCTCGGGCCTCCAAAACTTAAAAGGTTTTAGACTGACCCGTGCCTCTCGTCCTGGGGAGCCTCCTGTATGGGGGCCGGCTGGTTCACAGGGGTTCTCCCCTTGCTAAGTACTAGCTACATCTCCATACTGTCAAAGTCGTATGTACACTGCAACTCGTGCCATGAAGTTTCCATAATAAACAACGTGAAATTATACTCCAAGTTCCTGTTACCAATTTACATTTTCCCCTCTTCTGTGAACTAGTTATCAATTATGACTTCTCAATAAAGTGAATACTTTGTAGGTATCTTTCGGCCAAATTTCAAACTTCTGCGTCACAGTGGGGTACAGTTACGGTGTTAATGTTGTTGTACAATGTAGAAGTGCATGGAAATTCTGTAATGAATAAAAAGTCTAAACTAAATATCCCAGGGGATCTGCAGACAAAAGACAAAAGTTATCACATTGATGTCCAGTTCATCGGAAACAGGGTACTGGTTCAGTTCGAGAATAATAAAGACGGATTACGGCTGTGATCTATTCATAAAATTCTACCCCCACAGTCACGTTAATTTCACCGTGAATGTTTACATACTGTATTTTTGAGGTAATAAGAAAAACGGCTCATTATATATTTCAGCTTTCTTCAAACTGATACAGAATTGTTGAGTCTATTTCTTTGGCAGTTTACTGTGTGATTTGGTTTGGCGAGATCTTTTGTTAAGGTGGCAAGCAGCCCTTTCCTGACCCTCGCCAGATACGTCTTCGTATATGCAAGCGGTTGGACAGACTTGCATTTCACTCATGCGAATGCTAGTCCAGTATTGAATTTCTGTGCCTCCTTTATTACTCACTCACCATCAGTGTTGCCAGACGTAGGGAATTTGCCCTACACGTGGGTACTTTTAAGCATTAAAATCACGTAGGGAATTTTCATCCAAAAAGTCCCCAACGCGTAGGTACTTTGGTAAAATTTTACAATCACCGACACATGCCTAGCGGGTAATGTTGGCAACAGAACAGTTTTCACCACGTGTGAATGAATCCGACCAATTGTGGCAATGTTTGAAGAAGCCAAAGATGTTTTAGACGGAATAGTTGTTTTCTGTTCATAGTAAACAATATTAATTTGGAAACTTAGTTTCGGACACATTAAAATTGATGCGAAATATGATGATTTCAATGTGTATCAGTGGAATGGAGAGTCGGTTTGGAAATAGTGTTAGAAAATGTCAGCACAAGGAAAATTTGTTTCCATGAACGAAAGACGTTTTGTTACCTTGACTAGACTGTTATTTATTTACGTCAGAACGATATATTAGTTAGTACTTGTAAATGAGAAGCTGCTGACAAGAAAACGCTAAAACATTTGCGACAGCCAACGTAATAATGAACAAAGCACTAGATATTCGTTGTCAACATAGCATTACTCTTTGACAATATGAATCATGCAGACTGACTGACTTCCTTTTTTGTGGTGACTGTGAACTAAATAATTACTGCTGTTCCTTGTCTATGGTTGATAGTGTCTCGACGTATGCTTATGCGGTCAATAAACCAGTTATCCTCGTGTAACAGTGCAGTCGGAATTAGCGGCATATTTGGAGAACTAATTAACGCTTTTCCTCTCTGTGGTTGACAGGTTCTTGATGTACCCTTGTCCGATCGATAAATCAGTAATCCTCTTGTAACAGAGCACTTGGAATTCGCGTCATAATCTACATTTTGCTTCATCAATCAGTAACGATCAGTCAATGGAAAAACACATGAAGCATGATGCCAAATATTTAAAGTTTTTCAAAATGGTAACATGTCACATTAGTCAATTGGTTAACCTCTACTGGCCGGACTCCTGGATTGAGCCCCTCCCAGACGCAAATCCTGGCTACGACCCTAATGTAGGGACATTAATAAGATGGTAGGGAGAAAGTATGGAAAACGTAGGTACATTTTTGTGAGACTGTAGGTATTTTCTCTCTCTGCCATCTGGCAACACTGCTCACCATTGATAATACAGATGGCACACTACGCTGAGAACAGGAGACTCTCACCACTTCAGTAATTCAGTACGCCCCGCCAACCGCTACGAAAATGGACCGCTATGTTCGGATTCGAAATAAGAAGTAAGACGACGGCATTGCACATTCTGCTTAGATGGCATTCAACGAAAACAAACGGTATTCCTGAATTTCTGCTTCAGTTGTGTTTCAAGGAGATAATGAGTTCGCTCGCATTTATGATTTCTAATGCATCGAAATTATCTATACTGGTCTTTACGATACATTCATACGTCTGACCAGCTGGTGACCGTCCGTACAAAACATTTTAATTTTTGCGAAAAGGGAGAACGGACGCTTTTTAAAGATTTTTACAAGACTGTAGAGTATAACGGCACAGCAAATGTGATGCTGTTTTCGTATACGGGATACGGATGTTAAAAATACTGGAACGCCGAAAGATCAAGTATTGATTCTCAATATTGTTCAATGTGTGAATTTACAGCACCATGCGCCTGATACGAACCAAATTAACGTATGGTCAGTACTGTCAAACGCCTGACGTACCCCCATTAACGTCGCTAAAAAGACCCGTGGCGAAAGACTAATATTATAAATATTGAGCTACACTTCCCGCCTTCTACGATTAGCTTAGAGTATAGGAGATAATTAACACAAGCCATGCGTGTCCTCTCAACTTCCTATTTTGCATTCGTGTGCGTTTGCTATGACGAGAGATACAGATGATCTCCAGTTAATTGCAAGCGGTAGCACCACCTGTTCAAATATTTGTAAACCTAAGGGAGAAAACTGCTGAGGTCATCGGTCCCTAGTCTTACAAACAACTTATACTAACTTATGCTGAGGACAACACACACATCCATGCACGAGAAAGAACTCGGACCTCTGTCGGGAAGGGCAGAGCAACTCGTGACATGGCGCTTCAGATCGCCTGTTGCGTGCTGCCCTCCCATACTTATGGAACTTGTCTTGGGCACATTGTAGCAGGATAATGCGTGAGCACAAGTAGCACACGATATTCATGACTTCTTCGTTGCTCGTCGAATTTCATTGCCGCTTTGAGTAATAAAACCGAAACTGTGCCACTTTTCTTTTATTGAGAGTACAAGATAACTCCGTCCACTCATCTCCCTCCCCCCTCCTCCTTTCCCCTCCCACTTCTATGCCGCAACGCCGCCTGAGGGATTGATTGACTTTTAAGTCCCCATTTCCCGTCTGTCACATTTCTTCTTCTGCCGCCTGAGAATACAAAGGCCGGGATGCGAACACTCAAGTTTTTGATTCCGAACCCCATTCCCACCGCCCTGCTGGCTCGAAATTCAAATGGTATGCCCTGTACCTTCTCCTCTCCCCTAATCCCAGAGAAAAACCGACCATTGTGCACTAAGTTGCAGGCAGGTACGTTGTGGTAGCGAAAGACGTAAGAAAATTCATTTATCACTGCAGCGGATGGAAGCCTTTGAATTTAATTGATGTGAATATCGAAAAACTGGTGCTTATTTCTAAAATCGACTAGAAATCTTATGTTGCTGTAGATAATTTCAGTAACTTCGCCCGGATTACCGAAATCCAAAAATGTGTGGAGAATATCGGGATTCCAGCAACTGTGTTTACATTTACTGACTTTCAAAGAAAATTTATTGTATGTAAATGTGTTAGATGCTGTCTTGGAGACAGTAACATCGAATTACATATCAGAGTGTGTAATAAATAAGTAAGATGGTGTGATTAAAACGGCAGTTTGCCAATAATAAAGTAAAAACAGTTACGGTGCACCATTTAAATTTATTGATGACCGGTTTCAGTCCTGGTATGGATCACTCACATCATCCCCATTGTTGACAAGGAGTGGGGCAGACACTATATGTATTCCCCCTGATGCTGTTACTGCTCAGAGCTGGACGAATCCACAGCACCTGCTCCACTCCTTGTCAACATTGGAGTAGACCAATACAGGTTCTATGGAGGGGGAGGGAGGCGACCCCTACGATCAGCCATACATTTGAAGGGGGAGAATGTTTTGAACTTTTATGTAGTTTCAAAAAGATTAAATTAAATAAGACCATGAATAGTGGAAATACCTTGCATAAATGAATAAATGTGAGAAAAAATTGGAAATACAAATCATTCATAAACTCAAGAGTTTTGTCAGTAGTGAATATTATCTACAGTTCAGAAACTCGGTGATGTGATTTAAGGAATAAATGTTGACTCCCAGAAAAATTGAAGATATTTATTTCTGAACACATTGATACAAACCAGTGATATGCGTCATTCTACAATCAAGAGAAACATGATGCAAAGTTAATACACAGAAGGATGAGCCAATGTGTTTGGCATCAATCGGGTGCTTCAGTGTGATGCCGCTGTCATGGGCCCCACAAGAAGTGTCATTGTTCCGCTTAAAAATGACTCTAATTTAAAAAATGGAAGTGCAGTGTAATGAATTATGGGTATGACAAAAGCATAAACACATCATTGGCATCAGCACTGACAGTAGCAACAGTAAATTACATGGAATATAAATACTTATCTATCAATGTCCCAGTCTTAGTTCAGTGTATAGTGAACAGGTGTGCTTTTGTTTCTTGCTGTTAATTATGAACTGTGACGAATATGAGACACATGTAAAGTCAAATGTACAAAATGCTTTCACGGAACCTGTGATTTACACAACAATTAAATCACAGGGACTGCTCAAGGGACTAGAAAAAGCAAACATATTTCAATTTAATGCTATTTGGGTGACATAAATTGTTCTTGTTTAATATATTAATTTTGGAGTTATGGCTTAAAATGTGTTGCACTGGAAACGTAACATTGACACTGCTTTCATCTCAAAGACATATTAATGACAAAGAGATGCATGAGTGTGCGATGTGAAACTAATATGATGGCGTACATAAATTATATTGTGAGAAATGTTGACTATGTCAAAATGACCTGCAAAGATTCCAAAAACATTCGCAGTCCTGACGTTTTCAGCTAATGCTACAACAGATGTATTGGACAGATACCTCACTCATTATCTGCAGATAACCCATGGATATCCGTGCCACTGACCCATTTATCCATAAAGTAACAAATACTGCAGATATATTCGCAATATCTGCATCTGTGCAGACCTCTACCTACCAATGTACTAGGGAGAGACCAGATGTGCTTGTTTCCAATTTCCTGTTTCCAGCCATTTCGTGGTTCCCTTCTCTGTTTGCTCTCCATCTTCGAACATCAAACAGATCTGCTAAGTGATAACATGAAAGAATTACCAGAAGAATTGACAAAAGTAATTTCTTCCTTTATATCTGTCAAAAACATACTAGATGTTTGTGGTCCTAGTGGTTTAGGTAAGTGTCCAACAGTCATTCTAAATGCTTTCAAAAAGTTTTTCTTGGTAGGAACTGCAAAAGAAAAAATAAGAAAAGAAAAATACATGTCCAACCCATGTGAAATGGGGCCCTGTAGACTAAACACAGAGGCTTCTTATTCCCAATACCACTATTTGCGCTATTGCAAAAAAGTCCTAGCATGCTACCAAAATGTTAAAACTTTTCTTGTTCTGTTTCCTGTAATATTTCAGTGGTTTCTAAAAAATCGTCTTAAATAGTTGATAATATTATCTTATGGTCACAACATGCTGTTTTCCTGTTGAATTGAGTATTTTGTATAAATGACAATGAAATTCAAATAATTTGAAAACCACCTAAAATGCTCCATTTGAATCATGTGATGCCTGTGACATCTCTGACATGTTATACCTGCGCCATAAAATTTACCGACAGTGATATATTTATTTTGACACTCAGGTTTCTGAGAATAGTCTAAAAATATTGGTACTCTCTGTACATCAATAAAAGCTCTTGAAAATTTATTTTTGTATCGTTCAGACAAAGAGAAATGCATAAAATAAAGTTGAAACTAACTACCAAAGATAAAAATTAAATAGCACTCATTTCATTTGTTTATTTTTGTTTGAATCCTTTTCGTATAAGTAAAAACACTGGACGATCAGTATTGTTCTGTTAGTTAACCATTAAGTATCACTCTCTGCAGCTGCAAAGGTGTAAAGTATTATTATGTACAGACTGGTGAGCTGATGTTTACATTTGCAAAACAGCTTTTCATGATACGACATGCCAACTGTTTCTAATTGAAGTCGTTTTCTAATGTAGTTAGTGAATGTGTAACTTCCATGTTGGACGTGACTTAGAATATTTACATCAATGATGCAGTATTTTAACATACAATAGAAAAATCGATTGGTGGTTCAAAAACTACCTTTGAGAGCATTTAGTGAATACTGGGATTTTTTAATAAAATTTGAAATAATTACTAATTTTGTCAATACTTCATGTTTATTTCATTGTATCAAAGTCTTAAAGGAGGGGATTGGTTTTGAATGCAGAACACAAAATTTGTAATCCATGATGGTAACCATTACACTACTAAACAGCAAAACAAGAACATGCCAGGCATACTTAGACATGCTTGTGGTGTACAATATATTGTATCTTCAGACTAGTCAGGCTGTTAATACAAACAAGCTACAGTTCAGTTTAAATACAGGTATGTTCTATTTAAACTCAGTTTTCACCTTTCTTATTTCCAGCATGTAAAATTCAGGGTTGTTTTCGAATTTCATTATTTTTACACTTTAATTTCAGAAAAATGACAGAAGTTTTGTAAGAATAATGACCAAAAATGCTATTTATTTTAGCTTTAAAGTTAGTTTTTTCCTTATATTGTATGTGTGTTGAGTTTGACTATAAGTCTTAATTTTCTAGTGATTATATTTAATTATTAAGTTATTTTGGAATCATTAAGGATTGGCATGTTTGGATCCGGGGGCCATGGTTATATGATTAATACAAGTGAAAAATTTTGTTAATGTAGGGGATGTGTACTTGAGTAATTCCGTGCAGGTTCGGTGATCGCTGTGTTCCCAGTGGTGTAGAGGTCAGCACAACTGCCTAGAAAGCAGAAGACCTGGGTTCAAGTATCAGCAGGGTACACATTTTCAACTTTGCCCATTCATGGTAAACGTAATAATTTCCTTGAATAATCCTGTTATTTGAATTACTAAATATAATCCTAATAGTAATGCAAGATTTCATGATAATGAAATATTTATTGGTGCTGCTGAATCAATTAATCAATTGTTAATAACTTCAATTGATGAGATTTTAATCATAAATGTTAATTCATTAGTTTAATTATTTTATTTTTCGAATAGGACCTTGATTAATATTAGTAATGTTTACTCCTGCTAATAATGCAATACATTATTACTATTATTATTATTATTATTATTATTATTATTATTATTATGTGTTGAATTATTATATAATTTCAATAAGCATGTAATTTCTTGACAGTAATTTGGATATTTTACATACATGATTTCTGTATTTTTTATAATTTTTATGAATATTTTATTTATTTGAATTATTTAATATTATTGCTATTATTACAACTAAATTTAAAAAATCAAATGTTAATTGAGTTAATTTTAAATATTTCATTTGAAGCAATTCTGTTAACATAAATAAAAGAAACTTCTATACCACCAAAACATTTTATTAATAGAATGTATGAGGATCAAATTCTTCCTGTTATCAAACCAATTACTAGAGTTTGAATAATTATCATCATTATTATTGAAATAGGGTGATTTATTTTAATGAACTTTCTGTTTATCAAGTATGATGTCCTCATTACTATTATTAATCATTTAGATGATAAGTATATTCAAGTATTTGGTTTGGGTATCAATGGTAGAAAAATTTAGTGCCTTTGAAGATTTAAAAGTGATTTTCTTAATTTTCAATTACAAGACCAAGGTTTTTTAAACTATTAAAATTGATTATATTTTCTATATTTACTTCTTTATTAATTTACTTTTCTAGTGCATGTGGTTTTTCTTTGAAATGTAAACGTTTATTACTGGTTTTATTAAGAGTATATATATATTGTTCATTCTTTATTTATATTAATTCTTGTTTCTCTTATTGAATTTGATTGTACTTATTTTTCTCTGTTTTTGAGTGTGCTTTGTTTTTCTATTTTAGTTTCAATTATTCGTCCTCATCGAAAAGATTTTTTAAATTTCTTTTATTGTTCATCACACTATTAATGTGGAGCTTGCCAACAAAATACTAAAATATTATCACACTTGTTCCCATCAATCAACATCAGACCTTGGCATAAAACGAACCGCAATTGACAATGAAAGCAATGAGAGCAAAATACGCACACCTCAAAAATTTCAAAATGTCACAGTAATTTTCCCATTTTACATCCCAGCAAACCTACAGTGAATTAATATAACCGCTAAACTACTGTGACGTGTATTTAAGTTATAAGACTTCCAATTTTCTTTCTCACATAGTACATTTTCTACAAAGTTGCCACCATGAGTCCATGACCATTGCTAATGCTTCTTTAGGAGTCTGCTTTGTCCAATGGAATACACTTTATGCATCTTAAGACGAGTTTATATATGTTATCACATATTACATCACCTGTTGATCCTCGTGGCAATCTTGAGCTCGCCTGCCAATGTCATATCTAATTGAATATTATTACTATGGTTTTTACATAGGACTTAATTTGACAAAATGATTTAGAGAACATTGTTATTGTTGTGGTGAAATAGGTTTGTATTATATTACAATACTCTGTGAATATCTTTGTGGTTATACATAAGTAAAGCTTCAGTTACATATGGTATCCTTATCTTCACTTAATGAAACAAGCTGAATACTATAGGTTAAATTCATTACAAACTGAAGCATGTCTAATGAATTTGCTACCCCAAAAAGTGTCTTTCATCTTTGAAACATCGTCTTCTTTTCTTGCATTTGACGAGCCTGCTCTGTGTCTGCAAGTGAATGATTCTGCTGTTTATCTATGACACTTCACCATCTCAGACTTACATCGAATGGAGCTGGCTGTATCCTGTGCTGTGGAAAGACTTACAATGCTTACAGTATGTTAAAACCCGCTATAGTCAAATTACAAAATATCTATTTGTGCATGTAGATAATTTACAGTATCACTTTTGTAAAGTGCCTCTCCAAGCAGATTGTAAGTTACTAAATCTAAAGGAAATAGAGACTCATTATATGCATATAGGAATAATTAGCATCAGACATTGAGTACAAAAGAAAAAATCTGTGTAGGGTATTTCTGTTTGCTCTTTCATGCTTGAATGTATGTTTATGCTCAATACATGTCTGCATATAATCTCAAAATTGTGTTTGATCTTATTTCTCTCCTCCTAGGATCATTATATTATCATCCTCTAAAGCATATGGGTGTTCACGTTTTTTACCTAACTCAAACATATTCCACAATCCCAAAGCATTTGCTGCAGGATAACCCAAATATCATCATAGCATTCACTCAGGAGATTCTGAATTTAAATCATTTAAAAAGCCCATATATGAACTGATATGTCATTCACTGATTTTGTAAAGATATGGGTTGTTGAGGTTGTTGACTGCTGGAATCATGGACAGTATGGTATAATCCAGATGAAACTTCCAAGACATTCTACATTTATAGCCCTGTATAGAGTTTCATTTCAAGTTTGCGAGGGGATGGTCTTACATGTGTATCATCGATTTTGAACGCATTTTGCATTGAAGTTCTGTACTGAATATAGAGACACGTTTTTCAGCTTATTGCTAGACACTCAGTAGTTTTTGACGATGGTAAATGGCGTTTTCAGTGTTATACATCGAAAGATCGTATAAAGAGGAGCATTTATTAGTAATATATATGGGATCAAAAGTTAATGATGTTTGAGTAATTAACGTTTTTGTGTCTTCATATTGTTGCTTGGGTGCTCACAAATATGAGCAACGTTTTAAGCGCCGACGCTGGTCGAGCGATCCAGAGCTTGGACTGTCAAACCATGAATGCAGCCTGGAACCTCCATAATGGACATTTTTCGTTAGATCTTTTTCTGTGTATTTGATATTACAATTACTGGCCACCTATTCGTCAGCTTTCTTATGCACAATAGGGTGAAACTTATAATAAAAACAACCAAAAAGCAACTGTGTATCATGAATAAAACAGTTATAAACAGATAATTCATTTAATTGAATATTAATCAAACTTCACGATACTCTACATCAAAATAAGGCAAGAAAATGTATCACATATATGAGAATATTATCAAATACGTAGAAAAAATCCCTCAAAATTTTGTCATGGTGGAAGTTCAAACCTGGATCTACAATTTGGTAGTCAAAGACCTGGCCCACTCGATCAGCGATGACACTTGGAAAATAGCTCATGATTATGAATACCCCAGGTACAGCATGAAAACGTAAAATTGTTAATTACCCACTCATGACCCCATATGTACTGGTAAAAAATGTTCATCTTTAGACGATCTTTAGATATATAGCACTGAACCCATGATTTTCCATCTAAAACTCTGACCTTAATTTTTTTTCAAAAACTGAGTAGATAGCAAAATTCCAAAACACATGACTCTTAATATTCAATATAGGACGACCATCCAAAATTGTATCGAAATCGGTTACCCACATATCAGACCCTCACCTTGTTAGACACTAGGACATCATCGAATAAGAGAAGTAGGGAAACTATATCTTGAAAAATCCACAGACCTGCATGCAAAATATACCCTCATAGACATGTTATGATTAAAGGCTTGGATGACTTACAGTAAGCTGATCTTATATATATATATGAGATTGCTTTCATGAGTGAATAATGGCTTCAATTATATTGACATACATTCCAGTTTCCTATGGACGTTACTGCTGAAAACAGAAACGGGAAGAAAGTCTTACAAGTGTTTCAGCACTTATTCCAAACTAGAATGAATCGATACTCTGACAACTATTAAACAGATCATGGGACTGAGTTTGAGAAATCATTCCTACCAAACTGGCCAACAGAGATATTTATAGTTTAGTTTCAATAGTCCCTTAAAGGACAGCAAAGGAGAGGAAATTGCAGAAAGCTTCTACTTTGAAGAACTGCAGATGAGCTCAAAACATGCAGCATTTGCAATTGATAAAACTACATATGCTAAATTTTATATATATATATATATATATATATATATATATATATATATATATATATATATATATATATATATATATATATATATTGTGTGTGTGTGTGTGTGTGTGTGTGTGTGGGTGTGTGTGTGGGTGTGCGCGCGCTTTAGTCATCATGAAACTTATTAATAATAATTATTATTATAACAAATAAAATACAAGGTGAACTGGTGCTACCTTTAAATACAATAACTAAGGTACAGATGAGTGGAAATCAACATAATAGTGGGATGGTTAGTGGTAATGAAAACAATAAAAGTAAACTAATGCACTCATTCACACAGAGAGCTTCAAACTATGAACTGCACACAATGCTTATGTAACTGTAATTTTTATAGCACAAAGTGCTTACATATAATTTTTAATGATTTTTATGTTTTTTTCTGAAATTTTGCATTTCTGTATTTCTTTATATATTTTATAAACAAATTCCAGTCAACTAGAAAGCTTTTTCCATTTTTTTTTGCATGCTTCGTATGTGAGTTAAGAAAAATTACGTAGATAAACAGGCATACATATTTACGCAGGCACACCCAATCTGTTCATAGCCGGACGCGGTGGCCGTAGGGACTGAGGCGCTTCAGTCACGGCCTGCACGGCCACTACAGTCGAGGGTTCGAATCCCCCCTCAGGCATGGATATTTGTGCTGTCCTAGTTCGCAAGTAGTTTGTAAGTTTAGGGACTGATGACCCTGTAGTTAAGTCCCATAAGCTTAACAAACATTTGAACCTTTTTTTCTGTTCATACACAGAATCACACACACACACGCTCACTCCATACAGGACATTCACAACCCACATATCTACAATTCAATAAAAGGTCAATACAATTCTCCATAAGCAGGCACACATACATGATATCTTTGTCTCTATCTTTCACTATCTCTATCTATCTATCTATCTATCTATCTCTCTCTCTCTCTCTCTCTCTCTCTCTCTCTCTCTCTCTCTCTCTCTCTCTCTCTCTCTCATTCAATAGTGAGAGAATGATATGGTTATGATACTGTCATTACAAATTTTATCAGGCAACAACCCGACTTTAGACTACAGTAGAGTGTACACCTTGTGTCCTACCCATCGAATGGTAGCCAGCTGAACACTGTGTGTGGGTTGTTGGTGAGGCACTATGAACATATCTGTACAGACCACACACATAATCTTCCATTACTACACGAGATGCCGATCACCTAATACCCTTTATCTGCCTCTAGGTGTCCCCATCTATTGTACGATATGTATATACCTTTGCCCAGACGCCTGCAAACTCCACAATCAGTGAATCATTCGATTCATCCTTCATAAGACCTGTAACGTTCTTGATGAGATGAACAATGACTAAAGAATTATTGGCCATATAACAGGAAGTATCGAATTCTTCACTGATACATTTTATTACTGCATATGGATTGCAGTTATTCACCTAGAAGACCAAGCTATTTGTATACTTTTACAGTAACGTTTTCAAAAAATTAGGTTTGGAAATTTCATAGTGGAGCCTGCACATGTGGAGTTTGGACATATGAAGTATGCACATAGCCAAATATAGTTTTTGTGAACTATAATGAAGTCTTCATTACCTCCACAGCAGTAAAATTCTCAATGAATATAGCGAGCCGATTAAAAGTTGCCCGTGCAACCAATTTTCGTACACCATAATGTGCATTGCATTTCGTACTAATTTTAATAACGTGTTCATTTCTAACATTCTGCATGGTCTTCCTGAAAATGGAATTTTTCATTAATTTATAAAAATCCTTTTGAAAGTCACTAGTCACGACCGATTGCTTTACCATATTTCATTCAGTGCACTCCTTCAGATATGAGGACTGGTTGAAGGGCATAGCTCATGTAATTCTGATAAGTTCCATTCCCCAATTTCATCCACTGCTGCAGATACTGCAAATGAATCGCATACCTGTGCTTGTTACCAACTGTGATCATAAACTTTTGGATGGAACGCATGGAACTAATTTCTATGGGAATAATAAGTCGCTTGTCTCATCATACAAACTATCTGGATATACAATGTCTGCCTCCACAACATATCCAACTTCAGATTCTGCAGCAAAACAAAATAATTAGCTACTTAGTCCCTCGAATTCTACTTTGGACACCCACTGAAACCCTCCAACCAGCAAAGGCTGCATCATTGCAAGTCTGTACAAGATGCTGATGTCTAAAAACAATTTAGCTATAATAGAAGGATGTGTTATACCTGTCACCCATATGTGGGTTATTTGCCTTACAGTGTCCACGAGTACACTGACAAAATTCTCATTGGACCCCTTGCTCAAAGAAAAGAAGCATATCTGGATTGGTTAAAAGTTCGAAACCACTCATCAACTGAAGTGCTACACATCACTATGACATTATCGCCCCAGATGTAACGGAGACGTGTCTCCCCCACTGTCTTGGAGCCTTTTGCTGTGTTGGGCAGATTGCAGCACAAGACAGTGTTGCATTTAATGGCGCGGATTATGCAACTCATTTATGGCTTTAAGGAGGTTAATCTCCAACACAGGGTAGCAGGACTTGAGGAACATGACTCGGTTGTGGTATCCTCCAGCCAGGTTGCTGTTGTGGCCAGTTGATTATAAATTCCATGATATCTTCTGAAATAAAAAAGGGAATACATTAGTAATGGTGTACGTTCATTTTGTCACTACCTAAGAAGCAAATATGTATTCACTAACCAGGTAAATAGTGGCACATAACACAAGCATGTTTGGGTGTGAATCCCTGATCATCACCATAGACGGATGATGGCGATTGGGATTTTAATGGTGTTGGCATCAGGGGAGATACAGGCATTGATGCCATCAGGCTCACAAGATTGCATTCTGTAAATAAAAGAGCAAACAAGCCATGATGTCACTTCCTGCACTGAACGAAATTTAACTCGTCAAATTACAAATGGTGACATAAGAAAGAATATAGAACACTGGTAGAATCACCTAAAACTTGCACCGCAAATAGTTTTACACTCTGTTTATTGGCTAACAGTACGAGCTCCTGACTACGAATCCATTCTGTAAAAACCGCACAACAATCGCACTTAACGTTTCCACAATATTTGTGGTGCAAATGTTAAGTGATTCACCCTGTATATGTATGAAATTAAATTACCGATTTCAGCCCAGTGCCAACAATAGGGAATTACATTAGGATAGGTTCCAAAAAGGATAAAGCCAAGATCACTAGTATATACTTTTTTTACGACCGATTTGGTTGGTCTATGCCATCGTCTTCTCGTCTAAAAATGTTTTACACAGCCATCATCTTGTGAATTCAACCATTGTTGTATAATATAAATTAAAGTGCATAGATGCACTATGTCATTGTAGTGAAAGTTTACATATTGTCGTGTTGAAATGGAAGCAGGCTTGACTTTGAAGGCAGGGTTGTCAACTGAACACAGAACTTACGCTGAAAGCAGGTTTATTGCGAACTGAAACGTATACGCAGCACTGACGGCCTCTTGGTTAGAGTGCTCTGCTATTTATACACAGACACAATGTACCAAAAATTAGAAGAATAGTTAACATAAGAAACATGTAGAACATTCTGGAAATAAGTACAAAGAAATAAATTTTTGCCAGTGGACAGGTGCCACACTGGTAATCGGATAACTTGTGGTCTTGCGACAATATCAGTATACATGACAGTTGTCACTTATACTGATAAGCACTGTAAATTATTTTATACAACAATGGTTGACATCACAAAATGGTGGCTGTGTAAAACATTTGACCAGAAGTTGATGGCATAGACCATGGAAACTGGCTGTCAGAATAAAAGTATATACTACCGATCTTGGCTTTATTATTTTTGGAACCTATCATAACATTGAATCCCCTCTGACCAATATAAACATACAAAGGAAGTAGATTAGTTGTTCGTTTTATAGTCATTTTAAAGAGATCCTCAGGGATGTGGAACATGTCACAAATATAATTTTTGTTTTATTTTATTTTATTTTATATTTTTACAAGGTAATATAAATAGTATGAATATTAATACATACATGATTTGTTTCTATTTACGAATTCGTCAGTCGAATAGAAAGAGTTGGCCACTAGTATATCTTTCAGGCTCTTCTTAAACTGATCTTTATTTTAAGCGAAATTTTTATGATTGCTGGTAAATTGTTGAAAATGTGTGTTCCTCATTATTGGAGCCCTTTTTGAACTAAAGTGCTTTTAAGCAATTCTGTAGAACCTTTTTTTCTAGTATTGTATGTGTAAACTAAGCTGTTTGTTGGAAAAAGGGATATATTACTTACGACAAATTTCATTGAGGAATAAATGTACTGAGGGACAGTAGTTAGTATACCAAGTTCTTTGAAGACGCTTGCATAGGATGTTCTTGAATTTACTCCACAAGTAACACTAATTACATGCTTTTTGACTCTGGAAACTTTTGCTTGACTTGAAGAGTTACCCCAAAATATTATACCCCATGACATCATGGAGTGAAAGCAAGCGAAGTATGAAAGCTGTTTTATTTTAATGTCTCCTACATCTGATAACAAATCTGTATTTGTAGTATGAGTGTTAAGTCGTTTCTGCAGTTCTGTGGTTTGCTCCTCCCAACTGAATTTATTATCAAGCTGTAACCCAAGGAACTTTAAACTGTCAACCTCTTCTATCTGCTTGTTTTCATACTTCATGCCTAAGTTGGATGGAAACCTCATACACGTTCTGAACTGAATTTAGTGAGTCTTTTCAGAGTCTAATATCAATTATTTGCTTTAAACCATTTATTAATGTTCATGAAAATATCATTAGCAGTCCTTTCTAGAACTATGGTCAACATAATATTTATTGCAATACTTGTATAATCTGCAAACAAAACGAACTCTGCTTCTGGCTGTGTAACTGATGAGAGGTCATTAATGTACACAAGAAAAAGCAATGGCCATAAGATGGATCCTTGTGGAACACTAAATGTAATCTCTTCTCAATTCGATGATAACTGATGGCTTTATTCACTGGTCGCATGTACAAACTCTCTTTCATTCCTGTTGGTGAGATATGACTTAAAACGATTTTGCAGAATTCCCCATGACACTATAGAATTATAATTTACTCAAAAGAATGTTGTGGTTTACATAGTGTAATGCCACTGACAAATCACAGAAAATGCCTGTTGCTTGTAATTTATTATCTAATAAATTAGGTACATTCTCCCTGTACATTAAATAGCCTTCTCAATATCGAAACATTTCAGAAATCCAAACTGTGTTCTGGACAACATTTCATTTGTGATTAGGTGGTTGAGAAGCTGCTTGTACAATACATTTTCTAGAATTTTCGAAAAATTCTGGCAAAAGTGAAATCGGTCTACAGTTTGATGGTATTTTATTATCCCCTTTCTTGAACAGAGGTTTAATATTCCATATTTAAAACAATCTGGAAATGTTTATATTTATCTAAATCATCAGCATTGGAGCTATTCTTTGTTGATACATACATTTTAGCTTTTGTCTTGCATGATATCTTTATTCCTTATGTAATCCATTGTTTTATTGTAAATTTCTGTTTGAGTTACTTTAAAGAGGACACTCGTTTTCAAACATCGTATTATTAATGAATATCTTATAATTTTCATTCATGTCATGAGCACTATAAACAGCTTTCCAGCTTATATTTTGGGCTGTTTTCTAAAATACTCAACGGTTGGTGGAGTGTCTACTCTTCTGTAATCAGGTTTAGCAGTCTTCATAATCTGGCTCATTCAGATGGTGATCAGCTCTTTCCTCCTCCCACTACACAGCCATCCCATCCAGGAATTGTTGATGGACCCACTGAGAGGTTCTGACATCATTAACATCTTGATCTGAAACAACCACAATAATTATTCATGGCAATGATTTAAAAACGAAAGAGTTACATAAATGTCCATGCTATTGAAGAAGATATTAATTGTGTACTTATTTGACTCTTTTCATTGGGCTAATTCAGGATATCTGGATGTCTTTGATAATTCTATTCCACTCATTAAGAATTCCCAACTGTGGTTGACAATGAGGAGGTTGTGTAGGAGGTGGTTCTCCAGTGTTTGTCTGCTGCTGCTCAGCCTTTAGCATCATCCTCCACCTGAATGCATGAATGTATGTGGTAAAGAGGAGGATGTGGTCAAAGCCCTGCACTCCCAGCTGTTGTATTGGTTTTTGAGATTGGAGCCACTATTTCTCAATCTGTTGATCCCACAATTGCTGAGTGCACACTGCCTGCAACATAACATTGCAGACCCAGACAGTGACCCATCCAAGAACCAGCCAAGGCTGAAAGTGCGGAACTTCAGTGATCTAGTTGGAGCCAGTGTATCCACTGCTGCACAGCCATTGGTTAATTTAGGATACCACACAATTAATATTGCTAGCTACTTGCTCCAGGCATGTAATGGAAGCTTGGTCATTAGAGACGCAGCTAACGCTCTGAGTTTTGGGTAAGGATGGAGAAGGAAATCGGCCATACCCTTTGAAAGGAACCATCTCAGTATTTGCCTGGAGTAATTCAGAGAAATCGTGGAAAACCTCAATCCAGATGGCTGGACGTGGATTTGAACTACCATCCTTCCAAATGCAAGTCCAGTGCGTTACCAATGGGCCACCTTACTCAGTAGGCACGTAACACTATGGTTTGTTATGCTGGTTCGAAAGTTGACCATCAGATCAAAGTTGTGGCAATGCATAACATTTTTTAGGTTCATGTGGATTGAGATTTATGTGGAAATCTCTATGTTAAATTCGCCACATATTAGAAAACTAAATTATTTTCTTTCACTTAATTTCCCTGTTGCTGTTTCAAAATTGCTGTAGAATGAGTACATTTTACCATCAGGTCATCTATGAAGATGTATTAGGTATTTAATACTGAAAGCTTTACACCAGTCAGTTCTATTTCTTTTTAAATACTTTGGGTATATACATATCAAGAGAAGAAACTGTAATAAATAATATGTGAAAAATTATCCAAAGAAATTAACAGTACAACAAAGAATATATTTGGGCCCAAAAATAGAAGGAAGAAAAATCTGGTGGAACTAAGCCTGTGAAGATGGAACTGCAAAAAGAACAAACAGTGGGAAAATGCAAAGGAAAGAAACAGCAAGACTAATAAGGGGTGTAAACGATCATTTGTGAAGTCACAACATCTTTACATAAAAGATTGCTTGTTAAAAGTAATTCTCTGAATTTCTAGCAGATGTTTAGAAATCATGTATATGGGTACCAAGCTCCAAGACTTTTCTTCAGAGACGAAAATGGCTAAATAGGACTAATCAATGTCCAGAATTGTGCAATATTAAGTGTTAAGTAGTTTTCACTATGAAGGACCAATTTGTAAGATTTCAAGATCTTTAGGAAAACAGAAGTAGATCCACAAACTATAGCCTAAGAAACTAAAAAAGTACCATGAAAAACAACAAAGTCAGTGGAGAAGTCTCCATTACAGCTGAACTCATATAATGGTCTCAAACAAAAGTTATAATTAACCTTTCAAATAATATGGGAAACTGAAAAGATTCCTTGCCCATCAAATGCAAAGGTCCAAGGTTCAAATCCTCATTCCAGCATATAGTTCTAATCTGACAGGATGTTTCATATGAGTGCACATTCTCCTGCAGAATGAAAATATAATTCAAGATTTCAGAAAATTGGAAAGTGGTTCTGATCCAGCCATTGCAAAACGACGATAAGAAAGAAGATGCATGTAACTACAAAGATATATCTCTGTTACCATTCAGCTATAAAATATTTCCCAAACTATTATTAAACAAGTTAGCCCTTTATGAGAAAATCACAGTGGATTTAGAAAGGGCAGATCTTACTTAGAACATATTATTAAAAGAAAGTAGGTAATCCATAAGAAATTTACGAACTCCAGTACATATCTGTAACATTTACAAACCTTTAAAAGGCACCAGATAAAGTGAGCCAAGAATTTGGCATTAAATCCAAACAGGCAAACCCTATTTATGAAACTTTCATGGGCACCAAAGAAAAAGTAAGGTTTAGGTGTGAAATATATAAGGCATTGAACATTCTAAGGCAAAATGATGGCCTGTCTCCACTCTTTAAAACCATCCTAGAGACGATAGTAAGAGAATGGAAAAAGCCAAATGAATTTCAGCAATCATGAGTAGGAACTTCTTATTTATTTAAGGAAAAGGATTTAGTAACAAGAAAGATAATAAAAATATTTACAACTAAACAAGTGCCATATTTATCTTTACATATAATAAAGGTGTTGTTGTCATTAGAGGGAGTTATTCTCAATATTTTTATAATTTTTATGATTGTGTCATTTTACTGTAATAGTTTTGTATAGTTTTATCCTTGCTTATAAATTCACTTTTTTATCATATATCAGTTTTATTTAACTAAACGTTATTATTGTGGTGATTTGAATTAATTATCAAGCAATGTTGAAATCAAAATTGCTTTTTGAATATTTCATACCAGAGACAACACTCACATGATTAATACAAGTCAATATATTTGGTTAAAATACTATTTATAATTTTTGAGATAATTATAGATACGACATAAAGTTTTTATTTTGTCTCAACTCCTGTTCTTTATCATGTGCAATGTAAGTAATAAACTAGGATTAGATACCCTATTATATTCCATGTGCATTTAAATTACCAGGGTACTGTTAGCTGAAGTCTTTACACTCAAAGATTTGTCAGTACCTCATTCCATTCAAAGGAACTTGTCCTATAATTGATAGTACATGATTTACTTTACTTCATTTATTTTTTCGTATATTTCCATTACCAGACAATAGTTCTGGAGTTATAACTTTTGTGGTTTAAAGAAATGAAGTATTTCAGGTTAAGTGGAAGATGGGTTACAGCTCGGTTTTTGTTTTTTATTGATTTAATAGTATAAACAATTAATGAGGGTTAATTTTTTTCGATACTGGTTCTGAGATGTGTACACAATGCACATCACTCTCATTATTTTAAAAATCTATTTACATTTATAGGTTGGTTTCAATGTAGGTGATTGAAGATGTAACACACTAGATGCACTGAAAATTGTATGAAGGAAGCAGTTGTCAAGACAAAGCATATTAGTAAAGTATTTCATTTACACTGAAAGTTTTTCTATGAAAATCAAGATATCTTAATCATTTATTATTTGTTCTATTCATTTGTATTTCATTATATTTTTTCTTAGTATATTTTCTAGAATGAATTGTTAATATTACAGTTTATTGATAATGTAAGTGAAATATGAAATATTTATTTCCATTTAAGGAATTACAAGTAATTTCTTGTACCTTTTTTGTATGGGTCTGTCAAATATTCAATATTACTTTACTGTTCTCAATTTAGGTTGATTTAAAAGTGATGTAAATTAGTTTATCATAATTGTTATAAATTTATTTGTACAAATGGTATGTTATTTCCAAAGACATTTACAGCCTAAAGATAAGTTTAATGTTAAAAGTCTTAGTTTAAAGTTTTCTGTTAAAAACATTAACATATATATTCCACAGAGGATAAGCTCTGATAGTAAAATTTTATGGTTTATGAAATACATAAAAAGATGAGGCTAAATCACAAATTTGTTTTAGGGTGACTGCTTTCAGACATTTAAGTAACCGTCTTCAGAACACTACAACCATAGTGTTGGCCACCAACTGTGCTGAGTCAAAGCTGTCACTATGATGCTATTAAATGATGAATTCATTAATTTAAAACAAATTTTGATTTCCAAAGACACAATGTATATGTGTATATATATGTGTGTGTATACATATATATGTGTGTATGATATCGAATAGAATCCAAGGCATTGAATTACTTTGTACCATAGCCTGAATTTGCAACTGGTACATCCTGCATACTAGGCAGAGACTGTATACACTCAGCCACAGTGCTCTTATCTGTAAACCACTTACATTTTCTATAAGGCCACAGTGGCTGAATGGATAAAGTGACTTCATAATAAACAGGGTGTGTCAGGTCAAAATCCCAAGTGTGTCACAAATGTTTATTCCATGATTCTCCTTCTATTAAATATCCTCAACTAATTTATGTTTATTTTGACTTCGATACTAGACAAAGAAAAGTTTTGGGTGGGGCAGTTCGGTGTTTATGTCAATTCGACCTTAAATACTTGCATGAGATTAATTTGTCTAATTTTATTATGCATAATGGCTAATTAGTATTACACATTATTAGAAATGAGAGTGAAATACGAAGTGTTTGTTTCAACTCAAGGCAGTAGATTTAATATTTTTGAAGTTTGTATTGGGGAATATGAAACTTTTAGTATTCATTTAATATTCTCAATTTAGGATGATTTAAATATAAATTATAGTTAGTGTATAATAATTATTTCAAATGAATGTGTAGATTAATAAGTTGGTCATTTCTGAAGATAAGATTTTAAAAATAAGATTAGTTTTTTAAGGTTAATACTTTTTTCTTTCAGTGTATTAACATTCTACTGTTTGGGGATAAGGTTTAAAGGTAATATCCAATATTTATTGGTAGTTACATAAATTAATCAGCATTAAAGAAGCTATTCTTAGTAACATAAAGGAATAAAATAACTTTTCTCTTTAAAAACTAGGATATAGAGTAATAAAATAAACGAAGAGGATAAGAAGCTGTTAAACAAGTAGAAAATATATATAACTTATCTGAAATAAATATTTCAACAACTGTGTCATCAAAATAATAACATGTTGAAAATATTGTATTAACATTAAAACAAAAATAATTCAAACAGATAAAATTAAATATTGAACCCATGAAACAAATGTCTTGAGAATTCTTTAAAATTATGAATTAAATATTCTAAAAATATAAATAATAGTGCCTTAAATAACTTAAAAGATAATAAATGAAAATAGCAAACAGTAAAGTAACTGAATAAAAATTGTTATTAATAAAGTATGTTGATGTAAAGTAATTTTTTTTTCAATTCAATGTTAAATTTTGCTCCAAGACCAGACGTAAACATTATTGTACAACCCATTTATAGTAATCATAAGCACATAATATCAGAGAAAATTAATTAATAAATAAAAGCCAGCCATGACAATAATGGATGATTAAATTGAAAGCAAAAATAGCATTAAAAGCAGCTATACCAGCAGAAAATTTTCACGAAAAATGAATCTAATCTCTCGTAGTGATAGAAAAGGAATAATCCATATAGTAATAACTGTTATATGGAAAGAGTAAAAACTAAGATTCTAATGGTGAACAAAATTTCAGCTAATAAACTTAAATATACAAATAAAATTTAATATAGAAACATGCAAATTATACAGCAGTTCATATAACAGCATTATAGGTTTATGCATTCATTGTTTACCTTCGGATTATAAATAGGTAAACAATCAGAACCAATCTTCAACTATAACAATCCAATAAAATACCAATTACATTTGGACTAATAATGAAAAGACTTATTAAAAAAATAAATTTTAAATAAATATAATAAAAAGAATAAAATATTTCTAACCACACATGTGGTTTTTCTATAATAAATAACCAAAGAAAAAAATTTCAAACAAAAGATAAAAGATTAAATATTAATAATCAAAAATAAAAATTAATTTACATAGAACCATTTAAACCACAAGAATTCCATTCAATTAAAAGCTCTACAAACAAAAATTATATAAGAAATACCTTATATAAAAAGTAATGTTCTAAATAGAAAAAAAATTAAAAAACTCGGTGAACAAATATGTAAGAAATACAAAACCTACGATAAGAAACCATGTCATTGATTCCACAAAACTTAAAAATTCTAAGGTATAAAAAATAAATATATTCACAGTCTACAAATAAAAATTAAGAGGGAATTATGTTAAAAAGCTATGTTATTAGCAAAAATAAGCTTATTAATATAAATAATCTAAATAACAACTATAAATAACATATTAATCAAAACCATACTACCAATCCTAATATATATAATATATTAATGGCTCTAAACAAAAAAGATAAAATTAGCAATAAAAAGATGTAATAACGTCACAAAATAATTCCAATCAATAATTTAAGCCCAGCATGGAAATTTAAAGGTGAAGAAAATATTATATTCGAAGTACTTGAAGGACATAATCAAAGTGACATTCTAGGTAGAACATTAATTATACTTTCTTGATAAATAATCTACTTAATCATTCACAAATAATATTTGATCATCAAAATAACGCAGAACATAACCATGACCAATCATTAAAGAAAATGAAGATATATTCCCATCAATTTATAGTCCCAGCACAACCACTTATTCTTACATAGGCAACAGACGAATAACCAATCAAGGACTTTAAATCAACAAGACGAAAACAAATAAATCTAATAGTGACACACCTATTTAAATGTAAAGACAACCAAAAACATTTACAAATAAAATAAACCCTTACATCACGAAAATACCTCTTACCTTTAACAAAACTACTGCAAGAATTTTTCTACCAGAAATATGAACTTCAAAATGAGTCTTATGAAGCCAAAGACGATATGAAAATAATACTGTCCTAACTGAAGAGCAAAACTGGAGTCAGTATAAAATAAAAAGAACCAGAATCGAACGATAAAGCTAATCCAAATGTATACAATAAATAAAAGGCAATTTAGGAATCAATGTATAAAAATTGAAGCAATTAACAGCTTTTAAATGCTCAAGGACATATCCCCAACAAAAATGAAAAATAATGTACGAACTAATCAATACTAAAAAATACACTTAAACTCGAAACAGAAAAAAAATGATAAGAAATAATAAAACCAAGAAAATAAAAGAATGAATGATAAGAAAATAAATAAATTGAACTTTTTGCAGTAATGATCAAAATACGGATTCTAAAACTTAATAACATCAAATTAAATAAAAAATAATATCCAACTATATTGAAATTGTTGTAAGAGTAATTATAAGCCTTAAAAATAATTAAACATTGAATTAAAACCCAGTCAACAACTATGAAATACCCAGATAACGATAAAAAGAGCATAATAAATAAGTACCACATAAATATACAAAAAAGAAGATATAAAAGCATTACCATGAGGAATACTTATTATAACCACAATAGAAATATCTAAAGTACTCTCCAAATTAATCATAATAAAACAACAATAAAATCAACAGTTAAGGAAGAACAATATAGTCCAATTTTAATAAAACCAGAAATCAATGTTTACACTTTGAAAAAAAACATAATCACCATAAAAATTTACACATAAGTTTCTATAGAAAATTTAGAAATTAGTTTCCATAGTGTAAAAAGAAATTGGCCTTGTCAACCAGAATTAAGGAACACTGTTTTCTAACTTCAGTGGTAGAATATTGTGCTATTCTCGATAACACAAATTGACACTTTGATAAATTGAAGCCTGAATTGACCAAAAAACTATTATAAGATCATATAATTTAAAAAACAAGTATCATGAACATAATTATTCTAATCCAAAATCTCTTAATTGGTTTAATAACAGCAATAATAATGAAAGATTTTTAATATAATATATAACTTCAAAGGGAGGTGGGCAAACATTGAAATAAACGAAAAGAGGCAGAGAGCCTTGTTTCAACACCTATAATTAATCTAAATACAAACTGAAATCCTAAAAACAATTTCACTATTATCCCTAACGTAACTTAATCTCTTGATCATAAATTATGAATCCAATGAAGATAAATTAATGACTTTACGATATGTTTACTTATTTATCAAACAAGAAAAATTCCAGACGATCTGAAAAGTCATTTATTGAGTCACTAACCAGCTTTTGGCTTCTTAGGCCATATTCAGGTAAAAACTGAATGTTGCTAACATTTTATATTTGAGCTGTGGTGGCCTCCTAGATCATTTGTTATTTGCTGGTGCATGTTCCTGCGCAACTAGTCTTATCGAGTATTCTTTCGATTTTCACTGCAGGTGGCGTCGCTAGTTTTCCTTCTTTGCATTGCTGCAAGGTCTCTAATGGCCGCTCGGAAGTTATCTATGGAGTGGCCGGCCACTAAAGACAGTAAGAACACGACTTGGTAGCGGAAGAAGGACGCCTCCGGACTAGCAACACTTCGGTTGGGGAAGCAGGAAGCATTTACAATGGCGCTCGGCTAGCGGCTAAGGTGGTCCACTGTGAGGTGGTTGCATGTTCAGCGGTGTGATGTGAAGTGTTGTCTGTCTGATCTGATCTGAGGGCCGGCGTAGGTTTATCGTCTATCTGTACGACTATGGAGTCTTTGGAAAGCTGATCTCACGCTTGGTTCCGACGTTCTGGCATCCAGGCCTTCTGACGTCCAGGGACAAGCTGTTACCACATTGTTGGCATTACTTTGTGCACTTCATTAAGGCAGCGACCTACAGCAACTATCGCCACACTTCGACTCAACAATGGCTGCCTCTAAAGATAAGTAATCGACAGGACACTCCATTCTATCTTATTTTTTCATTACAACGTTGTGCCAGCTGTTCCACCTCATTCTGTTCACAACCGTACATGGCGGTTCCTGTGTATTTGTTATGTTTGTCAATCCCAGCAGGTTTGTTAACAGAGCCCCAGCTGTTAGCAGCGTGTTATGTCTAAGTTCTTATTATAAGTTTTGGTCGTACCTGCTTGGTGTGGGTCCCATTCTCAGTGTTATTGAAATTTAGTTTTGAATCAAATTATTACCCTTGGGATTTAAGTGTGTCTGAGGCTTTTGTCTGGCTTATGCCCACCTACCCAGGGAGCAGGTATAATATTGGGTAGTGTACATTTTCCGTTTGTGATTTTAGATCCACCTACAGCTGTATTTGTGTGAGTTCATTTAAAGTTGGGCGCTCCGGCTGCTTTTGGATTTTCCAACTTCTCAAAACTGTTTGGCTGGCATTTCATATATTTACTTGTCCTTCGGCGACATGTGGTTACTCAGCTTAATAAGTCTTTGCCGAGCATTGTTATTCCCAAGACTGGCATCAGCTAAATGGGTATGACTATATGACTGTCTTTATTTTAAATTAACCACCTTTACTCACAATGTTTTCTGTGTTACCGAACTTGAGAAAAGTTGTATTTCCTCTGCAGTGGGTGTAATTGTTTATAAATTTTATATGTTGGTAGTGGCGTTTTAGCGACTTGTTTCCTACTGCTCTTGAGTGGCTACTATGTGTATTCCCTTTTTAATTCATGCTGTTTTGATTTTTTGTTTTAATTGTCTTCTTGCTTGGATCTGGAGTGTATAGCATTGATGGATAAGTGAGTGTGTACTTTCTTTCTTTTAAACATTAATTGATATCATTTTTAGCGTTTTTGGTCATAAGGTACCTTTACAGTGTTTTTAAGGTGCACTGTCCATACCAGTTATCATCCGCCATTTGCTAGTACCTTTAGTGGCACCAAAGGATGGTTGATATATTTGTTTAATTTTTTGAATCACCCTGTGTGGCAGTCTTCAACCATTGGTTTTTAAGTTAGTCCAGATTCATTCCAGTTTTTCTTCTTCTTCTTCTTCTTCTTCTTCTTCTTCTTCTTCTTCTTCTTAGCGTGTCGATGACAACCTATCAAATAAAATTTAATTTTGCAGCAAGGTGCACTGCTGCTGGGCTTCCTGATGCTAGATCCTCTTACGTCACGATGCCTGAGGACATGGTGTAAATGGGTCAGTGGAAAAGAGTGTTTATTGTCTGCTTAACCCCACAGACAGAGGCCATGTCTTCATTGTAGCAGAGGCCCCATTTTAACATGGCAGCTTGACTTCGGCCAATTCCCACGTGAAGATGATTGAGTGATCTCCATATGAACCACTGGAGATTGCTTCCTGGGGGCAACACCTCCTTTGGTGGTATCCAGTCTCTTGAAGTTCTTTACCACCAAAGTTGAAGCCTCTCTTCTGCCTTTGACTTTGCTAAAGAGGTGGGCCATGATATGAAACCCTTCCTGCTGTGAAGGCATTGAGGAGCGGGTTAATGCCCATGAATGGGTGTCTGTGGTCAGTATTAACTTGGTTCCTTTCGAATTTTCCTGTTGATGTCCATCTAATTCGGGTGGTGCTATTACAGACAGAACTTGTATCTTCTCAATGGTGTTCTCAATGGTCTTCTCAATGTGTTGGTGTCAAGCATCCTGTCACCTGGCTGCATTGGTGAAGAGCAATGTCAATCTGTTTGGGGTGGCACAACTGATATCACACTGGGGAAACATATTCTCCTGCCAAGCAGCACAAGGCTAGGGCCAAGGTACGCTGCTACATGTGGGCTGATTCCCCTGCTTGACCCTGTAAGCTTTTTCAGGGTATTATTTAGAGTTGCGATCTCATTCTGACGCTGTCACAATGCTCCTTGAATGTCAGATTCCTATTAAGTTACCCCTAGGTATTTAGGGGTAGAGCTATGACTGATATAAGTTCCCAGACAAGACACTTTCAACCTTAGTTGGCATGTTTGTTATGGAGATGGAAATCACTGACTACTGTTTTGCTGGGGTAATGAATAATGATCCAAATCATTATTCATTCCAGTCAGTTTACTTGTTGAGTATATCGCTTTTGGGGATTGACTGATTCTATATATATTTATATATTTTGGGTACATTCATTGAATCGCTATGTGTGACTGTTGGTAACTGTCCTTTTAAGTTATTAATGAGTGCTAATTAATTTTAATCAAGTCCATTTTGCAAATTAAAGAAAACTTGCTTTACAAGCTCTGCGTATTGAGGTCCCTCTCCTAGTCCTTTAATTACTGTCATTATTGGTTTCATTATGATTAATATTTATAATAAGGAGAAGCCTAAGTAACCATAATGTAGATATTTATGTTATCCATTTATGCAACTGACTAATGAGAGTTTCTTTATTGCCACATGAATTTTGACTTTCTTTGCAAGGCATCATCTGTGGCCTGTTGTACTCCTGGATAGAGAATGCTTGTAACATTGTCAGTTTCTTTTGTGTCCTACCTTTCCACAGTTGCTTTTTGCATTATAATGTAGATAGTTAGGTTATCCATCTATGCATCTAAATAATGAAGTGCGAATATTTTTTCACAGATGTGCGAGTTACAAAGACGTTATTTTGGCAATAGATGCAAATTAACACATTCTCAAGGAACCATTATCTTTGTATGGAAAGTGATATATTATAGTGCAATGAATTACATTTACTAAAATATCGTATATGTAGAGGTTCAAAGCTTGAACATTTTCGTTAGAAAATGGGGGAGGAAAAGTATGGGGTTATTACATTGTCACATACTACAAAAATAGAAGCATTGGATACATTTAAACAGAAAAATTCTAATGTTGATATCTAAATTATTTTTATTAGAGGTTAAATAGTAAATGGGCTTTATCATGTAATACTAACCTTGACTTCTCTGCAATATGTATATTTATTTCCAGTAGTGTCATCTTTCTGCTTTGCTTAAGAAAATGTAAGCTTTGATAGTCTATATTAAAAGTACAGTTTTAAGGGAGGTGATGTTCAGTAAATGTGGAACATTCTTTTTAACCTCCTCACTTTTCCACAATATCTGCGTGTGATTTTATAGACGACTTTTTGCTATGGTTTCAGTTTTGACTTTAATATTTATTAAATATTTTCAAATACGGTTCATGTTATAAAATTTCCAGAGTTACATTTTTAGCAAGGCGAGCTCAATTTTTGACAAAATATGTGATTACACATTATTTTTACGAGGTACTGTTTTGTTCTTGTCATCCATATTTAAAAAAGGTAATTTTTTTCATAGTTTTCTTATTATATAGTATATTGTCAATCACAACAGGGTATAGCAAATATTGAATGCTATATATTTGATATTTGTAGTCATGTTTGAAATAATCAGATAATGGAACTCATATGAGGCAATGCACCATTACATATATGTGGTTCAACATTATAGTTAATTATAAAAAACTAAATTCCTTATATTATTAAATGTGTATTTATATAACATTAAATATCTTTAATTTATGTTGATAATAGTATTGTGCAAGTCATGTATTTTATTCATTTACTATTACAATTAAATTAAATATATTAATTCAATTATTATATCATATATTAATAATGGAACATATTTAATTAAATATTCTAAAATAATTTATTATATAATAAATTCTTTAACATTAAAAAAATAAGTAGCTCTAATTTTTGAAAAAACTATTAATATTTAGATAATGAAGCTGTATTAATTTAGTAAAACTAGTAAATTTATTATCAAATAAATGTAAGAGATAAAAGTAAATAATTCAAATTAACAAAGTAAAGGAACATCAAAATGAGTTTTCATCAACAGTCATTTCACTAAAAAAGGAAAAAAGTAGCTATGCAATACCAACAATAGAATTTTAATTATAACATAAAATAACCAGAGAAAATATTTTAAATGATGTTCCTCAATAAAGGATTACCTCGATAGGGTTAATATAGTCAAATAACTTGTGTTGTACAAGATAGAAATACACTGTTACTTTTATTATAAAAATAATGGCATCTTATAACTTACTGTATAAATAAGAAAAAGTAAGCTAAAACGAAGCTTAGTAGTTAAAATTTCATTTATAGACTCTTCAATACTCTCCATTTTACTGTACAACACTGCTATAAAATTCTGCGTCCTATCATCATTGAGGAAAGAAAAATTCTGTCAACCTCATCAAATAACTGATTACAAATTTGAATAGCACAGGAGATTAATTTTTTCTATTATTTCCATATTAATATATGATGAATATATAGTAATTAATGTATCAGGAATTTATTAGTCAAGAAACAGCATCAACAACATTATTATTATCAATTTTACTGATTAACAATATGTACAATATGATGGGAGAATGAAAATATACCATCAATAACAATAACAAACTGAATAATATTAAAATGGAAGCTACCTGATTTCACTTTCCATTACAAGGATTAAAAAGATCATCAACATGACTAACTAGTTTAATTTTATTCATATGACAATTTAAAATACTAATAACCTTCATAGTTTTAATTAAGTTACCTTTTAGGTTTTAGTAAAATAATACATCCCTAGAATTGCAATCTAGAATCATAAAATTATATAAGACGATTGTAATTATGGTAAGAGAGAAAGATTTTGATGAGTAGATTTACAGTACGGATACATGTCAGTGTGTTCGTGGGGTGAGCTGTGTGCATCTGCATACCTGCAGGGAACCAGGCATGCAGGTACTCCCACTCATATCCCCCACTGCCACACAGGACGGCGAATGGTGTGGTAGTCAAGGAGCTGCATTCACCTTTCAGACAGACTGGCAATTAGATTGCTAACGAAAGCTGCTCATATGTTTGGACCATTTAGGAGCCATTCTTACAGATAAATTAAGGGAGCTACTAATTATGGAATGTGTTGGGCAAACTTAATACAAATTTGGAAGCTACAACTGTTTTAACTTTAATTCAAAGTACTAAACTGAAATGAAAACTGAAAATAATGAAACACACATACATTTGGTACTATATTTATCTCATCAGTGTAATGCAATCGGTTGAATGGTCGACTGAGATGGAGAACTGTGAATTGTTTTCTGTATAAGCCACATGTCATATTGGACTTTTTATTTTAATACGAAAAGTGCAGTCCAATGTACAACATTCTATGCAAGTGTTGCGGTTTGTCTGAT
This sequence comes from Locusta migratoria, assembly GCA_026315105.1. Lineage (NCBI taxonomy): Eukaryota > Metazoa > Arthropoda > Insecta > Orthoptera > Acrididae > Locusta > Locusta migratoria. Next base: position 331,855,185 of record CM048755.1, on the reverse strand, counting down.
TTTCCCATAACTAGAAATAAAATCTGGATCTTACCCAGATATTAAAGTCGCTTTAGAAACATCTTAGAATATATGTTTCTTTTGCAGAAAGTCTACTTATTTGGCAACTAAGTTCAATCACTGAAAGGTTATTGTAAGTTCTTATAATTGAATCTGTATTGCTTTTGACATCGTTTTTAATCATTTTCTTTTATTTACATTGAAAAGGAAGCAAAATTTATCAGTTTTAATAGTGCTCTACAATTATCACTTTCGTCATTTTCCTTGACGATCATCGGTCATCTTCAATATACTGTTTATAAAATTGTAATTTATTTGATGTCACTAGATTAGCATTTTGTTAAAACTAGAACCCCACCCTTTTCAAGGAATGTGGAATAGTATGTTTTTATTTCATGATTTAAAATATTAGTGTCTGAAATGTTAGTTAATATTGCTAGGATTTTGTTATTTTATTAATTTTTTAATCTGGCAATAAGTACGGCTTTTCCGCTATGCCACTGTCCCTGTGAGAATGTGTACTTGTTTTACTTTAAGTGGATGTGTGAGGATCTAATGGCTGTCTGAATGTGGGTGGTAATAGCTCGCTTTGCATGGTTCTCTCTGGCCCAGAGTCATTACCAACCCCTGCTGCTGATGCGACCAAAGAGTGTCTACACCCTTTGGTCACAAGCCAGTTGATGAGCCTTCTCCAGGGCGAGTCACGAGATCTTCTGTCCCCACCACCACTGTTTGCTTTTGTTTTCCAGTTTCCAGGAGCTTTCCCACGGTTCCTGGCTGCTCGATCGTCACTTGGTGCTGGGATCGTAGTGATGCAAGGTTGGCTCTTCTGTCTTGTGCCTGCAGAGATGGTACGATTCATCTAGCATGTTTAACTTACTCTTGAACTTAGATTCATTTTTCAGGATATTTTTTCCAATCGTGCGCAGAAATGTGTTCTACTTTTTCAATCCAGTAATTTCCAACAGATAAATGCGGTGTATGTGTTACTAGTGGCAGTTTGATAACAGCCTGGTATATTCAAACCTTTTGTGATTATGTGGCGGTGTACGAACTCTGTGCAGCCAATATACGTAGCAACTCACACAAAATTACACACAGACTAGCTTTGTGGGGTCCGATTTCTAACAGACGATATGTTCATTTTTGCATACTGCATGTAAAAATCTTTCTTATCGTTTCCTTCCATCAGTGATATGCGTGTTCCACGTGGTCGGTTCTTAGAACAAAGCCTTCAGCTTCCACTATTGTTTGTTCCATGCCCATCAGACAAGTAACTATGTGTGTATCCTTCTGATTTCCATTAACATTTCGCCATCTTCCTTCCCTGCCTATATTAATTTTGCTGTTTCTTCTCCAAATTTGTAGTATGCACTCATTCTTTGTCAGTAATTATTTTTGAGCTTTGTACGACCTCCTTCCATAGCTTGCTTATGAAATTCTAAACATTTCTATGGGTTGCATGCCAAAGTTAATTTTCTTCATTTTTCGGAAATTGAATTTAAACATTTTCATCAGTTTTTGGAACCACGTGGGTCAGAACTCAGACTTCATGGGTCTGCAGCTTGTCACCTGAATTCACGCCTCTTATCATAAAATCCAGTGCCTAGGTAGTTTACTCTTAGACTGCAACTTAAGAATCCGCCGTGATTTTGTGCAATGAATCCGATTTTTAACCATTTCACGTTCAGTGGAGTGCGGTCATGTAATGCATCCGTGTGTCGCCATTACCGTGTTTGCTCGCGTTCCAATGTAAATGCAACTTAACCTTGCTATACTCATGCACCATATCAAATAAGGCATGACAGACCACAGCAATTTTCGCAGTTTTATTGTATATTGTATATGTGGTACATCCGGGTTTGCTGAATTTCGCCTATGATAGCAGTGCCTGCTTCTGCCTCGCTTCAGCACACTGATTTTGGTGACTTTCGCTGTTGCATTGTGTGTGTGAATGAGTAAATGTTGTTTGTAAATCCTCTACCAGTAGCGTTACGTTCTGAGTAATTTATGTTAAATTCAATGCTGGGCATCATCTGTGTACGATAGGTTAACTTAAGTACATTATTTTAGTGGGATATATTCTTATTGTATTAACAAGATTGGTTCCCCATTTTGCTTGTGTTCGACATGAATAAACAAGTTAAGTTCAGTATAATTTTGAATTGCCTATAAATTGTAGTTCTGAAGCACCTTCCCCATGTTTATTTAATATTGTTTTTCACCAGTGCTGAGAACAAGATTAGATGCAATTTTTTATGCTTATGTTCTGTTGTGCCACCATTATGAATTAACTTTAATTGTGGTGGTTTGTTTATTAATGTCTGTTTGTAATTTTGTGTGAGTTGTTACGTATATTGCCCACTGTGTCATTAACTTTCTGTTGTTAGAGTAATTTGAACCAACTCGGTTCGGATTAAGGTTTTACAGCAGGGAGTAGCCGGTAGTTCACACGGATCTCTCGCTAATGTTACTCCTAAAATTAAGCTTTTTTTATAACAGTTGATTCTTATCTAGATGCCTCCTCCCAGAATTAAGCTTTTATTACGTACAGTGATCTACTTTTAAAGTTACTACCAATTCCACCATCATAAAGGGGCTTAGGACATTCATCATAAGTGTGCTAAATGCTCAAATATGTTCGTCAGGGACTTTAAATATGCTGCCAGTTTCATAGACAATACTAAATAAGTCATAATTCATACAAATAAAAAAATAAAAAATATAATCATGCAAAATAAGTTTTTTAATAACATAAATCAATTATACCTAAAGAAATACAGTAACTTGTATCATTAACAAAGTGGGTTAAAAGTTATTACCTCCAGATATTCAATAATAAAATTAACGAAAATAATAAGCAGAGTTTAAGCCCGTACTAAAATTTTTAAGTATTAAAAATTTCCTCAACTTAAACAATTTCAAATATAAAGTCCTTAGATTAAAATCCCCAACTAAAAAAGTGTTCTAGATAAAGATAATCTAGAATAATTCAAATAAACAGAAGTTAAAGGCATAACAATAAGAACTGAACCCATTAATCGAATTGCTTGATAATAGTTTGAATTATGAGTTATAGAACCTCAAGACATAAAGATTACAGCTAAAAATAAATATGGACTTAATAAATAAAAGAAAGTGATACCAAAATAACCCAAGTTCACTTAAAGTAAAAACATTAATAATTTTTCAAATTAAATTCAAATTTTTTCCAAGTCCAGACATAAAAATTGATATTAACAGATTAAAAAGTAAAATATACCCGTAATTATAAGTAAATATTAGTCTAAAATGAATCAAACAATAAACACCAGCCATAACAAGTGTAAATGAATTAACACAAGCAGAACCAGTATTAGAGGCAGCTATAGCAGCAGAAAGTCATGATGAAAAGAAATGTGACCTATATTAGTTACTGAAACAAGAATAATTAATATAGTAATAAGTTTTACCCTTAAACAATCAAAAACTAAATTGTAGTAATAAACACAACATCAACCAAAAAATATTAAATCTCAAAGAAATGGAAATCAAAAAAGAAATGTCACCAGTATTATTAGATAAGGAAATTAATATACCAGTGTTATAGGGATTTACATTCTGATAATCAACAAGCAAACCATAAAAAACCAAACATAAACCATCCCAACCCAAAAAAATACAAATAAAACTTGGACTAATAAATAAAGAGGTATTGAAAAAATAAATATGACGTTTATAATAAGAGGATAAATATTTTTGTCACCATAAAATAACCAACTAAAAAGAAGTGTATATTATAAGAAATATAAATTTTAAATAAATTCAATCAAAAATAAAGTACTCAGTAAATTGTATATAAAATATGGAAACAGCAATGAAAAAGAAAAAATATTAACATTAGAAATATATAAGAATATCACAAAACAATTCCACTTAATAATCTAAGCTCACCAATAAAATTTAGAGGAGGAGGAGCTGCTATATTTGATGTTCAAGAAGTAATCATCAAAGTTACATTCTATTACAGATCTCTATCTACAGAAAAGTTCACAAACGATATTTTATCAACAAAATAACCCAGAAGAAAATACACATGACAAATCGTTAAAGAAAGAGAACCTACACAAGCACAACAATTTAAAGTTTTACAACTACCAAATACCATTCTGATATGAGCAACACAAGAAGAAGCAAAAATATTTAAACAACCTAACAAAAATATATATATATCTAAAAATAATAACCAAATAACATTAAACACAATGACAATAATTAAACTAAACCCAAATAAGAAATAAAGACTTATGACAAAAATACCACATCCTCTAAAATGTAATAAAACCCCTGCAAGAAATATTAGAACAAAAATTAATCAAAAATTATCTTAATTAGTAACGCAAATAAAAAACTACCACCTAAAAATCAAGCAAAAAAAAGAGTATTAAATTCATACTTAAATAAAAGCAATAATCAAGGTAATCTCGCAAACAATGTAAACAATTATCAAATATCAGCTTCTAATTGCATCGGTATATATCCCCAATTCAAAAACAAAAGAGAAGACAATAATATAATTAGTATTAAAGGAGGGATAATAAAATAATTTTTCATGACAAGAAAATAAATAAACTGAACTTCTTTCAGAAATTCTCAAAGCACATACCCATAAGCTCAACAAACCTAAAATAAAAGAAAAATTACTAAAATAGTATCGAATCTTATTAAAATTAGCATAAGACTAAATAGAAACCTTAAAAATAAATTTATATTGAAATCACCAATAACTGTTCAAGATATAGGTAAGGAGCAAACTACCTTCTGAATTAAAATACGTCAACATAAAAAACAAATTAAAAAATAACAACCACAAGACCAAAATATTGGAAGCTAATAGAAAAACTTAAAGCACCTCAAAAACAGAAAATAACAAAAACGTAACACGACAAATAATCACAATCAAACCCAAAAATGAAAAAAATAATCAATATGAATAAAGAAAAAACAATATACTCTTATTTAATTAGACAATTAAAAAAGTTTACACTTTGAAGAAAAAGTTAAACATTAGAAAAGTAAGATACTAAAGAAGTTGATATCAATATATAATATTAGTTTTGTAGTTTGAAAGACACCGACCTTTTGAACAAAATTAACAATAAATCTTTTAAAACATCGGGGCTGGAAAAATCTCTATCCCAGAACACCAAAAATACATTTTGATAAACCAACACCGGAAATGATCCAAGCAACTATAACATGATCAAATTTGATAAACTTTGAATTTATGAAATTAAATAATCCTTTATCAAAAATAATTGTTATTAATATCCAAACTATCTATATTCCTTTAATAACAGGAATATTAATGGAAAAATTTTGATTATGATACATTTTATGTTTATCATTTCTTGGTGGTAGAATGGTTTTATTCATTATCATTACAAGAATTGCCTAAAATGAAACATTTCAAACTAAACAAATTAAATAATTTTAACTATAATAATAATTAGATTATTAATTTAAACATTACAGAAAAAATAGAATGTATAGACATAATTGAATGAACAGAATGAATGAATATAATATCCCTTCTACATTATAAAAAATAACAATAAATCTAATAAAATTATATAAAAACCAAAAATTTACCATAATAATTTTAATAATAATTTACTTTTTTGCATTATTAGCGATATTAAAAGTTACTAAAATAAGCCACAGTTGAATTCATAAAATTAAATAATGTTGCTAATGAATAATACTTTACAATTAAAACCTCCAGCAATAAAAATTATTAATAACTGATCAGTTGAATCTACCAGCATCTACACGTATTCCACTATGCTGAAATTTTGGATCACTATTACATTTATGTCTAATAATAGAGATTACAACAGGATTTCGTTTATAATATATTATGCACATAACATTGACATAGCCTATAGATGAGTGATAATATTTGTCGAGGTTTAAATAACAGTTGAATTATTCGAACAGTCCATACCAATGGAGTATCAATATTCTTCATTTGCATATACGTATGTGGATGATGAGCCTATTATGGATCATATATATACATAAATACATCAATAATTGGAACAATAATTATATTTATGGTAATAGGAAACACATTTACAGGATGTATACAGTCCTGTGAATTTTGTCCCCCTTTTTTCTAATAATGTACATTTATTTCAGAGTTCTAGACAGATACACAATTGTTCTGGAGTTATCTGTACAAGATTTAAATAGTTATGCAAATTTTTGTGTAAAAAATAGAAAATTAAAAGAATTTTTTTTCAAAATAAATATTAGCCTATTAGCGCAAACATAGTTCTGATCACAGTTCTAAATGGTTCCTAAAGAGTTAAACAGAAAATCCTAATATCGTTTTGCCCAGGTTAATTACATATTTATTTATGTAATTCTGTGCACAAAATTTGAATGGTTCTGCAGAATTTCGTGAGATAAAAAATATTAACACAAATCTGGATAGTGCAAGAGCTGTGAAGTTGGCACCTGTTTTATAGAGAAATATATATTTATTCCGGAGTTCTTTGTACATATTTTACAGTTCCTAAAACGATTTTTAAATTTTTCCAAATAATTATTTGCCTATTAGCAGAAATATAAATCTGATTTTTTTTATCTCTCCGGGATGCGGCAGAACTTGGAGGTGGGTCATGTATATCAAAGATGTTGACATGTTCTGCAACTGAAATAAGTAATTAGTCCACATATACTTTTATTACAGATAAAGAGAATACTCAACTTTTAGGTGCTTGTGGTTGTACAATTCCGATGAAACAGTTTTGTTATGCTTCATGTCTCTATCAGTGACTAGTATTGATCTGGCTGGTGTTAACGTACACTTCTGGCTCACTGTAGACCGATAACGTGAAACTGTAGCACTCCTAGCTCTGCTTTGTTCTGACTGCTATACTGCTGTATAATGATTGCTATACTGTTGGTATACTGACTGCTATTTTGTTGGTATACTGACTACTATACTGCTGGTATACTGACTGTCAAGCCTGTGATGCACAGGCCTGCCATACGGAGCCCTCTTGTTCCCATTGATCCGTGCACAGAGCAAGCAGAGCGGTTACTAGATAGCCAGAGCCCTCAGCAACATAAGTGTTCTTGCTTCTTCATGGCGTGATGACATGTATAGACTGCCGAATAGCAATGGAATAACATGATTATGGTTCTAATTAGGTCACAAAGAGTTCTACAGGAAATCCTAATTAATATTTTCGTTTAGATTATACTTCTTGAGATAATTGCAATAGTGGGGAATCCATTTTCACACTACTATGAAGTTGGCGCCCTTGTTTTTTTAGAATGTACATTTTTAGAGGTCTAGTCAGATATACAATAGTTATGGATTTTTCTGCAAAAAATTGAAATAGTTTAACACAAATTCATGAAAAATTTATAACAAATTTTAGTATTTTCATAATAATTATTTGCGTTTTAGTGCAAACATAGTTCTGACCTAAGGAAAAAATATATGTTTCGCGAATAAGGGGCCCAGTTTCAAAGCTTTTCAGCTATTCAGAATTGTGATCACAATTTTTATTTCAGGCTATTGTGCAGAACTATACGCATTTTGTACAAAGAACTCTAGAACTATAGCACATCTACCCAGTACTCAGAAAAAGTACATTCCACATAAAAGGGGTGCCAACTTCCCGCTAGTGCAATTTTGAATAATTTATGTCCCTCATTTATGCAATTATCTCATTAACTATTACCTGGGCAAAAAGATACCATTAGGATTTTTGTAGAACTCTTTGGGAGCTATTTAGAGCTGTGATCAGAACTATGTTAGCGTTAATGGAAAAGTAAGTATTTTGGAAAAGCTACAATGTATTGTAATTTTTTCTAATTTCTTCGGGAATTTGTGCAGAAATATTGAAACTACAGCACTATTGCATATCTGCCTAAAACTCTGAAAATCAATAAATATCATAGAACAAATTCTAGAGAAAAATAGCCAACTACCAGATGAACACATCAGAGATACACTTGTTGCTAAAATTATAACCAAATAAAACTATTTTCAATTTAATAATGAATACTACCTGCAAGAAGGGGGGTTACCCATGGGATCACCAGTGTCGGGTACCCTAGCCAATATTTTGATGAACTATGTAGGAAGCATTATTTTTAAAAAAGTCACCACAAAGAACTATAAAATACTCTAATGGATTAGGTACATGGATGACATTCTCTGTCTAATCGATGAACCTCCAGAAAAAATAGACCAGCTCCATGTAGATATAAACTCCATACACAATAGACTAACATTCACAATAGAAAAATAATATAACAACCAAATAAACGTCTTGGATTTAACCATCAAAAAGGAAAACAACAAGTATACCTTTGACATTTATCATAAACCGACAACAACCGATACGATTATACATCAGACCTCCAATCACCCCCATGCACAAAAACAATCAGCAATCAGATACATGCTCCACAGACTCAACACAGCACAAATCAGCAAAGAAAATTATCAAAAGGAACTAGATATCATCACACAAATAGCAACAAACAATGGATACCATAGTCGTCTAGTAGAAAAATTAAACAAAAAAATTAAAAAAAACATATACTGGCAAAAACACCAAACATGCAAACTCACAGACAACAACACAGCAAAGCAGCACACAAACACACAAAATACAAACTACAGTACAAAGAACACATGAAAACAAAAAAGAAAATTGAAGATGGTACACAATGACATACAAACACAAACTAACAAATAAAATAACAAATATTTTCAAAAGACAAGGCATAAAATAGCTCTGAAAACAGACAACCCAATCCAAAAGTATATCCCAAAAATAGAAAAAGACACAGATATCAATCAAAGAGCTGGACTATACCAAATACAATGTAACTCATATGATGGAAGGTATGTAGGACAAACCAGCAGAACATTTACACCCACTACAAAGAACATATAGGGCATGGAAATACAGAGCAAGCCACTCCCCTTTTGCAGAACATATGAAAGAATATAAGCACAACTCACGATAGAAAAAGACATGAAGATAATTAGAATAAATAATGAAAAACACCTCCTATCAGTAAATGAAATTATTATATATATAAAACAAAAGCTGAGAAATAGTTGCTACTTACTGACCAAATAAACGTAACAAATCAATCACTGTTTTCATTAATACAATCTTAGTTTTTTTTTGCTTAATGATTTTGTGTGGAATGTTTGTCCACTACACCCAGTATCGTGTTCGGACTGCATGGTGCAAGTCTTTAAGTGACGCCACATGGGCGACTTTCATGTCAATGATGATGACATGATGAACAGGACGAAACAACACTAAACCCCCAAGTGGAGAAAATCCCCGACTTGACCAGGAATTGAACCTAGGCACCCTGCATGGAATTCTATCACCTAGTAATTTTTGTGTGAAAGCATAACAACCAAACAAACTTTCACACTTATATTAGAGAGTACGATTAAATATTATCTGCTGCGTGACACAGAATAGTTTACTTAGTGGTATTTAGGTTTGCCTTATTATGTCTTCCAGTGGGCGGTAAGGAACTGATGATGAAGTAGTTTTGCATTTGTACAGTATTAGTGTAAACAGGGCCCCAATGTCATTTTTGCCCCGTGGCCCTTGGTAACATATCTACGCCACTGTATCCAAATAAAATATATATGAATGTGGCTTACGAAAATGGGCAAAGCTCAAAACTACTCAGCATTTAAAATAAAAGCAGCTCTGGTGCAATATAAAAATGTCTTTCCTACAACATTTAAGAGCTGCAAAACAAGCTGCATCAATAAGTTTTAATGCATAATTGTTAGTCACACTTAATTACACCATCTGTGAGCTTTTTGCACACCTTCAGGGACGCTGGGTTGTTCAGTGGCTGGATGGATAGTAAGTGCTTAAGCAGACTCCAGTTATAGACCGAGAGAGGGTCATACATAACTAAGTAAACAGTGCGTGGTTAAGTCAACTCTGGTGTTAGTTCTAACTTTGCTGCCCACCGCCCCCCCCCCACATTCGAGGAATAGCTGTCACATTTATTTTAAAGACGTATTTTATTTTAATTATAATATGTCTGACTCCTTGCTACATAAGTAGCAAGTATTTTAGTCGCTAAGTCACATTTTTCAGTGGTATTTTATTAGTTCAACTTTTACCCCACACCTCCCCCTCAAACGTTATTGTGGTCATGTGGCCTTTAGTTTAACAAGCTTGCACCTTCCTTATTACAAGTATATCTTACACATGGATGACTTAACATGTTTTAAATTAATTCCTGTCTTTTAAACAAGTCTGTAAATTTTCCCTGAATGTCAGATAATGGCCAAAAGAGGCGAAATGCGTCATGTATGAATGCGAGAAACATAGTATTTGTGCAAACAAGACTGTTTTTTTACCAAAATATTGATTACAGTAACTTCGCCACTACCACAGAAGTATGGAGTGGTGTGATTTCTGATACCTATTACGCTGTAGCACATATCACTAGGAGAAGTATTTGTGAATATAGGAGGAATTATTCAATGATTTTATTTACAGGCTTAACCATAATCAATAAATGATTACAATTGAATTCTTCAATATATTTATTGGAGTAAATTTAACCTTCTTCCCTCAGTTGTTGGAATCATTATATTTGTTTTAATTATATTGGAAAGAATGCTTAAAACCTAATAATTATTTTCAGAACAACCATACACAAGATCAACAGAATTATTAGAAAATAATTCCACTGCAGAGCAAAGATACTGAATATTACCATTTATTAATACATTTTAAAATAACATATTACTGCATTAGATTTAAGCTCTATTGCCATTATTAAGGGCAATAATATAAAATCCATAATTAAAAGATGGGGCTTCATCATTAATAGAACAATTATCGTTCTTTCGTCATCATATTACAATTGTTCTATTATTAACTGCAAAAATAGTATACTTACTTAGATATATATTATTAATCAATTAAATGAACCGAAATATACTTCATAGTCTTTTAATTGAAACTATCTGAACAGCTCTACCAGCTGCTACATTAATCTTTATTGTATAACCATTATACCTTGTTTATGATTCGGCAGAAGCCATAATTACACTCAAAACAACAAGGCCAACAACGATATATAAGATATATATTTTCAATCTTTATGAATGTAGAATTTGATACCTACATAAAACCTGAAAAGGAACTTGAAATTAAAGGATTATGATTATTAGAAATAGACAGTCTGAGAAGTGTGACTATTAAGTACAGCATTAGGTGTATTACATTCATAAGCAATCCCTGCCCTACCGATTAAAATGAAAAAATTTTAAAAAGAGGGAAAGGAATACACTGGAATACTCTTTTTAAATTTATTTCATTTTATTGTATGGCTGTGGATGATCAGATTTAGAATAGATCCATGTATGATTATGGTTGTTTTAAGATTATGAGTTCATTACAGGTAAAATCTGTAACCTATAATACCTTTACTTTTTCTTGTAACCATAAGTTAATTATCAAATGTCTAGTGCATTTTCCTTATTCCTCTTTTTGACTCTGTTTCATTTTATTCAATGACTTATGGGTGATCTGTTTTATATTCTGTCCATGCGTAATTATTTTATTTTAAAAATATGACTGAAATTACTGTGTCCTACAAAAACTAACTTCAACGTAGTATCCCCCTGTCTCAACACTGTTCTATTTTATAGACTGTGATCTAAGTCATGAGCATGTAAGCTTATTTTAGTTGTACGAATTGCGACCTTATTATTATATTCAAATATATGCCTTAACATTGCATTCTAATTGATGGGGCACATGCATCTATTTGTTCACAATATTTTATGTGGCATATATCTTGGTAAATAATTTCTTGTAAAAAAGAGAGAGAGAGGAGATGAAAAAGGGTCCCCACCTCCTCCTATCCACATTGTGATTGCCCCCCCCCCCCTTTTCTTATCTTCCTACTCTTCCCTACTTCATCAAGTGATATGTGGTGTGCTACCTGAGTATAGGCATGTATTACGAGCCATTGGCACATTAGGTTCTGCCTGCTTATATATATTATATTGTGAGTTGGTTGTATTGACTTTTTGAATGGCCAGTCCCAGTAATATGTTTTAATAAGGTATCTGATATTTTCTTTTGAATCAACACATCTTGTAGCCATGTTCTTCGTAGTTTCTATGTCAGATGACAGTGCAGAGGGCGCTAGATGATGTTACATGAATTCATTCAAATAATATTTAAGTTTAACCCTGCGCCATCTGGCAGCTATTGGGATTTATTTACCTGTTTCTGTGTTCCCCCCCTTCTCACCACAGTTTGACATGAGATTCTAGTTGACACACCTTGACTAGACATCCATGATGGTGGTTTATAGTTTAGTTAGTCATCTCCAATAAGACATATTTTAATTACCATCGTTTTTAAAAAAACGTTGTATGTATATTTTCATATAATGTGTTTGTGCTCCATATGAATTTTATGATTAAGAACTGTAAACATCCGAAATGTAATTTATTTTTTGCCACAGATCTGATGGTGTATCAAAACACGTAATGATAAAATAAAAATAGTGCGACCAAGAAATTTAAGAAAATGTTATGCATTTTAAATATGGACTCTGTTTTGATTAATACCAACATGCATTAATATCTGATGAAATTAAATAAGCTCAACTTTACATCATGGATTTAAATAACAGTATATTACATTAACAAATTAAAATTATCATCTATTGTTTGTTTTTATTACTGCCTTTTTATTATTAGTCTTTCAATTATAATGGATATTTTAAACTTTTAGAATGAAGAGTATTGGGTTATATTCAGTTTCGTAAAGGTCCATATCAGGTGGTTTTTTTAAGGTACACCATAGCCTTTTAAATTTGCTGTGACAGTAATTTGTAAATAAGTAAGGAATTTCTATTATAAGAAATTATTATGTTTATAATTTTTCTCCTATTTTAATCCAATCTCTTTATCTGTTTGTGTATAATTTCCTCATTTGACTTATATGTGTTCTTTCTCTTATAGGTTTTATTTTTAGTATTTCTACTGTATTAAATGCTAGCTGTTCATCTAATTTCAATTTTCTGTTATTACATTATGTTGCTCAAACAATGTTTATGAAGTTCAACTGGCTTCAGTCTTATTATCCTTAATTATTGTAGTTTATAGTTTTAATATTTTCACTTTATGAATTTTTAACATTACTTTTAATTTATTATTACTTCTTTCCTCGTTATATTCATATTCGGTTGAATTTTGAGTTCCAAGTTTAATATTCTACTTCATTTCTGCAATCGAACCTTATGAGTCAGGGGGCGATAAAAACAACCAATTATTAATTTATTTTGGTTGTCTCTAACTATACAAACTCACAAGAGCAATCTACTTCAATTTAGCTACAGGATAAACTGTCTGTGCCAGCAATAAATACACCACCACCTATTTCATTCAATCTATCTTTCCTGAACACCATTTGCCCCTTCGTAAAAGTTTCAGCTGAACTTATCTCTGGCTTTAGCCAACTTACAGTATCTATAATGATTTGAGATTCAGCAGTTTTTATTAGTGCCTGGAGCTCTGGTACTTTCCCCACACAGCTACAATGATTACATCTGTTAGGTCAATGGTTCTTAGATCTGTGCTCATCCTATCTTTGACCTGTATCCTTTTAAATAAAAAAAACCTTTCTGTGCGTTCAAAAAAACGGCCAATCCACGCTACACAGCTCCTGCTATCTGTGTAGCCATTTCCTGCATGTAGAGGACTCCTGAACTATTAAGCGGAACCTGGAATCCCACCATCCGATGGCGCAAGCTGATGAATCTGCAGCACACATGGTTACAGAACCTTCTAAACCTCTGAGTCAGACCCACCACTCTGCTCTGTACCAGAGGTCCACAGTCGGTCGTGTCAACTCTGCTGCAGATGGCGAGCTCTGCTTTCATCTTGCAAGCAAGACTGGTCTTTATCACTTCACATAGTCACTCAAAACCTGAGAGAATCTCTTCAGATCCATAGCGACACACATCATTGGTACAAACGTAAGTCACCACCTGCAGTTGGCGACATACCATACCCTTCATGGCATCCAGAAGGACCCATTCCACATCTGCAATGACTCCTCCCGGTATGCAAACGGAGCGCACGTTGGCCTTCTATCCCTCTTTAGCAGCCATCCCTCTAAGGGGCTCCAAAACCAGCCTAACGTTGAAGCTCCCAACTACAAGCAAACCCACCTTCTGTGAAAGCCCAGATCTTACAGACTGTGTTGTGACTTCAGGATGAAAGACATCATCTGGCTCAGGAACGCTGTTGTGAACAGATAGCTCCACAAACTTGTTTGCAAGACAAACTGGGAAGACCTTACGATTGGGCCCCCATAATGTCTTGCACCACCTGCCACGCACTGGAGCGACCTCCCACGCAACCGCAGGTGGGGTTCTGCCATAATGCTAGCAGTTGCAGGATGTGTAGCTGCCGCAGTCCATTAGGTGAACACGCCGGGAGTCTGTTCGGTTCCCACGACCGGCCATCAACAACGACACCCTTGAACACAGCCTCAAGCTGTGCAACTGAGGTTAAAATGAAGACGAATAGAACTGTTACTAATTCAATGCAAAACAGGACAGATGACTATCGGGATTCACACTGCAGAAGTATACACTAACCAGATACTTCACGCAAATCTGAAACTTATATACACGCAAGCTCGTGAGAATTTCAATATACAGAAGCAAGAATCTCACATAACAATCAAAATGTGTGGCTTCTAGTAGGAAACCGGTTACAGTTAGAAGTAGTGGGTGTGCTCTGTACTGTGCTCAAAGAAGTCTACACTCTTAAATGCGAATTTGAATGTAATATGCTTGAGAGCACAGAATAAATTTACAAATTGGAACAAAAAAGTGCATACAAAAATTAAAAATACTATATGTTGCACCTAATCAGAAGCCAATTTCACCTACGAATTATGAAGGCAGTGTCTGCTGTGTGTCAGTCGGCAGTTAAAGAGATACTGAAAATGGTGTGGGTGGTATAACTTAATATTTTACGATATTTACTAGAATTGTTCTTATAACTAAATATTTAATTTTTAAGTGGTACTTTGCAATGTTTTATATTTTTTGTTTAGCTTCTTATTATGTAAACTGGTTTTATTTTATTTCATAGAGCTTTATCCATTTCTGTTATGATAAGCTTATATATTTAACTTGAAAGAGTTTTAGCCTTTATCTTTCAATTTTTTAATTATCTTAGTGATTTCATGTGTTTAGTAGAATTTTTCAAGATCTGAACTACAGCTGTTTCTAATATTGAATTGTTGCTAACAAATCTCTATTTCTACATCTTGTTGCCCGTAAAAATTATAGTTTGTCTCAAGGCAGTATTTATTCCATGAATTCAGATTCTGTTACTAATAGAATATATATATATATATATATATATATATATATATATATATATATATATATATATATATATATATATATACGTTTTTGCCCTAAGACACCATTTAAACTTGAATTTATATTATTATTTCTTGTGTTGATTCCTTCTTCTTTCTCTCTTGCCAAAACCTCATTATTTTTTCACTATGTTTCTGTTTCCTTTGCTCTGTCCATTTTCTCATGTTTTTTTTCCTTTCAAAAGAATTTGAAGCTCATAATTTACTGAATTTGTCCCTTTCATTATTCATTTCGTTATTGATTCCTGCATGTTTCAGGTCTTCTTCTGTATCTTGAAACCAGTTGATTTTTGAATTGTAATTTCTACTCATCTGTTCATCCTATGTATATGTTCATAGGATATTAGCCAATGTTTTCTGATCAAGACTGTGAGTCTCTTCATCTGTTATTTGGTTGGTCTCTCCGTCCATATACCATCTTTGTGTACTGCTCCATAAATGTTTTTCAGGATTTTACATTATATTTTTTTTGTGTCTGTGATTTCTGTTGCTCTGATTGTTGTTACTTCTGATATATAGAGTGCCTCTGGTAGTACAACTTTATTTTAGTGCCTGTGATATGTTTCTTTTATTGTATTGTGTCCATGTGAGCGTTTTTGCTTTCTGAAAATTTCGGTTCTTTCTAAAATTGCTATATATTCAAGTTGACTTTTGAAATATGCAAAACATGTGCCTAGCGCACCTCCTGAGACTCATGATGCACAAGCTGCGATCTTCATGTATTTCAAACTTCAAATTTGCTTTTCAATATACTGGGATGTAATTAGCCTATCGTGATGCAATCAAAACCATTGTTTCTGTGATTTATCATGCTATAGACTGATAATGAAATAATATAGGGTGTCCATTTAAAAACACATAAGTTTGTGTAAAAAACACATATGCTTTATTTTTAGAATGTTTCAAAATATATACATTCATGAGACCCTGCATTACATTTATACTGGTGAAAGTCATTTAACAATAGCTGTTGTTGTCCCAGAGATGTTTTGGGCAAGAAAGGTAACTGGGATATACATGGATAAGATATCTATAAAAGATTCCTCAATCCACAATGTAAGTAAAAGCATTTTGTTTCACAATGTAAACAAATGAAGGTTACACGGAAAAAAGGGGCTCATCGACATTTTAGAAATCTTTCAGGAGAAGCATTTGAAGTGTATACATCTAGAAGGGGCTCATCGATATATTATAAATTTTTCTGGAGAAGAATTTAAACATTTAACCGTGCAGTAGTCGTGCGAATTTTCACACCACCAGTAGGCGCATGCAGACTGACAGTCCGCATGGCATTATGTAATTTTAGTAGCAAAGGCCGACACAGTAATTGATAATATACGATTTACTATGTCTGTCTTGTAGCATTTTACGTCAGTACCTTTGACAGAGCTGTAAATTCTGTCCAATTTCTCTTAAATATTAAGTTTCATAATAAACTACACCTCTTACATTTCATGAAACAATATATGGCATATTTGTACTGTAAACAGGATAAAATGCACACACTGGTTACTGCAGTTTTAGAACTTTCATTACAAACGACATTTTCATGCTCCAAACAGATATAACAATTTACATCATTTGCAACAATTGATACTGTACGTTAGGCCATCTTTCTTGTTATTTCTGGCTCTGTGTAAGAAACACAAAAATGTTTCATGTGTATGGGAGAATACTCCTGCAGAATTTATCATATTGATCCATTTCGCAGGTAAAAAGAGAAGAAAGTTAAATGAATATATAAGACGAACTTAAAACGACTATGTAACTAACGGAAAATAACTCTACAATAACAGAAGAAATCTTCAAAATAAACTTTAATATGGGAATAATGGCTTACCAACAACAGTAATTATATGTAACGCCGATTATCTCGTAGGACAATCAGACCACACCTGTTGAACATTCCACCACTGCTGCTCTGATCCATGTGAAACAATGGAGTAACCTACTACTTGTCATTGCAGGAAGGTACGCAATTTATGTGATTTTTAGGTGCACACAGATGAAAAGGGAAGAAAAAATACATTTTTGCAGACTGCCAGTTCACGAGTGACTACTGTAGGGTTAATTCCATGTAGAACCTGTGTTATACAAACTATTCATATCTCTTTATGTAACATCTCTTAGAAATTTTATCATTTTGTTGTTGGGGTGAACAATGCAATGAGTCCATTTTTTTCTCTGGAAAATGTCGATGGGCCCCTTCTTTCCCTGTATGGGAATTTTTTTTGTCATTTTCTCTGCAAGGAATTCCTTTTTTCATAATAAGAATAATATTTATTGAAGTACACACGCTACATTTACAACTATCGTACCTGCCATGTCACCTTGTGTTTGAGTGTTACAGCTTGATGTACAGAATACAACCACAGGAGAAGTATCCAGTCACTTCACTTAAGATTTCGTTCTGGTTACAACGCCTTCAACACTGGAACTGTCAATTATTCCATTTACATCCCAAAACGAACCATCAGGCGGATTCCCTAAATTACCGCCACTGCAAAATAAAAACCCTAAGATCTGGTTTGCGCTGGTGGACCACATACTATACATATATGGCAACTTGGACGACGACACCAGCTTCGTGTGTCTAATGAGTCACCTTCATGCAAACACAGATCTGATTAGCGACCTCCTTCTGAACCCACCTGCGCTCTGAAAGTATACTACAACAAAATGAAAAATAACGGAACGCCTCGCTCGTCATCCCTCCGATGCCATATATCACGTTATTCACGAGGTTCACCTGGATTCACGTTCTCCCTCGCAGATCCAACGCTATCTACACACTCATACTGATTCTGAGATTTTCCCAGACATCTCCCTGTGGATGCTGTGGCTGGTTAAACTTATATTTGAACTACAAGTGCAGCTATTAACCTTCCAGATCTCGTAAAAGGTCACTTTCCACCTACACGAACGATGCACAGCCCCTTGGATGCATACAACATACACTGCCAGAATCAGAACCGCGATCTCCAAGGAGCCCAAGTAAACCAGTTGCCGACTGCAAGAATCAACAGATGACGTCGGAAGTGCCCGCCGTAGCGTGTTTAAATTCTTTGGGACTCTAATCCCCGTCGTAATATTCCTTATTTTGCACTTTACACTGCTTATTATATTCCTCTGTCTCTTTCATTTCGGGTGCATAATCTTCGCAATTGTAACTAACCCCCGTGCGATCTCTCTGCAATACACCCAGGTATGTTACATTTTCTCGCAATGAAATCATGCGGTGTATAATTTGTTGCGTTATGGGTTGCAGTATTAAACATGAACACAGCAAAACTTAGTCATTCATCCCAATCTTCCCGGATATAGATTGGGAGACAAACGTGTTTAAGACAGGTGGAAGGAACAGAGAATCGAACAACTTTGTTCTAAGTGCTGTATCCGAAAGTTACCTCGAACAGTTAAATAGAGAGTTTATTCTATCGTATTTGATAAATACCGTTGTGTTTAGTCTTCGATTGTGACTGGTGTAGTTCTTCATTTTCGTTACTACTACTGTTTTAGAGGTTTATTCAAATAATATTCAAATGTTTGTATAGGTTATGGGACTCAACTACGGGGTCATCAGTCCCTAAACTTACAAACTACTTATCAACTGCCTTATTCTAAGGACGGCACAAATATCCATGCCCAAGGGGGGATTCGAACCCCCGACCGTAGTGGCCGTGCAGACCGTGACTGGAGCGCCTCAGTCCCCTCGGCCACCGCGACCGGCCGAGGTTTATTCCCGCGTACTTGGCAGATTAGCATTCAGCCAGTTATCAGTCAGTTCAGTGCCAGCTATTGTCGCTGCGCCATCACCCAGAGCGCTAAGTATCATAATTTAATTGCGTGAAATCAAATGTTCAAATGTTTGTAAAGCTTATGGGACTTAACTACGGGGTCATCAGTCCCTAAATTTACAAACTACTTATGAACTACTTACGAACTAGGACGGCACAAATATCCATGCCCAAGGGGGGATTCGAACCCCCGACCGTAGTGGCCGTGCAGACCGTGACTGAAGCGCCTCAGTCCCCTCGGCTACCGCGGCCGGCTATTGCGTGAAATTTGGTTGCTAGTTAATGTCTTAATTTTCGTTAGTGTTTCTGTCTTTAAAAGGTTTCTTCTCACTTACTTGACACATTTCGTTTGTGCTACTGCTTTAAGAATTTATTCTCGCGTATTCTGATAAATACCGTGTGTATAGTTTTCGTCTGCTGCAAGCTACGTCTCGTATTGTCACTTCCTTACTTCGTGTTCTGCTCTGAGAAAACTTATATTCCCACGCGTTTGATAACGGTGTATTCCACAGATATTCTTGTTTATTTTGGAAACTGCCGGAAGCATTTTCGTTGTTTTGACAGAGTAACTTACCACTTACCACAGTTCAGTCAGCTGCCAGCCGCCTTTATTAAAGTACTAGGCTACTTAAAAGTTGATTATTTAGTTTTCTCCTTTCTACAGTTAATTGTATCGATAGGATGAATAGGTTGTGTGCCTGCTATGTGCGGACGCAGGAGGAGTTGGCCGCAGTTCGCGAACAGCTGAGCGTGCTGTTGGCTACGGTCAGCCGTCTTCAGGCTGCTGTCTCGGGGTGCAGCGGTGGTGGGGAGTCTGGTGCGTCGAGTGGGACACCTCAGGTGTCTCACGCTACGCTCTCTGTCCCTGCTACCGAGGCACCTTCAGGTGTACCGGACGTCGTCGAGCCGCCCTCTCCGCAAGGGGAGTGGCGGGTTGTACGGCGTTCTCGTCGCTCGAGGTGGAAGGCCAATGTGGAGGCTGGACGTCCGTCCACGCCCGTTCGTCCTGTGAGTGAAAGTGTGGCCACTCCTTCAGCAGGGTCCGAGCAGGTGCACGGGGGGAGGGGATTATTAGTTATTGGGAGCTCCAATGTTAGGCGCGTGATGGAGCCCCTTAAGCCCGTTTTAAACGATGAACGAAGGTGAACGAGATAGATAATAGTCTACTGAAGCGCTCCTAGCGTACTAGCCCTGAACTACAAGCTCAAGCAAGATCTTGTGGCAGCATGTTTAGACAATAAACGTAATCGAACAGTAACACCAGATGTTGAAAGTGAGGTTATAAAAGCCGATTTGTTATGTAGGAAGTCATAATTTAATACTGGAATTGAGGAAACAACGCTAAATGTTATTGACGGCCAAAGAAAACCTTGCAATCGATGTTTTTGGTCAACTTAGTGTGGTAATGTTGTGGGTAGTGAAACAACATTTCAAAACATTCACATCTATTTTCAAGCGAAAAAAATAAACTTATGAACACATCAAGCAATATTTATAAGAGCGTAAATAGAACTTCTTTACTTTATCTACTACGATTTGCCCAATGACATTGAATTTTTGTCTTTCATTTGGACTGACTTTTTCATTTAAAATGCTATTTAATGAAAATTGCATCATCAAATTACAATCTTATTCAAATAAACAATTGGTTTCAGTCTTTTCTGTTACGATATTGCAAATCATAAACCATTTTTCGGTTTCAGATGTACGACCTCGCTTTTCGGTGGACAATAATTGAGATAAATATTTAAGTCATCATGAAACGTTTGCAATTTACCACTAAACCAAAGTATAATAATAAACTAAAGATTAATAAGACAAGTTTGCGTGAAAACTGTGTAATTGTCGACTACAGTATGAAAATCGCGTGACGAAAATAGGTTAACTTCCGATGTCAGCTGACGACCGTTCAATCAAAACAATCTTCTTGAGAAAGTTTAACGTGACGTTGACGTTAGGTGACGGTCTGGTGACTGAAAGTTTAAATGCCGTCATTAGAAATACATTTTGTAATACATTCTGATCATAAACTTCGACATAACGCAAAATATACGTAAATACGAAGGAAAATGGCGGACCAACTGGAGCGGCGACCGCAGCAGACAGCTGCTAGCTCGCGCATGCGCAGTGAACCCCCTAGTACCGAATTCAGAACTCGTCCTATTTCTTTATCGCTATAATTATCGCGCTTCGATACTAGCGCGATCATACTAGTGCAGTCGTTCAAACGACTGACGACCGCCATTAACGCAACTTGTTAGCAATCTATTACAAGTTCGATGATCGTTTAAAACGGGCTTTAGGCAGATAGCGTCGAGCGGTGTGTCTGCCGGGGAGCCTCATCCGAGATGTGGAGGCGGCCTTGCCGGCGGCTATCGAGGGTGCGGTGTGCGGTCGACTGCAAGTCGTGGTTCACGTCGGCACCAATGACGCATGTCGCTTGGGTTCTGAGGACATCCTCAGGTCCTACGGGCGGCTGGCGGAATTGGTGAAGGCTGCCGCACTCACACGTGGGGTGCAAGCAGAGCTGTCGATTTGCAGCATTGTTCCCAGGGTTGATCGGGGTCCTTTGGTTTGGAGCCGAGTGGAGGGTCTGAACCAGAGGCTTCGCCGACTCTGTGACAGTCATAGCTGCAGATTTCTGGATCTGATTTATCTGGTGGGGAATTGTAGGGTGCCCCTAGACAGATCAGGGGTGCACTACACTAAGGAAGCGGCTTCTCGGGTAGCAGAGTACTTGTGGAGTGCACATGGGGGTTTTTTAGGCTAGGCGCTAACTCTGATGAGCACTCGCCTGTCAGCATTCAAACAGGAAATTCACGCCACGTTCGGCTAAAAAATTCGAATATCAAAATATTAGCCGCGAACTTACAAAGTATTAGAAACGAAGTTCCCGAAATTGCCGCACTGCATGGAAATTGATGTGTTCAGATAGTTTTAGGCACCGAAAGCTGGCTAAATCATGATGTGGCAAGTTCAGAAATATTTAGCGAGGCGTGGAATGTATATCGGAAAGATAGATCGGATACAACTGGAGCAGGAGTGTTCATCGCTGTGGACAAAGATATTGTTTCTACTGAGATCGAGGTTGAAAGTAACTGTGAAGTTATCTGGGCACGCATAACAAGTCTAAAAGAAGTAAAGTTAATAGTTGGGTGTTTTTACCGGCCCCCCAGTGCTGCTGTAGCAGTTTTAGAGTCATACAAAGAAAGTCTACACCAGGTAGTGCGTAGGTATCCGGGCCATATAATATTAGTTGGGGGAGACTTCAACCTTAAGAGTATAGACTGGGACCTCTCTAGTTACATTTCAGGCGGTACAGACAAGCAGTCTTGCGGGTTACTTTTGGATACATTCTCCGTAAACTGTCTTGAGCAGTTAAACCGGCAACCCACACGCAGTGGAAATATTTTAGACCTTATAGCCACGAACAGGCCTGACCTTATTCAAATGTTCCAATGTTTGTAGAACTTATGGGACTTAACTACGGGGTCATCAGTCCGTAAGTACAAACTACTTATGAACTAGCTAACACTAAGGACGGCACAAATATCCATGCCCGAGGGGGGATTCGAACCCCCGACCGTAGTGGCCGTGCAGACCGTGACTGGAGCGCCTCAGTCCCCTCGGCCACCACGGCCGGCCCTGACCTTATTAAAGATGTCTGTGTAGAGACAGGAATTAGTGATCATGATATCGTCATAGCGTCGATGGTGACCAAGGTTCATACACTTGTTTTTGAAGGAACGTATTTTTGTTGGGAAGAGCCGATAAGCAAATGTTAGGGCATCGTTTAATTCCGGGACTATGGATGTAGAGGAATTGTGGACTAAATTTAAGTGCATTGTAAATAAAGGGTTAGAGAAATATGTGCCAGTAACGACGATTAAGGAATTAAAAAGATCCACCGTGGTATAACAATAATGTTAGAAAGCTGCTGAGAAAGCAACGACTGTTGCACTCTCGATTCAGAAAAGAACACGCAAATCCCATCTCTCATAATTTTACTTGGCACATATGTATCTAACGCGTATTGTACAGTACACCTGAACTTCGTCCACAGTTGCTGAACAACAGGTTCAACAACAGTCAGGAAACTGCTACGAAAGCAAAGAGTATTTCACCGCAAATTTAAATTTAGCCAGTCTGGCAGACAAGCAAAAGATAAATAATGCCAAAATTAACGTAAGTGCTGCCATGCAAGAGGCGTTCAACGACTTTGAGAGCAACGTTTTGTGTACCGACTTGGCAGAAAATCCTAAGAAATTTTCGTCCTGCGTTAAATCGGTAAAGGGGTCAAAACCAGAAATCCAGACACTCTATGACCAAATGGCGTTGAAATAGAGGCTGATACACAAAAGGTCGAAACACTAAATGTCATTTTCTACAGCTGTTTTACAGAGGAAGATTGCACTGTAATACCTCCTCTAAACCATAACACGAATGATAAAATGGCGGATATTGAAATAAGTATCAGAGGAATAGAAAGGCAATTACAATCGCTCAACTCAGGAAAACTCGTTGTACCTGATGGGCTACCAAATCGATTTTATACGGAGTATGCGAAGGAACTTGTCCCCTTTCTAGCAGCGGTGTACCAATGGTCTCTAGAGGAACGAAGTGTTCCCGAGGATGGAAACAGGGCGCAGGTCGTTTCCGTTTACAAGAAGGAACGTCGATCAGATTCGCAAAACTATAGACCTATATCCCTGACATCGGTCAGTTGCAGAATTTTGGAACACATTTTAGGTTCGAATATAATGCCATTTCTGGAGACCGGAAATCTCCTTTCTACGAATCAACACGATTTCCGAAATCAACGATGATGTGAAACACAACTCGCGCTATTCATCCATGATATCCGCAGGGCAGTTGATACAGGGTTGACGCCGTGTTTCTTGACTTCCGCAAGGCGTTCCATACCGTTCCACATCGTCGCCTGATGAACAAAGTGCGAACATGTGGAATATCAGATCAACTGTGTGACTGGATTGAGGCCGGCCGCGGTGGCCGAGGGGACTAAGGCGCTCCAGTCACGGTCTGCACGGCCACTACGGTCGGGGGTTCGAATCCTCCTTCGGGCATGGATATTTGTGCCGTCCTTAGTATAAGCTAGTTGATAAGTAGTTTGTAAGTTTAGGAACTGATGACCCCCAGTTAAGTACCATAAGCTTAAAAACATTTGAACATTTGAACTGGATTGAGGCGTGTCTAGTTAACAGAAAGCAGCATGACATTCTCAACGGAGCGAAGTCTTCAGACGTTAAAGTGATGTCAGGCGTGTCCCAGGAGAGCGTTATAGCTTCTTTGCTTTCCATAGTACATATAAATGACCTCGTAGATAACATCGGAAGTTCAATGAGGCTCTTCGTGGATGATGCTGTAGTCTATTGATAAGTCAAAACACCGGAAAAGGGTAGCGAAATGCAGAATGATTTGCAGCGTATTGACGCATGGTGTAGGGAATGGCAATTGAGCCTCAACATAAAAAAGTGTGAAGTGCAGAGTTTACTTAGAAAGAAATGTCCTTTATTATATAACTATACACTAGCAGTACACACATTGGAAGCAGTTACTTCCATAAAATATCTGGGTGTAGACATAAGGGGCGATCTGAAATGGAACGACCACATAAAATCAGTCGTGGGTTAGGCAGACGCCAGACTGAGATTCATTGGAAGAATCCTCAGGAAGTGTAGTTCGCCAGCAAAGGAAGTAGGTTACAAAACTTTCGTTCGACCGTCGCTTGGGTATTGCTCATCAGTGTGGGATCCGTACCAGACAGGGTTAATAGAAGACACAGAGAAGATCCAACGGAGAGCAGCACGCTTCGTTACGGGCTCATTTAGTAAGAGTGAAAGCGTCTCAGAGATGATTAGGAAACTCCAGTGGCAGACGCTGCAAGAGAGGCGTTCTGTATCGCCGTACGCGCTTTTGTCAAAGTTCCGAGAGCGTACGTTTCATGAAGAGTCAATCAATATATTGCTTAGTCCTGCGTATATCGCGCGAAGAGATCTCAAGGATAAGATAAGAGAACTTAGGGCCCACACAAAGGCATGCAGGCAATCATTTTTACCGTGAACCATACACGACTGGAATAGGAGCACACACTGTGAGGTGGCTTGCGGAGTATGGATGCAGATGTAGATATCTTCGGTCCTTTTTGGTGGTGCAGGAATTACGTTACAGTAATGTGTATCTTTCCAGTGTGCCATTTACTGAATATGGTAACAGGAAGTTTTTACCCGATCGATCTTTAATAATTTACACATTCAAAAAATTACTGCCGTTATCGCTATTAGGAAATTAGTTAGATCATCCTGAAAGGATAATATATATTTGTTATTTCTGTACGTGACTGGAAGGGGGGTGATAACATAGATATCACACCGGTCAAAC
Organism: Locusta migratoria; assembly: GCA_026315105.1. Taxonomy (NCBI): domain Eukaryota; kingdom Metazoa; phylum Arthropoda; class Insecta; order Orthoptera; family Acrididae; genus Locusta; species Locusta migratoria. The sequence goes on along the minus strand of CM048755.1, from coordinate 331,829,498 downwards.
ACCCCTTCTTATGTTGGTGTTATAACTGCATTTTTATCTTGTTTTGGGTGATTTTGTTTTTCTGACAACTAACACACTTTCCGATATAGTCCTCTGTATCCTTTTTCGTACCGGACCTGGTTCGGTATTTTCTACTTCGATCTCGCACGATCTCCTGATGGCCACCTTCGAGCGTGTCATGGAATTATTGCAAAATTTCCGCTTTTTCTCCAACGGTAATATCCTGCTGTTCATCTTCGTCGGCTATTGACCTTTGTTCACTTCCACTGGCCTCTGTCTCGATGTCAGCTGACTTTACTCCCCTTATTCATGAAAGGGCATTAGCTGCTTGGATGTTCTTCCCCTTCTTGTATACAATTTCGTAATCGTACTCGTCTAATTTTAGACTGAGCTTCATTAAACGTGTGGACGGATCATTGATATTGTCGACCCACTGCACTGGCTTGTGATCAGTGTAAATCGTGAACTTACGACCAAACACATATGATTGGAAATCTTTGACCGCCCAAAGCACAGCCAATAGTTCTCTATCAATGGTACTATAATTTTTCTCTGCATTGTTCATAGTTCTGGTTGCATATGCCACTGGAAGATCTTCGCTTATCTCTCTTTGGCTGAGAACGGCACCGATCGCGGTGCTTCTTGCATCCATATATATATATATATATATATATATATATATATATATATATATATATATATATATATATATATATATATATATATATTCTTTTTTCGAAAAACCTGGGTACTGTTATACGGGAGGGTTACGTAACTTCTCCTTGATCGCTTGGAATGCAATCTCGTGGCGCGCACCCCGTTCACAGTTAGCACGCTTTTTCAGCAGTTCGTAAAGGAGTGTTGCCACTTGACTGAAGTCTTTAAGAAACAGACGGTGGTACCCGATAATCCTGAGAAAACGTTTTAATGCTTTTGTTGTCATTGGCTGCGGATAGTCCGCCACTGCCTTTAATTTGTTTGGATCTGGCATTAACCTAGCTTCAGGTAAAACGTGACCGAGATATGTTACTTCCTTCCTCAAAAAGTCGCCGCCGCGGCGGATTAGCCGTGCGCACTGAGGCGCCGTGCTGCGGTGCGCGCGGCCGTTCGTAGTCGGGGGTTCCAGTCCCCCTCGGGCATGGGTGTTTGTGTTGTCCTTACGTTAGTTTACCTTATTTTAAGTAGTTTGTAAGCTACGGACTAATAACCACGCAGTTGAGTCCGATAGATTTACAAACATTGGAACATCAAAAATTCGCATTTGTCGACCTGCAACTTTTTGTTGCCTCAGTTTCTCAAAAGCCACTCCCAATCGAGCATTGTTCTCTTCCAGAGATGGACCGCAAATTACTGTGTCATCCAAATACACAATTTATTAATTTCTGGAAGGTGGAGGGCGCCGAATAGAGTCCCATTGGAATTTTTTTTATTCATATAAAGGGCGAATGATGTTCTAAAAGCTATGACTTCTCGATCTTTTCGTGTAGCAGGACTTGATAAATTTCTTTCCCCGAGTCAAGAGTTGAAAAATATTTCGCCGTGTCTAGGCCATTCCGAATTTCGTCCAATACCTGATAGTGGGAAGACTGTATTGCCAGTAATGTCATTTTACTTCCGGTAGTCAGTTACTATTCTCCATATATTTCTACCAGTTGTATCCATCTTCTTAGAAAGAAGTAGGAGAGGTGAATTCCAAATGTTCAAATATTTGTAAATCTATCGGACTCAATTGCTTGGTCATTAGTCCGTAGCCTACAAACTGTTTAAACTAAGGTAAAGTAACCTAAGGTCAACACAAACACCCATACCCGAGGGGGGGGGGGGGCTCGAACCCCGACGGAGAACGTCTGCGTGCACCGCAGTACGGCGTTCCAGTGCGCACGGCTAATCCGCCGCGGCATGTGAATTCCACGAAGGTACTGTCACGTCGTCCTCTAACATCTTATTGGTCTCTTGTTTTCTCTCTTTTTTATTTGTTTATTTATTTATTTTGTTTTTTATTTACTTTTTCTCTTATTTTTTATGACTTTTCTTTTTATTTTACCTTTTATTGTTCTTTTAATTTTTTTGTGTTTTCATTTTTTACTATTTTTTCATTTCTTTTATTTTTTTATTATTTTTTGTGCTTCTTATTTCTTTTTATTTATTTTCTTTATTTCTGTAGTTTAATACTCCTCAGTTGAAACATTGTAAGAAACAGAAAAGGAGAAATAAAACCCTCACAACATGTGAGTGCTTGTTAACTTTTGGGGGAAATAGTTATGGCACCCTGTGGACCACAGTGCCTAACGGAACAAAAACACTTTAAATGCAAAGCTAAAATTAAAGAAATACCAACAATGGGGAAAAGAAAAGGTACTTACTACATCAAAATTCAGCCCCCTCAACTAAACCTGCAAATATCCGTGCTTCTGAAAGCCTGTCTAGACGAGAGCAAATGATGCGTACCTCTGCTCCAGATATCAATTTTATTTCATGCTTAATTGAATCTTATTGACATGTTGCGCCGCTCATCCTGCACGCCTGGCAACCTGCCAAGCACAACAAAGTCGCAGATTGCCAGCCGATCAGACAACCGGGCGTCGTGCCCAACAAAGATGTCAGCAGCACCGACAGAGGGCGTACTCAGACCTGCTTTAGTGGCGTCACACACGTGGCCAACAAGTAGATCCTATGGTATACTGCTGCCGAGTGATAAGCTCTGACAAGGCAGTCACAGTCACAGACCAGGACTTCCACAGACACCGCCTGGCCTCAGCAGCTTCGCCGACGCACCTGTCAGTGAAGGACGTCACGCCTGGGTGAACTGTACAATTGTATGTTCTCGCCGAAGTAGGACTGTGGTTTGGTTTCTCTCTATTAACTGTAGGAATCGTTCCCCCTCCCCCACACGGATCCTCTATGATCTCATTCCTTTCCCCTGACTCGTTCTCTTTATTGAACATCTCCGCCTCCGCTACATGTCCCGCAAATCAGATCCGCCTAATCCTCTAGTCCATCCCCTCCTCTCTGCACATGGTCCGTTGCCGCGCTTCCACCACTGTATTCCCCCTGCTCTCCACTTGTCCACCCTCCAGATCCTTTTCCGTGGCAACTTCCGCACCCTCCCCCTCCCGGATGATGCCCTCCGACCTGACATCTACCCATCATACCAGCTGTGATCCTTCCCCTTGCTCCCTCTCCCCCTTCTCTCCCTGAGGTCCCCGACTATCCCTCCCTTCCCGTCCCTTCTCCCCTCCTCATTTCACCCAGCTGTCCCTCCGGATCCTCCTCTTACGGCCCTCCCTTTCCTTCTTCCCCGTGGCTTCCTGGAACATCACCCCCCTGTCCCTTCCCCACTGTCCCTGTGGCTCCTCCCCACCCTCTCCCTCTCCTCTTATCCCCTTCCCCCCCCCCCCCACCACACCACATCTTCAATGCTGTCAGTGCCCCACCATTCTGTGGAACTTCTTTGTACTTCCATGTGAGTGCTTCGACAAGTGTGGTGTGTTTTAGTTACATTGTTTTATTTTACAACAGTGGACGGCCAACCCGCAGCCGAAACCGTCAGTTTTAACTTGTATATTTCTCCGAGTGTGTGTTCAGTGGCGTAGGTATCATAGGGCTAGGCGGGGCAGTGCCCCGGGGCCCCCGAGCTCAAGGGGCCCCTCGGCCTCCGTGAACGACGTTCGAAAAAAGTTACAGTAGAGCGTGGAATTTTTAATTTAATGCTAGTTTTTCCTGTCCCTGCGTACCGTCCATCATCTCCCTCTCCCAACAAACCATGTTTCCCTCAACAGCCGCAATAAGATTGTTTCTAATGGGCCCTTCACACGACGCCACTCGGTGGCGCTGCTGACCGGCCAAGCCACTAGTCGCTGTGTACAACAATCTGCACACTTCAGTCGGCGTAGCAGCACAAGTAGCGGCAGCATCAAAGTTGCTCGCGGCAACAGCTGCGGCTTCCAAGTGTTGCGGCGTGCCGCTCAGCGCATTCTGAAGAATCACATGCCTCCAAATACTGTATAAATACATTTACTGTACAGTACTTCTTATTGACAAATAGAATTGCACAGTTCGATTATCCGAATAATCGCTTTTCCGAACATCCATGTCCCCCAATTACATCGTATAATGTACGTTCTGCCTCAAACGCAAGAAGTGAAATCCAAAAATTATTCCCACCTCAGAAATAAACATTACGTGGACCCTGCACCGTTAATGTGTTATCGGTCGAAGTCGGAGTTGCCATGGCTCACGATCATTACGAAATAACAGTGAATGGCGCTGAATTACTAGCAGTGTGTTTGACAATACACGGTGTGACCACATTTGAATATGAAGTCTCTACATGTATTATAACAAAACGGTATTATTATTGTAACTCATCTTTTTGTGTAGTGAATTCCCACAAGGGAGTAGAAGCAGCGGCGGAATGGCCGAGCGCATTGAGGCGCTATGCTGCGATGCGCGAGGCCGTTGCCTGTCGGGGGTTCGAATCCCTCCTCGGGCATGGATGTTTGTGCTGTCTTTAGTATAAGTTAGTTCATAAGTAGTTTGTAAGTTTAGGGACTAATGATCCCGCAGTTAAGTCCCATAAGAAGAAGAGAAAATATGGTTTTTTGTCGCAATAGTGAAGTGTGTATTCTGTACGCTGCCTTCTACCCCATTGTGACGATAATAAGCGAAGATGTCGACTTAAGTTATTGGGCACGGCTCAATCTAAAGTGTTTCATCAACAATCCGGCAACTTCGTTTTGCTGAAATCATATTACACCAATATTTCCCCTGTTTTTCTTCTTTGACTGGGCTATCAACGAAATTTCTCCGATCGGTAAGGAGCAATGAGCTACAAGCGCAGTAGTTTAGCGAGAGTGAGTTGTCGGCACTGATAACAGTCCGTCTGCTGTCACCAAGGACGCCTTAGTCCTGACTTGACTGTTCCCGGTTTGCTTCGTGTGAGGGGGGCCATGTTTTCGTGTTTGAGTAAGTTTTTTTTACTAACTTTTGCCTGCGATTTCATTCACCTTGTATGGGGCAACTTCGGGAACTATCCATTTTATCTGTTTGTCCTACCCAGGTTCAACTCTAACCCTGTACAAAATTCCATCCAAATCAACCCAGTAATTTTTGCATTAAAACATAACAAACAAAGAAACTATATTATATTAGAGAATAAGATTAAATGTTATGTGCTGTGAGACACCTAACAATTTACTTAGTAATATTTAGGTGCGCCTTATTATGGCTTCCAGTGGGCGGTAAGGAGCTGATGATCTAGTTTTGCATCTGTATATTTTCAGTTTAAAGAGGGCCCCAACGTCATTTTTGCCCCGGGGCCCTTGGCGACATAGCTACGCCACTCTGTGTGTTGTGTTTTTTGTTTTAACTCCACAATAGCGGACGGTCTCACCTTAGCCGCCGCCCTACGCTCGTTTTAATTGTTTGTGTGCCACTGAATTCGGGCAGCTGTTTTTATTCACCACTATCGCGGTTCCAAATATTTTATGTCACCATCGTTTCCCTCCATTTTATGTACTTTGTTTTATCTCCAGTTTACATCTACGTATTATGTTTGTGTTACCTCCAACATTTTATCTCCTTATGTTTGTTTCTCCTGTGTCAAATCTTGTTTCTGTAGGCTGAAGAGCGCCTGTGAGCGCTGCCAGCCCGCCCCTTTTTAGGGGAATGGAAATCACAATAAAGAAAAAAAAATAGGAAGCGTTTATTTCTTTGATACCGTTATATCCCGAATATACCTTTGGCATGGATTACTTTTCTTCTCTTTTAGTAAACTGACTCGCGATCTTTGTTTTCACGCTGGACACCTGTTCTACCTTATACACAGTCAACTCCTGACCTTCTTTGTACTGCGGAACTTCCAATTCAATAGGAAGCACTTCAATACCTCTTCCTCTAGTGTATTTAACACACTAATTAAACAAGAACCTTTTCCAACACTCACCAGTGTCTCTGGTAAGTATACTCCTTCCTGCAACTCTTGTTTCTCCACAATTCCTTCTCGGAGGCTCGTGTCTTATTCTTAGATTCCTTTCTTCATAATGGCCTCCCCCTTGGCTCTGTAGCTCCCTCTTCCCGCCGGTAACACGCCACCTAGTGTGCAGAACGTTTGCGGCGGTAAATACCAACTGCAAGTTGCTACTACTTAGTAGTAACATGTAAACTATCTGTCACTTAATGCTCTTCGCGTAGGCTACGCTGTACAGTGACGTGCTAGAATGAAAACGAAGCAGCTGATCGTCCTGTTTTCAGTTGGCACTCAGCTGTTATTTACATCGATCTGTTGATTACATGCGAAGTAGCTTGCGTTTTATTGACTTTTTTTTTCAATGTACGAGTCGAGAATAAAGGTTAAACAAACATCACGTATCTTTCTGTAACTATTCAACCACTTATTTTGCTTAATAAGTGGTGCTTATAAAATCACGTATATAGTAGCTAACCAAAAATCTAGGTTATTAAAATAAGGTTTGTTGCCTTCTGTGTCTAGTTTTTCAGCCTACATTTGTTTAACTGACGTTTCGTGAGCACTAAGGCAGACTCAGATGGGCTACTATTGTAAACTTTTCGCATTCCAATTCTGTTTTTAAGGTTGAAACATTGGAAAGTCAGCCGCTCGTCCCGGCCGAAATGTCTGATTAAACATCAAACGACGACAGAAAATCCCGAGACAGTAACTAACGGGCAACGTGTTAACAAATGGCCATGAAAGATTCAATAATATTGTACGGTACATTGGGATTTGGGATAGTTTTTTACATCTGCATTCGCCACTGTCGCGAAGTTTTAATAGCTTCTACAGTCGTGTATCTTATAATTACCGATACCAGCACAAGAAAACATTTTAATGCGCACTGTGCCATGTGTTATTTCAATTTAGGTCCCCTTTTCTTTACAGTTGGAGTAAAAGCCGCTAATAAAATACTCCAATGTGGATATTACTCAGACATGTTTTAGGGTAGCAACGTTTTTCTTTATGAATAATGACTACTTCATAGGTGTTGTTTATTTTTCCGACTCCCTGTGTCTGTCCTCTCTCTATTATCATGTGTTATACTTAATTGCATATCATTATATCAATCAGTATTTCATTTTATTGCTGTTATATCTTCTTATTGCCTGTACTTTTACCTCTGATAGGGGGAATGGGTGTTTTAGCTTTATTTTATTAAATTCAGTTCTTGTAGAAACTACATTTCGTTTATTCTGTTGCCTGGCTTGCAGTGGGGATGGGAAAAACCGACCAGTTAAAACCAATACCGGTATTTTAGTTTTGAATAACCGGTTTTTTCGGTATTTATTTGGTATCGGTTGTAACCGGTTATTTTAGTTATTGCCAAGAACCGGGTAAAAAAACGGTATGACTAATTCCTGTAGTAATGGTTCAAAAGGTGGTTTTTGTAAATAATTAAAAAAAAAAAAAAAAAAACTTGTAGACTCCAATATTTAGGGCTACTCCTAAATTTCTACTGCTGTGAAATATCAAGTCATCGCAGAAACTAAGAAAAGCGATCAGTGATAATTTAAGAACAATCCCGGCAGTCAGAAACGCGCAACAAACGCGCGACATAAGAACTTAAGGACTGGTGCAACTATTGAGGCATCGATGCACCTGTTGCCGTGTGGCGTGGCCTATTAGACGACGCGCGTGCACCGGCAGTGTACAAGACTTGCCTCCGTCTGGTCATGCGGCAGTTCCTTGCTGTCGTCGCCAGACATCGGTTGTGTCTTAAATGGCACAATCCCGAGTGTGGAAGTTATTACTTTACGAAGTACGGTAGCAGTGAGGTACAATGCTCCATTTGCTTTAAAATGCTGAAAACGGGTGGAGGTACTACAAATATGCTGTGTCATTTAAGGAGAAAGCATCCAAAATGTTTCTTGGAAGAGAAGGTAAATTCGGTTCATATACCTATTATGTAAGCTTGGAAAAATAACTTTTAATGTTATGCTAACAAGTTATATTAATGTGATTCCTTGAAAGCGAGGGGCTTTTTAATAAACAATATGGGTTTAAGTAACATTGATGATGTGGTGCCTCGCGAGGTAGGCATGTGGTCTGAGGCTCCATGTTACAGACTGTGCGGCTGCTCCAATCGGAGGTACGAGTCCTCCTTCCTCCCTCGGCCATGGGTGTAGTATTGGGAGGCGATCTTGCAAAATATGGAAAGACTAGTGATTTGTCGTATAACATAAATTTACCAAAATTTAAACAAAATTTCGGAAATAATAATAATAAAAAACCGAATACCGGTTATTCAAAAAACCGGTTATCTTTAGCAATTTTTACAGTGTGGTTAAACTTGAGATGAAAAGAACCGGTATAACCGAAAACCGGTTATTCCAGTAATAACCGCCATCCCTAGCTTGCAGGCGAAACTTGGCTGTGAGTGTAAGGGACGCCGTCCACATTACCGTTACTTGGGGGCGAGGTACAAGCGGTCAGCCTTGAGTCTGCGGCTCTCTACAAAATAAGGTTGGGGGAGGTCCTCACACTACCGGTCGTGTCAGTGCCCGTATGCCGTACTCTGCGTGTTACCTGCCTCATCCGCCAGCGTAAGCTTGACAGTGGGCGTTTGTGGCTGTCTGCCTGCTACCACAGAGTAACACATACAGAGGAGAAGCCTCCCCTAAATCACTGTCCTACGCTCTCCTCGTAGTTCCGTAAGATGCTAGCAGATGTCAGGCGGTTCCCTGGCTTAGGGTGCCTCTCGCACGTCAGAGGGTAGCGTGGAGGGGAGGCTGAGGGGAGAGCTCGTGCCGCCTGCCACGAGGCCACGGCTGTGTCCGGCGTTTGAGGGGAGGTGGTGGTGGGGGCAGCCGCTACCTGCCGCCTGCTCTGGCCAGTTTAAAGGGCTGCTTCTGACCGCAGCGCCATCATGGGACATCTTACGGAACTGCTTCAGAACCCCCCGCCCCGCACCCCTGAGCGTGGGACCGAACCCTTACGGAGGTTTCCCATCTGTATATATTTGTCTGTGGGTACGAGCACAGAGTAACATATATTTGTCTGTGGTACGAGCAGTGAGCCTTGAGTCCGCGGCTCTCTACAAAGGAAGGTTGAAGGAGGTCCTCACACTACTGGTCGGGTCAGTGCCCAGATGCCACACTCCGCGCGTTACCTGCATCGTCAGCCAGCGGAAGCTTGACAATGGGAATGGCGTATGTGGCTGTCCGCCTGCAACGGGTCTGGCACCTTTGGTTTAATGCATAGTCACGGTGGAGTAGCCGAGCGGTCTAAGGCGCCTCGCTGCGGAGCGCGCGGATGCTCGCCGTCGGAGGTTCGAGTCCTCCCTGGGGCATGGGTGTGTGTGTTGTCCTTAGGTTAGTTTATCTTAGTTTAAGTAGTTTGTAAGCTACGGACTGATGACCACGCAGTTTGGTCCGATAGATTTACAAACAACATTTTGTTTGTTTAATGAATTGCAGCAGGCGCTGAGGCGGTGACGTCGTTTCATCTTCACGGGAACTCGGTATCTCCCGTCTGTTAACTTGGCGCAATACCGAGATTTTTGTCATAGGTTATATTGCTGGGACCACCAGGCTGGGTGAGAAAGGAAAGCAGAGTGCGCCCCACACAGTGGGTGGGTCCCACAGAGAGCTGTATACAGCGGTGCCCTGATGGCGGCAGCTGATTATTTTATTGCAGATTTTCTAAGAATCTAGCTGGACTACGTGACCGAGCGTGGGTACTCCGGCAGGTTGGGGGAAGAATGTGCCTTTAGTTGCCGGGAAAGCAGGCCATTGGCTGCGGCTGTCCTCGCGGCTACCTTGTTTTTTGGCTAGGAGTAGAGTGAGGGCGAGAAACGGAGGACACTCTATGAGTACCGGCGATCGGGAAGGTCCTATGGCGTGGTGCTAACCCGCCGTCGTGTCGCGAAATTCTTCTAAGTGTTCAGTATGGACACAGTATTATGTCTAAAACGGAAAGTAGCTCATGCCAAGGACATAACTATCCATCAGATACCTGCAACCCGGTCAGCACCCGAAAACAAATAATAATAGACGTCATAGTATAAGCAGCTTGGAAGGATACAATATAGTAATTAAGTAAATACAAATTAAGGGTAGCTCCAATAACAAATAGAGTATAAATATAGTATGGGAAAACGGAGTATATTAGTAAAATTCGGGTCGATTTTTTTCGAAGGGGAAGGATGTGTTACGCCGAAAACATTGTGACAGGGAAATGTGTTAAGATCTTGGTTTGCTCACGTTAGCAAGACGGAATAAGGTCAGCAGCCGGTAGCAGAAAATGCTCACCCGCCTTGCGTGAAGAGGGCAGCCACTGTGTCAGCAAGTTGGAAAGCCTACCGTCAGCGAACTGTGTGTGAGTGAAATGGCTGTCAGACAGAGGCGCAGCTAGTAAACATTTCATAACTACACCTACCTCTGTCACAAGAGTGTCAGCGGTAAAGACACGTCGGGCGAACACTGCATTTTCAAAGGGAACACATTCAAACCGTTTCATACATCAGCCAATTTTATGTATAAATACTCCCACATTTAGAAGTAGCAGTCACTTGGTCTTCTGAATCGACGATGCCCAGGAGGTAGTCGTCAATTCACTGGCCTAATTGTTGTGCTCAGTCTTTGTCACAGATAGCAGTACATACGGGTACATGCTAGAGGCAGCTAAGAGATGGACTTTGGTTGAGGCCATACTTCACACTAAACATCATCAGGGAAGATGGTGATCCGCTGTGCTGACGACTTCACACCTCTATGGTGGCTGCCTGAGGCCAGCGTGGTCTTCAGTGGTTGGTTACTAAAGGCCAATGTTCCTGTCGTCGAGTTAGCACTCTGGTGCTAATCCGGCCAGCCAGTGTCCCGAGTCGGGAACCAGCACGACATCCGATTTCAGAGGGGTCCCTGCGTGGATCCACTGGCCGCTGCATAGCCTGGTGAAGGGACAGAGCACTTCACAATAACAGTCTTTTCATCGCTTCCCAGCATCGCGGCGCGGCGTGGGCACTACCATCATACGAAACACCAAGGTAGCAGCTCGAAGGCGACGCCACCTACTGCTCTAGCTCCTGTCGAGCTAGCGCCTTCGTCAAACGTATGTATGTTACGGAATAAAACGTGTCAACTATAATTCTGTTTCACTAGCGTCCCTTGGCGCTCCACCAGGTTCCACGCCTCATCCTGACCTAAAGCTTGGAACACACCGCTCGGCCCCAGCAAATATCTGGGTGTAGACTTAAGGGGCGATCTGAAATGGAACGACCATATAAAATCAGTCGTGGGTAAGGCAGACGCCAGACTGAGATTCATTGGAAGGATCCTCAGGAAGTGTAGTTCACCAACAAAGGAAGTAGGTTACAAAACTCTCGTCCGACCGTCGCTTGGGTATTGCTCATCAGTGTGGGATCCGTACCAGATAGGGTTAACAGAAGACATAGAGAAGATCCGCTTTGGTCAGTTGGGAACTTTGATTATTTTGCAGTGTGTTGCTCTGTGGTACCACACTTTGAACTTTCATCTTGTGTGGCATCGCCATCTGCGACCACAGTTAGTCTAGCTTATCGTGTATCGCTTCCGCAAGCGCATACAATAGAGGTAAATATCGCCACTCGGCATCTTTGGCGCAGTTTGTACTTGACGTTTAGCGCCGCCCACCGCTGACCCTGGTGACTGCCAACGACGCTGCTGCTGCTGCCAGTTCTGCTTGACTCCTATTTGGGTATATTGTTTACGCAACCCCGACCCCTGATAGGGCACTCGTCAGTAATCGTCTTGTTTTGTAATCCGTGACTTGTTTCGGCTGCAAACTAGTTGCATTCATGATCGCTATCTACAGATATAGCCTGTCATTTTCAGTCGGGATAGCACAGTCGGTAGTGCGCTTGCCCGCGAAAGGCAAAGGTCCCAGGTTCGAGTCCCGGTTCCAGCATACAATTTTAATCTGCCAGGAAGTTTCATTTTCAGTCTTGTTTAAGTAATTGTATTAAGTGTTCTATTAATTCGTGTTCGAACTTCGTATATGTTGAGAGTGACGACTGGTCACAAACTTTGATTTTTGTTAGGTTTTATTATCTTTATTGTTAAACATAATCCCACCCACATGAACCACAGACATTGCCGATGTGGGGTGGCTTGCGTGCCTCAACGATGCAGATAGCCGTACCGCAGGTGCAACCACAGCGGAGGGGTATCTGTGGAGAGGCCAGACAAACGTGTGGTTCCTGAAGAGGGGCAGCAGCCTTTTCAGTAGTTACAGGGGCAACAGTTTGGATGATTGACTGAGCTGGCCTTGTAACATCAGCTAATGTGGCTTTGCCACACAGCTACTGCGAACGGCTGAAAGCAAGGGGAAACTACAGCCGTTACATTTCCCGAGGACATGCAGCTCTACTGTATGAATATATGATGATGGCATCCTCTCGGGTAAAATATTCCGGAGGTAAAATAGTCCCCCATTCGGATCTCCGGGTGGGGACTACTCAGGAGGATGTTGTCATCAGGAAAGACAATACTGGCATTCTACGGATCGGAGCGTGGAATGTTAGATCCCTTAATCGGGTAGGTAAATTAGAAAATTTAAAAAGGGAAATGGATAGGTTGAAGTTAGATATAGTGGGGATTAGTGAAGTTCGGTGGCAGGATGAACAGGATTTCTGGTCAGGTGAGTACAGGATTATAAATACAAAATCAGTTGGGGGTATCACAGGTGTAGGACTGATAATGAATAAGAAAATAGGAATGCGGGTAAACTACTATGAGCAGCACAGTGATCGCATTATCATTGTCAAAATAGATACGAAGCCAACACCGACAACAGTAGTACAGGTTTATATGCCAACTAGCTCTGCCGATGATGAGGAGATCGAAGAAATATATGAGGAGCTAAAGGAAATTATTCAGACAGTTAAGGGAGAGGAAAACTTAATTGTGATGGGAGACTGGAATTCGGTAGTAGGAAAAGGAAGAGAAGAAAAAATAGTAGGTGAATATGGACTGGGCAGAAGGAATAAAAGAGGAAGTCGCCTGGTAGAATTTTGCACGGAACATGATTTAATCGTAACAAACACGTGGTTTAAGAATCACAAAAGAAGGTTGTATACGTGGAAGAGACCAGGAGACACCGGAAGGTATCAGATAGATTTTATAATGGTAAAACATAGATTCCGGAACCAGGTGATAAACTGTAAAACATACCCAGGGGCAGATATAGACTCTGACCATAACTTGTTAGTCATGAACTGTAGGCTGAAACTGAAAAAACTGCAGAAAGGTAGGAAAATAAGGAGATGGGACTTGGATAAATTGAAGGAACGTGAAGTTCTGGAGAAATTCTGAGGTAGATTTAGGCATCAATTGACAGAAACAGGGGGAAATAAAACAGTAGAAGAGGAATGGGTAGCATTGAGAGATGAAATAGTGAAGGCAGCAGAGGACAAAATAGGTAGAAAGGCAAGACCTACAAAAAATCCTTGGATATCACAGGAAATACTAAATTTAATTGATGAAAGGAGAAAATATAAAAATTCAGTAAATGAAACAGGCAAAATGGAGTACAGACGACTAAGAAATGAGATTGACAGGAAGTGCAAAATGGCTAAGCAGGAGTGGCTAGAAGCCAAATGCAGATCTGTAGAAGAATGTATAAATAGGGGAAAAATAGATACAGCCTACAGGAAAATAAAAGAAACGTTTGGAGATAAGAAAAGCAGCTCTATGAATATCAAGGACTCTGATGGAAAACCAGTTCTCAGCAAAGAAGGGAAAGCTGAAAGGTGGAAAGAGTACATAGAGCAGCTCTACAAAGGAAATGAACTTAGAGACGATGTTTTAGGAAGGGAAGAGGAAGTAGATCAAGATGAAATAGGAGATACTATAGTGAGAGATGAATTTGACAGAGCCCTGAAAGACCTAGGTCGGAACAAGGCCCCAGGAGTAGATGACATACCCTCAGAGCTACTGCAGTCTCTGGGAGAGCCAGCCATGACAGAACTATTTGAGCTGGTGTGTAGGACGTATGAGACGGGCAAAATACCCTCAGACTTGAAGAAAAATGTAATAATCCCCATTCCAAAGAAATCAGGCGCAGACAGGTGTGAAAATTACAGAACCATCAGTTTGATAAGTCATGGTTGCAAAATTTTAACACGAATTATCTACAGGAGAATGGAAAAGCTGGTAGAAGCTGACATCGGGGAAGATCAGTTTGGATTCAGGAGGAACGTGGGAACCCGGGAGGCAATCCTCACTTTACGTCTTATCTTAGAAGATAGATTAAGGAAAGGCAAACCTACATTTTTAGCTTTTGTAGATTTGGAGAAAGCGTTTCACAATGTTGACTAGAATACACTATTTCAAATTCTGAAGTCGGCAGGGGTAAAATACAGGGAAAGGAGAGTTATTTATAACTTGTACAAAAGCCAGACCGCAGTTATTAGACTCGAAGGGCATGAAAGGGAAGCATCAGTTGGGAAGGGAGTAAGACAGGGTTGTAGCCTTTCTCCGATGCTATTTAATTTGTACATCGAGCAGGCGGTGAAGGAAAGCAAGGAAAAATTTGGAATAGGGATTAAAGTTCACGGGGAAGAAATAAAAATATTGCGTTTTGCTGATGACATTGTAATTCTGTCAGAGACAGCAAAGGACCTGGAAGAGCAGTTGAATGGAATGGACCGTGTGTTGAAAAGAGCGTATAAAATGAACATTAACCAGAACAAAACAAAAATAATGGAATGCAGTCTTAGAAAATCAGGTGATGCTGAAGGAATTAGATTAGGTAACGAAACAATGAAGGTGGTAGATGAGTTTTGTTACTTGGGTAGTAAAATAACATGCGATGGTCGCAGTACAGAGGATATAAAATGCAGAATGGCAATGGGAAGAAAAGCATTTTTGAAAAAGAGAAATTTGCTAACATCGAATATCAATTTAAGTGTAAGGAAGTCTTTTCTGAAGGCATTTGTGTGGAGTGTTGCCTTGTATGGGAGTGAAACATGGACGATAAGCAGTGCGGACAGGAAGAGGATAGAGGATTTTGAAATGTGGTGCTACAGAAGAATGCTGAAGTTTAGGTGGGTAGATCGCATAACTAATGAAGAGGTACTTAACAGAATGGGTGAGAAAAGGAATTTTTGGCACATCCTGACTAAAAGAAGGGTTCGCTTGGTAGGACACATTCTTAGACATCGAGGAATCGTAAATCTAGCATTGGAGGGAAGTGTGTGGGGTAAAAATCGCAGAGGGAGACCAAGAGACGCGTATAGTAAGCAGATTCAAGTGGATGTGGGTTGTCGTTCTTATGAGGAGATGAAAAGGCTTGCTCAGGATAGAGTAGGGTGGAGAGCTGCATCAAACCAGTCTATGGACTGAAGACCATAACACATAACACACAAATATAATGATTTATTTTGGAATTGTTTTACCTCATTAAAACCCTCTCACTTATTTTGGTGGGTTATGTTTTTATGTGTACAAATTTATGTGTGAAATTGTTAGCTCAGATTGACTTGAGTTTTCATTTTATTAATACTGATTCACATTTTTTTTTTAAATCGTTTTGAGATGTTACCTTGTCGCCATTCGACAGTTAGGATAGGTCAGTTAATTTTTCTGTGTTTTTATATAAAATGCAGAGGCGGCCCATGATAAAGATAAATTTGCATAACAAATAACTTGTTAATAAATCTGCAGGTATGTAAATTATTGTGCAGGGACAGTTTTATTTATTTATTTTGCTTTAATTTATCAGATGTCATGTTTAATGCGCAATGAAGTCACACCTAAACCCATACACCACGTTAACACACGCAACATACACGTTTCATACATGCCTCGGTTGCACAGTGGTAGAGTGCCAGACTACAACTCCAGAGGTCGAGGGTTCGATCCGCGCCAGGTCCTAGGACTTTTATCTGTCATTTTCCACTTCTTTCACCTCTAGCAGTATTGCTCATGTGAAAAATACCGAGTAGCACCGTGGTTCGGAACCCACGTTAAACTGTAGGTCCTCCTATAACTGGCTGGGTAAGTCAGTTCGAAGGTCGGAGGAAGGCAACGGCATACCACCTCCAAAAAGGACCATGCCTAGTAAAGCACTGTGGTGTTCAAACCAATCTTCGGATTGTTGACTGCTTTACCTTTTTACTATCATGTCTCAAATAAAAAAAAAACATTCATCCTTGTCAGTGTACTTGGTTCAGCGACATTGCCCATCTGTAAAAATAATTAAAATGGTTTTTAATAGAGTATTAATCAAGTGTTGTTATTTTGTATCCTAAACACACATTCATAAATCATCACAAATTCGGAAATAAATAGCCAAATCTTTCCTTCATCCTTCGTATTCTAATCAGATGTAATGTAAATAAGATACAGAACTGTAGGCCATACATTTAATATACTAATAGAAAGTGAGGCGACGGGTTAAAACACTGCTTGAATAAAAATAAAAATTAAGGGTTTGACAGGATGTAAACCCATGAATGAGGCAAAACACTCTTAGTGTGCCAAGATGCCATCCACTACACTAAGGCAGCAGACGGAAAATTGGCTATACAGGCCATAATTATGAAACTCGGTTGAGGTTTACAATGTTGGTTTTTAGTAATTAATATTTGATAGTATGGTGGAGGTTTTCCGGATAACTCTTCACGGAATCGAAACGACACATTACAGAATGAAACTTTCACTCTGCAGCGGAGTGTGCGCTGATATGAAACTTCCTGGCAAATTAAAATTGTGTGCCGGAACCGGGACTCGAACCTTTGCCTTTCGCGGGCAAGCGCTATAAATATTAAATATACATTCATTACAGATTTTAATCTGCCAGGAAGTTTCACATCAGCGCACACTCCGCTGCAGAGTGAAAGTTTCATTCTGGAAACATCCCTTAGGCTGTGGCTAAGCCACAGTCGGTAGTGCGCGTGCCCGCGAAAGGCAAAGGTCCCAGGTTCGAGTCCCGGTTCCGACACACAATTTTAATATGCCAGGAAGTTTCGACACATTACAGGTTTTAATTCACAATTTCTAAATATACTGAATTGAAAACGGCACCTGCCGATTCGTGTCAAAGATTCTACCAATACTGGTTATAGTCTCTGGTCCTAAGCGGAAGTGGTATTTTTCCGCCGCTAACGTGTACTGTCCCGTCAACATTGACGTTGAATGATCAAATGTTTGTTAAGCTTAAGGGGCTTAACTGCGGGGTTATCGGTCCCTAAACTTACAAACTACTTACGAACTACCTTATACTAAAGACGACACAAACATCCATGCCCAAGGGAGGATTCGAACTCCCGACGGGGAACGGCCTTGCTCATCGGAGCATAGCGCCTCAATGCGCTTGGCCTCTCCGCCGCGGCGACGTTGAATGTTTACAGGGTGAATCACCTAACACGTGCACCGCAAATATTGCGGAAACGGAAAGTGCGATTGCTGTGCGGTTTTCACAAAATAGATTGGTAGTCAAGGGCTCGTATTTTTAGCCAACAAACAAATTGTAATATTACTTAGAATGTGCATTTTTTATGCAAACATACAGTTTTTTTTTAATGGAACAATGGTTGTTTCTATCATGCACTGTAATTTTTGACACCAGCTGTGTACAAAGAATTTTGAATGACATTTTTATCAAGTTTAGTTTGGCAGCTAAAACCGTTCAAAGTTTCGGGGGCGGAGGCTACGATAGCGTAGCTGACTGGCCGAGTGGCTAGCCCCTGGGGCACGGCTCACTGTCTCATGATCACCAACCAGTAAGCTACGCTGTCGTAGCCTCCGCTCCCAAAACTCTGAATGGTTGTAGTTGCAAACTAAAGGTGATAGAAATGTCAAAAATGTTCAAATGTTTGTAGAACTTATGGGACTTAACTATGGGGTCATCAGTCCCTAAGCTTACAAACTACTTATGAACTAGCTAAGAATAAGGACGGCACAAATATCCATGCCCGAGGGGGGATTCGAAGCCCCGACCGTAGTGGCCGTGCAGACCGTGACTGGAGCGTCTCAGTCCCCTCGGCCACCGCGGCCGGCATAGAAATGACAGACAAAATTCTTTGTACACAGCTGGTGTCAAAATTTCCAGTGCGTGATAGAAACAACCATTGTTCCATTTGAAAAATTGTATAAAAATACACTTACTAGGTATTTTTACAATCTGTTTATTGCCTAACAATACGAGCCCCTGACTACCAATCCATTCTGTGAAAACCGCACATCAAACGCACTTTCCGTTTCCGCAATATTTGTAGTGCACGTGTTAGGTGATTCACCCTGTATATTGCATCAAGAACATAGTTCCTTAGATTGTCCAGAGATGTCACTCAATCTACACAAAGATACATTCATTACTTCGCAATTTGCGAGAATTTACGACTTTAGCTGTTCTTAAGCTGGTCTATCATTTTGTAACATATGAAAATTTGTGCCGGACCGGGACTCGAACCCGGGTCTCCCGCTTTTCAAGAGCGGTCGCCTTAACAACTCAGCCACCCGGGCACGGGTGTAGTATGCCTCTCTCCGTCGCGGGAATCACTGCTAAATGCGTGCGAGCACTAAGGGAAGTAGACAACTGCAACATATGGAAGTTGGGTCTGGCCGGGGAGCGTGTCCGGGTGGCCGAGTGGTTAAGGCGACCGCTCGCGAAAAGCGGGAGACCCGGGTTCGAGTCCCAGTCTGGCACAAATTTTCATATGTTACAAAATGATAGAACAACTTAAGAACAACTAAAGTCGGAAATTCTCGCAAATTGCGAAGTAATGAATGTATATTTAACATTTATAGCTGCGGACCATCATGGTAAACTACACAAAGATGTTAACAACCACCTATGAACAGTGGCAATGCGACAGAGTAAGTGGGTAAAACGGCCGATCACTTTCAGTTATAAAAGCAGAAAGGAAGTACACTGCATTGACTGTAGTTCCGCCATGCCTAGAAGGTCAAATCCGAATTTTGATCATATCTGTAATGTTACTATGTGTCTGCAGGCACTCTCATCAAGGGAAGTTTCCACACATCTTGGAGTGAACCAAAGCGATGTTGTTCAGACGTGGACGAGGTACAGAGATGCACGAATTGTCGATGACATTCCTCGCTCCGCCCGCACAAAGGCTACTACCGTATCTGATGACACGGCCACAACCAGCTCCCCTGGTAACTATGACGCCCCGTAGAACAGACGTTTGGAGGACAGAAGAAAACACGCCATTGTGTTTCCACTGTGGGCGCCCTGGACATGTCGTACGCTACTGCAGAGACAGAAGGCGAGTATTCCACGATTATTTTGCCGCAAGACGTCAGCCATCAGAGCAGTTCTATCCCAGGCAGTCACATGCTGAGGAGTTCAGTCGACCTATAGGAAGAAGCCCATCGCCGTGCCCTAGACGAGGTCGCTCCCCGACGCGCCGCAGCCGTTCACCGTCGCCGTACAGAGGTACCAGCCGCTCCCCTAGCCGCCGCGCCCAGGAAAACTAAGCGAGGCGACCATCTACGAAGGTGAGACCGCCGCAGAAGAAAATCCTCCATGGACGACAGTCGCTAAGATGTCGGGAAATCTCATCGACGTCATAATCGATGGCCAACCTGTCCGGGCACTTGTTGATTCAGGAGCTTCTTTCTCTGTATTGTCGGATAATTACCGCCACCCACTATAGAAGACAATGTTCTGTGATACGGGGGCAACTGTGCTGAAGGTCGCGAATGGAAAGTACGTCCAGCCAGCAGGAACTTGTGTCGCAAGAATAACCAACCCAGCCGTTTGAATTTGTCATGCTAACAGAACGTAGTCACAATGTCATCCTCGGATGGGACTTCCTTCAGGCATCCCAAGCTATCATTGACTGTGGAAGATCAGAGCTGCAAATTGAAGAAGTTGTTCCGACGGATACACGTAATACAGAATTTTCTGGGAAGTTATTTACCGTTGACAATGTGACAATCCCGCCGTTGACGATGAGAAGAGATGAAGTCACAAACACAGATAACCGGTTGAATTGTGAAGTGCTTGTCGTTAGTAAAAAAATTATCAGGCTCACCAAAGAAATTTACATACCAGCGGCTATCATAAGCATTACCGGAGGTCGAGGAGAGATTTGGATCACTAATTGTCACGAGCAGTCGCAACTTATCCCCAAAGGAATGTGTATCGGGACAGCTGAACTAATCCAGGACAGTGAGCTCAACATCATCAGCGAAGACCCATTAGTTCAGACAACACGCTGGAGGAAACAACCGTGGAACTGCCAATAGGGCCTGGACTGACCAAGGAACAACGCCAGCAGGTGTTAGCTATACTACATCAATTTTCGGGTGCATTCACACCTCAGCAGGGGAAAAGTCAGACTAAACGGCCAAAGATAAGGCATCGTATCAATACTGGGGATCATCCACCAATTATCCAGCGTTCGTATAGTGTGTCGCCAGCTGAAAGACGGAGAATTCGGGAGGAAGTGAAGAAGATGTTGCACAATGACATTATTCAACCTTCGGAGAGTCCTTGGCCGTCTCTGGTGGCCCTTGTAAAGAAGAAGGATGGCACGTGGCGATTCTGTGTCGACTATCGGCGGCTGAACAAAATCACAAAGAAAGCTGTATACCCACTGCCACGCATTGACGACACCTGAGACTGCTTGAAAGGAGCTACATACTTCTCAACTATGGACATGCAGACAGGTTACTGGCAAATCAAGGTTGACGAAGCTGACAGGGAGAAGACGGTTTTTATTACATCTGACGGCCTCTATGAATTCAAAGTAATGTCATTTTGATTATGTAATGCTCTGACCACATTCGAACGCATGATGGACAACTTGCTTCGACACCTTAAGCGGACAACGTGTCTTTGCTATTTAGATGACATTGTAGTTTTCTCGAAAACATTTGAAGAACATCTGAGTCGCCTGTCAACTGTGTTGAAGTGTGATCAGGCTGCAGGATTCCGCCACGATCCAAAGAAGTGCCTCTTCGTCGCCAAAGAGATAAAAATCCTGGGGCACGTAGTCAACGGAGATGGTGTCCGTCCAGATCCAGATAAAGTAAGGGCAGTCGCAGAGTTTCCAACTCCTCGGCACATTCGTGATGTGAGAATTTTTTCGGGCTGTGCTCATACTACCGACGTTTCATAAAAGGATTTTGCAACAAGGCACGTCCATCACAAGAACTTCTGCAGGGAGACGCCAAGTTTTACTGGGATGAGACAAAAGAAAGAGCTTTCCAGGCACTTAAGGAGGCTCTAACTTCCTCACCAGTGCTAGTTTTGTACGACGAGAATGCGGAAACAGAACTTCACACATACGCCAGTGGTTATGGGATTGGTGCTGTGCTTGTACAAGTTCAGGAAGGTGATGAAAAAGTGATAGCCTATGCATCAAGAGTACTCTCAAAGTCCGAGATAAACTACTCTACAACTGAGAAAGGATGCCTCGCAGTTATCTGGGCTATCAACAAGTTCCGGCCGTATTTATTCAGCAAACCATTCACCGTCGTGACAGACCACCATTATTTGTGTTGACTGACTAGCTTGAAGGATCAATCAGGTCGACTAGCAAGACGGGCACTAAGACTCCAAGAGTACGACGTTACAGTGGTATTCAAGAACGAGCGCAAACACAAGGATGCCGACTGCCTTTCGAGGAATCCATTAGTGGAACACAACAGCATGAAATGTCAGCCCTCACTGAATAAGATGACGTTACAGCTGAACAGAGGGAAGATCCAGCACTATTAAAAACGATAGAGGCCTTGGAGAAAGGAGAACCGACCAATGGAGAGTTCCAACTTATAAACGGAACATTGTGTAAGAGCAACTACGATCCACTCGGCCCCAAATGACTACTGGTCGTTCCAGATCATCTCCAGCCAGCTATTCTCAAATATTTCCACGATGCTCCAATACCCGATCATCTGGGATTCGTGAAGACCCTAGACAAAATCAGACGCAGGTATTACTGGAAAGGTCTCTACCGATCTGTCAAGCACAATGTGAGTCACTGTAAACAGTGCCAGTGACGGAAGCATGTGCCGCAATTACCTCCAGGGCATCTCGCACCGATTCCGCCGACAGCAGCTCCATTCCACTGATTTGGGATCGATCTTTTAGGGAGGTTCCCGAAGTCGACAACCGGTAACCGATGGATAATAGTTTGCACTGACTACCTCACACGCTACGCTGTCACCAAACCTGTGCCGACTGCAGAAGCTCCAGAGATCGCAAAATTCCTTGTAGAAGACATTATTTTGAAGCATGGAGCACCACGTGTCATGATATCTGATCGTGGAAAAGTATTCCAGTCAAAACTAGTATCAGAGGTAATGTCACGGTGCGACATTGTCCACAGAATGACAACTGCATACCATCCTCAGACAAATGGTCTTATGGGACGTTTTAACAAGACGTTAGCCGATATGCTGTCGATGTACATCGATGTTGAGCAGAAGGATTGGGATACAATTCTGCCAGTCGTGACATTTGCTTACAATACCGCAAGACAAGACATCACAGGCTTCACGTCGTTTTTCCTGCTCTATGGCCGTGAAGCTGAGACGACAATGGATCCGCTGTTCCCATTCC
This sequence comes from Locusta migratoria, assembly GCA_026315105.1. Lineage (NCBI taxonomy): Eukaryota > Metazoa > Arthropoda > Insecta > Orthoptera > Acrididae > Locusta > Locusta migratoria. The sequence goes on along the minus strand of CM048755.1, from coordinate 331,806,970 downwards.
AGCCGGACGACACTCAGGATGACTATGTTAAACAGCTCATCACCAGGCTCGAAGAAGCAAGACAGCTGGCTCGCATACGGACACTGGACGCCCAGGAGAAGGACCGTCAGCGGTATAACGACAAGCACCGACCTGTTGTGTACAGCCCAGGAGATCTGGTATGGATTTTTACCCCTGTACGGAAGATTGGACTGTCCGAAAAGTTATTGAAGCGATACTTTGGTGCGTATCGTGTCATACGCTGCCTGTCAGACGTCATATACGAAGTCGACGATTATGAGCCGTCGTCAAAACGACAAAAACGAAAAGACATTGTTCACGTCCTCCACATGAAACCTTACTACGATCCTGAAGAGCACATAGGCGAAAATGGCATCTTGTTCAAGGAATCTAAGGACGGTAATGATACTGATGTAGCCACGACAGGAACGTCTGTCGTCGGTAATCGTGCAGAAAGGAAAGATTCTCCAGAACTGCCATACAGAGGACCCATGACAAGATCAAGATCCAGGACATTGCAGCTGACTCCAAAGGGAACCTAACAGCGGGTCGCGGTTTTTTTCAGGAGAGGGAGCAATGCCGCGAGACCCCACGTACACCGACTGCCGGCGTGGCGCAATTGATAGCATCACGGAGTGCGGTGCTGCAGGTCGCAGGTTCAATCCCGTCCACCGGCAAACATGTATTTCTTTCTAATTACCATTTCCAAAATGTTCTACATGTTACCTATTTTCACTTGTAATTTCTACATGTTCCTTATGTTAACTATTCCTCTAATTTCTGTTACATTTTGTCTGTGTATAAATAGCAGAGCACTCTGCCCGAGAGACAATCAGTGCTGCGTGTACGTTTCAATTCGCAATAAATCTGCTTTCAGTGTAAGTGCTGTGTTCAGTTGACAACACTGCCTTCGAAGTCAAGCCTGCTTCCATTTCAACGCGACAATATAACCAAACGGAACTTTGTGGACATACCTGGTATTTCTTCGGTAAAGCCGCGGTGGAGTAGCCGAGCGGTCTAAAGCACCTCGCTGCGGAGCCCGCGGTTGCTCACCGTGGAGGTTCGAGTCCTCCCTGGGGCATGGGTGTGTGTGTTTGTCCGTAGGTTAGTTTACCTTAGCTTAAGTAGTTTGTAAGCTACGGACTGATGACCACGCAGTTTGGTCCAATAGATTTACAAACATTTGAACATTTCTTCGGTAAAGCTTCCCTTATGGACTGCCGTCTGCCGCGCGGGAGTAACCTAGCGGTCGCCGGGCGTCGTGGCTCGGCGCGCCCGGTCAGGGAGCTGAACCGCGGGCTGGAGCGCCACGTTAAGGATCGCACGGCCTCCCGCGTAGGAGGTTCGAATCCTCCCTCGGGCATGGATGTATGTGTTGCCCTTAGGTTGGTTTAACTTAGTTTAAGTGGTTTGTAAGACTAGGTCCCATAAGACTACAAACATTTTTGGCTGCCGCCTCCCAATACCAAGGGAACATTTGGTCTGCTTGTCACCTGGCCGCAGAGCGTCATATAACCTGCTGTGCAGACACGCATTAGGAAAGTTGGTCGCGCCCCGGCACCCAGAGTAAACAACTTGTTTACCACTATCATTCCAAGATGGACAGTGTCACGTAAAGTGTTCGTAGCGCCCCTTACTCCGCTTGCATTTATCGCGAATCTTTGATCCAGCTAAAAGCCCTAAGTCACTGAGAAAAGTGCTGGTGACTCTCTTTTTATAAAATGTTCAAATGTTTGTAGAGCTTATGGGTCTTAACTACGGGGTCATCAGTCCCTAAACTTACAAACTACTTATGAACTAGCAAATACTAAGGACGGCACAAATATCCATGCCCGAGGGGGATTCGAACCCCCGACCGTAGTGGCCGTGCAGACTGTGGCTGGCGCGCCACAGAGCGCTCGGCCACCGCGACAGGCTCTCTTTTATAAAAATTGCACTGACGTGTTTTACGGCCCACTAGTGTGATAATATCCATGCACTCAACAAGTAATATTCACTCTGTGTTTTAACACACGGCCAAACTTACTTGATATTTCAGGTTTTAACTTTGACAAACAAACTATTTTTTAACATTTACTTCTTTAAACTATTATTTTAACATCTTTCCCATATTTTAATTATCTTTTTCCGTTAAAATACAATCACCTGTCCTGCCGTGGTAGCTTGTCGTTCTTTTCAAGTTTATTATTTTTGCCTGCACTTTTGTCAAATCGCCGTTATTTTTTGCAAACATCTGTGAAACTGTGCGATATATGGAAAAAACATAAGAGAGCGAAGTTGTCATCTAAAAATTCGTTTGTTCAATTTTCGTCTCAGATTAACGATGAAACAGTTCTTTTTTTCCTTTTTTTTTTTTTTTTTTTCATTAAATTTCGAGCTGTTAAAAGGTAAAAGAAACGCATTGGCATAATTACAATCCAACATCATTAAAATCAGTCTGCTGTAGAATTCTTGAACATACATTTAGTTCGAATACAATAAATTTCTATAGAAATCATCGCTTGTGTAAAACTAAACTTGCCTTTTCCCACATGACATCTTGTGTGAGCCATGGATGAACACCAACAGGCAGGCAGCATATTTCATGATTTACGAAAGGCGTGTGGCACGGTGGCACACTGCGGGCTGATAATAAAGATACGAACACATGGAATAGGTCCGTATTGTGTCATACGCCGCCTGTCAGACGTCACATACGAAGTTGAGGATTATGAGCCGTCGTCGAAACGACAAAAACGAAGAGACATTGTTCGCGTCCTGCGCATGAAGCCTTACTACGATCCTGAAGAGCAGGTAGACGACAATGGCTTCTTGTTCAAGGACTACAAGGACGGTAATGTTCCTGATGAAGCCACGACAGGAACGTCTGTCGTCGATAATCGTGGAGAAGGGGAGGATTCTCCAGAACTGCCATACAGAGGACCCATGACACGATCAAGATCCAGGACATTGCAGCTGGCTCCACAGGGATCATAACAGCGGGTCGCTGTTTTTCCAGGAGAGGGAGCAATGCCGCGAGACACCGCGTACACCGACTGCCGGCGTGGCGCAGGGGATAGCGTCACAGGCTGCTACGCTGAAGGTCGCCGGTTCAATCCCGTCTATCGGCAAAAATTTATTTATTTGTAATTAACAATTCCAGGATGTTCTACATCTTTCTTATGTTCACTTGTAAATTCTATTTGTTTCTTATGTTAACTATTCTTCTAATTTCTGGTAGATTCTATTTGTTTATAAATAGCAGAGCACTCTGCCTGAGAGGCAGTCAGTGCTGCGTGTAAGTTTCAGTTCGCAATAAATCTGCTTTCAGTATAAGTACTGTGTTCACTCGACAACCTTTCCTTCGAAGTCAAGCCTGCTTCCATTTCAACGCATCATTATTATTACCACTCTTGGCCTCTCGTTCTGGTGCCTCCAAATATATATATATATATATATATATATATATATATATATATATATATATATAATCTTTTTTTTTTTATTAGACTATCCCGTGCCTCTCTTCCTGGGGGCATCGAAATCTCAAACGTTACTTTCTTTATAGTAATACATGTATTTCCAAATGGACGGGGACCTCATTTTGTTTTACCGCCGCCCCGGGCCTCTGACAGCTTTAAGGTGGGTTTATACTGGCCTCAAAAACGGCGCCATAGCATATGGCATTACAGCTTATATGGAAGTAGTGCTGTCACAGCCGTTTCCAATCACTCCTGTCAGACACTGGTGTTGTCATTTAGGTTATCGTATTAGAATGGATATAAGATTACAATAAGAGGGAAATAAAGTGTAAATGTTGTTTGGAAATGTATTCTGCGTATAAACAACACTCATATTTAAGACAGGTATAAACCAAGTAGCACACGTAAACAAAGCTCCATTACTGATCCAATTACGAATTAAAAAAAGTAAATTTCGATGCTTATCAAGCTCTGTAAGAAAGTCCTATATCAAAATTAGAGATGCAGTACTTAACCAACCGATACTACAAGTGTCCTTGTGATATTTGACACCTGACACAGATAGCCAGCGTCTAGAGTTTTGGCGATTTCATGTCACCATGGAGAGGGGAAGTTGGACTTAAGGTCCAACAACTCTTTCATCTGACATTGCCCTTCCTCCATGTGGGAGCCTGATTCTGCTCTGTCTGCGACTCATGACACTGCAATTGGCCACATCATCAGTACAGCATGTTTCAGCACCTGCCTGAAGCATCAAAGGAAATTCTCCTTGATTGTTTTAATTTGATATGGCAGAATGACCATTTCTCCAACTCATGGAGGGAAGCGATTTTAATACCACTTTTCAAACCAGGAAAGGACTGAATACTTTCCAGTAGTTACTGAAGCGTCGCTCTAATGAACTGTGTAGGAGAGACCCTGGAACAAGTGGCCAATCGCTGCCTGGTCTGGTTGTTAGAGAACAGGAGATTACTTAACAGCTTTCTATGTAGATTCAGGAGACACTGCTCTACTGTTGACAATCTGACCCTGTTAGCTATCCAGCAGGCTTTCCTATGTAAACAGCACTGTATGTAGATCATCTTTGATATCAGTAAATCATACAACACTACTTGGAGACGCCTTATTCTAGAGCAACTCCATCAGTAGTGCTTCTGTGGCCATCCACCAATTTTCCTACAGTCTGTCCTGCACTTTTCTTTGGGCAGTGTTTTAATTGCTACCCTATTTGTTACAGACATCGAGTCACATCCATGGTACGGACCCCTCAGGGGGCTCAGCATTAATCTGCTCAGTACGGGCTTTATGAACCTGGGGTCCCTGAGCTGAGGGTGGTAAGCGCCACGAGTCCTCTGACATCATAACTTCTGGGCACGCTTCAGCAACCAATGTGTGGCATGGTGGTGGAACGTTGTGTGTACCAGAGAATGGGGATTTTGGCTTGACCGCTCAGGTGTGCTGAAGAGGTGCATGGCTGTCGAGGAGGAACGCCGCTAGTGGGCAACCTCTGGGGATACTTCCAAATTTCAGTTGTATCAGGCTTACCTGGGCATACGGAATTCTGTCTAGATAGCCATTTACTTTCATAGCTTGTTGTGATACTGAGATTAATAATTTGCAGTTGTCCTTTAAATTTCCCAGCGGGACGGGTGTACCATTGGAGGGAACTAACACCCACTCCAGAAAGAGGGCTTGCTTAGCCAGTCCTCCAGACGAAGGACTTGGTCATTCGGGTATGCTGAAATGTAACAGAGCACATTCTGCTGTGCAGGATGTGTTTTTAGCCATTAAGGAAAAAGATGGAAGTTTCGAGAAGATTTCACCCTTCTACATCCAAAAGAGTTTAGGAGATCTGAAGTCAGTAAAACGAATGATGAAATAAGTATGAAATAGAAACAGATATGGATAGTACCATAAATTGCAGCAAAGGCGTGGTCTCTTGTCGTGAATGACCTTACTGGCATGTGAGTAAAGATGGGGTGGCTATTTTCGTCAACGCCACCTACCACTCCTCATCTGTCTTGCTCACCACACGCCTGCAAGCAGTTGCAGTGTCAGTGCATTTGTGTCACCCATTGATGATATGCTCACTACACCTAGCTCCGCGTGATACACTCAATGAGGATGCTCTCCATGATCTTCTTACTCAGCTGTTCCAACCATTCATCCCGTGTGGTGATTTTAACACACACACTGTGCTTTGGGGCTCTGCAACTACATCACAATGCTGTAAACAGAAAAAAATGAGGTATTGCCATTCATGCACCTAGGTTCGGCATTGCGTACACCATCGGTGGCGCTCCTGTCTGTGATGCAGTGTCAAGGGTAACCGCAGCCATAGTCTCTGAGCTGATAGTCCATACTGCTGCGAACATCATAGAACTGTTTGTGCAGATGGTTGTTGTCTTGCAAACATCCCCATCTGTTGACTGATGGATCGAGACGTGGCTGCACAATCCGTTACAGCCATGTGGATAAGATGCCTCTCACCTCGACTGCTAGTGATTCGAGGCCATTGGGATCCAGCACGGCATTCCGTATTGCCCTCCTGAACCCACCGATTTCATATTCTGCTAACAGTCATTTGATCGTGACCAACACGAATAGCAAATTCGTGATACGATAAACCACAATCGTGATAGGCTACAATCCAACCTTTATCCAAGTCAGATACATGATAGTACACATTTCTCCTCCTTACATGAGGCATCACAAGAACGTTCTGGTATCCCGGCAGGATATGTTTGAGAGCCCGCCAGACCACATGGACTATGACAGCAGCCGTTAGGCGGCGCGCACAACCTACTAGCGCTGCCATCGCCACTAGAGCGCTGCACCCCGTGGCGCGCCTACCGCGCCGATCATCTGCGCAGAGAGCCGCACTATATAGGGCCCGGAGCCACAGCTCGCTCCTCAGTCTTGTGTTGACTGCGCTCAGTTTACTTTCAGTATTCAATGGTTATCAGGCTTCGTACTTGCTCCATCACGGTTCCGATTGGCTTGCGTTTTGGTATTTGTTTTCTATTAGTTGTTGTCATTGTTTGTCGTCTCTGTGGTCTCGTGTTGTGTTTCTCGTTAGCTGCGACGCTTGATCGGTCAGTCATCGCTAGTCGCTCCCAACCCAGTCCGACCTTCGGTCACTATAATTGGCGACGAGGTAAAAGGTTCCATCACGTCTCATGGACGAACGACTTGTGCAACTCGTGGAGCAGCAACAACAACAGCTGCTCCTACAGCAAAAGCAAAATGATTTGTTACGACAGGAAATTCAACTGTTGGCGGAACGCTTACAGGTTCAGGGTTCACAAACCGTCCAAGCAGTTGTCACGTCGTCGACGGATTTCCGCCCTTTAACGACACCAAAGAGGATTGGGATACTTACTTACAGCGGCTGAAACAACACTTTGCCGCATTTCAAGTCTCTGATGACGCTCTACAATGGTCGCTTTTTCTTTCTTGGGCTTCCCCCGAGACGTTTTTCTTACTGAAGAAGTTGGCCCCCCTCTCCAATCCGGTGGCACTGACGTTCGAGGAGATGTGCGCATTGCTTTCGAATTATTATTCGCAACAATTTTACGCTGTCACATCGCACCTCGAATTCCATCAGTATCACAAACAGCCAGGTCAATCATATCGGTCATGGGTGACAGATTTGCAAGGACTGAGTCGGTGTTGCGAATTCGCGTGCTCCAACCCGTCTTGTAAAACCTCCTATGCTCACTCCCTCATCCGTGATGTCGTTCAGTTTGCTCCAGATCCAGAAGTGCGGACGGCAGCCCTCAAGCTGGACGACCCCTCTCTGGAGGACATCCTGAAGATTGCACATTATTTCGAGATTGCACAGGCGAATGAGCGCCTCATGGCTCGTCCTCAGGTAGCAACTGTACAACCGCCGCAAAGGGAACGTAACGTTCGGAAGGTCTTGCCCCGCCGGCAGCGTCGTGATCCTTCCCTCTCTGACGTGTCCATGGCCTCTGACCGACCTGTCACTTCTCGTCGGAGTAGGCGACGTTGTTTACCGTCCTGTCCCGACTGTTTAACGGCGCACCAACGGGCGGACTGTCCAGACCGCTGGGCCCACTGTAGTCGTCGTGGAAAAGATGGGCATCTCCATTCGGTTTGTCAGCAAACGGCAGGACAGTCTTCCCCGACTTCTTATTGGCGTCAGGGAGCAGTTCATGAACTGCAGGCTATTGTTCCACAGGGTGATTCTCCCGCTACCAAATTGTTTATTGATCTCGGAATAGCTAACCATGACGTTCGCTTCCAAGTGGACACAGGGGCGACAGTCTCCTTGGTGAACCTCCCGACATATGCCTGTCTCGGCGACCCAGCATTGGACCCGCCCTCCCACAGGTTGGTAGCATATGGTGACAGCGCAATTCCTCTGAAAGGTCAGTTTACCACTTTGGCAACTTACAAATAGGTTACACGTCCTGTAACCCTCTTTGTGGTCAATAGCCACTCAGCTGGAAACATTTTCGGCCTCAATGCGTTCTCACTGTTTGGGTTCTCCATCTCCGATGAGGTGCAGGTCATTTCTGACACAGTTCCTTTCCAGGAACTCGACGACCTTTGTGCCTCTTTTGCGTCTCTGTTCGAACCGGGTCTGGGGTGTGCAACCAATTTTGAGGCACATATTACTTTACGCCCAGATGCAGTGCCCCGTTTCTGCCATGCACGCCCTCTTCCGGTCTCCCTACGGATGGCGGTAAAGCTGGAACTCGACCGTCTGCACGCTGCAGGAGTCATCGAACCTGTCAAAACGAGTGTCTGGGCCACACCACTGGTAGTGTTCCTCAAGCCCAATGGCGCCCTCCGCCTTTGTGGCGATTTTAAATCCACCATCAATGCCCAGGCACAGGTCGAAACCTACCCAATTCCACAGCAAGAGGACCTCCTCACGAAGCTTGTTGGTGGCGAATACTTTTCTAATATAGACCTGGCTGACGCCTATTTGCAAATCCCGCTCGATGAGGAATCTCAATGAATCGTGGTCATCAATACCCCTTTTGGTCTTTACAAATACAAACGTTTACCTTTTGGGATTTCTTCGGCTCCAGCCATCTTCCAGAGGTATCTCGAACAATTAACCATGCCTATACCCGGTTGTGCCAACTATCTTGATGATGTCATCGTTACTGGGGCTACACGCCAGGAGCACTTGCATAACCTCCGCACTCTCTTTACCACATTACGGGATGCCGGGCTCAGGTGCCGCCTCCATAAATGCCAGTTTTTCCGGGAACAGGTCGAATACCTTGCCTACTTGCTCTCCAAGACAGATCGCAATGTATCGGCGGTCGATGCTCTACCACGCCCCCAAAACCTACAGAAATTGCAGGCGTTTTTGGGAAAGTTGAACTATTATGCAAAGTTCCTCCCACAAGCGGCCCACATTATGCACCCCCTCAACTGTCTCCGGAAGAAAGGCGTGCAGTTCCGGTGGTCAGATGCTTGTGAGCATTCCTTTCAACGGCTAAAGCGTCTGTTTCGTTCGGCACCCTGCCTTACGCCCTTTTCTCCATCACGTCCCCTTGTTTTGGCAGTGGACGCATCTCCATATGGCATTGGAGCAGTGTTGGCACACCGCAATGATGATGGTACTGAACAACCGATAGCCTATGCGTCCAAGACCCTGACGCCTGCTCAAAAGAACTATTTTCAGATAGAAAAGGAGGCGTTGGCGATCGCCTATGCGGTTAAGAAATTCCATGTGTATCTTTTTGGGGCCAAGTTTACCCTCATTACTGACCACAAACCATTGGTCGCTCTATTTGGACCACACTCTCGGCTCCCAGAACGTACAGCCCAAAGACTCCAGCGTTGGGCTCTATTTCTTTGTGCATACAATTACACCATTAAATACAAGCCTACTACACAACACGCCAATGCAGACGCTTTTTCTCGTCTGCCTTCAGGACGTGACCCAGCATTTGACCGACATGAAGTCTCTTGTTTCCACATTGATCTGGAATGGCAAAATACCTTAGATGGGTTCCCTATCACAGCCACGCGCATTGCTGCAGACACACGCCAGGACCCCCTCTTACGACGGGTCATCCATCATGTACTTCATGGGTGGCCCACTTACTTCCCGAAGTCGACAGTCTCACAGCTACGTGCCTAGTCCCATCTCTCTCATCAATTGTCTGTCATTGATGGTGTTCTCCTACTCGATGCTGAGGGTGATACCCACCAGGTGGTTATCCCACCTGCTTTACACCCTCAGGTTCTGGATCTTCTCCATTGGGGACATTGGGGTATGTCACGTATGAAATCCCTGGCCAGGAGACACTTTTATTGGCCAGGTCTGAACAAAGACGTGGAGGCCATCGTCTGCAATTGCTCCACTTGTGCTAAGCACCAGGCTGCTCCAGACCAGTCTCTCTCTCCCTGGCCTGCTCCACATCGCCCTTGGGACCACATCCATCTTGACTTTGCGGGCCCCTTTCTGGGATCTATGTGGCTTATTGTCATTGATGCCTATTCCCACTACCCCTATGTAGTCAGCATGGCGTCCACCACCACGACTGCCACACTCAATGCCCTCACACAAATTCTTGCTATGGAGGGTCTACCCCGTACCATCGTCTCTGACAATGGGCCCCAGTTTACAGCGACAGCCTTTGAGCAGTTTTGTGATGCAAATTGCATCAAACACCTGTTTAGTCCGCCATTCCACCCAGCCTCCAATGGTGCTGCTAAGCAGATGGTGTGAACGTTCAAACAACGAATGCTGAAATCTGTGGGCACCTCCACCACCACAGCAATCCTCACATTATTCCTGAGTACCTACAGGACTACCCCTATCCAGGATCGTAGCCCGGCAGAACCCCTCCATGGCCGACAGCCACACACCCTTCTCCATCTCTTGGCCCCACAGCCCTCGGAACCAAGGACCCGGTACACTGGGCAATATGCACCAGGTTCAACTGTGTGGGCCCGTTCCTATGGTACAAAGCCCACATGGGTGCCGGCTACCGTAGTGGCCACTCATGGGTGACGCCTCCTCTCTGTCAACACTCAGAGGAGTTTGGAGCGCCGACATACTAACCAACTTTGCCCTCGTTTCCCTGCATCATCCCAACCAGTAGCACACCCATACTCAGAGCCCCTGCTATCGCCAATTCCCCGATCACACAGCTACAATCTGCACTCTCGGGCATTGTCCACGGCTCCAGTCGATGCGGACACAGAGATGGCACACTCTCAGCCGCTACGGTGCTCACAGGGCAGATTACCCTCTGACACACGTCAACCACTGTACACGGCCCCATATGCACCTCGGGGTGGCGTCGGCAACTCCAGGGGACACGGGCATGGAAGTAGAGACCTCGCCTCCACATTCACCCTCTCGGCAATCACTTTCCACACCAATGCATCCTTGTACCTCTACAGAGGCCCCACATCTGTACCTTGACTTAGCGGGCTCTCCACCCGTGACACCACTTGTGCCATCGGTCCACCTTCCAAAGCACCGTCCTGGGCGCTTCCGTCCCTACGCGCCCATTTCAGGGGGGAGGGATCTGGTATCCCGGCACGATGTTTGAGAGCCCGCCAGACCACATGGACTATGACAGCAGCCGTTAGGCGGCGCGCACAACCTACTAGCGCTGCCATTGCCACTAGACCACTGCACACCGTGGCGCGCCTACCGCGCCGGTCATCTGCGCAGAGAGCCTCACTATATAGGGCCCGGAGCCACAGCTCACTCCTCAGTCGTGTTGACTGTGCTCAGTTTACTTTCGGTATTCAATGGTTATCAGGCTTCGTACTTGCTCCATCACGGTTCCGATTGGCTGCGTTTTGGTATTTGTTTTCGATTAGTTGTTGTCATTGTTTGTCATCTCTGTGGTCTTGTGTAGTGTTTCTCGTTAGCAGCGACGCTTGATCGGTCGGTCGTCGCTAGTCGCTCCCAACCCAGTCCGAACTTCGGTCACTATAAACATGTCACCAGGCAATGCCGGTCAACTGCTGTTTGTGTATGAGAAATCAGTTGCAAACTTTCCTCATGTCAGCACATTGTATGTCACCACTGGCGCCAACCTTGTGTGAATGCTCTGAAAAGCTAATCATTTGCATATCACAGCGTCTTATTTCTGTCGATTAAATTTTGCATCTGTAGCACGTCATCTTTGTGGTGTGGGGATTTTAATGTCCAGGAGTGTATATGGGTGTCAGAAGATTTAAAATGGGTTTCTTGTGAACACAAGCACAGGGGACATGCCTGTGTTACTACTTTCGTTCTTCTATGTGCGTTCTGAACCTATTTAAGTTCCACTGTAATCTGGGAGCTATGGATTGTGGAGGTTTCACCTTCACTCTCTCTTTCCACCATGGCAGAGATACAGAACTAGGTGGGGGTCCAGTTTTGGGGCAACATGATTGTCCCCAGACATCATCAATCTCCATGGGTTCTGGAGATAAGTCAGATGAAGCATCTGCAACAATGACTTAAACATGGTTGGATGGTTTCATTCCTGTTTTTGCCTGCAGTTGGGTTTTCCTGGTAGCATTTTTGTCCTTGGATTGTCTTTGAGGGGCTGCAATGGATGTGGTAGCAGTGGCACTAAATGGTTGAGCAGGTTCTGCAGATGAAGATAGTAAGGGTTCTACAAAGGCGGTAACAGTTCATTTTTCAGATTTTTGCAGTTTGTGCTGAAGATTCTGCCACCTTACAAGTGCACTGGCATGTGCAAGTATTCATGCCTGCACTAATCAACCTGTTGTGTAGAAGCATCAGCTCTGGGAACTGGCTTTTGCAATGCAGACGTGAAGGAAGTGGCAAACACAGGAGGTTTCATTGTCTTGAAGGTCTTTTTGGCCTCAGCCTAGGAGAAGCACTTAGTTCTTTTGGTCTCCTGTATCCTTTTCTCCTCGTGGTAAACCCTACAGCCCCTAACCCAGACTGCATATATCTGGAGCAATTAACACATTTCTCAGGTGACATGCAGCCAAACGCTTTGTGTGCAGCTTCGCCACATTTGCTGCAAGTTGAATCTCCCTTGCATCCCAAGGTGGTGTGCCTAAAATGCTGACACTTGAAACAGCACATGGGCTTAGGGACATGGTGCCATACATTTCATCGCAGAAAACCTGCCTTCACATGCTCAGATAGTCAGAGCCTATTGAAAGTTAGAATCAAGCACTTGGCTTGTTCTCCATACGTCCTTTTCTCAATATTTTGCACATTGACTATGCCTTCTGCAGCCCTTTCTTCCTTCATTTCAACTACTGGGATGTCAACCAAATCTCTACAGAAGACTACACCTTTACTGGAAATCAGGGTACTGTGTAGCTCTGTTTCTATTTCATATTTAGCAAGGCACTTAGCAGTTTGACCTTTTGATGCCTTTTCGGAATTTGATGTTTCCACCAACCAGGTGTCATTCTGCAACTGTTTTACATGTGATTCATTCCAAAGCCTTGTAGATGTAGAAGGGTGAAACTATCTCAAATGATCCGTCCTTTCTTTCAGTGACAAGAAACACAGTCTGACTAGCACCTAACGTTCTGCTACTTGGTAAATAACTTGTTTTTTGCAGCTCCTAGGTCCGGAGTGCTGGGAACCCAAGCCCCCCTTTTTCAACTGGGTGTTAGTATTCCCCAGTGGTACACCCATCCCACCAAGAGATGTAAGAGACAAAGTTGAAGGATTTATCTTGGTCCCATGAGCAGCTAATGAAGGAAATGTCCACCTAGAGAGAGCTCTGCAAGGCTAAATAAGCCTTATAAAACTGAAGGTCAGCAGTATCTCCAAATGTTGCTCGCTAGTGACTGTTCCACCTCAACAGCCATGTATTATACCTGTATCTTTGTTGTGGATATGCTTTGAACCCGAACTTTCAGTAGCCATGAGTATCTACTATAACTAGCTATATTCACAAATTACACTGTTCTATAACTTATAGTTTACAAAATATTGATAGTTGAAAATCTTTAATTCTGTTATTCAATCACTAATCATCAAAATTCTAAGGTACTTCTAGCATATATAGAAACTTAAAATTTTGTATTTAGTTAGTGTTTAGGCTGTAATGGAAGGAAAATTCAAACCTCCCAACATATCTATCCCATTTTAGAATGCACAGAATGTTTGGAGGAATAGTATCTGCTAACATTATTTTACTTGTAATGTGATGGTAATGGCTTTGCAGTAAAGTGCTGGAGACACATGTCAAAAGTTTTAAGTTCCATAGCTGGTGGGGTACAGATTTTTTAACTTTCATTTTATCCCAGCCTACACCTCTCTATACTGTGAGGATTTGCAGAAATGACATGTGGCACCTAATTAGAGAATGAAGAATAAAATAAATATTTGGCTATTTATTTTCGAACATGTGGCAATTTCCGAGTGAGTGGTTACTTTACACGATACGTAATGTTTAATAACAAAGTACAGACCTACAAGCAAACCACAGTATTGTTACTCAGGTGGATAAAGTCCCTGAACCCAGTACATTGACAGAGATGAAGTGATTAAAGCTTTTTCATTGGTAAGTTATAGCTTAAATTGCTGCAAATGGAACCAGTACCAGAGACATTCTAGCCTGTCAAAAGTACTTTATTTACACATTTGTCATTTGTTTAAGGGATGTGGTTAGGCAGGAATACATGTTTGTGAACAGGAACCTAAGAATAAAGCATACTGCCCCAAATGAAATCAGCAGCAAAAACATCTGTAACCTATATCCCACATCACACAATCTTGGTATTTATTCTAGTTGTCAAAAGTAGGCTACTTCACTGCTTTTTATGAATATGTCATGATATGGTGTGGTTAGACATAAATCAAGAAAGAATACAGCTTAAATTGCTGTGACAGAAACAAGCAGCAGTGATAACTACAGTCTAGCTCCTCGTAAGTACTTTCTCTGTTTGTTCTTTAAGCAGTGTTGCCATGCACCAAACTCTGAAAGTTGACATTGCTGTTTAAGTCAGCGTTATGTCATGTTCGCCTAAACTTGGGTGAGAAGGTGGCTACACAAAAATACTGGAAAAGATTATATATTTAAAAAACTGATAGTGTAAGATCAACCAATATACCCACAGAGTAGAAATATCCAAGAGTGAGCATTCAGATGAGCAGAACATTTAGTGTGTTCACAAAATGAAGCTGGAACTGCCACATATCTTGAGACAAATATACTGTCACAACACTTTATCTTCGCCATTCTGTGATGTGTGTATGACGGCTCACTTTCTGTAGCTTTGAAATGTTCACTCTCTTTGGCAACTGTAGCCACATATTTAAAAAGCAATAAGTAGCCCTTGTGAATACTGTATTTGTTAATAATTTGTGTATACTAACTGTTAATACTATTTTTTTTAAATGAGCAAAGAGGCAGTTCTTAGCCCTTCTAGTGACTCACCATCACATTTTGTGTTACTTCTGCGACACAAAAATCCTTTACATGTTTGTTATTTTAAAGCCATATGTTGGCTCCATGACAGGTTTTAGTTTGTGTACATGATGAAAGGATTGTACATTAACAATATAATCAGCTTTACAGATTTCCCAAATATTGTTCCATAAAAGCCTCTGAGATAAACCGAGAGAGGGAATGGATTTTAAGAAAAGCCATGGCTGATGTACAAAAAATGTTACCCAAGGTGAGAAAAAGTACTACCTACAAAAAGAAATGAAATCCCATCAAAAACATAAAATGTACAAAAATGCAAGTCTCACAATGAATTCCTTCCACCATAAAACGTTGTGAGACCTTACTGGAAACCAAGTCAGTTATTATAGTTTGTGGTCATGGAACCACCTATTTAATACCTTGTCATAATTTATTCTCTATTTATTTATTTACCAACATTTATGGTGACAATATTAGTATTATACATTTTTATTTCTACAATAAATATAATGACTTGGCAATCACAGGGCAACATAAATTATTATTTAAAATACTGTATGCATATGTGAGTGTACATTGTTCTTATGTAATTATGTAGTTACAAAATGGAATAAAATTACTGTTATTATGTTGATGTGCAACTGCCGGATCATTATATTTATTCTTATGTCAATACATTATGGTGCAATGGGCAAGTCATCATTTTTATTATAGAAATAAAGATACATAATACTGATATAGTGATTGTATATAGTGGTAGATAACTAATTAGATAACAAATTATGACACGTGTCAAATAGGTGGTTCCATGACCACTAACTAAAATGACTGACTTTGTTTCCCATGAGATCTCTCAACTTTTTACGGTGGACGGAATGTCACAAGACATTTTATGATTTTGATGGGATCATATTTTTCCTGTGATTCATCAATTTCTGGATGCAACTGTGGTGTTTGAATACACGATATTAGCTGCAAGTATTCTGTTAGCCCTATTGCAAATTGTACTTTGAGTCCTGTAGTTCACTGTTCCCTCTGCTAAGTAAATCGTATCCAGCATGAGAGCTACTGCGAAGAATGGTTCTACAGCAATAGTAAAGTGCATGCACTGCCTCACGTTCAGAAGGCATGAAGCTTCTGAAGATCAACACTTCACACCTTCATTAAGGTATGTGAAGAAGTACTGCTGAAAATAAAGTTTTTTAGGGGGGGTCATGAGTTATACTTTTCAGTGTAGCACTTGCCTGTAAAGGTTGATATCCCACATTTGTTTACAGTCTAGCACACGATTTAACCAGCAGAAAGTTTCAGTACAACATTTTACAGCTGACTGTTTCTGTTGAAAATTTTTGCCAAATTTCGTTACTTTTAAAAAGCTATTTTGGTACATTTTTTGCAATTTTTATTTCATTTCATCAATAATTTCGTTAAATTTTATTTCCACTTTACAGCAACATTCATTCCTTTCAACTCACTACCCTTTTTATTTTGTCATACCTGATATCAGAATATTAATTAAAACTATGGGAACAGGAAGCTAATTCAGTTCGATTTGAAATCAAGTAAATACAGTAGGTGATATTCCAAAAAAATTTAGCGTGCCTTCTTATTGCCAACACGTGAAACACGAGGTTGTGTTGTAGCCAACTTTGATAAATCTTCCCGAAACATCATACCTTTAACATTATAAAACCCTGACACTTGACAGTTTGGTTATGTTGAATGACTCCCTCTATTTACACACTTTACAATTCTTGCACCTTGACAATAGGCAGCACAAGGAAAGTCCGATTTTTCCTGATTCACAAGGCCTTAGTTTTATTCTTGCTATTTAAATGAGAATGGTTTTGTGTCCGGATGGTGGGTTTAGGCATGCACGAAGGTATGATCTTTCCACTTTGCACAATTCACTTACATAAAGATATGTATGTCTGTCTATTTTTAATGACACTAGGAAAACTGCCATAGTAATTTCCATTAGACAAACATATTTGTTCATCAACTTTCTCAGCTTTTTTCAGTGGAATGGTAGCATTGATGGAAGCTTCAGAAGTTGATAAAATGAACTGTTCTCTATCTTTTTTCGCCACTGATATTGTGTCTGTGAAAGTAACTTGTCTTTTGACATTTGTCATCATTAACTTTTTTAGTTGTTCTGATTATTATTATTATTATTATTATTATTGTGCATCCTTTCTAAGCCACTCAATTCGCACAAGGTAGTATTAGTGCATAAGTAGTTTTCCAATTTTATTAAACATGTGAAACCTTTGTCTCAATACCACATTAGTAAACTGCAGGCCAAAAACAGAAGATAAGACTCAATGCATATGGAGATCAGCAACAATTTCTGACAAGCAATATGCCGCGATATCATGGAATGTGCAAGACACTGTTGAATGTATGCATAGGGAATGTTGTGGCATGAAATAGGTGCCACACGCCAGAGAACAATCGTGGAGAAGGCAGTGGTCAACCGACAGCCTATCGCATGTCGGCGTCGCGCATCTTGAAGGGAGTAACCGTAGAAGCACACCCTCTACAAGCTGCTATATTTAGGGTGACATGTGTCTGAACAACCCGTTAGAACTCTGCTATGAACTAGGCAGCAACTAGGTCTCAGCACAGCTAGCATAGTACAGAAGATGATGACACGAGTAGAGAGAAGAACAGATAGAAGTTGAGTATTGTATTCTTCAGTCAATAAAACTGGTAATACTAATCTCTAAAGAACTGTTTTAGCTGACCACGATCCTGCAGTGTACCTTTCCTGAAAGACAGGCTGACCAGGGATGAGAACTCAACAAATGGGCAACAAGGATATTCAACAGGAAATTAAGTTAGTAGTATTCGACACAATATAATATATGCATCAAAATGGTGTAGACTCAATTGTCATTGATATTTGGATTTCATTTCCATAACTCGAATAAAATTTCCATGTTTAAATTCAAATTATGTGATTCAAACAATTTTGTTGATTATTTCACAATTTTGTGTAAAGGTAAATAGTTTTGATTTTCTGGAAAATGGGTAAGATATCGTAATTATTTTACACTTTGCAAAAACAGGTGCCTCTAGTAATGGTTGATCCACGTATGACACCTGAGGCAGGCCGACCATCTGTGCAGCAAGTTTAACAGCTGTTGAAACTGCATCTGTTGTGAGATGACTTCACGCACTACTGCTGTCAGTATGTCACTGGGTTGAGTCCTCAGACAGAAAAACTATTTGCATGCTTGCTGCACTGCGCAATTGTGTGTCCTAGTTCCCCCCACCCCCCCTCTCTCCATTAACTGTGGTATACACAAAGGGCCAATAAGTGTTTCTTATGTTGCATTATGCAAACACAAGATGTTATGCAGAAAGTATGTTTGCATTCATACAAAAATTTCACAATGTGCACATTCCAAATGCTGCAACAATACACAGATTTGTGATGAAATTTCAAGAGATTGTATCCATTTTAGACAAACGTAAGTCTAAAGAACCCAATGTTTTAACAGAAAATAAATTAGACAAGTTAAGACAGATATTGAAAAGAAGTCCACGAAAGTCACTGTGCCATTCAGCACTATATGCTCACTGAGCTATGTACAGACTCAAATGAATCCATACGAAATAATGGTAGTGCACTGACTATCTCAGATACTGCTGCTCGAAGCTGTTTTTGCAAACTGGCTGTTACAGTCTGTGAAGGATGGGGAGGTTGATCCTGAAGTACTCATTTCTTCTGAGGAAGCACAGCTGTATTTATCCAGACATGTAAATTCACAGATCAGTGGACACTTTAGTTCTGAAACTCAACATGAGTTACATCAACAGCCTCCGCATGATGTGGTAGCACAAGTGTGGTCTGCCATTAGTGCAAGACAAATCACTGGTCCAGCTTTTACAAGGAAACAACAACTTCTAACATACTGCATCCTAGTTTAGAGAACACCTAACAATAGGACCTACACTTATTTCATGTATGGGAAATGCACAACCAGAAACCACCAATGCTTTGGCAATGCTTTGTGACAGTAATACAAAATGTTCTTTAATGCTACAATAGTACACTGGCCTCCTCGTTCTGCAGATCTAAAACTGCATAATTTTTCTGTTTGGGTGATTTCACAAATTTTGGTAGCAAAAATTCAACAAATGTTTGGTAATGTGTTCAGAAGTAATAGAGTTAAATAGCATTGCTATTCACAATCAACTCGGGGAAAGGGTGGGCAGCTGTTTCCCAGCAGACGCAGTGACAAAAGCCGGTAAATGCACCATGTCAGCTGCAGGCTTGTTCCAGGCATCTTTTTAAAAGAAAATATTGCAAACTTAAATTGTAATGAATATAACAATTACTTTAAATTAAATTCAAATTTTCAAAAAGAATGCTCACTATGGTACAATCAAACAATGTCATCTGCATCTGCTTTAATAAGGGAAACTATTGCCAGTGGGCACTGTGCCCACAAAGGTACAGTAAGTAGGAATATGCTTTTGAAACATGAAAAATGCAGTGTGGACAGTGAGCACACTTCTTTACGCAAATTACAACCTGTATTCAATTTTGTGTGTGATATGTGTACGTGTGTATGGGTGGCCAGACTACAAATCCCAAAGTTATGGGTTTTTGCATCTCAATCCTCAATCATCACTTCTTTTGCCTCTGGCAGTGTCTGTTGATAAGAAAAATTCCTAGTTGCACCCTGGTTCACAATCCATGTTTAACTGTAGGTCCCCTTATAACTGGCAGGGTAAGTCAGTTCGAAGATCAGAGAAAAGCAACAGCATATCACCTGCAACAGAACCATATCTAGTACAGCATTGTGATGTTCAAAACCAATATTCAGATTCATGACTGCTCTACAATTTTGGGTTTTGTGTGTTCTATTTTTTTTCTCCTCCAGTTCATTTCAGCCTACTAGGGGCCAAAGGGCTAGTCTTAACTCTCAGCTAGGGACTTCTACTTTTTCTTGGCCCAGTATGCCTTCATGTTCTGGCTGTGAGCCTGCTCCCTCTCATCCATCCATATAGGTTTGGTGGTGTCTGTACACTTCTTGCTTGTGAGAGACAGTAGGAAGACTCCCTGCAGGATGGCCTGTCAGTACTGAGTTCAGTTCTCGGTTGTTTGTAATTGGATCTGCATTTCATCTAAGTCTGATTTAACAAAGGTGAACATTTGGCTTTGGATGCCTTTCCCCAACTTGTCACTGTGAGGATCCTCTTGGGTAGCCTGTAGAGATTCAGGTGGCTCATGTGCCCATAGAAGATCAATCACCTCTACCTCATACATATAACTACGTCTTTCTGATGTTCATAGAGCTCGTTATTGTGCCTGATTCTGTAAGTAGTCTTCCTCTCTTGAGGGTCCTAGTATTCTCCTCGGGATCTTCCACTCTTTCAGTTCTTGTTTCCTGAGTGGACCCTTTTGATTCATCAAGAGGCACTCAGAGGTATAGTATGCAAAGTTGCAATGCTCCAGCTTGGATAGGTTCTTGGATATGTACTTGGAGGTATAGATTATTCTTACAGGAATGATGGGCCCTCTCTAACTTGGTGCACCTCATGTCTATGGCCAAGGTTTCGCTGTTGCTTGCTGAAAACCTTACTCCCAAGTACACGACTGCAGGAAATTTACAGATAATATTGTTTCCTAGTGGGATTGTAGAAAAAGCTTGCATGATATTGGTGATGAACTCAGTCTTCTGTATGTTGAACCTCAAGCTGGTTTAAGCCACAGCACTGTAGAGGCTCTGTAGTTGATGAGTAGCCTCCTCCATGCTGTTGGCCAATAAGGTGAGATCATCAGCAAATGCTAGACAGGGTACATTGAAGTTGTCTTTCTTGTACCCAAGCTTGAGTCCTGCTTCTGGTGGAAATGCAGAAGTCCAGAACACTATTTTATTATTCGTGTTTAACATATCTGATAACCACAGTAATAATATGATTTAGTTAAAAAATGTATGTATTGTACCATTTATTATAAAGCGGAGGTGTGAGCATTACACTTTTGTGCATAGTCCAAAATGGGAGCATTATACTCTTTACGATAAAAAAAAATAAACTGATGGGAATTTTTTCATAAGAGGCCACCATGGGAACCTGTGTATAAAGTTTGTATGTTGGTTTGAAATGAAGATGCTAAAGGACTGTTTACTCGCTAGTTTTTCAATATCACATGACAAATTCCTGCTTCATTTAATTTTTCATATTTTCTCATTATTTTCACCCCAAAACCTAAAGTACACCTACGTATTTTTAAAAAATTGAAAGGATAGGTCTTCAAGCCATCAAAATGCTAGGAACATATAAATATTTACTTATTTTGAAATGAAAAACACAAGTGTTTTAAAAATAATTTTATTTTAAAACCATCTCACACCAGACATATTAATGAACTTACATATGTGCAAGTTTCCTTTCAAAATGGCACACAAGAAATTCACACCACAACAGTATGAGTATTGGTGTTAACAATACATTGGAACCCATTTCAATTCAAACTGTAAAAACACACCGCATTTCTGGCCGACTAACAACAGCGACACCACACCTGTGAAAGAAATGAACATTTTAAAAGAACACATTGTGGCCCCAAATTCTAGAAATTCAGTTTACATTAAAATTATCAACAACACTAAAAATAAATTTGTAAATAAGTACCACCTCAAACAGAGAATCTTTTGGACCTGCACTGCAATTATAATCTACAACCATTCAGTAAAACACTACTGTGAAGTAACTGATAACAAAGAACACAAACAAACATGTAGAAAAAAATACTAAACTTAAAAATTAACATTATAAATTTATCTTATAAAACAGTTGGGGTGTTGTTTCATACATAACACTTTTGACAACAACAATCATGTACACTTTATATTAATATTAAAACATGTAAATATCTGCTGGCAGCCAGTGGGCAGTAGGGCTCTAGTGGGCAGCAGCTGGTGCACAGGCAGTGAGACCGTGGGTTGCAGTGCTGTGATAGTTCTGCATCAGCCCCATGTGCAGGCAGGCTTGGGCCAAGAAGTGATTTGCAGATGTGTAAAACGTAACATCTGGTGGGCAGCCTATATTATCTGTGCCTGCCAGCGAGCTAGCTGAAAAGTGTCTGGCAGTACCACCATCCTGTGGGCAGCACTGGCACAGCCCAATCTAAAAATCATAAATGACAATTTGTCATGGCAAATTCATTGCAGCTGGGGAAAGCAACCAGAGAAGTTCACAACTATTTATGAATCAATGAATAGGGTCAACCATATTTGTGTTATGCCTTCTACAACGTGAACAGTATATAAAAAAATTAAAACATTTAAATGACACCCGTAGTCAACAAATCCACATTAACTTCGATTTCCTTTTACTGCTGAAGAAAGTAATATTTTGCAAATGCAATAATATATAAATTTATCAAAACAGAAGAGTGATTCTCTAGTAACAGTCTTATGGTGTGCATGCTTTTAATATTCTGAAGCTTCACAAACACAGAAACCCCTGCTTCAAGCATTTCAGTCATTTAGTACATTATACAGCTTTTCCAGCAAACTAATGGCTACAACCATACCATTATATTGCAATCTGAATTGCAATTAATTTTTAACCAGTACAGCCAAAGTCAATTTCTTGCACCAGTCAACTACTTAGAAGACAATAAATAATGTGTACATGTGCGTGTCTATTTTACAATGCAGTAACTATTGCAATGAGAAAACCAATCCACTATTACTTGTATGGTCTTTCTTGACATTGATATGACTAATGTTTAAATAATGACACTAAGGCAATGACTCACCTACTCATTGAATAACAAGCAGGTCTTATTGCAACTGCTTAGTCACTTGCTGCACACAAATGGGGAAGTACTAGCATTGCCTGCCAAGTATTTACTCCTTTTCTAATATGACTATTTTACTTCTGTTGCAGAGAAAAATGCTAATCATCTCTGGTTCATTCAACCTCATTTAATTATCAATACTTGCAATGTCTCACAAATGTTCTATTTATGCAGCACTTTCAACAATCACATCATGCACTGCCAGTTGGAAAACACCATGCACAAAACTGTGATTTTTCAAGGGCTCATATCTTGCGTTATATTGCTCACAGAGATAAGGGGTAAATTATTTTGGATAGCTCATGGCCTACTGATCATGCGGTCTACTGTGGGCTTCATATAGTTTTATAAAAGCATCATTTGCAATGATAAGTATTTCCTAATTCCACCAAGCCCACTTGGACAGAAGGTTCGCCCACCGAATATGCAACCAATACCTCAAAAATGCCATGAGATATTCTTGAGCTCTCAATTTTAAGTAAAATTTCAATATTGCTTCTTAATGTCATATGCTGCTATATATGTACAAAAATCACACAGAAAGTTCACACAATGTGTTTTTTTCTCAGTAAACTCTTTAAAATATGTTACAGTACTTTAAGTAATTTGATGTTGCACAGTAACTGTAGCAAATAATGAAAATAAAATAAACTCTTCGTCAGGCAGAAATATCAAACTATAAGATGTGGAAAAATCAAATTTTTGCATAAGTAGATTTTTAATATGGTAATATTCATAGTGGCTGGAAGCAGCCTTATCAGCCCAATTGGCACTTTTGGTAAATAACATAATGGTTTTTTGAATGTTATCTTGATAAAAGATATAGATTTTTAAAACTGGAAAAATGTCATTTCTAGATAAATGTTTACAGAATATTTACTATGGTTAGTTATTTATATAATTATGGTCCACAGGGCAAAAATAACTAAACATTGATTTTTGGATTTTTGTAAGTACAGTAACTTTAAACACCTCGACTTCAGTAATGGAAAAAGATACTGATTTTTTTAACTAGTTGAAGAATGTAATCTACAGAACGTAAGGTGAAAATTTTGAAGAATTTCAATAAAAAGTGTAAAAGTGGTTATCCCAAGTATTAGTAGCAATTTGTGTGTGTGTGTGTGTGTGTGTGTGTGTGTGTGTGTGTGTGTGTGTGTGTGTGTTCTAAGGAAGCACCTATGAACAAACGATGCTTTTTTTAAAAAAATATATGAAGCCCACTGTAGACCACATGAAATGTACAAAACCCAACCAATTTGCTCAATTTGGCAGGGCTGCACAAAGTGCGTAATTTAAATTTTGACCGTGTACTACAGGATAGCTACATATACCAATTGTTCTGATAAACATACAAATGATCAGTAGGCCATGGGCTATCCAAAAAGTATAGCACTGAAAATGCAATTTTTCAATTATCAACTATGACTTTGGTTTTTAACTATAGTGTCTAGCAAAAAGGTGAAACATGTCTCTGTATATTCATTACGAAAGGCCCATGCAAAATTTCATCAAAATAAGTGACCCACACATCAGACTCTATCCCTGTCAGACGGATTTCGTGTCACTGTGCCATCTCAAAAATTTCTAGAGTATACAGAGTTTGCAGGAAGAGAGGAAGGAGCGAGTGGGAACAACAGTATGGGAGCAGCATGTTGTACAGTTCCGACAACACAGTTTTTGTGCCAATCATCACTGTGGTAAAAATCTCTCCAAAATTGGAGAAAGTGCATTCAAAACCTGTTCATGTGGAAGTGTAATATAGTAGTGCCCACAATTATATTGTTTAGGGGGATTGGGGGCATGGTTACAGATGGCTCAGACATATTTTGAGTCACTGTGCCACCTACAATTTTTTTCTAGAGTATACAAAGTTGTTTTCTTAGTCTTCTATCCACCTTCTCTCTCTCTCTCTCTCTCTCTCTCTCTCTCTCTCTCTCTCTCTCTCTCTCTCTCTCTCTCTCTCTCACACACACACACACACACACATTAAAACATGTTTCCCCATAAATTGCACTTTGGACTTTAAGCACTGTCAAACTACTATGATCAATGGTCCATAGACTTAGAAACGACTTAAACTAACTTAAATGTATCCTAAGGACAACACAAACACACACCCATGCCCAAGGGAGGACTCGAACCTCCAGCGGAAGCAGCCGGGCAGTCCCTATCATGGCACCTACAACTGCATGGCCATTTCCACGTGGTGAAGTACTGCCCTGAATTAAAAAAAAATAAAATAAATAAACATTCTTTATGAAAACTGCTAGAAACATTCTAGACTGATATGTTCCATTATTATTTGCACAGCTCATTGTAATCAAGGAGCTACACACTGCCTCCTGTCACAACAATTCGGGCACAAGGAGTAATCATGCATAACATTATACTATTTTTGTCTACTTATTTTTAATTTAAAGTAAGACAAATCATAAAATTACTCTCTGAGAAACTCAAACTCTATTTACTACCTCCCACTGAGAATGGCTCGCTTCTACCCTACCGACAAGTCACATGTTGATAAATTATGACAAACCACACTGCTACAGCACTGCATAACTTTCATTGAAGAATACTAGCAATAAATGCATACAACTTCTGAGGTTATAACATTTGCACATTTCATCATGTATCAGAAATATACTCATCAGTTGATGTATTCAGGTGAAAACTAAGTGGTTGTAAATCAAACTGTTGGAAACACAACAGTCTGACCAGTCACTTAATGTAAGTGACAGTAAGTTCTACAACTACTAAAAAAGTTCTATAGGTGTCTTTATTTCTAAACTGCACTGTGATGGTGTTCCTCCCCACATGATAAAACCTGAATGGTTTTTTCAAAAATGTTATCTCAGCTTTATGGGTAGACTCTTAACAGAGCCAGTAAGTACTCCAGTAATGACATATGACTTGGAAAACAAAACACTGAAACACTTCAAACATTTTATTACCTTGTATAATTCTCCTCAAGGAGTTACTCTCTTTGGATCACGGGGGAACAATGATGTTTTACGAATATTATCCAAACCCAGGTATAACATGACAACTCTTTCCAGTCCAATTCCACCTCCTGCATGTGGTGGACACCCATAACGGAAAGAATCTATATAGGACTTGATCTTTTCAATATCTGAAAGAATATTGGAAAAGAAAAATATTAGGACTTCACCAAATAGTGCAGCTCTATAGAAAGAAAGAAAGAAGCACTGAAAGTGAGTATGAAAATGGAAGTACAAATTTAACAACTTATTTTGCTCTGAACATCAAAGTATAAATAAATTTAATATTTCGATCCTGGAAGAAATAATTAAAACTTACCAATGCCATGAAGTTTTGCCCTTTCGGTCAAATATTCTGGGTCATGAATTCTCTGTGCGCCAGAAAGTATTTCTTCACCTCTCATGAACATATCATACGAGTTTGACTTTTTCTGTAAGGGATAAAAAAAAAATTTTTAGTAGAAGACAGAAGAAAAGCAGTTGTGTAAGCTGATGATTAATAATGATTAAGTATCAACACATATAGAATAAAATTCTAGCAATTACACACACACACACACACACACACACAATAAGAATTAAAAAGTACTTGAAAGTGTTGAACTTACATTGTCTTTGGGATCAGGCATAGTGTAGAATGGCCTCACAGCAAGAGGATATTTATCCAGTATATAAAAATCAGTGTCATACTGCAAAATGGAAACTTATGTTAAATGCACTTACAATGTTTCAATGATTATGCAGAACTTCATCTTTAAGAGTAATTTATACAAAAATTAGAATTTTTGACCAAGTAAAAAGACAAAACACTCATTAAGTGACAAACATTTTGGCCCTGCATTTAAATTGTAAAACTACTCTAGTGACAGTAAAATATCACAGTAAAGTCCCAAAAACTCGTCTCTCGGTAACCCGGCAGTCCGGATAACTCAGCGTCTCGGCCACACCTCCTGGATTTATTCCTTGCTCACATAATACAGGATACAAGTGAAATCGTAGCGTATAGCAGTTACAAGCTATGTTCTGTATGTGCCAAGACATCTTTTCTTGTGCCACCTACACTCTATTTAAGAATTAATGCAGTACGTAGATGCGTTTTCATGCTAAAAACAGTTGTGATCAAAACTACAGGAGTGCATTTTTTTACAGTGTCGTTTAAAATCACCTTAAGCGTGACGGACAAATAATGAACTCAGTTACAGTAGACAACAATGACACTCATGTGAGACGGCCACTCAGTTTGCCTACAGCCTTTGTTTTGTGAATTCCAGGGGAGTGTAAGTAATGAACATCATTTGTAAGATATTGTCTTAAATGTATTTAGTGTCAGTTATTCCATCAATTGTATTGTATTCTAAACTAACAATAGAAAGTATTTTATAACAAAACAACCTTATCGTTCGCGTGTATAGCATTTTTCTGACAGTCAAAGAACAATTTGTAATGTACTTAATATGTCTAAATATTTCTAGTTGTGTTTATAAGAAAACACACATATTTGACTATTTAAAAATGATAAAATTCCGATTGTTTTAAAATTACTGTGAGCAAAACGCTCACAGGGAGAGTGCTCGTGTGTTAACACCGTTCCCGATAATCCAGCATTTCCACAAACTCGGCCAGCCTTCAGACCACATTAGACCAAGTTTTAGGACTCTACTGTAATATCACTGAAATAAGGCACTCAGCGACTCAAATCACCTTGTATATGACACCATTTATGATAATTTTAAACCAATAATTTAAATTAAAACTTTGCTCACTGAATGTTTTGGGCCAAGAGGAAAAAACTGTTTTATAAGTAACTATGAAGTTCTCCTCCGTCTACTGAACAAGCGCACACAGACAGTTACAAGATGACTTACTGTTTACATGGAGCTCTAACCACAATGCAGATTGTCTTTCTTTTCAATCATAAACAAGAATTTGCCAGAAGTAAAAATCACATTGCAGTCCAGGAAACCCCAAAGCTTACTGAGATATGAATGCAAAAATTTTGGATTTCTAGTATGTACTGAAAGGTCATCAACCTTTCTTCTACAACAAAAATTTATATTGCACACCAGTTATAAGATAGTCTGTTTTTACAATGGGTAATATTAAAATATATGTGAAAATCAGTTATTTAGTGTAAATCAAGAGTTCATGCATATCAAAAGAGAAAAATGCTGTTTCATTTAAACAGCTATCACGGAAATTGTTCTCAACAATCACAGTTTTACCAAATATACATTACAGTGAGAGTCAGAACTGCACAGGAAAAATAAATAAATTCAATGGTTGTTCACGGCCATTTTCTAAGTATTTTGATAGAATGAACTTGTGTCCTCCATTGTTATACTATAATAATGTAATCATGATTGATCAGGTTTTGCTACCATAAATATCTATATTTCCATCCAAATACCTTCATAACTGTGGGGAAAAAAAAAGAAAACCACAATCAGCAAAACAAAATAATACAAAAGGATCTGAATATTTGCAGTGGCCTATTTAAATATGCAAAAATATTGTAGTGTGGTTCCAGACACTGCAGAAGTAGCTGACAGCGTTTCCACACTGTTTTTCCATTGGCTTCAGCGAACCTTTACACAAGGTGCACATCTCATCAGTTACTTCCATTCTACATAGTATCATGGTATTTTTCTTTTTCTTGGTGATTATTCAAGCAATCTCTAAGCAATTTTAGAATAATTTTTTAAAAAATAGTATCATTGTACACATACAAATAACATTGTTAAAAAATCAAACATGAAGTCGAACAATACTGAATGCAAGGACCTAGGGTAAGGAAGTCATTATTGGTTGGTTGGTTGGTTTGATGTTTTAGGGGGACAAAACTGCGGAGGTCATCAGTCCCCCATTCCATCAAAGAGCTAGACAAGTGTGGAAACTCTGAAAAATTCGCCCAGAGTTAAAACTGCTACGGGAGGAAAACCCCACTCAATCAATAAAATGTAAACAAATTCGACAGAGAACAACAAGGCAGGAGACAACACAAAAGGACACAATCACACGGAAACAGCAAACAAGTGTGGAAATAAAATGACAGAGACATAGTTCGTGGTTGACCGACCATGAAAATAAAATAGGAAGGGTCAGCCACGGGGCAACACAAGCTTCATATCGAGTTGTAAAAACCGCTGTCATGAATAAAACCTAAAACAGAATCAGCCATATTGGCATCGTTACGTAAAACTTCAGATAAAATTACAGGAAAATTAAAATCCCGCCGCAGAGCGGCTAAAAGATGGCAGTCCATCAAAATGTGGGCCACCGTCAAGGGACAGCCACAACGGCAAAAAGGCGGGTCCTCACCGCGGAGGAGATGGCCATGGGTCAGCCAAGTGTGGCCGATGCGGAGCCGGCACAGGACTACCGAGTCCCGGCGAGAGGCCCGCATGGACGAGTGCCACACAGCTGTGGTCTCCTTTATTGCCCTGAGTTTGTTTTGATGGCTCAGGCTACGCCACTCTGCGGCCCAAAGCTCACGTACTCTATGGCGCAGCACAGACTTGTAATCTGAGGCCGGGAGGCCAATGTCTAACACGGGCGCATGGACAGCCTGTTTGGCTAGCTCATCGGCTCGTTCGTTGTTCGGGATGCCGATGTGACCAGGAGACCAAATGAAGACCACAGAGCGTCCTGACTGGTCGAGAGCAAAAAGTGTCTCATGGATAGCCAGCACCAAGGAGGAACGTGAGTAACACTGATCAAGCGCGCGAAGACTGCTCAGGGAGTCACTGCAAAGCAGAAAAGACCCACCTGAGCAGGAGCGCATATGCTCAAGAGCACGGAGAATGGCCACCAACTCGGCAGTGTACACACTGCAGCCATCCAGCAGAGACCGCTGCTCTGCGTGATCGCCATGGACATAGGCAAAGCCAACACGGCCACAAACCAATGAACCGTCCGTATAGACGATGTCGTATCCAGTGTACTCTGCAACAACAGCAAAGAACTGACGGCGGAGTGCCTCTGGAGGAACAGAGTCTTTGGGTCTATCGGCCAAGTCCAGCCTACAGCATGGCCTCGGTACACACCATGGGGGCGTACGCGTACGGGCCCGATGCAGAGATGGGACAGGGAAAGACTCTAGTTCCAACAGAAGGGACTGGACACGGAAGGAGATCGTGTGACCGGAACGGGGTCGCCGTTGTTGAGGACGGACGACCGTGCGGCAGAAAAGCAAACGTTGGTTCGGGTGACCTGGCGTGCTATGAACATAAGCAGCATAGGCCGCGAGCAGTTGCTGGCGGCGGATCCGCAGAGGTGGGACCCCGGCCTCCGCAAGTAAACTGTCTACAGGACTGGTGCGGAAAGCACCCGTCGCGATGCGAACCCCACAGTGGTGAATGGGGTCCAGCAAGCGCAATGCCGAGGGGGATGCGGAGCCATAGGCAAGGCATCCAAAGTCCAGACGGGACTGCACCAAAGCGTGGTATACCCGCAACAGTGTGGACCGATCGGCACCCCAGTTCGTATGGCCCAGATGACGGAGAACATTTAGCTGGCGCCAGCACTTCTGTTTCAGCTGTCGAATGTGAGGGAGCCATGTCAGCCGAGAATCAAATACGAGTCCTAAAAACCTGTGAGTTTCAGCAACCTCTAAGAGGTGGTTGTCAAGATAAAGTTCGGGCTGTGGATGAACAGTCCGACGCCGACAGAAGTGCATAACTCTGGTCTTTGCAGGAGAGAACTGGAAGCCATGGGCCAGAGCCCAGGACTGTGCCTTCTGAATGGCTCCTTGTAACCTACGTTCACCAACTTGGGTGCTGGAAGAGCTAAAAGAAATACAGAAGTCGTCAGCATAGAGAGAGGGGGATACTGACGACCCAACTGCTGTCGCTAAGCCGTTTATGGCTACTAAAAATAAGGGGACACTCAAAACAGAGCCCTGAGGGACCCCATTTTCCTGCACATGAGGGGTGCTACGAGAAGCACCAACTTGGACTCGAAACGTACGGACAGCTAAAAAGTTTTGGATAAAAATAGGGAGCTGGCCTCGAAGACCCCATTCATGTAACGTCTGAAGGATGTGATGTCTCCATGTTGTATCATACGCCTTCCTCAAATCGAAAAACACCGCGACAAGATGTTGACGTCGAGCAAAGGCACTACGAATACGGGACTCCAAGTGAACGAGGTTGTCTGTAGTGGAGCGGCCTTGACGGAAACCGCCCTGACATGGAGCCAGCAGGCCTCTAGACTCCAGTACCCAGCACAGCCGCCGGCTCACCATACGTTCCAGCAGTTTGCAAAGAACGTTGGTGAGGCTGATGGGACGGTAACTGTCCAAATCGCAGGGGTTTTTACCCGGCTTGAGCACTGGCACAATGATACTTTCTCGCCACTGTGACGGAAAGACACCATCGTTCCAGATGCGATTGAAGACGGATAAGATGGTTCGCATAGACTGCGCTGATAGGTGTTTCAGCATCTGGTTATGAATGCGATCTGGCCCGGGGCTGGTATCGGGACTATGTGTAAGGGCACCGAGGAATTCCCATTCACTGAATGGAGCGTTGTAGGATTCAATTCGGCGGGTCGAGAAGGAGAGTCGCTTCCGTTCTTCCCGCTCTTTCACGGTACGAAAGGTTGGCGGGTAATTCACAGATGCAGAACTCCGAGCATAGTGCTCAGCTAGATGTTCAGCAATGGCATCTGGGTCCGTACAAACTACTCCATTCAGAGAAATCCCTGGCACGCCTGAAGCACTCTGGTAACCATGGAGGCGTCGTATCTTCTGCCAGACCTGGGATGGAGAGGTACATGTGCCAATGGTGGACACATACCGTTCCCAACACTCTTGTTTACGACGTTTAATTAACAGACGTGCTCGTGCACGGAGCCGCTTGAACGCAATGAGGTTCTCCAAGGATGGGCGTCTCTTATGACGCTGGAGTGCACGCCTTCGATCCCTAATAGCCTCAGCGATTTCTGGCGACCACCAGGGCACCGTCCTCCGCCGAGGGGATCCAGAAGAGCTAGGGACCGTACGTTCAGCCGCAGAGATAATGGCTGAGGTGAGACTCTCAGTCACCTCATCTATGCTGACATCCGATGGAGGGCCAATCTTTGCAGCGGTAGTAAACTCCTTCCAGTTAGCTTTGTTAAGAGCCCATCTGGGCAAACGTCCAGGGGACTGAGGCTGTGGTAGTGAAAGGAATATTGGGAAATGGTCACTACCACACAAGTCATCATGCACTCTCCAGTGGACTGACGGTAAAAGGCCAGGACTACATACCGACAGATCAATTGCAGAGTAAGTGCCGTGAGCCACACTGAAGTGTGTGGCAGCACCGGTATTTAAAATGCAGAGGTCAAGCTGAGAGAATAAACTCTCAACGTCCCTGCCACGGCCAGTAATCGTAGTACCTCCCCACAGGGGGTTGTGGGCGTTAAAATCCCCCAGAAGTAAGAAAGGCGAGGGGAGCTGAGAAATCAGCGCCGCCAACACATGTTGGGGTACTACGTCGTCTGGGGGCAGGTATACACTGCAAATGGTGAGGTCGATTGTAGTCTTCACTCTGACTGCCACAGCTTCTAAAGGCGTTTGGAGAGCAATAGACTCACTGTATGCAGATGAAAGGACAAAAATACAGACTCCACCTGAAACCCGGTCATAAACTGTGCGATTCCGGTAATATCCCCGATAGCCTCGTAAGGCAGGACATCGCGTCGGGGGGAACCAGGTCTCCTGCAGGGCAACGCACAGTGCAGGTGAAGTGGCGAGAAGCTGCCGTAACTCTGCCAAATGGGAGAAAAAACCACCACAATTCCACTGAAGAATGTGATTAGTGCTGACTGGAGAGGCCATTATAGGATAGGGATCTTTAGTCCATAGGTTCACTACCTGCTGCTGTCGAATGTGTTCCGACTGGATCCAGGACCATTGGTTCTGGAGAGTCCAGGAGAGCGAGATCCTTGGGGGATGCAAGGATCTCCAACTCGTCATCAGAAGCAGATGATGTGACAAGGCGTGGCTTTAGAGCCACAGAAGATTCCTTTTTCTTCAGCTTCTTCTTCTTTTCCTCTCGCTGTCCCTTCGGTTTTAAGGACTGAGAGGGCTTCTCAGAGACGGTGTCAGGGCCCGACGTAGAGCGCGGACCCCTTTGACCAAGGGCGTGCGAGTCCGACAGCCGTGGGCTGGGACCCTCCGTGGTACTCTGAGATGCCTCGGAAGGGAGCGTCCCAAGGGACCCCTTCCGAGCGAGAGGAGCCGGAGGAAGTTGTTGCTTCTCCGGCTGGGTGACGGGGACCGTTGTCCCCGACGGTGTGGGGGGATGTGCTCCCCCAGGAGATGTAGTGGGGGGAGCACATGGTGGAGAGCCCCCAACCATCGAGGGGGCTGATGGAGCTTTACGGCCCTGAGGGCCCACAGAAGTTGCCACAGATGTGGGGACCGTCGTCACCGAAGAAAAAGATGACGACGTGACACTCGCAAAAGACGTCTTCAATGCTATTGGGTGCAATCGCTCGAACTTCCTCTTGGCCTCGTTGTATGACAGTTTGTCCATGGTTTTATACTCCATAATTTTCCTCTCTTTATGGAGCACTGTGCAGTTAGGCGAGCAAGGAGGGTGGTGCTGTCCGCAGTTTACGCATATAGGAGGAGGAGCACAAGGAGCATCCGGATGGGATGGACGCCCGCATTCTCTACAGGTGGAGCTGGAATTGCACCTGGAGGACATGTGCCCAAATTTCCAGCATTTGAAGCACCGCATCGGAGGAGGAATATAAGGTTTTACATCGCACCGGTAGACCATAACCTTGACCTTTTCGGGCAAAGAATCGCCCTCAAAGGCCAGGATGAAGGCACCGGTGGCTACCTTGTTCTCCTTAGATCCCCTAAAGATGCGCCTGACGAATGTGACACCTCGCCGTTCTAGGTAGGCGCGTAATTCATCGTCCGACTGCAGCAGGAGATCACGATGGTAAATAATCCCCTGAACCATGTTAAGACTTTTGTGAGGGGTGACTGTCACAGGAACATCTCCCAGCTTATCACAGGCCAGAAGCGCCCGTGACTGTGCTGGGGACGCCGCTTCAACGAGGATTGCACCGCTTCTCATCTTAGATAGCCCCGAAACTTCGCCAAACTTATCTTCTAAGTTCTCCACAAAGAAGAGTGGCTTAGTATTGCTGAACGTTTCCCCATCAGTTCTGGCACATACAAGAAATTTAAGGGAGTAAGGCTCAACCCTGTCTTTCGCCCGTCGTTCCTCCCATGGGGTAGCCAGGGAAGGGAACGATTGGGGGTCATATTGTGCGGCATTAAAGTCTCTTCTACCACGCTTAGAAACGCCAGGTTTGCGTGTGGCGACGCTATTATTTGCTCGTTTCATTCTCGTCCCACGAGCAGCTAGGGAACTAAAGGTCCACCCAGACAGAGCCCCGCTTGCCTGGGTAAGCCTTGTACAACTGAGGTGCGGCAGGTTCCTCAGAGGTTGCTCGCTAGCGGCTGTTCAACCTCAACAGCCATGCATCTCCTCGGCACGTAGCACACCTTGAGATTGAGGGGTTTTTTATAGAGGTTTGTACCGTCCTCGCGACCCAGGCGATTAAGCCAAGATCCCCGGGCTCTGAAACGTACAACGTTCCACCGTTGCGCCGAACGATGGTCTTTGAAGCACGCACAGAGCTTACGGTGTAGCGGACTGTTGGCGCGACACAGCCCACAGCTCAGGACCCCGGGTTCGCCAAGCCCGTACTCAGCAAATTAATGCTGAGCCCCTGAGGGGGTCATTATTGGTATCAACAGGAAGTACTGTGATTGACTGGAACAAGTTTGCTTCCAAACAAAACTCACACAGTGCACATTTTGATATTTGCAAAATTTGTGGGAGATTTGCAATGCATGCAACACCAATGTAAGTGGAACGAAATCAAATGAAATGCAATTACTCTCCAACGAGTTATAGGCAACCACAGATCCATTATACCAAAATATTGCAAAAGTATCTCTGAACAACCAAAATTTTGTAGGTGGAGTTCTAGCTCGCACTGTATATGGCTACAAAAATTTTCTCTGACATAACAGATTACAAAACATACTTTTGCCTTAACCAAGCGTCCCAGAAGTTTCTCATTAGTAGTACTAAGATCATCTTCATCTCCCATTTCAATTCCTGCTTCACGTAACATCTTCACACCTTGACTAAATTCAAGTTTCAGAGGTGGGTCAATAAACCGAAATGGTTCCACAGGAAACTGTTGTGATACTGCAGCTATTTCATCACTGTAACTGTGAAAGATTGCAAATAATTAAATCCATGCATACAATTTTAAACTCATAAAAAGACCAATGTGATAAATTCAGCTACAATTCCCTCTATATAGAATTAGAAACAACATCCAACTGAATTAAAACTCCCCCCCCCCCCCCTCTCTCTCTCTCTCTCTCTCTCTCTCTCTCTCTCTCTCTCTCTCTCTCTCTCTCTCTCTCTCTCTCACACACACACACACACAAGATTATTTAAGACAAGACTATACAGTCCAAAGAATGATTTGACAACACTCTCCACACTACTTATCTTGTGCTACCCTCTTAATCTCCAAATAACTACTGTAACCTATGACCATTTGAACCAGCTAACAGTAGTGCAGCCTTGGTGTCCACATACATATTTTATCCACACCCCCTCCACCACACTTCCCTTTATGACCAAATTAAAAAAAGAAAAATCCTTTACACCTTGTAACATTTATCATCAATATATTCTTTATTTTAGTAATTTTTTGCCATAAATTTCTTTTCTCCCAATTTGATTCAGTGACTCTTTGTTAGTTATCAGGATTTATTTATAAATTTAAAAACTTCTAGTCTCTTATTGCGTAAACTGTTTCTCATCCAACTTTCACTTCCTTCCAAGGCTACAATCCAGACCTATGCACTTAGAAAAGACTTAACAGTTAAATTTATATTTTATGCAAACAGATTTGAATTTTTAGAAATACTTTTCTTCATATTACTAACTGAAGTTTATATCATTCCTGATTCAGCAACCTTCACTTACTAAAATTAAAAACAGTCCAGACTGTAAATTTATTTATTGTTTATTTCTTGACCAGTTTAGTCTATAAAGACCATCTCTAGAGCAATATCACCATGATCGCAGGTAGTGGCAGTGGATGCAGCAGGCCACT
This sequence comes from Locusta migratoria, assembly GCA_026315105.1. Lineage (NCBI taxonomy): Eukaryota > Metazoa > Arthropoda > Insecta > Orthoptera > Acrididae > Locusta > Locusta migratoria. The sequence goes on along the minus strand of CM048755.1, from coordinate 331,771,170 downwards.
GTTCATGTTTGTGGGCTGTCAATTTATCTGTCAAAGCAGTTTCCAGTAAAAATGTTCAAAATTAGGCCACAACGACTGCTTGTCTTTAATTCCTGCAATGAATCCACAAACTTCCCAGTCCATACTTAGTAGGCTGAAACCATCTCCAACTAACATTGCGCAATTTGGATATTTTTGCACACCTAAGTGTAGACTTTCTTTAACTCAAGAACTGTCATAGTGGAACCTAGTGGCCAGTAAAAGAAACAAAAATTTTAATTAAAAAAAAATAATAGTAAAATTTGCTTGATTTCACCTAGATAGGATATAAGATTACAGATAACTTGACAGTCACATTCAGCTTCTGTAGAGGAAACAATTTTGTCAACAGCAACAAATAAAGTGTTTAATCTGTCTGTCCAATATATATATTCCATTCCTCACTAAATGGGTCAGAGCTACCTAATTTGGGATTAAAACACCTCTGCACCCTGATAATAATTTAAGTGCAGCAAATTTTCTGTAACAAAGTAAATTTGAGAGCTTTGTTTCAAATACCTATTTACAGTAAATATTTTCACAGTCAAAGAAGTATCTTTATGCTGAACACAGTCTAATTTTGTTACCTGCATGTCAACTTGTTAGCATTCATCAGACTACAAGAATTTACTATACTGCTCAAATGATCAACTGACCAATGAAAGTAATGTTTTGAGTCTGACCATAGTTTTAAATAACGCACCTAATGAAACACTAAATAACGTAAAAACTATAACACGAGGACATCAGCATTTTAAAAAACACATATGCAGGTAGTTGTTTGAACAGTTCACTTACTTGTCACGTAGACCCTTAAAGATCTGTGTGAAAGTATTACCAATAGTGTCTATCACTTCATGGTAGTGATACTTGAATGCCATTTCTAGATCAAGTCCAACAAACTCTGTTAGATGACGATGAGTATTACTGTCTTCAGCACGAAAAACTGTAAACAAACATTTCAGTATTACTAATAAATAGTTTTCAGATTGGGGGGAAGGGAGTAGTTTCTTTCAGCTACAATTTTTTGATTCTGCCTTGATCAGTCTATGCATTATATTCCTTAAGCTTATCATAATTTTTTACAAATGAAAACACTATTTGATTTGAAAAAAGTTTCCAATACTACTTTCTGCTATTATACACCATCATGTTAAACATTTTCTTAGGAAATAGCATGTGGGTGACTTTATATATAATCACAATTCATAGAATGTTCAGACTCATTTCCTGCATTTATGAATTTCTTGTCTTACATGTATTTTTAGTGAAGAATTACAAAATAAGTATTATATTGCAATACATGAAAGTTAGGCAATGGCAGAATAATTTTTTCAATTTTCAAATCCCCCCCCCCCCCAGGAGATGAAGGTATGCTCTAGTTTCTATGTGAAATCAACTATGAGTTACATATGAAGGGATCTAAGCAACAGTGTGCATTTACAATTTCCATATGCAGTACTGATAGTCACAACATCTATATTTGCAGAGAGATCTTTAGGTTCCTATCTTGATTCTTAAACAGCTTCCTCATCAAGCAACACATAAGTAATATGTAGTAAAATCTTTCAAATTCTGATTAATTCTGCAAAATGTGTTCAGAAATTAATAAAATCAAAAGTGACAATATGCTTGCACTCACCTGCTCCCACAGTGTACACTTTGTCAAAATCTGCTGCAATAGCCATCTGTTTGTACAGCTGAGGACTCTGAGCTAAGTAAGCTGAGCTTTTAAAATATGAAACAGTAAATACATTAGCGCCACCCTCACTTGCGGCAGGAATTATTTTTGGCGTGTGTATCTCAACAAAACCCTGTATAAAAAGACAAAAATTACCAAAAGAACTCAGTCCCAATGAATACAGTTATTAATAAAAGGAAAAATTATCTTCACAAGAAACAGCCTTAAGCAATTATCACACATTTTAGCATCAGTATAAAAGTTAATGTAAAAAGCAAGTTGATTCTACATCAAAATCCATACTATGCAAGTCACCTCAGCATGTGAGGCAGAGGGTACTTTGTGTACCATTTTCAATTCCTCCCCCTATTCCAGTGGCAGGTGGTTCGCAGGGGGGGGGGGGGGATTGGTAAATGGCCTATGACTGTGCCCTAATCTCTCTAATTTTATCTTTTTGGTTGTTTTGCGAGATACATGTAGGAGGAAGCAATATATTGGTTGATTCTGAGTCTGGCTGATCTTCATCAGTTGTAATTTTAATTTTCATAATTCCTAGGTCTCAAACATATTATACTCTAAGGAAATCAGCTTCCATCCAAGACAGCATGTTTACTGATCACTATTCTTTCTGTAGTCTGAAATCCCAACAAACTAAACTAAAAGACTTATGTGGAGTATTGTTTGGGACACTGTTACTCAGTTAAATGGAGGTGGGGATGCCTCAGGGTTTGGTGATGGAACCAGTTCTGTTTCCCAGGTTTAATGTGACAAATGATTATAAAACATTTCTGTTTGCTGGTGATAACAGTTTGGTAGTGAACTGACAACATAAGCAACACATCAAATAGTTCATGACTTGTAGAAAATAATACTACTGTTTCTAATACATTTTTTAACAAAAACTGATATTTTGAATGCACAGAATGTGAATATGATTTGTGAGTTTGAGCAACACAAAATCCCTAAGTATTCACGTAGGTGGATAGCTGTCATGTGAATTCCATGTTCAAGATATTGTTCAACAATTGAATAATAGTATATTTACCATTGGAACACTATCTACTTCGACTGATGGCTCAGCTCGAAAATTATAATACTTTGCTTATTTGAATTCACACATGACATATTCTGGGCTAACTCTTCCAATTCACTCCAAAACTGGCAGTTTGAGAAATATGCCAGAAAAGTTTGCTAATCTTCTGTTGATCCGAGGATCAAGAGAGTGAGAATCTTGACATAGACATCTCAGTTTTTCTTTTCTTTCATGATGTTCTTTGTTAACAATATGTACTTACTCCCAAGAATTAACAACTTTTTCTCAGTTAATATTGGGCACAAATCCAATCTGCATTTGTACCACACCTCCTTGAGTCTTGTGCAGAAAGGTGTGCAGTACTCTGCTCTATTTCAATAAGCTAAAAAAAAAAAACTTTTTAAATCTTAGCAGCAATCCACACACATTCAAGTCCAAACTGAAGAATTTCCTCACAACTCTTGTGTCACAGTGTTCCTGGATAAAAATTAAGCAAATTCCTGCATGTTATACTGTTGTTTATGATGGTATAGTATATAATCAACAGCTTGTCATCTGATTATGAGTCGTATTTATTTTATTTCATTTATTACTAACATTTGTGATGTTTATTTCATGTACTGACCCATCCATGATGATGGAGATTCATTCATCAATTTCATCCTAAAGAACTAGATGTGTTTCCCAAATATCTGTGAATTTGTTTCTTAGCAGCTTGGTGAATTCTTTATCTGCTTTGTGGTAAATGGAATTTTGAGCACATTTATGTTTAATCCACCAAGGATTCAGGAATCTACTGTACAGCTACTGATCAGTAGCTTCTATGAATTTATTTGGCTATTTTCATAATATGTTTTGGCAGCAAGTTTCATTCATAGAAGTAATGTTACTTTACACCACACTACATACTTCCTTTAACATAAAAAAAAAGAGAGATACAGCTATTATACATACCTGATTGTGTAAAAGGTCCCTGAATAGTTTACAAACACCTGCTTCCAATCTAAAAATTGCCTGGTTTGCAGGAGTTCGTAGATCCAGTACCCTATTATCTAAGCGTGTATCTTGGTTAACTCTAATGTTCAGGCCTTCCTGTAGAAAAGGAATACAATTTTTAAATAAAAAAATAAACAAATGTATATAGTAAATATATTTTATTTTTAAACTTTTAAACAAAGCTTTTCAATTTTCATTTCCCATTTACTGAAACCCAAAGAATTCCAGATTATGTAATAACAAGAAACTATGCAGCCTCATATTTATTCGAAAACTTTAATGGAAACAGTCTATTTGTCAAGGCAGTAAAATCAACATCGAACAACATTACTATGACAGTAGAAAACCCCGAGTGGGAAACAGGCAATGGAAACTAATATATAAATATGAATGTTTATTTGTATGTATATTTGTTTGTATTTTATGCATTGTCATATCATTCATCCGATTATGATGAAATTATCAACTTATTGCTTCCACTAAGCAAGGGTTATAGGCATAATTATATCACTGTACAACACATAGTTTAGGAGATATGACATCATAAACAATGAGATGCATGGGAAACTAGTGCATCGTGTTTGTTCATGTTTTACGGACTGCCATACCATTCATCCTGTTACGATGAAACTTTGCACACTTGTTCTTTAAAACAAGAGGAAAGTCTCTATCGACATATACTTTTGTATGGTGCATGGCAGAGGGTACTTTACCTGAACTTGAACAAAGTCTTCAGTCTTATTCAGATCTTGGTGAACTTTTACACACTTAACCTTCAAAATAATACGAACATCACCTTCTATCTAAGATTTCATACAGTGTATGGCGGAGAGTGCCTTGCAACAAATGTGGACACCTTTCACTGATCACCAGCAGGAAACAGACAGTGCCTGTCATTAGGCCTACCTGCAAGATGTAGTCTGGGTGAACGTAAGCACGTACCATATTTACCTATATCAAAGACTTTAAATCCAAGGAGGATAAAAGTTGTAGGCTGCACTTAAAAATCAAAACAAAGTTGGTACATTCTAACATGAGAATCAAATTAGAGGAATTAATGAAGATACAGCTACAATAATTGGGTTTGCATCATAAGCTTAGCAGTCATCCTGAAGTAACTGATTTTGGTAAAAAGTGTACTGCACTTAAAGATGTCACTGGCTTCTACTTGATGCGTAGATGTTGGTAAGAGTATGATGAACCACAATTTAGTGCAGATAAGCAATGAGAATGTTATTCCTGAGTCTTCCCATATGTAAACAAATATGCAGTTTCATTGTACCTTCAATGTACTATTACATTCTATCTAACCACAAACTAAAAAACTGTGAAATATTTGTAGACAAACACCCAAATATTTCTGACAAGTAAGAGTGTAAAAGTTATCAGTAGCTTGTTCTACACATGGAAAGAGACAGCAGGAGAGAGATGCCACAGTTTGAAGAAAACGCAATGAAGTAAGAGATTTTTACTGTGCACCAAGAGAAGTCTGCTTTGGCACAGCTCACTAAAAAAAATCATAGAGCGTGACAGGTGGATGAATGAATGTAAGTGGATCAGTTTGTACTGTCACCATAATTACACGAAACTGTGGCAAACAACAGCAAATATGCACTGCCTAACCACATATTTGAAAATCTTAAAATATTCACAGTTTACCAACTCGTGCAGGAATCCTAATACCTTACACCTTGATACTTACATACAGAAATTTCTTTTTGTTCCTATAAATATTTGAAAGGCTCCTACATTCAAAGATGACAATACAGAATTTGTGTTTCCTTCATTGGACGATATATTTTAAAATTTAATGGTGGAAACTATTCCAAAATAGCATGAGTAGCACTGATATTTGACGATAAAAGTTTGTTGTAGTAACTCCTAGTCACATTTTCCAGAACTCAATTCTAGGTCACAGGTCTTATTTTCATCCCAAAAGCAGGAAAAAGTGCAGATTAGATTCTGATGTATACAGTGAAGCCGCTCATACAGTATCACAGAGGTAGTTTATTATTCTTTGAAGCAGAAAGTTGTCTGTTGATTTGATTGAAACCAATTACATCTGTGATATTCCCATACCTGCCAACCTTCATGAACAGAAGTTCAGTTTTAAAAATAAGGAGATATGAATGATCAAAAACTGTGACTCATTTTCAGTATAATCTCATAATGAGTGTGAATCTTTTCCCATCATATCACAAAACCAAACAACAACTACAAAAACATAAATGTAAACACTTGAACTACCTAAAATACTTATCCCAAAGCACATACCTGTAGCACTTTCCAAATAATGAACATCAGTTTCTGATAATTTAGGTGTTTTAATAAGTATTATTTACGAATTTACGATTATTTGAAAATGGTCACAAGCCTGAAATTAGTCATAAATTAATAGCGAATTTTTCTAACGCAACTCATGGCAGAACCTCAGCATATTTCCAAGAAATAGTATTGCTGTAACACAGCAAACACAATATTGTTTCCAGAATGAAACTTTCACTCTGCAGCGGAGTGTGTGCTAGAAAGTTTATAAAGTAGGAAGCGAGGTGCTGGCGGAAGTAAAGTTGTGAGGCGGCATCATGAGTCGTGTCGGGATAGCTCAGTCAGTAGAGCACTTGCCCGCGAAAGGCAAAGGTCCTAGGTTCGAGTCCCAGTTCCGGCACACAATTTTAATCTGCCAGTAAGTTTTACAATATTGTTTTTTTGACATACCATTAAAATTGATAACATATGCTCAGTGACTGGCTCTCGTGTGTATTCTGAAATTCCCTTCAAATCCACACAAAATAAACGAGAATTCCAGTGCTTTTTGTTTCCTCATCTTTTGAAACATCACTTTTTCAGGCTACAAGCGAAGAAAAGAACATTTCCCAGACTTTTCTTGAAATTTCTTGTGGAATATACACTTTTTCCTGGGTGAAATATACTTTATCCTTTGTAAGTCATAATATACTTTCTCTTGGAGAAGTAAAACTCATCAACCCCTTAAAATAATGATTTACACTGCAACATAAAGTTTCCCACAGTTAAAATTGTACTTACAGTGTTGACGGTTTCTCGTGATGTAGATGTTTGGAATGCACAACAATTGATGGGAGTTAAGAGCAGTCAATCATGAGCCAGGTGCAAACAGTAAAGGGACTGTTGCTTGTAACAACTTCTGTTTTGTAAATGCAGCTCATATATATTTCCATTTTTTCATGATGACACAGATGTAATTTATAAGAAGGTTGTTTATCACTTATTTCATATTCGGATTTTTGGGTAAGAACGGGGAACAAAATCGGTCGTTCCCTTTCAAAGGAACTATCCCGGCATTTGCCTTGAGTGGTTTAGGGAAATCATGAAAAATCTAAATCAGGATGGCCGGAGGTGGATTTGAATCACCATCCTCATAAATGTGAGTCCAATGTGTTATCATGTTAGGCTGTGATAGATCGGCTTTAAATGCCCTAACACATTTCCACTCTCGTCACAAATATTTCATTATCTTCTATTATGGCACAATTTTAGAGTATGTCATTAGGCACAAATCTAACAACACAGCAAAAGTACAACAACACATAATTATTTACAAACTGTAATTCCCTTTTTTTTTAAAGATAAGTTATACTTTTTTGCCATCATCATTGCATAATAAGGTAATCTATCTATGGAAGAACACAAATAAATATGATAATCTAATTTTAACAATGGCATCAATGGCTAGCCTTCCAAGCCCAAAACTTTTTCTAAATGGCTGCTCACCAAAGTGTTAGGTACTGAATGTAACTCTTCTCAAACCACTGTTTGTAAACAGATGAGACATCACACTCTTCAAATGCAGTTTGTTAAGAAGTATTGCATAGTCTTTGTGTTAAAGCCTTTGACACACTCTGCTATTGACAGATTCTTATGCAAGGACTATGGGTTGTTGTAAATCACGCATTTTCTATTCATCTAAGTTTTATTTTGGTGTTACTGCTGCATTATTATTATTCAATAGCAGGTTAAAGTTCTTACCAGTCAAAATTACAAAGAGAGCGAGAGAGAGAGAGAAAATTAGCTGATAACTAAAACAATGACAAATACCTGGAATTGTAAAAAATTACCAGTCTATCCCAAATTTCTCCCAGATCAAAACTGCCTGTGTTTCTCCCAATAACTTCATTGTCATCAGCAGCAACACATTCCAGGGCTTGGAAATGTGGAATGTGTCTTGCTCTCCCCCCCCCCCTCTTCTGTCACCATACATAAACAAGACTTCCCCCACATCATCTATGTCCTCATACACAAAAACCAACATCTGACATAACGCTAATTACAGTATCAAGAATCTTCTTACAAGCAGACAAAGCTACACTAACAACACTATTTACTGAAAATAATTCACCAAGTAATTTACACATTTAAGACAAGATAAATGACATTCTGTAAAATAATAACAACAATAATAATAGTAATAATAATGATTTCTTCCAAAGGCATCAGGCATCACAGCACCAATGAATTCAGACTGAATAAAAAAACATCTGTTTCACAGTTGCACTTACTTCACTGTTGTCATCATCTTTGACTGGACGAGCAGCATCTTCAATCTGTAAAGGTAGCTGACTTTTTGAAGCACTGACAACAAAAATTTGTAATCCATGTAATTCCACTGTTTTCTGAGTACAACCATCAACAGTACGTGGAACTTTAGAAACAACTGCTTCAACATCTATAATAGATTCCTTTGTTATGCTAAAAAGAAAAGAAATTACAGAATCTCAATTATGTACACAAGACAAATGAAGTTTATGAATGGCATTTGTACATAAGAAACATCAATAGCATCCAATATAAGTTTGTTTAACATTAATTCAGAGCCCTGAATTTAAGCCATATGTGCAGAATAAAGTATGATTGGCAGCAATCAGTTATTGTAGTCCAAGGGTCTTTTTTAAAACAATTAGTAATGGAGTAAGGGCTGAAAGCAAGGGGAAACTACAGTCGTTACTTCTCCCGAGGACATGCAGCTTTACTGTATGACTATATGATGATGGCATCTTCTTGGGTAAAATATTCCGGCGGTAAAATAGTCCCCCATTCGGATCTCCAGGCGGGGACTACTCAGGAGAATGTCGTCATCAAGGAACCTGAGGAGGTGCTTAACCGAATCGGGGAGAAAAAGAGTTTCTAGCATATCCTGACAAAGAGAAGTGACAGATTGGTTGGACACATTCTGAGTCATCAAGGAATTGTCAACTTAGCATTAGAAGGAAGCGTGTGGGGTAAAAACCATAGAGGGAGACTGAGGGACGAATATAGTAAGCAGATTCAAAAGGATGTAGGTTGCCGAACGTATTCACAGATGAAGAGACTTGCACAGGACAGGGTAGCGTGGAGAGCTGTATCAAACCAGTCTGCGGACTGAAGACCACAACAATAACAATGGACTAAGAGAAACTATTGATATAAATTGCACTACGAACTACAATATGCATATTTTTTCACTTGTCAACATTCACCATGAACATTTAAACATTTTTAAATTGTATCTTTGGAGCCCAGCATCAAAGAGCTTGGCGCCCGACCATCCCATTTTTTTGTAGTGAAGTTTGTCAGTAACAATGTGATAAACTACTGATCTTGACACTTGTTGAACTTTCTCATGCACCTTACCTATAGAGAAGCATGTGTTTTGATCTGGACAGCCTAGTGTTATGAATGAAAACTTGACACAAGAAGTTGATCAGGTAATTCGTAGAAACAAGCTCTTCACTATTGTTGAGCTGCATCAAAAATTTCCAAAAGTTTCAATCTCAGTATTTTTTCATACTCTTACTGAAAAACTTCACTGCAAAAGTCATCACCAAGTGATAAGAGTTCTTTGATGATAAAATCCAAAAGCTGGTGCCACGACTTAACAAATGTTTAAAATGTTCATGGTGACTGCGATGAAAAGTGAAAAATTAGCATATTGCAGTTTACGATACAATTTACACGCATAAATAGTTCCCCTCACTCCATTAAAAATCGGTACTTAATTTAAAAATAACCCTCATACTTACTTTAAAAAGTAATTTTCATTTGAATATCACAAATTCAAAAAGTAATCCTGGATTCAACTTGCCAAATATGTAAATAAAATTCTTATCATTATAAATAAAGTCACATGTCCAGCTCAACAACTGGAAAGTCAGAGTAGACGTCTGCTACAAAGGTTCAATTCCTGATACAACTTATGAATTTTCCTTGGTGGGAGGACTGGTATAGGGTCACTCACTTTTGATGCCAACTGAGGGCCTACTGACTGACTAGTAACAGCCCCACTGTCTGCAAAGAAGGAAGTGTTTAACATCCCGCCAAAAACGTGACCATTAAAGACATAACTCACGCTCAAATTTTTTAATAAGGATTGGGAAGGAAACTGACCATGCCCTTTCAAAGAAACCATCCTGGCACTTGCCTAGAGTGATTTAGGGAAATCACAGAAAATTAAATCTTGATGGCTAGAGGTGGTTTTGAACCACAGTCTACCAGAATGTGAGACCAATGTGTTACAACACAGTCTGGAAAGTATACAAAATGGCTGGGTGGAAAAAGAAAATATAAAGAACCTATTCTTCTAAATGAGTGACTGTGTGGTAATTAGAGACAGACTTGATTCCTGAAGGTTAGTATCATGCAAGAAAAGGAAATTCTGGAAACATCCCTTAGGCTGTGGCTAAGCAATATCTCCACCATAACCTTTCTTCCGGGAGTGCTAGTTCTGCAATGTTTGCAGGAGAACTTCTGTGAAGTTTGGAAAGTAGGAGGCGAGGTACAGGCAGAAGATGTGAGAACGGTCCACGAGTCATGTCGAGATAGCTCAGCGGTAGAGCGCTTGCCCGCGAAAGGCAAAGGTCTCAGGTTCGAGTCCCGGTTCTGGCACACAATTTTAATCTGCCAGGAAGTTTCAGCTCAACCTGTTCATTTTTCATTATGGATATGTATGATATTCAATTGAAGTGTTGTCACCATGATGTGTATTTGTCATATGCTTTTCTTTTCTCTTGATTTCCCTTTCTTGTGTGATACTAATACTAGCCTTCAGGACACAAGATGTGTAAACAATACATCTGAAATATTGGATTATTTTTTAATAAGGATGGGGAAGGAAACTGACCATGCCCTTTCAAATGTCTTGTTACTCCTGAACTTATGAGTAAAATAGCTTTCGAGGCAAACAGATATTTTCAGTATTTGATTTCTAATACAGATCAAATGTTCAAATGTTTGTAGAACTTATTGGACTTAACTACGGGGTCATCAGTCCCTGTCTAATACAGATCCAGCATTGTCATCTAGGCTACGTAAATGTAAAGACACAAACTTCAAAGAAATTTACTTGTTTTTAGCAGTAACGATTCTAATTTCTAGGAATAAAAATTTGAGGCTGAACGACTGTTGGTCTACCAATAAATTACTGCAAACTCCAATTTTTGGTGAGACGATGTCAACAGACCACTATTTGTTGCTACTTAGGCTGCTGCATTTCTGTGATAATGAGCAACAAGAACCAAATAATAGACATGGTGTTGGACGACATTAGAAAAGTGTGCACTGAACATTCCTTTTTCTTATTTCTCTTCTTCTTTTCCTCTCACTGGCCCTTTGGTTTGCAGGGCCAAGAGGGCTTCTCAGAAGTGGCATCCGGGATAGAGGAAGAGCAGGAGGCTCTTCGATCGGTAGGTTGTGGATCTTTAAGCCTGCGGCCAGGATCCTCTGGAGCACTCCGAGTAGCCACGGAAGGGGGTGTCTCGAGGGACCCCTTCCGAGCGAGAGGGGCCAGAGAAGGCTTCTCCTTCTCCGGCTTAGAGGTGGAGGACTGGTATCCCTGATGTTTTAGCAGTTGTTGCTCCCACAGTGAAAAGAGTGGGAGCCACCGAAGAGGAAGTGCCTCCAGCAGTCAAGGGAGCAGAGTCATTTGATTGGGCCTGGGGACCCACTGGCTTTGATTGCACAGAGTGTACAGCAGGCACAGTGGATGCGACGGTGAGGCTGCCGTGGCATAGGTGTTAACCAGGTGCACAGGGTGGAGCTGACTCAGCTCACCACCTCACCAAACTTGTCCTCCAAGTTTTCTACAAAAAATAACGGCTTTGTTGACTTAAAAGACTCCCCATCAGTGCGGCTACATACCAGATATTTAGGGTCATAAGCCTCACCCTGATGTCGGGCTCGACGTTCCTCCCATAGTGTGGCCAGGGAAGGAAACATTTGGGGATCGTATTCTGCAACATTGTATTCGCCTTGACCTCTCTTAGAGACACCGGTTATATGTCCGGCAATGTTACAGGATCTTTTCATGGTGTTCCCACGAGCAGCTAGGGATCTGAAGGTCCACCAAGGCAGAGCCCCGCTTGCCTGGGTAAGCCTTATACAACTGAGGTGCGGCAGGTTCCTCAGAGGTTGCTCGCTAGTGACTGTTCAACCTCAACAGCCAACCATCTCCTCGGTACGTAGCACACCTTGAGAGTGAGGTTTCTTTTATAGAGGTTTGTACTGTCGTCGCCACCCGGGTGATTAAGCCAGGATCTCCTGGCACTTAAATGTACAATGTTCCATCGTCGCACCGAACGATGGTCGTTGAAGCACGCACAGAGCTTACGGTGTAGCGGGCTGTTGGCGTGACACAGCCCACAGTTCAGGACCCCGGGTTCACCAAGCCCGTACTCAGCAAATTAATGCTGTGCCCCTGAGGGGTGACACAATGGTACCACATGGTAAAACAAACAGAAAAACTGGAAAACCAGTTATGAAACCTCTGTTCATTCAAGAATATAACAAAAATATGGGAACCATAGACAAAATTGATATCCTGCTTTGAATGTTTACTCAAAACAATCAAGTGGTAGAAAAAAGTATTTTTCCATCTCATACACTTATTGTTGTGAATTCTCATGCTCTGTATAAATTAAAAACAGGGTCAAAGCTACCATTAGCCAAATTTCAATTAGAACTGGTAAGACATCTCATCATGAAGTATGGCAACAAACTGAGAAAAAAAACAATTAGGGTTTCTTCTGATGACTTGCCTATGAGACTGACAGCCCAACACTTTCCACAGTTGTTTCCACCCATTCCTGGAGGAAAACAAAACCCTCCAAGATAGTGTTACATGTGTTCCAATACTCAGCTGGTGCCAAAAAGAAGAAGGGACTTAGAGGACAATGTACAGAGTGCAATGTCAGATGTGTATCATCAATTCTGTTGTGTTGCAGAAATTCTAAGTAAATGTTTTGTAAAACCATAAAAAATAATTAAGACTCTGTGTGTTCTAATACTCAGCTTGGCTCAAAAGGAAAGGACATACGATATCAAAGTACAGAGTGAACTGTCAGTTTGTGTATTATTAATACTTTTCAAAAGTATCATTTGTTGTAGAAATTCGAAGTAAATGTTTTCGAAAAAAAAAAAAAAAATAATAATTAATAATACTCTGTCATATCTAGCCGCCCTTGATGTCTTTCTTTTCACAAGAAAAAAATAAGAGAAAAAAAACCTCTACTGTGCGTAAGACCGCTTTCCTGACACCGCAATATTTCTATCGAATGATATTCGAATGAAAGGAATTTATATGATGGTAAAACTTGATCTTGAAAAGCAGTTCTGTGGAGCCAGATTACTAATGTGTCATTCAAATTTTGTCAAAATATGTACGTTTTAACTCTTCACTGATTGAGATGCTCTCTCAGAGTGGAAAGTGAGACCATGTCAAAACTAATGACAATATCTGATGACGCAAGTTCTTGAGCGTGAATGAGCAAAGTATTCTGGGTGAAGGATGTACTGCTCACATTTTAAAAACAAAGGACTCCACTGTGCTAGCAGATGTTCTGCCAGATTGTATCCTGGCACCCCAATACTACTAACTTATGAATCTTGTGCAATCCATATGGATTGCTTGTGTACAAACTCCCTTGACCACAACTATAGGGATTGCGCTGCTCTTGAGAAGCTGTAAAGTTCCTCCTGTATTTTGGCCATGGGGTCCTTGTTTACAAACTATACACAGAGCTGTCCAGCAGGTGGTCCACTTGGCTCAAGTACATCTGTCTGGAGATAATGACACAGTTACCTTTATCCACTGTTAAAAATCAAATTCAGGTTTCTTTCATTGAGATAAAAGCACCAAGTTCTCTGTAGCTCAAGATACTATCAATGGGCACTGGCACAAGTGTCAGAGCACGACAAATCACCCACCTGATCTCCTCAGCAGTGACCCTGGCAAGCTTCAGCTGGGTGGCTTCAGGATTCCCTGTTCAATACAGTTAACAATAATTATATGAGTATAATCCAGAACACTGTAATGTCTAATACTTATTGCTTATACATGAGATATACCTTTTAGCAAAAGAGCCATCTACAAGTGTACTCCTAATGTTCTAACAGATTGTTATTTTAACTGTGTCTGTATCTTGATTTTTGCAGTATTCTCATGTACCATAAATAAATTTTAACTGTACTTTATGCAAGGATCTATGTATTTTCAACTTCTGCTATCTTGACAGTTCAGCACTTCGGAATATCACAGTACACCTGTGAAGATGAATCTTCTGCCGAAAGAGATATCATAGTAAAAGCAATAAATACTGAATATTACAGTGTCATACTCATAGAATTATGTCAATCTACATCACGAACACTGTAGGCCTAGGATATAAGAAGAGTTTTTTGTCTAGAATGGATGGAGTTCTATGGGTGCACATTCAAATAAAATACTGAACAGTGATCTTCACATATACATTTATTTCTCAACTGTACTAATTCATTTATGAAGTTTGACTTCTAAATTACTATGGAAAATAGTATCTGAAGTGATCAAAGTTGTGTATTTGTTGTGCTGTGTTTTCCAGTCCAAGAAAGTCTAAGGAGTGTAAAAGATCCATGCCCAAGAATCATCTGACAGTCAAGAAGACATCACCAGCAGATCTCTTGGTACCAAATCCAATTCCTACCAAGTGTGGTGATGACTCTCTTAGAAGTGCTTGAATGGCGTGATTATTAATTCTATTGGCAACTATAAACTGCAGAGTTTCTAAAGTTGATAATTTAAGCAGTGGTCAGAATACATGGAAAATCTCTCCCCCTTAATAAGAAGGTAACATTGCAGAGTTATCTGCTCTTCATATTCCCAAATTATCAAAGTTATTCATTTCTGTCACCATCTCCTCCCCTTACAAGTAAAATTCATGTTGTGTCTTTTTTATCAGTGCACACTTACAGATTCCTTAGGTGTGGTGAACATACTGTTGAACTGGGACTGAAGCCTCTATTTATGTCAGTACGGACCACTATGCCACTTGGAAGAAGAAGTAAACACCCTTTTTCATGAGCTGCATGCTGATTGATATGTCTGCACTGGTGTGTACCCTTTCTTGCTGTGGTCACCTGAATATGTATGTCACCACCAAACTGTCATCACTTGGATGACTGACAGTTTCCCTTTGAAGTCATTGTCATTTTAATGTGGCCATTGCTGGATCCCATGATATGCTAATATGGCATCCTGAATGTCTGTTCAGCAGATTCCTCAAGCTGCAAATTTCCAGCACTTATTTAATAACAATATCCCAAGACTAAGAAGTTGACAAGAGAATTTTGGTATTTTTGTGGTCCACATTGTGCCCCGTACTGAGAAAACTCTTGACCAGTGCTGAATCCTCTGGCTGGTCCAAATGTGTGTTGTCCATGTTTGATGCACCTTTTTTCCACAGTGCAACAAGTTTGTCTAAGGTATGTTGTTCTACAGTGACAGGGAATCTTATAGACACCAGACCTTATTCTAAAACCATGATGGACTTCCACTGATTTTGAGTGGACACATACATTGGCTTGCAGCTATGAACAGAGGGCATTTGGATGGCTAATAGTATGACTGGCAGCCTCTGTGCATGCACTGAAGCTGTTGGTTCTTCACCCAACTTGTGGCATACTTATACATTCCACTACCAAGCAGAAAATTGTCATCAATACTGGTCACTGAAATTACCTGTGCAATTTCTTCTTAGACTGGCATAAATAAGTTCAAGGCTGTGGTCAATGTTCAGCATTGCCTTCACCGCATCCGAAATGTTGATCAATTGTGCTAATGAAATATTGTATAGTTGGTTTACGTTATAGGAGGCGATCTATTTATATTATTGTAAAAAGATATAAAATATCCAAGATCGCTTATCATCAGTTTTTATTAATGACGACCGGTTTCACTGATCTATGTCAGCATCATCAGGTCAAATAAAATATTTTACAAGGCCATAATCTTGTAACGTCAAATAGTTGTTATATAAAACGATTTACAGTGCATAAGTGCACTGAGTGACACTCACTGTGTTAATTACGTTTTATTATTATGACTTAGTGCACTTATGCACTGTAAATCGTTTTATATAACAACTATTTGACGTTACAAGATTATGGCCTTGTAAAATATTTTATTTGACCTGATGATGCTGACATAGATCAGTGAAACCGGTCGTCATTAATAAAAACTGATGATAAGCGATCTTGGCTATTTTATATCTTTTTACAAAATATTGTATACATGTAACAACAAAATTCGAAGTCTCGCCTGAATCATTTCTACAATTATTCTTTAAGGAAAGTTTCAAGCAACACATACAATATTGGCATGCTCCACAGTGTAGAATGGTTTATGTGACAACAAAACAAATGCAATTTCAGAAATAGAAAACTGAAGGTCAGTGACTTACTTCGAAACAAATTTCACCATTTGTTTACTAATTTTTTCTCCGACAGCAAACAGGCATTGCACAGTGTACTCTTGCTGTCTAACAACAATGAAGCATTGTTTTCCTGTAACAGAATCACAAATAACAGCTTTCATAACACTTTTTACAACACAAAACCACAAAGAACATTCATGAGTACTGAAGCCTGAAAGGCCCTTATACAGCCAATTAAAATTTATTTAATAAAAAATACTGTTTTAAAACTACTAATGATGTCCAGTATTACTAAGAACTACTGTATGCCCATACATGCATGCTAACCAACATATACATGCAGAATGCATGGGCAAGTCACCCTGGTTCACTGTATTGTCCCAGGTTTGCAGCTCAACTACGAAGCTAGTGAGTGCCATTATTGTTGTGGATTTATAACATAAGTGGAAGTGATGAATAAATCGTGTAATTACTGTACAATATAAGCATATAAGAAACTAAATTACTCCACATTTTCGTCAATTACTTGTGCACACATTTTGACTTCAATACTCAATGTTTGAAATTCATGCAACAATTTCCACACATTTCATGGAGAAAAATAGATGACAATACATTCTGTGATGACTGTAGCTCTTCTGATAGTTCAAAGACTTCAACAACTTTGAATAAAAAATGCTAAAAATCTCTAATGGACAGCAGAGCAAAAATAATTTGGTAGTAGCCTACTCATAATAGCAACATCATGTCTCTCTTCATTTACATAAATTCAGGATTATAAACTCCTTACAGAAAAATATGATGCAGGCTCAATGGTAAAGTCTTAATTCATATTTGGGTCATTCCATCCTAATTGATCTAGAGGTTCGCACATGACCATAATGGATTTTAATAAAATTTGGTGTGAACATTTGAACATGTCCCCAATAAATATATGTATATTTTCATGATCACCAATTAATTACTTGTAGATATATAGTGATTTGTTTGACAGCACAGGGCAGCTATTAACATTGCAGACCTCACTTGCCGGCAACTTTAAGACACACTAATATCCCCGGCAATATTATCTTGAAAGACCATCTTGTACAACTTTTTGCACTCTCTAAAGAATAAAAACAACAAATATTTCTTAAGCAATTTTTTCATAGATAAGATAAACCAAAGTTAGGAGCGTGTTTTTGTTGGGAAAAGCCGACAAGCAAATGTTACGATCGCACTTAGAAAATGAATGGGCATCGTTTAATTCTGGGACTATGGATGTAGAGGAATTGTGGACTAAATTTAAATGCATTGTTAATGAAGGGTTAGAGAAATATGTGCCAGTAAAGACGATAAAGGATGGAAAAGATCCACCGTGGTATAATAATAATGTTAGAAAGCTGCTGAGAAAGCAAAGGCTGTTGCACTCTCGATTCAAAAAAGAACACGCAAATGATGACAGGCAAAAGTTAGTAGAGATTCGTGCGTCTATAAAAAGATCGATGCATGAAGCATACAACAATTATCACAGCCATACCTTAGCAAAAGATCTTTCCGAGAACCCGAAAAAATTCTGGTCCTATGTAAAATCGATAAGCGGGTCAAAGCCCACTGTCCAGTCACTAGTTGATCATTCCGGGGCAGTAATAGAAGAAAGCAAACGGAAAGCTGAAGTTCTAAATTTAACCTTTAAGAAATCTTTCATGCAGGAGGACCGCACAAATATACCATCATTTGATCAACGTACTAATTCCGAAATGGGGGACATAGCAATAGGTATTTCCTGTGTAGAGAAGCAGCTGAGAGAGCTAAATACGAAAAAGTCTGCTGGTCCGGATGGTATACCAGTTCGGTTTTACAAAGACTATTCTGCGGCATTGGCCCCCTACTTAGCTTGCATTTATAGCAAATCTTTAATTCAGCGCAAAGTTCCTAGTGATTGGAAAAAAGCGCAGGTGACTCCCGTGTATAAGAAAGGAAAGAGAACTGACCTATACAATTACAGGCCAATATCGTTGACATCGGTTTCAACGGGTTTAGTAAACATCGTTCATGTGAAACTCAGCTTGCCCTTTTCTCACATGACATCTTGCGAGCCATGGACGAAGGGCAACAGGCGGATTGTGTTTTTCTCGACTTCAAAAAGGCGTTCGACATGGTGCCACACTGCAGACTGCTAACGAAGATACGAGCCTATGGAATAGGTTCACAGATTTGTGACTGGCTGGAAGACTTCCTAAGTAATAGAACGCAGTACGTTGTTCTCGACGGTGAGTGTTCATCAGAGACGAGTGTATCGTCAGGCGTGCCCCAGGGGAGTGTGATAGGACCGCTATTATTTTCTATCTATATAAATGATCTGATGGACAGAGTAAGTTGTAATTTGCGGCTGTTTGCTGATGATGCTGTGGTGTATGGGAGGGTGTCGTCTGTAACTGACTGTAATAGCATACAGGTTGACTTAGACAAAATTTCTAGTTGGTGCGAAGAATGGCAGCTAGCTCTCAATGTAGAAAAATGTAAGGTGATGCGCATGAGTAGAAAAAAGCAATCCTATAATGTTCGAATACAGCATCAGTAGTGAGCTTCTTGATGCGGTCGCGTCGTTCAAATATCTAGGCGTAACATTGCAGAGCGATATGAAATGGAACGAGCATGTAAGGACAGTTGTGAGTAAGGCAGACAGCAGACTTCGGTTTATTGGGAGAATTTTGGGAAGATGTACTTCACCTGTAAAGGAGACCGCGTATAAAACACTTGTACGACCACGTCTTGAGTATTGCTCAAGTATTTGGGACCCGCAGCAGATCGGTTTGAAGGAAGACATAGAGGCGGTTCAGAGGCAAGCAGCTAGATTTGTTACCGGTAGGTTCGACCAATGCGCGAGTGTCACGGAAATGCTCCGGCAACTCAATTGGGGATCGCTGGAAGAAAGACGACGTTCTTTTCGTGAATTTCTGTTAAGTAAATTTAGAGGGCCGGAATTTGAAGCTGAGTGTAGTACGATCTTGCTGCCGCCTACTTACATTTCGCATAAAGATCACAAAGACAAGATAAGAGAAATTAGGGCTCGTACGGAGGCATATAGGCATTCTTTTTTTCCTCGTTCAATTTGGGAGTGGAATAGGAAAGGAAATGCCTAGTAGTGGTACAGTGTACCCTCCGCCACGCACCTTATGGTGAATTGCGGAGTATGTATGTAGATGTAGATGGAAAAATAGACGCTTGAAAAAAATGTAAAGTTCAGCTTTTTATATTTCAGTAAGTAATTGTGAGATAAATCTGAAACTTTGCACTTAATAACTTACCAATACAAGATCTTAGAATATGAAATTTCATTCTCCTAATGCTTTCCAGTAGATTACAAATTGAGGGCAAAGTTAATGATTTTGTAATGGGTATTTTCATTAGAAACACTATGTTCTGAACCACCTAAAAACTGAATTTGGTTTTGCAATGTGAGCATATTAGGCCATTTAAAAAAAAAAAAAATAAATAAAAAAAAAAATAAAAATAAATAAAAATAAAAATAAAAATAAAAAAAATAAAGTGGATGTGCAATGACATCGATTATAATATATATCTATAAATGTGAAGGTCTGTTCAGTGTACCCTCATCAAGTCCGAACGACAAGACACAGAGACTTAAATATTTGTACAGTTACTAATTTATACCTGAGGAAGATTTTAGGCATGGTTTTATAGCGATCTGATAGATATTTAGTAATTTGAAGAATATAATGCGAAATGCGGAACAATAATTTCTCTTTGAAAATTATATTTACTCTTTGAAAATGGTTTTATTGGTTGCATTGTTGCTTGATAATGATAAGAGGGTGGAGTATACTGGAATGGAAAGTTATCGGTGTATATAAACTTCTACATGTGTGTGTGTTAATATTTCGCTCTGCAGCGAAAACTACAAAACGCAAACAAATGGTCTGTGTGTAATTGTTGTCTGAAGTCTCCCGTTGTACACCATAGCAGTTTCATGCCGATAGCTATAAGGGGGTGGAAATTATGGTGGTTTAAAGTTGTCAGATTATAAAAAAATTCAGACTGAAGGCCAGCGATGACGTTTGCGACTCTACAGCAAGGAGGTTACATACAGCAAAACGTGATGCCACAGGCCATATCTTTGGTCTATGTGTGCTACAATGCCTTCAGCTCTGTCTCTGTAAGGATAAGCATATGAATAAGGAAATATAAGAATAAATAAATAAAGCCGTGAAAAAGCAATTTCTTTTAATACATCTCTTTCTAAAAAAAAATCGATTTGACGTTTCGCACATTATCTATCATAATCAACCAATATGCGAGCGGAGCCGTGGGTTTAAGCTAGTGTTTTACTATTATTCAATGCTCTTTGGGAAGGTGATATCAAAAGTCCTGAAGACTATAAAATGGGCTATAGATGACAAAAAAAACCTCAGAAAGAGGGTATTTTTGTCATGAGTCAACATATTTCAGCCTGTTTTTGTCCTATAACAACTTCAGAAATAAACTAGTTTTGAACTTCAAAACTTAACTATGCCTTATGAAGGCAATGCTTATCAAGGTAGTAAATTTTTTCCATGTAAGCTGCAACTTACATAGTATAAACTGTCACAGCATATTATATTTTGTATTCATATAGTTGTGGGTTATGTAGAACATTGCTTGTACACAGTAATTTAATGTGGATTATGCTCTGTGAAATAACTGATATCTGCAAATGGTACAGCTTCTGGTAAGGGACATTTTTCACAGAAATGTCGCATGCATTCTTTAGAGTCCAGGCTGCAAATTGCCTTCCTTAGAAACTCTTTCTAATTTTCAGTTACTGTTGTTCAACTAAGCATAAGCTTAACATTATGACCACCTCCACAAATACACACTGTACGTATTCCAGCTGATACAACTGTTACACACCATTCTGGTCTAAGGTATGGCTTTGCCATGCAGTTACTGCAAATGGCTGAAAGCAAGGAGAAACTACAGTTGTTACTTTTCCCAAGGACATGCAGCTCTACTGTATGAGTATATGATGAAGGTGTCTTCCTGGGTAAAATATTCCAGAGGTCAAATAGTCTCCCATTCAGATCTCCGGGTGGGAACTACTCAAGAGGATGTAGTCATAAAAAAAATAATAATAATAAATAAATAAAAAAAAACATTCTACAGATCAGAGCATGAAATGTTTTATCCCTTAATCGAGTAGGGAAGTTAGAAAATTTGAAAAGATAAATGGGTACATTAAAGTTAGATATGGTGGAGATTAGGAAAGTTAGGTGACAGGATGCACAGGATTTTTGGTCAAGTGAGGACAGGGTAACAAATACAAATCAATTGGAGGTAATGCAGGAGTAGGCCTAATAACAAATAAGAAAATAGGAATGTGGGTAAGTTACTATGAACTGCATTGTGAACGAATTATTGTAACGAAGATGAACACGAAGCCAACACGGAGCACAGTAGTACATGTTTATATGCCAAATAGCTCTTCCAATGATGAGGAGATAGAAGAAATGTATAAGGAGATAAAAGAGATTATTCAGATAATTAGGAGAGAGGAAAACTTGATGGGGGACTGGAACTCGATAGCAGGAAATGGAAGAGAAGGAAATGCAGCAGGTGCATATGGACTCTGGAAAAGGAATGAAAGAGGAGATCTCCTGGAAGAATTTTGTGCAGGGTGCAATATAATCATCAAACATGCCATCAGGGCATGTGTGGAGGAGAATTTGCGTAAGTGCTACAAAGTTCGTAGCATCTATATCTATTCAGACAGCCAGGCAGCCTTGAGATCACTGGCAGCTCCTGCAACAAGGTCTAAAATTGTTGCAGAATGTCACAGGGTTGTGGTGGAGCTAGGGGAAAGCAATAGAGTAAACCTATTGTGGGTCCCTGGCCACTCGGGGATCAGTGGCAACGAACATGCTGACAGATAGCCAGGATGGGGGCAGAGACTCCATTTATTGGACCGGAACTTGTCCTGACAATCACCAAGGCAATGATCAAATTGGAGCTACGTAACTGGCTCAGAAGACAGCACGTAGAATATTGGACCAAAGTCCATCAACAAAAACATGGCAAGGTAATGATGCCAAAGCCATGTTTTAAAAGAAGCTCTGCAATCCTGGGTCTCAACAGGAGAGAGATTAGACTCATGGTTGGATTGCCGACAGGCCATGGGAATTTCAAAAAACACCTATGTACAATGGGAATAACAGAAGAGGACCCTAAATGTAGGATCTGTGATGACGGTGATGAAACTGCATCACATCTAATCTTCGAATGCATTGCATTGGAGAATAAAAGGCACAGAATATTTGGGACAACCAGACCCAAAGAAATTGTGTCTAATAAAGAACTGGTAAAGGGACTCCTTGCACTGTTCAAGGGCATTGGTTGGCTTTACTAGATATACAGGGAGCTATACCGCACAATAAACTTAGTTTCGGTGCGGGCAGTGGCGGGTTGGACCAAGACTGTTTTGGCTTCCCTGGAAAAATCAAATCAAATCAATCATCAAACACTTGGTTTAATCATCATGAAAGAAGATTATA
Organism: Locusta migratoria; assembly: GCA_026315105.1. NCBI lineage: Eukaryota > Metazoa > Arthropoda > Insecta > Orthoptera > Acrididae > Locusta > Locusta migratoria. Next base: position 331,748,217 of record CM048755.1, on the reverse strand, counting down.
TACATGGATGAGACCAGGAGACATTGGAGAGATTGACTTTATAATGGCAAGGCATAGGTTTAGAAACAGTAAGACTTATCCAGGGGCAGATATAGACTCTGAACGTAACTTATTGTTTATGAATTGTAGATTGAAACATAAGAGACTGCAGAAAGATGGAAAATTAAGGAGACAAAATCTGGATAAATTCAAGGAACCAAAGGTGGTTGAGTGTTTCAGAGGTAACATTAGGTAAGGTTTGGCTGAAATGGGGAACGAAATACAGTAAAAAAAGAATGGGAAGCTCTGAGAGATTAAGTAGTGAAGGTCACAGAAGGACAAGGCCTAATAGATATCCTTAGATAACACAGGAGATACTGAACAAAACTGATGAAAGGAGAAAATATAAAAATGCAGCAAGTGAAGCAGGCAAAGGGGAGTACAGACAGACATCTGAAAAATGAGGTTGACAGGAAATGCAGATTGCCTAAGCAGAAGTGGTTAGAGGATAAATGCAAGACCGTAGAAGGATTTATAACTAGGGGAAAGATAGATTCTGCCTACAGGAAAATAATAGAGACATTTAGAGACAAGAAAAGCAGCTGTTTGAATATCAAGAACTCAGATGGGAAACCAGTACTAAGCAAAGAAGGGAAAGCTGAAAGATGGCAGGAATATATAGGGGGCCTATACAAAGACAATAAAATTGAAGGCAGTATTCTAGGAACTGAAGACAAAGTAGGGGAAGATGAGATAGGAGATACGATACTGCAAGAAGAATTTGACAGAGTACTGAAAAATTTTAGTAGAAACAAGGCCCCCGGAGCTGATAATATTCCGTATGAACTGCTGATATCATTAGGAGAGCCAGTCTTGAAGAAATTGTTTCGCCTGGTAAAATACCCTCCTACTTTAAGAAGAATATAGTATTTCCAATTCCAAACAAAGTGAATACAAATGCGAAAATTACAGAACTACCAGTTTAGTAAGTCAAGGCTGCAAAATACAAACAGAAATTATTTACAGACAAATGGAAAAACTGGTGGAACCGACCTTGGGGAAAATCAGTTTGGTTTTACAAGAAATGTAGGAACATGGGAGACAATATGCACACTACAACTTCTCAGAAGATAGGTTAAGGAAAGCCAAACCTACATTTATAACATTTGTACATCGGGAGAAAGCTTTTGACAATGCTACCTGGAATACACACTTTCAAATTCTGAAGGTAGCAGGGGTAAAATATAATCAGCGAAAATTATATTCAACTGGTACAAAAACCAGACAACAGTTATTAGAGTCAAAGGGCACAAAAGAGTCACAGTGGTTGGAAAGGGAGTAAGAAAGTTTGTAGTCTTTCAGCAATGCTGTTTGACCTATACATTGAGTGAGCTGTGATGGAGGACAAGGACAAATTTGGAAAATGTTCAAATGTTTGTTAAGCTTATGGGACTTAACTACGGGGTCATCAGTCCCTAAACTTACAAACTACTTACGAACTACCTTATACTAAAGACGGCACAAATATCCATGCCCAAGGGGGGATTCAAACCCCCGACAATAGTGGCCGTGCAGACCATGACTGAAGCGCCTCAGTCTCCTCGGCCACCGCGGCCGGCGACAAATTTGGAGAGGGAATTAAAGTTCAGGGAGACGAAATAAAAACTTTGTGGTTTACCAATGACATAGTAATTTTGTCAGAGACTGCAAAGGATCTGGAAGAGCAACTGAATGGAATGGGCAGTATCTTGAAAGGAAAATATAAGATGAACATTAACAAGAGCAAATCGAGGATAATGGAATGTAATCTCAGAAAATCTGGCGATGCTGAAGGAATTAGATTAGGTAATGAGACTATAAAAGTAGTAAATGAGTTTTGTTATTTGGGTAGCAAGATAACTTCTGATGTCCAAAGTATAGAAGATACAAAATGCAGAATGGCTATGGGAAGAAAAGCATTTCTGAAGAACTGAAAGTTGTTGACATCAGATATTAATTTAAATTGACGGTAAGTCATCGAGTAAAACAGAAGTGATATCTGGCGTTCCACAGGGAACCGTTATAGGACCCCTACTCTTCCTCGTGTTTATAAACAATTTAGGAGATAATCTAAATAGCTCCCTTAGACTGTTCGCGGATGATGCTGTCGTTTATCAGTTAGTGAAGTCAACAGAGGATCAAAAGCAACTGCAAAGCGATTTAGACAAAATTTCTACTTGGTGCGAAAATTGGCAATTGACACTAAATAAAGTAAAGTGTGAAGTAATACACATGACCACTAAAAGAAATCCACTGAACTTCAATTACGCAATAAATCAGTCAAACCTTAAGGCCGTAAATTCTATCAAATACCTAGGAGTTACAATTACGAACAACTTTGACTGGAGAGAATACACAGAAAATATTGTGGGGAAGGCAAACCAAAGGTTACGTTTCATTGGCAGAACGCTTCAAAGATGCACCAGCTCCACCAAAGAGACTGCCTACATCACACTTGTGCGTCCTCTCCTGGAGTTCTGTTGCTCCTTGTGGGACCCTCACCAGGTGGGACTGATGGAAGATATTGAGAAGGTTCAGACAAGGGCAGCTCGTTTTGTTTTATCATGTTACGGAGGGGGGGGGGGGGAGGTGTCACAGAAATGTTGCACGAATTGGGGTGGAAATCATTAAAAGAAAGACGTTATTCATTGCGGCGTGATCTGTTTGCGAAGTTTCAGTCACCGACTTTTAGTTCTGAATGTGAAAATATTTTGCTAGCACCCACCTACTTAGGGAGACATCGCAATAAAATAAAGGAAATCAGATTGAAAACAGAATGATTTAGGTGTTCTTTCTTCCCGCGCGCTATTAGAGAATGGAATGGTAGAGAAAAGTTATGAAAGTGGTTAATGAACCCTCTGCCAGGCACTTAAATGTGATTTGCAGAGTATCTATGTAGATGGAGATGTAGAAATATTATGAAGTCCTTTCTGAAAACATTTGTGTGGAGTGGAGCAACAGAGTTCAGACAAAAAGATGATAGAAGCTTTGAAACGCAGTGCTACAGATGAATGATGAAGATTACATGGGTGTTCAACAGAATTGGGGAGAAAAGGAATGTCCGGCATTTCATGACAGAGAGAAGGGATAGGTTGGTGGCATAAAAATTGTGTGGGGTAAAAATCTTAGAGGGGACCACAACACGAATACAGTAAGCAGATTCAGAAAGATGTAGGCTGCCATTCTTATTCCCAGATGAAGAGTCTTGCACAGGATGATGTGGTGTGGAGAACTACATCAAACCAGTCTGCATACTGAAGACCACAACAACAACAAACACGATCAAAAGGTTGACACATGGATGCAACTGGGCAACTATTTAGAAATAATGGGTGACCTAGACACTCTGTACACATAAAACTGCAAATCCAATATTTTGGGCAGAAGTTCAGACATCAAACAAAAACGTAAAACATGATCCACTCTTGCCTCATAATGATTTAAAATAAAGGGGAGGTCCTGTGGGAGATTCAAATCTGTCGTCAGTGAGTCATTTAGAACACACTCAGTTAAAATATGCTGCACCAAAAGTTGTGCTCCACATCTGACACACACTGGTGGTTCCTCACGATGTAAAAGCAAGCCATGCATCAGTGGGAAATAACCTATTGGAAGACGAGCTAAGGCGACTTCATGAGCTCGTTGCAGGAGGAAGGAGGTATGCCACGTACACGTGGAAGGTCATAATGGACGTAGCTTATTGTTCACCACTTCAAGCCAATGAGCCTGCCACCAAAACAGGGTTTTCCATGTCACAAATGTTATAACACTGCAGGGGGACAGAACAGTGTGCGGGAGGTGGGAAGGAGCAAGCCTCTTTGGCAGCCACATCAGTCAGCTCATTTCCCCAAATCACTATGTCCCTGAAAACCACCAAAAATTATTTCTTTGTCCTGCCTTTGCAGTGCAAAAAGAGCATCTTTAATTTCTTGCACCATCCGATCTGATGATTACGTTTCATCGACACCAAAACAGCACTTTAGGAATCTGAACAGATGAGGAATTTCATGCCATTATATCATTCCATCTGCTCCAGTGCCCTCAGGATAGCAAACAGTTTTGTATAATAAACAGAAAACTGTTCTAGCAGACCTACCCAAAGGAAATCATCAGAGCACATGACAGAGCAACCAACCTGATCACATTACTTGGACCCATCTGTGTAAACTGCAATAAAATCTGAATGATGGTTTAAAATGTATAAAAATTTATATTTGTAAAAGTGGTCTGAGGTACAATACTTCCTGTAAACGGCCAGATCTAAAAGAAACCTGGGACATCCCCTACTCCACCCTTGGCATTGAACCTTAATGCCACGCACCTGTACTAAGTCAAGGCTTTCTTTTGCTAGGAGCCCAAATGGCCTTGCTGTCTGTGAATGGTTATGGAACAAATGTTCCAATGGCAACTGTGCAACAGTGAAGGAAGCTAGGGAGTTAGGAACAGACAGGGACCTGTACACTTGGCGTACCACGAGGAGAAGACAGCGAACATAAAGCGGAGGCTGACCTGTCTCTGGATACAGGCTAACAACTGGACTCATGTGGTAGGCACTCATTAAACTTCATGGTGTACTGCATCCAACATTTTCAGGTAGGAAGGCCTTGCTGATCATAAAGCTGGCATCCATATTCAAGCCAGGGTCGCACAAATGCCTTATAAAATTGGAGCAGATGTGCCCTGTCGGCTCCCCAGGACTTATGAGTAACACATATAAGGAGATTTAAAGCCTAGGTGCAGCCTATTTAATTCCATAAGGTGTGACAACCAAGTTAGCCTCTCATCAAAAGTGAAGTTGAGATATTTCACCTTATCCTTAAAGGTGAGAACAGAGGCCCCCTTAGTTTCAAAAGGGGTGAATAAAAAAGAGAACAGTAGTGGTTAAAATCAACACAAACAGTTTTCTCCAAAGAGAACTTAAAACCTGTGGTGCTGGACCATTCCTCCAGACACCTGGTGAGCAGCTGTAAGATGATGCACAGAAGATAGAGTAGTGTTCCACTAACAAAGAACACTGTACAGGTCATTGTACGGTGGACATAATGCTGTTAAAGGCAGTGGCAAAAGCCGTCACACTAAACACACTCCCTTGGAGAGTACCATTATCTTGCTTAAAATGGTCAAACATGGCATTCCCAGCTCTGTATCTGAAATACCTCTCTGTAATGAAAGACTGAATAAAAGTGGGTAGACATCCACGAAAACCCCACTCGTGGAGCTGCCGTGAAATATTACACCTCCAGGTAGTATCATATGCCTTTTCAAGATCAAAGTAAACACGGATGAGGTGCTGCTTACATAAGAAAGTTAGTTGAATATCACTTTTGAGCAGGATGAGATTGTCCAGTGTTGAGTGGTACCTCCTGTACCTGCACTGGGAGCAGCTGAGTAAGGACCTGCTTTCGAGGACCCATACTAAGCGCTGGTTGACCATATGCTCCAGTCTTTCCTATGCAGCTTGTTAGGCTAATGTTACAATAACTGCCAAAGTCAGTGCAGTTTTTCCTTGGTTTTAAAATCAAAATTAAGATGGATTCTTTCCATTTTCTTGTAACATTTCCCACCATCCAAATTCTATTAAAAAGCTAAAGGAGGACCTACTTTGGCCACAGTTCCAACTGTTTCAGTATGCTGTACATTATCTCATGATAACCAGGTGCAGAATCACGAGCTACTGACAAAGCAGACTCCTTCTCCCACACTGAGAAAGGCTAGTTGTATTCTTCAACATTGGAGGATCAGAAATCAAAGCCAGTCCTGTCCTGTATCGCCCAATGCTAACGGAAGGCTGTATTTGAACTAGAATTGATGTAATACTCTTGTATGATTCTACCATTACTTGAGAAATGTCTCCTGGAGATGATGAAGACATCCCTGCCCTCGTACAGCTGCAATTGGCAGTTGGGAGTTCCGCCTTGAGATCCTCCTAATGACTTCCCATAATTTACTTGAAGACCTGGATCTACTGATGGAGTGCAGGAACTCTTGCGAAGACCTCTGCTTACTCTCTCTAATGATTCTTTCAAAATGGGTGCATCAGCGGCATTATGAATCAATCTCATAATGTGATCCACCCAGTCTTGGACATCTTCACACCACTCAAAAATAGCAATCTGCTTAAAAAGTATCCCGTTAGCCTTATTCAGCAGCCATCTCGGTGACTTCCACATTCCACTGAACAGTGTTGTGCAAGGGTAGGCGAGCAAAGGGAGAGGTCTTCAGCTGAAGACATATGTGTGGCAGTGCTAAAATTTGTAACCTGACCTGTGTTCAGCAATATGACATTGGAGGAGTGTATCACATTTTCAACCATCTGTTCCATGTGGCAATTGTTGTTAGAGCCCAATAGTGGATTGTGTGCATTAAAATCTCCTACAAGAAGATAGGGATAGGGGACTTCGTCAATAAGCTGTATCAGGAGATTACTGTTGACATGTTCGCCAGGCGGTAAGTAAAGAAAGCATACTATGATACTAAGATGGGCCAGTAAACAAACAGCAACTGCTTGAGGCATGGTGGTTAAGGGCACAGGTGAGGAGTTGAATATGACCCTGACAAACACTGCCACACCACCTTGTGCCCTATCACCAGTAAGATCATATTTCCTGTGGAGGTGATAGCCTCTAAGTTCAGGTGTATCGCCCTGTTTAAAATTGTCTCTTGGAAAGATATTAAAAAGGCTGAACCTTCACAAGAAGTTGCAGTTCCTCCAAACGAGTCCTGAATCCAGCCAGATACCCCTGGAGCATGGTAGTCACATCAGCATTGTGGGCCTTGTTTGTCCTTGTCCTTGGGTCGCTATGATGGTCAGGCACTTTTGGAGTGTGAGGTAGCAGATGAACTGTTTGCTTCCAGTGATGAGGTATCGAACTCCATGAAGATGTCCTCCTCCTCAGTCAAGGCTGCCCTAATGACATCCAATGATGCCCATGGAAGAGTTTCGATCAGATGCTGTGACCATTTCTTCAACTTCTTTTTAGAAGATGAGAAGCAAAAGGGAGATTTGGCAAGCACAGTTTTGGGGAAGCACTCTGCTTTTTTGGGTGCTTTCTCAATTCTCTGTAGCTTTCTCTACAATCTCGTCAGTTGGAGTTGCCTGAATTGCAATGACTTCACTAGTAGGACCCTGACACATACAGATTCAAATACAAGTACCGATGATGGCTATGGCATAGGTTTCTGCATCACTGATGCATAGAAAGTGGTAAATACAGGAGGTTTAGTCGCCTTGTATTCTTTTTCACATAGTGGATCTGCTTTGTTATCTTTATTTCCTGTCTTTTCCTCTCCTCCGTAAAAGTTGGGCAATCTCAGCTGCAAACAGGATGACTCCCAGAACGGTTAATACAAAGTGCTGAAAATGGAGAGTCAGCCCCAGCTTCATGGGCTGCCTTGCCACACTTCACACTTACCACAGGTTAATTGGAAGACACAGCTTTGGGTGGTATGCCTGAAATGCTGGCCCGTGTAGCACCACAATGGGTTTGGCCTAGATGGCCTAACATTAAGTCGGAGGAATCCATGATGTATTCTAGCAATGTTGGCGAATTTAAGGTAAAAATGAAAGTGGGTATTTTCTCAGGCACTCCATCATTCCTTCTGGTCCTTTGCTCTACATCTACTATGCATTGTGCCACCCATTCTTCTTTTAATTCTGTTGTGTCTATATCCATAATACCATGGCATGTGACTACAGCTCTACTGGAATTGAGTGACTTACGCAACTCCACAGCGATCTCATAATCACTCAGTTTCTTAGCTTTTGTAAGGACGTCCACCTGTTTGGAACTACTGGTTTCAACTAATAAAGAACCATTTCACAGCCTTTTTATAGATTTCATAGACCTGGCAAGTCCTTCCAATCCCTTGTTAATGTAGAAAGGTAACACTATTTCAAATATCTGTTTTTTTCGCATAATGACCATAAAAACATTGTGATTCATGACTCCTTGAGCCCAGTTACTTCTTTTGTTTCTGGGCAATCGAGCTAAGATCTTTCTTTTCCTGCAACACACAATGTTTCACCATCACACGACATGGTGGATGCTGAAGTGTGCTAAGATCTTTCTTTTCCTGCAACACACAATGTTCCACCACCACGCCACACGGTGGGTGTGGAAGTGTGCCCAGAGCTTACGGTAACAGAGGACTGGCAGCGCTTACCAGTCCCTAGCTCAAGGACCCCGGGTTCGCCAATTCTGTACTCAACAAGTTAATGCTAAGTCCCCAGATGTAGACAAACTTGGGATGTATTGTCCAATTTTGCTTCAGAATGCCACACTTGTTACTCTTCTTCACATTCATTGGAGTTCGTAAACAATTTCAAATGAGCCTTTTTTTGCATGGGAAATTACATGACACTTTGATGCTCCAGCTTCTTGCCCAACTGAGCAGGAAGGCAAGCTGCTCCCTTCTGTGTCCATTTCTAATCAGTCATTCAAGTATTACTTACAAAACTCCATTGGCACAAATTGCAGCAAAACTGCAATTGAGTTAAATTATGTAGGTTGTGTAACATCACAATAAAACATTCACCAGTATGTAGCTACACAAAGGGTAATCAAAGCTTGAATTCATAAATAAGAGTTACAGCCAACCATAAGAACACATTGTGCACTGCAACACAACAGTAAAATGCAGATTATCTGAACAAGGCTTCAGAAGAGTGAAACAAACAGTTCTAGTAGCAATTATTGGCACAATATTTCCTCCACAATGTGTATGTTGTGTTATTTTCCCCATGAAATTGTGCAGTCAAATAGTTTCAAGTAGTATGTTTAAATAGAAGTGCTGAAATACAAAATTAATTTTAAACTCTTAACTATTTAACAGACTAACTACAGCATTTTGTGGACAATATGAATAATTTACTTTCCAACATTGGATTTAGAGTCGAGATGGGGAGAGAGAGGGGGGGGGGGAGATAAGTTACCTCTCTTTGAATATGCTAGTCAGCTCTAAGACTGATGGTTAGTTTGGTCACTCAGTGTACAGAAATAAATAAAACAAAAATAATACTAAGAGGAGTTGGAACTCAATACAAAGCAGTGCTGTTTATAACATGTAAAGATGCTAAATATCACACATTGCTGATACAATTACAAAATTTTGATCAGTTTATTACTTACCTTTAGCTCTACTAGTATGTAAACGACCTCTAACCCACACACACTGATCAGCAATCTCATCCTTAATATCTTTAATGTGGACAAAGTTCCTTTCAGTCTTTTCTGCACTCTGAATCATTGGGAGCTGACCATATTTTCCTGCACAGAAATCAGGCTCTGCAGCATCATCTTGAGCTGCCTGCAACAAAAAGATGGAATAAAATGAGTTTCAATATTACACCAGCCTGTGGGTACAGGAAACTGGAAGTAAATTACTTACAAATATCTGAAGACCAAATATTTTTATCTCTGGGTATCACTACGTATACAACTTATTTTTCTACAATTTCTCACAATACATATATGAATTACATCACAATGGCTACACGAAGTACGCAAAAAATTCCCATGAGAATTCCAGGTCTTTCTAGGATCCACTCATGACCATAACCCTCTCAGTAATGCAAAACAATGACTTCAGCACTTAATTACAAGCAAACAACACACTGCAGGATGGGGGAAGAAAGTTCCAGACTGCATGCATGAAATTTAAATACATGTTTTGTGATACGTGAAAATTTAAGAATCTAGGTGGTTTCCTTTTTGTATACAATATGCTGTTACATTAACTTCAATTTACATGAGATTTGTAATGCATTTTCATGTTGACTTTAGATCAGATGTTGAAAACACACACTATACTTGCAACAGTTATCGAGATGAAACAAAGTTCAGAATAATGCAGTTCAAATTTAATCACTGGAGTGTATGTCCTAAGTAACTTATGATTTTACTTCTTCTTCTTTGGCACTACAGCCGTTGATGAGCCTTGGCTTCCTAAACAATCTTCCTCCAAACATTTCTGCTCTCTACTTTTCTCTTCCATCCATGGATCTCCATTTTGTTTAGGTCATGCAATACACTGTCCAGCCATCTAGCTCTCAGTCAGCCCTTTCTTCAAGTGGAATACAGTTTGGCTTTCATTACTCATTTGGGCATCCTGTAATCTGTCGTCCTCTCCATATATCCTAACCAATGTATTCTTTGAGACTTAATAAATTTCACTGTATCTTTTCCTAGTATAAGTACTTTTAGTTTATCGCTGCATCTTACTCTCCAACCCTTTGCCTCTCTCACATATGCAAAAAAATTTCGCAGGATCTTCCTTTCAAGTGCCCTTAGAGTGTTCAGATCTGTTTCTGTTATATTCCACATTTATGAACCTAATAATAATGATTTCTTGTGGATCACTGGCCTGGTGCAAGTCTTTCAATTGGACACTACTTCGGTGACCTGTGTGACCCTATCCTACCCCAATTATACAACCGGGGAAAGGGGACCTACAGCTTAACACGGAATCTGAAACAGAAGTCGTTTCTGGCAACTCCTCGCATCGTTGAGAGGAGAAGAATGGGTTAAAACTCACACTGAAAAAATCCGAGGACTAGCCGGGTTTCAAACCCGCAATCCTTCAGTTTCCAGTCGAGCGGTTTACCGCAAGACCATCGGGCCTGCCTATGAACCATATGTAACAACAGGTTGTACAAGGTAGTAGTACACCCTTAACCAATTCATTCCCACATTACAAATTCAACTTTGAAAAAACTTAAAATTCAGTACTTTCTACATTAATACAATGCACTAAAGATAAGAAAAAAGTTCTTTAATATTTGACTGAACAATTATTATTTCTTATGTTATGTTTTCCATGCACAACACACATTTGTATTGGGGTATATTATTACTTCCTATGTTTTTTGTTGATTTTTATCACTGTCAGATCAATAATCTTCATCTCAGCGCCAAAAACATGATAATTGACTGCTAAATAAATTAACATGAGCCACATTCACTCTCACTCACACTCACGCTCACAACCAGTTACAGAAAGCAATGTAACACGACCTCTAAGTGCTTAATTGCTCTTAATTTGGTACATGAGCCACCAAGCGGCATAATGTCATTCTAGAAGCATGTTGTTCCTCAACAACAATGCAACTTAAAGATCAGATTAGATTAGATTAGTACTTGTTCCATATATCATAAATACAATACTTCATAATGATGTGGAACGTGTCAGGTTAATGAAAGGTGTCTGTACAAATTATTACTTTGTACTAGGTATTACATGACACAATTTCTTTTCTTTTTTTAATTTAATTTTATTTTTTCAGAGTTACTAATTTATATCTAAATATTCATCTATAGTGTAGAAGGAGTTGTATTTCAGAAGTTATTTTAATTTATTTTAAATGCTAGTTGGCTATCTGTCAGGCTTTTGAAGCTGTTTGGTACGTAAAAAAAGACTTTTGTGGCAGCATAATTCATCCCTTTCTGTGCCAAAGCTAGATTTAACCTTGAATAGTGAAGATCATTCTTTCTCCTAGTGTTGCAGTTATGTACACTGCTATTGCTTTTGAAATTTCATAAGTGAATATACATACTGTGATGCTACTGTGAAGATTCCTAGCTCTTTAACTAAATGTCTGCAGAATTATCTTGGATGGACTCCAGCAATTATTCTGATTACACGCTTTTGTGCAATGAATACTTTTTTACTCAATGATGAATTACCCCACAAAATGATGCCATATGAAAGCAGAAAATGAAAATAGGCATAGTAAGCTAATGTACTGAGTGTATATCACCAAAATTTGCAATTACCCTAATAGAATAAGTAGCTGAACTCAAACATTTCAGCAGATCTTCAATGTGTTTTTTCCAGTTCAACCCCTCATCAATGCATACACCTAAAAATTTTGAATATTCTCCCTTTGCTACAGATTTCTGATCAAAGTCTACATTTATTAATTGTGTCATGCCATTTACTGTATGGAACTGTATGTACTGTGTTTTATCAAAATTGAATGATAGTCCATTTGCTGAGAAACACTTAATGATTTTCTGAAAGACATCATTTACAATTTCTTCAGTTAATTCTTGTCTGTCAGGTCTGATAACTATACTTGTATCATCAGCAAAAAGAACCAGCTCTGTATCTTCATGAATATAGAATGGCAAGTCATCAATATAGGCCTATATTAAGAACAGCAAAGGGCCCAAGACCGAACCTTGTGGCACCCCATTTTTGACTGTTCCCCAGTTTGAGGAATCAGCTGCTTTTTGGATATTATGTGAACTACTTATGTCAACGTTTTGCACTCTTCCTGTTAGGTATGGTTTAAACTATCTGTACACTGTCCCATTCATACCACAATACTTTAGTTTATCTAGAAGAATTCCATGATTTACACATTGAAAAGCCTTGGAGAGATCACAAAAAATCCCAACGGGTGATGTCGGGTTATTCAGAGAATTTAATATTTCATTGGTCAAAGTATATATAGCATTTTCTGTTGAAAAGCCTTTCTGAAAAACCAAACTGACATGTTGTTAGAAATTTATTTTTACCTATGTGTGAAACTACTCTAGAATACATTACTTTTTCAAGGATTTTGGATAAGGCTGTCAAAAGTGTAATTGGGCAGTAGTTGACATCAGATGTACCCCCTTTCTTGTGCAGTGGTTAAACAATAGCATATTTCAGTCTATCAGGAAAAACATCCTGCTTCAGAGAACTATTACATATGTGGCTAAGAATCCTACTTATTTCTTGAGAACAAGCTTTTATTACCCTGCTGTAAATACCATCAATTACATGTGAGCTTTTGCAAAGGACTGATACACACTATTTGTCTAGGAACAACACTGGGAAATGGTTAGCTTGGTTGTTCTTAAAATTAGATAATTCTTGAATATGTTCATGTTTGCATAAGAGGCCTGTTTCCTGTTTGTATTCTTTCTTTAATACACTGTCTTGTATTATCACCATTGGTTAAGATGACACCTAGGTAACACAAGCAGCTGACAATCTTAAAACATTAATCAGGGACCTTCAAGTCATGCGGTGTTCTTGTAGCCTTAGACTTGGAATTACCATGTATTTAATCTTGTCTTCATCCGCAATAAGTCCAATTTTTGCTGCTCCTGATTCAATTGTTTCATGCATTTCTTTAAGAGTGTTACATCTTTTGCTACAATTACAATATCATCTGGCTATGTGCATATATGGCTGGATTTTGTCATTATTGTTCCTCTTTAGTCTATTTTTGTTTTTTAATCAGGCTATGCAAAGCTAAGTTAAAAAGGACTGCAGGGAAACCACCACCCTGTTTCACTCCACCTGTAAAATTAAAGATCTCTGCCATGTTGTCGTTCACCTTTATTCTGGCCTTTGGGTCTTTCACTGTTCATCTTCTAATCTTGCCATAGATGCCAAATTCTTCTAGTGCTTTATACAGTGCTGGCCTGGCTTGTTAATACTGTTGAAAGCCTGTTTAACACATTCAAGAATGGCTTAAGTCACCCTGGATGGAACAATTGGACTGCTGTTTTTAACACGTTTTTCGAAAATTAGAGCTTTCTAACGATGAATGCAATAACCGAGTTTGCTGTCTCATTTGAAACAATAAAACCATATCAAAAAAAAAAATTATTACTAAACATTAAAATCAGCATATACATAATGTTTTAGTAAATCATGTTTTTATTACCCTTCCTCCATCCCTCCACCCTCCCACAGTAACACAGATAGCCGATGAAAGCAGTGTTGAGCTCAACAGAGAGCGAGGATACAAAGCCTTTTGTTGTGTACAAATAGTTTAGAACCTTCCTTCTTCATTTTACATGGTTACCAACAGATGGTAGGTTTTGCAATGGCAGTTACAATTTTGTTTAGCGTTTGATGGGTCAGACTCGGGTACTGGAGCATCCACCTGACTGACTACCGCTGAATGGGACTGACTAGGGCACCGTCCACAATGTGCTCCAATCAACAAACAGGAATTGGAGGTTTATGTCATATTCATAAAATTTTCCCATTATTTGTCTAATAACAAAAAGTAGATTAGAACTGCCTCCATTTAGCTGGAAACTACATTGGTATTCTCAAGGATATTTTTAGCACACTTCCTTATCCTTTCATTCAACACCCGAGACCATGAAACTTCCTGGCTGATTAAAATTGTGTGCCGGAACTGGGACTTGAACCTGGGACCTTTTGAGTTTCGCGGGCAAGCACTCTACAGACTGAGCCATGTATATCTTCTTAAGTGCAGTATTAAAATGACAGTATAGTCCAGGCAAATGGATGTTTGAAGTGGAAAAATTTGGTGCACTTGTTTTTGTGGCATATTTCATATTTTTTCGTAGTCCTAACCATGAATTTAAAGTTACCCAACAAAAATTTTACCCACTAATATAAGAAATCATCATGAAACCATCAAGAAACATTTTACTTGTTTTCAGCTTATAGCTTACAAATCAAGCTATTTACACAAAAAGTGGCCCAGTAGCAAATTAAAGAGGAGAAAATTATCTATAATTTACATCTCTAACATTTGTTGTAAGTTTTGTATCCCATCCTTGTCGCCACTTTTGTGTCTCGTTTCCGCCAGTTGCCCTGGGTGTCAGTGGCCGAGTAAAGAGAGATCAACACAGGGATATAGGATGCACGTGTGTGCAGGTACGGAGGTGACCAGCCAGTGGGACAGCAGAAACTAGAAACACTAGGCTAAATTAGAATCAGCTGTATATTTCGTAGAAATAAGATAATACTTATCTTTTACAAAGTTCAAGACTGCAGAATGCTGATACATAGTTTAGATAGAGGCCTGCCTACTGATGATTCCTAGTGCCTATCCGATAGCCATGTCCTACTGGTGCCTATCTGATTCCCAAGTGACGATGCAGGTCAGTGGTGGCCACGAGCGGAGTTGCAGCAGAGGGCGCTCGTGGCTGACGACGTAAGAACGCCGCGCCGTGCGCGCATGGCGGCGCACGGCAAAAGTACGTGGTGCGCACTTTAGACTTGTGCGACACCACAATAAGTCATATGGTTTTCATACAAAAGAGTGGTGAAATAATGAGGAAATCAGTCATTTTTGGAATACTGCAACTAAACATTATTGTAAATGCTAATAAAAATGTGAATTGCTTTACAATTTTGTATGTACAGGGTGTCTCACGAAAGACGCTTGCCAGGCTTCCACGGATCGCACGGTACGGCTCCCGGCCGCCGCCACCGCATCTGCCGACCACGGCAGCGCCCAATTCTCGAACTCTATTGTGCTGTGGGCGCATACACTGAGTTAAAGTCTAAAAGACATTGCCATCTGAGTAACCAAAGCTTACCTCTATTTAGAGTAGATGTTCAAAATGATGTCACTCTATGGAAAGAGTGACCTGACATCTCTTGAACACATTTGCGATAACTCGACAAATTTCGGCTGCCGAAATCTGGGAAATTAATAGTCGAATCCTGTCTTCCAACTCTTCTGGTGTATGGGGATTGCTTGCATACACCTTGTCTTTTGATATTCCCCAAAGATAAAAGTCACAGGGATTTAGATCTGGAGAACAAGGAGGCCTGTCAACTATCCTATCATCAAAAACACTTTGTATTGCTGCCATAGAAGCATTGGCAATGTGTGGTCTTGCATTGTCCTGCATGAAATAACTGTACAGCTTTTCGTTGGGTGAAAGTTCTTCAACAAATGGATGCAGGATATTGTTCACATACCTGTCAGAATTTATTGTTTCGTGAAAAAATTGGCCCAATTATTCGCTTCGCACTAATTGCACAGCGCACTCCAGTTTTCACGTCATGAAGAGGTTGTTGATGTAACTCATGTGGATTTTCTGAGCTCCAAAGTTGATTGTTCTGCAAATTTACGAAGCCTGACAAATGCAGCCATGCTTCATCAGAAAAATAAAGCATCTCAGGATCAACTTCCCCATCGTGCACAGACTGTAACAGCCAGTTACAGTAATGACGTCGTGCAACAGTATCTGAGTTCGTGAGTTGATGCACAACCGTTATTTTGTACAGCTTAAAATTCAGTTTGTGTACTGCTCTGTGAGCAGATGCTCTTGACACACCCGTTTGAAGTGCCAAACGGTGAAGAGATTTTCTAGGGCTTTTTTCCGAGTCCTCTGCTATCTCTTCTATTTTCGGTTAGAACACTATCTCCTCTAGGCCTTCGTTCATCTATCACAGATCCAGTCTTTTGAAATTTCTTCACTAATCTGCGTATCGTGGATTCATTGGGAACATGCACACTGGGAAATTTCCATGTGAATTCTAGCTAGCATTCCACATACAATTCTGTTTTTGCATAGTTCAGCACAAGAAACTCTCGTTGATCTTTCGTGCATACCATACTGAAAGGAAACTCGACAGCAAACTCAAAACAAAACACCCGAACATACTGTCATGCATTACAGAACACAAGAGCACGGTGTTTCTACCTGACGACAATAGGGGCGGACTCGGCGCTGTTGCCAAGTGTCCCAGGACACGCACAGCAACGACCGGCAGGTGGAGTGGCAGCAGCCGGCAAACACGCCGTGCAACTTGCGGACCTCTCCCAGGCGTCTTTCCTGAGACACCCTGTATTTATGAGCTGATACGGGCTTTATTAGGAACGAGTTATACGATTTCTTCGGAACAGCTTTTCAGGTCTTTTGCACCTAGAACAAATCTACCCAAGGCGGTCACGGTTCGTTTGTGATTATGTGCATGGCAAGCATGGAGCCCTGAGCTAATGCAGTCTTTTTTCCTTGTTTCCTCCCTGGACTGAATTTCCTTTCCCTTCCCCTCCTTTCGTATCCTCACCTTAGTTGGGTCCCCCTCTCCTCAACAACTCAGCCATCCATCCATTTTAAAACAAATAATCTGTGTTGTAATCCCAAATATTTCATAATTCTTGGTGTCACAGATTGTTCAATTTCTACAGTGGGCATGTTAGTGCAGCTGTTCTCGCAGTTCTGGCATATATTGGAACAGTTGAGACCTGCATTCTTGAATCCACTGTTGGTCTGACAGGTCTTCACGTGCATTTGCAAGCAATATGTTTCAAAACTGCTTCTAGTGCTGATGGCTGTAGTGGTGGGCACTGGCTGCAGACCACTTTGAGTTTTCTTCCAACCCCACTGCTCAGAATCTTTTTCATTCGCAAGCTACTGTTGTACTTGAAAATATAACTCTCAACTAATGTTGATGTTCTGCAACCTCAGTAGGAAGGACTGTTGCTCTGTATGCAGACCTAATGAAGTTATTTATACCTCCATTGTCTGTCAATTTATACAATATAGTGGAAAAGGTTTGGCCAGCATTAGTAACAGTGTCTGCATGTACCATAGGATCTTTAAAAATTTCTGGTCTTGGTTACAGAAGGCTTTTACTTGATGGTTGGTTTTTTTTTTTTTTTTTTTGTGGTTTTTTGGCGCACAACTTCTATGGTCATTAGCGCCCAGCCAAGAACATAGATTCGCTATGATCTCAAAACAAAAATGGTGACTGTCAGAACATCAACAAGAGGCTAAAAACGAAAGATAAAAGACAATTTAAAAGGGTTAAATATCCTTGGATAAGTCGGCCAAGTTGATAAAACGCAAAACTCGAGCAGCTGCTCGGGTGTCATCAGCTAAAATTTCCTCCAGAGTAGACGGAAAGTGAAGGGATACACGGAGATGATTAAAATTAACACAAGTCAGTAAAACATGTCGCACTGTCAGCAGTTCACCACAGGAGCATAGTGGTGCAGGTTCGGCGGATAGCAAGTGACGGTGGCTGAAACGGCAGTGACCGATCCGCAACCGGGCCAGGATGACCTCCTCCCGCCGAGAGGAGCGTGAGGAGGTCCCCCAAGCTGTCGGGATCGGTTTGACAGTTCGCAATTTATTGTTGTACAGTGAAAGCCACGCACTGTGCCATGACGACACGATACTCCGGCGAAGAGCCCGTTGAACATCGTCCGATGGGACGCAAAAGGTAGCCATGCGAGGCAAAAGAGCTGCTGCCTTGGCTGCTATGTCAGCGGCCTCATTCCCGGGCATACCCACATGGCCAGGGACCCACAAGAAAGAAACATGACAGCTGTCATCTGCTAGCAACTGGAGGGAGCGTTGGATCCGATACACGAGAGGATGGTTCGAGAAAGGGTCCTTAAGACTCTGCAGGGCACTAAGGGAGTCAGAACATATGGCATAGAAAGGTTGGCGGTGGCGGCAGGTATACAAAACGGCTTGGTGGAGAGCAAAAAGCTCAGCCGTAAAGTTCGAGCACCGGTCTGGGAGCTTGTATTGGAAACGGTTGTCCCCGACGACGAAGGCAGATCCGACACCGGCAGTGCTTTTGGAACCATCAGTGTAAATAAATATGGCATTATCGAACCGCGAACGGAGTTCGACAAGCCTCGACCGGTATACCAAATCCGGAGTGCTCTCCTTGGGGAGCGAACTAAGTTCAAGGTGTGTGTGAACCTGGGCCTGATGCCACGGCGGCAATGGGCTTTCGCTGAGCCGAAGGGTGGAAGGAAGGGTAAAATCGAGCCGCTGTAGCAGGCAGCGAAACCGAACTCCAGGTGGAAGCAAGGCAATCGCAGACAACTGATATTGGCGATCGAGTGAGTCATCAAAAAATAATCGGTAAGATGGATGGTTGGGCATCGACCGCAGTCGGCATGCGTACCGACACAAGAGTATGTCACGTCGAGTGGTCAAGGGTAATACAGCAGCCTCGGCATACAGACTTTCAACAGGGCTGGTATAAAATGCACCGGTCCCCAGACTCAATCCCCGATGGTGGATAGAGTTGAGACGGCGGAGAATCGACGGCCGTGCAGAAGAGTATACAAGGCTTCCGTAGTCGAGCTTCGACTGAACAATGGCCTGGTAAAGGTGAAGCAGGACGGTACGATCCGCTCCCCATGACGTGCCACTGAGGACACGAAGAACATTAAGGGATCGGGCACAACGGGCAGCCAGGTAGGACACGTGTGTGGACCAGCAAAGTTTCCGATCCAACATGAGTCCCAAGAATTTCGTAGTCTCCACGAAAGGGAGAGCAACAGGGCCGAGACATAGAGAAGGTGGAAGAAATTCCTTGTATCTCCAGAAGTTGATACACACAGTCTTCTCAGTGGAGAATCGGAAGCCGTTTGCGATACTCCAGGAATATAGACGGTCAAGACAGTGTTGAAGAGAACGCTCCAAGAGACACGTCCGCTGGGCGCTGCAATAAATTGCGAAATCGTCAACAAAAAGAGATCCAGAGACGTAGGCTGAAAGGCAATCTACGATCGGATTGATTGCAATGGTAAAGAACGCCACACTCAAGACGGAGCCCTGTGGTACCCCATTCTCCTGGCAAAAGGTATCTGACAAAACAGAGCCCACCCATACCCGGAATTTGCGATCCGCCAAAAACGCTTGAATGAAAAGAGGGAGGCAGCCCCGAAGGCCCCATGTGTGCAATAGGCGGAGTATGCCTGCTCTCCAACAGGTATTGTATGCCTTCTCCAAGTCGAAGAATACTGCTACTGTTTGACGCTTCTTTAGAAAGTTATTCATAACGAAGGTCGACAACGTAACGAGGTGATCAGCAGCAGAGCGGTGTCGACGAAAACCACATTGGATATTAGTCAGGAGGTGGCGAGATTCGATGAGCCAGACCAACCGAGCGTTAACCATGCGTTCCATCACCTTACATACGCAGTTCGTCAGAGAAATGGGGCGATAACTGGAAGGAAGGTGTTTGTCCTTCCCTGGTTTGGGGATGGGGACAACAATGGCTTCACGCCAACTTGTGGGAACATGACCTTCAGTCCATATGCGATTGTAGGTACTAAGAAGAAAACACTTGCCCGCAGGAGAGAGGTTCTTCAGCATCTCAATATGGATTGAATTGGGTCCGGGAGCAGAAGATCGGGACAGGGCGAGAGCACAGTCTAGCTTCTGCACGGTGAAGGCGACGTTATAATTTTCACGATTAAAAGAATGGAAGGAAGGCGGCCGTGCCTCCTCTACCTGTTTGCGAGGGAGAAAGGCAGGGTGGTAATGGGCAGAGCTCGATACCTCCGCAAAGAAACGGCCCAAAGCGTTTGAAACATCAGCAGGGTCCACGAGAACTGCGTTCTCCCCGGTCAGGCCAGGAATCGGGGAGTGGACCTTGATGCCGGATAAACGGCGTAGGCCACCCCAAACAACTGTGGAGGGAGTAAAACGGTTAAAAGAACTAGTAAAAGCAGTCCAGCAAGCTTTCTTGCTGTCGTTTATGATACGACGGCACTGCGCTCTCATACGTTTATAATTGATGCAATTCTCCAAAGTTGGGTGGCGGCGGAAGGTGCGTAAAGCACGGCGCCGGGCTCTAAGCGCGTCGCGGCAGGCTGCAGTCCACCAAGGGACCGGGACACGACGTGGAGAAGAGGATGTACGAGGTATGGAACGTTCAGCAGCGGTGAGAATAACCTCGGTGAGGTAGTCGACCTGACTGTCACAGTTGGGAAAATTCTGATCGTGAAAAACAGCCATGGAAGAATAAAGCCCCCAGTCGGCTTTAGAAATGTTCCAACTGGTGGGACGAGGAGATGGGGAATGATGCAGGAAGTGGATGATACAAGGGAAATGGTCACTCGAGTACGTGTCAGAAAGTGCATACCACTCAAACCGACCGGCAAGCTAAGGAGTGCATATTGCGAGGTCTATATGGGAATAAGTGTGTGTTGTGTCTGAAAGGAAGGTCGGTGCACCGGTGTTGAGGCAAACAAGATCGAGGTCTTGGAGAAGGTCCACCAAAAGGGAGCCTCTCGGACAAGGTGCCGGAGAGCCCCATAGGGGGTGGTGGGCATTAAAGTCACCTACCAACACGAAAGGTGAAGGGAACTGGTCAACAAGGTGGAGCACATCTGCCCTAGTAAGGGCAGATGACGATGGCGAACAGATATTACAGAGAGAAAAGGTAAATGTGGAGAGAGTGATGCGGACGGCAACTGCCTGTAGGTGAGTATGCAATGAAATGGGATGGAAATTGACGTCGTCTCGAATGAGCATCAGAACCCCTCCATGGGCTGGGATACCTTCCACGGGTGGCAGGTCGAACCGCACAGAGGTGTAGTATGGAAAGTCTGCATGGTCACTTGGACGCAACTTCGTTTCTTGGAGACAGACTAGAAGCGGGCAGTGCAACCGAAGGAGTAGTTTTAACTCCTCCCGATTGGAACGAATGCCGCGAATATTCCATTGAAGGAGCGCCATGATAAAAAATGAAATAAGAAATAAGGATAAAAACCAACTAGCAAGCGGGGTCACCTCGACGGCCGCTGAGGACCGGATTTCGAGGGAGCACTGCCATCGCTGTCTAGGGGCAAAGGGTCGTGGTCCATAGGTTCGACCGACGCGCCTGCCACCTCCCTGAGTTTATCAGGAGGGGCAGTTTCCACTGCCGGTAAAGGGCCGGGTGCCGGGCAGACGGAGCGACCAGGTGAAACAGAAGACGGCCGAGGCTGGCAACTGTTGGACGGTGTGACGGATGGGTCACGCCTCGACGGGGAAGAAGAGGAACTCTTTTTCTTGTCAGCTCTTCTGGAAGAGTGACGGCGGGAAGAGGCAGTTGACGGTTGGGAAGCCTGAGAACGCAGAAAATCCTCACGGACCGGTTCCTTTTTCAAGGTCCGGGCATCATGTTTAGGCGCCCGCAGTTTACTAGAGGTGGACGAAGACTGTACTTTAGGAGCAGCAGGAGGAAGCGGGGACGTGGAACGAGCAATCTTCGGGCTGGCGGATTGCACAACTGTGTCAGCGAAGGTAAAATCACATGTCTGGGTACTTGAATCCTTAGTACGTCTAGGAGAGGTAAGTACCTTACTGTATGTGCCCGCTGGGAGAACAGCGGGCTTTCGACTCGCCAACAACTTTCGAGCAGCAGATGTCGATACCTTTTCTGTAACCCGAATTTGCTGGATTACCTTCTCATCCTTGTATACAGGGCAGTCGCGAGAGGAAGCCGCATGGTCACCGTTGCAGTTTAGGCAGTGAGGGGACGGAGGTGGGCAATCCCCCTCATGGGCGTCCCTACCACAAGTGACACACTTTGCTGCATTTGGGCAATGTTCACGGGTATGGTTGTACCTGTGGCACTGAAAACAGCGCGCTGGGTTAGGTACATAAGGGCGGACAGAGATGACTTCATACCCTGCTTTGACCTTCGACGGGAGGTCAACTCTGTCGAACGTCAAAAACACAGTACGAGTCCGTGTCAGCTGGTTATCGACCTTTTTCATCACCCTGTGGACGGCTGTCACACCCTGGTCGGACATATAGGATTGGATGTCTTCATCAGACAACCCGTCAAGGGATCTCGTAAAAACTACCCCCCCGTGACGAGTTGAGTGTGCGATGTGCTTCCACCTTGACAGGAAACGTGTGTAACAATGTAGTCCGGATGAGTTTCTGAGCTTGGAAGGCACTGTCCACTTCCAGCAACAATGTGCCATTGCACTGACGTGAACAGGTTTTAACAGGGCCAGCAATTGCATCTACACCTTTCTGTATAACGAAAGGATTGACAGAATTGAAGTCTTTTCCGTCGGTGCGAGACACAACAAGAAATTTCGGCAAATTAGGCAGAGTCTTCTTTTGCTGAGGCGAATCTATCTTCCGTTTCTGGGTCAACGTCACAGTAGAAGAGAAGGAAGTCATCGCGGAAGTGTCCCCCGTGATTACCGGCGTCTCCGATGGCACGCTCCTTCCTAGTGGGGGCCCTCGCCGAGGGCTTACCCGCCTTAGGTGATTCTTCACACCTCAGGTCACACCTCCCGAGAACTGACGGAGGGACCAATCGGCACGTTCGGAAGGTACCAGCTCGGGTAATCACCCATCCCTGGGCCTGGCCTTTACCAGGGGGTACGTACGTGCCCTACTTGTCTACCCGGGGCGGGGAATTACGCGTTACCCCGTCACCTGCTACGCATGATAATGCGTGGGTCGGCCTTCAGACACGCACAGGGAGGAAAGAAGAAGAATAGAGGAAGTGAAGAGAAAGAAGGAAAGAAGGAAAGAAGTGTCTCAAACGCCGAGGCGGAGACTAATGAGGAGGAGAAGAAGGCTAGAAGAGTACAAGGAGAGAAAGACAGAAACAAAGGGTAAGAAAGGAAAGAACGAAGGAAGAAAAACGACAACAAGAACCACTGTAGCTCACGAAATATGCCCGTCTCTGGGTGAAGGCATAAACCGGGAGGGAAAGTGAAGCAGCCTGGGGCAGAAGAAAGGCTGCTCCGGCTCGGGGCCCCGTGCGCGCCACACACGTACCCACAAAAGAACTGTGGGCCCCCTGGGGGGTCTTGATGGTTGGGAGAAACCTCTCATATTTCCTACTCTGAACAAGGCTCAAGATATGTCACATTCTCTCATGGTATGCAAAAACAATATGTTGTCACTAATGGATTTTTCTCATAGGCAATGCGAAGAAATCAGGAATTGTGGAACTGTCCCTTTGTCTGGATTCAGAAAGAATACATTGGAATGTACACCCTAACAATAACCAATCATGATGACAAGTAAATCTACGTCTTCACCAAAAATAACTACAGAGTTATGCTGTTGTACAAGATCAACTGTTGTGACTGCTTTGTGTCAATGCCACCTGCTGCAAAAGTTGCTCTTCAATATTGAGATGAGACAGCTTTTGTTTTGTATATTGAATAGGAAATTCTCTTGTGGCACTGTCAGGATCATTCTTTCATCGAACACGACATCTGTTTGGGTGATCATCAATCATGCTCTCTCAGCATATTTGCTACCCTCTTGAGAATAACCACTGACGAGATATACAGCACTGAACACCTACTCTGACTTAACAAATGAAGCATAACTTTCACAAATTGATAAAAATGACTGACCCCCTGGTCCACACAACTCTGTGAAGCAAGCATCCTCCATCTATGATGTAGACACATCCTTGAAAATTTACCTGTTAAGTTGTGTGAATGCTTTGAATTTCCTTTTCTCATGCCACAGACATCAAGAAGAGAAAGGATAAGGGCAAAGTTCTGACTTTAAGAAGTCTTCAAGTTCTTCATCAGACAGTTTAACAAATTGTTATTTTTTGAAAAACAGTCATAGAATTGGTGGAGATGATTTCATCACTATTTTGACTGCACTGTTCATTGTAACAAGTGGGGAAACACTGTCTTTCCACTATAAATTAACAGTTACAAAATCAGCACCCACAATTGTCCAACCACATTGTCCATGTAACGCTTTATGGTTATGTCTCCTACAACAGCAGTGGTAAGAGATAAAATGGCTGTGCCATCAGGTAAAAGGTAGTGTTGTGAAAACCAGTCCATCACTTGAATGGTCCCTCGGAACAACATTGAATATCACTTTTCAGACACTTTGAGTTATATACATAGTAATGTTGCACTTCATCTCTGGAATCGATTGCTGCTAATATGACAAGAGTATGACATCTCTGGATTGTTTTAACGAATGTTCAAAAGTAAGCCTCCCTAGAATAACGTATGTCATAACAAGATGGTTGAAATGCAACAAACAAACACAAAATAAATCAAGATAAGTGGTCAACAAATGTGAGAAAGAGGCTGCAGAATGCTGGAAAATATTATACGAATGCAAAAGGCTATAACATTGATGGAAAATTGTCGTCTGGTAAGGCATGTGGGAAATGATGTATATCACTTATAGACTAAAAAGAAAATAATTCTTAAAGACAATGTGATGAACTTATTCATGTATGTTGATTGTGTTAATGTTTTTGCTAAAGTAATATTTCTGTGTTTTAATTTGTTCATTACTACATTACTGAAATTTATGTTTATATAAAATGCTAAAAAATGATATCCAACATTTTGTAACTTTACATATAACATTGTTCCATGGAAAGCAAGTGTTATTTTCCTTAAAGCACATAAGTAAGTACATATGTGTGAAACCACCTATTTCACAATGTCTCGATTTATTATGTAGGTTATTTTTTATATACATGCAAGCAATTTTATCAGAAAACAGACCTGGGATAATTTTTTTGTCAATACTGAAAAGTTGCAAAAAGCAACGTACAACATTGTTCCAGGGGACCATTCAGTTTTTTAGAATCACCTCTGTCCCTTTTATCACTGATTCTCTTTTCTGCATGTGTTGTTCTGCACTAGTGAATGCTATTCCACACATCATCTCCATTTCTTCACAAATTTTACAGTATAGTCATTTCTTTAGTCCACCTGCAAAGGACACTTTCATTCACCCCATGACCATGAGTGAAGCCCTCCAGCAATTTTCATTATTCTCATTAGGGACTGCTCAACATCAGTACATGTTCCACACCAGAATTTGTAGGTTCTTCATACTATGAACCCACCACCTGTGAACATTTCTTATTTCTGAGTGCTCATTTTATCTTTTAAGCTGGTGCATGTCATGCATGTAGAAGAAGCAACATTTGGCATACAAAGATTGACTGCTAGAATGGAAGTATGGGAGCATTTGTTAGATAATATTGACATACAAGTTCCAGTTCCCTTTTCTTTCAGCTTCAATAAAAGCTACAGAGGATGCTGATATGGAGTAGCTGGCAATAAGTGGCACCACAATGCACCAAAGAAATGGTTTTTTTTTTTTTGGGGGGGGGGGGGGGGTCTGCAGATACTTTTGATCACATAGTGTTTGATGGAAATCTACTTTGACAGTGATTTTATAATCATGGTTATTTCTTTTTAAAGTAATCGATCTACTGTGTTTTACAGGTGGAGCTGGACTGAACCTAATAACAGACAAAATTAAGTCATTTTACGAAAAGGGCAAAAGTGTTGTTCCATCTCATACATATATAAGGTAGTATTGTACATTATTTCTGTAATATTATTCGAAAATGGTGACAGATCATTGAAACTAGTCATGTCATACACTGAATAAATAATATAATAATGTTGTACAGTGACTGTAACTTTTTGCATGAAGCCTAGAACATAACTTAAGATTTACCAGTTGCATTCCTAACCGACCATTATATACTGAAATATAAAGTGTCAGTCAATAACATCTCCACAAAGTTAAGCCTGTTTCACAGCTGTTTCTTTCATCTCTATTTTCATCATCAGATGCACCAAATTACATTTATGAGCAGGCAGTCATTGTTGTGATCTTGGGTAATCTTCATGAATACATGTTCCACACACACAAAACCACATGTTTTGCAATGGAAATACTCAGAGGATGATCTTAATTTTGCTGAAGATGTGTTTGGTTCAGCAGCTTTCTTCAGGTGGGCAGCTATCATTATTTCATATATGCAACTTTTCTGACAAATGTTTCACTCGCTAAAACACCCCTGTGCCTATCATTTCTTTCTAGTAGCATCAGGTAAAGTTTCTATTCCTTTTCCTTGACCACTTTCATAGCACCTTCGCTTAATCCCCCACCCCCCCAAATAAAACACTTATCACTCAAGATTGTGCCCTTGTTGCTGCACTGTATCTCAATGGAAATACTCACAAATGAAAATAACCTCACACCATTCAGAAAGAGACATGACATGACACAGGAGGGAATGTACACAAAATGGGGAGCTGAGGACCTTTCTGTGTTTAGACATGAAGACACCCTTCCCCTTTCATACAGTTAAGCAATGATGGGACAGGCAAGCGGAACGCAGTCATAGGTACATAAATAGCATGGATGTGCAGTTGAGTTAAAGGTCACAAAGGACAAAAAGAAGAGCTTCTTACATGGTTTGAAAGGTAAACCTCACTGTTTTTCAGTCACAAATTATCAACACGATCACTGCTGCACTTTAATCCAAACATAAATACTCTTTTAGGCGGAAACCATGCAAGGAACCAAAAAAATTAGTCATAAATTGTAGGCGATTTTCTCCACTTTACTACTGGGTAATGTTTCACATAAATAGATTACTTTGCAAGCAATAAGCTGAGAGCCATTAAATAACATTATTTTAGTGTTTTTTTGTTTTATAAATTCTCATATATATGGGGGAAATTTTTGGTGGACAACTTCAGATTCGGATTCAGCACCCCTAGAAACATAGAAAAACCACAAAAAACAATTACACCAAAATTTTCCATTCTGAGTCCTTTTGTGTGCCTTTTCACTAGAATAAGCATAACAAGTGCCATTGTATAATTATTATGACGACAAACTTTTGCAGACTGAAAAATCTAAAAATTCCATACCTTTTGCTGTAATCTTTCTTCTTTCTTTGCTTTCTTGGCTGCCTCTTTTGCTTCTTTTTTCAATGCCTGCTTCGATTTTGGTGTTCTGTAAATTACACATTCCATCAGTCATCAACAAGATCAAGGAAGGTTTGGTATGTACACAAAATTAGTTTTATCAGTATCTATGAATTTATCAAATCATCAAATGCAAAATAAATATCAGACTTTCGGATACAACTAG
Source organism: Locusta migratoria (assembly GCA_026315105.1). Taxonomy (NCBI): domain Eukaryota; kingdom Metazoa; phylum Arthropoda; class Insecta; order Orthoptera; family Acrididae; genus Locusta; species Locusta migratoria. Next base: position 331,720,816 of record CM048755.1, on the reverse strand, counting down.
CAGACTGACTCTTTTCTTCTTTTGCTTTGCCTTTTGTCCCACATTCTCAGGATCGGCGGAGTTATTGCAGATTTGAAATGTTAGTTAAGGAGTGGTTAGATGCCTTCTTGTTGCCTCCCAATTACCACCATCCTTGTCCTTCCCCAGAGAAAATTAGTTGACTGTACCCCAAATGTCTAAATATCATGTAACTGAGATGAATCTTTGGTACCTGCTAGATATTCACCTAGTAGGATGTGGGAAACTGCCTAAAACCAAGTGCAGGCTATCCAGCATACAGACCCATGGCATTAAAACAACGGGCAGATTTGAACCTGGACTAGCAACCACCCAATCCCTGAAAGCAACACCTTAAACCAGGTGGATAATGTCACAGAATGATTCATGATAGAATATGATAGTATATGTGGAAGAAAAAGGCTTGATGCATACACTGGATGAAGGGTATAGAGGTTTTTGTGTATGTAAGCGTATCATATACAAGTTGATGCTTGGAAATAAAGCGATTCACATCTTTTATGGAAACAAATAGGTGATTTCCAGAACCCACACAAAACCAAATTACACTGTTTGGACAGCAATTTTGAGCTAGTTTTACTGGAAATGCCATGAAATTTATGGGTAACAGAAAAAGGTGGAGGATGGGAGATGAAGAGTAAAGAGGAAGAATATAGCTCTCAGCCAGGCCAAACCCTCTGATTTAAAGCTCTACTGAGGCTGAGTTAACACTTTTCCAAATATTTTTCTATCTGAAATGGTCATAGAGTTTTCTAACACAGATCCAGCAACAGAGACCACTAGACCACAGAGGAAACACCTCATTATCAACCACCAGCACCACAAAAAGTAAATGCAACATTCTAAACAAGAGCTGCATATGAAGCAATGACTGACCAACTCTTATGCGGTGTACAATCTTATCATAGAGCACAGAATGTAAAAATGGTGTCACTAAAACACAGATAAACTTTACATAAGAACCACAGAGGCTAATTACCGTTAACTGGAGCCAACATTTCACAAATAATAGATAAGAGGATGAGAAATTAGATATTTAGGTTAAATTTAATCAATTTCTTGTCAAATCTCATCTTTACAAGAACTGGAATTCATAAAACTCTTCATTTGACAAAAGACCATTAATTAGAAATCCATTTTGTGGTTTTTACGTGTACATCTTCAGGACATTTATTCAAGCAATTTGTGTGTGTGTGTGTGGGGGGGGGGGGGGGAAGGGGGGTGTGTGTGAGCTATATGTCTGATGAAGTGATAGTGACCGAGCACAAGCTGAGTTTTGGAAAGTGTTTTGCCCACAGCTCTTTGAAACAAACCATCCTGACAAGATTTTGGGAAAACAAAGAAAGACTAAATCAGGATGGAACACAGGAATTTAAACTGTAATTATCCAGAATGTCTTAAGCAGTGCACTACTTTGACCCACTTCCAAGTAAAAATATTCTGGCAACCCACTCATCATGAACCCTTAAAAAAAACTATGTTTGTTCTCTCAAGGGCAGTGGATTTAATTTTCTTTCTGTTGATTCAGATTTCTTGCAAATTATTGGACATTGCTTTTTGTGTATATTTTTGAGTGGAAGACATCATCCTATTTTTACACAATTTCTGAGGGAAATATACTGTTAGCATAACGTGTGTTTAGTATTTCAAGCAAGGTACAGAAGTGAATTATGCTCATTAAGGAAAGCTCCACTGTATAAACAATTTGTAAAGTAGTAGATTTTTTTATAACTTTTTTAGACTTAATTATTGCCTCTAGTTCATTTATCTTTGATTCCTGAAAACAATTTAGTGGCTTTGTGCTTATTCATTGTTAACAATCTACATTTTATTCAATACAGCGTTAATGTTAAACGAGGGATTAAATAATTTTAGTACAAAAAATTCAAATAGGCCTATGTTTTTGTAGGGATTTTGAAGTGGACTAAAATGCTAGGTCATCAGCCACTTATGCTTTTGCACTACAGAATCCTTTGTATTCAGAAATGCACTGTGTTAGTTGTTTCATGGTGTAAGTACTTCCTCCAGCAATACAATAGTTAGGAGACAGTTATATGTTGAAATTCATAGGAGCTTAACTCACGTACCATTTCTTTTGGAAAATATTATTCGAGCACATAGAAGGGGTTGAGGTATATGAACTCCATGTGGATAGATTTACTACAATCAACCGCTTCTTACATATCTTTCATTGGCTGATGGTTTACGAACACAAGGGGCACGAGTTCGAGTACTGTTGGAGTCAACTTTTTTTAAGGCCTGTGCAGGCAATATTTTTTAACATTAATTCACTACAAATTGTGCAATTATAGGCTTTTCTAGATTCTACATTCTTAAACATATTCCATTTTGTAATAGCCTAATCTTTAAACAACAAGACAAATGATAGCCATAGTAAAAATGTTGAGAATGGGTGAATGTATTTGTAATTGCTTCAACTGCCACATGGTGAATCTATGGTGTTAAGCTAAGATAAATGTATCAGCATATAGGCATGGGTGGTTTATGCGAGTGTGTGGCCTTGTCTTCAATTATCTGTTGTTTCCAAATGAATATTTGTTCTTCAACTCTGGTATAACTAATTGACCATTACGCTAACGAGAAAGGACAGGTAGCTCATTGATAGTGTGTCGGCTTCCTGATTAAGTGGTGTGCATCGAATCGGATGCCACCAAAGCCATTACTTTTTTATTTTATTTTTCCCCCCATGGTGCAAATGTTTTTCTTGCTTTAGTTACTTTTTGTTATTAAATTATATTGGTTTTACTTTTTTCAGCATTCTCTTAAGTAAATAACTAATTACAGTTTGTCAATTTGATATCTAAAAATAATATTCCTTGGAAGGTAATATTTATTTGATGACCCATAAAATAAACATTCTTGGAGGGCATTATTCATCTGACATCTCATAAAAATAAAAATAGTCTTCCTTGGAGGTTGATGTTGGTACGACCTCCCATTAAAATAAAAATATTATAATGTAGAGTACGTATATCTTCAGCATTTATGATAACCGTAGTCGTTTAGTCCCTTTAAATATCAAACCATCTATCTATCCATCCATCCATCTACAGTGTTTTGTCCACATGCCACTAGCATCAAGAACAACCCGGATCCTTCGAGGCATAGAATCTACAAGTCTGCGGAAAAAGGTCTCATCCATGGCAATTCCCTCCCATCAAGAATACATCAAATCCCAAAAGGCATCCGCAGTTCTTTGAGGAGGGTCTGGCCAATTATTCCGCACAGTCTTCTTGAGTTTAGCCGATACATTCTCTGTGGGATAGAGATCAGGTGACTTTGGAGTCCATGGTACACATTGAATAATATTCTCTCTCCTTTGGAACCAGCTCTTATTCCTAAAACTGGTGTGCAATGGATGATTATCGTGTTGGTAAATGAGACGTCATTCGTGGTACCAAAGTTGAGCTCCAGGAATGATTACATTTTTAAGGTAATGTTCCTAGCATGCTACATTGAACTTGTACTGGATTCATTCTAAGGTTCCTGCACCCATATAAGACATCTAGACCCAACATTTCACACTTATGCGCCCACTTCTAGTGCGTATAGCCATGAAGCAGGCATCATATTGTTGCCTACCTGTGTGGTAAACAAAAATAGGACCTCTGCTTGTGGACTCAATTCTGCACTTCAAAATGTTAAAATGTTTGTAAATCTAAGGAACTTAACTACATTGGTCATCAGTCCCTAAGCTTACAAACTACTTAAAGTAACTTAAGCTAAGGAAAACACAAACATCCATGCTTGAGTGAGGACTCGAACTCCCCGACAGTGAGGAACCACGTGCTCCACAGCCAGGCACTTAGAACGCTCGGCCACTCCACCGCAGCAATTGTGCACTCATCAGTGACAATGACTTTCCTCCAACTGACATTTTCCCAGGAACTCACAATTAGGAGTCTGTCCATGGCTTGATCGCGAGATAAGTTTTCTTTAATGAGAGCACGGCGGGGCCCGATTCCATAGTCGTTTAATTGTCTGAGGGCAGTTTTCGACAAGCCCGGGAAATGTTAAGCTCTCCCTAATTCCCGGATGTTTAAGTAAGGAGCAGTCTGGCTGGGCTGCTATGACCAATTTATCATCTTCTCTTCGAGTATACACTCATGTTCTTCCAGGTACTGGACATCTGCTTACCTTACCATTATCTCTGATTCATCCGATCCATCTCCTTACTGTGGAAGCATCAACACCATAACGACGTCCTGCCTCAGATGCACTAACACCACTTTCAAAGATAGCAATTATGCGCTCGCGAACATTCACATCAGTCATTTTGACGTAGACCTACGACATATGCTAATCAGCTGATACGTTTCTCTTAACTGAAAACTACAGAAGTGGCCGAAGTAATAGCAAACAAAATACACTTATTTTCAATATTATTACTATGAACACGTGTCTGTCTGATTAAAGATTAGATTATTGTAAAATAGAATCATCTGAAAACCTGTAAAAGCTGACAACTGCATGATTTTTAGCGAATTACTATTTAAAATATTACCTGCAAGAGGTCTCCAGTGTAAGCTGAACGTGTGGGCCATTGTATTCCTAAACCGTCAGCCTATCACCTCACCCAATGAAACACGTGTGAGAATCAGTTCGTTGTAGTAAATGTAACCATGTGGAATTTTTACACCGCAACCATTTCTACGTGCCCAAATAATGTTTTCCAAAATAAATTATTTGTGAGTTAAAGTGTAATGAATCTCTACATATACTGTATCATAACTATAGTATTGCTTCTATTTGACAATGTAAACAGCGAGCTGAAGCTGCACAGACCACTGGAGTTGGCAATACGCACTTCTGAGCTTGGGCATGCACAATGCTCTTAAATTATTCGGGCCAGGTAATCTTTTTGTCCCCCATTGTACATATGTTGTAGCTACAACATTGGACACTGACAGGACATTTCATCATTTATGGTCGTCGACACTTTTTGACTGACTGACCTAGATGCACAAGAGCCATGAGAGCCCCAAAAAATTTTCAAGAGTGTGCCCACAAGGATTCATAACCAGCCCTGTTTCCTGGGATCTAGTATTAGAAAAACCACAGAATTTTTGTTGTTGTTGGGTGTTTAAAGGGGACTAAACTGCTGGGTTATCAGTCCCCTGTTCCCAGATAAGAGTTCACTTCCATAAATTAACAGTTTATAATTTAGTACTCCACACCCAGTATATGTTGGGTACAGATAGCCAATGAAGTTAACATGACAACATAAAACAGAAGACAGAGTAGGTGTTGACCAAATAGACAACGGAACAAAAATATTGCAGCAAAAGAGTGTGGCTGGCCGATCACGAGGATAATACAGGATGAGCCAGCCACTCTGCACACACTAAAATCCTCCACTTAAAAACAAGACATAAACCATAAAAGAGATAACAGGTTAAGTTATGGAGGTCTGGAGGCCCAAGAAATCGGACAAATGATTCCAATACTAACTAGAACAATATAAGCCAGCTGCGAGAATAAAATCTAGAACATGGTCAACTGTAGAGGTATCATCAACTAAAATCAAAGGAAGCACAGAAGGTAGGGTGGTAAAAGACTGCATCAAGGCTGCTAAAACTGGGCAGTCCACCAGAATTTGGACCACAGTCAATAATGCACCACAATGGCAATTTGATGTATCATCTTGATGTAAAAGGTGGTTGTGTGTTAACCATGAAGTCAAATACGTAATCTGCAGAGAAAAACAGACTCCTTACGAGAGGCCCGCAGGGAGGACCTCCACACAGTCGTAGAGGACTTGACAAGACAGAAATTATTCGGCTCATTCATAGCAGCCCATTCCGAGTTCCAAAGACCCTGCGGGTCATTTTCAGTCGGAGTTCCCTGTGCTGGAGACCAATCTTCAAGGGCCATGACATTGTGGCCTGCTTGGCCAGGCAATCACAAAAATGTTCAAATGTTCGTAAAGCTTATGGGACTTAACTGCGGGGTCATCAGTCCCTAAACTTACAAACTACTTATGAACTAACTTATATTAAAAGACGAAACAAACATTCATGCCAGAGGGAGGACTTGAACCTCCGATGCGGGAGGCTACGCAATCTGCAACGTGGTGTTCCCGACCCACTCGGCTACTGCCACGTGGCGCCAGGTGATCGACTCGTTCGTTACCCGGGATGCCAATATGGACTGGGGTCCAAATGAAAACCACTGAACTGCCTGACAAGGCAAGGGTGAAAACGGCGTCTTGAATAGACCGCACCAAATGGTACTTTGGTAAAAAATGGTCTAGGACTTGCAATCCACTCAGGGAGTCACTACAGGTAACTATGGACTCCTGGGGAAGGCTCGGAAATAGCAAAGAGCGCGAGAGGCAGCCACCAACTGTGCTGTAAAAACACTACCCCCACAAGGCAAGAAATGATGATCAATGTGGTCACCATGAACATAAGCATACCCAGCACAGTTGTCCACAAGGGAACAGTCTTTTTACACTACTTCTGCACCATGGAACGAATCAATGAGTGCCTGGAACTGGCTACAGAGGGTCAATGGTGAAAAAGAGGCTTTCGAGTCACTGGACGAGACTAACCGAAGCTGCAGGCGAGGCGTGGACCAAGGAGGTGTACTGGAAGGGTAGTGAAAAGTGGGAGGGATAGGAAGGGACTCGAAGGGATGAAAGAAGGGAACAAACACAAACCGCAATCAGGAGACTTAACCTTGGATGTTGTTGTGGGGAAGGGAGGACAGCAGCTGGGAAGAGAAGCCTGTGGTTCAGGTGGTCAGGTGAGGCATGAATATGGGCAACGTAAGACAGCCAGTAGCTGCTGCCAACAGATTCACAGGAGAGGAACCCCAGCTTCAGCGACAAGACTTGTCACTGGACTCGTGCGGAAGACCCCCGTCGCTAAAAAGACACCACTATGATGAACCGGGTCCAAGACACGCAATGCAGAAAGGGCCGTAGAATCGTATACCAGGCTGCCGTAATCCAAACGTGATTGGATGAGACCTTATATAGTGGCAGAAGAGATGGACGAGCAACTCCCTAGATGGTATGGCTGAGGCAGCAAAGAACGTTCAGGAGGAGGCAACACTTTCTCCGTAGCTGTTGAAGGTGTGGGCCCCACGTGAGCTGGCATCGAACTGTATGCCCGAGAAGCAGTTGTCTGTTCAACGTGACGCAAGTCATTACCGAAATACAGCTCGGGGTCCGGGTGCACAGTCCGATGGTGACAGAAGTGCATGACCCGAGTTTTGGAGGCTGAGAACCAGAACCCATGGACCAAGGCCCACGACTGTGCTTTTATGATGGCTCCCTACAGACGCCTTTCAGTGACACCCATGCCATTGGAACTGAAGTACAGACAGAAGTCATCGGCATAGAGTGAGGAAGAAACTGATGACCCCGCTGCCACAGCAAGGCCATCAAATAGTGATCAAAAAGAGAGGAACACTAAGGACAGAGCCCTTTAGGTCTCCATTCTCCTGTATGTGGAGTGAGCCAAGAGTACTGACATGAACCCAGAAAGAACGGAGTGAAAGGAAATTCTGAATAAAAAGTGGGAGCAGGCCCTGTAAGCCCCATCTGTGCAGTGTAGCCAGAATATGATGGCGCCAGGTGGCGTCACGCCTTCCGAAGGTAAAAAAAAGACGGCAACGAAGTACTCACACCTAGTAAATGCCGTACGAATGGCAGACCCGAGAGCCACTAGATTATCAACAGTGAAGTGGCCTTGGCAGAAACTCCTCTGATGCAGGGATAACAGACCCCGATGTTCAAGTATCCACATAAGTCACCGACTCATCGTACGTTCGAAGAGCTTGCAGGACGTTGGTGAGGCTGATCAGGCAGTAACTATCAACCACCAGCACCAGGTTTCTTCACCGGGATAATGATGCTTTCCTGCTATTGTGACAGGAAAGCACCCTCTGCCCAAACATGGTTGAAGAGGGCGAGAAGCTTGTGTTGGAACTCTGCTGAAAGGTGACGGATGAACTGGCTGTGAACCCGATCTGGTACCGGAGGTTTCAGGGCTTGCAGCAAGTGCTCTATGGAATTCCCACTCACTGAATGGAGCATTGTATGTCTCTCTGCAGCGCGTATGAAAGGATAGCCATCGCCATTTAACCCACTCTTTGCGTGCACAGAAGTTTGCACTGTAAACTGCAGTTGCAGAGTAACGGGCATAATGGTCTGCCATGTGCTCAGTGGTAGCAGTTGGATCTGTGCAGACAGTACCCTGAGTGAGTAGTCTGGGGATTGCTGCTGGTGGATGGTGCCCAAAAAAGCACCTAACCTGGGACCACACCTGAGATGGGGAGGCCGTAATGTAGGCAGTTTCTTCAGTAGAAATGTTGCATCTTCTTAGTGTTCTGTCCATGTAACATAGCCTTTGGTTCGCCTTCCCTACAATATTTTCTGTGTTTTCTTTCCAATTTACAGTGTTCATAATTGTTATTCATGTGTATTTAGTTGAATTTACAGCCTGTGGATTTGACTGATTCATCATGTAAATGAAGTTTAACAGATTTCTGTTAGTGGTCATATGAATGACTTCACACTTCTCATTATTAAGGATCAACTGCCAAATTTTGTACCATGCAGATATCTTATGTATGATATCTCACGTGATCCCCTAATTGTTTTCAGCAGTGTAGATAAGCTCAAGCATTGTGGTATTAGTGGGGCAGTTCACAAATGTTTTAATTCATACTTAACTGGAAAAGTGCAGTGTGTTGAAATAAATGGTTCAGGTAAACTGTAAAAACAGCTGATTCCTCAAATGGGGAGCTATCAATAATGGGGTGAGACAGGGCATGGTCTTGGGTCCTTTGCTGTTCTTGATATAGGCCTATATTAATGATTTGCCATTCTATAATCATCATGATGCAAAGCCAGTTCTTTTTGTTGATGATACAAGTACAGTAATCGCACCCCAACGAACAAGAATTAAGTGATGAAAATGTAAGTAATGTATTTCCGAAAATTATTAAGTGGGTCTCTGCAAATGGACTCTTATGAAATTTTGATATAGCATAGTATTCACAGTTGTATACGGTAAATGCCATGACACCACTAATAAACATAGTCTGTGAACAGAGGTCTTTAGTTAAGATTGAATATTCAAACTTTTTAGGTGTGCACATTGATGAGAAATTGAATTGGAAACAACATACTGATTATCTACTGAAATGTTTGACTTCAGCAACATATGCTACTAGGATTATAGCAAAGGTTGGTGACAAACATCTCATTAAATTAGCTCAGTATGCCTATTTTCATTCTCTGCTTTCATATGATACCATATTTTAGGGTAATACATAATTGAACAAAAAAGTATTCAAAGGTATTAACACTTTCACTGCAGCTGACGCTTATAAGCGTCCACACTCAATGTAGGATAGCGTCAGCCGCAGCGAAAGTGTTAAACATAAGGAGAGGCATTGAACTAAAATTTATGCTGTGGCTGGGATTCGAACCCGGGACCTCCTACTTACTAGGTTTCATTGCACAAAAGCATGTAAGTAGAATAATTTCTGGAGCCCACTCAAGATCAACCTACAGACACTTATTTAAGGATCTAAGGATCTCCACAGCAGCTTCACAATGTATACAGTCACTTATGAAATTTGTTATTAATAACCCAACCCAATTCAAAAGTAATAGCATAATTACAACACTAAGAAAAAGTATGATCTACATTATTCACGGTTAACTTTGACACAGAAGGGGGTGAATTATGCCGCTACAATAGTCTTTGGTCACTTGTGAAATAACATCAAATGTCTGATAGATAGCCAATCAGCATTTAAAATTAATTAAAAGAATTTTTTAATTACAACTACTCCTGCTCAGTAGATGAATTTTACAAATAAATAAATAGATATAAATATCATGTGATATTACTAAACTGGCATGTTTCACAGCATTAAAAATCTCAAATTCATGATATATGGAACAAATATTAATGTAATCTAATCGTATTATTATTCAAACATATAGAAATGGTTGATATATAAGAAGGATTACTAAGATGACATGTATTTCACATCTGTTTTAATGTCTGAGTGCACAGGCTGATGGCTTACAAATGTGAAGGATGCACCTTCTTCAAATCCAACTGGAGTCAATTGTCTTTTGACATTTGCAGGTAATTTTCTAAATCTTAACTCACTATAAATTGTGCAGTTGTACACTTTCCTGGGTTCCACTTTCTTTCAAAAGATTCCATCTTATAACAGTCCAAACAGCCACAGTAAAAATATTGAAAATGGATGTATTTATTTGTAATTACTATGACTGCCACCTGGTGTGTCTATAGTTTTCAGCTAAAAGAAACATCAAGTGATTGGCATACATCATATGTCTGCTTCAAAATGGCTTATGTGAATGTTCAAGAGCAGATAATTGCTCTCCTTGAAAAACAGTTTAAGTGCATCTCAGGCAGGACATCATTATGGTGTTGATGCTTCCACAGCAAGGAAATGGATGAGACGATTTAGAGATAACATTGAGGAAGTGAGAAGTCCAATACCTGGAAGACCAAGAGCCTCTAACGGAGAAAAGATAAAGAACAGGTCATAATGCTCCTTTGTCAATCATCTGGGAACTAAGGAGAGAGTTACATTTCCCAACATCATCGAGAACTGCTCTCAGACGATTAAAGGAGGATAGAATCAGGTCCCATTGTGCTCTTATCAAAGAATGGTTGTCCGAGGAAGAAACTGTGGATGGACTAGCAATTGTGGCTTCCTGGGAAGTTTTTGATTTGAAGAAAATTTTCTCTGATGAGTGCAGAATTGGGTTCATAAGCAGAATTCCTGCTCTTGTTTACCAGGCAGATGGGCAACAATATGACGCACACTTCTTGAGCCCACATGCCAGAACTGTACGCAAGTGTGCAATGTTGGGGCTGGATGGATGCCCTTTAAAGGTAACAATTGTGACATTTGCCTGGAGTAATTCAGGTAAATCAAGGGAAACCTAAAACAGAATGGTAGAGACAAGTTTCAACTTCCATCCTCCTAAATGCAAGTCCAGTGTGTGACCACTGTGCCACCTCACCCAGAGAAGATGGAGATCTTGGCAGAGGAAAGAAAGGTACATTTCAATCAGTAATTCCACCTGACAGTGGGTACATCAGAAGGTCAACGGACAGCCCTCATACATGAATAGAATGTGGTACATGGGATGATCAGGAAATTGTTGAATTGCAATTGTATAAGTAGCCTGGAGTTAGTACCACAAAATTTGAAAAAGAGAAAATCCCAAATTTGGCAAGGAAATTGTCTACAGGTCTACGGCTAGTCAGGAGGATACCAGCAACTAAATGCACACCACAATGACGGACTGGTTCTAACAGTTTTAGTGTGTAATGAGTTGCCGAACCATAATCCTGGCAACACAACCAGAGCCTGGTAAATACAGAAAGCAGTACCATGATCTTCACCCTAAGGCATGTGGACAAGAAAAGTAGATAGCTTTAGGCTTCCGCATGCATCTAGTCTTCTGTTTAAGAATATGCGGCAGTTGGGTGACTTTTTATTATGTTGTTATACAGTAACAATATCTAGGTGCTGAATACTGTGGCAGAGTTCTGGGTCAGAGTGGATAGTGGTAAGACAACGGAATGCATAACCTGTGCTTTTAAGGAGAGAATTGGAAACCACATGAAAGAGTCCCTGCAGAGATCAAGCAAATGACCCCTTAGAGCTGGAATTCAGCAAAAGCTACCAAGTAGAAGGCATACTAAATGGAGAAAAAAAAATCATAAAACCCTGTGGCATGCCATTCTCCCAGATACACAGGGCACTGAGTGTAGTGCCAACTGTAACTCAAAAAAGCTGAAAATATAAAAACTGAAGAAATAAAACAGGTTGGCAGCCTCGAAAGCTCCAGTCAGGAACAATAAGTAATATGTGATGATAATATGTATAACATAGGTCCAAAAACACTGCTACAAGATGTTAGCATTTAGAGAAAACCTATCAGATTCCTACTTCCAGACTCAGATTCCTACTTCCAGACTAATCAGATGGGTGACTTTTCATTGTCCCTCCAAGAAAGCACGGTGATAGGGAGATGAAATGCCCTGAAACTCGAGACTGCATTTTTGTGTGCAGGTAACCAACTTTTCCGTCATTTTAGAGAGTATTTTGGTCAAGCTAATTGACCAGTAGCTATTGAGAGACATTGGGTTCTTGCCTGACTAAAGGACTGGGACAACTCTGTTCTTTCACTGTTCCGAGGAGAAGGCACCTCTGAGCCACAATGTTAAAGACCCCCAATAGATGTCGTCTTAGGGTAATGTTCGAGTGCTGGTTTATCTAACTGTGAAGTGAATCAGAGCCTGGAGTTCAGCTGCATTGGTTAATGAGGCACGAACCTGAATTAGTTTCCAGTCATTGAAGCATTCACTATTGGATTGTGCTGGGGGTGGGGGTGGGACATGGGGATGGGGGAGGGTCTTGAACTTATTGCTTATGCTGGAGGAAACTAGCCAGGCAGAAAGAAGATGCCAATAATATGGCAAAGTTTGCTTGCAAAGTGTTCTGCAAGAGCCCACGAATCAGTGCGAAGTCCGCCCTCTATGATAAAACCCAGAACAGCTGTTAGTCATTGGTTGCCCAGAAGACTATGTGTTGGCCCACATTTACAGGGATGAGACATAGCAGTCACAGCATACCTTATTAGAAAGTGAGCCTAAGCACATAGCCACTTAAAAGTAATAACACTGACATGCAAAGGGTGTTGTTTGAATTCTTACAGGAATCTTCAACAATCCTGGATAAATATTGCAATTTCTTTGGTTGATGCAGCATCAGCCACTGGTGAGCAGAACCTATAGAAATGGAAACAGCAGTTCCAGTTGCTTGAATCATTATGTCTGGCATGGCTTACACAAACTCATCAGTGTCATCTGACATCTACATCTACAACCATACTCCGCAAGCCACCCGACGGTGTGTGGTGGAGGGTACCTTGAGTACCACTATCGATTTTCCCTCCTATTCCAGTCACGTATTGTTCGGATTGTCGGTATGCCTCTGTGTGGGCTGTAATCTCTCTGATTTTATCCTCACGATCTCATCGCGAGATATACGTAGGAGGGAGCAATATACTGATAGACTCCTCAGTAAAGGTAAGTTCTCGAGACTTCGACAAAAGCCTGTACCGAGCAACAGAGTGACTCTCCTGCAGAGTCTTCCACTGGAGTTTAGCGATCATCTCCGTAACGCTTTCACGGTTACCAAATGATCCTGTAACGAAGCGCGCTGCTCTCCGTTGGATCTTCTCCACTTCCTCTATCAATCCCACCTGGTACGGATCCCACACCAGTGAGCAGTATACAAGCTGTGGGCAAACAAGTGTATTGTAACCTACTTCCTTTGTTTTCGGACTGCGTTTCCTTAGAATTCTCCCAATGAATCTAAGTCTGGCATCTGCTTTACCAAAGACTGATTTTATATGGTCGTTCCATTTTAAATCTCTCCTAATGATTACTCCCAGATAATTTATGGAATTAACTGCTTCCAGTTGCTGACCTGGTATAGTGTAGCTAAATGATAAAGGATCTTTCTTTCTTTGTATTCGCAGCACATTACACTTGTCTACATTGAGCTTTAATTGCCATTCCCTGCACTATGTGTCAATTTGATGCAGATCCTCCTGCATCTAAATACAATTTTCCATTGTTACAACCTCTCTATATACTACCGCATCATCCGCAAAAAGCCTCAGTGAACTTCCTATGTTATCCACAAGGTCATTTATATATATCGTGAACAACAACGGACCCACGACACTCCCCTGTGGCACACCTGACATAACTCCTACTTCGGAAGACTTCTCTTCATTGAGAATGACCTGCTGCTTTCTGTTAATAGGAATTCCTCAATCCAATCACACAGTTGGTCTGACAGACCATACGCTCTTACTTTGTTCATTAAACGTTTGTGGGGAACTGTATCAAACACCTTGCGGAAGTCGAGAAACACAGCATCTACCTGAGAACCCGTGTCTATGGCCCTCTGAGTCTCGTGGACAAAGCGCGAGCTGGGTTTCACACGAACGCCTTTTTTGAAACCCATGCTGATTCCTACAGAGCAGATTACTAGTCTCGAGAAATGTCATTATATTCGAACATAATACATGTTCCAAAATTCTACAACTGACCGACATTAGAGATATAGGCCTGTAGTTCTGCACATCTGTTCGAGGACCCTTCTTGACAGAGGTAGCAAATGTAAAAGCAGAGGCGTCTGGAGACCAGTTCACACTTTGAACTGTTAATCACAGTAGTCAATCTATGTAGTTATGGCAAGAGTAAGTAAACAACAGAATCAGTGGCAAGTGGTCAGTGCCATGAAGATCACTGTGTGGTGATCAATGTTGTAAAGCCCTAAGATTACAGGAAGAGATCAATAACTGGAAAGGTGTCTTGAGAGCATAGAAGCGGGTACAATAATCATCACTGAGGAAGCACAGATCTAGTTATGTAAGATGCTGGGCAATTAAAAGGCCCCTACCAGCCAAAGTGGTAGCCATATTCCCCAGAGAGCATTACACATGTTTTAGCCCCCAAGTAAGAGAAAATGGTGCAGAAAATTGTTGGATTCCAAGTGGCCTATCTGGAGGCAGGTAAAGATTGCATATTATGATTGCTGGGGTCATTTGTACCCAGATCGCTCTTGCTTCAAATGTACAAAAAGAGAACCATTTACTGACAACATCCATGCAAAACAATGTACGAACCCCTCCGGATCTCTCAGGCCAGCACAATTCCAATAAAATGCACAACAACCACAGATCATTGGATAATGGTCATCAATGAAACACTTTTCTTGGAGAGCAGTGCAAAATGTAGTGTAGAATGAAATAAGGAGTTGCAGTTCTGGCTATGACAGAAATACTTTTTACAGTTGCATTGAATGGTCATGTGATTAAGAGATCAGGCTAGGAATGAAAGGGTCAGGAGGACCAGTCATGCAACAGGATCACTGCCTGTGGCCAGTTAGATGAAACCACAACCATAAACATTGGCTCAGAATCGTACTTTGTAAGGAGCACCTCTGAAGACATAGAAGTAGCCTTGTCCTGATTTTTAGTCGTCTTCTACTTTTCCTTCATAACCTTTGGTGGACAAGTTTTTTTTACTGAGCACGGGCACTGATGAAGAGTAGGCAGCAATGGGAGCCATTCTCCACGGTTCGTTAAGTCTGGTTGGTGTCTGTCTGTAGTCAGGGGGTTTCTGAGGAGAGAGGTCCTGATAGGGATTTCTATCAATGGTGGTGGATCTCAAAATTGAAGAAAGCTTCTTCAGTCAAGTGCAGTACAGTTTCCAGAGAGAGGGCACTGTAAGAACCATAGGGCAGGAGAGGGAGGTAGTTCTGGTTTGAGGACCATTAAAGCAAAAGGGTTGGAAAGCAGAGGGGGTGGAAGAGGAGAAAATTTTAAATCAGTGAAAATATTCTGTTTATCCATGTCAAAACTGATTACAGCCACAAAGTTTTCAACGTGCAAGTAACTAAGTGGGCTAGGTGAACTTGAATTAATCACTGAATATTTTTACCATTAACTTAACGGTAATTCTGTCTAAATGGTTGCTGAGTCACTCACAGAAAATCTGTATTTAGTAGCATGGAAGTACCCAGGCTGTTCAATAATAGTTGGAGGTGTCTAAACTATGAAGTACAGATCAAAGTGTCTGTGAACAAATTGCAGGTGGTGTGGACAGTGTGTCGCCAAAATGTTCCAAACACTTTCTTTAAAAATTGTCTTCAGTAACTAGTGTTAAATTAAACAAGCAATGGAAATATTTAGTCCCTAAAGCTACAAATAGGGCTGACCTTATAAACAGTGTCAGTATCAAGAGAGGGAGTAATGATTATGATGCAAGGCACAAAAAAATAATAGGACTCAATAAAACAAAGTATTTATTTAAATGCAGTGTTATCCTGGGAAATAGCAAAACAAGATAAAAGACTTGATTTCAAGGAAATAAGAGTTTCAAGACAAAACTTCAGAATGAAGACACAGGAAGCAAATGAAAACACCCACATATCATATCAAAAAGATGGAAATATAACATTTAAAATGGCATGGGAACATGATGAGGTTAGGGGTGAATAATAACAACTGTAAAAAGTACTGTTCTTTGTCAGCAGCCTTCATAAATGACAAAAAATGAGGAAACCCTGCACAGAATGGAAAATAACATTATGTAGTGGAGAATAAACAATGGAGAAATTTGAAAGAAGGTTTGATTCAAGATATATTGATGACATGTGAGTCATACATGGTTGGTATATTTGGAAGTTTGTGTGTTGGAAAAGATGTATTGAAACAGGTATTTGGCTTCAGGTGACACTTTCTTGAGGATTATATAGATAGGTCCGTACACTCGGATGATGTCTCCCAGGATAACATAGCCTAGGCCTGTTGGGCATTTTGATCACAGTAGCCATACATAAATAACATATCGACCTTTTCTGCAATTGGTAAAAGGTCCAGTTTAACACGAGTAATGTATCACGAAGCAAATACCGTCTGCACTGGTGAAACGTTAGGCGATACCATGTACTTACATGTTTGTGAAAGCACCATCTATCATTAAGCGACATAAGTGTTCCAAATAAAACATTCATATTTATTTATGTACTACATCTACATACCTACATACATACTCCGCAATCCATCGTAAGGTGTACCACTACTAGGCATTTCTTTTCCTATTCCATTTCCAAATAGAATGAAGAAAAAAAGAATGCCCACATGCCTCCGTATGAGCCATGTCTCTTATCTTGTCATAGTAATAACTGCGCAAAATGTAAGTAGGTGGCAGCAAGATCGTACCACACTCAGCTTCAAATACCGGCCCTCTAAATTTCCTCAACAGAAATTCATGAAAAGAATGTCGTCTTTCCTCCAGCGAAATCCAATTGATTTGCCAGAGCATTTCCGTGACACTCGCGCATTGGTCGAACCTACCAGTAACAAACCTAGTTGCTCGCCTCTAAACTGCTGCTATGTCTTCCTTTAAACTGAGCTACTGCGGGTCCCAAATACTTGAGCAATACTCAAGACGTGGTCGTACAAGCGTTTTATACGCGATCTCCTTTACAGATGAAGTATATCTTCCCAAAATTCTCCCAATAAACCGAAGTCGGCTGTCCGCCTTACTCACAACTGTCCTTACATGCTCGTACCATTTCATATCGCTCTGCAATGTTACGCCTCCTCTCACCTTTCTCTCTCTTTTCACATGTGCTGCTAGTTTGTAACTGCTTATGTTTACTTTTTCCATATCCGTCACAATGTGATGCTCAGATAGGCATAGTACATCTATTACATTCTCTTATTCTATGTCATCTAAATAAACCAGTAGCTCATCTACTTTGTTCTTTAATCCCCCAATATTTTGGTGAAATATGGTAACATATTTTTTACTTTACTTTTGTCAGATTCATGCTTTTGAGCATCTTTAGCACATGCCGCCTGAGCTTCCCAGTGGACCCTGGTCTAGCCTAAAAAAAAGAGGTACATTCATGAATTGCAGTGTCCCCCCTTAAGGTTTTTGCTATTAACCCAACTAATTTATCCTTCCCTTTCCTATTGAGGTGTAGGCCATGCCTTGTGAAGTCCCACCTACCTATAGTCTCAACAGGAACCAAACCAATGTCTGACAGAGTGGCCACCCTACACAACTGATCTAACTCCATATTGACCCTCCTGACACAGCAGTTCAATTGGGGCTGATCATGTCACACGAAAGCAGGCACCAGACCAACATTTCCGTGTGTCGTTGCAGAGGCTATTTTCACCAGGTCACACTCAATACTGTAGCCCTAAGCCCTATCGACACTGTTTCCCACTCCACCCACTACCACAACATGATCTTGTTTAGTGAAATCTTTGCACAGGGAACCTAAATCCTCTACCACCCGGCAAACACATGTGCTGGACTTGAAAAAGTTTGTCACCTAATTTTTCCTGCAAAATCTGCCCCACACCTCTTCCATGGCTGCTACCTAGCAACAGAACTTTCTTCCTACATTCCACTTTTTTTGAAACTGATGGTTACCCGATGAAGTTCTGTTGCATCTTAACTACTCCTACTTCTACTGGAGTCTCTTCCTTACTCAACTGTGAATGCGGGGAAAATCTGTCGGTTGTGCCAATTGCAAAACTGTCAGACACTGTTCTCTTGCTCTGTCCCCTGTTCCCAGCTACTGCTTCCCACCTCTGGTTACCCTCCTCCCCCTTTAACCTCATCAGTTCCTCCCTCTCTCTATCCAAATCAGCCTGAAGGGCTCTAATCCCCCCCCCCCCCCCCCCGCACCCTGTTCTGCTATTTTCCTATCTTTTGAGCAAACTCTGCAAAAGAGTGGAACAATCTCGTTTGTTTCCCCAACTCCCACACCACTACATCCCCAATGAAACCACCTGTGGCAACAGCTGCATGAAACCCCTAAACCAACTTTCCTACGGCAGCTCACACACTTGGAATTCATGATTGTTTACAAATTAATTACGAGATTTACTAACAATAATATATATATATTAACCACAAATATGATATGTATGGGAACTATTAGAAAATGCACTTAAAACTGAGGTGTCACGCTAAATATGCACCCTTGGAAATTAAGCCTAAAAGCAGTAAATAAACAAAAACCGATTTTTCGCTGTTACTATTTATGGTCATAAATCGTAGGTGTTAGTGGAAAAATTTGTGCCTTAAGCGCTAACATGCGAAAAAAAGAAATCTCTCGGTTAACCTAAACCTAACCATCAGAGACAAGCTACAGATTACTTTTTAAACGCAAAATCATAATATATACTCGATGTTCTGCTTGTAAACAAACTGTCATCTTTAACTCAGCCACTACATAATTACTCACGCTTTCTACAAACACGCACACATCTGAAAACTACCGTGCTGCGATGACGTCACGGGTCAAAGCTGACAGGCGGTATCCCCATCCTCAGGTGAGCCCAAAAAGTTGATGACACAGTTCCACAAAAAAGTTGTGGACAAGTCTGATCAATAATGACACGTCACCAAGCTAAGTAAAAGCTGTCAGACAGTTTTAGAAAGGCTGTACAGGAACGGAAAAAGTGAGAAATCAGCTATCTCAAGAGTCTGAGGTGACAAAGGGACTACGACAGGGATGCACACTCAGCCCTATGTTGTTTAAGATCTACCTAGAGGAGGCACAAAATCCTGGAAAAGGAAATGCAGAAGAATGGGTATCCCCCACAGATGATATGATCTTCTTCACTTTAATTTTGCTGATGACCAAGTGTTAGTAGCTGGGGATGAAGATGATGTTAATTATAAGCTCCAAAATTAGAAGAAGAATAGAAAAACTGGGGGTTTGTCATAAATGTAGGCTTAGGTAAAATAGAATATCTGAGGGTGGGAGAGAATAATGTTAATGACATACAACTCAGTGCTGATATTGTTGAAGGGTGTCGTAACTTCAAGTAGGGTACGTAGGAGTGACATTGATGTCCATCAGTAGAAGTATGGATGATATAAACAATACAAATCGATCAGGGAAGCGAGCCATAAAACAACTACAATGTATTCTCTGTAACAACAACATAATGTGCAAAATAAAACATATCATCTACCATTCAATTATTGAAAGTATAGCTACCCACGGCACTGAGTTGTAGCAAGTAACTCGAAGGCAAAAAGAACAGCTACAGGCAGTTGAGATGTATTTCTGGAAATGGAGTTGTGGATATTCCAGGCTTGATCATGATAGAAATTACAGGATCAGGGAGATCATTAAAGTGCGAAAGCACGATCCTAGAGTGCATAGAAAGATAGTGCCTGCTCTTGTATGGTCATTTGCTACATATGCCAGACACAAGAGGGCCAAAAAGAATATGGCAATGGACTCATCATCAAAGAAGAAGGTTCGGCAGACCTGCAAGATGCTAGAAAGACGACGTCAACGAAGCAATGGTAGCAAGAGGTCTAAATGAAGGAGACTGAAATTACAGTAATCGGTGGAAATTGGAATATGAGAGGCAGTGGCAGCCATAAAAACCTTGCTGAGATATATATAAACTAAGCAGGAAAGTGTCAGGCAAATGACTGGCAAACTCCAATAGCAGAACTACAAGATAGACATTCTGCATCATGGTACGAGTTTCTGCCATAGTTTAAAGAGTGAAAGTTCCTTGAAGAAGTGACCAAATTATAGCTTCCTCCTATGTATATCTTGCAAAAGGACCAGGAAGAATAAAATCAGAGAGAATACTGCCCACATGGAGGCTTACTGGCAGTCATCCCCCCCCCCCTCCCTGACTGATATGCGACCAAAACAGGAAAAGGAGGAAGTGTCAGTGGCATCTACACAAAGAACCCTCTGCCACACACCATGAGGTGGATTCAAGATTAAAGAAATAGACATTGAGCCTATATTATCACATGTCTGTGTGCTTTTGTGCCAATGAAATGAGTGTCAGTGGGTTGTGAGTGTGGAAAGTTTTCTAATTTTAGGTATTTTTCTGCTTATTAGTTATTTTGAAAGGTGTGTTTTCACTTTTTAAATTTTGCTGAAATGTTTGGTGTAAAAATAAAAGGGCAGGGTTAACGAGAGACTATCCAAAGAAAAATATGTGGCATGGATAGGCCTATGTATTTTAAATGGCACTTTACATTTTTTACTTTTATTTTCTATTAATCTCTTGTAATGTGGCGTATCACATCATGAAAGTATATTACAATGTATTTATTCAGTTCTTGAATATTATGGGGACTGTACTAATGGGTGTCTGGGGAATATAGTTGATTGTATTTTACACAATACCGTGAGATTTTATTTCTTTGTGAATGGGGCTTCTCCATGGTTGGTAGCTACAGTGATATTAGTCTTAGCTACATAAATTAAGAGCAAATGATGATACCATATGTACACCAAACATGCCTTATGGCCTGGATACCATTGTTTTGCGGCTGATGTCCCTGCAGTTAAGCCCCATAAGCCTCACAAACATCACCATTATTCTGTAGTTTGGTAGCCTAGGTATTGTGGAGTTCATTTTGCTATGTAGCCTACAATGAGCGACTTTATCAATATCAACATGTTACCCCATTCTCACTTGCAGATATTTGTTTCACAGTTCCTTGGTGTTACAGAGTTTAGTTTAACAATGTTTGTTAAAAGAAGCGAAATTGGCCTATATCAATTTTGTGGTGTATTTTTAGAGGATTTATCTTATGTACAGTTGCCGGATTTGTTTCCTATTTGATATGGGAAAATTACCAGTAAAACTGCAGTGTCTGTGGCCCGTGTTATTAGCAGGGTGTGTTTGTTGGCAACCTTGCCGCAAGGGACTACGGCAAAACAATAAATTGAGCGTTTCTGAACCGGAGATTCGGGTGCTATGTGCCCTCACATACTAAAAAAAAAAACCTTCTTGTCTAACCTATACATAACCCAACTTTCAATTAAAATGATCACTGTTTCGTACAGATCATAAAATAAATAAATTTGGAAGAAGCACTGCATATTGCAGCCAACTATTGATACATATGGAACATGCGAGCATCACAGTATCATTTGTCACTTCTTGATTAGCAGTAATTTAAGCTGTACTCTTATCTTCCTGACTAACCACCGCCTTTTAAAAATACTTTTGACAAGCTAGGCTGTAGATGTCTAGCCTATTCTGGTTGAACAAAGTACATTACTATTTTCTTATGCATATGCAATGATTTTAAAGGATGTGGTTAGGCAGGAACCTAAGAGTACAGCAAGAAATTGTTATGAGTGAACAAGCAACAATAGTACTGTGAATACCACATGTTCCATACGTATCGATAGTGGCCATGACTGTGATATGCAACATTTCTTCCAAATTACCTAGTTTTTTAAATGAATCTGAATATATATTTTATGACAAGATTAACCTTGCGAGTTTATTGTGGTGTCATAGAGGACATAATGGTTGCCCTATAAAATTTATACAAGTTATTTCTACATACCACTTTGGTGATATCTTAGAAAAAGGCAGCCAATGGATACAAAATACTTCATCATAGCCCATTAAATAATATCCATTGCCCAGATTCAAACATAAGAATATCAAGAGTTAGGTACCAAACAACACCAGAGGGTATTTGTAAACAGAAATCTTTTACAAATTAAATGACATTGACACCCCTCACTAAAAAATAAGTGATTCAAGAAACACCGGCTTAAAAAAACTGTTAAGAGGGTAGGTGCAATAGGCACAAGCACCTGCAAATTTCTTTTGCAGTTTTAATGTTGTTTTTTTAAATTAAGCTTTTTAACAGTTCCTTAAAAATTGTAGCTCTGAGAATGAAACAACACATACTTCTCCTAAACACAATATACAGGCCAGTTAAATGACAAATTCTGGCTTACATACCAGATTCAGACTGAAGCCCCCTGAAATCGTGGTTGTGGTAACAGACTGGTTTGCGGTTTAGGTTAGGTTGGAAAGAAACAGTTTGATTGTGACTTGCCAAAGCCAAAGAATGTGAGAGTGAAAACAAAGGCTGACATAAAAATTGACTTGTACCAAAGCCTATGCTTATGTCCACATCAAAATTAAAAGGGTGGGGTTTCCAATATCAACCTTTCAAATGTTTGTAAATCTATCGGACCAAACTGCGTGCTCATCAGTCCATAGCTTACAAACTACTTAAACTAACCTAAGGACAACAAACAAACACACACACACACACACACACACACACACACACGTCCTAGGGAGGACTCGAACCTCCGACGGTGACAAACCGAGCGCACCGCCTTAGACCGCTCGGCTACTCTACACAGTTATGAACCTTTCACTAGGGCATTACTGATACTTGAGAAACAAGAAATTATTTCAAATCTTTGTATAGCTTATGGGACTTAACTAAGGGGTCATTAGTCCCTAAACTTACAAACTACAGATGAACTAGCTAACACTAAGGACGGCACAAATATCCATGCCTGAGGGGGGATTCAAACCCCCGACCGAAGTGGCCGTGTAGACCGTGACTGGAGCGCCTCAGTCCTCTCGGCCACCGCGGCCAGGAAGAAATTATTTAATGGCCTATATATTCACCATGTTGTAAATGATAAAAGTTTTGTTAATCATACAAAATAGGCCAGATTATTAATTATTGTAACCCATATTACACAAAACTTTCCGGAATAAAACTGTACAACAATGACAGACCTTTAAACAAACAAAATTTTTATCAGTGCGTTCATATTTCAGTTAAGGCGTGTGTTGAAATCAACTGACAACAAACACAGAGTAATTATAAAACATGGAAATATTCCCCAAAGTCAACAGTGAATTCCTATTTTTTGAAGGCACCCACAAATCAAGCAAATTACTACGTGTGGAACTCAACTTCTATGTAACAGGAAGACGAAACCTGAAATTAATTACACTGTATGGCGAGCAGTTTGATACTAGGAGAATAAAGTAGTAATCAAAAGAACTCTTACTCTTCCTGGGTAGATGATTCGGAATCTTCTTTAGCCATTTCTTCCGTGTTGTGCACGCCCTCACTGGTTACACGTGATTAAAAGTGCAAAATTTATTTCCTGTAAATCGGTAGTTCCTCCAGAACATAAAACTGACTCGTTTACTATTGGAGAAAAAAGGTTCCTTAAATCTGAAGTAAATGGCACCTTATGTTTAACACATTATGTAAACAACATCAACATCACGTTTAAAAAGTAAACAAATCACCAGTACAGAGAACACTCAACACTATCCACAGATCACAGTGCTTACTGCAAAAATTTATCGATAGTTGTCGATCGTTGAAATAGTTGAATAATTTGGTAAGATCGATTAACAGTTGACGGAACGGAATATTAACAATCTACAGCATTCGGCTGGGAATACGACGGTAGAATGGAATATCGAAACATTCAGCATTTGTTTGGAATGGAGGTATTTACTCAGGCGTTCATCAAAACTGAATGGGACGGGGCGAGACGTATAGGAAACTGTTTCAAACTATCTCGGCAAAAAACTTTTCACATTTATTTTGATGGAGATGTCATCGTCTGTTCGCATAAGAAATTATTGTTTTCTCCGCGCTCATGCATATTACAGTAAAAATGGTGTTTTCGACTATTCATAGTAATTATTTTATATTATGCTTTATTTTCAAGGTAAATTTCTATTTTTCCATGACGAAATGGATAGCTTTTTCTTAGTGTAGTTCCACATTAGACATCCTGTTGATAAGTGGGGACAGTCGTTTATGTTAAGGCTAAGAATCGTACCTTTTTGTACTGATAAAAGGCCAGTAATGGATCTTACTTATCTGAATGTGTTAAAGCCAATTCACACTGTTCATCATATCAAGTTACATCACACAATGCATTTTCGTCCCACTCAGTTATGCGTATTGGGGCGCCGTGCTGCGGTGCGTGTGGCCTTTCACTGTCGGGGGTTCAACTCCCCCCTAGGGCATGGGTGTTTGTGTTGTCCTTAGCTTAGTTTACCTTAAGGCCAATTCACACTGTCCGTCACGTCAACGTCACGTCACGGAACCGTCACGTCAAGTTGTATTCACACTGTCCGTCCGTGTCCGTCACGTCAATTCGTCCGTCTCAATACGCGATGTTGAAAGTGAGGTTATGAGTGGCGATTTGTTATGTAGAAAGTCATAGTTTAATACTAGAAAGGGTGAACAACAACGCTAAATGTTATTAACGGCCAAAGAAAACTTTACAGTGTATGTTTTTGGCCAACTTACTGGGAACTGAAACAACATTTCAAAACATCGACATCTATTTTCAAGCGAAAAAATAAACATATGAAGACATCAAACCATACTTGTAAGAGCATAAATATCGCCTGTATACTTTAACCATTACGATTTGCATGCTGACATTGTTAACACGTCGTGAACAACTGAATTTTTGTCTTTCATTATAACTGACATTTTCATTTAAAGTGTTATTTAATGAAAAATGCGTATTCAAATTACAATCTTATTCAAATAAACAGTTTGCTTCAGTCGTTTCTGTTACATTGTTACGTAACATAAACCATTTTTTGGTTTCAGATATCCGACTTCGATTATAGGGGACACTCAATTGACAAAAAATATTTAAGTCGTCATGAAACATTTGAGATTTACCCCTAAAACGAGGTACAACAACACCACAAAGATGAATAAGACACATTTCCATATAAACAGTGCAATCGTCGACTGCAACATGTAATTCGCGTGACGAAATTAGGTTAACTTCAGATGTTAGCAGACGACCGTTCCGTCAAAACATTCTTCTCGAGAAAGCTTGACGGACGTTGACGTGACGTGACGGTCTGGTGACGGACAGTGTGAATGCCGCCATTAGAAATACATTGCGGAATGTTCTGACGGACGGTGACG
Source organism: Locusta migratoria (assembly GCA_026315105.1). NCBI lineage: Eukaryota > Metazoa > Arthropoda > Insecta > Orthoptera > Acrididae > Locusta > Locusta migratoria. The sequence continues at coordinate 331,695,410 of CM048755.1, read as the reverse complement.
TGACGTGACGTGACGGACAGTGTGAATTGGCCTTTAGTGTAAGTAGTTTGTAAACCATAGACTAATAACCTAGAAGTTGAGTCCGATAGATTTACAAACATTTGAATTTGAACTCAGTCATGTTGTAGTATGTCGCTCCATTTTATTGGCACATAGCATATGTTACATGATGACTTCCAAAGCGAGTTCAGATATGTGAAAGTGAACAATGTATTTGGTTTTAAAATACAGTGACAGAATACGGCTGATATACAGTATATGTTATGTCAGGGACGTATCGTCCATATGAGTAGGGTAAGCACTAAAATGGTTACAGTTCGCGCACCTTCCGTCCAGGTAATTGCACTCGACGCGCAGTCGACTGGGTAACGCCTGGCTCGAGGTACAAGCGCTATGTAAAGTATACTCTAACGACCATCACTGTGCAAGGAGAAGGCGGAGTTGCATCACACGTCGTTCGCATTTGTCCGCATGAAGTTCACATGATGTGGCAGCGAGAGAGACAGTTGATACGACAGGCGCTTAGTAGCTATTCGGTATTGTCCCGCTTGCTTCTGTAGCAAATGTAATAGGTATGTTTTGGCATGCGAGTTATTATTTTATGCAGTGACGGTTTCAAATGCAGAATTTTCAGTGATTGGAAATGACTGCAGTTGCATAATTGAGGCGTTGTTGATGGTAAAATTATATAGGGCCAGAAATTACACAAATTGAATATAATTTCAAAGGGAAGACCATCTCCATTATATCCATCTCTGTTCACAGTGACAAAACAGTGGAAAGGGCATTTAAAGCAAGAATATTACGACACGATTTTGTGGTTGTGCGAAAGTGGGAAATTTTCGAAATAATTCCGCAGGCTGTGCCTTCTTTTTTTTTTTTTTCTAATGACATAAACTTTGGATGGAAACTAGAAGTCTCTGATTTACAGAAACGACATGAGATCAGCACAATGAGCAACTAAGAAACAGCAGGTACGTTGTGAGTCATGTCATTCATATGACGTGTCTTTTGAGGGAAATGACCTATCATTATATGGAACGCAATTAATATGCCGATTTTGTGAATCAAAGAAGTTATGACGAGCTGGTGCAACAAGTGACATTACAGATACAGGAGGAAGCTGATTGTTTCCATGTGAAAGGCGGGTTTTGTCAGGCTGTTGGGTTCCCCAGCTGGCTTGCTGACAGTTTGGACCTAGTGACTGGAATACAGGTAGTTAGGATTTTCCTAATCTGCTCGGAAACCAGAAACGATGCTCGTGGCTGAGCGACGGCGGCTCTCCCAGTTTGCAACTGAAATACAATATAGCCACACACATTATTCTTAATATCCGTATAAAATCAACGGAAGGATCATACAGCAAAAATATAATTATATGAATGGATTCAGGAGACTAGTGAGAATCAAATGCCATAATTACAATATCTCTTACAGATAATAAGCCGACAAATTTCAGTTCTATAATAATAATAATAATAATATAACACTTATATTTACAATTATTGATATGTAGTGTTTATCAGTAACAGTTTAAGAAGCAAATGGGCAGCATTGCACTATGCTACCTATCTTCAAAGACGTACCTCGTTATTTCCGCATGGTTTCCTTAAACTTATTTTACTCCCTTGTTCTGCTTTTCCTTGATGTAGTAATATTCATGTGTCAGAACATAGATTCCACCACAGAAACACAAAACATGAGCCCAGCAAATTGCATTACATTTATACATGTATTTTATTATATTTAATATTATTCTCAGTAACGTTCGTTTTTTATGTTTTATGTTTCATGGCCGACTAAAAACAGTAGATATGCAGCAGATAATTTATATATAAACGATTATATGTATTTGTGGACAAGAACTGAATACCTTTGCATAAAAAACCATGATAAATTAAATATTAATTGTGTAACTATATTGCAACGGCGGCAGTATATTTGAACAGTGAGACACTATGCTTAATAGGTACCTAAGCAGAGAGCTTAAGTCACAACCGTTTTTAGTATTGTTAAATATATACTTGTATGTTAAATGTACACAACATTTGTAGGGAGTTGGTCAAAGCATTTAACTCTGTCATATTCAAATGTATAATATTTTGGATGGGAAATTATATTTTAAAGATGAGGCGTTAGGATGAGTGGAAGGATACAATTTTGGAAGCAGGGAGAGCAGAACTTAGTCTCTGGTGAGCAGTGGTAAACTATGCACGGTAGTAGGGCTGTGGAACTGTGATAAATCACCAATCGTTGTTGTGTGTTTGTTAAGCTTATGGGAGTCATCAGTCCCTAAACTTACAAACTACTTATGAACTACCTTATACTAAAGACGGCACAAATATCCATGCCCAAGGGAGGATTTGAACCCCCGACCGTAGTGGCCGTGCAGACCGTGACTGAAGCGCCCCAGTCTCCTCGGCCACCGTGGCCGGCTCACCAATTGTGTACTCATCTGATTACAAACTGTGTTTTATAACAAATACTGTAATCGTGGAGTAATTTGCAATTGCAATGTTCAATGGACTTCACTAATTTACTACTGATAATTTGGAACTTTCATTCTCAAGAGCATGTGATACTTATTGTGCCTCTCATGAACAATAGTTGGGGAAATATTCAGTTATTCACCGATGTATAAAGTAGGACCACCTCCGCATTTTCATGTCCAAAAAGTGTAATAAACTCCATTTATAAAGAATTACTTCGTGAGTGAATCACTTCTTTATCTTAGAATCCATTTTGTTGGATATTCAGAGGTTTAATTTAGGTTTGTTTAAGTATATTTTCGCGTCATTATATGCAGATTGATAGACTGGCTAAACTGCAGATTAATTATTGATATTGTTTAAACAGATTGGGTAGCTGTTTATAGCATAGAAGCTGACATACATAACTCACCCCTGTGAACAGAGACAATGAGCACTAAACCTTTTACTACCCTGAGTTACGTATTGCCCAATTCTTATAGGTGAGTACCCATAGTAAGGTCGAAAATGGGGTTTTCTCGTCCAGGATAAAAAATAAAGCAACAGTGTTTTTTCGTTTGGTTTTTGTAAAATTTTGTTTGAATAGTTGTGCTGTACATTTTGCAGTACACTCATTTGAAAGACAAGTCTAATGCATATTGAGAGATGTGTGGGGGCTCAGATATTTGTAGTACAACAGCAGTTTTGTGCCTGTACTAATATGAAAATAGGAGTGGTATAGGACTCGGTATTCGGACCGGAGAAGAACATGGTGCGAGAGTTACAAATACAGCAATACAGAAATTCATATCGCGGACACAGACACAGTCAATAGCGGTCAGCAGCTTTGTGTACTACACGGCAGCAGTTCCAGGAGGCAGTCAACATACATCGGCGGCAGCAGCAGAGGCACCATGGCAAAATATCTAAGAACCAATGTCGATAATGTAAATGTGTGTGAGTATGGGGCTGGATCTTACATTAACGAAATGCCAATAATTAAGCAGTCACCAAGCGTGTATGGCTCCGAAAATATTAGCGGATGTGTTAGCCCACCTTCTGAGGGAGAAAATGTAAGTGGGGAGGGCTATAGTGGGGCTAGTATTCCAGTTGCTGCGAATAAAGATGATACAGCAGGAATTTCATTGGAAAGCAAACTTTACATGTGGATATGGGGTTAAAGCAGATTTGGGTGGTATAAAATCAGAAGTAGGTAATGTAAAATTAGAAATGAGTAAAGTAAAATCTCAATTAAAAGCAGATTTGTGTAATGTTAAAGCAGAAGTGGGTAATGCAAAGAAAGAACTGGGCTTGGGTTTGAAAAAAGTTCAGGCAAACATGGAAAGTATGAGGGCAGTATTAAGTAGTAATATTTAAAATGTAAAATTTGAGTTGGAAAAATTTAAATCAGAAGTGGATGGAATGGTAGAATCAAAATTAAACGATGTGAAGACAGAAGTGGGCAAAGTAGGGGAGGAAGTTGATGCCATTAATAATAAACTCAGTGTATTAGAGATAAATTTAGGAAATAAAATGGAAAAGGTACAGCACAAATTGAACAGCAATGTAATGAAGAGCGTGCAATGACCAGGTAATTCTGAAAAGGCAACTACAGTTGAAATAAATAATTTAACAGATAGGATGCGGGTTTGTGAAATGTAGATAAAAGAATGTAGTTGGAGAATTGATTAGGAAAAGGTGCAGCTAAAGCAAAAAATTGAGGAAGTGCGAGCTGAAATATGTAATGCAAATGTTAGTCCACTTGTAAATAATCTGCGGTTTTCAGCTGGAAGTAATAAGTGTTTTTCTAATGATGGCAATTACCTACCACCCAGTAGATTTTCTTGCTGTGTGTAAGGGTGGATTTGTTAAGGGGATAAGTGACCAAGATAAGTAAATTGTAAAAAGACAGCTTGAGGGTAGTGCACAGTTGTAGGCTAATTTAAATAATCATTTGTTCGAGGCCTATGCCAAGTTTCAGATATGTTTCTTGAATAAGTACTGGAGTGAAGCAAAGCAAATACGGCTTCAAAACGAATTTCTTAACAGTCCAAATTTCAAGTATGGCACTGCTTCAATGAGCGAATTATGTGTGCACAAACTTAGTAAGTTAATGCATACAAATCGGGCACTGGGAGATCTGACGGAAATCACGACATTAAAGAGGCGATTAGCAGATTATTTACAATGGGATTTGGTGTGTAGTCTGATGCAATCGATTGATGAGTTTTTAGATTTTGTTGAAAACTTGGAACGATCATTAAAGTTTAAACCAAATGATGGTAACAGAAGAGTAAATGGTAGTCAGAATGGGAACCATAATAGTAATAATGGTAATTATGAGAACCATAGTAATAACGGTAACTTCTGGAATCAACACAATCACAAAAGTAATCAGGGGAATAAATTTTATAAAGGTCAAAGCAGTGGGAATTATCATGGGAGAAATCACAGAAGGGAACATAGTGATATGCAGTCGGGAAACTGAGAAATGCCACGTGTCATGTGCAGGGATGGTGAAACAAACCGGCGATAGATAGAACATCATATTGTGATGATTTTGGGGGAAATAGATGTGATAGGGGGCAGAAGGAAGTTGTGGAAATAAGTGTGATAGATAAATTCGTAAAAATTGGTAATTTAAAACAGCGTGGCCATCAGAGAAATCAAAATTATTTTGGGCAATCATTTGCATCAGATGCAGATATGGCTTTACAAAAGCTATTTTGTGAAGAGAGAATGAGTGACGGAGTGAATGAATGTATACTAAATAATTCTAAGTCTAAGAAAGAGTATGAGGAAAATTTGAATTTGGTGGAGATGAAATGTCCAGAAAATTCCGAGAAGTTATTGACCAGTAGCGATAAATGCAACTACGTGTGTACTAAAATTTGTGAATTTGAGGCAGCAGATGTAAGTGGTGAATTTTGTGAAGGCATCGTATCTAAGGGCACGCTAGCTGGTAACAATTTGAGTGGTAAATCAGCGGATGTAAGTAAAGTTGATAGAGAAAATCGCGTAGCTTTGGTCTCATCAGCTGGTGAATTATATTATATATGTGGCATGATAGGCGATTTATTGTTAAAGGGACATGAAATAAGTGAGACATGTGGTAAATTTGAAGCTACTGAGATAGATGCTACTGAGGAAGAAATTTGCGCCTTTATTTGTGTTAATGAGGATGATCCAATTGCTCTTGATGGGATTATGAATTGTGAATGGAAGGTGATGGATGAAAGTGTTGATTCTACATTAAAGGAACTATTATCTGTAGTGAAGTAAGAAAAGTTTAATAATGGTGAAACAGATAATATTTTTAGGGAAAATTTGATGTGGGTTACAGATGCAGATGTGAAACTGAAATTGTCAAATAACGAGCGTACTAAACATCTGAATGAGGACCAATGCAGTAGCGAAGTAGTACATAGATACTGTTTGGAAATAGATTTTAATAACTTTGAGTTCAATGATAAATTGGCGGAGGTAGATGATATATGTAATAAGGTTTTAAGTGCATTGGCTGAAGTCGATAATATTATTTGTGATTGTGAGGTATTTGGAAAGAACGACGATTTATGTGGGGAAGTTATTCTATGTCCTGAAAATAATTATGTGAATGATGCAGCTAGTATAGTGACTTTTCCTATTCATGAAAGCAATTTTGAGTTCGACCAGGACAGAGATGCAGATGAGTTAAATGAATATAATTTGTGGGATCAATTTACGAAGGGAAGAGAAAAAGACAGCGTTATTAATGACAATTATGGTGAGTTAGGAGAACGGGTAAACGTTGATTGGTTTGGCAAAAGTGAACGCGAATTTTCTGTTACTGATTGGCGGTGGAATAGGGTTAAAGAAATGTTTAAAATAGCAAGGGAACTTGAAAGAAAAAAGGGTGAAAAAGTAGCATACAGGGTATTTAAGGAATTATTTTATAGGGACGACGAAATTGAAGGGTGGACTAAAGTTTTGTGTACTATTGATATGAAAGAAAAGGGGAGAGAAACTGAGAATGACTTGTTACATGAAGATATTTTAGATACGGAAGAACAGATTCTTGTACAGCCAATAGATGAGACAGATGTTGGAAAAGCAAGAGTAAATGCACTCCTGGATTTGGAAGGTAACATACCAGCTGTGTCAGAAAGTTTTCTGACCAGAATAAAGAAAAAACCTTTAGCTATATTCCCAGTAAATAGCGTAACAATTAAGACAGCTACACGGAGAAGTGTAAGCCCATCAGGCAGGAGATGAGTTTAGAATTTAAATGTTGTGGATACGAATTTAATATCAGATGTTTTGTGATAAGTGCGTTTGTGACAGATGTTATATTAGGTACAGATTTTCCATCTAAATATAAAACATCTGTCAATTTTGTAGAGAGGTACTTCGAGTCTGAAGTAGATGGAATAAGACGAAAGATGGAATTCAAGAACTTATTAACGAGAGAGCACTGTGTTGCCCATAATTTTAATGACTGGGCTAGACGAGAAAAGTATTTTTAAATGCAAACATATCAATAAGTGAAATCTTTGTTATGGATGCTTATTTCAGTGTATTTAATGTTTACTATATAAGAAGTTTGGGGGATAATTCTGTGTTTATTGTATGTTGTCTCAAATAAGTTGCTATGCTGAGGAGAACAAAAAGGAATTGTGAGGGCGCATTTTGGTGCATGGAAGTTGGCAGTTTGGAGAGATAATGTTGATGAAAATGATTTATTAAATATTTCTATAATTTGTGGTTTTAAAATATGTGGATAGTTGCCAGAATTGTGGTATTATTTTAAAGAGTGTTGTTGCTCAAATTTTGGTGCCAGGAGTTCGGATTAATTTCTCAAAAAAAAAAAAATAAATAAATAAATAAATGAAAATAAAATTGAAAAGAAAAGAAAGTGATAATTTGAGAATTGCAGCATATTGAAATCTTGAAAGACGGCTCTCTGACTCTTTTCATTTATTTCAATGTTTGCTCACCTCACTTTGAAGTTATAGAGGCTTGGCACTTGTTCGATTTTATTTTCAATTTAAAAACGTATTGATTTATGGACTATAAGTTAAAGTATTAACTTGCATTGACATGTAGTTATGCTCCCCACCCTGTATTTACCCTGTGTGTGAGTGATACGCTTCTACTGCGTTCTGCCCTTGCCTCGTTTCGCTGCAGGGAGCTCTTCTGTGCGTCGTTTGCTTATGCCTTGTTTCCACTAGCTAACGCTGGGAGCGTTGGTTGCTATTGCTATTATCACTCACTGTGATAATTATATTTTATTATAATGACAAAGTGCACCTATGCACTGTAAATTATGTTATATAACAACTGATTGACATTACAAGATTGTGGCCTTGTAAAATGATGTTATTGGACCAGATGATGCTGACATAGTTCAGCGAAACCGGTCGTCTTAAATAAAAATTGATGATCAGCGATCTTAGCTTTTTTATATCTTTCTACAATACAACTGACATGTAATTACATTTTCACGCAATTTGGGTGCGTAGCTCCTTTGAAATCAGTACCCTGAACAACCACCTCTGGCCATAATAACGGCCTTGATACACCTGGACATTGAGACGAACAGGCTTTGGATGGCGTGTACATGTACAGATGCCCACACAGCTTCAAAACGATACCACAGATCATCAAGAGTAGTGACTGGCGTATTTTGATGACCCAGTTGTCGACCACCATTGACCAGACCTCTTCAATTGGTGAGAGATCTGGAGAATGTGCTAGCCAGGGCGGCAGTAGAACATTTTCCGTATCGAGAAAGACCCGCACAGGACCTGCAACACGCGGTCGTGCATTATCCTTCTGAAATGTAGGGTTTCGCAGGGATTGAATGAAGGGTAGAGCCACGAGTCATAACACATCTGAAATGTAAATGCCACTGTTCAAAGTGCCGTCGATGAGAACAAGAGGTGACCGAGAAGTGTAACCAATGGCATCCCATACCATCACACCGGGTGATACGCCAGTATGGCGATGACGAATACACGCTACCAATGTGCATTCACTGCGATGTCGCCAAATATGGATGCTGTAAACAGAACTTGGATTTATCAGAAAAAAATGACGTTTTGCCATTCGTGCATCCAGGTTCGTCGTTGCGTACAACATCGCAGGCGCTCCTGTCTGTGATGCAGAATCAAGGGTAACCGCAGCCATGGTCTCCGAGCTGATAGTCCATGCTGCTGCAAACGTCGTCGAACTGTTCGTGCAGATATTTATTGTCTTGCAAACGTCCCCATCTGTTGACTCAGGGATCGAGATGTGGCTGCACGATCCGTTACAGCCATGCAGATAAGATGCCTGTCATCTCGGCTGCTAGTGATACGAGGCCGTTGGGATCCAGCACAGCGTTCCGTATAGCCCTCCTGAACCCACCAATTCCATATTCTGCTAACAGTCATTGGATTGCGACCAATGTGAGTAGCAATGTCGCAATAAGGTAAACCGCAATCGTGATAGGCTAAAATCCGACCTTTATCAAAGTCGGAAACGTGAAGGTACGCATTTCTCCTCCTTACACGAAGCATCACAACAATGCTTCACCAGGCATCGCCGATCAACTGCTGTTTGTGTATGAGAGATCGTTTGGAAACTTTCCTCATATCTGCACGTTGTAAGTGTCGCAACCGGCGCCAACCTTGTGTGAATGCTCTGAAAAGCTAATCATTTGCATATCACAGCATCATCTTCCTGTCGGTTACATTTCCCGTCTGTAGCACGTCATCTTCGTGGTGTAGCAATTTTAATGGCCAGAAGGGGAATATATCAAGTTCTTTGAAGAGGCCGTGAATTTACTCCACAAATAATACGTATTACATACATTTGGACTCTGAAAAGTTTTGGTTGACTTGAAGAGTTACCCCAAAATAATATACCACATAACATTATGGAATGAAAGTAACCAAAGTATGCAGGCTTTTTTATTTTTATGTCTCCTATGTTTGATGCCGCTCGTATTGCAAACACAGATTTGTTAAGTCATTTCTACAGTTCTTTGGAGTGCTCCTCCCAACTGAATTTATTATTAAGCTGTAATCCCAGGAATTTAATACTGTCAACCTCTCCTATCTGCCCTTCTTCATACTTTATGCATATGCTGGATGGAAATCCTTTACTTATTCTGAACTGCATGTAGTGAGTCCTTTCAGAGTTTAATGTCAATGAGTTGGCTTTAAACCATTTAATAATATTCATGAAAATATCATTAGCAGACCTTTCTAGAACTATACCCAACAGGCTGTGCCTCATCGCCCAGAGCGCTAAGTATCATAACTGAATTGTGTGAAATTTCGTTACCAGATAATTTGTTAATTTTCGTTTGTGCTTCTGTTTTTAAGAGATTTCTTCTCGCCTACTTGGCAGAGTTCGTTTGTGCTACTGTTTTAAGAGTTTATTCTCGCATATTTTGACAAATACTGTGTGTATACTTTTCGTCTGCTGCAAGCTACGTGATTTAAGTATCTTATTGTCACTTCCTTACTTCGTGTTCTGCTTTAAGAAAGCTTATATTCCTGTGCGTTTGATAACAGTATATTCCATAGATTTTCATATTTTATTTTGAAAACTGCCGGACTCAGTTTCGTTGTTTTGACAGTGTAGTAACCACTAACCACAGTTCAGTCAGCTGCCAGCCGCCTTTGTTAAAGTACTGAGCTAGTTAAAAGTAGATTTTTTAGTTTTCTACTTTCTACAGTTTATTGTATCGATAGGATGGATAGGAAATGTGACTACTGTGTGTGGACGCAGGAGGAGTTGGCCGCAGTTCGCGAACAGCTGAGCGTGCTGTTGGCTATGGTCAGCCGTCTTCAGACAGCTGTCTCGGGGTGCAGCGGTGGTGGGGAGTCTGGTGCGTCGAGTGGGACACCTCAGGCGTCTCATGCTTCGCTCTCTGTCCCTGCTACCAAGGCACCTTCAGGTGTACCGGACGTGGTCGAGCCGCCCTTTCCGCAAGGGAGTAGCGGGTTCACCAGCATTCGCGTCGCTCAAGACGGAAGCCCAATGTGGAGACTGGCCGTCTGTTCACGCCCGTTCGTCCTGTGAGTGGACGTGTGGCCACTCCATCAGCAGGATCCAAGCAGGTGCACGGGGGGAGGGGATTATTAGTTATTGGGAGCTCCAATGTTAGGTGCATAATGGAGCCCCTTAGGCAGATAGCATCGAGATCCGGAAGGAGGTCCAATATGCACTCGGTGTGTCTGCCGGGCAGCCTCATCCGAGATCTGGAGGCGGTGTTGCCAGCAGCTATCGAAGATGCGGGATGCGGTCGACTGCAAGTCGTTGCTCACGTCGGCACCAATGATGCTTGTCGCTTGGGTTCTGAGGACATCCTCGGTTCCTACAGGCGGCTGGCGGAATTGGTGAAGGCTGCTGCCCTCGCATCTGGGGTGCAAGGAGAGCTGTCGATTTGTAGCATTGTTCCCAGGGTTCATCGGGGTCCTTTCTGCATGGGATACTCTGCAAATCACATTTAAGTGCCTGGAAGAGGGATTATCGAGCCACCATTATACTATTTTACCTCCCATTCCATTCTCGAATAGCGCGGGGAAGATGAACACCTGAACCTCTCTGTTCGGGCTCTGATTTCACGTATTTTATTCTGATGATCATTTCTACCTATGTAAGTGGGAATCAACAATATACTTTCGCATTTGGAGGAGAATGTTGGCGATTGTAGTTTCGTAAGTAGCCCACGCCGCAGCGATAAGCGCCGTTGTTGTAATGATTCCCATCCCAGATCCTGTATCATTTCCATAACGCAGCAGAGGACAGCAGGAACAGCAGAGGACCAATAACACTACCCTGTGGAACGCCCGAAATCACCTCCGTTTTAGTCGATGCCTTTCCATCGATTACTACAAATTGTGTCCTCTCCGAGAGGAAATCCCCTATCCAGTCGCAAATTTGGGGCGATATACCGTAACCATGCAATATGATTAAAAGCCGTTTGTGAGGTACTGTGTCAAAAGCCTTCTGGAAATCAAGAAATACTGAATCAATTTGCGAACCCTTGTCTATAGCACACATCACTTCATGTGAGTAAAGAGCTAGTTGTGTTTCGCATGAACAATATTTTCTAAATCCATGTTGACCTTGTGCCAATAGATCATTCTGTTCGAGATAATTCGTAATATTTGAATACAGGCTATGTTCCAAAACCCTGCTGCAAATTGAAGTCAATGAAATAGGCCTGTAGTTTAGTGTGTTACTCCTACTGCCTTTCTTGAATATAGGTGTGACCGGTGCAACTTTCAAATCTTTTGGTACAGATCCTTCTTTGAGGGAGCGGTTGTATACGGCTGTTAAGTAAGGAGCTATCACTTCAGCATAATCAGATAGAAATCTAATGGGTATACATTCCGGACCAGAAGACTTGTTCTTGTTAAGTGATTTTAGTTGCTACACTACTCCTATAATATCTACTTCTACGTTACTCATTACGGCCTCTGTTCGTAATTCGAAACCTGGAATATTGGTTTCGTCTTCTTTAGTGAATGAGTTTCTAAAAGCTATGTTTAGTAACTCTGCTTTAGTAGCGCTGTCATCGGCAGGATCGCCATTATTATCACGTAGTTAGGGTATTGTTTGTGTTTTGCCCCGTGTATATTTAACATATGACCAAAATCTCTTTGGGTTTTCAGTCAAATTTCGGGAAAGAGTTTCGTTGTGATAAGTATTGTAGGCATCTTGCATTGAAGTCCTCGTTAAATTTCTAGCTTCTATGTAGGATCGCCAATCCTGGGGATTTTGTGTTCGTTTAAATTTAGTATGCCTTTTCTGTTGCTTTTGAAACAGTGTCCTGACCTGTTTTGTGTACCAAGGAGGATCACTTCCTTCTTTTATTAATTTATTTGGTATAAAACTGTCAATTGCTGTCGATACAACTTCTTTGAATTTGAGCCACATCTTGTCTGCACCTACATTTAGTGTTAGAAACGAGTGGAGGCTATATTTCAAGAAGCAATGTACTTTATTTCTATCTGTTTTCCGGAACAAATACACGTTTCGTTTATTTTTGGTAGCTTTGGGACTTCCGAAATTCAATCTCGCTACGACAGCTCTGTGTTCACTAATACCTGTATCCGTTTTGGAGCCAAGTGGAGGGTCTGAACCAGAGGCTTCGCAGACTCTGTGACAGTCATGGCTGGATCTGCATCATCGGGTGGGGAATTGTAGGACACCCCTTGATATATCAGGGGTGCACTACACTAAGGAAGCCGCGGTGGAGTAGCCGAGAGGTCTAAAGCACCTCGCTGCGGAGCGCGTGGTTGCTCGCCGTGGAGGTTCGAGTCCTCCCTGGGGCATGGGTGTGTGTGTGTTTGTCCGTAGGTTAGTTTACCTAGGTTTAAATAGTTTGTAAGCTATGGACTGATGACCACGCAGTTTGGACTGATAGACATTTGAACAATTTGAACACTAATGAAGCGGCTACTCGGGTAGTAGAGTACTTGTGGAGTGCACATGGGGGTTTTTCAGGCTAGGCGCTAGCTCTGATGAGCACTCACCTGTCTGTATTCAGACAGCGAATTCAGGCCACGTTTGGCTAAAAAATCCGACTATCAAAATATTTGCCGTGAACTTTCAAAATATTAAAAAGAAAGTTTCCGAATTTGCCAAACTGCATGGAAATTATTGTGCTCAGATGCCTAATCATGATGCGATGTGTGGAATGTATATCGGAAAGATAGATCAGACACAACTGGAGGGGGAGTGTTCATCGCTGTTGACAATTGTATTGTTTCTACTGAGATCGAGGTGAAAGTAACTGTGAAGTTATCTGGGCATGTATAACAGATCTAAAAGAAGTAAAGTTAATAAACAGTTGGGTGCATTTACCAGCCCCGCAATGCTGCTGTAGCAGTTTTAGAGTCATTCAAAGAAAGTCTACGCCAGGTTGTGCGTGGGTATCTGGGCCATTTAATATTAGTCGAGGGGAGACTTCAATCTTAAGAGTATAGATTAGGACCTTTCTAGTTACATTTCAGGCGGTACAGACAACCACTCTTGCGAGCTACTTTTGGGAACATTCTCCGAAAACTGTCTTGAGCAGTTAAAGCAGCAACCCACGCGCAATGGAAATATTTTAGACCTTGTAGCTACGAACAGGCCTGACCTTATTAACGATATCTGTGTAGAGACAGGAATTAGTGATCATGATCTCGTCATAGCGTCGATGGTGAGCAAAGTTCAAAAAATGTTCAAATGTTTGTAATTCTATTGGACCAAACTGTGTGGTCAACAGTCCGTAACTTAAAACTACTTAAACCTAGGAAAACTAACCTAAGGACAACACACACACCTATGCCCCAGGGAGGACTCGAACCTCCACGGCGAGCAACCGCGCGCTCCGCAGCGAGGCGCTTTACACTGCTCGGCTACTCCACCGCGGCCACGAACAAGGTTCATAAGCCAATCAAGAAGGCTAGGACCGTGTTTTTGTTAGGAAGAGCCGATAAGCAATTGTTAGGATCGCACTTAGAAAATGAATGGATATCGTTTAGTTCCAGTACAATGGACGTATAGGAATTCTAGACTAAATTTAAATGTATTGTACATAAAGGATTAGAGAAATATATGCCTGTAAAGTCGATTAAGGATGGAAAAGATCCACTGTGGCATAATAATAATGTTCCAAAGCTACTGGGAATGCAAAGACTGTTGCACTCTCGGTTCAAAAAAGAACACGCAAATGATGACAGGCAAAAGTTAGTAGAGATTCCGGCATCTATAAAGAGATCGATGCGTGAAGCATACAATAATTACCATAGCCATACCTTAGAAAATGATCTTTCCCAGAACCCGAAAAAATTCTGGTCCTATGTAAGATCGATAAGCGGGTCAAAACCCACTATCTAGTCACTCGTTGATCATTCTGGTGAAGTAATAGAAGAAAGCAAACGGAAATCTGAAGTTCTAAACTTAACCTTTAACAGATCTTTCACGCAGGAGGACTGCACAAAACTATCATCATTTGATCAATGTACTAATTTCGGAATGGAGGACATAATAATAGGTATTTCCGGTGTAGAGAAGTAGCTGAGAGAGCCAAATACGAAAAAGTCTCTTGGTCCAGATGGAATACCAGTTCGGTTTTACAAAGACTATTCTGCGGCATTCGCCCCTTTCTTAGCTCTCATTTTTCGCGAATCTTTTATTCAGCGCGAAGTTCCTAGTGATGAGGAAAAAGCGCAGATGACTCTCGTTTATAAGAATGGAAAGAGAACTGATCCACGTAATTACAGGCAAATATCGTGACGTCGGTTTCCTGTATAATTTTGGAGCATATTCTTAGTTCGAATATAGTAAATTTCCTTGAGACGGAAAAGTTTCTTTCTATGAATCAGCTCAGGTTTAGGAAACATCGTTCATGTGAAACTCAGCTTGCCCTTTTCTCACATGACCTCTTGCGAGCCATGGATGAAGGTCAACAGGCGGATTGTGTTTTTTCTCGACTTCAAAAAGGCGTTTGACGTGGTGCCACGCTGCAGACTGCTAACGAAGATACGAGCTTATGCAATAGGTTCACAGATTTGTGACTGGTTGGAAGACTTCCTAAGTAATAGAACACAGTACGTTGTTCTCGATGACGAGTGTTCAACAGAGACAAGTGTATCGTCTGGCGTGCCCCAAGGGAGTGTGATAGGTCCGCTATTATTTTCTATTTGTATAAATGATCTGATGGACAGACTAACTTGTAATTTGCGGCTGTTCCTCCGTCACGCACTTTACGGTGGATTGTGGAGTATGTATGTAGATGTAAATGTAGATGCTATTTATTGCAAAAGTTGTATTATCTGCAAAGAAAACAAACCCTGCTTCTGGAAGTGTAACTGAGGAGAGGTCATTAATATACACAAGAAAAAGCAATGGCCCTAAAAAGGATACTTGTGGGACACCACATATAATTTGTTTCCAATCTGACAATGACTGATGGCTTAATTCATTAGTCCTTTGCACTGACCCCCTTTGTTTCCTGTTTGTGAGAAACTACTTGAACCATTTTGCAGCAATTTCCATGAAACAATAGAATTCTAATTTACTTTGACGAATCATAGAAAATACCTGCTACTTTTAAATTATTCTCTAATTAGTTGAGTACATTCTCACTGTAGGTGTAAATGGCCTTCTGGATATCAGAACCTATCAGAAATCCAAATTGTGTTCTACACAATATGTCATTTGAGGTTAAGTAGTTTAGAAGCTGCTTGTAGTTACCTTTTAGAGAATTTTTGAGAATGCCGTGAAAAGTGAAATCGTTCGGTAGTTTGATGGTATATCTTTATCCCCTGTCTTGAATAGATGTTTAATATCTGCATATTTTAAGAAATCAGGAAATTTTCCAGATATAACAGACTGGTTATACAAATAACTTAAAATTGTGCTAAACTGACAAGAACATGATTTAATTATCTTTGTTGATATTTCATTGTAACCATTAGAATACTTTGGTTACAAAGATTTTATTATGGAAGTTATTTCTTGTTGGTGAAGGAGTGACATATTCATGTTCCTGAAGTTAATGTCCAATATTGCACTAAGCAAATTGATGTGATGGTCACTGGGAATGATACCATTACTTGGAATTGAGATAATAATCAGTGTGAACTGAGCAGTCATGTTCAGTTTCTCTTACATCATAGCAGTAAGTGATTAACAATTTCAGAGAATTTAGTGAAATCAAGAAAAATACTTCTTAATTACCATTCTCACCAGTGACTGTTGTGCTGTCTTCAGTTAGAAAACTTCTTTTATGCAGCTTTCCAAGCAACTCTATCATGTGGAAGCTTCTTCATCTCCAAATTACAATCGTAGCCCACATGTAATTGAGTTTACTGTACTCGTCTTGTGGTCTCCCTCTGCAGTTTTTATGCCCACCCTATCTCTGTTAATACTAAATTGGCTATTCCTTGAAGTGTTAGAATTTGTGCTATCAATGGATCCCTTCCTTTATCAAGTTAGGCCATAAATTTACTTTCTCTTGAATTCTGTTCAGTATCTCCTCATTACTTACACAATCATCCATTTTTCTTCTGTACCACGACATTTCAAACGCTAGTACCATCTTCCTATCTGTTCTAGTGATTGTTCATGGGCCGAGGTGACTGAGGCGCTCCAGTCACGGTCAGCACGGCCACTACGGTCGGGGGTTCCAATCCCCCCTCGGGCATGGATATTTGTGCCGTCCTAGTTCGTAAGTAGTTCATAAGTAGTTTGTAAGTTTAGGGACTGATGACCCCGTAGTTAAGTCCCATAAGCTTAACAAACATTTGAACATTTTTTTGATTGTTCATGTTTTGTCTCACATACAAAGCTACACTCCAGACAAATACCTTTAGATAAGATTTTATAACAATAAAATTATCACTTGATTAAAAAAAATTCTCTTATTCAGAATTGCTTTTCAATCCATTGCTATTCTGTAATTTATTTATTTGCTTCTCAGACCATCATAAGTTACTTTACTGTGGAATTAAGAAAATTCATCTACTATTATCGTTAATTACCTCATTTCTTTACCCTTGTCGTGTTCTAATTACTGTTCATCCTGTAGCCCTCTTTCAAGACACTGCCCATTTCATTCAGTTTGTCGTCCAATATCTTTGCCGTCTCTAATATAATTATAGTGTCATCGCCCAACCACAAACATTGTCCCGACATTACAATCAGTTAACAATGTTACACACAGCTACTTCATCAATGTCGCTATGTCAGTTGATGAATGATTGGTAGACAAAGTCTATACATGCATCCAAAAACCAGATGGAACGTTCGAACCTTGTGTGTCGAAGGAAAGAGAACACACCCACTCCCCCTCCCCCCCCCCCCACACATACACAAATTATTTGTAGATGTCACTGTGAGTTGGAAAACGACGATGGAATGTCTGGAAAAGTTTTATTTCTGTGAGTTCTGAATGCATAATTGCCAACAAAAGATTTAGTACTTGTGACTTGTGTTCTGGATACAAGGATGAACACATAAATCTGGAAATTTCTAGAGGAAAAGTAGTGGTTTTAACAACTAGTTAACCTAAAACTAAAAAAATCTGCCAAGGCATTTCTTCAGGCAATATGTAATATATGTCAGAGAATAACAGTTTCTCTTGGGCTGCAATTCAAGCACAAGCAGCCAAAACTGACTGACAAATTCTTTATTGTGAAAATAAATTCTGTCATTACAGTCGATTATCTGCGCAAGTATACAGACAAATGGTTCATCACATATGGCAGAACGATGGCTATGTTGTTTGTGAACCTATGGACAACTTCAAACGTGATATTTATGTGGCGCTCAGCACTGATATAGAGAATGTACAGTTAGGACATGTAATAAATTTGCTTTTCTTCAGTACATGTTTTATAGCCATTCCTCTTGTTTTGAGTTATGGAATTTCCTCACTTGCATTATGATAATTGTTTGTATAATTTGTGTGTTATTACATTCATCAATAAGCAGTTTTTTTGCTTCCATTCTAATTGTAGAATTTTTAGAGAGTACAGTATTCTAAAACTACTTTTCTTCATGATAAATGACTTGTCCTATATCATGTGTACGTTTGTACAATATATGATCCACAGGATAAATAATAAATACAAATGCATTTATAGTCAAGATATCTGCAAATCATTTGAGAATGAGATCTAGACCACGGTTACATAGTCTTGCAGAAAATCAACACTCACCAGAACATTCATATTGACATAATGCTCCTTTAACCAGACTTTCATTCAGATGTGTTCGAATGCACATTCTTTTCTTGTGAGTTAATGCATCAGGAGGATATCTGTGCCATGAGAGTGGCATATTCTGATGGTGTGAAGTTTCAGCTTCTGATGAAGAAGGGGCTATTTTCTTACGAATATCTGAATTCAGAGTAGACGTTTCTCAACATAACAGCATCCTTCATCAAGAAAATGCATTGTGTCATTTATGTTCAGTTATCTTCAGAAGTACATGGCCCATGTTTTGTTACGAATGACAGCAAATTGGCTACTCTATTGGCAAACCTGTGGACAATTTCAGAAGTATACACTTCTTGTTACCTCTGATTGGTCTGACAAGGAATACTTGAGTAAACCGAAATGGAAGGAAAAAAAACGTGGGAAACTAAACCACACATCAATTGCTGCTATGCAAGGCTTATGTATGTTTACAGGTTGTACACCCTATACAGATTTATGATTATCCATGCGTATCAGATGTTCAGTGAGGCTTTTTGCAGTTGCTTCCATAAAATATCTGGGAATAAGGGGGCAATCTGAATTGGAATGACCGTATGAAATCAGTCGTGGCTAGGCAGATGCTAGTGAGATTCATTAGAAGAAACATCAGGAAGTGTAGCCCGTTCACAAAGGAAGTAGGTTATAAAACTCTCGTTTGGCCAACGCTTGAGTATTGCTCATCAGTGTGGGCTCCTTAGTAGGTAGGGTCAATAGAAGACATAGAGTAGATCCAACAAAGAGCACCACTCTTCGTTATGGACTCATTTAGTAAGCACGAAACGGTCACAGAGATGATTAGAAAACTACAGTGGCAGAAACTGGAAGAAAGACGTTCTGTATTCTGGTACAGGTGTCTGTCAAAGTTGCAAGAGTGTACGTTTCCTGAAGAGTTAACCAATATAAGCTACCACAAGGATAACATAAGAGAGATTATGGCCCACACTGAGGCATACAGACAATCATTTTCCCCCACTAACCTTATGTGCCTGGAATAGGAAGTGACAGTGCTACGCAAAGTACCCTCCGCCACACACCGTGCAGTGGCTTTAGGGGGAATAGATGTGAATGGTAGTGGATGTATCCGCTAATTATAGTCAAATTCATATACGCTGAAGTAAAAACTTTCATGGAATCTGACAGCTAAATACACAAATACAGTTGCCTTAACAGAAATTATATATGTACAGGATTGGCTTCAATGCAAGTGTAATTGCTTGAGGCCCCTAGAACTTCAGTAGCAAATAAAACTAGTAATGGGACATAGGGATACATACAACAATAGTAAATTTACAACAATTTAATTAAATCATTAATATATGGCTACATGAATTTTCCGCCCGCAATAAACGCGGCAAAAACCTGACATTAAGTAAAAATCTTTGGACAAATGTTGCAAACGACTTTGAATGTATTCGTTCAAACTATACTACTATATATACTTGTTAGGGCGTACATTGGTTGGCTACGAACTAGTAAAAACAAGGTCGTTCCACCACATACAGTCAAAGTGTCGGTCGTGGAAAGAATGGGAAAAGTCAGTAGAAATAAGAAACAATTCAAGAAATTATTCTGGCAGAAGTTGTCTGCGTGGTTGGAGATTCAATAACCTCAAGTTACCAGAGCCAAGCAAAAGACGAAGTACAAGACAAAAACGAAACCACAATGTACGAATAAAGACCAATGATATGCGTAGAAAGATGAAACCTTTGGGGGGGGAGGGAGAAGGGAGGTATTCCTTGTGCAGGTAGAGTGGCGTTGACACAGAGAGAGTTGCAGTGTGGTCTTGCAGGCGACTACTCTGCAGTTGCAGTCGCAGTACACGGCGACTCTGTTGCGCGGGCGTCTAGGAACAGTAGTGCGTCGGACCCCAGTTACCCCTAAGAAACGATATATGTCTCTAAGGTCATGCTACCATGATGCAATGTGAGTGCAAGGCTTCTATTATCAATCCTGCTGTTTAATTTACGTAAATATTTCTACCTTCGTATTTTGAAATATGAATCATTATAAGATTTCAGTATTACTGTAATAGAAGTGTGTCTGTAATATTCCATGATATTTCTGTAACACTGTGTTATTAAAATGACAAGTAAGACTTTCCAGCAATCTAAAACTTGAAGTTCGAAACTTATAAGACGCAACATAAAGCAGAGGATACTTTCCTGATAAAGCGGAAAGGAGAGCTGAGGTTCTACATCAGTTTCTGTTTTGTTATTGTGAATATTCAAGTGTTAGTTTTCGAGTGTCATTTGCATGAGAATGAATGGCACTGGTGTTTTGAATATAGTTATTATTTCACAGATTGTGACAGAAAAGATCGGCTTTTAGAGGAAACTGAATGTATTCTTTTTTCGTTGATGGTGGCGTCTGAAGAATTTGCGATATTATGTCAATTTAGCTTACGGTGAAAGTGGCGGTGGCACTAGATATTTTTTTCTGTAGGTTTATTTAGTAAATTTTTGGTGGTAATATAGCTGATAGGAGCCAACGCCTGAAGTGGCAGAGCTTAGGGGAAATATAAAAGGAAAAAAGAACAAAAGAGAAAAAATTAAAAATTAAAAAGAAAAATAGATGTGTGTGTGTGTGGGCGTTGGTTCGTTTCTCGCTTCCGACAATATTTTTTTCACCTTGACTCCCAAAAGTTGCCTGACAAATTTATTAAATAGAATTTATGAGTTGAAATATTGCGACATATTTGCAAGTACATCCGCTTTTTCTTAAAAATGCGTTTGTGAACATGCCATGAAATATGGTCAAACAAATTGTAATCACATAAAGTGTGGACACATTGTCAAGATGAATGTTGCAAATGACATGCTGATACAAATAGTTTCATAGATTTACTAGAAAATACAATGCTATTGACATCAGTTAAGTGGCTACAGCATTAACACAATTATCTCACAAACAGAGCATATAAAACGCAAAAACATGTATAAAATCTGTTGCAAAAAAGAAACACCGCACTTCAGGCTCATTAAGAAACGTCAGTTTCCACAGAACTCTAGTACATAATCTAAATATAAAATTATTTGAATCAGCATGATATTTAGACATTAATCATTATAGTGTGTCTTCAGCTTATGTGCATGTAGTTCACGAAAAAAATGTTTACAATTCGTTGGCCCATATTTCATGGTATTTTCACTAAAGAGAACAATCGCACTTTTTAGAGAAAGCACTTGTATACGTAAATATGTCGAAATATCGCAAAATGTAAATTCCTTTTAATTAATAACAGTGTAAAAAACTTTTAGGAGTCAAGGTAAAAAAGAAAAAAATAGCTAGGATCAGGAAGCGAACCACCGCTGACGCTCAGCGGCTCATCAATATGATGTGTTTATCTGCTATGCTAGAAGTAGCACATTTAAAAGAAGCTCTCTGATTTATATTACTGTCAATATCAAGGGTTACTCGCCAATATGGCATTTATTGGCTGTAATTCAGGGCCGGCGCAAGGCACGTGCGAAACGTGCGGCCGCACGGGGCGGCACTTTCCGGGGGGCGGCAAATCTGCCCCCCTCCCCTCTTCTTCTGTAGTAAAAACTCAACATTGATTCCCAAGAGGGGATTCGAAACCAAACCACGGAGGGAGTGGCTTCGGGAACCGTGGCATGGCGCCTCGGCTGCCTGCCGGCCACCAGTGTTGAACACGGGGAGTGAGGAGGCTAATTTCTTCCTGGCCACTGTGGCAGCACCGTCGTGTTTACGCAAGAGGAACAGAGAGGGGGAAGCAGTCTGGCGAACACAACAGTATTCTTAGGCCGGTATTACACTGTAAAAGATCTTTGACAAAGATCTTTGTCAAAGATTTTATCCAAGATCTTTGACGAAACTACTTCACAGGAGCACATTACACTATCGTAAAATATTTCGTCATAGTTGCTCGGAATAAGACTCCAAAATAGTAAAGCGTCTGTATTATAGTACGTAATATAATGTTGCTCGGGAAGGATTCATTGGAAAGAACGAAAAATGGAAACAATTTTAGGTAAAACCGTGAACAGCAAGAGGAAAATACGAAAACTGGTCGCACAAATGTACTCCACGAGCTACACTGCTGGGAAATAATAACCTAAATTGTTTAAGAACGTGACCAAATATATTAATTTACCCACATATTTATAAATACTTCATTATAATCGATGTTTCAGGTAGCCCTAATGCTGTGTCAATGGGAATAATGAAAAACTGAAATAATTTAACGTGTGTCATGCTAAACATAACTTCGTTAGACACTTTATGATAATTAAGAAGAGAGAATATCATCGTAGTTCTTTCATGTTAGGCTTCATTGAGGAATATGCGCTGCGAAAGACATTTTTATGTTTGCTGCAGTCTGACATTTGTTTTGCCTGATTTTCCGAAACATAAAATATCCGTATAAATACCTGGACTTGTGGTTAAATGTCGTAAAGCATCGTGCAAAGCAAGAAAAAATATCGAGCTAACTAGTGCAGTACTTCATTACGCAAATCTTGTATCCCTTTCCACTGAAGATCCTCCCATTTATATCCACATACAAAATCTATTCCAGCAGGCAGTAAAATACACGAATCCTACAGTGTAGGCCTAATATTTCACGTATTATTCCAGACATGAGTGAACCAAGATGTAAATCACTTTAGGAGGAATTACGAGGTTAGGTTAGCGTAATACAAATAAAAACATTTATTTCACTTATGCATCTCCATATATCCTTTGATCCATATAATTTCTTCCCTATCATCAACCTCAGTGAGCCACTTTGAATACAACTGACAGCTGTAGCTTTTTCTTTATACGATTCTAACCCTACATTTTTGGAAATGTGCTTTGTATTAATAAATATTCCGCACACTTCTCACTTTGAAACGATCACTGTGGCAGTAGCGACACAACAAATACCCTTTTACGTTAATTTGTACGTTAAAAGGCGTCAAAGCAACGAAAGACGCATGTATACAATGGCGAACTTTTATAAAAGCTAGGCTCTCTCGCTAACTTTTATCAAATATCTTTTATAAAAGAAATCTTTTATAAAATATGACCTATTACACTGTCAAAGATTTGACCAAAGAGCTTTGATAAAAGATCTTTGTCAAAGATCTTTTACAGTGTAATACCCGCCTTATGAGGGGAGCGTTGCCAGCCTGTTACGCGCCGTGCGTTTACTCACAACTAATTTTGCAGAAGACGAAATCTAATTTGGAAATTCGAATGCAATGTTCGATACTGCGGTTACATGTTAAGCCTGAAGCAATTTTGCTAAGCCCTTCAATGACAGTTTCCGAGTGTTTTATTCTTCCTGCATTATGGCAATAAATGGTTGAACATTACTACAGTTAAACATGTCCCACACCTACAATGGCTAGAAGTATTCCGAGTGGCTAAATAGGCTGCGAGTAATTACAAGGGATAAAGACATTGGTAGTAAGTCTGGCATAAGATGGGTTTCGACGTATTTTTGAAAATGTTTGCTATCCGTTTCTGAGTGATAGTCAGACGTTTTGGGTTTTGAGCCCTGAAACACCTGTCTCTGCCTGCATGAACACAATTAAACTCTGACCAGCACTTTTGTGTGACAATACTACTCACACACTATCACTTTGCCAAAATTTATTTACAGTATAATGTGTGTGAATCCATGTTTCGTCTAAGTAAACGACTGGTCGCTTTGATTCTGATGAAAACCTGAGCAACTATGGTCTTTTAGCAACAATGCCGTCTCGTCCAAGAGAACCAAACATTAACTTTGACACCTTGTGAAACGAAAATCCATAGACAGAACATTGCTTCTAAGGGTTTCCATGCTAGCTTTGAAGCTCATTTCTGTTTGACAAAAGTTGTGCAGTTTTCGCAAAGTTCGTATTTCTTTCTATTGTTCTTAATGCTATAAAAATTACTGCCTGATAATAGATTTATCCATATCATCGGTGACATACTTATTGTGAGTTTCTTGCTTCATCTTCTTGGGCGCTAGTTTAACCGTAGCCGC
Organism: Locusta migratoria; assembly: GCA_026315105.1. Classification (NCBI taxonomy): domain Eukaryota; kingdom Metazoa; phylum Arthropoda; class Insecta; order Orthoptera; family Acrididae; genus Locusta; species Locusta migratoria. The sequence continues at coordinate 331,671,234 of CM048755.1, read as the reverse complement.
GCTGTACCGCATCACGTGACCTAGTTCCTGCCACTGCCACGTCACCACTTCGCCTTTCCAGACAATAGGTATTGTTGCGTTCTCTACAACGAAAACTACAGAAATCGTTTCGATAGTTGGACGAGATAATCAAGATTGGTCAGAAGCACTTTCGTTGCGTTTCTCAAGAACAGAAGAATTGGTGCGTCCGAATTTCTTGCAACTTGGGATGTAATAGGTAAGTGCTTTTCATATAACGTACAATTAGTATTGCGCATGCACAGTACTCATAAGTTAGAATTTTTCTCCTTCGAGAATGCAGAATAGGAAAATTTATTTTTCTTATGATCTTTTACTTCAAAAATTGGCAACTCGGCAAATAAGCACGCCTCACCCCAATAGCTAGAATGAAAATAAAGCGCAGAAAAGTGCCGTGATACGGCGATGACTAATTTGTTACCGCTTATTCCGTAATCAGACACGACAGAACTGACACATGCAAATTACGACAGATGGCGAGTGTCAGTTCTTTGAAATGAATAACCGCAGTGCAGTAAGTTAATATATTTCGACTAGCATCAGTATCCGTCGATTCCTGAATATGTATTTATTGCATTATTATGTTACTCCATCTCCTTATTCTTCCTCTCTCCATTGTCTTCCGCCCCACTCTGTGGAGCCGCGGTGGAGTAGCCGAGCGGTCTAAAGCGTCTCGCTGCGGAGCGCGCAGTTGCTCGCCGTGGAGGTTCCAGTCCTCCCTGGGGCATGGGTGTGTGTTGTCCTTAGGTTAGTTTGTAAGCTATGGACTGATGATCATGCAGTTTGGTCCGATAGATTTACAAACATTTGAACATTTTTTTCCCACTCTTTGGCCGTTTCAACTTTTATTTTCCGTATATTCATAGATTTCTGGCACAGAGTGGCTATTCTCAATGCTTTGAGTTATGTTTACATGTATACCGTCGTGCTGAACGTACTTGTCAACATGACGGTTTAGATGCAAGAACATATTAAAAGCTTTGAAACTGGCCACTCAGTCGCCGAAACTTAGGTAGATATGAAAAGTAAAAACAAAAATTGCGATTGATTGCTGACTTTTCCTACAAATTTGTAGATTTTTTTAAATAAAATTTCACAAACGTTGTCTTTTCTAAATATAAGAGCCTGGGGGGGCGGCAATTTAGCAGCTCGCACGGGGCGGCACTTCGGCTTGCGCCGGCCCTGCTGTAATTTACAATTAATTATACTAAGAACGATATGATTTTGGTACCTCTTAAGTGTGCCGTAACTTTGAAATAGCATCATGCGAGTTATAAGGAGAAAAGCATGAAAATACGAAAGGGAAGATGGGGTTTCTGCAGGAATGAGGACATAGCTTGCGACCGTAGAGACATCTATCCGATGGTACGGGTAACTGGGGTCTGACGCACTACTGTCCCTAGACGCTAGACTCTATTACAGCGATACTACGTTATAGAGCCGACCGTCCCACCTCTGTGCCATTTTCTAGCTGGTTGTAGCGTCGGCATAGCTTCGAGAATATTTACAGATGCGGTGAGTCTGTTCTGTTGATGAAACTGATGTGTAGTTAACACATTTGCAGTACTCTGTATAAAGTGTGTTGCTGTGTGTTGTTACTGAAACGGTGTTTCTGAGCAGTGAAGATAAGCAATTTTAACAGAGTGACGTTGAGAATATTTTAAGAAACATTTTGACATACAAGTAATTGTGAGTAGTGTAATGCTTTATGTCAGACGTGTGATTATTTGTATAAACATAATCGTGGAAATGCTTTGGTCTTCAACATATTATGCACAAATTATGTAGGATATTAAGGAATTATTAACGTGTACTATTAGTCCTATTAATGAAAGCTTATTGGCCTGTAATTCTAAAATAGATAATAGCTTCAGGAAGTACACAAGGTACAGGAACAATTGAATATACTCATTCTAGACTCTAGGAAGGAGAAGGAATCCATCAGAGAACAAAACTGTTAGCATTAAAGAAGAACTGTCTAAAAAGATAGATATTTTAGAAGCTGGACGAGAGAAAGATGTAGTGAATCGAAAATAAGACATAAGTAATGTGAGGGACAAAGCAAGGGAAAAGATTAAGGGACATTTTAAGGAGGATCGTCAAAGTCTTGATAAAAGAGTAGGGATATTTAAGGAAGACATAAATATTATTGTCAGTGATTTCAGAACAGAACAGGAGAAAATACACCATGATCGCAAAATAAGAATGGGGAATACTATAGATGGCATGGTCCAATAGATCAACTATCGTAAATCAAAGAAAGAAATAACAGGGAGATCGAAAGAATAACAAGGAAAATAGCTAACTTATATACTGCAGGGGACCTTGAGTAGATTGCGAGACGTCTACAAACTATAATGAGGGAAATGGAACAGTTTCAACAGGAAGAGAGTTTTGCGAAAAGACACAGAGGGACTGTGCGTATATAGGCATAAAAAAGAGGACACTAGTAAATATTCTGCGAAATTTTTAGAAAGTGGTTATAAGGATAGAAATGATTCTTCAGTAGTTTCTTAAGAGAGCTTTTAGATGAATGGATGTTAGGCGGTGGGACAGGATGGTCAAAGAAAATATCGTCCTTTAAGCTAGTGAGCGGAGTACACCCAATTTTGTTTCTGAAATCATAAGAGGGAGGACTTTCAGTGACGTGGAGCGATGATAAGAAGATAGAGTATGCACTGTGAAAACTCGAGGATGTTTTTCAGGAATGGGCCATATTAAATATGGGAGAGTTTGATAGTTGGAAGGAATTTGCCTGCTTATTCAAAGAGGAATATTGGAAAGCAGGGGATAGAATTATCGGATCCAAATTCATTCTCAACAATCCATTACACTCTGATATAATATATTGAATAATATTGTGGAATGCCTGGCCAGCAAGCAGAAGTGCTGCAATACAACATGGCATAGACACATTTAATATCTGAAGTAGTATTCCATCCAGCAGGACTGTCCATAAATCTGTAAGAATGTTTCAAATGTTTGTATAGCTATGGGACTTAACTACGGGGTCATCAGTCCCTAAACCTACAAACTACTTATGAACTAGCTAACACTAAGGACGGCACAAATATCTATGTCCGAGGGGAGATTCGAACCCCCGACCGTAGTGACTGGAGCGCCTCAGTCTCCTCGGCCACCGCGGCCGGCAAAATCTGTAACAGTACGACGGGGTGGAGATGTCTTCTAAACAGCATGTTGTAAGGCATCCCAGACATGCTCAGTAATGTGATGAACTCTTCTCGGGTAATCAGTCGAGTGCTGGCGTCGTCTTGGCGCAACGTTTCGATGAGTGTCGTACTCATGATCCTCACCTGATACAATAGGAAACGAGACTCGTCAGACTAGGTAAGATGTCTGCCGTCATCAAGAGTTCAATGTCGTTGTTGATGGGCCAAGGCGAGGCGTAAAGGTTTGTGTCGTACAGTCAGCAAAGGTACACAAGCAGGTCTTTGGCTCCGAAAGTCCATATCGATTATGTTTCTTTGAATGGTTCACACACTGTCACTTGTTGATGGCCCAGCACTAAAATCCGCAGTAATTTGCGAAAGGAATGCACTTCTGTCACGTTGAACTATTCTCTACAGTCGTAGTTGGTTCTGTTCCTGCAGGATCTTTTCCTGGCTGCAGCGATGTCGAAGATTCGATGTTTTACCGGATTCCTGATTTCACGGTGCATTCGTGAAATAGTAATATGGGAAAATGGCCCCCTCATCGTTACTTCGGAGGTGCTGTGTCCCATCATTCATGCGCCGACAATAACATCACGGTCAAACTCACTTAAATTGTGATAACTTACCAATGTAGCAGCAGTAAACGATCTAACGCCTGTGCTAGACACCTGTTGTCTTATTGGCGTTGCCGATTTTTTTTTTCGTTATTGTGCTTTCAATTCCCCTAAGAAGGAGCTGGCTGGCAGTGCTCACAGGCGCTCTTCAGCCTACAGAAATAAAATTGGACACAGTAGGAACATACGAACATAAAGGAGATAAAATTTTGGAGATAACACATACATAAAACGGAGACGTAAAATGGAGGTAAAACAAAGTAAATAAAATGGAGGGAAAAGGTGGCGTCATGAAAGATTTGGAACGGTGATAGTGGTGAATAAAAACAGCTGCTCGAAGGTCAGTGGCACACACAAAATTAAAATTAGCGCAGGGTGGCGGCTATGGTTAGACCGTCTGCTATGGTGGAGTTAAAACGAAAAACACATCACACACTCAGAGAAACACACAAGTAAAAACTGATGGGGTCGGCTGCGGGTTGGCCGTTCTCTGTTGTAAAGTAAAACAATGTAACTAAAAGGCACCACACTTGTCGAAGCACTCACATGGAAGGACAAAGAAGGTTCCACAAATGGCGGCGCACTTACAGCATTGAAGATGTGGTGTAGGGGGAAAAGGGGATGAGAGGAGAGGGAGAGGGTGGGGAGGTGCCACAGGGACAGTGGGGAAGGTCTGGGGGGGATGGTGTCCCAGGAAGACACGGGGAAGAAGGAAAGGGGAGGGCGGTAAGAGGAGGATCCGGAGGGACAGCTGGGGGTATGAGGAGGGGAGAAGGGACGGGAAGGGAGGGATAGTCGGAGCCCTCAGGGAGAGAAGGGGGAGAGGGAGCAAGGGGAAGGATCACAGCCGGTATGAAAGGTAGATGTCAGGTCCGAGGGCATCATCCGGGAGAGGGTACGGAAGTTGCCACGGGAAAGGATCTGGAGTGTGGACAAGTGGAGAGCAGGGGGAATACAGTGGTGGAGGTGCGGCAACAGACCAGGTGCAGAGAGGAGGGAATGGACTAGAGGATTAGGCGGGTCTGATTTGCAGGATATGTAACGGAGGCGGAGATGTTCAATAAAGAGAACGAGTTGGGGGAAAGGAATGAGATCATAGAGGAGAGGGAGAGGGGGATAAAGGGGGGGGGGGATACCGAAGGCAAGGTGGAGAGTATGGCGCTGCCGACCGCAGCTCGACCCTAAATACCAGGAGTGCCGAATGGTACCAGAGGGTGAATTTAAGTCGACTGTTGTAGATTTGTTGAATAGTATCATTTGATGCCATGGTCACAACATATTCGTAGATAAACAGACGACGCCTTGCGCCATGCTTAAATATGAATTTTGTTGTAACTCGTTTTACTCTAAGTTCATCTATAAGGTTCATATCTAATCACAACTGGTAAATCGCTACTTATTCCGAAATAAACCGCCAACTTTGTTGTATTAGTGGAATGGCAGGTATTTGAATTTCATCGGTTATTTTTAAATTCACATTTTATAGCTCCAGTTTTAATACTGTAAATTGTAAAGCTACATTATGTGTGAACGAAAGTAAAGTAGTGTCACACTAGTATGATGACCACAAAACAGATTTCACTTTTCTGTGATGTCTCGTTTCTGTGCACTGATGCAGTACATTTTCGATCTGTGCTCAATTATGGAACTTGACAACCTGTTTTATGAAACTATATGTATGATGATGTCACGATGACATGTTTGTCATACATGTCTGACAATGTAAAATTTTTATGTGGCACATGAAAATGGATTTCTCGATTGAAATCATAATTATGAAATACAAATAGTTGATGACAATACATCGTCCTTCAAAAAATTGTATTTGATAGTGATCACCTACAAATTAAAATCATCAACCAGACGCCTATTAGCTACAAGGAAGAATATAAATTAGAGCCGGTCATTTCAGCCTTCATGCTCGCTCGTAGCTCGTCCCGCCTTGCGCCACACTCGCCGTCTGTATTTTAGTTTTGAATAGCCGGTTTTTTCGGTATTTATTTGGTGTCGTTTGTAACTGGTTTTTCTTAGTTATTGCCAAAAAACGGGTAAAAGAACCGTAACGATTACTTCCTGTAGTAGTGGTTCAAAATGTGTTTTTTGTAAATAATTTAAAAAAAATTAAAACTAGTAGACTATAATATTTAGGGCTAGTACTAAAATTTTCACTGCTGTGGAATATTAGGTCATCGCAGTAACTAAGAAAAGCTATCAGCGATAATTTAAGAACAATCCCGGCAGTCAGAAACGCGCAACAAACGCGTGCAGCGTGCAGTTACTGAGGCATCGATGCACCTGTTGCCGTGTGGCGTGGCCTATTAGACGACACGCGTGCACCGGCAGTGTACAAGACTTGCCTCCGTCTGGTCATGCGGCAGTTCCTTGCTGTCGTCGCCAGACATTGGTTGTGTCTTAAATGGCACCATCCCGAGTGTGGAACTACTTCACGAAGTACGGGAGCAGTGAGTACAATGCTCCATTTGTTTTAAAAAGCTGAAAACGGATGGAGGTACTACAAACATGCTGTATCATTTAAGGAGAAAGCATCCAAAATGTTTCTTGGAAGAGAAGGTAAATTCGATTCATATACCTATTATGTAAGCATGGAATAATAACTTTTAATGTATTACCATACTGTTATGCTAACAAGTTTTATCAATATGATTCCTTGAAAGCGAGGGGCTTTTTTAATAACCAATATGGGTTTATTGGGTTTATTATAGTGATCATGTGCTGCCTCGCGAGGTAGCCGTGCGGTCTGAAGATCCATGTTACGGACTGCGCGGCTGCTCCAGTTGCAGGTTCGAGTCCTCCCTCGTCCCTCGGTCATGGGTGTGTATGTTGCCCGTATCGTAAGTTAGTTTCAGTGAGATTAAGTAGTTTGTAAGTGTAGGGACCAACGTCCTAAGCAGTTAGGTCTCATAAGAACTCACACCCATTTTAACATTCTTTGATCATATGGTACACAGCTTTCCTAGTTCAATTTGCGTAAATTTACACTGACAACAATCATACTGTTAGTCGGAACTGTGATTTTATTTTCCGAAATACTTCTGCAGCACTGATTGAAGTTCATTTACTGACTGTAACTTATATATATATATATATATATATATATATAAAACGAGATATTCGTATGCACTGGCTCACAAGCCCAACATACGGAGTGGTTGGCTCAATATTCGCAACTGCCGGATGGAAATACTGGGCCAGTAAATCTGTATGCTTCGTATATCGTCGTCTACGGACTCCTGGCTAGGCTTACACACACTCAAGAAGGCGTAGTATTGCGAGGGGTTCTTGCACTATATGGAAAGACTAGTGATTTGTCGTATAACGTAAATTTACCTAAATTTTAACTAAATTCCGCAAGTTTCGGTTTCGGCCGAAACTAGAAGAACCGAAAATTCTATTACGGTCTCTGTTTCGGCCGCCAAATATGTTTCGGTCGAACTCTACTGAAAATAACACCAATAAAAAACCGAAAACCGGTTATTTAAAAAAAACGGTTATCTTGAGCAATTTTTACAGTGCGGTTAAACTGGAGATGAAAAGAACAGGTAACCGAAAACCGGTTGTTTCAGCAATAACCGCCATCCCTAGAGTCAGCCTGCTATGAGTTTCCACTGAGCTCGTGAGATTCATACATTACAGACTCGTAGACCCGTAATGCTCATAGGAACTCGCAGTGCCGTTTCTTGCAATGAAGAGTGTTAGCAGACGGAAAGTACGTTCTACAGGACAGACCAGAACACACCATGGTTGTTCCTGCTGGGATAACTTTAAGGTACTAATTTAATACGAAATTTGTGTCATTTCATGTTAGATGAAACCAGTGTCCAGGTTAATGTATCCGATTTTTCTGAAGATTATTTTGATAGTCATTTTAAACAAGAGTGCTGAAGATTTATTTTTATATTACTTACCTTATAAACAGTTACACATTAAACTTGTGGTAATTATAATATTTAAGCGTTTCAGTTTGAGAATGTTGTTACAGATGCAGATGTTGCGCGCTCGTAACGGATATGCTTTACGAGTAAGAGATCCTAAACAGAAGTATTGAGTTAAACATTTTGCAGTTTTTGCGATAAATTTCTTCCACGTGCTCATCTATATCTACATCCACGTATGTACATACTCCGCTATGCACCGTAAGGTGTGTGGCGGAGGGTACCTCGTCCCACTACTACTCATTGCCTTTTATATCCCACTCCCAAATAGAACTAGGGAAAACGAATGCACTTATGGTTTTCTGTGAGCCCTAATTTATCTTATTTTACCTTTGTGGTCTTTATACGAAATGTAAGTTGGCGGAAGCAGAATCGTTCTGCAGTTGGCTTCAAATTCCACCCCTCTAAATTTCCTCAGCGGTGTTTACTTCTACTGGCCACTTCGTCTGTTTAGGACTTCTTAGAAAAGGTATGATTTTTATTTAATAGTGGATATAAATCATGTCTATCAGATTTTTGCGTACATGATTTAAACCACCTCATTATCATAAGTTCATTTATGCCTAATTATTGACGCACTTTGCTGATTGTGCAGTTTTCTGATGAGGCATCACCTCCACTGAATGAAAGTTTATTAAAGAGCCTACTATTAAAGACTACATTTTCTATAGAGGGTTCTGCTCTAGTGGATTAATAATATAATGGTCAATAGTTTTACATTTCGTTATCCGGCTAGTTTTTTTTTCTTCTTTTTTCTACCCCTAACAAGCTGGCAGCACGCCATGAACTCAAACTCGGCGGGTCTGCCAATGGCTAAGATTTCAGTGTGTTGGCTACTTGAATTGCAAGGGATTCATCTGTAGTTTAGAGTTCCAGCTTCTCATTTAATTGCTGTAAAGATTTGGAACTTGTTGTGTAGGATGTATCAGGATTTTCAGGGCTATGTGGTTGTTAGGGTGTACAAAAAGAAGTGGTTATGATCATAAGAGTCGTATAATAAAGTTCTGGTTTTGCTTTTAAATGGTCCTTTGTATAGAATGATCATGCAAAAAGCATATTTCGAGTAACAGCGGTGTGTCTTACTAGATGTGGTTCGTTTAGTCCTAAAAGGGGTTAGATGTGGGTCTGCTGTGTTGTATTCCTATGGTCTTAATGTAAAAATCACCGATCTGTGGGTCGCTTTGTCCTAAAAAGAGTTAGAATTGGATCTAATTTGTTGTAAGCTGTTGTAGCACAGTGTCTTTTTCGCTATGTGGGACACGAGGTAAAAACATCCAAGGTTTCTTCCCTGTGTAGAAAGATCCTTTTACTCTTATGCGATGTATATAAACCCCCATTACGAGGAGTTTGCTGTAGATCATAAGATCCGTAGGGGGATCAAGTGTGCTGAGAAGCACTCAAAATGTGATTACCTAAAATATGTAATAGTTTGCATCTACAACAGCTATTTATTGTAAAGACTTACAGATTTTCATGTAGAACGATTCGGTTTTACAGGTCTATGGATCTAGGTGCAAATACCGGAAGACAGGTTACATGTCAGAAGAGCAATACCTCAACTGGTGGAATATCAGCTGACGGAGATGTACTTCTGTGCTTTTCTAGTCTACAGCTAAACAAGCATTCGTTTAAATTGATGTATGAAATGGAGTCTGGCTTTACATCGCAAATTAGCGCTCATCCGCAACAAACCATGTGTAAATTGCAATGTTCGAAATCTATAGTTTCTATGCAGACGTTGTACTTGAATCATAATATGTCCTTGCCAATTTTCGCTATTTCAGTCAGTAAATTGGATTTTTTATAAACAATGTCTTCTGCTTTGTTTGTTATGTTACACGTCTGGACATCGGAAGAGTGTTTAGATGGACGCACAAGTTCATTCGTTTTTGAGATACGGCGTTCGTTATCGTTACATACCGTTTATTATCTAACGTGCGCGCTTCCTTCTTCTTTTTTGTTCTTTTTTTTTAAATGTTTTTCTTTTTTTAATCATATCCGTTGGCTGTTGTGTATGCAATCTAAAGAAGAGCGTGGGGAGAGAAAGCTTAAAATAATAAAACATTATGATATTTTATTTAAACATTTAGCATATGTTCATCGATAGGACTGTAAGAATTGTTTTATGTAGCTTGGCGAGAAAACATTGTGTGTGTGTGTGTGTGTGTGCGTGCGTGCGTGCGTGCGTTTGCGATTGCATTGGAAATAGAGCTGTATTTACATTACTGTTAGGAGTTTTTATTTTTAAAATGAAGTTCTCCCCTAGATCATTCGTTGCTTGTGATTACCCTTTACGTGGTGTCTGTCGCACATAGCAAGAGAAATTAAATCAAATGTTCAAATGTTTGTGAAGCTTAAGGGACGTAACTGCGGGGTCATCAGTCCCTAAACTTACAAACTACTTATGAACTACCTCATACTAAAGACGGCACAAACACCCATGCCTGAGGGGGGGATACGAACTCCCGACGGGGAACGGCCTCGCTCATCGGAACGTAGCGCCTCAATGCGCTTGGCCACTCTGCCACGGCTGAAATTAAGGTAACGAATGTCTTCTGCTGTTGTTGTTTTTGTGTTACACATCCGCACATCGAAAGAGTGACTGTCAAGGTGGACACACAAGATCGTTTTCGAGTTGAACCGATCCTTACCGTTATTCTCCGTTTATTATCTAACGCGCGCTATTTATTTATTTTTTAACAAGTCTGTCGGCGGGAGCAAACGTCGTCTATATGAAGAGATATATTTATTTTGCCTAGACATCTTAGGTAAGAAGCAAGATGTAGTATAGAATTATTTTGCCCAGAGACCTTAGGTGGCGATAAATTTACATAGGTTTTTTATCTGCCCCTTCAATTTCATTGCAATTGCATTTCAATTAGGTGATGGATGGTTTTGACCAGATTTCGAACCCAGGACTCTTGATCTAATGTCCGTACCTGACCCCTTCATCAGGTTTCCGTCCTCCCAATCGATCTACAGCCGAACACTTTGAATTGAATGCACATACAAAGTCCCTTGACTTTACTGATATTTGTTGTTAAACATTACTTACAAACAGCAAGACATCTACTGTTGCTCATTGACCAATTCTGAGAGAAAATGAAATGTTCTAATTGTTAATGCAGAAACATAGGATGTAGCAATTAATTTGATATGCAAATTAGGAATTTTAAAAAAAATCGGGAGCGGTGGTGTATGGCCTGGCGGAAGGCTTGGGCAGTAGTGACCAGATGTGGAGGCGGTCTATTGTCTGTAAGTTATTCAAAATTGATTTGATATGCAAATAAACAAAAATTATTTGGGGCGGTGGGATCGACACTAACACAAGTGATGGGGTGGATTTCGGCAGTGGGGACGGAGGTGAGGGTGGTGGGAGCTCTAGTAGCACAGACACTCTGTGCTAGTGGGAGCCGGGCAAAAGAAAATATATCAAATGCTTTAACTAAAGATTTCATTCTTCTGTGTGTCCGTCCATTCGGAGCTTACTGAATACCTTCATTGCTTATACAGGCCGTCAGATTCGGGATATCATAATGTCCAACATGTTTCTCTGGTATCCCGGAACGATATGTTTGAGAGCCCGCCAGACCACATGGACTATGACAGCAGCCGTTAGGCGGCGCGCACAACCTACTAGCGCTAAAGCTCTGTATAGGGAAAGTATGGCCATCCTTTTCCGCGGCGCTTGCCGCCGTCTGCGGCTCGTGATTGGCTGAAATCCAGTCACGTGGTTCTTTCCGCCATCTTGGTCCTATACGTTGCTTGGCTGCCGTGCGAAGTCTTGTGAATATTCGTATGTTTGGGTTTGAATAATGCGACAGTGTTGTACTTTTGTGTGATCTTAAGAAGCGGAGAAAAGAGGCAAACATTATAATACTTTCATTAAATATCAGCAATGCAGGAAGGTGAACAGTATGCCTGATGAAAGACGTCAGAGAAAACTAGGAGTCCAGAAGCGAACTTCGGTTCTTGCACTGTGATGATTTTAATTCATAATTTAAATTAATAGAGTAAAGATTCACTACGAATGGATCGCACAGCAGATACCTATATATTTTTAACTTGAATAAATTTGTGAAGAAAATTCCTGCATAATGTCGTGAGGTTAAATTTTTCACTCGTCGTTGGTTTTATCTGCAGGTAGTTGCCGAAAACACACAAATTTTTGACATATTAGTGGGTAAACTAGATTCACGTTTAGATATGAAATTAATATACACTTCCTGAAGCACGCTTTTCTCGTTCTTTTTCATGTGTATCATTACAGGAAACAAAGAATTGAAAGAAGACAGGTATTCGACATTCATATGTAATTGGCGTTGTAAAGGCACTTTTAATTTCTGTTTTTGGTAAAAGTCATGTAGTGGGTATCCCCTTGCATATTTCGTAGTTCATTTAAGATATCAGTACATAATACGGAAGAAAATACTCATTAAAGTCTTATCCATGATCTCAATTGTTTTCTTAAATTACACTATGCTCCGATGACGACATGCTCGCGGTCTATTGGAATATTTGGCTACAGTACAGGTCAATCTGAATTTATATGTTAACTCTTTAGATCTGGAGCCACAAACTAAACAGTTTTCCTAAATTGGGACGATAAATATTTCGTAGAGCAGCCAGGTCCGCATGGACAGAACTACGCGAAGTTCCCGCATCTGTCCGTCGGATATAACACCCTGTATCTCGAGAATGAAAACAGTTATCGTCTTGCTCTCAACCTTAAATAAAATTTCGATATCTTACCTACATTTCGTCCGCAGCATTGTATGTGCTAAAATCAACCGTACGCAAAGTCTACGCAATGCTACTTTTCCTCTGCAAACTGTTCAAAATTTTGCTCAGTAGTTAATTTAATTTGATGTAGCACGGAAACTATAGGTCATAATGAACAGAAAATCACACCATTATCGAGAGAATATATCACACTATAACACGTGAAAAAATTAAATCTTTCCATTGAATAGTTTTCTCTAAATCGATTGAGAAGTATTGTTAAGCGCTTCGAACTTTGTAATGGTCGGTGCGTAAGCAGCAGCGGAATAGGCCCAGCATGGCTGCCGCTGGAAGGCTGACCATACTTTCCCTATACAGAGCTTCAACTAGCGCTGCCATCGCCACTAGAGCGCTGCACCCCGTGGCGCGTCTATCGCGCCGGTCATCTGCGCAGATAGCCGCACTATATAGGGCCGGAGTCACAGACGAAAGAGAATAAAACACACACAGAAACACAAAAATGAGAAAAAAGGGAAGAAACTACACACAAACCACAGTCAACAACCTAGTAAGTAAGTTTATCAATTAAATATTTCTGTAAATGTAAAAATTTCGCTCAAAATGTCAAATCTTACGCTGAGATTATAGATAAGAACTATAGAAATTTGTATAATGTTATGAAAATAAAAATGTAGCTAATATGTAACAAAAATTGTAAATATGTAGAACTATAAATGATAAATTGTTAAAATTGTAAAATGAAATCAAAGCACTTGTAATTAATGCAAAATATATTAAATATGTAATAAAAGCAAAATAAATGTAAACTCATAGGCTGAAAAGGGCAAAGCACGCCCTCAAACAGCCCGCCCTCCTCCTTAAGAGGAGGGAATGAAAAGTGCAAAAAAAAAAAAAAAAAAAAAAAAGTTCGCTCCTCAGTCTTGTGTTGACTGCGCTCCGTTTACCTTCGCTATTCATTGGTTATCTGGCTTCGTACTCTGCTCTGTCACGGTTCCGATTTGGCTTTCGTTTGGATCTTTGTTTTTCGATTAGTTGTTGTTATTGTCGTCTCTGTGGTTTTGTGGAGTGTTTCTCGTTAGCGGCGACGCTTGATCGGTCGGTCGTCACTAGGCTCTCCCGACCCAGTCAGGTCTTCGGTCACTATAGTTTCCATATTTCTTATGGTAGTCCAAGTTAGATTTAATTTTAAAATTTTCAGTTTCAATATAGGTACGGTAGTCGGTATAATTGGCGACACGATTTTGAATTAGATAGCCAATGGTATGGCCTAGCATCCAGGTCGCTGCGTTGTTCTTGCTTCTGCGGTAGCGTAACTTCTGCGGCCACAGAAGTTCGGTCTTGTCAATGTGCGCTGCAGTGGTCCGATCTATGATGGCCAATCTTCTGCACAGAAGGTCGGTGACTTGTTTCGCAGGCCCGCAGGTAAGGCGGTGAATTAAAGTATCCACAAAGCCACATGTACCACAGGTCGGCTGATTTGCGAGATGTATTTTGTGTAGCTTGTCATTTGTTGATATCTTGTCATTTGCGACCATATACCACGCTGGTGAATCGCGCAGGGGAGAAGGTCGGTAAAAATATTTCTCCAGATAATGTTCCAACTGTGATTCGGCCATTTCCGTTCCACAGAGTTTCGGTTTGTAGTTGTTGTTAATAATTCATAGACTGCCTTGTTCGTTAGCCTGGTGGTTCTTGAATGGGACGAACAGCCTTTATAAACATAGTCGAAACTCAAGCAGTACTGTTGTATGTGAAGAAAGGTGGGAGGAATTGTCGATATATTAACGGGAGGTTCAAGTTGGCCTGGGCTCCATCTACCGAACAAGATCTTGGTATTGCTGTCCTGAGGAGCCTCGATAGTCTTCCGGAAGCGATTGATTAGTAGTACTGTACTCTTGTATCAATCAATTTGAGACCTCCCGTCGTAAGTGGCAAGACCAAAGTCTCGAAGTCGACCTTGAAGATATTGTTCCTCATGACAAATCAGCAAAGGGCCTTCTGAATGCTAGCAACTACAGGAGGCGGGGCTGGCAGTATCTGTGCGAGATAGCTAAATGTGCTGGCAATCGTAAGTCTGATGGTTTGGACCCTTTGCAGGATATTAAGTTGTCTGTCCCTGTATATTTTAAGCACTGCTCGAATCTTATTCAACATGTCCGCCCAGTTCCTGGTATACATCCTGGCTGGGTTTGCGTCCAGCTGGATGCCCAGTGACTTATGGCTGCTGTTAGCAGAACACCAATCCAGACCAGCTGCGTTGCGCAAACCCGCGCCAATATGCAGGAGGACAGTTTTGTTATCACTCAGCTTAGCCCCTGTGGACACTACGAAATCGTGAGTTGCTCGGTCAATAGCCATGAGATCTTGTTGAGATGAGACCCCAATGCATAAGTCGTCTGCATAAGCGATACAGCGGTGCCTAAGGCTACCAATCACCTGCCCTGACGTTTCTTCTGTGATAACGGTCAGCAGGGTTTCCACGGCGAGGGCATATAATACCATCGATAAGGGACATCCCTGCCTGATAGACCGTTCAATTGATACAGGTCGGCTAAAGTGGCCGTTAATCAGGACGCGAGACTTTGCTTCAGTGGTGACCTTATGTATGGCATTCATGAGTCGGCACCCAAAACCTATCTCCTGCATCGTTAGAAGTAAGTACTCGTGACTAATCCGATCATACTCCTTGTCAAAATCCAAAAAAAGAAGCGCAGCCGATTCTTTGACGTCTGCATAGGTAGCGATAATGCCTCGAAGTGTGCACGCAGCGTGTATGATGCTCTTCCCGGGAATGGCACTACACTGATGGTCTCCCAGAATCGTGCCTAAAACTCTCTTAATGCGTGTCTTCATAGCTCTTATAATTTTAAAATCAGCATTCAGTAACGTAATGGGACGCATTTTAGTCAGTTGTTTGCTGTTCCCCTTCTTCGGGACAAGAACAATGATGCCCTCCTTAAAGTCTGAGGGAACATTGCCCGCCTCTGGAATTTCGTTGGCGATGGAAAGTAGTGTGTCACCAACAAGCGTTCAGTAATGCTTGTAGAATTCTGCGGGAAGACCGTCTGGCCCTGGGGTTTTTCTTTCTGCCGCTGCACCGAGCGAGGTGGCGCAGTGGTAACGCACTGGACTCGCATTCGGAAGGATGGTGGTTCAAATCCACCTCCGGCCATCCAGATTTAGGTTTTCCGTGATTTCCCTAAATCGCTCCAGGCATATGCCGGGATGGTTCCTTTCAAAGGGCACGGCCGATTTCCTTCCCCATCCTTACCCAAATACTCCGAGCGTAGCTCCGTCTCTAATGACCACGCTGTCGACGGGACGTTAAACTCCAAGCTTCCTTCCTTTCTGCCGCTGCACGGACGGCATCGTGAATGTCATCTTTGTCGAAGTGCGAGTCAAGTACGGCAGTATCTTCCGGCAAGAGACGAGTGGGTATCCTACGTGTCGGAGCGGTACAGGTTTGTAAGTCGACAGGGTACTTCCTATAGAGGTCACTAAAATGCACATGTGCGTAGCTGAGTACCTCGCGGGTGCTGGTGAGTTTGCCCCCTGCTGCATCCGTAATGTCGGTAAAGAAAGTTGAATTGCGACGTTTGAACGCTCTCAGTAGATGGTATAGAGCAGCTGTTTCTCCTGACGCAACGTTCTTAGGTTGTGCACGGATGATATAGCTTTCCATTTTCATCCTCTGAAGCGTAGTTATTTTAGCTTTACACTTCTTAATGTTGCGCCCGGTCACGGGATTGGGGTCATTGCGTCTTCATACAGATCACGCAAAGCCTGAAAATACGTTTCAATCGTCTGTTTGCGCCAATACTCTTTTTGCCTGGAATCCTATACATATTGTAAATGCGAAAGTTTGTATATTTGTTACTGCATCACACTAAAACTACAGCACTGATTTAGATGAAATTTCATATAGAGATTTCTTATGTCTTGGATTAGGACATAGGCTACTTTTCAAAATGTTTATTACAAGTTATTTATTTGAAATATATCCATAGAAATACGTAACAGTTGTAAGAAGCTTCTAATACAACAGCAGAGGTAAATTGCGAGGTATGACATGTTTAGCCGTTAGGGTTAACGCGACATGTGATAGACTTCCGTTATTTTGGGCAATGGTTCGGGTCCTGCTACAGTGAAATTTTTTTCTTCGTTAATGTTATCTTTTTTACTTTCGAATATACAAAAAGATTCTTGGATACTGCCAAAACAGCTTAACTGATATATAATTACATACACAAGAAATCTGAATGTTGGCTTTTATGCCGCATTCATTTTCATTTGTTATAACAAATAAAGGAAGTATGGCAAGAAAAAACATTGACTTTTGTGTAGAATGGGATCTAGATACCAAGCCCTATTTTGTGTACAAAGCGCGAACTGCCACGTATAAATAGCGTACGTAAACTGCAACAAAAGTAGTAGCAAATGCACTCAACAGGTGGCAGGCGGTACGCTGCAGTTAACATATGAATCGTTGTGTGTTCCGGCACAGAGTAACAAATAGGTTCGTTCGAGTGGCCCAAAAGCTGATAGTTCCTGACAGTTGCTGACGATTTGGAAGGCCTCTACTGCGCACGCGCGCTTTTAGACCGTTGCCAACTCCGAAGCCAACTCGAACGCTTATTTCACCTGTTTCGCATATTGGCCTCCCATAGCGCTAGTTGGCATCTTTTCTCTCTACCAATGTTGAAAGTGAAGTTATGACTGGCGATATGTTATGCATTTCTCAATTGAGAAAACTATTTAAGTCGTCATGAAACATTTGCAATTTACCGTTAAACCAAAGTATAATAATAAAGATTAACAAGACACATTTGCCTGCAAACCGTATATCTGTCGAGTATAAAATTCGTGTGACGAAACTAGGTTAACTTGCGAGTCGCGATGTTACCAGACGACCATTCCATCAAAACATTCTTCTTGAGAAAGCTCACGTTGACGTGAGGTGGCGGACAGGCGACGGACAGTGTGCATTCCGCCATTAGAAATACATTGTGGATTAAATTCTGATCATAAACTTCGACAAAACGCAAAATATACGTAAACATGTCTCTCCATTTATAAATAATGTAGCCAATTTAACCTGACAAAACCTCATACAAAAATGAGGTAAATTAGGATAGTTGTGTGTGAAAGGAATATTTGGTAACATACAACTTCATATGCATTTTGTCCCATTATTATGAGTTACAATAAAATTTAAAAAATGAAACATAAAAAAATTTGCAGGTGTTGTGCTAGAATTATCATCGTACATGATTTTCCCAGAAGTTACACATTTCGTGTAGAAACGCCCACATTGGCACTAATAGATTTCTATAATATATAACCACAAGGAGAAACACGGAACAGTAATTGTGACACAATATAGTGGCACATATGTCGGTTAAAAAATCTATCACTGCTAATGCCTGTTGTGAACTATATTATTCTTATGTGTCAATCACTTCATTTACAGATGGCACAGAAAATCTCAGTAGGACTATTTTTACTTCATTTTCAGGCGAATATATCACAATCCAAACTGTAAAAACATACGCATTCATCTTTAAATTCGTGTTATGAAAATTCATTTATAGTATGTATGGGTGTAATAAAAAGGGGACGTACTGTATTAGAAGGCCACATAAGTTGAAAGAATGCCTGTCTAATATACAAACTCAGCCTCAATCAAGAGAAAATGGAAGACTTGGAACACAAACCTCTTCGTAAATGTGCAGGCTTGTCTTTTGGCCAAGGCTTGTTAAACGCTTTGGAGTTAGTCAGAAAACAGTTTGACGAAAATCCGCTGACTTAAACTTTCGGTCGCCAACTATCAGCTCCGCCACTCGAACACCAGATTGGCCAGTCAGATATCGTCAGCAAGAGTCAGAAGTGCCACTCGAACGCCTCAAACTGTTCCTGACCGTCAGCAGCGCCACTCGAACGAAGCTATTGTCTGTGGTTCCGGCCAACTATAACGAAAGTAGTAGCAAATGCACTCAACAGATGGCAGGCAGTATAACACTCATGAAAATATTTCTCAGGACGTATAATGTGTATTCAATTGTGTGTGTGTCTTAAATATTGTTTTCTCCTTGGTTTTTGTTGATGTGTATTGGACTGTCACCTTCAACTATAGATGTTCGAACATTGTGATGTTATCGTAATTCTTTAAAATTGTATTCTCTTTGGATTTCAATGAATAATAGTTTCTTCGGTGATTTCGATTATTTATAGCATTCGAACGTTTGCTTTTAGTGCTTTTGTTGGTTCGCTTTGCATTTGTAGGATCTCAACAGTTCGTTTCTCCGTTAGATGTCTTTTTCATCTCGTTACTTTTCTCCATTAGGTTTGTTGTTTATTTCGTTACTTTTCTCCGTTAGGTTTGCTGTTTATTTTGTTCCTTTACTTGGCATTTGTTTTCGATTACTGTATTGTTGTTACTGTAGTTACTTACTGTCAGGGGTGCCATCCCACATGTTGGAGCTGAAGGTGGGTGTGCCTGTTTTATTGATGCGTAACTTGGATGCACCACGATTATGCAATGGCACCAGGTTACGCATCACGGACCTGAGAAGGCATATCGTGCAGGCCACCATCATCACCGGTGGAGCCAAGAGAGAGACTGTAATAATACAATGAATTCCCATCATCCCAACAAATTTGCCATTCCAGTTTAAATGGTTACAGTTTCCATTGAAAGTGGCCTTCTCGATTACTATAAACAAGAGTCAAGGACATACATTAAAAGTGGCAGGTATTCATCTGGCCACCCCATGTTTCTCGCACGGTCAGCTCTATGTAGGCTGCTACCGTGTATCGAGAGCTAGAAATCTCTACGTATAGTCGGAGAACAAGAAGTTTCGAAACGTCGTTTACAGGGACGTATTGCAATAGATTTTTGGCTCTCCATCCGCTCCAAGACAATTATATATTCCGTGCTAACAATGTCGCAAACAGTCATGTAGTTATTTATGCCCTTTCTTGGCACTTTAATGTCCGACTATTGAACTGCGGGGAGCAGCTAGTATAACATAATTGTGGATCTTAATTTAGGCTTAGCAACATTGACCCACCAGTCCAGTGACGTGTTGAAGCGGGGTCGAGATCGGTGAGCTTGCTGCCAGGCACGCGCCATCTCCACATCGAGCTCCTCATCTCGTAAAAGACTAACATTGAGCTTCCAATAACCCTTCCCGCGGTGAAAGGTGGTTCGTTGGTGGTTCCCATAGACTTGATAGGCACAATGATTGGAGAAATTTATGGGTGCAATGTCATCATTTACAACTGTCTCCTGTATATTGTGCGAAACGTAAATTCTGTCTATTCGGCTCGCTGAGCAGTGGGTAACATGAGTATAGGCGCGTTGATCCCCGTGTAGCTTCTCCCAAGCATCGCAAAGGTGAAGGCCGACAACTAGATGCTAATGCTAATGTTAGAGTTAGGAATCTGGTCCTTGGTGTGAATTGTACAATTGAAATCTCCTCCAAGAAGGATATTATCGGTATGGAGGCCGATTAATTCGGGTACATCAGTTCGGAAAAAGTCGGCTCTTTGTCGTCGATGGCCACTACCAGACGGCGCATAAACATTAACAATTAATAATCAATTTGTCTGACAGGATATGCCCCTTCCATTGCTCAGAATTTGTATATGGATGCTGTCTCGGTACATAATTGCAGTGCCCGCTGAGTCCTCTGCAGTAATAGTGGTAATCGTGACGTAGCCAGGGATGGAAATATCGGTTAAAACGTCTTGAAGGAGTGCGATATCAACCTGAGTACCATATAAGAAATCCTGCAGGGCGCGTAACTTTAGAGCAGTCTGAATACGCTGGATGTTAACGGTTATAAGTTTGGGGTTTGATCATGGGGTCGACGGAATTAAGGCTGTTCATTGGCCACCGGGCTCGTCGTCAGCCCACCAGGCCCCATCTCCTGGGGGTGGGGGAGGAGGTGGGGGCGGACTTTCGGTGTCCATAGCCTCGTGGTCGGCGGTGGCGGTCTCCGAAACAGTGTCAGTAACGTCGTGCCTCGGCTGCCTCCCATCCTTTACGCTTCGCGGCAGCCCTGGTTACTTTCTGTTGGAGCTGTTCGTGAATCTCCGCGTCCTGTCGGCGCGCGACTCGTATCTTCTTGTTACTCGACGAAGCTTGTGTGTCAGCTTTTGATTTTCCTTTCGTAGCTTTTTCTGTTCCGGTGAAGAGGCAATGTCCATGGGTGTGGATGGCAAGTCGGAAGCATTTTCTGTTCGCTCCTAAACGGAAACATTTGCGGGTATCGCTTCCGTGGCGACAGCGTGAGCTATCGTCGTCTCCGAAGGTTCTTCTGTAATCAGTGACAGCGGTACTACATTGTCGCGAATAGGTTCAGTTGCTACTTCTCTTTCCGGCGCAGTGGGCTCCTGCGCCTGCTCAGCTGTGCTGGGGTCGGCCTCCGCTTGCATACACTACGTTTACATGGAACACATCTTCCGGAAGACGAAAACCGATGTTCGTAAACCGTTTTTCGCTGTCGTGTTTACATGGCACAGCCTGAATCGGATTTCCTAATCCACTTAAGATGGCGGCTGAAAAACAGCTGATTCAGTCCCCAATTTAGTGTGCATAATCGCTATTTTTCTTTATTTAAATACACAGATGCATGCTCACTCTAACATTAATACTTTTATTTCACATTAGAAAATATCACTCTGTCCATAAGTGCCGAAAATTGTTACCAAATTAACACAATCTGACAAGCCAAGAACGCTTGAAAAACGGTTGCGTTTACATGGGCACGAAAATCGATTGTGGAACTGGAAAACCGCTTTAGAGAAGTGGATTTCCAAAATCGATTTTGGAGTGTTTACATGACCAACCAAAAGCGGAATTGGAAAATCGGTTTACGAAATCCGGTTTTGGGAGCCCATGTAAACGGGGTGATAGACGCCACCTGTTCCGCGGCCGGCACGGGCGCAGGGCCCGCGCGTGGCGTGATCTCAGTCAAAACGGCCGCGTACAGGCCGTGTTCACACTGCCGGCCGGGCCGAGCCGAGCCGGGCCGAGCCGAGCCGAACCGGGCCGAGCCGAGCCGGGAGATTGAACACATTATTATTTTAGCTTCGTTCGAAGAGTTGGTTTCTGGCTACCGCGCATGCGCAGTACGTAAGTTCGTATTTGAAGAGCGCCTGTCCCTGAATCTGGTTACTTGAAGTGAGGTGCCAGCTGTTCGAAGAGCTGCTAGCAAGCAAGGCCAAGTAGCCAGATGCTGCCCGAGGAAATTTTTCTGGCAGCCAGATTCGCGAATGCGCGAAGCTCTCTTGTTTGTAGTGGGGATACACGATGCGCCCTTGTTCAAAATGGGCGTTATCTCAGAATTATACACATTAGTCTCCTGTATGTTTCTCCTGTAATTGTACGCTCTTATTTATTCTTAAAAAGTCACCTGTAGAAGTTAACAGAATACAAGTTACATTTGTACCAAATGTCGAGCGATTCAGATTTCGTCTCCAGTGACTTCGATTTCTACGCAGTGTTGTTGCGCCGAATTGAAAGGCAGAAAGCTGGATTTCTTTGTTTATTAGTTATTATGTGTGTGCCACGTTTCTCATATATAGAATGTGTCCAAAATTTTTGGGTGCCGCGGCTTCTGTCAGAACAATTTAGAAATGTTGTTGTTGTTTTACGGCTGGCTAAACATCTAGCTCGTTAGTCCCAATTTAGAAATAGAAATACTATTATTACAACATAATCTGATTCTGTTTGTGGTTTGCTGGCCATGAAGCTGCTGGTTTTCGTAGTGTACCAGATATTCAACGGTTGTCAGCTCGTTGTGTTTTTAAATTAAAAGAGCAGCAAAATTTATTAGAAGCCTTTGCGGGACGTTATAAAGTGGTCACCTGCAGAGGAAAGAGATAGCATCGAGTCTCATTTGCGCAATAAAGGAATGCCAGGTGCAATAGATGGGAGCCTTGTCAGAATAGACAGGCCCAAAGAAGATCCAGAATTTTTTCCCGTTCTCTTGCAGATGGTTTCAGCAACAGACGAATTAAAGACCTATTCTGGATCGGTCCAAGATATCAGAGTATTCAAAACGAGTACGCTGTCGGAAACCACTGAAGAAAAATTCAAAGGCTTATATTTTGGGTGAGTGCTTAACCCGGCCTGAGGCATTTGTTGACACCGTACCGAAGTATTGGGCGTTTATCACGGCGAGACAGTAAATTCAACGTTGTGCTCTCAAAAATATGACTTATTAGCGACAATGTTTTTGTAAGCTCTTAACAGTCATCCCCATATTTTGTTCTCGCACTACACTGCGGTGAATAATTTTCCACAATTTTCTTTCGAATAAGCAGACCTACCGTCTCACAATTGCTGTTTCCGATTAAATCTCTCGCTGTGATAGTTGCAGAAATTTATAACAGTTAATGTAGAGTTTCTACACCACAACGTTTCGTCTTTACGGAACACGAGTGGTTCTTGTGTGGAGAAACAGCTCTATACTTAACCATAATACACGAATTAGGAAGCACCTGCACCTGACAAGAAAACACAAAGTGAGAACTCAGGACATTGTTCTGCAAAAGTTGACTCTCAACATTAAACAAGAAACTTGTACAAACAGCTTAAAAAAAAGTCAGAAAGAACGAATAAAAAACCTTCCAAAATGTTTCTCCTAACAAAAAGTTACTATATGGCCAAAGACTAGCCTATTTAAATAAAATATAATCTGAAAAAAGTACCAACAACTTTCCTTAGTGAAATACGAAATTCTGTATTTTGTAAGTAGTATACTGTGATATATTGTATATATTTTTCTATATATTATGTGTATCTTTCATTTAAGTATTGACGAAACCCATCTCCTGTAACTTTGTAAATGATAAGTGATGACGAAATGAATCAAATTAAACGTCATGTAAATAACATTAGCGCCGTAGCTGTTCATTCTGCTGTCTTTTCACGCTACACTAGCGAAGGTGGGAAACAGGCTAAATAAAACGAGATGGGTGTTCGAAGAGCCCAACCACCAAGCACTGACGCGTAACGTCACCGTTCCCGCGCATGCGCAGTAGCGCCTGTTTACTGGCTCCCCAAGTAGCTTTCTGGCAACTCTTCGGACGGACCTATTGTTTTCAAGGGCGCTGTTCACACTGCCGGCCGGGCCGAGAGGACTCCTCTTCAGCCGGTTCACGCCGAGCCGTCGACATTCGGAATGTACAATATCTCCGGCGCTAGCCGGCGCCGGCGCGAGCCGATTGGGCTACGGAGTTGCTTCTGCAGCACTAGTATCTGACGTCTCCGGTCTGTTTCCAATACAAATCTCTCTGCTTAATAGCTTCCTTTTTAAATAACACTTGTGAACATACGTTTTATTTTTTCTTTTATTATTATTAATTCTGTAAAATTAATAAAAAAAATAGCTGTTCTCATAAGGAAAAACTCTCCTAAACGTCAGTCGAAATTCATGGGACGAATCCATTACCACCTGTTTCTTATGTGCTTAAAACTCGACGAGTCATTACAATGTTTGTTTGTAATGCTAGTTGTCAGTACAATGTCAGAACAATAGTAATAAAACTAGAGGACCCATACGAATACTTCGCACCGTTAGTGGAGAGAGAAAAAGAAGTTGGAAAAAAAGGGAAGTTGAATGTTCACGCATAGCTTTCTTCAATATCAATCAATGCAAGTGTTGAAAATCGCAAATAAAAGAGCTTGATCCGCTGAGTGTTGTTAGGTAAAAAAGAACTGCGCACCTTAATTAGAACCGAAGATATCGTAAAACAAACCGTTTAAAATACTCAATGCAAGGACAGAAGGATACCGCATTTGAATAAAAATAAAGGATGGAGGCTCTTAAGTTAATTCTGAAACTTAATGACAAATCTGCGAATGAATACCTTTCGTTTAAAGTCGGATAGAACGGCCTGTCCGACTGACTTTAGTTTACAGCAAGGACATCCCCATAAGAAATATACCGAAGGAAATCGCGTTTGAGTATAGAAAAAGAAAGGCGAGAGTTTTGTAAATTCTGATACTTGATGAGAAATCTGTGGATGAATATCTTTCGTTTAAAACAGAAATTAAGGAAATCGGGCAGGTGGTTAGGTCTGGCCGAATGACTTTAGTTTTCGTAGATTCTATATATATATATATATATATATATATATATATATATATATATATACAATAACAAAATGAATCAACTGTTAGCTGGCTCGAAGTAGACGGCAATGAACCAGTTTTGGTAACTTCCGTATTTCCTTCGATCTTCTGCTGACAGTGGGTGGGGATTCCTTGTTGCTAGGGACAAGCCCACCACAAAAAAAAAAAAAAAAAAAAAAAAAAAAAAAAAAAAAAGGAAGAAAAAACGTGAGACACGCTTCTATCCTTTACTGACCTGTCCTGCAGTGTCTGAGGCTAAACTAAATCGGTGTTTTTTTTTTTTTTTTTTTTTCAGTTAAAGTATAAAACTCTAAATGGAAGTACTATAATCCAGACAAAGAAAATTGTCATCAGATGATTCAGTAAAATGTCCATCGAAACCCAGTTCCCCTTCGACAGGTTCCTTAAAAAATCGGAAAACAAATATCTGATACCTGTGTAGAGTTCTTTGAACGTGGAGGTGGGCTGAAATATAGTACAGCGTAAAGCATATAAAACCGGTACACATCATGTACGTCCGTAGGCAGCAGTCACAGCATTTCTTGTAGGGAGGTAACTACGTGTTTTTAATGACACTGTTCCGTATTGTGTTTTTACTTAATTCATTTTTAATTTAATCTTAGACGTGAGGGTACCACTTTTATGTGCAACAGGCTGTATACAACTATTTTCAGGTTGTGGTACAAACATTTTTCGAAAACTAAAAAACCAAAGTAGGAATATACTTTGTATTAGGAGTAGATGCATCCATAAATATAATTGTATTTTTTTAGCTTCTTTTATCATCTCCAACTAGAAAGTCATTAAGTATAATGTTAGAACATTTTATTTCAGTCCATCAACAGTAAAGTCGCAGCTTACATTAATTTTTTCCTCTCTACTACTTCCCAAGACGAAATATATATTCCACTAATTGACTAGTGTGGAAAAAAATCCAGTGTATGGCTCTCAAGTATGACTTGAAGTAAAACTGTACCAGATCTTTGTCCATTGTAATCGGTCGCCACCCAAGAAAAATTACTTCATACTTGTTTTCTGGTTATGGATCATTAACACATCACGAGGGACCTACTCACGTGACCAGAAAATCAAATTTTTCGGCACTGCATTGCTTCACGCTACGCGCAACAGCCGCCGAGTTCGTAGGCTTGCGATCACGGCATGACGCCGCTCAGATAACTCGCAATAACTTGTGAAAGGAGGTAAAGTGCGACTACTATTTCAAAAACTTTTCCATACTTTCAGCTCCATTTCATTCACTGTAATTTATGGTCTAAAATGCATAGAACAGTAAGCTGCCCGCTATCGAACTTTTTAAATTTACGATTTGTAAATCAAGTGCGCATACTTGACAAAAAGCATCATTTGAAAACGACTCTTACGAATTTCGAAAAGGTGAATGTTTTATTCGAAAGCTAAGATGTTGGACTACCCTGTGTCCAAAAATAAGACTTTTTAACCGAATACTTTCTTCAAAATCGAGTGAGGAGCGTTACGAAACTAAAAACTCTCGCGGAATGAAAAGTATACTTTTTATTTTTTTCACGGGCAAGGCAAAGCCTTTAAGGAAAAATGATTTGGCGTGGTCTTATATACCGTCAATTTTTTATTTTTTATTATATATATATATATATATATATATATATATTTGCAACTTGAAAATTGGAAAAGTTGATTTCCTTCCTCTTTTTCGGCTGGGCTAAACTGTGATTTTCCGATATCAGTGATTTCTGTGACTGCTACTTTTAGATATCTGTGATTCTTAGTTGCGACTTGTCACTGTTTACAATCGCAGCGTACAAATCCTCGACATGTATTCCTCCGCACTCAAACTTCGATTTCGGTGACTCTGAATGCTACTTCTGTGATTTCTGCTACTGATATTGCTACTTTTGCGATTTGTGCTACTTCTGCCACTGATATTGTTACTTCTGCGATTTTTGCTACTTTTGTGATTTCTGCTACTTCCGTGACTTAGGCGATGTGTGTAGCAAATGCAATATATATCATCCATAACAGATTCCTCGTCCTACATGTAAATATATACAAAAAAAATATTGATGCTCCATTTGCGTGTAATGTTCGGATTATTTACACATCGGCAAATGTCAATTAGTCTTCTAAAAGCTATTTCAGTGTTTGGTGTGTAATGTATAGTTAAAAGTGAGGTTACTCGCAAGTAATGTGTAACAGAAATTGGCAAGTAGTCCTATAGTCTACCTTAACAGAAACATTTGGCAGATTAGGCAAACTGCAACTGTGTCAGGGCAACGAAAGTGCTATGTTCTTGCCTGTAGAATGTATGAACAGATTTTTTTTTAACATTGTGATATATGAGTCACTTATCAATTTGAAAGAGATTATAAGTAAATGTGAAATACAACGGAGTAACTTCTGAAAATTCTTTTTTTCCCTTTAAAACCTTTCGGTATCACTACATATTCTGCCGAATAGCTATAGATAAGAGTTTGCATTATATTTTACTGATCGACGTGCGACCTAGTGTGCTAATGTTGGCAACTAAATCTTCATTGTATAAGAATTTTTAATTTAATGACTGTACAGGGTTACACACAATAAACCATACAACCACAGATTAAGACTAACATTAATTATTTATTTTGTGATAAAATATTATATTCATCATTCTATGTGATTTAGATTTCTAGGATCATTCATCGGTCTTTGCCAACATAAGCACACTATGCCACCACTGCAGTAAACAAAAGTTTTAATAATACTGAAGGATCCGATACCACCCATCTGGTTTCACTCATGTCATCACAGGACGGAATGTACAAAAAGGAAAAAGATGGGAAACAACTTTCCTAAACCTAAAACAAATCTGATAAGATAAAACTTTCCATTAAGCGAAAAACATGTTTATTTTCAAGTGTAATATTTTTATAGAATCCTCGAAGATACAAGTTTACTCCTATATCGCAGTACTTAACACAGTCCACACAGAAAATGAAGTTGGCCTACTATTAAACATTTCGTAAAATTACTTACTTGGACACTTGATACCAACACCCTTGGATTTTTCTTTTTATGTACGATGTATAATGCATGCAAAAATAATCGTCGAAACCAGATTTGCAATGTAAGATACGTATTCTGAATTCGCATAATAGTTGTAGGTTCTATGACGAAAAATGATTTTAAACAGGGATCAAGTCCATAATACAATATTTATTTGGCATTCACATTTGTTGTCTTTACCAACTATAACCTAAAAACATACATGCCAGGCTTTGCTTCACAACATGTAAATGCTTCCGCCAGGTAAAATAGTGGCATTAAGTGTAAACATTTTCACAAAGAAAATTATCTTCTTGCTTATTAATTCGACAACATCCCTAAAGAACACACGAGTGAAAGTACGACAGTTGGCCAATAACTAGCACAAGGCGGAATATTATATGCTATTCTCAGTTGCTACTTGCGACTCTTAATCGCGACTTTTCACTGAAATCGCATTTTGGACCAGTGAGGACGTTCGAGCTCACTGGTTTGAGCCGACGGCGTTCGACCAACACATATACACAAAACTCCACACATACACGAGGCAGACGGCAGGAAGCTGGAAGTACCAATTTCGGTCAATAGATGGCAGCCGGCAAAGTCTAAACTGCGCCTCTTAGTTGCTACTTGCGACTCTTAAACGCGATTTGTCACTGAAATCGCAGGTAAGGTCTATAGCCTGCCCAAACTTCGACCAACAGATGGCAGAGTGCAAACTGCTTCTTGTTACTCTTAATTGCGACTTGCTACTTTTAGTTGCTACTGCGCTTCTAAACTGCGACTGTAATCGCAGTCAGATTCCGTAAAGTTGCGACTGTGAAAAATGCTACTTCTAAATCACGGTGACTCTTAACAGATACGCGATTTTCGCCCCATCCCTAGTGAACACCCACGCTGTCGGCGTGCGCCGACTAGGCGCCAGCCAGCTCGGCCCATCCCGGCTCGGCTCGGCTCGGCCCGGAGCGCAGTGTGAACGCACCAGATGGCGGCCACGCGGCTGGCGCGTCGTGCTCGTTATCAACAAAAGACGTCATTTGCGCAGGGCGTCTACGTGGACATTGTGCACGCATGTGGCTGGCTGAATAGCAGACGGCGCAAGTACGAGGTTGATCCTCATACACCACCAATCCTTTATTTTGTGTCCCAACCTCGTCGCCGCTTTTGTGTCTCTTTTCCGTCGGAGGTGTCGGTGACCGAGTAGAAAGACCGACACAGGAATAAAAGAAGCACGCTTGTGCAGGTACGGAGGTGAGCAGCCAGTGGGACAGCAGAAACTAGAAACACTAGAGTAAATTAGAACGAGATATATATTTCACAGGATTTATACAATACTTAACTTTACATAGCTCAGTACTGCAGAATGCTGATACATAGTTGAGCTAGAGGCCTGCCCAGTGCCTATCCGATAGCCAAGTCTTCACTGGTGCCTATCTGATTCCGAAGTGTTAACTGGTTCCTATCTCAGTCCCAAGTGAACGATGTCGTACAGTGGTGGCCACGAGCGGAGTTGTAGCAGAGGACGCTCGTGGCTGACGTCGTAAGAACGCCGCGCCGCGCCGTGCGTGCATAGCAGCGCGCAGCGAAAGCAGGTGGCGCGCACTTTAGACTTGTGCGACACCACACTTTATAATTTCGCACAATTACAAACGATGGTATATGTCGTTTGAGCTTCATGCGAACTGTTCGAACGCCGTTCTCAACATTAAAAAATCTGTTATTGGCCCATCGCTCGCGGGTAATAGTGAACACAGTCCTGTACACAGATAAAGAATCTTTAAGCCTTTGGTCTGTGATTTCGAAAGGCAAGTTGTAAATCTTCACATTACGCAAACCTAAGCCGGAAAACGTAATTGTTCAAATGTTCAAATGTTTGTAAATCTATCGGTCCAAACTGCGAGGTCATCAGTCCGTAGCTTACAAACTACTTAAATCTATGTAAACTAACCTATGGACAACACACACACCCATGCCCCAGGGAGGACTCGAAACTCCACCGCGCGCTCCGCAGCGAGACGCTTTAGACCGCTCGGCTACCAGACTTGTAGTCAGCAGACCCGTTTGTCGGATTCATAATACGGAGACACACTTCTTCATTACGAAGTTTCACATAATAGGCGTTGATCAGAAAGTCGTACTGCGTACCTATAACTTCCTCATCCCGAAGTCCTAAATCTTTATGTAAAAAGTAATCAAAGTCATAAACTCTCGGACGCGGACTGTCGGAACTAAAACTGAACTTCAAACTACTCATTCGTACTTCTGGTTCCATATCAAAACAAATAATATCACAAACACGAAAGTTGAAAGAGCTGCAGCGACGAGCACGCGCTCCTTGCGTCCGAACGCCACTGCGGCAGAGCCGCCACTGCTACGGTCGGGGGTTCGAATCCCCTCTCGGCATGAATACTTGTGCCGTCCTTAGTGTTAGGCCGGATCCACACATTGGACCCAACGTTGGCGCCAACAATGTTCGTGCAATGTGTGGATCGGTGAAACAGCGTTGTAACCAACGTTGGCGCCAACGTTGGTACGGCTCCGTTGCTTGTCGGTATTTTGACCAAATATCAAAGGACATTGGGCCAATATGGGTACGTCGTACACACATTGGCGCCAACGTTTCATTCTGTCTTTGTCGTCTGCTCATCTCGAAACTGTTTCTTTCTTTCTTCGTTCGTTCTTCGTCGCCGTTTTAAAGTTTCGAAATCTCTTTGTAAATATTAGAACTGTATCAGAAAGTGAAAGTGTGAAAGAAACCTAAAAAAAAAAAAAAAAAAAAAAAACGAAATGCCACAGCAAAACTTAGGCGCGAACTGTGAAATTAAAAACTTTTTAGACTTTCGACACACTCCGTTACTGAATTTAATTTTTAAAATTAACATTACCTAACATTTCATGTAAAGTTTTAAATATTGTTTTGCAAACGTCAAGCACTACTAGTGATATCAATTACATGGTTATTTTAAAAGGAAAGTGCAGGCTTCTAAAACTGACTCCTTTAGCAAGAAATCGAAGCGTAATACCAAAAGAATTGCATGCCTCCAAAACATCTTTCTTTTTTATTTTTATTTCAATCATTCAAAGTAGCAGGTCTAAGTTTTAATAATGTGTATCGTTTACTTGTAGCATATTTTAAAAATTTATTTCGTACCGTAATTAATGTTCGGTAGGAAGTGATACAACACCTAATCATCTTTTACGTATGTTTCCCATTTTGGTTTACAATGACGAAATGTAATTATTCACACTCAAAAGCGTTAACGCACTGGCCGCGATTTGTGCGTCAGATATGTTTACGTTGGCTCTCGACGAATTCAACTTCAACTAAATGTTGGCTCCAATGTGTGGACGCTGTATCAAAAATATTGGCCAATGTTGGCGCCAGCGTTGGTACCAATGTGTGGACGCGGGGTTAGCTAGTTCATAAGTAGTTTGTAAGTTTAGGGACTGATGATCCCGTAGTTAAGTCCCACAAGTTCTACAAACATTTGAACTTAAGTATTTGCATTGCCATTTTGTCTGAATGGAAAAAAGAAAACTTTATTTTGAGAATGTGAATAAACCAATCTGCGACGATGTTGAGTTTGGCCGTTATACACTTTCCTTTAGAAATGAATCATTATCATACGGATAATTTTCATCGTGATATTTAATCGCTGTGAAGGGCCGCTTTGTACAATATAACAACAGCCCCCCCCCTCCCCCAGCAGTGAGACTTATGTTTGATTGGGCGTGGGGAAACAAAGGTGTGATCCAGAGTTTAGCTGACCTTGAAAATTCTTTCACCGACCCCCCCCCCCCCCCTCCAGCAAGCAGGCCGTCCTGGATCCGCCCCTGTTAATGTCCATGCTAATTAGTAGAGAACAGAACTGTTCTTCATTAGCTTCACTAGATTCATTAGTTTAGTTTAGTTTAGATTTCAGATGGGCTAGATTCTGTATCCAAATTTTGTGGGTCGATACTCTGTGCGTCTGGAATCATTCCCAAATTTCGCGGAGTATCGCACGTGACTCTTTCTGTTTTCGAAGTCGAAGCAATCAATTCAGATGACTCCCTTATGTCGGATGCAGATTTTTTAAAGATAATTCATCATACCTGCACTTAAAATCTGATTTGATAGACTCCTTATTTTTCTTTTTGCAGAACCAGATTTCCATTTTCTCCAGATACCTCTATCTCTCTTGCAGCCGGTGCCTGACATGTTAAATGATAGTCCAGTCAATAAATGCATTGTATAGTGCATGAAATATGCGAGAATTTTTGACTTCAGGACTTCGTTAGGGATAGTTAGGAGGTGAACATACTAAAAGTCCCCGCTCCTGGGGGGTGAGCTAAAGCGGGGAGGGGGATGAAAAGGTACCATTTTTCGGTTTTCCGCTTATATTTCAAAAACTGTTGGCTTTGGGAAAAAAATGTTCCGAATAAAAATTAAAGATAATTGAATTTTCTATAAAATTGTTTTTATACATATACGTCGAATTCCTAACGTTTTCGAGATAAACGTTATTGAAAATCGACAATTTCGGAAAAAATCATATTTACCTCCCTAGTTTTGTCAAACATTTACTTCTAGTGCCTCACGCGGTCATTGCACAGAAAATTTGCCAGAAAGAAAATTGTAGAGCATTAAATTTCCTTCAATTTGATATGCACATTTGCTACCTTATCTTCAGCCAATCAGAAGCTCCATCATTTATAAGATGTGCGCTCAGTTTCGATGTCCCTCCAGAAACGAGTGTTTTGAGGGGCTGTGACGTTTTTACCTTATGAAACGTGCTAGCATGGTAAATAACAACAGTTTAACAATGACAAGGAGGTACTTAAAACTGAAACCTTTTCATAATTGTACCTTTTATTACAATATTATGAATCATACAATGCAAGTTTTTAGAAACCCTCATAGTGATTCAGAATGAAAAATAAGTTCATTCAAAGCATCATCTTCGTTCTTTTTTTAGGAGGAATGGTCAAGGGCATTCATCTTCGTCAGTAGTGCAGACGTCGTCCAACGAGACTTGTAGCGTCTCGATGTCACTGTCGTCATCTTCATTCCTAATTAATATTCCGACTCCGTTGTTACAGTTGCCCTTGCAGTTGAGGCATGTAACAGAGCAGTGTACCAACGCATTTCTGCAACCACATCTGCCACTGTCACATACTTTCATGCATTGACAAATCATCTTCAAGATTTCGTTAGGGGCAGCACCTAATTCTGAGATTTCGGAACTAGTTGGCCATTCCAACCCCAATTCGGCGCTCCGTCTTTAGGTTTCTCTCCTACCAAAGGCGTACTTGGTGGTACGTTCGGAATGTGTGCTGCTTAACAGCTCCTTCAGCTGGAGGGAGAGTTGAGAGATTAGGCTTAGCTGGTTTTATAAATGACTAGCTGCTCCCCGCGGTGTTACCCGCGGTTCAATAGTCAGACATTAAAGTGCCAAGAAATGGCATAAATAACTACATGACTGTTTGCGACATTGTTAGCACGGAATATATCATTGTCTTGGAACGAATGGAGAGCCAAAAATCTATTGCAATACGTCCCTGTCGAGACTTCTTGTTCTCCGCCAGCTCTCGCCGGCCGCGGTGGCCGAGGGGACGGAGGCGCTCCAGTCACGGTCTGCACGGCTACTACGGTCGGGGGTTCGAATACCCCCTCGGGCATGGATATTTGTGCCGTCCTTAGAATAAGGTAGTCGATAAGTAGTTTGTAAGTTTAGGGGCTGATGACCCCGTAGTTAAGTCCCATAAGCTTAACAAACATTTGAAACATTTTTTTTTTTTTTTTTTTTTTTTTTTTTTTCTAGCTCTCGATACACGGGAGCAGCCTACGTAGAGCTGTCCGTGCGAGAAACATGATGGGAATTCGTGGTATTAATACAGTCTCTCACTTGGCTTCACCGGTGATGATGGTGGCCTGCACGATATGCCTTCTCAGGTCCGTGATGCGTAACCTGGTGCCATTGCATAATCGTGATGCATCCAAGTTACGCATCAATAAAACAGGCACACCCACCTTCAGCTCCAACTTGTGGGATGGCAACCCTGACAGTAAGTAACTACAGTAACAACAATACAGTAATCGAAAACAAATGCCAAGTAAAGGAACAAAATAAACAACAAACCTAACGGAGAAAAGAAACGAAATAAACAACTAACGTAACGGAGAAAAGTTTAATGTGTTATGTTTTGTAGAGTCTATGGGACTTAACTACGGGGTCATCAGTCCCTAAACTTACAAACTACTTCGAACCCCCGACCGTAGTGGCCGTGCAGACCGTGACTGGAGCGCCTCAGTCCCCTCGGCCACTGCGGCCGGCGGGGAAAAGTAAAGAGATAAAAAAGACATCTAACGGAGAAACGAACTGTTGAGATCCTACAAATGCAAAGCGAACCAACAAAAGAACTAAATGCAAACGTTCGAATGTTATAAATAATCGAAATCACCAAAGAAACTATTATTCATTGAAATCCAAAGAGAATACAATTTTAAAGAATTACGATAACATCCCACTCCCATGAACCACAGACATTGCCGAGGTGGGGTGGCTTGCGTGCATCAACGATACAGATAGCCGTACCGTTAGGTGCAACCACAGTGGAGGGGTATCTGTGGAGAGGCCAGACAAACGTGTGGTTCCTGAAGAGGGGCAGCAGCCTTTTCAGTAGTTACAGGGGCAACAGTCTGGATGATTGACTGAGCTGGCCTTGTAACATCAGCTAATGTGGCTTTGCCACACAGCTACTGCGAACGGCTGAAAGCAAGGGGAAACTACAGCCGTTATTTTTCCCGAGGACATGCAGCTCTACTGTATGAACATATGATGATGGCATCCTCTCGGGTAAAATATTCCGGAGGTAAAATAGTCCCCCATTCGGATCTCCAGGCGGGGACTACTCAGGAGGATGTGATCATCAGGAAAGACAATACTGGCATTCTACGGGTCGGAGCGTGGAATGTTAGATCCCTTAATCGAGTAGGAAAATTAGAAAATTTAAAACGGGAAATGGATAGGTTGAAGTTAGATATAGTGGGGATTAGTGAAGTTCGGTGGCAGGATGAACAGGATTTCTGGTCAGGTGAGTACAGGATTATAAATACAAAATCAGTTGGGGGTATCACAGGAGTAGGATTGATAATGAATAAGAAAATAGGAATGCGGGTGAACTACTATGACCAGCACAGTGATCGCATTATCATTGTCAAGATAGATACGAAGCCAACACCGACAACAGTAGTACAGGTTTATATGCCAACTAGCTCTGCCGATGATGAGGAGATCGAAGAAATATATGAGGAGCTAAAGGAAATTATTCAGACAATTAAGGGAGAGGAAAACTTAATTGTTATGGGAGACTGGAATTCGGTAGTAGGACAAGGAAGGGAAGGGAAGATAGTGGGTGAATATGGTCTGGGCAAAAGGAATGAAAGAGGAAGCCGCCTGGTAGAATTTTGCACGGAACATAATTTAGTTATAACAAACACCTGGTTTAAGAATCACAGAAGAAGGTTGTATACGTGGAAGAGACCAGGAGACACCGGGAGATACCAGATAGATTTTATAATGGTAAGACATAGATTTCGGAACCAGGTTTTGAAGTGTAGGACATACCCAGGGGCAGACATAGACTCTGACCATAACTTGTTGGTTATGAACTGTAGGCTGAAACTGAAGAAACTACAGAAAGGTAGGAAAATAAGGAGATGGGACCTAGATAAATTGAAGGAACCTGAAGTTCTTAAGAATTTCAGAGGGAGCTTCAGGCAACAATTGACAGAAACAGGGGAAAATAAAACAGTTGAGGAGGAATGGGTAAAATTGAGAGATGAAATAGTGAAGGCAGCAGAGGACAAAGTAGGTAGGAAGGCAAGACCTACAAAGAATCCTTGGATATCACAGGAGATACTAAATTTAATCGATGAAAGGAGAAAGTATAAAAATGCAGTAAATGAAACAGGCAAAATGGAGTACAGACGACTAAGAAATGAGATTGACAGGAAGTGCAAAATGGCTAAGCAGGAATGGCTAGAAGGCAAATGCAAGGATGTAGAAGAATGTATAAATAGGGGAAAAATAGATACAGCCTACCGGAAAATAAAAGAAACATTTGGCGATAAGAAAAACAGCTCTATGAATATCAAGGACACTGATGGAAAACCAGTTTTCAGCAAAGAAGGGACAACTGAAAGGTGGAAAGAGTATATAGAGGGGCTCTACAAAGGAAATGAACTTCGAGACAATATTGTAGGAAGGGAAGAGGATGTAGAGGAAGATGAAATAGGAGATACTGTACTGAGAGAAGAATTTGACAGAGCCCTGAAAGACCTAAGTGGAAACAAGGCCCCTGGAGTAGATGATATTCCCTCAGAGCTACTGAAGTCTCTGGGAGAACCAGCCATGACAAACCTGTTTCACCTGGTGTGTAAGATATATGAGACAGGCGAAGTACCCTCAGACTTTAAGAAAAATGTTATAATCCCCATTCCAAAGAAAACAGGTGCAGACAGGTGTGAAAACTACAGAACCATCAGTCTAATAAGTCATGGTTGCAAAATATTAACACGAATTATATACAGAAGGATGGAAAAGCTGGTAGAAGCCGACCTCGGGGAAGATCAGTTTGGGTTCAGGAGAAATGTAGGAACACGGGAGGCAGTACTCACTTTACGGCTTATCCTAGTAGATTAAGAAAAGACAAACCAACATTTCTAGCTTTTGTAGATTTGGAGAAGGCTTTTGACAATGTTGATTGGAATAAACTCTTTAAAGTTCTGAAGCAAGCAGGAGTAAAATATAGGGAGCGTAAGGTTATTTACAACTTGTACAAAAACCAGACAGCGGTTGTCAGAGTTGAAGGGCATGAAAGGGATGCAGTGGTTGGAAAGGGAGTAAGACAGGGTTGTAGCCTTTCCCCAATGTTGTTCAATTTGTACATTGAGCAAGCTATAAAGGAAAGCAAGGAGAAATTTGGAGAAGGAATTAAAGTTCAGGGTGAAGAATTAAAAACATTGCATTTTGCCGACGACATAGTAATTCTGTCAGATACAGCAAAGGACCTGGAAGAGCAATTGAACGGAATGGACAGTGTGCTGAAATGTGCATATAAGATGAAAACTAGGGTAAAACTAGGGTAATGGAGTGCAGTGTAAGAAAATCAGGTGATGCTGAAGGAATTAGATTAGGTAACGAAACAATAAAGGAGGTAGATGAGTTTTGTTACTTGGGCAGTAAAATAACAAATGATGGTCGCAGTACAGAGGATATAAAATGCAGAATGGCAATGGGTAGAAAAGTGTTCTTGAAAAAGAGAAATTTGTTAACATCGAATATTGATTTAAGCCTAAGGAAGTCCTTTCTGAAGGCATTTGTATGGAGTGTTGCCTTGTATGGGAGTGAAACATGGACGATAAACAGTGCGGACAGGAAGAGGATAGAGGCTTTTGAAATGTGGTGCTACAGAAGAATGCTGAAGATTAGGTGGGTGGATCGCGTAACTAATGAGGAGGTACTGAACCGAATTGGGGAGAAAAGAAATTTCTGGCATACCTTGACTAAAAGAAGGGATAGGTTGGTAGGACACATTCTTAGACATCAAGGAATTGTGAATTTAGCGTTGGAGGGAAGTGTGTGGGGTAAAAATCGCAGAGGGAGACCAAGAGACGCGTATAGTAAGCAGATTCAAGTGGATGTGGGTTGTCGTTCTTATGAGGAGATGAAAAGGCTTGCTCAGGATAGAGTAGGGTGGAGAGCTGCATCAAACCAGTCTCTGGACTGAAGACCACAACAACAACAACACGATAACATCACAATGTTCGAACATCTATAACGTTTCATATGTTAACTGCAGCGTACCGCCTGCCATCTGTTGATTGAATTTGCTACTACTTTCGTTGCAGTTTACGTACGCTATTTATTCGTGGCAGTTCGCGATTTGTACACAAAATAGGGCTTGGTATCTAGATCCCATTCTACACAAAACGTCAATGTTTTTTCTTGCCATGGTACTTAGAGCATATTTATATTTAAAGTCTTCAATTTATATACATACTTCCTTCATTTGTTACAACAAATGAAAATGAATGCGGCATAAACGCCAACATTCAGATTTCTTGTGTATGTAATTATATATCAGTTAAGCCGTTTTGGCAGTATCCAAGAATCTTTTTGTATATTCAAAAGTAAAAAATATAACAATAACAAAGAAAAAAAATTTCACTATAGCAGGACCATTGCCCAAATTAACGGAAATCTATTCCATGTCGCGTTAAGCCTCGCGGCTAAACATGACATACCGTACAATATTTTTCTGCTGTGGTATTAGAATCTTCTTACAAC
The DNA here is from genome assembly GCA_026315105.1 of Locusta migratoria. Classification (NCBI taxonomy): domain Eukaryota; kingdom Metazoa; phylum Arthropoda; class Insecta; order Orthoptera; family Acrididae; genus Locusta; species Locusta migratoria. Next base: position 331,633,233 of record CM048755.1, on the reverse strand, counting down.
CGTTACGTATTTCTATGGATATATTTCAAATAAATAGCTTGTAATAAACAATTTGAAAAGTAGCCTATGTCCTAATCCAAGACATAAGAAATCTCTGTATGAAATTTCATCTAAATCAGTGCTGTAGTTTTAGCGTGATGCGGTAACAAACATACAAACTTTCGCATTTATAATATGTATATAGGATTTGTAGCGGTACTCGATGGGGGATTTTGTGGAGGTTGGAGCTCCGCACCATAACAGAGAACTCGTGATTCTCACTGTCTCAATGGAGTTGGGGAAAGAAGAACTGTTGACAAATATCTCAGCAACATGTTGTATGATTTTGGACTTCTGGTGCATTTTGACAAACCCCACTTTACTCTTGCAATACGCTACAGATGTTGGGCCACAACCTGTAAATGCATGTAAGAATAACAAATGGGTGTTGTCCTTCATTTTCATTGATTACTGCAGTTATGGTGAAGAATATAAAATGTCTTACCCTTTCCTCTTCCTGGTTCTACACGCAGAACGTTACGATAAGCTGATTTTGCTATTAGTAGAACAGCTAAGTCGACATCCTCTCCAAAAATAGCAATCGAGGAATTATGTTGATAGCTGTCTCCACAATATCAAAGTCAGCATCACATGAAGCTTGAAAGCCATTTATCGCATTTTTCTGTAGTTGCATCATCAACAGGTTTATCAACTGATTCTTATTGCTAAATTTGGAGAGGAAGTCCTCTTGCATTACTGTAATTTTAGTTTCTAGACAGACTTTCATTTCCCCACACCTCCTCAGCCAATATCATCGACTTCGTTCATCTGCTTTTATGCCCTCTGATATGTCAGAGTACCCATTAAAATCATTGTACAACCTCTCCCAAGACAATTGGTCTTCAAAAATCTAACATATCTGCAGCCTGATGTAATTTTTTCGACATTCAGTATGAATCAGAAGGATGTCCAAACCTTCTAAAGATGAGCCATTGCTATCTAACCTTTCTTTAGTAGCTTTGATGAGTGACAATATTCCTTTTCTTTTTGTCACTGTGGAGACATCTGATCCATCTATTGTTTCATCACATACAAAACACCGAGTAGCCATTGTGCGCACTACACAGTCAACATTTTCATCAATAAATAAAAAAATATCTCGAAAATCTGATACACAAACTTTCTTTCTCTACGCTTGGCGAACTTCTGAAGTGAACTGAAGTAAGAAATGAGTAAGAACACTCCATCCCCCCCCCCCCCCCAGCCATTGACAGGCCTTCGATGTTCGTCGTGGGGCTTCCCCATCGTTAACCCTCTCCTGGGCGTTAGGTACTGACGACATGACCACTGCAGGCGACAATAAATGAGCCTCAACTCTTCCACCTCCGAAAACTAAGATGTTGGGTTGAATGCGCTTTTTTTCATTCTGAATCACTTTCATTTCTTGTAAATACTTTCATTGCATGATTCATAATATTATCATAAAAGCTATAATTATAAAAAGGTGTTCTGTTTCAATTGCGAGTGCCTTTTTGTCATTGTTAAACTGTTGTTATTTACCATGCTAGCACGTTTCATAAGGTAAAAACGTCACAGCCCCTCAAAACACTCATTTCTGGAGAGACATCGAAACTGAGCGCACATCTTATAAGTGATGTAGCTTCTGATTGGCTGAAGATAAGGTAGCAAATGTGCATGTCAAATTGAAGGAAATTTAATGCTCTACAACTTTCTTTCTGGCACATTTTGTGTGCAACGATCGAGTGAGTCACTAGAAGTAAATGTTTGACAAAATTGGGGGGGGGGGGGGGGGGTAAAGATGATTTTTTCAGAAATTGTCGATTTTCAGTAATGTTTATCTCGAAAACCGTTGGGAATTCGACGTATATGTATACAAACAATTTTATAGCAAATTCAATTATCCTTAATTTTTATTTAGATCAATTTTTTCCTAAATCTGACCGTTTTCGAGATATAAGCGGAAAACCAAAAAATGGTACCTTTCCACCCCCCTCCCCGCTTCAGCTCACCCCCCAGGGGCGGGGACTTTTAGTATGTTCACCTCCTAACTATCCCTAACGAACTCCTGAAGTCAAAAATTCTCGCATATTTCATGCAGTCTACACCCCTCTTTTGAGCACTCATTGACTGGACCATAGGGACTGATGACCAGAGTGGTTAAGTCCCATAGACTTACAAACATTTGAACATCTCTTACACAAACAATCAAATGGTATTTACATACTTCTTTTTATTCTTTTTTTCTTTCTCTTTGGCCATGTTCCCACACATGCGGTCGGGGGTTCGAATCCCCCCTCGGGCATTGGTGTTTGTGTCATCTTTAGTATGAGCTAGTTCATAAGTAGTTTGTAAGTTTACGGACTGATGACCCCGTAGTTAAGTCCCATAAGCTCTACAAACATTTGAATTTTGAATTCTGTGCAGCTTCTGTTAGCAATGTGAACAATGGCGTCAAAAATCACGAAGAATACCGACTTGTAACTTTCAGCACACACTAGAAGCAAAGCGACACAGTTAGATTGACACACAGAACACATTACGAAACCTACTACGCATCGCACATGTCGCAATGCGTTGATAAGATAAGAAGTAGACTCAAGTAATGAATGTCAGTCGGATTAAAATTATGGTAATAGTATAAGTTCTAGATGCCACCCTTATTGGCGTCCTGTCCTACGTTCAAAAATTATCTACATCTACATAGACACTCTGCAAGTCACATTGAAGTATATAGCAGAAAACCCGCGGTGGAGTAGCCGAGCGGTGTAAAGCGTCTCGCTGCGGAGTGCGCGGTTGCTCGCCGTGGAGGTTCGAGTCCTCCCTGGGGCATGGGTGTGTGTGTTTTTCCGTAGGTTAGTTTACCTAGGTTTAAGTAGTTTGTAAGCTACGACTGATGACCACGCAGTTTGGTCCGATAGATTTACAAACATTTGAACATTTTTATATAGCAGAAGGTTCATCGCACCGCTTTTAAGATACTTTTCTGCAGTTCCATTCTCTATTAGATCGCGGGACAAAAGAACACATAAATCTTTCCGTTTTCGATCTGATTTCTGGGGGGTGGAGGGGGCGGACCACCGCCACCGGCCTCTCGTCTTGGGGGGGGGGGGGGGCTCCAAATCATCGAGAGCACGTTTTATTTTTTATCTTTATTTTATTTTATTTATTTATTAGCGCTTTGGCCTCTTGTTCTAGGGCCCACAAATCTCGGAAGCTAATTTTGCTAGATTGTCCCGTTCCTCTTGTCCTGGGGGCCCTCAAAATATCAAAACTTACTATTTTATAGTAATACGTGTATTTGCAAGTAGACATGAGGCCTCATTTTGTTCTGCCACAGCCCCGGGCCTCCAACAGCCTTAATGCGCCTCTGTGTAAATGGGTGCTAACAAGATATGTTCACATTGGGAAGAGAAAGTTGGTGAAAGAAATTTCGCAAATAGACCTCGCCGCAAGGAAAACGCCTTTCTTTTAATGATTTCCACCCCATCTCGTGCATCATTTCCGTGACACTCTCTCCCCTATATCGCGATAGTACAAAAGGAGTTTGTTCGTTGAATATTACAGAGAGCGTTCAGCCCCCGTTTACGTCTGTGAATGGGTAGAAGCAGAAACATGTAAAGTTTGGTACCGGTTAAGTGTTCTTTGATGTATTTTGAATATTGTTAGTACTGGATAGAGTGGTGAGACATTGCTTGTGTCTGAATCTTTCGTTTCTGTGCAACTTCTGTACCACATAGTTATGTTTTCATGTGTAAAGCAACTGTCAGCATTGCTGCCGAGAGTTGCTTGCTTTCACACAAGCTCACCTGTAACTGCTTGGTCTAGTAAGCAAGGTGGACCTTGGAAATGGCCCCGTTACAACAAGAAAATATATCCCCCACAATCACCTGATGAAGAAAAAAGACCTGCATTTGTCTGTCATATGAAAACCAACATCAAATACAGTCCATGGAAGATGTGGTATATAGCTTGTTTGGTAGAACATTACTACCCACATCAACGAGAACTCACTGGTCAGCAATTACTGGACAAGTGGCTGACAAAGATGCGGCACAGGAGGATCACCAGTTCATTATAGTAGACAGATCTTCACAGTGCTTGCAGGATCTGAAGTTGTTTGCTTGTTTGCAGCCTTTTATACACTTCATCATCAAAAATTTTAATGTAAATATATTTATAATAAAAGTATATTGAAAAAAAAAAAAAAAAAAAAAAAAAAAAAAAAAAAAAAAAAAAAAAGGAGCCCCCTGACCGAGCGCGCTGAGCCACGGCGCCCGGCACCGCTCGGCTACTCCACCGCGGCGACCATTTTGCAGCTGCTTGTGATCTACTGGTTACTTTACCAAGCGATAAATGACAGCACTGTCTGTGAACAGTCTAAGAGAGCTACTCAGATTGTCTCCTAAATCGTTTATAAAATTAAGGAACAGTAGGGGCCTAATAACACTTCACTGGGGAACGTGAGATATCATTTCTGTTTTGATCGATGACTTACCGTCAATTACAACGTACTGTGTCCTTTCTGACAGGAAATCACCAATCCAATCGCACAATTGTGGCGATATTCCATAAGCACGCAATTTGATAAGAAGACGCTTGCGAGGTAGTGTCAAAAGCCTTTTGGAAATCTAGAAATAAGTAATATATTCGCCATCCCTTGTCGATAGCACTCATCACATCATGTGATGTGTTCCACAAGAACGGTACTTCCTGAATCCGTGTTGACTATGGGTTAGTAGGTCGTTCTCTTTGAGGTAGTTCATAATATTTGAGGAACATATATGTTCTAAAATCCTCTTGAAAACCGACGTAATTTTTCCTTTCTTGAATATTATGGCACAAAACGCGAAGTATGTGAGTTGTTTCATTTTATCAGTGACAAAAACTCATTTTCCTGGCAGATTAAAATTGTGTGCCGGAACCGAGATTCGAAGTTCTAAGCATAAAAGTTCTTCACTATTTCAGTGCAATGTACGACACCAATGAACAATCACTACCGATTTCTTTATTATATATCGTATGTAAATGATATATCACACTCACTCTCAGGTTATGTTTGTTTGTTTGTAAATCTTATGGGACTTAACTACGGGGTCATCAGTCCCTAAACTTACAAACTACTTACGAACTAGGACGGCACAAATATCCATGCCCGAGTGGGGATTCGAACCCCCGATCGTGGTGGCCGTGCAGACCGTGACTGAAGCGCCTCAGTCCCCTCGGCCACCGCGGCCGGCACTCTCAGGTTACAATCTGTCAGAATTACAAAATAACATAACACTATAGAAGGACGAACATTGGCTTGACTGAGTGCGGTACTCATTGCCAGATTAGTTCTCTGGATGTTGAGACTCGTGAACGTAGGTATGACATAACCATTTCATATCGCCATATGACGTTTTAGATAGGTGCCTTGATGATTGTTGGTGCGTTCAGCTACTGGTTGTTTGGAATGACAAATGAGCGGTATAATGGCGCTTAGTCTAAAGTCCGCCTCAAGACCTTTCTACACGGGAAGTGAGAGCTTACGAGATTACCCATCATGCACCGGACACGCCGTCCGCGTACAGTGTAGACGCGTCCACTTGCATAAAATGCTCGCATACGATCGCTACTAGACGGAATAGGATGGATCCTATTCTCACGCGTATGGAAGTGCTTCGCTCATGCGCAGACGACCGAATGGGGAACCCAGCTGACAAACGAAACCAAGTCGGGAATTTGTTTGAGAATGTGTACTTGTCTCCTGCTCAGAGGAACGTAGGTTTTCGACTCAGTCGTAAGTATTTTAGTAGGTGATACTATAGAGGAATTGCATTGAAATTTAATATAAACTGAGTACAATTTTTATTGAATACAGAGATATAGCTGTTAATATGAAATCCAAACAAACGTAGAGCAAATGTAAATCAAGAATTTTTCACTGATTTATCCGTCGGTTCTTGGTAGTATAACATCACACTTACTTGAAAGTAGTATTTTGTGTATATTCTACACGTTCATTTCCACTTAGTTACCCGGTTTTCGGCTTACTAGGACATATTAAGACTTTAAACTACGTCGAAAACCGGTTATTTAAATAAAAGTCATTATGGTGATTTTTGTGTCCCAACTTCGTCGCCGCTTTTGGTGTCCCAGCCTCGTCGTAGGTGTCGGTGGCCGAGTGGAATGAGACCGACACGCTGGTGCAGGTACGGAGGGGAGCAGCCAGAAACTATAAACACTAGAGTAATTTAGAAAGATATATATATTGCACAGAATGTAACAATACTTAACTTTTACATAGTACTGCAGAATGTTGATACATAGTTGTTAGAGGCCTGCCTAGTGCCTGTACGATAGCAAAGTCTTCAATGGTGCCTATCTGATTACGAAGGTCCTAACTCGTTGCTATCTCAGTCCGAAGTGACCGGTGTCTTTCCGTGGTGGCCACGAGCGGGGTTGCAGCAGAGGGCGCTCGTGGCTGTCGTCGTGAGAACGCCGCGCCGTGCGTGCATGGCGGCGCGCGGCGAAAGTAAGTGGCACGCACTTTGTACTTGTGCGACACCACACCCCTCCCCCCCAAACCGCCGCGCCGTCGTGGCGTAGGGCTGAGGGCCACGGCGACAGCACTGGGAGGAGGGCCTGGGCGGGGGCGTTACTGGTGGGACGAGCGTCGTAGCTGAGGCTGGGATCGAGACGCCGTCCGCGCCCCGGCATCCGCCTTGCGATCCTCCAGGGAACCCACCGAAACCTGGGGAAGGGCGCACCCCCCCCCCCCCCCCCGCCCAGAGGGAGCAGGTCATCTTCTTCTGAGGTGCGTGGCCCAGGCGGCGGCGGCACGCACGGTCCCGGAGTCCCTCTCGGTGACGCTGTCATCTGCGGCGGCGACAGCGGCGGCGTCGCGTCGATCTCCATCGGGACGATCTCGTAGTCCGGGGACGCTGGACCCGTTGACGAACGATGTGTTTGTGCTCCCTGGCGGTGAACTGGGTCTGGAATCAAGAAACCGGAGACAGGATCGCGCGGCCTGTGCAGGCGCAATTGGTTTGCGTGGCGCCGCAGCTCCGACCCTGTGGAAGAACGTACAACAAACATATTGCGACCAAGCACGCGTTGAATGGTGCCCGGCAACCATGTCTTCTTGTTTCCAGCAAACACCCTGTACAGCACCGGCGTGGAAACCTGAAAACGCGTAGCGCCATACGAACCGACTCGGTGCGTGGGAGGCTGCAGCAGGTGAAGGAGAGTGCGGTGACGGCGGCCGTGTAGCAGCTCGGCAGGAGACGGGCCGTCACGTGGCATGCACCGATACGTAGACAGGAAAATTTGAAGAGCTTGCTGCCTGGAGTGCTGACCTTTCATCTTCTCCATGTGAGACTTGAATGTTCGAACGAAACGTTCTGCTTCACCATTGGACTGAGGGTGAAAAGGTGCGGTGGTGATATGCTGAATGCCATTCACACGACAAAACTGTTGAAATTCCGCACTAACAAACTGAGGTCCATTGTCACTGACGATAGTTTCAGGCAAGCCTTCGATGCAAAACACTGATGTTAAGGCACTGATTGTACTAGAAGCCGTCGTTGAGTTCATGGCAATCACAAAAGGAAACTTGCTGAAAGCGTCTACAACAATTAACCAGCGCGTATTCCAGAATGGTCCGGCAAAGTCAATATGTAAACGTTGCCATGGTCCCTTGGGGCGTGGCCAGTCTGAGAAACGCTGTGGAGGAGCCGCTTGATGCTCCGCACAAACTGTACACTGTGATGTCATGCTCTCTATCTGAGCGTCCATACCAACCCAGGTACAATGACGTCTGGCCAATTGCTTTGTCCTAACAATGCCCCAATGTCCTTGATGCAGGAGGCGTAACACTTCTCGTTGCAGGGAACGAGGAACAATCACTCTTGCTTGGTCGTTGTCGGTATGCAACAACAGTACACCCTGACTTAAAGATAATGCATGACGTTCTGCAAAATAACGTCGAACCAGAGGCCGATCAATGTCTTTGGCTCTGGCAGGCCACCCTGAGCGAACAAAACGTGCTACCACACTTAGGTCTGCATCCGCAGCTGTTTCCTGTGCAACCCGACGAGAGTTCAAAGGAAAGTCTGCGACAGCGGAAGCATCTCTGGAGTCTACCTGACAACATGCCATTTCTGAAGAATCAAATGATACATCCTGGCCAACCGGAAGTCGGGAAAGTGTGTCCGCGTTGGCGTGTTTAGTGGTAGGTCGGTACAAAATCTCATACTGATAATTAGACAATATCAAGGACCATCTCTGAAGCTTTTGTGCCGTACGTGGCGGAATTGGCTTTGTGGGTGAGAACAACGACGTGAGAGGCTTGTGGTCTGTCAACAAATAGAATTTTCTGCCATAGAGATAATGATGAAACTTTGTGACGCCGTAAATGATTGCTAAGGCCTCCTTTTCTATCTGACTGTAAGGGATGAATTCCTTGGGCATTAATCACATGGCCCAGGTACTCTATTTCAGTTTGAAAAAACGAACACTTTGCTTTATTGCAACGTAGACCTGCTGCAGTCAAAACTTTGAAAAGGCACTCCAGGTTTGCTAAATGTTCGTCAACTGTACGTCCGGATACCACAATATCATCTAAATAGTTCGAACAACACGGTACAGAAACTGTCAGCTGTTCCAAAAAACGCTGAAAAATAGCGGGAGCGGAAGAACTGCCAAAGGGTAGGCGTTGAAATTGAAAAAGGCCCATGTGAGTATTAATGACGAAAAACTTTTTTGACTCGTCATCAAGTGGAATCTGTAAGTATGCCTCTGCTAAATCAATCTTGGAAAAGAAGCGAGACTGTCCTAATTTGTCCATTAGTTCGTCAGGTCTGGGCAGGGGATAAGTGTCTACAATTGTTTGACTGTTCACTGTTGATTTAAAGTCCGCACAGAGACGAAGTTTTCCTGACGGCTTGGGTATAATTACTATAGGCGAGGCCCAATGACTCACAGAAACTGGAGAAATCACCCCACTATCTTGCCAACGTTTAAGTTCTTCGGCGACTGAAGCACGCAATGCGATAGGCACTGGTCTAGCTTTACGAAATTTTGGAACTGCAGATTCTTTTAAAGTCACATGTGCCACGAAGTCTTTTGCACAGCCTAGTTCCGGCGAAAACAAGTCACTGTATTTGTCACACAATGCATTGATTTTATCCTGAGGCACTATTGACGAAATTTGAAGCACATCTCTTTGAATTGATAAACCAAACAAGTCAAAAGCATCTAGTCCAAAAATGTTCTGCGTAGATTTGGCCTGAAGAACAACAAAAGCAACTGTTTTCGTAACACCGTGAAAAGAGGCAGGCAGGCTACACGTTCCTAGCACGGGAATATTTTGACCTGTATAAGCTGTTAACACTTGTTGACACAGCGATAATTTTGGCGAACCCAGAAGTTCATAAGTATCTTTATTAATTAAGGTAACAGCGGAACCAGTGTCGAGCTGAAATTGCACAGTCTTATTGTCAATGGAAAGATTCACAAAAAGTTTTTGCTTGTGGCGCTCGACAGGTGCGCGAATGTGGGCAACGTCTGCTACGGTTTGTTTGCTGCGTCTGCGCGGGCCGCGTAGTGAAGTAAGCGGCGCAGACTCGGCACGCAGCGGATTAACCACACTGTCACTAGATGACACTACCGCCGGATCGGCGTCCGCGCAATGCGAAGCTACTCCAGATGTACTAACTACTGCACTACACTTTTGAGTAGCTACTTGGTGTCTACTGTCACTAGCTACACAGTACTGGGCACTATTACAAGGAGCAGTTGCAGAAGGCACTATTTTCACTACAGGAATGCACTGTTCATAGTCATTTTGCTTGTCCCGAACCCTTTTCCGTTGCACTGTTTTACGCGCTCGTCGGCGCTTGCTACGTGGTGCACTATATAGTTTTGCCATAGGCGCAGAACTACTGTCATACAACTGAGATCCAAGGCAAGCAGCGTTCAATTCCACAGCCCGTATAACATTTACAGAATGAACTGTTCCCGCACTCTGCGAAGCACTGTTTCTAACGTTACTGTTCTTTGAGTTTTTAATTTGCATACACACAGACTGCACATGTCCCAATTTGCCACATTGATAACAGGTTGCGTTGCGACTAGGGCAATGAGCACGCTTGTGGCGAGACACACACTGGGGGCAAGATTTACGTACATTTTTCTGAAATGAGCATTGGCGCCCGTTATTCAAATTACTGTTTCTAACACGACGGGGCGACCTTTGCGTCGCACTTTTACACTGGCTACTGTTCACTGTCTGTTCAGCACGGCCTGTAGAAAAATAAGAATCACTAGTGCTACAGTGAGAACTACGGCTAGGAAAGCGTCCGTTGCGGCGCACGGAATTAACACTGTGGCTTTGCATTTCTACATCTGCTAAGTCAAAAGTATCATGTGCTTCTATAAGCTGCAGTACACTGTCTAATGAGGGGTCAGACTGTTTCAGAATTGCTGCTCTAATTCTGGGGTCCTGAATATTCTGCGTAATCGCATCCCTCAACATCACGTCACTATACGAAAGTCCACAAGAGCAAGTAAATTTACATTGGCGGGTTAAGCCCTTCAATTCCGTAATCCACTCTTGGTGTGACTGCTGCGGTAATTTTTTAAGTCTGAAAAATCGGTATCGTGCAGCAGCTACGAGAACTTTTCTCTCATAATGAGCATTCAGTGCATCTACAATTTGTTCAAAGTCTACATCACGAGGAGATGCGTGAGGGAATAGTTTCTGCAATAGTACGAAGGTCTGGGGGCCCACAATCGATAAGAAAAGGTTCTTCACTCTCTGACCTGTAATTTGATGAGCCGCGACGAGTTCTTGAAACTGTGCGAAGTAGTCGCTCCATTCTTCCTCACGTTCGTTGTACTGGCGGAACGTAGGGAGCGGTACGGCGGCTGGTGTGGGCTGCTGAAGCGGCGGCTGTTGTTGTTGGTTGGCTGCTTGCGCTGTGAGCTGGGACACCGCCTGGAGGAGTTGCGTTATTTGCGCCGTCTGTAACTGAATAATTTCCATTAAGTTTGGGTTCGGGGTAGTGGCCATGATGACCGATTAGGCGCCGCGCATACAAGTAAATTATAACAAAACACAAATGCAATATGAAAGAGGACTCGCTCTGCAACAAAAAAGTCCACAAACACGTAACAGAAATTGTTCCCCCAAAAATCTTATAATAAGGGTGGGTGGGCGGGAGCAATTTTTGCGTGCTCCGACTGCTGCTGTCTGGCTGCTGTAAGCGGGCTGGTCCAAGGTTCTTCTATCACTCCTCGTCGCCACTTTTGTGTCCCAACTTCGTCGCCGCTTTTGGTGTCCCAGCCTCGTCGTAGGTGTCGGTGGCCGAGTGGAATGAGACCGACACGCTGGTGCAGGTACGGAGGGGAGCAGCCAGAAACTATAAACACTAGAGTAATTTAGAAAGATATATATATTGCACAGAATGTAACAATACTTAACTTTTACATAGTACTGCAGAATGTTGATACATAGTTGTTAGAGGCCTGCCTAGTGCCTGTACGATAGCAAAGTCTTCAATGGTGCCTATCTGATTACGAAGGTCCTAACTCGTTGCTATCTCAGTCCGAAGTGACCGGTGTCTTTCCGTGGTGGCCACGAGCGGGGTTGCAGCAGAGGGCGCTCGTGGCTGTCGTCGTGAGAACGCCGCGCCGTGCGTGCATGACGGCGCGCGGCGAAAGTAAGTGGCGCGCACTTTGTACTTGTGCGACACCACAGTGATCTACCAAGAATCAACGAAAGAATCAATCAAAATATCCAAATCAGTTTGTTGTGTATACCAAGAGCTGTATCTCTATAGCCAATAAAAATTGGACACACGTTATATGAAATTTTAACTGCAAACCGTCTTTATTGCCATCTTCTAAAATATTTGCTAATTTTCCTGAAACATGCTGTAGTTAACAGAAAAAATATTTGCTTTTGGTGAGCATTATTTGAAGCTTAATCAAAGTGAAAGGTTTATGTATAGACACCTGAGCTTGTTCATCATACACAAGGCGCCTCAAACCACAGGGGCTGGAAGTATGAATCGCATTTTATAATGAGGACGTTAACACATGTGAGCGACGAGGTTACGCATGAACTGCACGAAAACAATTAAATACAGTTTCACAGTGGCAGTCTAAAACACAAATAAATGTTTTAATCATCACAACCTATCATACAGTTTCGAGGAGTGATGTTAACGTAACTTGGCAACAAATGAAGTAGACGCGTGAAGCAGACTGCTCAGCAAATGCGTAACGGTTAAACGCTTCTTTGTAGTTCGACGGTCTATCGCAAGGGGCGCTGCAGCTGACAATGTTCAAATGTTTGTAGAACTTATGGGACTTAACTACGGGGTCATCAATCCCTACGCTTACAACCTACTTATGAACTAGCTAAGACTAAGAACGGCACAAATATCCATGCCCGACGGGGGATTCGAACCCCCGACCGTAGTGGCCGAGCAGACCGTGACTGGAGCGCCTCAGTCCCCTAAGGCCACTGCTGCCGGCAGCTGACAATGAATTCCTTGTGCGTATTGCACGTCTCGTATAGAAAGGGCTTTAGACGACGCTCGATTTGCTGCTGGAATCCGTGTTTGGCTTACCAGCGGTGTGTGAAGCGTGGCGTTGCTCTGGGCACTGCAATGACTTTTGTGCGATGTTGGCTGCACACGATGCTTCGTTCACCATAGATCGGTAGAAGACGAGCGAGATGTGACAGTGTCAACATCGACGCTGTAATAGTGGAGGTAGCAAAGCGTAGGGAACGAGAAATCAGCGTCTTTTTATTTATTGGAGAAATAAGGCGGAGAAAACGACGTGAGAATGCTAACCGTAGATTGTAGAGTCGTTTCTGGTTACCTCGCCATGATAATGTGCAAAGTGTTTTCACGATATTATTTGACGAACTTGTGCAAGTCACCATAATAATTAAATTCGCTTGAGGAAAAGGAGTTGTTAATAATCATGATTTTGTAAACGTCTTTATACATTATATCAGCCGCGGTGGAGTAGCCGAGCGGTCTAAGGCGCCTCGCTGCGGAGCGCGCGATTGCTCGCCGTCGGAGGTTCGAGTCCTCCCTGGGGCATGGGGGTGTGTGTGTTTTCCTTAGATTAGTTTACCATAGTTTGAGTAGTCTGTAAGCTACGGACTGATAACCACGCAGTTTGGTCCGATAAATTTACAAACATTTGAACATTACATCACGATACGTTTTTAATTTTGACATATTGTATGAAAAGTTCTGCATTAAAGCCCGCCTCAGACGATACTTGATTTGCTACTGGGAGTAGGGTTGGCAGCAGTGATGGCAGCTGAGATGGAAAATGGCGTTATTGCTGGCTCTGTTGGAATTTGGAGATAGGACATGTCCTATATTCCGGCTTTTTGTCTGTGATGGATTTTAACGTTAGCGAATGAGGAAGAAGCATTTCGTCACGTGAGCGTATGTTTTCCAAGCTTGCCACCAGAGTATACTGATGCTACTTTGTGTGCTCCAAGCTTCGTGTTGACAAATTTTGTGTTGGCAGCAGCCTATTGTCAGACAAGATATGTGTTATATAATAAAAATCGCACTGACGTGTTTTACGGCCCACTTTAGATTTGTAGTTTTATAAGTTTTTGCAAACATTTTGGACGAAAATAATAATGTAAATAATAAAAAATTAATTAATAAGAGTGTCTGAAACCCTTTTAGGACAAAAAATTAAGGAGTGGTGGATTCCGAACCACCGATCTTTAGCGACATAGTCCAACGCCTAGCCCATTACGCTGCGACTATCAATCAATAGGTAAGTCCTTTAATCTCCTACTATTGATGGCCGTTGTTAATTGATGCTAATATGGCATTTGTAGACACTAGATTATCGTACGAAGAACTATGTGTTTTTGTTAATTCTTCAGTGTGCCATTGCTATGAAATGACAACGTGTAATTTACAATAAGAAAATCATCAATAGCGTATTCCAGAGAGAGTTTTGGGCGAGGAATGTCACATGACATCTCCGAACGGCTGATTTTCGTTAATTCAATGGAGAGTGTCAAATCTCCGTTATTTTTGCAAATATGTCTCAAACGATACGAGATATGAAAAAAAAACATAAGGGAGCTATGTTGTAGAGAATTTTCTCCTCTACCAGTTAGGTTATTCAATTTTCGTGTCAGATGAACGGTTCGTTTGCAATTACAATTATATTACAAACGGCTTTTTTATTACTACCATATTTTTTGTCCGAAAAATTTGATAAAGGGAGGTTCTGGTCTCTGGCGGCCTACAACCATGTCTGTAAAATGTGGTGCTGATCGGTTGAGCGGTTCGTCTTAAAAACAGGGAACACGTTGCGGACAGACGGAGAGACAGACAAACATCCCAAAATTGCCGTTATTTTTGCAAATATCTTTTAAACGCTACGAGATATGAAAAAACACAACAGAGCAAAATTGTAGAGAATTTTCTCCTCTACAAATTCGGTTATTGAACTTTCGTGTTAGATGAATAGTTAAGCCGTTATTTTCATTTAAATTTCGAGCTGTCAAAAGACGATCGCAAAGGCCCACTTTTAGTGTTACTACCGTAACCTAAAGTGGGCCAAAAAGTTTAATAGAGAACTTTTCATACAACATGTCAAAATTAAAAAGGTATCTTGATATAATTTATAAAGACGTTCGTTTACAAAATCATAATTAACAAATCATTTTCTTCAGACGAATTTAATTATTGTGGTAACTTGCGCAAGTTCGTCAAATAATATCGTGAAAACACTTTGCATGTTATCATGGCGAGATAACCAGAAACGATTCTACAGTCTACAGTTAGCGGGGTCATCAGTCCCTAAGCTTACAAACTACTTATGAACTAGCTAAGACTAAGGACGGCACAAATATCCATGCCCGAGGGGGGATTCGAACCCCCGACCGCAGTGGCCGTGCAGACTGTGACTGGAGCGCCTCAGTCCCCTCGACCACCGTGGCCGGCCTCCTCTTCTACCGATCTAGGTGAACGAAGCATCGTGTGCAGCCAACCCAAAACCTTGAGCAAATCTCGTACAAAAGCCATCGCAGTGCCCAGCCCAAAAGCACGCTTGACAGGCCGCTGTGAAACCAAACACGGATTCCAGCAGCAAATCAAGCGTCGTCTGAGGCGGGCTTAAACTTTGTATTTATAACACGTATCTTGTCTGATAATAGGCTGCTGCCAATACAAAAGTTGTCAACACGCCGCTTGGAGCACACAAACAAAGTAGTATCAGTAGACTCTAGCGGCAAGCTTGGAAAACATACGCTCACGTGACGAAATGCGTCTTCCTCCTTCGCTAACATTAAAATTCACCACACACACCAAGCCGGAAAATAGGACATGTCCTATCTCCGAATTCCAGCAGAGCCAGCAAGACGTCATTTTCCATCTCAGCTGACATCACTGCTCCCAGCGTGCAATCCAGTAGCAAATCAAGGATCGTCTGAGGCGGGCTTAAATGGAACTCTTTGCGTTGTGCTTGCACCATATGGCGATAATGCAAGTTTATTCACTCTTACTAGATTCTTCAGAAAGTGAATGTTGTATGTTTGTGTTACCAGATGCTTCCTAGCCACTGGGATTTATCCCCGTATGATGACTAAAATCTTTGCTCCCGGTCACAGATTTTAATGGTTATTTTTAATGAAATAAATCGCAATTTGCGATCACTTATCGCTTCACTGTACTAGGTTTAGATCAAATACCAATGTGCGGCGAATGAAAGTTTGTGCCCGGCCGGGATTCGAACCCGGGATCTCCTGCTTACTAGGCAGACGCCACAGAGGACACAGTGACCAACCCGACTGCAGAGGACTCCTCCCTGCACGTCTCCCGCCACACCCAAATCTCCATTCGCCACACTGTCTCTTTCCTATTACCACAGCCTCTTAATTAAACCTAGTACAGTGAAGCCGTAAGTGATCGCCAATTGCGATTTATTTCATTAAAAATGAACGCAGTAACGTCGTCAATAATATATAATTGTATTTTAATGGTTATGGTTGAAGGCGCGAGGCCCCTAGGAGCGCGAGGCCGTGGGCGGAGCCGGCCGCGGTGGCCGAGGGGACTAAGGCGCTCCAGTCACGGTCTGCACGGTCACTACGGTCGGGGGTTCGAATCCCCCCTCGGGCATAGATATTTGTGCCGTCCTAGTTCGTAAGTAGTTCATAAGTAGTTTGTAAGTTTAGGGACTGATGACCCCGTAGTTAAGTCCCATAGACTATACAAACATTTGAACATTTGAACCGTGGGCGGTCGCCTTTGCATAGAGCCTTGGTAGACGCGATTCCATTTTGCAGAGCAACTTCTTGTCGTCGGAAGAGAAGGAAGATGCTTTCACCAGTTGATTAGACGTCTTTAAAATCTTCATAGGTGGATCCTTCTGCAGTTTTTTAATACCCCTGATCTCGTGATAGTCCTCACTCTTCAATACGACGGTTGCATTTCCTTTATCTGCATGTTAGGATGTGCGCTAATACTACTCATCGCCTTCCTTTGTTCCTGCGACAAATTACTTTTTACTGGTTTACTGTTGCGCAAAATGCTGGCTGTTTCCATTCTGAAAACATCTGCAGACTGTTGAGGAAGTAGCCGAATGCGCGCCTCAATATTACGTATGATATCTTCCGTGGGTACTTTTAGTGGAGTCACTGGAAAAATTGCCCCATTTGACTAGTACAGAATTTTCAACATCACTCAAATTATTCTCAGACAGATTAATAACAGTGGGGGATTTGTCATCAGTTGGACCATCACACATGTTCTTCTGAAGCCAAGAAATTTCTTCTTCCGTTTTGTTGACTGAAATATCTGCACTACGTTCAGTAGTTCTAAACGTTAGGTCGCCCACCTTATTCCAATCCCAACACTGTATACTACTGCTAATAAATGGCTGGAGATGTAATATATCACTGCCAGTTTCAGCCAGTAGTCGCTTTATTTGGTGAATCCTCTCTCTCAACATTGTTGTTCCAATCCGGCTATAAATACGGTATTCTCTGTTTAGACACTACCTCATCACTACTTATTTTCAGTATAATAACAAATTCTGTGTACAGATTGACGGGGTGGCTATGTACAGTCCACTGACAAGGAAAGTACATAGGATCGAACAAACATATCTGTATGAACGTTTGGTTACAGGATCTCTATGTACACCTCAATGTGCTGGTGGGTGTCTTTTTCTGCAAAGCTCTGCAACCATGCTCTAGATAGCACTGTAGATATAATTGTAGACGCCATACGTAATGCAGATATCTTAACTATAACTTATGTAATAATCATCTTACATGTTCTTTAGCATATTGTCGTCAAAAGCCGTGATGATAGTTGCAACTTTAATCTTCTTCTCGGAAGACTGTTGGTATCCACTGCCACTGCTTCTATCACCTCTTCCCGCACTTACCGTAGCACTACCGCTTGCAATGAGTTAGTTGTTCGTCATTATCATCCCTATTATCATTATTATGAGTTTGTAACAACAGTATCTAACTTATGTTCATATTTCTGTACCATAACTGATACGAGAAAGCATGCGAATGATTCATCTTCTACACTAATACCATCTTCACGAAGAAGGGTTCTTCGTAACTTCATCTCAACTAATCGCAATACATTAGCAAGATTGGTTAGCAATCGCCGCCCCATCTGACGCTTCACCACACAAATAACGTCACTAAACGCAACTTCGGAGGCACACTGCACCGTCCCTACTGGCGAACCGACAGGTCAAAGTGCAACGCGGCATGGCACACGCAGAGGCCTCTAACGGACGACTGCAGAGTTTTGCAGATGCGGGAGTATCACTAGTGCAATAAGGGATCTTTACATTATCTCTCATGCGATTTTGGTGTATATGTGTTTGTTCGAGCCCAATTACTTTCCTTGTGAGTCCAATCTAATTATGGAGTATTTTGAACGACTTGCACTGCAGACTGCTAGTAAAAAAACCAGCCAGGTGGTATCGCTATAACGATTACATTTTGGTGGTGTGGACTCATGGTGCAGGACAATTAGATGTCTTCTTGATATATCTTAATAGTATCAACCCCAGAATCCTATTTACAATGGAAACAGAGAACAATGGCCAGTAGAATTTTCACAATGTGTCAGTAATCAAGCGAGTGGACGGGACGTTGGGCCACAAGGTTAATACGAAGGCTACTCATACTGATCATTGCCTACATAAGGACTCTAACCACTACCCCAGACAAAAAGAAGAGGTGCGGTTAAAACTTTGGTCCATAGGGCGCACAAAATTTGTGAACAGAATGGCTTAGAAGATGAGGTTGAACATGTACGCTCGACCTTCAAGAAGAATGACTATTCTACAAAAGAAATAGACCGAGCCCTTCATCCTAGGGAGAGAGTGTAAATCAACAAGGAACAGCGACCGTCCAAGGAGAAAGTTGCTCTTCCATTCAGTAATAAAGTTACAGACCGCACAGGAAAAGTGGTGAGAAGGTATGGGTTGGAAACTATTTTCAGTCCAACCAGGAAGGTAAAAGAATATTTAAGATCTGCAAAAGTTGGACGACACACTTTGGATGCAATAGATGTGTATAAAATTCCCTGCAGCTGAGGTTTAGTATACAGTGTGATTATAATTAAACTCTCAAAACTCTCTAAAAATATTGCCACTGATCAGAATTACGCAAATTGCAAAGGAATATTGTTGGAGAAGGTGGAAAACGTTTGGCAGGATAAAAATAGGTACTGTGAAAACTGATCAATAGATGGCGCTGTAAACAACATAATTTAATAGTGGTCGACTACAAACGACATATGAATCATAAAACAATGCCTAAGACGTAAGTCGGAGGTTAAACAAACTGTACTAATCAGTGTGCACGGGTGTACACAGGTGTGATACTGTTAGTTATGTAAGACCATCCTCCACGGCAAGGTTACATCACATCGGAAAGGAAAAACTGATTTTTAATTGTCCTGATCTAAAAACCGCATAAAAAGCATCAATCACGTCGGTTTTTAACTGTCCTGAGGCCAAGAACCGCACAAACAGCATCAATCAAATTCAAATCGGATTGTTAATTTTCGTGTGATTGGCGCCAAACATGTTTAATAGGCTGTCCACCGTTTTCTGCAACAAGTTGAAGTTAAGAAACAGCATATTCCACAACTCAAAAATCTAAGGGGCTTAACTACGGTGATTATCAGACTCTAGACTTACAAAGTACTTAAACTAACTTTAACTAACCTAAGGACAACACATACAGCCATGCCAGAGGGAGGACTCGAACTTCCCACAGTGAGCAACTGTGCGCTCCGCAGCAAGGTACCTTAGAGCAGATGTCGGCAAGTAATCTTACATGGGGTCCGGATACTTTTGAAAATTTTTATCGGGGTCCAGATCTAAAACCGCATGTTCCTTATTAATTTTTTTATTTTAATTTTCACTCACAAAATTATATGAAGTACAATAGATGTAAAATAATAATGTATAAACAATCCAGAAAAACATTATTGGCTTTTTATTTTTATTATCACTCACAAAATGTATGAAATAAAATGGAAAACTTTTATTGGAAAGTCCAGAAACATGTAATACATTATTGATACTTTTTTATTTTAATTTTCTCTAAGAAAGTAGGAAATACAATGAAATGGGCGTATATGTATTTAAAAAATCCACGGGAAAAATTACATTTGCGGTCTTGAGCAGTTATGTTCACACGCAGAGCTGCTTATGCAAATAGTGTCTTCAAAGTGAGCGGTCTTGAGCGAAAAATATTCTCCAAGAATTTCATTTTTGAAAATGAAATTTCACGAATACGAGTATATTTGGAGCCAAATATTGCAGCTAGGCAGATCGCAAATTTTTTGCAATTTTCATATTTTTCAGGGACATGTTGACTCCGAAATTCTTTTGTAGATACACTTTTATACTTTTGCAAGGAAATGTCTTCCTGCAAGTCTATTATCTCCATTTGGAGTAAAGGCTTTGAAAGGTGGAACAACTTCGCAGCCACATCCGTCCATTCTGCTGCAGGAGAAACCTCAAAAGGTGATTTTAAAAGTCGTAACAACTTGTCTATTTCTGAAAAGTCTTTGAATCTTACTGTAAATTCCTTCTTAAGATCTGCCAAAAAATTTGATAATATGGAAAAGTCTACTTCAGGATTATTTTTATATTAAAAATTGTAGCGAAATGAAGAAATTCTTGACTTAAAACGTCTCTTTCAAAGAACCAGCTTGCGACGGAATTATGATACACTTTGAACGAAATCACATTTAATTTCCCATTTCCTTGTAGCTCGGTAATGTTATCTACAGAATTATTTTTTTATTATTTTTTAAAATTTTATTTTTAAATAAAAGTACTTTTGGCCTTCCGCCGTCCGCCAGTAGCCGACCGCTGCCGAGTGTTCAGCCATTCCACCGCGGCGTTCCACAACTGATCGAAGTGTTTCCAAGGTCACATTCAGAATGTGTTACACATTGCGTGCCTTCAGTGCAGCTAAGTTCGAAAATCGCTACAATAATGACAACATCTTTCAGATAGCCTCACAACCAGAAGTAACACGGATTAAGATTAGGTGATCGGGACGGCCAGACTGATAATTCTCCCATCTCCGAAATGGCGCTTCAGCAGCTGCTAAACTGGATCTGCAATTTGCAAAGATGCGCCATCTTTCATAAAACTGTTCCCATCCATACACCCACACTGTTGGAGAGCTGCAATTACGTGGTTGCGCAAAAGACACTCATTTCACATACCAGTGAGGGTACAGGTGACAGCAACTGTCTCTTCGAAAAAATATGTCTCTATGATAAATGATGCCATAAACCCACACCACACAGTGACATTTTCAGGATGAAGCGGTGGATTTTCTGTTGCCGCGACAGAATAGCCGTGCGCACTAAGGCGCCCAGCTGCGTTGCGCGCAGCTGTTCGCCGTCGGGGGTTCGAGTCCTCCTTCGGGCATGGATGTTTATGTTGTACTTAGCATAAGTTAGTGTTAGTATAATACGTAGGCTTCCGCGGCCATAAAAGTTTTCTGGGTGTTATACCGCGTCATGATGTAAGAAGACTATTACTTAAATAACCGACGTTTCGGCCTACGTTACAGTGGCCTTCATCTGGGTATACTGATGTGAGCTGGTTGTTACTATACTTTATATTTACTTTCAATTAGACATTAAGTCATAATTTTGGCCCACTTTAGGTTACGGTAGTAACACTAAAAGTGGGTCTTTGCGATCGTTTTTTGACAGCTCGAAATTTAAATGAAAATAACGGATTAACCATGCATCTGACACGAAAATTGTATAACCGAATTCGCAGAGGAGAAAATTCTCTACAATTTTGCTCTCTTATGGTTTTTTTTATATCTCGTATCGTTTCAGAGATATCTGCAAAAATAACGGCGATTTGGGGATGTATGTCTTGTCTGTTTGTCTGTCCGTCTGTCTGTCTGTCCGTAACGTGTTCCCTGTTTTTAAGACGAACCGTTCAACAGATCAGCACCAAATTTTTACACATAATTGTAGGCCGCCAGAGACCAGAACCTTCCTTTTTCAAATCTTTCGGACAATAAATACGATAGTAATACAAAAAAAAGCCGTTTGTAATATAATTGTAATTGCAAACGAACCGTTCATCTGACACGAAAATTGAATCACCTAATTGGTAGAGGGGAAAATTCTCTATAACTTCGATCTATTCCGGTTTTTTTTCATATCTTGCATCGTTGCAGAGATATTTGCAAAAATAACGGCGATTTGACGATGTCTGTCTAGCTGTAACGTGTTCCCACTTTTTAGGTAGAACCGTTCAACTCATCGGCACCAAATGTTACAGACATAATTGTTGGATATCAGAGACCAGAACCTCGCTTTTTGAAATGTTTCGGACGAGAAATACGTTAGTAATAGCAAAAAAGCCGTTTGTAAAGTAATTTTAACTGCAAATAAACCGTTCATCTGACGCGAAAATTGAATAACCGAATTTGTATAGGAGAAAATTCTCTACAACTTTGTTTTTTCATATCTCGTATCGTTTGAGAGATATTTGCAAAAATAACGGAGTTTTGACACCCTCCATTAAATTAACGAAAACCAGCCGTTTGCAGATGTCACGTGACATTCCTCGCCCAGAACTCTCTCTAAAAAAATGTTCAAATGTTTGTAAATCTATCGGACCAAACTGCGTGGTCATCAGTCCGTAGCTTACAAACTACTTAAACCTAGGGAAACTAACCTAAGGACAAACACACACACCCATGCGCTAGGGAGGACTCGAACGTCCACGGCGAGCAACTGCGCGCTCCGCAGCGAGACGCTTTAAACCGCTCGGCTACTCCACCGCGGCGAACTCTCTCTGGCATAAGCCATCTTGCGTTGCGTATTTGATGATTTTCTTATTTTAACTTACACTTTGTCATTTCAAAGCAGTGGCGCACTGAATAATTAACAAATACACGTCGTTCTTCGTACGATAAATGATAATCTAGTGTCTACAAATGCCATATTATCATCAGTTAACAACGGCCATCATAGTATGTGATTAAAGAACGCACTTTGTAAGTGTTCGCCGTAGCGTAGTGGGCAATGCATTGGACACTGAAGATCAGTGGTTCAAAACCCCCACTACCTAAAAATTTTTTCCTAAAAGGGTTTCAGACACTCTTATTAATTAATTTTTTATTGTTTACATTATTATTTTGATCCAAAATGTTTGCAAAAACTTATAAAACTACAAATCTAAAGTGGGCCGTAAAACACGTCAGTTCGATTTTTTTATTGGTGGATTTTTGGCGTAAGAATGGAAACTTTATTATGATAGGATGCTGAGGTGGAGGGAGGGGGGTTAGGCGTTGCCTATTGCTTCTTGCATAGCGAGACATGATTGGTGTTCATCGGCGAATGGGATGAGGGCTTCCGTTTCTTTCCGTTTCCGCGTAAGCGCGGCGGCAGTTGCTTACTAGTGACGCTCGCGTGTTGTGTTGTCAGTGCCGCCTATTTCGCTGTGTAGTGTAAGTCGTTTGTAAGCGTATGGACTAATGACCACCGTAGTTAAGACTCTTACATTAAGCCGAGGGGATTGAGGCGCTCCAGTCACGGTCCGCACGGCCACTACGGTTGGGGGTTCGAATCCCCCCTGGGGCATGGATATTTGTGCCGTCCTAGTTCGTAAGTAGTTCATAAGTAGTTTGTAAGTTTAGGGACTGATGACCCCGCAGTTAAGTCCCTTAAGCTTAACAAACATTTGAACATTTTCTTACATTAAAAAATCTGTTGCCCGTATTCGACGATTCTGTGTATTGACATTTTCTATCAGATGGAGGTGCGCTTCGTCTGTCCACAAAATCTTTCATGGTCATTCATCATCCACTTCTACGCGAGCAAGAAATTCTAAAGCAAAAGTTTCTTTTGCTGGCACGTCAACAGGAATAAACTCGTGCACAGGGATAATTTTAAATGGATAGCAAAGATGGATGTTTCGTAGGATTTTACGAACCGTGCTCCCAGGTTCTCCATGTACTACACCGCCAGTCGACTTCTCCTGCATTGCTGTGGCCACTTCCTCCACTGACCCCAAATCAATTCGTTTCGTCCCTTACCAGGTCGCACACCAAAGAAACCCTTTTATTTTTTTTTTCGAATTTCCGAAACATTTTCTCCAGACACACGGTAGTTATCGAACCAACGCTTTTTTTTCAAACCCTTCAGTGTACGCAACTTCTACAGTATGGCTTCTGTACAAGCATCATTCTTGTAAAACAATTTTACAAACATATACATAAATACTCTGCAAGTCACATTGAAGTGCATGGCAGAGGGTTCATCAAACCGCTTTCATGATGTTTCTCTACTGTTACATTCTCTAATAGCTTGCGGGAAAAAGGAACACCTGAACTTTCCGTTTTCGATCTGATTTCTCTTATTTTATTTTAATGATCATGTCTACCTGTTTAGATGGATGCTAACAAAATCTGTTCGCATTCGAAAGGAAAGTTTGTGAAAGAAATTTTGCACACAGATCTCGTAGCAGCGAGTAACGCTTTTCTATTAATGATTTCCACCCCAACTCGTGCATCATTTCTGTGACACTCTCTCCACTATATCGCAATAATACAAAACGAGGCCGGCCGCGGTGGCCGAGGGGAATGAGGCGCTACAGTCACGACGGTCGGGGGTTCGAATTCCCCCTCGGGCATGGATATTTGTGCCGTCCTTAGGATAAGCTAGTTGATAATTAGTTTGTAAGTTTAGGGACTGATGACCCCGAGGTTATGTCCCATAAGCGATACAAACATTTGCACATTTTTTTTTCTATATCGTCTGTCAATCCCACTTGGTGGGGATCCCACAATGCGCAAAGTACTCCAAAATACGACGCACAAGTGTGGTGTAGGCAGTTTCTTTAGTAGAGCTGTTATGTCTTCTATGAGTTCTGCCAACGAAACGTAGTCTTTGGTTCGCTTTCCCAACAATATCTTCTATGTGTTCTTTCCAATTTAAGTTGTTTGTGATTGTTACTCCTAGGCGTTTAGTTGAATTTACGACCTGTAGTTTTGACTGATTTCTCGTGTAAATGAAGTTTAACGGGTTTCTTTTAGTGGTCATTTGGATGACTTTACACTTCTCATGATTTTTTTTTTTTTTTTTTTTTTTTTTTTTTTTTTTGCACCGTGCTGATATCTTAGTTAAACCTTTCTTCAGTTGCTTTTGATCTTGCATTGAGACAGTCGTGGAGAACGTCTCAGATGCGAAATGATGAAAAGCCGTGTACCCTGCGTGTTTATACAAGCTGCAATGGGTCGTGCGATTGACAGGTGTTTTCATTTACATATTCTGACACATACAGTGCGATCTATTCATCAATTTTCACACTATTTATTTTTATGACATACTTTTCCCCCATTCCACGATAATATTCCATTGCATTTCGACGCCATTCTCACCAGTGGTGTTATCTTTACAGCGTTTTGAAATTTTAACTTTAATTATATTCTTCCTGTACGTCGAAACTACAAAAAGTAGTTTCAACACTCATCTGGACGGAGATAAGAGGAACTGCCGCCGGGAAAAACGGAGAAATCAGTCGTTGCAGAACATGTTTATCAAAAGGGCACGACCTATGAGCCCGGAAACTTTACATGACACACAATTTATCTTTTGATTTGATAAATGGAGGTATCTAAACGAGATTTTTCACTAGTGGCAGGACAGTCAGAGAAGGCAGTTTCCTTCTTATGTTTAGTCCCTTTAGTCTTGAATCAATCAAGTTATTGGTATTGAATGACGTGTGTTTATTTTTAGTGGAACGATTTTTTGCAATATTCGAAATCTATTTTTTGTGAATAGAGTGATGCACGTTTATTAATGTTGGCATTGAAACCTTTCGCTAAATGATCAACAGTATCTCAAAAATTAAATACGAGATTGCTGTAATTGGTTTCTGTAATGTGAGTATGCTGCACCATTCTGTATTGAAGAATAGTTACATTGCCTGCCGGATACATGTAATTGCATGAACACGCATCGACGGTCAGTATGACAATTATTGGAACTAAAAGTCACTGCCATGCACGATATTAATGCGTTCGAAAACAGCGCGCGAAAAATTGTAGGCCCGCCGCAGTGGCCGAGCGGTCTGCGGCGTGTCAGTCACGGTCTGCACGGCCGCTGCGGTCGGGGGTTCGAATCCCCCCTCGAGCATGGATGTTTGTGCCGTCTTTATTATAAGCTAGTTCATAAGTAGTTTGTAAGTTTAGGGATTGATGACCCCGTAGTTAAGTCCCGTAAGCTCTACAAATATTTGAACAAAATTGTAATTCTTCACAGGACCATATCTCAAGTTCTATCGATCATTGAGATAAGAGGTAAACTTTTTTGGATACCCTTTGCCTAGTGATGATTTGTATACATATCAGACGAATTGACATGTTTGAGTTATCCTACGACACGTTGTCAACATTTAAAGACACACAGCTAAAGTGAGCAGTTCGGTTGGTTTTTACACAGTAGGCCTATGTGTGGTCTAGGGTGGTATTTATATGCCTTATAAAACCACCATTTGTTCATTGGTCGTTCATGAGAACAAAGAAAATCCATGATTTTTGGGTACAAAATTGTAGAGACGACCGTGTCTATCTTTTTTTATTCCTTGCAAATTGCCGAAATTTTTATCGTATTTTCTTTGGGTTATATCACAAACTACTTGTTTAATTTTTGACGTATTTATGCGTTACCAAAACGCGAAGGTTCAAAGTAACTGTATTCACACACAAAATTACAAAAATATATTTTTAGCCTTTTTTTGCACCGTGGAAGGCAAATATCTAGATACCTAAGCATAGCAAATGGTACAAACTTTAACAATATATTTTGTACGCATTTTTCTAGAAAGGGTATTTTTCATTTTCGAAAATCTTTATCCGTTATATACATTACTGGACATTAAAATTGCTACACCAAGAAGAATTGCAGATGATAAACGGGTATTCATCGAACAAATATATTATACTAGAACTGACATGTGATCACATTTTCACGCAATTTGGGTGCATAGAAACTGAGAAATCAGTACCCAGAACAACCAACTCTGGTCCAAATAACAGCCTTGATACCCCTGTGCATTGAGTCAAATAGAGCTTGGATGGCGTGTACAGGTACAGATGCCCATGCAGCTTCAACACGATACCACAGATCATCAAGAGTAGTGACAGGCGTATTGTGACGAGCCAGTTGCTCGGCTATCATTGACCACACGTTTTCAATTGGTGAGAGATCTGGAGAATGTGCTGGCCAGGACAGCAATCGAACATTTTCTGTACCCATAAAGGCCCGTACAGGACCTGCAACATGCGGTCGTGCATTATCCTGCTGAAATGTAGGGTTTCGCAGGGATCGAATGAAGGGTAGAGCCACGGGTCGTTACATATCTGAAATGTAACGGGCACTGTTCAAAGTGCCGTCGATGCAAACAAGAGGTGACCGAGACGTGTAACCAATGGTACCCCATATCATCAAGCCGGGTGCGACGCCAGTATGGCGATGACGAATACACGCTTCCAATGTGCGCCAAACACGGATGCGAACATCCTGGATTCGTCCGAAAAAAATGACGTTTTTCCATTCGTGCACCCAGTTTCGTCGTTGCGTACACCATCGCAGACGCTCCTGTCTGTGATGCAGCATCAAGGGTAACCGCAGCCATGTTGCTGCAAACGTCGTCGAACTGTTCGTGAAGATGGTTGTTGTCTTGCAAACGTCCCCATCTGTTGACTCAGGGATCGAGATGTGGCTGCACCATCCGTTACAGCCATGCGGACAAGATGCCTGTCATCTCGGCTGCTAGTGATACGAGGCCTTTGGGATCCAGCACAGCATTCCGTATAGCCCTCCTGAACCCACAGATTCCATATTCTGCTAACAGTCATTGGATCGCGACCAATGCGAGTAGGAATGTCGCAATACGATACACCGCAATCGTGATAGGCTAAAATCCTACCTTTATCGAAGTCGGAAACGTGAAGGTACGTATTTCTCCTCCTTACACGAGGCATCACAACAACGTTTCACCAGGCAACGCCGGTCAAGTGATGTTTGTGTATGAGAGATCGCTTGGAAACTTTCCTCATGTCAGCACGTTGTGTCGCGAACCTTGTGTGAATGCTCTGAAAAGCTAATCTTTTACATAGCACAGCATCTTCTTCTTGCCGATTAAATTTCGCGTTTGTAGCACGTCATCTTCGTGGTGTAGCAATTTTGATGGCCAGGAGTGTAGACAGACCAAAAAACAGTCAAGTTTGGGTACTAAAAGTGCCAGTTGCACTGAGAGCATTTGGGCTTATATTAATCTTACCATCCGATTTCAAGAAATGAAATCGGCAATAAAAATGTTTTTGCATATTTTGCAGTTTGGTATCTTCACCTGATAAAGTGTTGATTGTACTTCTGTTATTAATTACAGTTACTGTATACCATCTAATTACGAAAAATATTGCAACATATTTTAAAGAGTTTGTACAAGTATAACTCACTGTGTAGACCTTGTGTATTTTAGGTCAAACATACTAGTGTCTGAAATCTAAAGTAGATGTCGAAATTTTATTTCAAACTATCTTAAACCCGCGGCTCCGCTCGCGTGTTGGTTGATTATGATAGATAATGCGCGAAACGTCAAATCGATTTTTTTTAAAGAAATGTATTTAAAGAAATTTCTTTTTTACTGCTTTATTTATTATTGTATTTCCTCATTCGTATGCTTATCCTTACAGAGAAAGAGCTGAAGACATTGTAACACGCACAGACCAAAGATACGGTCTGTGGCATCACGTTTCGCTGTATGTAACCTCCCTGCTATAGAGTCGCAAACGTCATCGCTGGCCTTCAGTCCGTATTCTTTTATAATTTGACGACTTTCAACCACCATATCTTCCACCCCGTTATAGCTATCGGTATGGAATTGCTATGGTGTACAACGTGAGACTTCGGGCAACAATTACACACAGACCATTCGTTTGCGTTCTATAGTTTTCGCTACAGAGCGAAATATTAACACACACACACACGTAGAATTTTATATACACCGATAACTTTGCATCCCAATATACTCCACCCTTTTATCATTATCAACCCTCAAGCGACAATGCAACCAATAAAACCAAAGTCAAAAAGTAAATACAATTTTCAAAGAGTAATTATTATTCCGCATTTCGCGTTATATTCTTCAAATTATTAAATATCTATCAGATCGCTATAAAACCGTGCCTAAAACCTCCCTCAGGTATAAATTGGTAACTGTACAAATATTTAAATCTCTGCGTCTGGTCGTTCGGGCGCGATAAGCGTACACCAAACAGACATTCACGTTAATATATAGAGATAAATAGCTATTCGATCGCCATAAAACCGTGCATAAAGCCTTCCCGGGATAGACATTAGTAACTGATCAAATTTTTAGCTCTTTATGTCTTGTGGTTCAGACGTGATAAACGTACTCCGAACAGACATTCACATTTATATATATATAGATTGAGAGCACAGCAATAGTTCATTGCATTCTAGAGTTAGTGGCCTCAAATTCGTAGGGCGAACCCATCTGTTTGCTCATTTCCGATCAAGCAGACTTAGTGGCCGTTAGGAAATACTTGTTATTCAATTAAAAAAAAAATTAAAAAATTAAAGAAAACACTGTCCTGTGAATAAATTTGATTGTGGACATCTTTTTAAATGGCAATTTATTCTTGTTATTCGACATAAGGTAAAGCGATAGAGCCGGTCATTTCTGTATTCCATCTCGCTCGTAGCTCGGCCCCGCCTTACGCCAGACTAGCATAGCAGCCACGGGGGGGGGGGGGGGGGGGGAGGCAATTGCAATGGGGCACTGCGAGTCAACCGTGGCTAGCCTGCTACGACCTTCCACTGCGCTCGTAACTCGTAGACCCGTAAGACCGCGACGCTCGTATAAACTCTCAGCACCGTTTCTAGGCTGTGTTTACAGTGGCACAGACAGATCGTCGTCCGACGCCGTCGACCGAGTTCGACTGAAAAAATCGACCGACGGCGTGGTCACACTGCATCCGATATAGTTTGTCACTTGGTCGGCTTAAAGGAGGTTAGGTTAGGATCTATTATGTGTCTGAATTATGTTAGACTAGCTGAAAACCCGGCGTTGCCCGGGTATTTATTTATTCCTGCCACTTTTCAGGTATATATATTCATTTGTATCAGGGCTGTATCTCTGTAAAATATCTTTGGAATACAATTAGTAGTAAAGAAGTAATACATTAAAACTTGGTGCATAATGGGGCGGTCTCCCTTAAACGTTACTGTTTATGTGCTCATATCTCATTAACTACATGTCGTACTGTGATACAATTTGTAGTGTAGACATTATAAATTGTAACGTCATACCGAAAGCTGTAGGTTTAGTGCATGGAACAGCGGAACGTTAGCCGCGGTGGAGTAGCCGAGCGGTCTAAAGCGTCTCGCTGCGGAGCGCGCGGTTGCTCGCCGTGGAGGTTCGAGTCCTCCCTGGGACATGGGTGTATGTGTTGTCCTTAGGTTAGTTTACCTAGGTTTAAGTAGTTTGTAAGCTACGAACTGATGACCACGCAGTTTGGTCCGATAGATTTACAAACATTTGAACATTTGAGCGGAACGTTACTGTTTATGTGCTCATATCTCATGAACTACGTGTCGGAAAGTGATACGATTTAGAAGCTACATTCAACTATATATGTGTATACTGCCTGTAAAATTTCCTGTCGCTACAATTTGTAGTGTTCAAATTATAAATTGTAACGTCATACCGAGAGCCATAGTTTTACTCCATAAACATCGGAAAAGTAGTAAGCGAGAAACGTTTTTCCTTTCATCATTTTACTATGGTTCCCAGCGAGAAAAAGTTTAATAAAGGTTTGAAATTATGTATAAAGCCGGCCGCGGTGGCCGAGGGGACTGAGGCGCTCCAGTCACGGTCTGCACGGCCACTACGGTCGGGGGTTCGAATACCCCCTCGGGCATGGATATTTGTGCCGTCCTTAGGATAAGCTAGTTGATAAGTAGTTTGTAAGTTTAGGGACTGATGACCCCATAGTTAAGTCCCATAGACTCTACAAACATTTGAACATTTTTTTTGACCCCGTAGTTAAGTCCCATACACTATACAAACACACACAATTATGTATAAAGTTTGTTGCATGTCGCTAAGTACTGTCATTCTCATACAGTGTATTTCGAAGGTCTCGCCGCATTATATGGCATTTTTTGCAATTTCTATTGGTTATGACGTAATATCTTTTTAACCATGTGCCGTGTGTACAGTAATTGTTACCTCACGGTAAGGAATGCATGTACCAAATTTGGTTGAAATCGGTCCAATGGTTTAGGAGAAAATGAGCAGCATTGTCGCAAAATGCATCAGTTTTTCTCGCATCTTATTGTTTATGACGTCATATCTCGTGAACTATATATCGTTTGAGATTCTTTCACTTACGGCGACCGTCCTCATGGATTGAAGCTTACGTGTACAAAATTTCATAAAAATTTGAACAAAACTGTAGATTTGTATGCAACACGTACAAATATACGGACAAACTGCTTTATATATTAGATTTCAGTTCCCTGGGGTGCAATGGATTCCAGAGATATTTTTATGCTTCGAAATAAGTGCTGCAAAGCGTCTTTTGTTATTAATAAAGACTTCGAATACATACGAATGAGCTACACCTTTTTGGGAAGAACCAAGTGGGGAGAATTGTGTACTGTCCTCAGTTTTTGTTACTCTCAGACAATCTTTACGAATATGTGAGGTACTACATATTACATACTACTATTACATACTTGTGATATTTCGTATTCGTGGAGTCACTGACAAGCAATATTACAGTTTTGCGGAATTTATTTGAAGTTGTGCAGACATATATCAGTTAACTTCCATGCTTTAAATAATGAAAAACTACACCAGTTAGGAAGTTTATTACTTATCACAACGAATTTGGAGAATTTATTCGCATCTTCTAGTGCATTTGTTTACATAAGTACGGTACTTTTCCGACGTTTCAGTGTGCGATTTTCTGACATTCTTGCACTCCAGTTGTCTCTTTTAGGTTACTGAAGTTCGGGAAATGTGACAGAATAAATACTGAGGTGTATATTTTATGCTAATGTTACAAACCATAACTTTTTCTGTCTGCTTGAAGGTATTGTGCCTCTTCCATTACTCAGAATATGCAACATAATAATCCTGACTTAGGCCTACCTGTGTACAAAAACCAGTGTAAGTGACGATTTTTGTGTTGTGATATCCAGTTTAATGGAGCTGACACAATACTTGCAAGTATCGACGGACGTACTATTTAGTGTGTTAAAAGTTACCAAGATTTTATTATGTGTGCTACGATTTCCCTCATTACAGTAACCTCAAAAGACTACATCTGTGCAAGAGCTGCATAAAATCACACATGGAAACGTCACGATGTATTTATGTAAACAAGTGCAATAAAAGCGAGAAAAATTCTCGAAATGCGTTGTGATAAGTATAAAAATACATAATGGATGCAGTTTTTCAGTATTTAAATCCATGCAGAACACAGTTATAGGCCATCCAGAAACATCCGATTATGGTGAACGAAATGAAGTCACTGCACACTGAACGTCAATGACTGTCATTCAATATATTTGTGAAAGACAAGTGTGAAATTAAGAATAAATTTGAACACAGAAACCACTGAAAAGCGGAAGCACATGTAGGCCTGCACCACATTTGCAGGTCACTTCATAGAACAGACTCACCTCCTTGTTAAAGAACGCCAGAACCAATAAGAATAATTTGTGGACAGCTATACTCGGCGTCAGCTACGAAGGCGGCCCAGTTACAGCCGTTCTGCGCATCCCCCTCCATTACCGCAATGACAAACAATAATGAAACTTCCTGGCAGATTAAAATTGTGTGCCGGAACCGGGACTCGAACCTGGGACCTTTGCCTTTCGCGGGCCGCGAAAGGCAAAGGTCCCAGGTTCGAGTCCCGGTTCCGGCACACAATTTTAATCTGCCAGGAAGTTTCATATCAGCGCACACTCCGCTGCAGAGTGAAAGTTTCATTCTGGAAACATCCCTTAGGCTGTGGCTAAGCCATGTCTCCACCATATCCTTTCTTCCAGGAGTGCTAGTCTTGCGTGTTTGCAAGAGAGCTTCTGTGAAGTTTGGAAAGTAGGAGGCGAGGTACTGGCGGAAGTAAAGTTGTGAGGCGGCATCGTGAGTCGTGTCGGGGTAGCTCAGTCGGTAGAACGCTTGCCCGCGAAAGGCAAAGGTCCCAGGTTCGAGTCCCGGTTCCGGCACACAATTTTAATCTGCCAGGAAGTTTCATATCAGCGCACACTCCGCTGCAGAGTGAAAGTTTCATTCTGGAGACAAACAATAATGTTAATTCTGTAGGCGCGTGGCTGGCCGCGAGTTACGGCGGCCACACACGTAACAGCATGCTTTACACGCACGCTTGCGCAAGTATGCTTGCACAGGAACACACATATTGCTCATGCACCTACACGGCTCAAGCATGCTTGTACAAGCGACGGTTTATTTAGCCGAGGGCAACTAGCGTCGCCACTAGTGTCTCGGACGACTGACGGGGCATTAGCCTTATGGCGCCTATTACTCCGCGTCCACACATTGGTACCAACGATGGCGCCAACATTGGCCAATATTTTTGCGACAGCGCCCACACATTGGATCCAACATTCATTTGAATTCGTCGAGAGCCAACGTAAACATATCTAACGCAAAAATCGCGGCCGATGCATTAAGTGTTTTGAATTTGAATAATTACATTTTGTCATTGCAAACCAGAAAAGTAAATGTATGTAAAAGATGACAGGATGTGTTGTATCACTTCCCACCGAACATTAATTATAAAATCAGTAAGTTTTAAAATATATTACAAGTAATAGATACAAATTATTAATACTTAGGCCTGCTACTTTAAATAAAATAGAAAGTTGGAGGGATGCTATACCTGCTAAAGTTCTTTTGATATTGACGCTTCGATTGCTTGCTGCAGGAGGGAAACAGTTTTAGAAGTCTACACGTCCTTTTCAAAATAGCCATGTACTTGATATCACTGGTAGTGCCTGATGTTTACAAAGCAATATGCGAAACTTGACAGGTAATGTTAGGTAAAGTTTATTTTAAAAACTTCGCGTGTTAAAACTATTTAACATCAATAATCGCGTCTGTTTTGACGTGACACTACAATTTTTATGGCTACTTTCACAAATGAATCACTTTCTGATACAGTTCTAATATTTACAAAGAGATTTTGAAACTTTAAAATAATCGGCGACGAACATTGGACGAAGAAAGAAACAGTTTCCAGACGTGCAGATGACAAAGAATGAAACGTTGGCGCCAATGTGTGGACGACGTAGCCATATCGGCCCAACGTCCTTTGATGTTTGGTCGAAAAACCGACAAGCAACGGAGCCGTACCAACGTTGGAGCCAACGTTGGCTCCAACGCTATTTCACCGATCCACACATTGGACGAACACCAGTCTACACCAGGTAGTGCATAGGTATCCGGGCCACGTAATATTAGTCGGAGGTGAGTTCAACCTTAAGAGTATAGATTGGGACCTCGCTAGTTACATTTCAGGCGGTACAGACAAGCAGTCTTGCGAGCTACTTTTGGACACATTCTCCGAAAACTGTCTTGAGCAGTTAAACCGGCAACCCACGCGCAATGGAAATATTCTAGATCTTATAGCCACAAACAGGCCTGACCTTATTAACGATGTCTGTGTAGAGACAGGAATTAGTGATCATGATATCGTCATAGCGTCGATGGTGACCAAAGTTCATAAACCAGTCAAGAAGGCTAGGAGCGTGTTTTTGTTGGGAAAAGCCGACAAGCAAATGTTACGATCGCACTTAGAAAATGAATGGGCATCGTTTAATTCTGGGACTATAGATGTAGAGGAATTGTGGACTAAATTTAAATGCATTGTTAATGAAGGGTTAGAGAAATATGTGCCAGTAAAGACGATTAAGGATGGAAAAGATCCACCGTGGTATAATGATAATGTTAGAAAGCTGCTGAGAAAGCAAAGGCTGTTGCACTCTCGATTCAAAAAAGAACACGCAAATGATGACAGGCAAAAGTTAGTAGAGATTCGTGCGTCTATAAAAAGATCGATGCGTGAAGCATACAATAATTATCACAGCCATACCTTAGCAAAATATCTTTCCGAGAACCCGAAAAAATTCTGGTCCTATGTAAAATCGATAAGCGGGTCAAAGCCCACTGTCCAGTCACTAGTTGATCATTCCGGGGCAGTAATAGAAGAAAGCAAACGGAAAGCTGAAGTTCTAAATTTAACCTTTAAGAAATCTTTCACGCAGGAGGACCGCTCAAATATACCATCATTTGATCAACGTACTAATTCCGAAATGGGGGTCATAGCAATAGGTATTTCCGGTGTAGAGAAGCAGCTGAGAGAGCTAAATACGAAAAAGTCTGCTGGTCCGGATGGAATACCAGTTCGGTTTTACAAAGACTATTCTGCGGCATTGGCCCCCTACTTAGCTTGCATTTATAGCGAATCTTTAATTCAGCGCAAAGTTCCTAGTGATTGGAAAAAAGCGCTGGTGACTCCCGTGTATAAAAAAGGAAAGAGAACTGACCCATACAATTACAGGCCAATATCGTTGACATCGGTTTCATGTAGAATTTTGGAGCATATTCTCAGTTCGAATATAGTAAATTTCCTTGAAACGGAAAAGCTTCTTTCCGTGAATCAGCACGAGTTTAGGAAACATCGTTCATGTGAAACTCAGCTTGCCCTTTTCTCACATGACATCTTGCGAGCCATGGACGAAGGGCAACAGGCGGATTGTGTTTTTCTCGACTTCAAAAAGGCGTTCGACGCGGTGCCACACTGCAGACTGCTAGCGAAGATACGAGCTTATGGAATAGGTTCACAGATTTGTGACTGGCTGGAAGACTTCCGAAGTAATAGAACGCAGTACGTTGTTCTCGACGGCGAGTGTTCATCAGAGACGAGTGTATCGTCAGGCGTGCCCCAGGGGAGTGTGATAGGACCGCTATTATTTTCTATCTATATAAATGATCTGATGGACAGAGTAAGTTGTAATTTGCGGCTGTTTGCTGATGATGCTGTGGTGTATGGGAGGGTGTCGTCTGTAACTGACTGTAATAGCATACAGGTTGACTTAGACAAAATTTCTAGTTGGTGCGAAGAATGGCAGCTAGCTCTCAATGTAGAAAAATGTAAGGTGATGCGCATGAGTAGAAAAAACAATCCTATAATGTTCGAATACAGCATCAGTAGTGAGCTTCTTGATGCGGTCGCGTCGTTCAAATATCTAGGCGTAACATTGCAGAGCGATATGAAATGGAACGAGCATGTAAGGACAGTTGTGAGTAAGGCGGACAGCCGACTTCGGTTTATTGGGAGAATTTTGGGAAGATGTACTTCACCTGTAAAGGAGGCCGCGTATAAAACGCTTGTACGACCACGTCTTGAGTATTGCTCAAGTATTTGGGACCCGCAGCAGATCGGTTTGAAGGAAGACATAGAGGCGGTACAAAGGCGAGCAGCTAGATTTGTTACCGGTAGGTTCGACCAATGCGCGAGTGTCATGGAAATGCTCCGGCAACTCAATTGGGGATCGCTGGAAGAAAGACGACGTTCTTTTCGTGAATTTCTGTTAAGTAAATTTAGAGGGCCGGAATTTGAAGCTGAGTGTAGTACGATCTTGCTGCCGCCTACTTACATTTCGCGCAAAGATCACAAAGACAAGATAAGAGAAATTAGGGCTCGTACGGAGGCATATAGGCATTCTTTTTTTCCTCGTTCAATTTGGGAGTGGAATAGGAAAGGGAGTGCCTAGTAGTGGTACAGTGTACCCTCCGCCACGCACCTTACGGTGAATTGCGGAGTATGTATGTAGATGTAGATGTAGAACACTGTTGGCGCCAACGTTGGGTCCAATGTGTGGACCCGGCCTTAGACGGCGGACACCAGTGGCGACGACGAGACACCAGAAAGGTGTCATACAGGGGCCGGCGACTGCTCCGGACACTTTTAGTCGCCCACAGCCGTCACGGGGCATTGCGGCATATGTACAGCAGCCTATTAGCCGTGAGGCACTAGCGGCGACACTTTTAGCTCTGGCAGCTGTCATTCAGTAGCTTGTGAACTGCAGTACTGTGTACGCTGTACTTGCTCTGTGTTACCGTATTTTATGAATATGGAAACAGGAAATAAGGTTGACCGATATAGAGAGTTCAAGGTGCTGAATAAGCTCTTCGAAAGTAAAATAAACACCGAAGACCTAATTGCTGAGGTAGAAAGCAAACCAGCGCTTTGGGATGTCACGATCGAAGCCTATTCCGACAAAAGTGAGAAACTGGGTGCTTGGTGCAGTATTTTAAGGAAGTTCATTTCAGAGTTCAGAGACCAGCAAGTGAAAAGAATGTTCTGAGTGAGTTTTCACTTCTTCAATACAGGATTTAGTAATATTCGTAAATAATTCATAACTATTCAATATTTGTGCATATTTTTCATTACTTAGTATTATTAATGAGTTTTAGCTAACAAGGAAATAGTCTGACATCAGAACTTTTTTTTATAATATTTTCATTGCATCAAGTCCAGTGCTGAACTTCTTTTCACCCCTCCGAAAATTTAATTTCACCCATCATGAGATAATTAGCCCTCAGTTTGAACCACTGATCCCACCTGATCGTGGACATTACTTTTATGAACGTGTAAGTGTAAAAATTAGCCTGCAGTAACAACTTTTCTAATCGCACATACTGTACCTATACCTAACTGGCCGTATCTCGATGAGAAGGGAGCAGGTGTTGAACAGCTGCGCCACCAGTTGACCGTTGCTTAATCCTGCGTCGACTAGCGTCGCCACTCGTGACGTCACCAGTGCCGGCGCTAGTTGCTCTCGGCTAATAGCGGTCTTACAGCCGGCCGCGGTGGCCGAGCGGACTGCGGCGCGCCAGTCACGGTCTGCCCGGCCACTATGGGCGGGGGTTCGAATCCCCCCTCGCGCATGGATATTTGTGCCGTCCTTAGTATTAGCTAGTTCATAAGTAGTTTGTAAGTTTAGGGACTGATGATCCCATAGTTAAGTCCCATAAGATCTACAAACATTTGAACATTTTGTTTATTTACTTCTGAAAATTTCGAGGTCAGACGACGATGTGCTGGCTGTGGCAGCTTTTATGCTTGTGTTAAAAAATAATAATAATAAAAAAAAGAAAGAAAAAGAAAAAAAGATAGAAAGAAAGAACGTAAAACTGGGAGTAAGGAGTGGTTAAGAAAACTAAAATCGTGTTCACATACAAATTTACTCACAAGGAAATTACATGGGCTCGAACAAACATATATGTATGAACGTTTGGTTACAGGATCTATACATACACCTCAATGTGCTGGTGGGTGTCGTTTTTATGCAAAACCCTGCAATCTTGCTGTAGATGTAATTGTAAACGCCATACGCAATGCAGAAGTCTTAACTATAACTTATGTAGTAATCATCTTACATGTTCTTTAGCATATTGTCGTCAAAAGCCGTGATGATAGTTGCAACTTTAACCTTCTTCTCGGAAGACTATTGGTATTTACTGCAACTGCTTCCATCGCCTCCTCCCGCACTTACCGTAGCACTACCGCTTGCAATGCGTTGTTCGTCATTATCATCCCTATTGTCATCATTATGTGTTAGTGTTACAACAGTATCTAACTTATGCTCATATTTCTGTACCATAACAGATACGAGAAAGCATGCGAATGATTCATCTTCTACACTAATACCATCTTCACAAAGAAGGGTTCTTCGTAATTTCATCTCAACCAATCGCAATACATTAGCAGGATTGATTAGCAATCGCCACCCCATCTGGCGCTTCACCACACAAATAATGTCACTAAACGCATCTTCGGAGGCACACTGCACCGTCCCTACTGGCGAACAGACAGGTCAAAGTGCAATGTGGCAAGGCACACGCAGAGGCCTCTAACGGACGACTGCAGAGTTTTGCAGATGCGGGAGTATCACTAGTGCAATAAGGGATCTTTACATTATCTCTCATACGATTTTGGTGTATATGTGTTTGTTCGAACCCAAGTACTTCCCTTGTCAATGAACTGAAGATATATCCTCATAATTGGCATAACTATCTCAGGATGAGGCCGGCCGCGGTGGCCGAGGGGACTGAGGCGCTACAGTCACGGTCTGCACGGCCACTACGGTCGGGGGTTCGAATCCCCCCTCGGGCATGGATATATGTGCCGTCCTAGTTCGTAAGTAGTTCATAAGTAGTTTGTAAGTTTAGGCACTGATGACCCCGTAGTTAAGTCCCATAAGCTGTACAAACATTTGAACATTTGATCTCAGGATGAATGAAGACACGTATTTGAATCTTCTTTCTCTCGTTACGCCTTGAATCAAGAAGCAGGATACAGTAATGAGGGAGGCTATAACATTACATGAAAGACTAACAGCAGCATTGCGACTTCTCGCGACAGCAAGAAGTTATAGAGACCTCAAATATACTACTATTAGTTCGCAAAGTCACTTGGTGAGATATTTTGTGAGTAGTGTGTCATATGGAGCGTCTCTCTTATTTTTATCATGATAGTCGTTACATTTAATATTCCACAAGCAGGGATGCGTTTCACACAGTCTAATAAATTCCTCTAAGAGGTCGCGGTTTATGTTTCTTAATTCAGACATTGCTATTACAGCACTAATTGAAACTTATCGGCCGGCCGCGGTGGCCGAGGGGACTGAGGCGCTTCAGTCACGGTCTGCACTGCCACTACGGTCGGGGGTTCGAATCCCCCCTCGGGCATGGATATTTGTGCCGTCCTAGTTCGTAAGTAGTTCATAACTAGTTTGTAAGTTTAGGGACTGATTACCCCGTAGTTAAGTCCCATAAGATTTACAAACATTTTTTTTTTAAACTTATCGAAAACAGAGGATGCAGCCTTACTCAGACTGTCAAATGCTTGCACAAGCATCTTCATTGTCCACACACTCTCAAGCACGCATACGCTTGAACGCTTGCACAAGCATGTGTAATCGAAATTCCATCCAGTATCAACCTGCTTGTACAAGTCTGATGATTGATGAAATTTATCCTACACACGCTGAAGCATGCCTGTGCAAGCACGATTGCGCAAGCATGCTTGTCAAGCAAGATTTTACGTGTGTGGCCCCCGTTACGCAATGTTTCTC
The DNA here is from genome assembly GCA_026315105.1 of Locusta migratoria. NCBI lineage: Eukaryota > Metazoa > Arthropoda > Insecta > Orthoptera > Acrididae > Locusta > Locusta migratoria. The sequence goes on along the minus strand of CM048755.1, from coordinate 331,593,454 downwards.
CCACAGGCGCAACTGTTGGCGCTCGGCCGTAGCCCTCCACGCTTCCCCTATCGCTCCGCCTCTATGCACGGAAGCGCCTTCTTATATGACACGAGGTATAACCCCCGATTATCACAGTGCAGAACAACGTAAGAGAGCCACTACAATAACTTTGTGGGCCCACAGAGCTTGGATTCATGGTATGACACTGTGTTGTATTTCTTCTCTTCATATTGTGATAGCCGATACGTCCGAATATTGTCAATTACGTTTTTCAGTTTTTGTATGACTTCTAGAAGCTGATTTTGTGTTCTCTTGACGTTTTTGCAGCACTGAGGATGGTCAGACACTGACCGAAATCTATCTGTATTGTATATAAAAAAAATAGAGATTTCAATGTGGCCAAAGCTGGTTCTTCCAATTTGAATAATTTTAATGTGGTCGCTCTGACCAGATTCCGGATGGAGTCGCCTATACCATTTTTAAAAGTAACTGTAAAGATACAGTACAGATACAACTTTAACTGTAACTTGGTTACTTTAAAAAAGTAACTTTCCCCACCCTGATCTACATCTACCATGAAGTGCGTAGTGGAGGGTACCTCGTCCCATTACTACTCATTGCCTTTTCTATCCCACTCCCAAATAGCACGAGGGGAAAACGAATGCCTGTATGCCTTTTCTGTCATTTTATCTGTGCGATCTTTACATGATATGTAAGTTGGCGGCAACAGAATAGTTCTGCAGTCAGTTACGAATTCCGGCTCCCTAAATTTCCTCAACAGTATTTATTCTAGTGCTCACTTCGTCTGTTTAGGGCGTCCTAGGAAAGGTACTATTTTTATTTATTTAAATTTTGAGTACATGATTTAAATCATCCCATTATTACAAGTTCAGTTAATTAGGGATGCAGATTGATCAGTTTTCTGTTGAGGCATCAGCCCCACTGAATGAAAATTTATTTAAGAGCCTGCATATATCTATAGAAGTTCTGCTCTAGTGTATTAATAATAGTGTGGTGAGAAGTGCAACATTTCGTAATCCAGCGCATTTTTTAAATTTTTTATCCATATCATAACAATTTGGAACCTACACTCGGTTTTAGAGAGACAGGTGCCAATTTCTTTCACGTAAGGCTTAAAACACGATTAACTCTAGATTGCCAGCACATTGGACGTGCAAATTACAAACTATAACAATTGTAGCACTTTTTCGCTCCTACCCTAATTAACTTAGTTCCACATAAAGTTAAAAGCTCAGTCACAGACAAAGACTGTTATTGAATAATGAAATAAAAATTAAAATGGACTATAGTTTTTTGGACAGAATTAGAAAATGTGTTCCTTCGATTTCAATGAAATTTGAATCATAGTTTCTATTTACTGAAGGTAGTGCCCACGAGATTTCATTTTGGAACCATTATGGAAGTAATAACCATATTTTGCGCTTTTCTTATATTGATTTCTAGTTCCGAAAAAATTGCTTCGTTATTTTAAATAGATATAAGAAGAAATAGGAGACGTAGTCGACAGACCAGATGTTGATTACTGCTGGTTTTAATTCCAGATGATGGCAGAAATGGATACTTGTATCCATCTGGGTTACATATAGTGAGGAACAGAAGTCTGTTATAAAGTCTCCTCTGCCACACACCTTACAAAATTCTCTTCCTTTTGTTTTGAAGATCAAGTGTGCAAAATTTCATCAAGATTAGTATGAAGCTGTAGATTTGTATGCACACACCACACATTATATATAAGATATTTTTATCGTCGTTGTAAATGACTTGCAGTCCTTCTTGCGACGTTTATCTATATCTATAAATGTGAATGTCTGTTCGGTGTACGTTTTTCACGTCTGAACAATAAGTCATAAAGAGCTAAAAATTTGTACGGTTACCAATGTCTACCCGGGGAAGACTTTAGGCACGGTTTTATGGCGATCATATAGCTATTTATCTATATATATTAATGTGGAATGTCTATTTGGTGTACGCTTATTACGTCCCAACGACAAGACACAGAGACTTAAATATTTATATAGTTACTAATTTATACCTGAGGAAGGTTTTGGGCATGGTTTTATAGCGATCTGATAGGTATTTAGTCATTTGAAGTAAATAACGCAAAATGCGCAACAAACATTACTCTTTGAAAATTATATTTACTCTTTGAAAATGGTTTTATTGGTTGCATTGTTGCTTGAGGGTTGATAATGAAAAAGGGTGGAGTATATTGGGATGGAAAGTTATCGGTGTATATAAAATTATACGTGTGTGTGTGTCAATATTTCGCTCTGCAGCGAAAACTACAGAACACAAACGAATGGTCTGTGTGTAACTGTTGACCGAAATATCCCGTTGTACACCATAGCAGCTCCATACCGATAGCTACAAGGGGGTGGAAGATATGGTTGTTGAAAGTCGTCAAATAATAATAATAATAATAATAATAATAATAAATAGGGCTGAAGGCCAGCGATGACGTTTGTGACTCTATAGCAAGGAGGTTACATACAGCAAAACGTGATGCCACAGACCATATCTTTGGTCTATGCGTGCTACAATGTCTTCAGCTCTTTCTCCTTAAGGATAAGCATACGAATAAGGAAATATAAGAATAAATAAATAAAGCAGTAAAAAAGAAAATTCTTTTAATACATCTCTTTTAAAAAAGTCGATTTGACGTTTCGTGCATTATCTATCATAATCAACCAACACGCAAGCAAAGCTTTTAAGTGAAAATGTATCGGTGGCATTCAACGACAGTGAACTGAAAAAAAGTAATGATGCCGCTAGTCTCACTAGCAAATATTGCAATCAGACTAATATGCGGTAAAGGTACTATTATACATTAATCAAAAGTGTAAATGTAGCTAAATACATTTCCTTGTAAAACTACATACATTACTTGTTAGCCCTGAGCAGATTCGCATCAGTAGACTAGCAGACAACCAGAGACGAAAGTGTGCCATTTTCAATTATCTAGTGTAGCGGTATTGCTCTTTTCTTTAATCTCCGTCGTCTTTCATGAGTATTCAGTCATTGTCTTTTGTAACATTTATTATCACCAAATATTTTTAAACAGAAAGGACATTTTCTGAAGAGATTTCTTTTACGAGGCGCATCCAGAAAGTAAGTTCCGTTTGGTAATAAAATGAAATTGTACACAGATACAGAAGACATTTTTATTGCACAAAATTCTACAACTCTTAAACTACTTTTCCACATAACTGCTGAAATTTTGCAGGCATTTGTCATAGCGTGGCACCAGGTTTTGTATACCTTCTTCATAGAAATCTGCCGTCTGTGTCTTCAACCAGTTGGAAACAGTTTCTTTCAGCTCGTCGTCATTGGTGAAGTGATGACCGCCAAGGAAAGACTTGAGATGTACGAACAGATGAAAGTCGCTATGAGCGAGGTCAGGTCTATACGGAGGATGGTCAATCACGTCCCAGCCAAATCCCTGTAGGAAATTTTTCGTCACATTTGCAGTGTGATCGTGAAATTGGGGGGAAGTCCATAGCGAGATCACTAATTGTAAACCTACGGCTTTCCTGGAGCTTGTCATCAATCGCGTGAACCAGTTCTTCTGTAACCAAAGGTGGGCGCAAACTTCGTTCTTCATCGTGCACATCACTACGCCCGCCATTGAACAGTCGGACCCATCTTCTCCCTATCGAATCACTCATCGCATTTGGTCCGTAAACATCGCAAATTTGCCTATAAATTTCACTTGGTTTCACTTCCTCGCATTCAGAAACCGAATCACCGACCTGATTTCACAGGCGGCGGGATTTTCAATCAACGCCGACATTTCAAACAAGCACAACAAAGCGTACCTAACTGACAGAGATCTCCAAATGGCGCACGTTCTTTTCTATGATACTCATCGTCTACAGCGCATGTGCGCTGCAGCGGAGATAAATTGAAACGGAACTTACTTTCTGGGCGCGCCTCGTATATCACACAGTACAGCTGTTAAGCACTTGTCCGATTTCCCTTCCGCTTCGAGTCTGACCGAGTCGCCTTGCTCGCGAGTGCTTATTCTAGAGCCACGAGCCATTAGCTGCACCACTCCTGACCGTCGGCCACGCACACGAGTAACGAAACAGTTTATTGCACCTAGTGACTGAGTCTATAAAGCAGTCAACAAAACGAATATTGGTTTGAACACCACAGTGCTTTATTAGGCATGGACCTGTTTGGAGGTGGTATGCCGTTGCCTTCCTCTGAAATTCAAACTGACTTTCGCAGCCAGTTGTAGGGGGACCTACAGTTTAATGTCGATTCTGAATCATGGTGGTACTCGACATTTTTCACATCAACAACATTGCCAGAGGGGAAACCTGTGAAGAGTGACAGATAAAAATACTAGGACTTATCAGAGTTTGAACATGTGACATTTGGATTTATAGTCTGACACTTTCCCATTATGCCACTGAGCCACATGCTACTCTCATACCCTGTGTATAAACATGCCAAAGCATATAAGGAATCAAATCTTTACAGACCTTCACTGGACTCACATTTGGCAGGACGGTGATTCAAATCCACCTCTGGCCATCCAGATTTAAGTTTTCTCTGATTTCCCTAAATCGCACCAGGCAAATTCGACGAAGGTTTCTATCAAAGGACCAGTTGGTTTTTCCCCATTCTTATAAACAAAATCTAAGTTTGTACTCTGTCTATACAGACAACATTGTTGATGGGATCCTTTATAAGCAGCACATCCGCCTGTAGCTACGAAAGAAGGGAACCAGCCGAAAAATGCTTCTTTTGAAACACATAAAAAGTAAATATGTTTCTGTTTAAAAGACTGACAGAAAATGGGGAACCAGCAGTCCTCATCAGGCCTTCCTCAACAAAAATTTTAGCATGCAAACATACACTACGTTTACATGTAACACATCTTCCGAAAGACGAAAACCGAATTTCGTAATTCGTTTATCACTGTCAGGTTTCATAGAGTAGATATCTACTCTATGTCGAGTTTACATGTTATAGCCTGATTCAGATTTCCCAGCGCACTCAATATGGCTGCTGAAAAACAGCCGATTTAGTTCCTGATTTAGTCAGCACAATCGCTAATTTTTTTACTTAAATACACAGATTCGTGCTCACTCTAATATTTATAATTTTATTCAATGGTAGAAAATGTCACTCTGTCCATATGTGCTGAAAATTCTTAACAAGAAAATACAATTTGACAAACCTAGAACGCTTAAAAAATGGTTGCATTTACATGGGAACAAAAATCGATTGTAGAAATGGGAAAACCGCTTTACAGAAGTGGATTTAGAAAATCGATTTTGGAGTATTTACATGACCAACCAAAAGCGGAACTGGGAAATTGGTTTATGAAATCCGGTTTTGATATTTGTGCTTTTTGAACTGAAAGAGATTAGCAGAAAGTTACCATGGAAGAAATAAGCTACAGTGCCAGTGGAATAGAAAGGGAAAGCACAGACTCATGGTGGAAGAGGAACAGTACCCGTAAAAAAGATAAATGGTTGGACATACCAGCAATGTCAACAAATGAGAGAAAAGACAGGAGAATGAGAAAGAGAGATGGTAATTTTAGAAAGCATGATGGAGAAGCAACGATCTTAAAACAACAGTTAAAATTAGAATTAACAGTCCCAATCACAGAATTGTCGTTTTTTATTTCAGTTTCAGTCAAGTGCAGACCATCATCATATGAGCAGCACCATGGTGGCAGGTGTTGGCGGTGAAGCAGTCCACTTTTGTGTGGCTAGCCGTGTTCACCGCCACCACCTGCCATCACGGTGCTAATCCTCTGATGATGGTCTACGCTTGACCGAAACTGGTTATGAAATGAAAAGCAATTCCGTGATCTGGACTGCTTTAATTCTAATTTTAAGAAAGAGAGGTGACTGGCGGTCATACATAACTATGGGGTCTGGATCCTCCAGATCAGTGACATTTAACAAGAAAATTTCGTCCGCTTTTCCCCATTCCATTTTATCCACATGTCAAAGTTACGCAGTCTAGGGTTTAAAATCCTGACTTATTCATCTACAAAGACGTGCAGAAAGAAAAAAATGGTGACTGCACTTACAGACTGAGACTAAGGCTGTATTGATAGCCTGCGGTTCCTCCATGGCGGAGAAACCGCTGTGAATTTGTGGAGGCACTGCTAGTCACGTACCAGGTGGTTTAGCCACAGTGACCTTGAGCACCCTGTTCCCGCGGCCAGACATATAGTGCACCAAACAGCCCATTAGTCACCGTGTAAGGGGTTTGGAAGTGCAGCCGCTGGTATTTTGATGCCGCAGCAGAAGAGCAGATGGGCTGCTGCCGCAGCTGCGCCAATAAACAGGGCCCGCGCTGCCTTATGAGAAACAGCTCACTGCCAAACTGCCGCGATTACTCTACCGCGGAGCAATCACTGTGATTTTGCGGAGGGTCCACTCGTCACTCATGCAGTAGATATTCAGCCACAGTGACCTTGAGCACCCTGTTCCCACCTAGCAGCCAGACATATGGCGCACCAAACAGCCCCATTAGCCGCCATGTAAGAAGTTTGGAAGTGCAGCCACTGGTATTTTGACACCGCAGTGGAAGAGTGGTGAGGCTGCCATTGCAGCCACACCTATAAACCGGGCGCACACTGCCTTATCAGAAACAGCACGTTTCCAAACTGCCGCTATTCCTCCGCTGTGGAAAAACCATGGGCTATAAACGCAGCGGAGCAACCACTGTGATTTTACGGAGGCTCCACGCGTCAGTTATGCAGCAGGTGTTTCAGCCGCAGTGACCTTGAGCACCCTGTTCCCACCTGGCAGCCAGACATATAGCCTGCGTGTAAGTGGTTTGGAAGTGCAGCCGCTGGTATTTTGACACTGCAGTGGAACTGCGGATGGACCAGAGCCGCGACTATAGACAGCCCCATGCTGCCTTGTGCAAAGCAGCGCAGTGGCATACAACTGCGATTCCTCCACCGCGGAGCAACTGTGGGCTATAAACACAGCCTTAATGGATACAGCGACCACACGGATTGTCTTAAGGCACGTCCGGAGGTGGACGTGACTTAAGACAATCTGTGCAGTCTTTGTATTCGTTAAGTCTTAGTAGCCATGTGTGGGCCTGCTCATGTCCTCTGTAACAAAAAAGCTGAGCTAAGAACACATCAAACAACAATGATCAAATACAATCAACGACTGCAAGGAACAGAACTTCCCATAAAAAAAAAGTGGCGTAATGGTATGGTTATGGTGTCTGCCTAGTAAGCAGAAGGTTCGAATCCCGGCTGTGACATAAATTTTAATTTGAAGCCTCTACTTCAGTTTATCATCTTTAACAGATATAGAGACAAAACATGTCTCTGGACATTATTTATTTGAACAGAAGTTAGTTATGATGGTAAGGTATTTCGCCAGAAAGCCTGAAAAGAGTAACAGTGGTAGAGAGAGTTATGAGAAAGTGCCAATGGGAGAAAGAGGAGACAGTGGCAGTAAAAGTTTGATGCTGTGTACATTATGTAAACATTAAAGTGAGAGACTGTGTAAAAGCATTTATCCTGTTCTATGTTAAGAGAACAAGAATTTGCTAGGATTTTCTATTTTATTGAGAGGAGGGAGCAGTGAGGACTAAGGCAGTTGGCTGCCCATTTTTCTGCCAGAGTCTTTTCAGGTGGTTGTATTGTAAACTGTATATACTGGTATGTATGTTAATATTTTAATGTCATTTTATGCGTAATTGTACAGATCATTCTCGTGCTCATGATTATGTATGTATTTTGACAGATTATGGGCCATGACCGAAACCAGTAAAAAGAGCAATGGTCACAAACAGTGACCATTCAGCATTGATTTCGTGTAATGTGTTATTCGTGGTACCCTTACTATACATGTTATACCAGGTGGCGCAGAGACGAGATCCTTTTTGATGTTAGTTAATCCTGGATACCACAGACGCTGAAAGGATTGCCTAACCAGATTAGTCCACGGGATTCCAATGTTCAAAATGTTTGTAAAGCTTATGGAACTTAACTGCAGGGTCATCAGTCCCTAAACTTACAAACTACTTATGAACTAACTTAGTCTAAAGACAACACAAACCTCCTTGCCCAAGGGAGGATTCAAACCTCGACGCGGGAGGCCGCGCGATCCGCAACATGGCGCTCCAGACCACTCGGCAACTCCTGCACGATGGTGGGGGGGAGGAGGACTCCAAATCAACACGGAGGAGACCTTTCTAAATCTAATACTGGCGCTTGAAAACACACAATTTACAGCAATAATGTCTCCTACAGTTTGTCACTAGACAATTGCTTGCTGTAGGTGGGGTGCTGTTTTCTAAACAACACTAATTTATAACAAACATATGATGCAACAATTCGTGATTCACAATGTGCAATATGAAATAAATGGCATTCTATCTTTAATTTCAATAAAGAGTAATGAATATAATGCAAGATATGATAAACCCATGTTATAGACTGACACATGTTTCATTATTACATTAGTTATAATACAAATGTTCAAATGCATGTCCACCTTGTTGGATACACTGGTGTAAGCGTCTCTCGGTATTAGTATGGACAGTTCTTATCATTTCTGCTGGTACTGAAGCGCAAGCATGACATATTCGTACTTTCAATACATCTGGATTTTCCTTGTCGTAAATCCTGGAATTGATGTATTCCCATAAGAAAAAATCCAAATCAGGCGATGTCACTGGCCACTGAATGAAACAACCATGACCTATCCACCGTTTGGGTTACAAATTGTTCAGATACTCCTTAACCCCTTTACAATAATGGGATGTTGCACCATCGTACTGAAACCAGTGGCTCACAGCTAACTGATGTGGGATGTCTTCTAGGAGACATCCAAGGTCCAGCTCATTCTGTAGTAACTGCAAATACTGTCGATAAGTTAGTCTGGGAGGCAAATAAACTGGTCCAATGATGTGGCCTCCTAGCGTCTCACACCATACGTTAACACCCCAGTTGCATGTGATGTGGTCGTAGCCAGTGACGATTTGCAGGCATCCAGTAATGTAGATTATGTCTATTCACAGTGGCGTCATTGGCGAAGTAGCATTCATCTCCCCATGAAATCTGCCTGATGAAGTTCAGATATACGCCTACTTTATTTGAGAAGTCTGCAGAACGATACCCGATTTTGGAAATCGTTTCCATACAGCTGTTGGGTGTAGGTACATCTTAAAGGAAAGCAATTTTCGTTCCATCAGTATAGTTTGTACCGATGACCTTGAAACTTCCTGCTCTGCTGCAGCTCTTCTTTGTCGTAATTACGATATGAAATAGGTATTAGTGGGTGATAGCTGATGACTTGCATAATATTAATAACAGTGATCTTATTATTATAATATTTATGAGTACAAATAATACTGTAACCTAAATTAAGTAGTAAGATAATATTTTGTTTATACTAATAGTTAGTACATATTATTTTCATTTAAGGTATGTGTACCTTGTGTAGGATGTGCTCCAAAATACTCAGTAACGTTCTGGGAAACAACAGGCGAGTCACAGATTGGTCTTTCCACGATACGTTGGAAAGCAATTTCAGTTCTTAAACGCATCTCTGTACGTCTGAAAACGTGCACAGAAGGTAGGGGTCGCGTTGGAAAACGTTGTGAATACAACCTTCGGGCCACTGAGTCAGTGCAGTGCGTCTCCCCATCTATCAGTATCATATCTGTGTAGTCTTCGCTAGAATACATTGCAGTAGTATTGCACAGCTTAGTGGAGGTTCGCTTGTAAGTGCACTTTCCCTTTGGAAAAGGCAACACGTCTTGCACAAAAGTATGCGGGAAACATAAAACTAAAAAGGACGGCATCCGTGGCCCACCTAGTACGTTAACGACCATACGGACCTCCAACATTTCATAGTAAATGCAGTTAACAGGTATATGCTGTGTTTCTCGAATTCCGCAAGGCATTCGATAGCGTTCCACACCGTCGCCTGATGAACAAAGTGCGAGCATAATATGGAATATGAGACCAAATGTGTGACTGGATTAACCCGTTCCTAGAAAGCAGCATGTCATTCTCAACAGACGTTAAAGTGATCTCAGGCGTGTCCCAGGCTAGTCTTATAGGACTGTTGTTTTTCGCAATATATGTAAATGACCTCGTAGATAACATCTGAAGTTCAGTGAGGCGTTTTGCGGACGATGCAGTAGTTTATCGAGAAGTCGCAACATTGAAAAAGGATAGCGAAATGCAGGAGGATACGCACATTTGGCGCAAGGTGCAGGGAATAGCAATTGAGCCTCAACATAAACAAATGTAAAGTGCTGCGTTTAAGTAGAAGGAAATATCCGTTGCTACATAATTACGCAATAGCAGGACAAACAATGGAAGTACTCACTTCCATAAAATATCTGGGAGTAGACATAAGGGGCGATTTGAAATGGAACGATCATTTAAAGTCAGTTGTGGATAAGGCAGATGCCAGACAGAGATTCATTGGAAGAATCTCCAGGAAGTGTAGCCCGTCAACAAAGGAAGTAGGTTACAAATTGCTCGTTTGGCTAGCACTTGAGTGATGCTCATTACAGTGTGGGATCCCTACCAGGTAGGGTTAAAAGAAGACATTGAGGACACCTTTACACTTCATTATGGACTCATTTAGTAAGTGCGAAACCGACAGAAAGATGTTTAGGAAACTCAAGTGGCAGATGCTGAAAAAGAGGCGTTCTGTATCGCATTATGCACTTCTGTCAAAATTCCAAGACCAAACGTTTCGTGAAGAGTCAACCAATACACTGCTTCCTCCTACACGTATCTCTAGAAGGACACGCTCAGAGAGATTAGGCCTGACACAGAGACATAGAGACAATAATTTTTCCCACGAACCATACGCGACCGGAATAGGAGCAAGTGACTGTGGTAAGTAAAGTATCCTTCGCCACACACCGTTTAGTGGCTTACGGAGTATGGATGTAGATATCTACAATGAGGTACGGCTCAGATATTCAGACATATCTTGAGATTTCAAATGGGTACAAAGAAGAAAATGTACACTTGTGCACTTCACAAAGCGAAACTATTAAGTGTTATATGACTATAACAGCACTGAATCACACTTGGAATAGTTCATTTCAAACAAATTCCTGGCTGTAACGTTCTGTGTCAGTAAAAAAAATGGCAGTGTTGCATAGGCTCAGTTTTAGGTAAAGCAGATGGTAGAAAGTGGTTTGCTGGTATAATTCTAGAGAAATGCAATCAATCTAGAAATGCGATTCCTTGCAAATCGCTCACACAACCAATCCTACAAAAGTGTGTGGGTCCCATATAGAGGAGGATTAAAGGGCAATTCACACAGTCCGTCACATCAATGTCACGGCACAGTTACGTCAAGTTGTATTCACACTGTCCGTCATGTCAGTTGGATATCTCAATACCCAATGTTGAACGTGAGGTTATGAGTGGCGATCTGTTATATAGAAAGATATAGTTTAATTCTGAGATTGAGAAAACAATGTTAAATACTATTGATGGTCAAAGGAGACTTTATAATGCGTGTTTTTGGTCAACTTAGTGTGGCAAAGTGCTGGGAAATGAAACATTTCAAAACAACAACGTCTATTTTCATTCGAAAATATAAATATAGCAACACATCAAACAATATTTTAAGAGAATAAATAGAGCCTATTTACTTTATCCATTACGTTTTTCCCCTTACATTGTCAATAACGTATAAACAACTGCGTTTTTGTCTTTCATTGGCGCTGGATTTTTCATTTAAAATGTTATTTAATGAAAACTGCGTCATAAAATTACAATCTTATTCATAAAAAACTATTTGATTCAGTCTTTTCTGTTATGATACTGTATAACATAAACCACTTTTTGGTTTCAGTTATCCGACTTCGCTTTTAAGGCCAAATCAACTGTCCTTCACGTCAACGTCATGTCACGGCACCGTCACGTCAAGTCGTATTCACACTGTCCGTCAAGTCAGTGTCCGTCACGTCAATTCGCCTATCTCAATACGTGATGTTGAAAGTGAGGTTATGAGCGGCGATCTGTTATGTAGAAAGTCATAGTTTAATACTAGAAAGGGGGAACAACAACGCTAAATGTTATTAACGGCCAAAGAAAACATTACAGTGTATGTTTTTGAGAACTGAAACAACATTTCAAAACATCAACATCTATTTTCAAGCGAAAAAACAAACTTATGAAAACATCAAACAATACTTATAAGAGCATAAATAGCGCCTGTTTACTTTATGCACTACGATTTGCACAGCTGACATTGTTAATACCTTTGTAAACAACTGAATTGTTGTCTTTCATTAGAACTAACTTTTCCATTTAAAATGTTATTTAATGAAAAATGAGTAATCAAATTACAATCTAATTCAAACAAACAGTTTGCTTCAGTCTTTTCTGTTACAACTTTACGTAACATAAACCATTTTTTGGTTTCAGATATCCGACCTCGATTTTAGGGGGGCACTCAATTGACAAAAATATTAAAGTCGTGATGAAACATTTGACATTTACCCCTAAAACGAAGTATAACAACAAAATAAAGATGAATAAGACACATTTGCATATAAACAGTGCAATCGTCGACTGCAACATGTAATTCCGATGTTAGCAGACGACCGCTCCGTCGAAACATTCTTCTAGAGAAAGCTTTACATGACGTTGACGTGACAGTCCAGTGACAGACAATGTGAATGCCGCCATTAGAAATACATTGCGGAATGCTCTGATGGACGGTGACGTGACATGACGTGACAGACAGTGTGAATTAGCCTTAAGACATTCAATAGAAAAAAAATTAAGTTGTGATGGAACCTTTGTAATTTATTGTTAAAACAAAGTATAATAATAAAATAAAGACCAATGCATCAAAATTTCGTATAATCGCCTAATAACGCTTGATTGAGTGTAACGAAAATAAGTTAACTTCCGATGTTACCAGACGACCTTTCCCAATAAACCGTAACGTGATGGTCTGGTGGCGGACAGTGTGAATGCCGCCATTAGAAATGAATTGTGGAATGATCTGACGGAACATAATGTGACATGGTGGATAGTGTGAATCTGCCTTAACAGACTACAATCAAAGTACCGGGTGATCAAAAAGTCAGTATAAATTTGAAAACTTAATAAATCACGGACTAATGTAGATACATGGGTAAAAATAGACACACATGCTTGGAATAACTTGGGGCTTTATTAGGGGTGGGGGGATTCAAGAGATGTTTGGCACATGGTGCTGGACAGCAAAACGTCAGTCACTGTGCATGAAAATCGTGTATATAAGGAGCTGTAATGAGAGAGAGAAACAGATACACCAACACTCGCAACATGTTGACGTTACCTGAAAAGGCGCTTTTAGTGAAGCTGTATATCAGCATGGGGAATGTCCTAGTTCCGAGTTACAATGCTATTGCCGTAGGAAGGGGGTTGAAACGGGTAAAGGTCTGGCGAGAATGATTTCGAAGTTCGAAGCCACAGGTTGTTTAGACAATAGACCCTGTAGTGGCAGACCGATCACAAGGCGTAATGCTGCTGAGACAGTTAAGGAAGAAATGGAGACTGTAGTGGGTTTGTCTATGCAGGGGAAGTCACCACTTGTGCAGTTGCAAGTCGCACCGGCATTCCATACACTACTGTTTGGTTGGCACTTAGGCATACCCTCCGATGCTATCCTTACAAAATCCATTGGCATCATGAACTGTTACCTGGCGATTTAGTGAAGCGGAGGGCATTTACAGGTGGGCGTTTCAAAAGATGGCGGAAGATGATGATTGGATGAGTAACGTGTTGTGGACTGACGAAGCTCATTTCAAGCTCCGAGGGTCTGTCAACACCCACAACTGCAGAATTTGGGCTACCGATAATCCTAGAACTGTCGTGGAAACTCCATTGCACGACGAGAAAGTCATGGTATGGGTTGGATTTACCACATGTACCGTTTTCAGGCCTTTTTTCTTTGAGGAACTGCGTGATTCTGGTTTTGTAATTGTTACTGTGATGGGTGAGAGGTACGCCGATGTGTTACAGAATCGCATCATCCCCAGCCTGGCTGATAAACACCTGCTGGAACATACGAATTTTATGCAGTATGGCGCTCCACCCCATATTGCTAGAGGTGTGAAAGATCTCTTGCGCGCATCATTTGGTGATGATCATATGCTCAGCCGTCACATTCGTCTTGCTTGGCCTCCCAGGTCCCAAGACCTCAGTACGTGCGATTATTGGCTTTGGGGTTACCTGAAGTTGCAAGTGTATTGTGATCGACTGACATCTCTAGGGAAGCTGAAAGACAACATCCGACGCCAATGCCTCACCATAACTCCGGACATGCTTTACAGTGCTGTTCACAACATTATTCCTCGACTACAGCTATTGTTGAGGAATGATGGTGAACATATTGAGCATTTCCTGTAAAGAACATCATCTTTGCTTTGTCTTAATTTGTTATGCTAATTATTGCTTTTCTTATCAGATGAAGCGCCACCTGTTGGACATTTTTTGAACTTTGTCATTCCAAGCATTTGTGTTTATTTTACCTCTCTATCTACATTATTCTGTGATTTATTAAGTTTTCAAATTTATACTGACTTTTTGATAACCCGGTATATTGAGGACAGCAGCACGTATGGTCACAGGTGTGTTGGCCTGTTGGAAAATGCCACAGAGATGCTGAAATAGTGCTCTGACAGACCAATGAAGACAGACATTAACTAAACTGAGAAAATCACCCCCAAAGTTTCAAGAACCGATGACTTCAGGAATAGCTTACACAACAATCACCTGTGTACTACTCCTCTTGGGATCACCAGAGCATGATTTGGACAATTGCAGCTAGTTAGGTTGGTTGGTTTTGGACAGGGGGACCAAACTACTAAGGTCATCAGTCCCCTGGTGGGGAGGGTAAGGAGTGAGGATAGGAAAGGAGGGGAAGCTAAAGGATCTGCAGCATAGGTGCCCTCCCCCCCTTCGCCAATGACTCATCCTCCCAACTGCGATCAACCCCCCCCCATACCCGAGATATTAGTTCCTTGATTCGGAAGATAAAATCATTTTGTACATAAACATTGGTTTATTATTTTTTATTTCACGTTCTGAAAATTGTTTTATATAGCCCCCCCCCCCTCCCAGGCAGTCCAAAAGTACAAATCCCCCCCCCCCCCCCAGAAATTTGAATGACACAGTTTGTGTCATGACCCTCCCCCTTCCCCCCCCCCCCCCCCCCCCCCTCTGTGGGCACCACTGGTGTGCAGTCCAGTAAGAAAAGAAGGAAGGAAGACTGCATTAGCTCCGGGCCCCGTGCTCGCCACGGACGTACGAAAGAACCGTGAGCCCCTGGGTGTAAGTCAATTGGAGAGCAAACGGTGGCATTTAACACGTTTACAAAATGATGTATTCACTCTACAGCAGTGTGTGTGCCATTATGAAACTTCCTGACATATTAAAACTTTGTGCTAGACCGGGATTAAAACCCTGGACCTTTGTCTTTAGCGGACAACATTCGCAGGAGAACTTCTATGTAGTTTGGAAGGTGGGAGGCGAGGTGCTGGCGGAAGTAAAGCAGTGAGGAAGGTCTGTAAGGCGTGCCAGGGTAGGTCGTCGGTGGAAACCGTGTCCACGAAAGGAAAGGGTAGCGGGTTCGAATCCCCGTCCGGCACACAGTTTAAATCTGCCAGGAAGTTTCATGTAACAAGTTATTTGCCACGGGAGCGTTGGGAGCCACACCTGATGTCGTGAGGCTGCTGATGACTCTAGCAGAGTCTCACGCGATTAACGTCTTGTAAATAGGCTGGCCTGTCAATGAAACACCCATCGCTAACCTTTTGGTAGTCGCTGTATTGAACACTCATTCTTCCTGTGCTCCGTTTCTGAATGAAAGAAGAAGTCTTAATGATTGGTACATCGGGGCGTACCTTCTGCCGTACAGTTTACAGTACCGTAGTAAGCAGATATCTTGAAATAAATGTAGATGACGATTTTATCTTCCATTAGAAAAAAATTTAGTTTTTTTGTTGTAATAATCATACCATTAATGAAATATTCTCATGAGTATCGTAACAACTGATGTTACTGTCATGAAATTTGAGTTGAGTCATGCATAATTGTTGATGTCATTTGATTTACATTCAGTTTTTACAATGTTTTTGAAACCAGGCAGATAATATTGTTATTTTTTCACATCCTGCTTTTGGCCTAATTTCTCCAGCCCAGAAAACTTTGAAATGAAAGATCGTGTTCTTAATTAACTTCCTTTTCTGATGGCTGAACCAGCTCCCGAACTGAAGAGCATAACAACGATCTAGTTAATACCCATCCGCAAAAATTAAATGTTTTGTTGTGGCTTCGCAGTTGATAAGAAATTACTTATTGGATCAATGATATTAAGCTGAATCATGAAGTTTATCATGCACATAATATGGAATGTAAGATGTTTTATACTGAGTTAGTGCATTAACTGTTTACATATGAAAAATCAAAATATTATGTACCGCTGGTATCATGTTTACCATTGCGCTCGGTGTGATCTTATTCAAGTTCTTTATCTGTGCATGATGTTTTTAGTGTTTTGATTAAATGCTTTGAGACGTCAGCAGTAGATATGCACACGTACTACAGTTTTGTGCTTACGCAGAAAAGTAACTCGATTGACGCATAAACTAGCAGACGTAAGTATTTTTTTTATGTTCACAGCTGATTTGCACGTATATGGCAAAGGCAATAAATAAGGGGAAGGCAAACTTTAAGTCCAAGTACATCTTTCCGGCTTAAAGTTACCGAAGAAAAGTGTACACAGTGTATGCATTTGGAAATAACACATGACAGCGATTTTTATTAGCAGTATCTGTCACTGTTTTGCCTGCTTTTATTATATACAACGTCTATCACCTCGACTCTGTTTTTGTTTTTTACTTAGTGCTTCACTTCGGCAGTTGCGTGAGACATGACTTTCCGTCAATATTGTTGTTCGTCAAATTTCTCAAATTGACAGTGTTTGTTGTATTGCAATAAAAAATTTGCCACAGCATCGAAGTGAACTTTGTGGTGATGCTTCGAACTCTGTTTTCTCTCCTCGAACATGATTTGTGATGTGCCAAAAAGTTGTTTAAGTGTTACACCGGAGACGTTATCGTAACTTGTTTTCGATCGACGACGAATGCTGAAGGAATGGAAGAAGAGGAAAGTTGTGAAGGTATCTGTTGAACAGCAATATGTACAGTCATCCAAATGAGGTCTCCGGGATCAGCACTTTTGTTACCTGACACCCTGAATATCGTACACAAACCGCATGCAATAATTCAGTGTTGCACGATGCATACTTTGTAGCTATCCTGCTTGAACGTTGTTACGACTGTTGCTTCAAAGCCCAAACTCTTGTTTGTGTCATTAAAGGTTAGTTGCTATGTTTGTTGTGTTCAGTGCTGAAATATTTATGCCTTATCAGTGTGGTGATTCTGTTTGCATAATATTGCTTGAAGACGTAGCAAAATAAATTATACTTTGAGCATTGCAAAAGGTCTGACTCGATATTTGTTATTTTGATATATAATACAGCACTATAAATCCTCTGAATGTGAATTAATGTAGTATTTATATACTCCTGGTGCTTTATGTATGTTGTCAGTAGTAGTAGTACCATTTTTTTTAATGTAATTGATGTGTAGTGCACACTAGCACTAGATGTTGATATATGATTTGCATTCCCCGAAAGAAATCTGCGTTTATTTATTTTCAAAGTAAATTTGGTTATGGTTTTTATATTATGTTTCAGATGATGTGACGACAAATTGCCATGCGCAAAAATCAATTCTTTGCATTTGTGTTTGTGTCCTTTTGTTTGTGGACTGTAGTGACATATTATCTGTTCCAACACCGACCTCTCGGAACACGCTTCCCAGATGTAAGTATTACATGGATTTAGTAATAAAATTGTGTTCTTGCTTTGATTCGTCTGTGCTTGCCATGTGTTCTGTGTTTGCATTTTAATAACTTTGATGTTACAGCTTTGGTGACTCTCTCCATGCTTTTAATTCTTGATATTGCCATCGGGTGGTGTGGGCATTTCTCGTATCACACATGGCACCCCATTATGGTATTTCCTGTGGTTTTCCTAGTAGTCATTAGAAAATGTGTTTCAGCGTACTGGTAATTGTTAACTTTGGCTGGGAATGGGGGGGTCACTTTCGGTCTGGTTGAGGAAGTGTAGGAGTATCTACCAAACATAAGCGACATAACAGTGATAACAAACATTAGAGCTTTACAGTACTATACTGACTTCTGCGTGTTGACAGAATAGAGAGAATTTTGTCTCTTATGTATTTGACATGGTGGCAATCTTTTTTTTTTTTTTTTTTTTTTTTTTTTTTTTTTTTTTTTTTTCGTCTCTCTCTCTCTCTCTCTCCCTCCCTCTCTCCCTCTCCGCTTCTTCTCAAACTGAAGAAAATCGTCTTTTTTTTCCATTGTGTGACATTATGACTAGGCTACTGAAAATCGATCACTTTCCTGTCTTCTGTCTGTAGCACGTGTCAGTATTGTTTGTTATTAAAAGTAGGTTGTAGATGTGTTGCAGTAATAGAATTGTTTGTTTAGAAAAATCTTTTGGCTATATAGCAGTCATGCACATATGTGTGAGAATAATGAAGTTCAAGATGCAGAATTATTTACTGCATTACCACAATATCTTTCAAAATAGAAAAATGTATATCATAATATTTACACATAGAAGGTGCAGTATTAAATGTCTTCATTGAAGCAGTAATATTTAAAGCCAATCAAAAACAATAAACTTCAAATTTACATTGAAACTTATAATAAATGTTGCTGATATATAAACATTGTGATATGCTTTTATGTAAGCATTTGATGTATGTGTACACAACAAGTTGTTTCCAGACATTACTGTGGTACTTGGTACCAGTGTCATTGATCTGAAGTTGTGTTTCTTTCCTTTGAGGGGAGAGAATTTATAATATATGTATAATGCCTAGACATTTTGAGTGGATTATACAAAGCAAACTTACACATACTTGTTTATTGTTTTAAATTGCCTAAACCATTACATATCAACTTGAATAAATAGGTAGTGTAAAAAAGTTTGTCCACACACATGGAGAAACCCTTATGTATGTAGATTAAAGCGGTAGTCATTTTGGTACAAGGCCATATGTGTAATTTTTTTAAATTGTACCCTGAAATTGATTTGAATTTTGTTTGTTTGTGATACTGGTAAGATTACGTAAGTGGTATAGAGTTGCCTTTTTTACCACATGTAGTCATTTCTTTTATAACCAGTAAGTGTATGGTTTCTGCTTAAAATAGGAATGGAAATCCAAATTTGCCAATTCTTAGCACTCATCCATCTTGTCCTTGAACAGTATGTTGTTTCCTGTAACCACCATCCCCAACAGCTCCTCTCCTCTCAACACCTACCTCAGTCAGCACACTCGGATACATTGTACAAGCTAACTATAAACTCAAACTGTATGCCATGCACCACCTAAGAAAACTATCCATCATATCAGAAGTGGTGTCCCTCTTCCCATCATCCACAACCAACCACCACCACAACACCATCCTGAACAATGGGGCCTAGTTTAGCTGCTGAATCTTCCAATCCCATTACATGCCCCACTCAGAAGCCATTGCAACAATCACAACATGCAAACCCCAGTTGACACGAACACCAATATCTCTCTATGCCAGAGATACCTGCCTTCTTGAAAGGCTTAATCTTCAGTCCCACACCTAAATTCAACCTTACTCTCCTGGTCAACAGTTTCCTCTGACTGAAAATACCTATTCACCACTCGGTCACAACCCCCAGGCAACAGAGCCAGTGTTAAACCCTGCCTTGAACAATTTGGGCCACCCTCCCAAAGGTCTCCTCTTGCTCTTCCCCAAAAGCATCCCATACAGGCATTTCAGGATTTCTTCACATACAGCATTGCCTCTCAATCCTTCCTGATCAACATATCAATAACTCCTAACATCAGCCCAGCTGAATCCCATGCTATCTAAGAGCTGAAAGCAGACCACTCCACTGTAATTCTCCCAGCAGACAAAGGCTCCACCACTGTGGTACTTGATCTAGCAGAGCATGTGGCACAGGGACTGGGTCAACTATTGGGCACCTCTATGTACAAACATGTTCCTCATGACCCCATTCCCTCAATCCAGGCTGAACTGCAGAAAACCCTAAAAACACAAGGTCTCACAACTACCTCTGTAGAACTTCTCTCTCCACCTGAGCCACGCATTCTGACCTTCTACCTACTCCCTAAAATCCACAAAGAGTCATCGTGGCAGCCCCAGTGTAGCGGGCTTCAAAGCTTCAACAGAACGAATCTCAGCTCTGGTAGACCAACACCTCCAACATATAACCTGCAGGCTTCCATCCTACATCAAAGATACAAACCACTTTCTTGAACGCCTCAGATCAATACTTACAACCAAGGCCATATTTAGGATATGCGACACCCTGTGCAGTAATTTATTTTATGCCCCCCTCCCTCCCCTGGCATCTGGGATTTAAACTGATTTCTTAAAAAAAGCCACTCTCTGGATATGCTACTGCTATCAATACAACAACCTGAATTTTAATATTTATTGCTGTAATCAAAACTAAGTGAAAATAATATTCCAAAAAAATATTTGGATGGCAAAATTTTCTGCCCTTGAAATTTTACCACCCTGTGCAGCTGCAAATGTTGCACCTGCCTAAATACGGTGCTGCTTATTCCCCTCCTACCTGAAAGGATTCTTGTCACCATAGATAGGCTACCATATCCTTGTACACCAGCATCCCCCATACCCATGGTCTTTCAGTCCTAGAACACTACCGCTCCAGCACCCACCTGAAAGCCTCCCAAAACTTAATTTCTTGTCAGACATGCCAGTTTGATCCTCACCCACAATTACTTCACCTTTGAGGGCCAAACCTACAAAAAATCAGGGGAACAGCTATGGGAACCAGGATGGCCCATTCCTATGCCTGGTATAGATTAATAGATTACATCTTAGTGGTCTGGACTCATGATGAAGAATCTCTTGTGAAGTTACTTCAAGACCTCAACTCCTTCTCTAATCTAAATTCACCAGGACCCTCCAAGCCACCATCCTTGATGGTGACTTTCCCTTTTTGAGTCCCACATCCACACTTCAGACCATAATAAACACATAAACAAGCAGCAGTACCTCCACCTACATCAACAGCCTCTTCAATGCTTTCCTCTCTTGGAACTACTCTACAGACTTTTTCTGCAAGCAGATCTCCTGAGTAGTTCATTCATCTCCTTCCAGCAACAATGTTCCTAACCCCAGACCTCACAGAAGCATCCTCTTTGTCACACAGTACCATCCTGGCCTGGAATACTCCAACAAATGCTCTGGCAGGGCTATGACTTTCCCAAGTTATACTCTGAAATGAGATCATCAGTCCAAAGTGTCCTTTCAGATCACCCAGAGCAGTATTTCACTGTCCTCCCAACCTCCCCAACATCCTCATTAAATCTAACAACACCCCAAAACTGCCCTCCCTACCTCTGTAACCGATCCCATTGCAAAACCTGTCCCATGCATCCTCCCACAACCACATACTCCAGCCCAACTACAAGGTAAAAATGTACACCATTCAAGGTAGGGCCACATGCAAATCAACACATCTACCAGCTAACATGTGTCCACTTCACAGCCTCTTATGTTGGTATTACCACCAACAAGTTGGCTGACTGCATGAACAGGCGCCTGGGGACACCCAATATCTTGTAGCAGAAGATGCCCTTCAACATGACTCCAAGAGCCTTGGCACATGTTACACCACATACGCCATCTGGAGACTACCCCCGAGCACCAGTCCCTCAGAGTTATGGAGATGGGAACTTGCCCTCCAACACATCCTCTCCTCCCGCCATCCTCCTGGTCTAAATATACGCTAACCTCACCCCCTCCTCCATCCTCAACTCACTTATTCATTACTCATTTCTCATATCCCCCTCTGCCTTCCTCACATTATATATTTGTGTGTGTGTTTCTGCCCCCTCTTTACATCTTTCCCCTCTGCTCGCTTAAAAACATCTTACTTAACCCATTTCTGGTTATCTACCATCTTTGGTTTACTATTGGCATGACTCTGTACTTTTCATACAGTATTTCTGACTTCCATACATCACCCATCATCACCTCATGGCCTAAGTCATATTTCCCTTCTGTTTCCTTTTTCTTCCCTCCTCTCATGCCTGATGAAGGAACAGGTCTAATCGATGGTGTCCTATTTTTCTTCTCCATTTGGATTTTGTGTGTGACTGTCGGCAGTACAGAACTAAGGTAAGTACTGGCCAGTCACTCTCTCTCTCTCTTTTGAATAATATTTTAGTATCTCGGCGGAGAATTTCCACCAGTAATCAAATGGGAAAGCCTGTGTGATAAGGTATAAGAAAATTTTTTCACCTAAAGAGTCACACGGCAGAGCTGTATATTTAAAAAATGAATTGACTTTTTGCAGTATGGAGAAGGTATTTGAAGTAAAGAAAATAATAGTATGTTGATAATCTTGCCAACCCATTGTAAATCCAGGGAAAATAATAAGACTTTCACTAACATGGCAACTCATTATAAATGTGATTGTGCATGCTGTATAGAATCAACACTCTCATTACATAATTTGATGAGTGAAACTGTTTAGAGTAATGTTGGGTGGCAGTTTGCATGAACTTCAGATTGTGTGTGTGTGTGTGTGTGTGTGTGTGTGTGTGTGTGTGTGTCTGTCTGTGTCCATATTTTCTTAGGTATTTGACACATTGCAGGTTCATGTGATAAAGGTACTACTATAATGATACAGGTGTAGTTGTTACAAAGTCTCGTAGGACCCCACAGAAAATAGACAAGACGTTAAGTGATGGTCAAGTTTTCATAGTACCCCACAGAAAATAGAAAAGACTGTAAGTGATGGTGAACACCTGGTGTCAAATTTGCATAAAAGTGAGCAGAAGCTCTACTATTTTTTATTTTGTGAACTTGTGGCATTGCGGAAGATTATCTCTGAGAGAAATGGGATGCAATATTTTAATGTGATCTGAGGTTTTCTTGATGTAAATGATGCTTCCAACACTCTCGAGAATACTGCAGGATCCAGTTGTCAGTTTCACAGTATTTCAGTGATCAATGTTTCACCATCATTAGGTGGTAGTGATGAATGAATGGTCTGCTGTGCACTTATGATAAAATAGAATAGACAGACATGTGGGTGTCCAACTGAGTAAAGCATGGGAGCCAGTACTAAGCTCAATGTAAGAAATACTTGACTTTTGTATGTGGGATGTGTCGAGAATGGCAGTTTGCAAATTATTATGCTTCTCCCCCAGAACCCATCTGCATGTCCCCCCACCACCCTGAACCAATTGGTAGAAATACAAGTGTTCTTTAGTGTGTAACTTCGACAGTTGGATCTAGCAGTATTCTTGATTTCCTTGAATGCATTAGTTTTGTTGATGTAAGTGCTTATGAATCTGATTTGATAATGGGTTCATAAATTATGCCAACTCCGTGTGTTATCTCTTTTGATTACTTATAACATTTTGTTAATGTGGATTTTTTCTTCCTCAAATAAGAGTGTTGTGTGTTGGAGGGGGGGGGGGGGGAGATTTGTATGTGATGTGCACAGTGTGTATTGACCAAATTTAAGAATAATTCACACATATAATTAAAATGCAACGTCATCAGAATGACCTGTTGGCATAGGCTAGTGTAAAATGAGGCAAAAAAGATTTACACTCATTTCTATAACCAAAATCTGTTAAATTTTACTTATGGCAATAGTGTTTGTGCTAATGTTGTCTACCAAATGTACACTTAATGAAAGTAATTATTTTGCTGACCAGACAAGGGTGCGTAAAAGAACCTGTCAACCAAAGAGTGGAACAGCAAACATTATTTATTTCTTGCTCAACACAAAAGATTATTCCCCTCATTCTATGGGATTACACCGCTACTGCTGTAACTAAAATGTTACCATCATAATTAAAGTAAATCCACTGTATTAAGATAAATGATAAACAGATCAACCATCATATACCATCACAACACTCCAGCAAACTGAGTGCTGTAGTTGAAGTGACATAAGCTTCTGCCCCAATCACGAATGCCAGTTCTGTCTTGTAGTTCCACTTACATCTGATCCCGTATACCACTGGATCAGTCCATATTACAGAAAAGATTCATTTTATGCTTGTGACATCAGAAATGACTTTCCCATAATGTTGATAAGTGGTTCAATGCAATAATTACCTCTGGCTGAATGCCTCCTACCAGAAATGCTGTGAACTTCTGTCATTTTGTAGTTAATATCAGAGCTGGTGCTGTTGAATTTTTCTTTTCTTTGTTTCTTTTTCTTGTCTTCGAAATGTACTACTCCCAGCCACTGAGAAAATGTCTTGGTATGTGGTGGAATTTTTGCTGGGGTAAAGGGTAGGGGTGAAAATTGACATGTGTTGGTTCCCAATGGATGGTACCAGGAGCTTAGCTGATCTGGCAGGTTTTTGTGTATCGGAGACTGATGCTGGGAGCTTATTAGGGGCCTTGACTGCCTGTTGTTGATATTTCAGAATTATGTTGCTACCACCGGCAATGGGTCATGTATGGTTGAAGTTCAACTGTCTAGTGTTTAAAGTGTGTCCCATTACTACTAGCCTTATGTGTCATATAGTTGCATACCATTGTGATTTTACCTGAAAATCATTCTGGAGGCATCCTGCTGATGTGTGTTAAGACCAGTGTGCTGACTCCATAGCAAGAGGGTGTGATTAGCAGGTACTGAATGATCAATTTCAGTAAGATGTGATGGCAGTGGGTAAGGAGAAGCCATGTTGGTGACTTCCCTTTGACTGATATTGCCCTGCAAGATGTCGGGAAGCAGGTAAGGGCATACTGTTTATTGAGAGATGTTGCCACTGTTTTCCATCTGTTTTTAAGTGTACACACGAACTGTTCAGCTGTGCTATTTAAGGTCAGGAAGAATTATATAGTGAGCTGTGAAATAATGTTACTTTTACATAAATTCTATTACAGAACACACACAAATATTGTTTGTAAGGCACTGGTGGTTGCTGTTGTCATACTGTCTATGCACATCATGTATGCTAGGGTGACCAGACGTCACATATTTTATGGGATCATCCCTTATTTGGCCTGAGTGTCCCGTTGTCCTGATAAAACACATACAGGATGTATTTTGTCCCCTTTTTTGTTAACTGTCCCATATTTTTCAAACATTGTCTTAAAGTCTCATATAGCACAATAAAACAGAGGACTCGATATGAGATTTTAGCCAAAGGATAAAGAAAAATACGATTCTGATCAAAGAAAAGTGTATGAGGAATGATTTATAAAGTTATTTGTTTGGTACTGTGTAATGCTTTCACGTTACGAGGAGTTGTTCATTGGTTGTTGCTTCAGGACATGTAATTGTGGATGTTGTTTTAAACATTGAGAGTCACCGGTTGTGTTGCGTTTTCACACAAATACAAAAAGGAATTAAGGCACATAACCATTTCGGAAATTGCTACAGCAAAGCGAGAAATTATTTTCATGTTGAACAGAAGTACTTTTCCAGCTGACAGTAGAGGTTGGTTTGATGTTGTGCAACTCACATGACCTAGCTCTTTAGAGCAAAA
Source organism: Locusta migratoria (assembly GCA_026315105.1). Taxonomy (NCBI): domain Eukaryota; kingdom Metazoa; phylum Arthropoda; class Insecta; order Orthoptera; family Acrididae; genus Locusta; species Locusta migratoria. The sequence goes on along the minus strand of CM048755.1, from coordinate 331,567,819 downwards.
TTTCGTCATAAAGTATGATGTCTTTTCTTGCAAAACACATGAATAACGTCATCATAAGTGATGGAGTAAGCATCTTCCTGTTGAGGAAGGCTTCCTTGCTTTCCATGCAAGTCACTGGAGAGCACTAAGTGAACAAGGTTAGAGATGTGTGTGAAGCGGTAAAGCACAAATTTATAAATACTGCCTCTGTGAAAAATATTTCTTTCAAATTATTTCATCCCATGGTATCTGCAGCAAAAAATTGCAACTCATAATTGGCTTTGCACAGTGTCTATCTGATGCCATTGCTTTACAGGCTGATGAAAACAACACATGAAGTATTCTAAACACAAGTTTTAATTAAATTATATCCTTAACATTTCAAATTTGAAACTCTTAACTTTCACAAAACTGCTTTTTAAATTATACTCTTAAATGACAAGCAGTGTTCTGAAAAATTTGGTTGACAGTGAGTAATAAGTAACTCATGTATATAATAATAGCTGTCAGCACTAATGAAGGATGTTCTTACATAAAATTGACATGTTGTGATTCCTTGTGACAACAAAAAATATTTACACTGTTACTAACGGAACCTATTTTTAGGCTTTTTTTTTTTTAAGCAACTCTTGAGACAAAGGTATGGCGATGTATGTAGCTGTAGTATGGACCAAATATTTGCACTTAATTATATTGTACTGATCCAGCATTTATGAAACTTTTGACGAAATGTGGCATCATTTAAACTTCTAATTTGTATCCCATATTTTGATTTTGGAAGTCTGGTCACCCTAATGTATGGGAAGTGTGGGTATGCATTCAGTAAGGCCTCGTTCACATGCACCTCTGGGAAGCACTTCACCATGGCATTTCCATTGATGGAAGCATTGGTTCTCATGGTTGCTTTCACACATGCAATGCCAGTTTGCTTCTTTGGAACTCTGGTGGATTTCAGACACTTGTGGCACAATGGTGCTACTGGATCACTGCTTGCAGAATGTTATTTCCAATGTTGGGCATCACAGAATGCCACTCATTGGCACTTGGGAGCAGCAGAAAAGTTCTTCTCAGTGATGTCATGTGGAGGGGCCTCTGTAGTATGGCAAGTTTTTGGATCAAATGCTTCAAATTTAGTGGGGGAAAACACTATTCATTTATTTAGCACCTATAACATAGTGTAGCATACATACCACACAGATGGGTTACAGCTATTAATTTGTAGAGCTAAGTATTGCTACTAAATACAGTCCAAGAGCCATGTTTAATTTTCAATTATTTTGAATATTGCAGTTCCTCCTGGCTACAATCTCTTAAACCTGTTTGCATTTTCAGAAGCTGTGGTAATGCTAAAACATTATTTAAAAACTTACATAAGCTTTTAAATTCAGTATTGTTCACATATGCAAACTGTAAACTGCCATTGCTTTTACCTTCAGAGCATCTTAAAGCTATTTCATTTTGTAAATATTGTATTATTATTATTGCTTGCAGCAATTTTGTTCTGTTCAATAAAATTTTGGCAATGCAACCAGATAACATCAACCTCCTGGAATGAAATTTCTGGTGGAAATTGTTCAGCCATCTTCAAAGGAGTGTCAGCCATGGCAATGCCTTTATAGCAAAACTTGGTGCGGAAATACATGCGAGTGCCCTCTGTTGAATTTCTCGCCCTCTATGTATGCAGAGGTAATTGTGGCCTGCAGGCACATGCACAAAGGTGAAGGAAACTAAATGTCCACACTCTGTTGGAATATGCAATAAAAATGATAAAAATTTTAATTGTCAGTAGACATGTCATTATAAATAAAATGTTTTCTCTCTGAATATACTAAAGAGACCACGGGCTCCCGAGCCTTGTCCAGTTGAAAACCACTGCACAATTAATAAGATCATGTGCAAAACTTATTTTGACAGATTTTTTAATCAAAGAATCCCAAAAGGATTTGGTCGTGGTCAAGATAAGAAGTAAGTTGAGGATAGGACATGACAAAAAAGTGCAGTTGTATGATGGCTGAATAATCAACAGTGTGTCCTGTTGAGATATAACGCTTCACTATGTCCAACTTACTGGACTGCAAAAAATGGATGTGATGTTTGTGTACCATGCAAATTTCGTGGACTAAGTGCATTGTCTGACCAATGGAGGCTTTGCTACACTTGCAGTGTACTGTGTCAATTCTGGCTTTCTGCAATCCCAAGGTGTCCTTAACTGAACCGAGAAGAGCACCAATCTTCATAGGTATGCCCCAATGACCTCTCCACTTTTCTGCTAAGATGTCTAGAGAGGGTAAGCAGCCACCTTCTCCATTTGCACTGTAAAATGGATATTCTCATGGATTGAATTCATACTTTGGAGAAAACATGAGAATTCTTCCCCCCATGGGGCCATACTATGAAAGTGTCATCGACCTATTGCCAGAAGACTGTTGGCTTAAGTTCAGATGAACTGAGAGCCCTTTCCTCAAAGTCGTCCATAAAAAAGTTTGCAACTAGAGGGGAGTTGAGACAACCCATGGCAACACCGTCTGTTTGCTCAAAATATTCATTGTTAAAAGAGAAGTAGGTTCAGGACAAGACATGATGAAAAAAGTGGTGTTATATTGGCTGTGAAATTTCTGATTTTGAGTGCCATCGAGTCCATAAGAGCAACCTTTGTGGTGAAGGGTGAGATGACATCAAAGCTGACTAATATATCAGATTCACAGAGTTAAAGTGGCTTTTAGTCTATTGATAAAGTCACCAGAGTTGTGTATATGATGAGCATTTCTCCACAAAATGTCTCAGTAATGAGGCAAGATGTACAGCCAAGTTGTATGTGGGGTCACTGATATTGCTGACAGTTGGCTGTAAAGGTACCTTTATTTTGTGTACCTACTGAAGACCATATAATCTGGGTGGCACAGAGCTGTATCCCCTTAATTTCTTCGGTTACACCTTGTGGAAGAGAGGAAGAGTCAACAGCAATGCTGGTTTTCTTTACACACTTCCAGTGGGATTTTTATCAATCTTACAATACATTGGTTCACTCAACCAGCTGTAAATCTTCTGGTTAGAGATGTCCCATGGCAACAGCACAGTAGCGTTTCCATTATTCACTGGTAGGACCACTGTGTGAGGATCTTCTCGTAGTTAGGGTAGTGCGGCCCTTTCCATGGCGAATATGTTGCTCTTTTGAGGCGGAGTCTTCGTGAGTGCATGACTAGTTCCATGTCTGTTGCTCTATGGTTGACATAACAGGAAAGGTTCTAGATAATGTAATGCTGTTTGTGCTCAGGAAAGGCTAGAATGTTTCACCTATGCCGAGATCTCTGCCTTTCACCGATTTCATTGGTGCCGTGGGAGAAGGTATCTGACCTCTTCGAACTGATGCTGCAGATGAAATCAAGACATGGAGGCTCTGCCCCAGAAAGCAATTTTTCCACCGTGGAAAGGGCCGCACTACACAAACTATGAAAAGATCCTCACATAGTGCACCTATCAGTGGATAAGGGAAACATTACTGTGCTGTTGCCATGGGACATATATTACCAGAAGATTTATAGCTTGTTGAGTGAGCCAGTGTAGTGAAAGATTGATAAAGATCCCACAGGGAGAGTAGAAAGGAAAACTGCATCACTGTTGAACTCTTCCTCTCTTCTTCAAGATGTAACGAAGAGATTAAGGCCACACAGCTCTGTGCCACCAAAGTTATATGGTCTTCCAAAGATACACAAAATAGAGGTAGGCCTACCTTTATGGCCAATTGTCAGCAATATCAGTGCCCCCATGTACAACTTGGCTGTACATCTTGCCTCATAACTGAGACCTTTTGTAAGAGAATGCTCACATCATATTCACAACTCTGCTCACTTTATCAATAAACTGAAGTTGCTTCAGCTCTATGAATCTGATATATTAGTGAGCTTTCATGTTGTCTCACTATACACTAAGGTTCCCCTTGTAGACTCATTGGCACTCATCATCAGAAAGTTCACAGCTGATATAACAGCACTTTTTCATCATGTTCTGTCCTCGACCTACTTCTTATTTAATAATGAATAGTTTGAGCAAACAGACAGTGTTGCCATGGGCAGTACTATCTCCCCTGTGGTTGCAAACTTTTGTATGGAAGACTTTGAGGAAAGGGTACTTGATTTTGGCAGAACTTAAATCAATAATCTTTTGGCAACATGTAGATGACATATTCATAGTGTAGTTCATGGGAAAGAAGAAATGTCGTGTTTCCTGCATCATATGAATTCATTTCATGAAAATATCCATTTTACAATGGAAATAGAGAAGGATGGCTGCTTACCCTTTCTAGACATCTTAGCAGGAGACTCGATGGGTCATTGGAGCATTATGTTTACCAGAAGCTCGCTCATACAGACATCCATCTGCAAGTGTTGAGCTTTCATCACCCTGCACAAACTATCGGCATCCTGTGAACGTTGGTGCATTCGGCATGTGCTGTGTCTGATGGAAACAGCCTTGCTAAGGAGTTGGAATATCTACAGTCTGTGTTCAAAGACAAAAGAATTCTCCACTTCATATTAGCACACCATTAAGGAGGAAGAAACATAACCACCCACAGTATCAGGAAGATAAAGAGCTTTTCCGGTCCAGGGCTTCGCTTCCATATGTCGGTAACCTTTTGTCAAAATTAGGATCCTGAGAGACCATCTAGTCAAAGTAATGTTCTGGCCACCTGTGAAGATAAGTGCTCTTCCCTGTTTGGTTAAGGACAATTTGGGATTGCAGAAAGCCAGAATTTACAGAGTACCTTGCAAGTGTGGCAAAGCCTGAATTGGTAGACGACCTGCATGGTGCATGAAAGTTGCTTGGTAATGAATGTCACACCTGACTTTCACAGCCCAGTAAGTCTGCCAATGTTGAGCTTTGTATTTCCAAAGGACACTTTGAGTTATGCAACCACATAAATCTTGCCCACAATGAGATCTTTTTGGAATTCTTTGATTAAAGAATCCTTGGAAATGTGTGTGGCACAAGATCTGATTAATGGTGGTGGAGGTTTTGAATTGTACAAGGCTTGTGACCTAGTGATCTCGTTAATATCTTCAGAGAGGGGGAAAAATCATTTATGATGACATATCTAGTGAAAGTTAAAATTTTTTAAAAATCATTTGACGTCGCGAGTTTTAGTAAGCATTCTCACAGAGGACAGACATGTAGTTTCACTTTTTTGCATGCACCTGCATATGTATAGGGTGTGAAATCTGACAGAGGCTGCTCATGCAATGGCCACTTTTGCCAACTTTCACTATAAAGGCGTCACCATGAACAAGTAATCTCCAGTGGCTGACACTCACCTGAAGATGACTGAATGATTTTTAGCCAAAATATTTTGCCAGGAGGTTGATATTATCTAGCTACATTCCTGAAACTTGATTGAGTACTCATTATGCAGGGAAAACTTCAAGAATTACAATTTTGTTTTACTTCTTAATTTTTCTTTCATGGGACTATGGGCTGATAACTTAGTTTCTGTTCTGGAATTTTCTATCACGTTGTCACCTTGTAATTAGCACTTAGGTATTAATGTCAACAATGACAGTATGTTGTTTTAAAAATTTAATGTATACAAAGTTTTGAATTACAGATATTGTTAAAATTAAGTTTCTTAGACATTTGACTTATTTTGCTGCTCCTATTGTTAGGTGATTTCCTTTTTACTGCCTTTGATGGGTTTGGTATACTGAATAATGTCCGAACAGCACCGGGTTTAATTGTTTTTTCAAAACATAAGCAAACATCACATATTTAAAGTGCTCACTACACATATGCAGTTCTTATTTAAGTATTTTGCATTCATATTTAGTAAATCTGCTCTCCTATAGTACACAGTCTATGTCTCTGCACTGGAAATACACATATGTATAATATAGGGTGTGTAATCTTCCTTAAACTCCCAACATTTTTACATCAAACAATGAAAGCTCATTACCCATCATTCATCTTTATTAGCATATTCTCTCTTATCTATTTTTACTAGGCAACTATTATTAATGCTTTGACCATGCTCAAAAAATAATGCCTAAATGTTTCTATATTTATGATGTTGCTGCATGTTTCCCATTCCAGTTAGACTCTTGGCTAATTGTTTGATTATACGCAATTACTTTTAGTAAGCTATAATTATACAGGAATGTTCATTTACCATTCTTCTTATGTAAAAAAGTTGAAAAAGCCTACGTCCTTATTTATATTTAAATTATTTCAGCAGTAAGGTGGTCAACACCATCGGGCACCTTTTGTCTTATTACTACTCATTATAACAGTGGTATAGCTTGAAGTGTTGGCTTGTATTTCTTTTATAGTACATCAAACAACTGTTTACTTTTAAGTAAGCTCAGCTGCCAAAATCTGCCATTTATGAAAGAAAGTATCCACTTATTTTTCACTTCAAACATTATTTTTTTAATTTGAATAAATAATCCCTGAGACGGATTTACGTCTCAAATATGTCAGACATTATTGATAGATCTGAAGCATTGAATTAAAATTTGTGAATATATTCACAGAATATATGACATCAACTGCGATTGGGCAAAGCTGAAAATATGTACCCAGCCGGGATTCGAACCCGGGTCTCCTGCTTTCTAGGCAGTTGCGCTGACCCCTACACCACTGGGGACACAGTGATCACCACACCTGCAAGGACTACCTAAGCACGCCTCCCGTCAGATACAAATTCCCAGCTTCGCCCTGCCCACAGTATTCAAACTTGTAGTTATGAAACTAATTGCCGTAAGAGTAAGGGCTTCAAACTTGCCCACCCCTCCCCACTAACGATAAGATCATTGTCCGTCACCGGCATGTTATATATATACATGTGTCATCTGTTCCAAAAGAACAGACGTCACTTCTGATATATATTTCTTTCGGAACAGATGCCACATGTATATATATAACATGCCGGTGACGGGCAATGATCCTATCGTTAGTGGGGAGGGGTGGGCAAGTTTGAAGCCCTTACTCTTATGGGGATTAGTTTCATAACTACGAGTTGAGTACTGTGGGCAGGGCGAACTGGGAATTTGTATCTGACGGGAGGCGTGCTTAGGTAGTCCTTGCAGGTGCGGTGATCACTGTGTCCCCAGTGGTGTAAGGGTCAGCTGCAACTGCCTAGAAAGTAGGACACCCGGGTTCGAATCCCGGCTGGGTGCACATTTTCAGCTTTGCCCAATCGCAGTTGATGTCATATATTCTGTGAATATTAAATAACAACAACTGCAGGATCAGAAGTGACATCTGTTCTTTTGGAACAGACGCCACATGTATATATATTATTTTTTTACTCAGTTTCAATGTGGTATACTTCGCACATGATCATTATATTTTGGCACATAGATTGTAGCCAACTTTGCTTTCTGTATACTATCTCTATTCTGTAATGTAGGGTCAGCATTGTTGTTATTCTTTTTATGTGGTTAGTTTATGGGGTCACTGGATGTCCTTCCTGCCAGCATCTGATTTCCCTTGTGGAAGGAATGTGTGTCTGCATATACTGTTATACACATTAAAGTGTGTGGACATTTTCTAACATTTGTGAATCATTTAAGTAATGAGCGACTAGGGACCACCCTGGTATTCAGTTAGCGGGATGTGGTAAAATGGCTAAAATCCACATCCAGGCTGGCTGGCACACTGGCCCTCATCGTTAATTTGCCAGGTGGTTTCGAACCGGGGATGGCGTGCCTCCCCATCCTGAAAAGGGGCACAGTAACGTGCTTGGCTCTAAAGGCAGGGCAGGAGATGGATAGCATTTGTTGCGAAACATTTTTGAATACGACTGTACTGCATATCTAAATCAACCTTGGTGCATGTGAGCTTCACTATGTAAACTCATTAATTTATTGTGAAATGCAAACTATGATTGAAACTTCTATATGCATATTAAAGTTCATGTTCATATGCCACAGCAAAAATTGAACATTGTGTAGGTTTGAGCCCATCTAATCTTGCCTCAGTCTGTCCCCTATGGTACATAGGTTAGAATGGCTGGCTCACTCAGTTGGGTAGCTTTGAGCAACCTACTATCCTATTCTGGCTGTTGTCTCTATTTTGTTACATTCTTTTCTGTAACTATGATTTTGGAGTATAATTTCAATGAACTTTGTGGCATCCGTTTGGCAGATGTTCCACTGAACTTTACTCTAGTGGCAGACCCTTCATTCTTTTTACCTGTACCCAGTTGCATTATTTACCTAGGTAACTTTTTCTTATTCATAATAGAGAGTACATAATAGTGATGAAAGTTACAGAATGTTTATACTCTGGATAGATTCACTATCCTACTTAAACAGTGGTTACTTCAGTGTGTGTGTGTGTGTGTGTGTGTGTGTGTGTGTTTCTATTTCAGAAACAGCCCCGCTAGGCTCAAGGCTTAATTGTTAAGCAGTATTTTTATTATGCCTGTCTGTAATTTAATGTGTTTTCTATATAGTGAGCAGCAATTATCATTTTCATTATTGTGTTCTGTTTATTACTTTCCAAATAGTACACATCAGGCAAATATTGGTGGAATTAACAAATTGCAATTTTGTAGTGTGGAATCGTTAACACATGGTAGGAAGAGATGTAACACTAAGGGGGCAAACTGTCCCCGCCGGCCGCGGTGGCCGAGGAGACTGAGGCGCTTCAGTCACGGTCTGCACGGCCACTACAGTCGGGGGTTCGAATCCCCCCTCGGGCATGGATATTTGTGCCCTCCTAGTTCGTAAGTAGTTCATAAGTAGTTTGTAAGTTTAGGGACTGATGACCCCGTAGTTAAGTCCCATAAGCTTTACAAACATTTGAACATTTGAAACTGTCCCGGATTCTGCGGGACCGTCCCGGATTCTGACGTACCGTCCCGCATTGGAAAACTTCATAAAAGTGTCCCGCAAAATGCCTAATTTTTCCCGCATCCCGATCATTTTCCACATTCCACCAACTGCACATTATTCCCATGTATCATAAGCATTGTGAATCCGGATATGAATATATATGACAGTACTTTTGTCTAGAAAAGAAATAAATATTTTGTACGACTAGGTGAAAAACCTGTAGCTTTTAGTGTGGGGTGACCACTCTTAATTCTCTGAGATTGATAACGATCTGAGTAACAATAGGTTCCAAATGAAACATTTGGGAGATGATGAAGTACAACGGACGGTTTTGTAGGTTGCAAGCTTGTCTGCGTGGAGACTAGACATTGTTAATTTGTGTTTGCGTACTTCGCCGGGTTCTGTGAACAGATTTGTTTGTTTTACTTAGTAATGCCTCCAACTATTACAAAAATGGAAAAAAAAAATTGTCAACTGACCAAAGATGTGCAAAATGGCTTAGCTTTTTTACAGAAGTGTACATCACCTTCAGAAATGCGATGCAAAACGTGTAATGAGGTTTCCTCAGTTGCTCACAGCAGTAAACATGTCATTTAACATCTGAAAAAAAAAATAAAAGGGCTCGGACCGCCACAGATACATCATCACTCTCAACTTATTTCTGTCAGGAAAACTGCGCTGACTAAGAAGAACTTGTAAGAACCAAAGGTTTGTAGGCTTTCCACAATGTAACTAACTATGTGACTTTTATATCGACGGAATTGATTCAAAAAGTGTTTCAAAAAAAGTTTCATTGCGGGGAAAACTAAGTGCGAAGCAGTAATAAAGAATGTGAAAGCTTCTTTTTGTTTAGCTAATCTTCAGACAGAACTTCAGAACAGTGGATGTTGAATATATTGTTACGAAGATTTATTCATACTTTTACTTTTTTGAACACAGAAATGCAATACAAAAGAATCCTGGGATATAGTAAAACACGATGGCTTGCACTTTGGCCTGCATCAAAGATAGTCCTGACACTGAGTCGTGTGTTCGTAGTACCCATATACATCTTCTAAACGTCCCATATTGGGATTTGAAAAAGTTGGCTGCCTTATGTAACACAATTTCAAATTCACACTTTCTCCTTGTAAGCTTTAGGATGTTAGAGTTAGATGTAAGGTGTGCTGCAGAACAAGCAATGACCTTGAGTGGAGAGCCCATAAGCAACATCTACGGTTTATCATATTCTGGAGTGTTGGGTGCTATCCCACTGCCTAAGATGCAGTGGGCGGCATTTGGCTCAGCACCTTAGTGGGATAGGCAGACAGGTGTGTGGTCCATTGTGCATTGTGTGCAGGACTTGGGGTAGCCTCAACTTCTCACCCATTGAAAGCATTTGTAAATTTGAAAACTGAATCAATTGTACACTATAAACAGTAAGTGTTATGTATTTTCGTGAACTTCTGTACATAATAAATGGGGGGACAACCATTCTACCCATACTCCTGATCTAAAGTACCTAATAAAATTAGAAACCAGGTTATGAATAATGTGCCACGTCTTTTCTGTGTGATCAATTTTCAGTGTGAATTTCAACAATATTATGAGGACAGATTTCAACTCAATGTAAAGATGATTGCTAAGCTCCAGAAAGGCACAAATAAAAGACAATCACAATCACAAAAATAAAGTTTGTGCATGCAGCCTTCAGCAGAAAAAGAGCCTAGAGAGTGTGGTGGTTGGAGATGGCAATCATGTAATAGTAATAGAATGCAGTATGTTGTTCTCAACAGTGAGTGTTCGTCAGAGACGAGTGTATCGTCAGGCATGTACCAGGGGAGTGTGATAGGACCGCTATTATTTTCTATCCATATAAATTATCTGCTGGACTGAGTACGTAGTAATTTGTGGCTGTTTGCTGAAGATGCTGTGGTGTATGGGAGGGTGTCGTCTTTAACTGACTGTAATAGCATACAGGATGACTTAGACAAAATTTCTAGTTGGTGCGAAGAATGGCAGCTATCCCTCAATGTAGAAAAATGTAAGGTGATGCGCATGAGTAGGAAAAACAATCCCATAATGTTCGAATACAGCATTAGTAGTGAGCTTCTTGATGCTGTCGCATCGTTCAAATATCTAGGCATAACATTGCAGAGCGATATGAAATGGAACGAGCATGTAAGGACAGTTGTGAGTAAGGCGGACAGCCGACTTCGTTTTATTGGGAGAATTTTGAGAAGATGTACTTCACCTGTAAAGGAGACAGCGTATAAAACGCTTGTACGACCACGTCTTGAGTGTTGCTCAAGTGTTTGGGACCTGCAGCAGATCAGTTTAAAGGAAGACATAGAGGCAGTTCAGAGGCGAGCAGCTAGGTTTGTTACTGGTAGGTTCAACCAATGCGCGCGTGTCGTGTACATGTTCCGGCAACTCAATTGGGGATCGATGGAGGAAAGACGACGTTCTATTCATGAATTTCTGTTGAGGTAATTTAGAGGGCCGCAATTTGTAGCTGAGTGCAGTACGATCTTGCTGCCGCCTACTTATATTTTGCGTGGTGATCACAAAGAAAAGATAAAAGAAATTAGGGCTTGTACGGAGGCATATAAGCATTCTTTTTTCCCTCGATCTATTTGGGAGTGGAAGAAGAAAGGAAAGGCTGTGGCTGTGAGCTTTAGTTAGTTAATGTTTGTGTGTGTGTGTGTGGGGGGGGGGGGGGGAGTTCTCTCTGCTCTGTGTGTGGTTCAGTGGTGGAAGGAAGCTTAGGGTTTAACGTCCCATTGACAGGTTGGTCATTAGAGACTGAGCTAACACTCGGAGTTTTGGATAAGGATGGGGGAAGGAAATCGGCCGTGCACTTTGAAAGGAACCATCACGGCTTTGCCTGGAGTGTTTTAGGGAAATCATAGAAAACCTAAATCTGGATGACCGGAGGTGGATTTGAACCACTGTCCTCCCGAATGCGAGTCCAGTGCGTTACCACTCCACCACCTTGCTCGGTGTGGTTCAGTGGTCATCTTAACGATAAGGTGTTGTTTATCCTATAATATTGTTGATATTTCATCCTGGACTGTCCATTGTTGAATATAAGTTTGTTTGATACAGTTAATATTTGAGCTATTTTCTAACAAGTGTAATTTGATGCATACATTAATATGTAGATAAATACATGATATATATACACAGAGAGATCCTAGCCTTATGATTCTGTTGCAGAGGGCATCAGTTGTAGAGGACCCTTTAGCAAGACTGGAAAAAAAGTTGAAGGAACATTTAAATGCCAACAAAAACTTATTCAGAGAGATACAGGAATTTGTTTTTAAGGAAGGTAACAATATTTTTGTGTTTCAAGTAATTGAAGACTTCATATTGTTGTGATTTTAATTATTTAACTGTGAGTTGAAGAAATCACAAATATAAATTTTGTTCTCCATATGTAAGGATAACTGTAATTAAGTTAATGTTAATTTAATAATATTTTAATCAGTAATTGGTATTTAATAATAATTCCCAAATTTCTTATATAATGAAGTTCTTAAACTTCAGAATTCTTACATTACTATTAACTAATGATGATTGATGATGGTAAGGAGGAGGATTGTGTGGCATTTATGGCCATTAGACCCCAACTGGGTTTGTGTTCAGCCTGCCTGGTGCAAGTCTTTTTAGCTGACACCACTTCGGTGACTTGCGTGTCAATTATTATGAAATGGTGATGAGGACAACACAACACCAAGACCCCCGAGAGATGAAAATCTCTGACCCGAATGGGAATAGAACTGGGGACCCCCAAGTGGCAACCTACCACACCGTCCCCTGGAGGACGGACACTATTAACTAAATAACAACATTAATTAAAATGTTATGCTGCCAAAAGGAGAGGGGGGGGCAATGGGCATAAAATGTCAGTCATTAGAAAGATTGTTGTATAACTAACATCAAATCTCAAAACTTAATGTAACATTTAAACATGTGGGAAAAGCTTGTCCTACTGCTGATTGATTGCCCAAAGAAGTAAGGATTAAGAGCACCTGCTGGATACAGAGCAGCGACAATTGTTCCTGTCTCATCACTGTGTTTCTTTCTGTTCTGTACTACCATCAGTGAAGACTTGGTCCTGTAAATCCCAACTGACCTCTCATCCCCCTACTTTTCCAATTTTGTTGTCTGTTCAGGCACATCATAATTTAGAATATACTACTACTACTACTACTACTACTATCACCACCAGCACTACTAATACAGTATTATTATTATTATTATTATTATTATTATTATTATTATTATTATTAGTCACAGATGGCCCACTTGTCAATTGTATTTCCGTATTTATTGTTCTTTTCCTTTCTCCAGTGATATTTTATTTGTTTGCTGCTTTTCCTACCTTTCTTCTGACCACTTAGAACCAGTGTTTTTACAGTTGTACTGTGTACTCTTCCATATTCAGTATTTTCCCCCTAAATACTTCAGTTTTTCCCTCAGATTTTGTATTATTTTTTTCATATCTTTTAATGTGTAGAATGAATTTGTTGCTGTTTTTTCCCCCACGAATATTTGAAGTTCATTTGTTTGATACCATTAATATCAGCTATTTTCTAACAAGTGTAATTTGATGCATACATCTTGTATCAATTTGAATGTGAATGTCCAGAAAATATCAAGTTTGATTTTCTCTTTACTGTTGATAAATGTTCTTCATATTTTGTAGTAACTTCATAATTAAGAACCTTCTATACTTTTTTGTGTGCTTATTTTTTTCTAAGAATTCCCTTTTCTAGTATTTCTAATTTATCAGAATTATAGTTTCATGCTAGACATTTGCATGCACATAAACATACTAACTTCACTACTTTATTTTAATGGATATGTTTACATTTCTTAGTGTAGATCTTTAGTTACACCGTAACCCTTTCCAATTTTACGTATCCCTTGTTCGTAGTAGCTTCTTTCAAATAAGTTTCTTAGTTTATCTCACCAAGATATTTAAAATATTTGACTTTCTTCAATTGGCCAAAATCTGTTTTCACAAACCTTAGTACATTTTTAATGAGTGTTCCTTTTTTCCAGCAGAAATTCTGAAGTTAGTACTACTGGCTATTTCTTAATTTTCTTGTTATAATTCTTGCTTTTACCTCCATACCACAGATGTTTGGCAAAATGTATACTGTCAAAAGAATGTAATTAGTACACCTGGAAGGATGACACATATTTTGATCCGGCAACGTCAGATGCCACGGTTCATCAGTTTGCTATGATGCCTGTTGCAATGGTCTCATGAACTTTCTTACAACTATTGACGAGGTCCTGGACTTCCACGTAGCACAGATCGTTGTATTGTAAGGGCAAAAGTTTTGCATCATACAGCTTTCACTGCAGATACAATAGGGTTTGGGTGCACTGAAGTGTCAACATGATCTGTTGCCAACCAGTTACTAGTGGTAGGGTTACGGGTACGCACACCTCTACCCCGTGTTCTACTCGAGCATTGTTACGCACAGCTCGACTTGTGCTATCGGAGGATCTCTTGGAAGATGCAACGGTTGGCTGTGGTCTTCAGCAATTCAAGCATGCGGATCGTGGTCATTTGTGCATATGCTGTAGACCTGGCGAGTGCTGTCTTGTGGAGTGTATTCGTGCAAGACACACTGGCCCTATTCCAGGCCTTCCTTTCACCTTTGGTGTTTGTGGAGGGAAACTGAGTAGCACTCAATATGTGCAGAATATTGTAAGACCAGTTCTTTTGACATTCTTGCAACAGGAAGGTGATGTTTCAACGGGATAATTCTTTCCCATGTGGTGTCTGTGAAACTCAGTTTGCTCTGTAAGACATGCTGCAATTTCTCTGGCCAGTGCAATCTCCAGACTTGTCTCCAGTGTGGGACATGATGAGACGACAACTGACACGTGACTTGTCAGTCTGCAAAGCCTGCAGAAGTACACGAATAGGTCGAGCAGGCACGGAATAGTGTATCTCGAGGCAGTATTCACCATTTGTATGATTTAATGGATGCCAGAATCGGCAGCTGCATTGTCGCCCACGGAGGCTACACTGTGTAGTGCTATGGGTGTTTCAGCATGGACTGGACACCTGTTACCTCAGTACTGTATGAGGTTTAAGAATGAATGTTAAGTGAATTGGGAAAACTCTTAAGAGGGTGTACTAATTTATATTTCTGGTGATGTACAATTTTAGAAATATTGTGGTCGCAAATTAATTCATTTATCGTTGTGTGTTTCAGTTCCTCATCATTACACCAGAGAATAAAGTGCGAAGCATAGCTTATGAAAACAGTGCACAAGTCA
Organism: Locusta migratoria; assembly: GCA_026315105.1. Lineage (NCBI taxonomy): Eukaryota > Metazoa > Arthropoda > Insecta > Orthoptera > Acrididae > Locusta > Locusta migratoria. The sequence continues at coordinate 331,552,727 of CM048755.1, read as the reverse complement.
CTTATAAAAAAGATTCTCAAGCCTGTGGAATTGAATGTCCATGTTTAAGGTTTTGTCAGCCTGCACATGTTTCCTTCAATGCTCCTTATCAACCTTAGTACAGACCTGCTGTTTTGTTAATATTCAGGATTTTCTGATCAGACAATTAACTGGTCCAATTTGAGACACTCATTTGTTGTAAATTATATTGCTATTGAGTCTTTATTGAATTGTACATGATTTATTCCTTTCTGTATCAAGAAACTTGAGGAGGAATGGGAGGAAAAGATAAGTTTTAGTGTAGGCTTGAGAAGAGTTAATAGAATTCATTTTGAATTTATCATCTAGCTCCGAGCCTTTTACAGTCAATGAAGAACAGCTGTAGGTCTCCTCTAATATTTGTTGACTCAATGAAGTATAGGTTAATACAGTTTTTTTAAAGGTACTCAGTATTTGGACATCCACATGGTTGCCAAGGTTTTTACAGTCTGCATGTGGCTATTAACCAAAAATCCAGACCATTTCTTAATTGGACATTAGGTTTGCGAAATCAAGGACTAACCACTAAACCAATAAAAATTGAAGACATTGTATTGAATGGGTGGAACTCATGAACTTGCAGTAATGTCTAAATAAAATGTGAAAGCAATTTCCTAATAAAGTATGTGTGGTTGATCGTAGATGGTATTTGAAGTTTACTGAACATATGTATTAGTTTGGCCTGAAACAGTGTCGGTATAGTGTGTGATTATCATTGGCATCAAATAGTCTACCATTACTTACATTAGAAACTGTTAATGGTTTATGGTTAGTTGGTGTCACTTGTTTTGCAGGCTATTCATAGTATGAGAATGGGCTAATGAGGAGGGCTGCGAGGAAAAAGAAAATTCTTTGAGTACCCAAAACTTGGCGGGATTTTGGACATGTTATTGATCTGCCGTTTCAATACGCTGAATGAATTGTATACTGATGAAGATAAGACTCCATGAGAATTGTGTGGTTGAGGGTCATAATTTTGTCAAGATAAAATCATTGCTTACTCTACTGGCTTAAATATTAACAGAAGAATGAAGGTATCATTTGCTTATATCTTCCAAGTCACAGTTAAAGCTGCTCCACTCCCCTCTGACAGTGTATCACATGAAGATATGCATTTCACAGATATTTGTTTAGTGGTGATAAAAACTTGCTTCTTCTCAAATCAAAACTATTGTCATTTCACAACCAAGAAGTGAAACTCATTTGTCTAGTGAGTTGTATATCCCATTGATCATCAGTCAAGTGAACCTGTTTACATACAACTACAGTCACAGCGTCTTGTGATTAATGATGTATAGTTCTCTTACATACATGTCTCTGATATGTAATGAACTGATATGTAATGTATAAACATTACAGAAACAAGAATTTAATCGTCTCCATACTTGTCTGAGTTTGATGTGTGCCCAATGTCTTGGTAGCCCTTTGTAATATTGTTAGTTGAGTGCACAAGTTAATTATCTCTCGAAGCTTCTCTTCCGGTCACAGCACTGGCTGACCCCCTCCTATTTTGAAAAATAATTTATGATTGTTTCATGTATCAGTTATGCAAGCAGATTACATTATCTTTAGTTTCTACGTAATTATCGATAGTTCCATGATAGCAATAAGATACTCTCAATTTGTATAAGTCAGTTTGTTAAAACTGATTTTGTGATTTGTCTACAATTTTTGAACTCTATGTACATTTTTTGTCTTAAATGCATCTCTCGCAATTCAGATAATTTTTATACTGTGCAAAAAACTGAATGTAATATACAAGGGTCCCAATTCAGTCAATGGTGCTGTTTCTTGGTTTTTGTAGTATATGATAGCTTTTACAGAGTTTAACAATGCCGTTTTAATTGTGAAAATAAGAGCCACATTACATAAAAGTAAACTTTTATGGCATAAAGCAGCATATTTCTTATTATGCTGTCATGGGCTCCTTCCTAGAATGGTAACATAATTTCTGTTGTTGCCATTATTGTTTTGTTGTTTGAACAAGGTGAAATTTTGAAGGAAAAAATGTTATATTGAGATAATGGGGTAATGCAATAAATAAGTCATAATACTTTTGCTACTTTAATAAATTACTGAAGCAGTGCTTCTTTATCTCAACAATGTATAAAAAAATCATAATTTTTTAGCTGCGAACAACAAAATTGAAGAAAACTCACTTCTGGGAAATGAAGCTCAGAATGAAGTCCTGGGAGGTCAACAGAAGAATAGCAAGGTTGGTTTTATATTTTCATAGGTGATTTTAGAACACAGATTCAGATTTTAGGTATCTTGTGTATGCTAATTTATTAGTTTTTCGTTGGTAGTTTTCTTGTATATGAAATTAAGAGCTTTTGCTAGCTAGTCCATTTTTGACAAGTTAGAAGCAATGAATTGAATTTCATATATCAGATTTCACTTTAATTTCATATATCAGATTTCACTTTAGCATAATTTATAATATCAGTTTTTTTTCTGTTTTCTAAACACAACTTTAGTGATCACATGAAAAACTAATGGAATTTTAACCTGTGAAAGATTAAAAATTTTCTTCCATTAGAAGCCACAGTTTTGTATGCACTCAAATGTTATCTCCACATTGGAAGGGGAAAAATATTATTAATGTGACTTAAAATTTCACACTCTCTTTTCTCTGATGAGACTAGTATCTTACAGAGATGTTCTCCACTACATAAAATCCACAGCATTCCTTGCAGCAATGAATGTGACTGTCAGGAGTACTGATCTAGACAAAGTTAAGACACACAATGTGTTCCAGTATCCATGATCCATTGCATAATGAGGTTTAACAAGCATAACATTTGCTTATATAATGTTGGCTCATTACTACAACTAAGTATGTCATTATAAATGGTATGTTGTAATTAGAAATGTCTGTGATCTTGTCATTCATAAAGGAAATAGAGAGGTGGCCAAATGATGCTGGTACCAGATACTGTTTATTGTATGCTTGGAATTGGCTTGTGGTGTATAAATGTGGTAGATATGAGTGTAGGACACATCTTGTTTCAGTTTTATCCATATCTAGAACTTTTTTATTATTTCTTACGCTGACATGACAAAACAGAGTCCTACATAAGAGGTCAGTCGAGTGCCAAAATGAATTCCCATGTGAGCTGTAGTGACATAATCATATTTTAATTATTTAAGGAATTGTTCATTCATTAAGGAACTGAAAACTTTTACCAACATTTTATTATAATCTTAGTTTGGAATGAAATTACTTGCTTTTTGTAACAGGATGTATGCAGAATAGAATCTTTAGTGGTAAAAAACAGAATGTATACCACATAATTTTAATTTTCTATCAACTATCTGTAATGACCATGCAGATGTTCATCCACAATATGCACCAAAAATCAGGTCAGCCTAAAATAACTGACCCAATTCAGTGTTTTGCACAATTGTATCATTTTTGTTAGATCATTGTTATGGCTTCTATATAGAAAGCTTTGCTTAATGATAGGTGTAGCATTGTTATAAAAGTATTTAGAATAGGTGCAGAATGTTTTAGCATTTATGATTGTTACTAACTTTGTTTTCCCATTTCTGTTGGCATGATGACTATAAAATAATTGGTTTATAGTTTTTGTAGTCATCTAATTAAGTTTCTGTAGACTTCTTGTAGACTGAATGGTAGGCTTTGCACTTAATCTATGTGTTAGTAATACATATCAGAATTTTCTATCTTTATGAGCTTCTAGATTTAAAAATGTTTATTTTCCTGCATTTCAATGACATATTTCTTCTACATTAAGATGTAACATGACTGAATAAGTCTGACTCCATTACTGTTTTAGGTTGAAAAGTTGAAAGATCTTGCTCAACAAAAACTACAGAATGGTGGCCCTGTAATTGCCATACTTGTATTTGCATGCAATCGTGTTACCGTCAGCAAGTGCATTGATCAGTTGGTGCGTTACCGTCCATCTAGCCATCAGTTTCCTATCATCGTAAGCCAAGATTGTCGCCACAAAGCCACAGCTGATGTTATTGATTCATATAGCAATGAAGTTTTCCATATAGAGGTATATTACTTTTTCATCTTTGTGTACTGATTATTATGTACAATATTAATGTTTCATTACATTAATAGACATGTAATAATAAATGCTGCAGAAATTGATCAGTTGTGTTGTGAAACAAATCTGTGCAGTCTTTTATGAGTTACTATACTTTTGTTCTGCATTAAATTTAATTTGTTAAAATATTTTCATGTTTGTGCATTTTTTTGAATGAGTATAGTGACCAATTGATTTAACATTTCATTCAATTTTATTTTAGCAACCGGATCAATCGGAGATTGAAGTGCCTCCAAAGGAGAAAAAGTTTAGAGGTTATTTCAACATAGCCCGGCATTATGGCTGGGCACTAAATGAAACATTTTTCAGGTTTGGATTTGACACAGTCATCATTGTCGAAGGTAACTTGCTACAACATTACTGTTCACTTTTCCATTCTTTTCTTCTTTTATTATAAACAATGTGATTGTTAGTGTTTCTTATAGTCTTTGTATAATAGTGTGCATTGTAGAATTTGATAATGGGGTCATTCCATGTCAATTCAACCAAGGGTTGCAGCTCATTGCCTTGGATTTGCCTGAATTTTAGCACACCTGTGCTACCATGTGTGGAAGACTCATGTACGAAGAATTAGGTTCCCCTGACAATTACTTCCAGAATAATAGCTTGTGAAAAAAGGTGGTGCGATCTGGAAATTGCAACGCTCCTTCGGCATTCTTATCTTCAGAGCCAACTTCAGGGCTTAATAACTTTGGAACTATTCTGCCAATCCCAGTGAAATTTTTACCACATAGTAACATCCTTGTAGGGAACATATTCCATGTGTCACAACACCAACAATATGTTTCTGAGGGGAAATAAAAAAAAATTCAAAATGTGATTAAATACTTGCAATGTGTTAAAAGATACATATTGTAGGTGCCCAGCATTCCAAATATAATTCACTCAGGAAGGTGATAAAATTGTTTGTTGAAAGTCTCGTGCTATTCATCGCGGTGCACAGTGTACCAATTACGCGCCGCCACACGTGGTTACGTCACCAGCTACAAGATGGCGATACTAACGCGGACCAGTGTTAGCGGCCTGCCACCTAGCGGCCGCTGGCACAGTGAAGCCAAGCGAGCCGCAACCCGGCTCAGTTGTGTGCGAGACTTGTTCGAGGTCGCATAGCATTGAGTGTTGTATACTGTCATACTGACAATCAGTTCTTCATTGTTATTCTACTCGACACTATTAGTAGTGCTTGTGACAGTCCTACTTAGAAGTTACAACATTGGCGACGAGAGTAGGGTTTGAATGTGTGTGCTTGGTTCACCCTGCTTATCAGCTATGGAACAGCCGCAGGCTACCGTTGTTGACATTCACATTCCCCTTGGGGTCAAGTGCTTCATAATGACTTACAATCTTTAGCTGACTCTCTTCGGCTGTTAGTTTCCGCGACGAAGGCGCAGGTGAGTCGTACGGACAGCTTGTCGTCTGTGGTTACAACCCTGGTTTCGCCCCCTGCATCATTGTTGGCTCCGGCGCGGGTGAATACGGTTCCTTTTCTGCTGCCGTTTTCTGGATTTGACGATAGTCTTGAGGACTGGGACTCTTACGAGAAAAGATTACAACAGCACAACTGTCTGTACAAGTCGGCGGAGCAGCACACCCTGCCCGCCCAACACCTGTGAGCGCATTTGTAAACATGTGCGTATCTTGTATCATCAGAGGCCACCGCTTCTATTAAGGGCTATGAGGTAATCCAAAAATTCCAGAAAAGTAGAAACACCACAAAACAACTTACAGTGTCACACCACGGAGAGCGCGTTATAATCTGAAGATGCCCTGCTAAAGGACGAAACGCGTCATTAATTAATAAAACAATTTGCAATCAAGACTTTTTTTTTACTGAGGGAATATTTTTTATTCATGTGTTCTGCTAGCTTTGCCTTACCAGGACACTTTCTGCACCTGTGCATCATGCACTGGTATGAACTGATGTCACCCACTAGTAGCTCCCTTGCATCTTTGTAATCCAGACTAGAATCATTTATAGCAGCAAACATCAGCTTAGCAATTTGATAGGTTTCATATACACACACAGTGTGTGCGCCTCTTCCACTTCCAGGCTGAAGATAGAAAAAAGATGACGAGCTCACTTTGGCATTTCGATACTTTTCTTGAATTCTACACATAGTTCTGATATGTTACTTAGTAAGAGTCTTTTTTGCATCTGTACACATAAATGTCCTATTTTTGCTGAAACATATTCATTTTTTTCCAGGCATTATTCTGCTGTAGTAATTACTTTCATAAAACTCCGGCACTAGCGCCTTTATTTCTGAACTCGGTTACTTACCCAGAGCTTGTCAAAGTTCTGGGTTGTTTTTATTTTCCTAGTTTGCTTTACCATGAATGTAGAAACACTGAATTCTTTTGTGGTACACTCAGTAGACCAATTGGAAGGTGCAAGGGTAAGATTAGCTACTTTTTTCAGGCATGTGGATACGACACATTTTTATTTCAAATCATCCACAATTTTGTCCAAATCAGAGTATTTCTGCCATGATTTCTGTTCCTTTGGAGCAGATAGTTATTCCTCTTCTGTCATTATTGTGTCTGCTAATTTGTGTTATAATTCCGTTTGAGCTAGTAGTTTTCTTCTACCATAGCTGGGCCTATCTCTTTTCCCAACACTCTGTGTCATCATGCGTGACAAACCAATAGCTGTCACTGAAGTATTTAATTGCTCATCTGCTGTGGTAGATGATACTCTTCATCACCGTCATGTATATTATTAGAAAACACTTCATTTTTCAGCATCTTGAACATAATTTATGACCTGGTTCATGTTAATTCCCATTCACTGATTCACTTGCAATACTGATTTTCCATCAACTTCTCAAAGGCTAAATCCCACTGTCTTCCTATGGATCCAGTTTTTTTGTAGGAAAGAATACTTATCCAGAAACACTTTCATGACGATTACAAACACTAATGTTTCTTTGAACTTTAGGCTACTTTTCATGTCTACTGGATGCAACCCAGATCTCCACAGCAACAAATCTTGGATTCATTCATCCAGATGTCACATTTTGTTCCATATGTTGTTATATGACATTCAAATTCTAGTACTCTCCCAATACTGCAACTTTTTTTAACAAAAGCATCACCAGCACACTCGTCTGCATCCATACTGTGTTTCCACAACAACGCTCCCTGAAAACTTCCATTGTCTAAATTTTAGTTGCCAAATGGTTCCCACCAATTGCTGCAGCTTTATTAGAAACAACCTATCTGCATCATCACTATTACTTGCTAAATCATGTTAAAACAAATGTAACCAAATACGTCTCTGTCAACTCTTGGTGTACACCAATTCCTTGCAATAACATGTTGAAATTTTGAGGCATATTACATTATGGACTACCCATGTAGTGTATAAAGTTTGACTTTGGTATCACTTGTCCCTTTTGTGCTACAATAATTTGAAAAGTCCACATTCTTCAGGTGATTTTACAATTTTTGTATTTTCCTGTGCATGTAACTCAGTATATGTAACAAATGTGGTCATTATTTGTTGTGTGTGTTTAGCTATATTTGGAATGATGGGAAACCTACAATATGGATCATTTAACACGTTGCAAGTATTTAGTCACATTTTTATTTTTATTTCCCCTCAGAAACATATTGTTGGTGTTTTGACACATGGAGAGTGTTCCCTACAAGGGAAATTTCACTGGGATTGGCAGAATAATTCCGAAGTTATTAAGCCCTGAAGTTGGGTCTGAAGATAGATTGCCAAAGGCACATAGCAATATCTGGATCGCACTACCTTCTTCCACTAGCTATTATTCTGGAAGTAATTGTCAGGGGAACCTAATACTTTGACATGAGTCTTCTACACATGGTAGCCAGGTGTGCTAAATTTCAGGCAAATCTGAGACTATGGGCAGGAACAGTTTCTCAAACTGGTCGAATTGACGTGGAATGACCCATTAGGCAGGTGTAGCAGTTTCTTTTGCTCTTCAGTGGGTAATGAGCATGACAGATGGTAGGTGTCCAAAGAGGACCTTGTTGTACCTCCTCAGGAAAGGAAGTAGTTCATGTGGTTGAATAAGGTAAATAATGGTATGAAAAAGAGAAATAGAAGAAGCTGAGAAAGTATAGGAAGACAAAAACCTATGAGTCAGATATGTGTGATGTGACAACAGCTATAGGAATCCCACAAGAAGACAATTATCTTCAGATACTCCTTACAATCATAATATACTTAACATTTTGGTGCCTGTAATAAAAATCCCTAACTCTGTATTTAGCTGTATCCGTCTGGGATTATATAGTCAGGTGCAACAGATATGAATGGTGGTGTGGCACGTCTGCAGGAGGTCACACACGAACAGTTTGGAGCATTACAATGCACCAAAATGTTTACAAACAGCTTCGCACAGCTCTGGCTGTTTGTCATAGCCTCGTGCAGCCATCACAGTGTCAAGCAGAGCCAAATCGCCTCCTCAAGGGAAATGGCACTGCTTTTTTGGCCACCAGTGTCTTCCTCCAAGTAACATGCTCACTCAGTATCATAACTATATCCCATTGCAGGACGACATTTAAACCGACACCCAACCACACTGCAGTGCGCACACTTTGGGCACCGGCCGTCGTACGCCGGTCCACTGTTCGGAATCACCTCGGCCCGCGCTTCGTCGAACTGCTCTCGGTGGCACTCCCCACTACATATTGTCACACAGGTGGCTCGCACATTGCTTGGGTGACACTTCTGTCGTCCACAGATGCCGGACGTTCTGGCGATCTGTGGATCCCACAGGCTGCTGCTGTGGATTGAGCCTGTACTCTTGTTAGCTGCCAATGCTCCAACTGCAGATTGACAGAGCTGCTGCTATTACCATCACCGCAATGGCCACCTTTGATAACAACAGTACTTTCATGGCCAGCCCGGGCTCCTGCAGTGCAGCCTTCCCTCTAATGTCCCTGATACCAGCAGTACCACTGCCAGTGATGCTGCTGCTGCTTTGTGGGGCATCCCTCCATCATCATCATCATCATCATCATCATCGAAATGGGTACATGTGAAGATGCTCTTCCCTCCACTACCCCTAGTGCATGGGTGTCATCTCTCTCATTGGCAACTTCAATACCTGTAGTGCTGCTGGTGAATGTCCACACACTGCTGCTGCTGCTGCTGCTGCTGCTGCTGCTGCTAGTTCCGTCACTGTATCACTGTCATCAGTTCAGAAGATTTCTGAGACGACTTTGTTCATCATACGACTTTGTTCATCATACTGTATTGGATTTTTATGACCTAGCTGAGTATCAACCAGGGTAGGTTTTACACAAAAAGACTGCTCTCACATGAGGCTATGATTCAAAAGGAAGAATTTTTGCAATATTTGGCATTCAAACACAGTAAATGAAACAATGGAAAACACATTCTGATCGAGGGACCCAACATTGTAGCAGCTAAGACTACTCTTTTGAGAAAAATGAACATCTGTAAAGAAAATTTATCCCATTATTAATCTTGATGCGACCTTGTTCAATTAAAATCATGCCAGAAAGCACATCTGGCAAGGATTTTAAGTGTACTGGCAAATTGTAATTACCAACTGGCAAAGGAACTGTACATAATATTCAGTAATACTGGCTCACCAGAACATGGCTTTATCTGAAGTGCAAAGCTAATTATAATGTCCGGAAGACCAGTGATTACCAAAAAGAAATGAATAGTAATGTATTTAAATATAATTTTCTTCATTTGTAATGAGTTTTATAAGAGAATTGTATCATCATCATGGGTTATGCCAATTATCAATCAAGTAGAAAGGAGAAAATTTGTAATTCAAATACAAAAAAGGAAGAAATTACCGTAAAATCTAGAGAAATCTACTTCAATTTTGGGTTGATATATAACAGTATAGTAGTTGGAAGAAGTCAATAAATTTGAACTTGACAGTTTAGCAGCAGTAATGGGCCACGAGTTTCCCCCCTTACCACTCACATCATCACACCATAGAAAATGTATGGACTATAATAAGAGAGAATACCACATCTAGAAATTTCACATTAAGAATGAAAGATGTGCCAAATTTACATGAGAAAGGCACTGATAATACTATGATGGATGACTGGATTAAGTGGGATATGTACAAAATAAATTTAAAAAATCTGTAGATAGAAGACATCCAAAGGGTGGTATCTGAGGAAAAAATCATTGGAAATGCCATTCCTTAAATGACTTCTTGGGTAGTACCTCTTCTGAACAGGAAATTTCGTTAAATGCTATATTTAACACTGTACCCTCTCTCCAAACCCTTTCCTGTTGTCTTCCCTCCCTCCCTCTCCTCCCCCCAAAATAAATAAATTGTCATCAATATGAGTCATGAATCATGTACTGTCCTGTGATGGAATATTGTTTGGTGTTACCAGTGAGGAGCACAAGACTGATATTTTTATTTTTGTTAAATGTGCTCATAATAACAACTGAGAAAACTTCCTAATTTAACAGATAAGCATTAATAAATAGATTTGTCTGTAATACACCTTTTCAGATGAGAACACATTAAGATGGAGAAGCCATCTTTCACTACAGTACTTCTAAACATTTTCTTGACATATGATTTTGCAGACTGCATTAAGTGTTTAAAATAAGTACAGTAGAGCCTCGTTTTTACACTTTTCAAAGGACTTCAGTGAAATGGTGTAAAATGCAGGAAAATGTAAAATAATGTTTTAAATGGTAAAATATGCTTACTGGATCAGCCTTGCATTTTCGTAGTTTATTTGTAATATATGTACATAATAAGCATCAAAATAATCCCCAGGAGGTTTATTATATAATAAAGGTTATCCAAATTTTTACCATTTTAAGCGCCAGGAGGAACTGGTAATGTTATGGAAAGTAGAAATTTTTGACACAATTTCATTCATTATAATTGACTAGTCAGCAAGCTTAACTTTCACTTAAAATGATCACTGTTACATATGGATCATAAAATAAATAAAACATACTACACATTTGCTTGTTCGATATGAACCGCTTTAATATATATTGTTTGGACGCCGCTGCCAGGCTATGTAACACATCTTCAAAATTACTGCTTTTTACCGGCATTAAGTATTTACATAGTAAAACTTCACAAATTATGTTCTTTTTGTATTTTTTTATGTTTCACACAATGATATTAGAGAATTTATTCGTGTTCTCGAGTGCAAATATATGCATAAGTAATTTTTGTGATGTTTGCATAGGGTCGGCATCTGACACTATTATCACTTTTTTGAGGTTGTGGGTATTATGGTGATGCCGAACTGGATAATACCCAACTTTAACAGTAACATTATTTATTAAATCAGAAAGGTGTATCACAAAAACAATGCATCTCGTTGTTCTCATGTCAACAAAGCAACTGGTTCTGTATGTCTGAGTACACGCCAGCCGCTCTGTCAAAGAAGCTGGTGGAAAGAGGAACTACACCGTCACAAATCAGCGTGTCGTAGGAAACTAGACGCGTACTGCCAACAGTGAAACACGAAATATACATTTGAATAAATGCAAAGTGCCAACTGCGTGAAATTTATAAACACACTACTTTAAAGCAAAAGTCATGCCAGCATCAGTTTATGTCGATTACCTCATTTTTTCTTCATGAACATGCTTTCAAAAAGCGTAAAATGCGGGAAAAGTGTAGATATGTTACTGCAAAAATGGGGACAAAGTAACATTGTGGACATTGGAAATTTGACGGGACCGACAAAAAATGGTGTAAATGCTGGGAAAAATGTAATACCCGGAAATGTAAAAATGGGATTTTACTGTACTTGTCCACTTCAGGCTATAAAATCTTCATTGCATTGTGCTACCTGCTGATTTAGGGGTGAGTGCCACTGTTAATGCAGTGTGCATACATGCCTCTGACAGTAATGTCAGCTGGCACAGTTTGCCATGTTCAGCTAAACATGCATGAGCCAAAGGTTTACAACTTCTGAGAACATATGTATGGCGAGACTACCAATAGGTGAAGCATGCATTAAAAGGTTGGAATGGTATCTTCAACACTTGCCCTCCAGCCAAAACGTTTGCTGCTCATTAAACCTGTATGTATATTTTGGTTTTTGGAAAAATCTTTCTGATATTTTTGTCCACTTTTTGTGACTGGATAGTGAGGAAAAATAATGTAAGACATGAAACTATTCCCAAAATCATCTGTTTACTCAGTGTTCTTGTGAGAGCAATGAGTAATACACCCAAAACATTTGAGAGTAATCATATGGCTCAAAAGTAGTTAGTTTATAAATCAAACATGTTGGAAAGCTTTTGCATTCGTGTTACAAACCTTATAGGTTCCCTGCGAGCATGCAGAAGTGCCACAACACGATATGACATGAACTCAACTAATGCCTTAAGTAGTGCTGTAGGGAATTGACACAATGCATCCTGCAGGGCTCTCCATAAATTAGCACGAGTATGAGGGGGTGGAGATCTCTTCTGAACAAGCACATTGCAAGGCATCCCAGATATACTCAATAATGTTCATGTTTGGGGAGTTCGGTGACCAATGGAGGTGTTTCAACTCGGAGGAGTGTTCTTGGAGTCACTCGGTAGCAATTCCAGATGTTTGGGGCATCACATTGTTGTGCTGGAATTGCTCAAGTCTGCAGAATGCACAATTTACATGAATGGATGTAGGTGATGGGCCAGAATGCTGACACTTGTTGATGGCCCAGCTTTGCAATCCACAGCAATTTCAGTTGTCATTGGTCCCGTACTTGCAGGATATTTTTCTGGCTGCAGTGATGTCAGAAATTTGATGTTTTACCGGATTCCCCAAATTCACGGTGCACTCGTAAAATGGTCGTACAGGAAAATTCCCATGTCATCATTACTTCGGAGATGCTGTGTCCCATCTTTTGTGTGTTGTGTGTTGTGTGTTGTGTGTTGTTGTTGTTGTTGTTGTTGTTGGTTTTTGAGGGGACTAAACAGCTAGGTCATGCTAAACTGCCATTGTATCAGTAGTAACTGATCTAATGCCTGCACCAGACACCTGTTGTCTTATATAGGTCTTGCCAACTGCTGCACTGTGCTCTTAGTGTTCACATATCTTTTTGTTTGCATATGCATGTCTATGCCAGTTTTTTTGGCTCTTCACTATATTTCTTCTTTTTTATCTGTGATGCTTTCCTGAGTTAGTTTCCTTATCATTGTAGTTCTTATGTGACATCACCACATATTCTATATGTCCATTTTTGTGACTCTCAACTTTTTTTTGCTTCCGATAAGCTCCCAGCACTTAAATTTGTTAGTTATAGGCTCCTCTGTTCCTCCATAAACTACCTTCTTTACTTTCCAACTTATCTTCAAAGAACGTGACAAGTTTTCTGTAAATGAATTCCACTTTAATTAATAAAGCATTTTGTAACAGTGACTTATTAATCCCAAATCATGATACTCAATCTAGTAGGTCTACTAATTAATATTGGAAAACACATTATGGTATATGTTACACATCAATTGGATTCATTCTTACAGCACTTAAGGAAGTGTGTCTAATGGTTTTAGTCCTGTTGTACTTTATTTTAACCCCCTTTTAGTTCCTCTATTTTACTCTCATTACGATCTTAGCCAACCTCACCCTAGCTTGCACTCCATACAGAGGTCATGGGACTGATGACCTAGCTGTTTGGTCCCATCCACCCATCAATCCATCAACCAACCAGCAGTACAAATTTCCTTTATAATCACTGTTTGCAATTATTGATTAACTTAAAGAAAAAGAAGAGAATATAAAAGAGTTTTTTTAAGTCAAGAAGTAAGTTGTTGTTTCATGTCTACAATCCGACACTGGTTTGGTGCATATCTCTACACTAATATATCCTATGTTAGCCTTTTCATCTTCAAATAACTACTACAGCCACATGCATTTGAACCTGCTTACTCTACTCATCTCCTGCTCTCCCTCTGTGATTTTTACCCCCACACTTATCTCTAACAATAAATTAACAATTCCTTGATGACTCGGAATGTGCCTTACCAATTGATCCCTTCTTTCAGTCAAGTTACACAACAATTTCTTTTCTACCCAATCTATAGTACTTTCTCAGTAGTCACATGATTTACCCATTTAATCTTAAGCATTCTTTCTGACAGCGGTTTTTACTCTCGGCTATAAGATTTTATCTCTGACGCTTGTACAGGATGGGTGGGTTTATGACCCTCCCTGTTAGCAGCAGGGTTTGGAGCTCTCCCCTCCCCTCCCCCTGACGACTTCCATTTCTCCTTTTAATTTGGCTTTAATTCACATTGTTTCCCTTTTTACATTTAAATATGGTGTTAATTTTCTGTAGAAAAATGTGGTTATGTATAGGCCTAGTTTTATGAGCATTTACATTGAGAATTGTGTATTAGTTTTATTTTAACATATGTAATTTTTATTTCAGATGATCTTGATGTTGCTCCAGATTTTTTTGAATATTTTCTGGGTACTTACTCACTTCTGCGTATGGATCCAACTTTGTGGTGTGTGTCAGCCTGGAATGACAATGGAAAGGCTGGCCTTGTAAATGAATCTGCCCCTGATCTATTATATCGTACAGACTTCTTCCCAGGTCTGGGATGGATGTTGACCAAAGAATTGTGGGCAGAACTGGCTCCAAAATGGCCACCGTCGTAAGTTCTTTCCATTTTCGATTTTTAACGCTTTACTGCACTTTTATCGTGCTGTCTGTTCCTTTAATAAGTTTTGGGCCATAATGAAAGATTGTATGCTAAATCTGCTCTATATCTCTATATCTGTAAATATTTTGAGACACAATCATTCAAGAAGTGAAAACTTTTTATTTTCATATAATTTTTGAAACTTAAATTCCATTTGAACTATTCCATTTTTCAGTTACTGGGATGACTGGGTGAGACAACCTGAACAGCGGAGAAACAGGGCGTGTATACGGCCAGAAATATCTCGAACGAGGACATTTGGCAAAGTTGGGGTTAGCAAGTATGTAGCATTGCATCTACACTTCTGTTTGTATTTTGTCAACAGTATATTTTATTTTGTTTGTTGGACTGGAAAAAATAGTTTTAGTATAACTATTACACATACAATATTAACACTAACTGTTTTTTTTTTTTTTAATGTTATTATTTTGCAGTGGCCACTTCTATGAAAAACATTTGAAATACATTAAACTTAATGAAAAGTTTGTGCCTTTTACGAAGATGAATTTGAACTACCTCTTAAAGGTGAGATATTTCACTAACTAGTATTACCATTCTTTGTGTAACTAGATTTTAGCGAAGTATGAAATATATTGCATAATGTAGTGTGTTAACTGTAGGCAATATACTTTGCTCCTTGGAGTAAATAAAGTCCTGTTAATATTTAATAGAGGAGTTAGAATGAGCTGTCTGTGAAAATCTAGAAGAAAATTCGTCACATATACACATATAATCTGCAAAAATTAAGTCAGGGTTTGAAAACACCTTGTGCAGAATTGATAGGTAAAATGAATCTGTTTCATTAGGTGGTGTGTTCATTATTTATCATATTGTCGCAAATGAGACGCTGAAAAACGGCAAGCATGCGGTGTTGTGGATTAAGTGTTTGACACTGAATCAAAGGATCATGAGTTTTAGACCCATCCTGTCTGTAAATTTTAATGTGAATATACAGTTCTAGTACCTTCTAGATGTATTGAGAAGTAATATTCCCAAAGTTTCTGGATTGTGTGTGTGTGTGTGTGTGTGTGTGTGTGTGTGTGTGTGTGTGTGTGTGTACTTGTAAACCTTCAGCCAGAGCCGGTTCATACTGTGCTCTTGTATCTGTGAGATAAGTGCATAATAAACCATTGCCGAGTTCAAACCAGTGTTTCTTAATCATACAACTCTGCTAAGTGACAAAATTGTTTGGTCAAACTTCTTCCTCTCATCCCGTTTTACTGACAGATACTTCAAATTCTCCAAACATATCTTCCTGCTGGCCGCGGTGGCCGAGCCATCTGCTGCGCGCCAGTCACAGTCTGCACGACCTCTACGGTCGGGGGTTTGAATCCCCCCTCAGGCATGGATATAAGGTGGTTCATAAGTAGTTTGTAAGTTTAGGGACTGATGACCTCCACAGTTAAGTCCCTTAAGCTTAACAAACATTTGAACATGTTTGAACATATCTTCCTGGAAATGATTGATCAACTGTTTATTGTTTATATGGCAGCTAATAAGTCATCATAATTATGACCTATTGGGTTCCTCAATTTTAATGTGTTGGATTGCTTTGTATGAAACTTGAGCTACTATCAAACATTTATTTTAATCTGTTTGAAAATAGTATATGAACAGCTTTTGTTTTGATAAAGTTTATTTAGGCTACCATTTTCAATGCCCCAATAGTGTCATCTTCATACTCTAACATGAATGACAAACTACATCTAGTCATACATGTTTGTTCCAGGAATTCAACATACTGTATATACTGGCTTTTGTTGACTTTTGAGAATATGTGCTTTTTCACAATAATGACAACAACATAGTTGTTTAGTAAAACACCCTCCTAGAGTTTGTACATTGATTTGCACATTGAGTTTTAGTTAGGGACCTGAAATTGTAGCATTTATTTTTTGTAAAATTTGCATTTATTTTCAACAAAAATTGCTTCTATTTTTGGTATAACTCACATCTATTTCATTTATTTATCAGTCATTAGGCACAGAAATTTAATGGGTTAACATACTACTTGCATGAAGATGAAGCTTCATAGGTTTGAAATTAAAGAAGAAGATGAAAACAAAGGGGGGGGGGATTAGGGTACTCTGTCTGGAACTAAATTTTGCAGAAATGTCAATTGTTTTCTTTTTCCGAAATTGCAATTGTATTCTTCTTGTGACTGTATTTCACCTAATGCTCATTACGTTAAGATGTACCAACATTTTCCTGCAAATTAACTGAATGCGTCTCGACTTTATTTTTCTTTTCTCAGCTAATATGTTTACCACAAAATCGTCCGTTCCTGAAAATTAGTAGTTCTGCTGCCCATACTTGACAACAATACAGATGAAAACAGACAAGGTTTGTAGCATGGAAGTACAAACAAAAATAACACTATTTGCACATTACAGGAAGTATTTAGCACAGAATTTGAACAAAAAAACCACTTTATTCTCACTTCAAGGAGTGAATTTTGCAGTGTTTGAAATACGCTGCTAGTTTTTCCTTTCCAGCCATTATAGTGCAGACTTTAATACATTGACAGACATTTGCAAGTGTAAACAAACTAGAATTTTTACCTCCAAAGGGGAATGGAATGGTGTGAGGAAACGTGTTCAGCCTTCAGTAGATGGAGCTAAAGCAAAAACAAAACTGACACACAATCACCATGAGTGCTGATCGTTTCTGTTAAAGAGAGGGATAATCATCAAAATCAGTTATGAAATGAGCTTAGTCTATTCATTCATTTCAAAATCGGAAGTGTAAAGAACTGTGTTGTAGATGAGGAATTTCTGACCTGACCTCTAGTGGAATTCAATGTAACCCAATTGGAAACATCTACAACCTAAAACTACTACATCAAAAGTTTTTCCATTTACATGAACTTGAGAATTTTGCCTTTCAGACAAACATACAAACAGTAAAACCCCGCTTTTACTTTCCTGTATTTTACATTTTCCCACCATTTACACCACTTTTTGTTGGTCCCGTAAAATTTCCTATGTTCACAATATTATTTGTAGTAAGATTAGCAATATTAATTCTTTATTTCAATGATGATAATAATAATACATCTCCAACAACCCTAATCTTACTACAATTCAACATTCTTTTAATCCAAATACCGATGCCTTCTTGTTCATTAACTCTACGATGATTGAGTTCTAACAACAAATGGCATATTACACGAATAATATGATTTACCAATATCCTTATTAAACACTTCAAACACTTCAAATGTAAGATAAGCAATAACGTCTCTGTTATTAAAACTCTCAAGTCCACCCTGCACCTTTAAAGTATCACCATTACCACGAACAATTGCAGCTGTAATCCAACCATTACCATGACTTGGAGTATTGTCTGCACTCGTATCAGTAAACTGGAAAACACACTAGGCCCTTGCAGAAACACTTGAGCTCCTACATTATTAGTCATATTCTTAATGTTTTTATTATCAATAGCCTTAAACACAGGAAGACGAGACATTCTCCGCCTACGAACCATACTGAATGCCTATCCGATCCAGAATGACCGCGAGTGTGATGGAGTTAATTCAAAATATGTTAATATATTATCTTCAATATGTTAGCTGTGCTACGTTACAGTAGCTGTTAAGGTAGCGTGCCTGCGGAGGTAGGCAAGCTGCAATCTCTCTGCTTGACCTTGGCGCCATTCCAACTGCTGCGGCCAGGCCAGCCTCTCTAGTTTTACTTAGTGGCTGGCTGGAGATTTTTCAAGTTTAGGGCGTGGTCGCGTGACGTCATTACGTGCAAGCGATGTTTAAAAGGGCTGTTAGGAGCGCTCTCGCGGTCGTTCTGGATCGGATAGGCGTTCAGTATGGTTCGTAAGTGGAGAATGAGGCATTCTCGTCTTACTGTGTTTAAGTCTATTGATAATATACACATTAAGAATACCATTAATAATGTAGGTGTGTGATGCACAGTTTATTTTAATAAGGACACACAGCAAAAATGAAACCTATTGGGTCACAGGTAGTGACCCATCCCAAGTCATCCCAGTAACTGACTCACTAACAACAAATTGAGAAGATTGAGAGGCACCAGCAATGAGGGAGTTAGGACTCCCCTCCTGTGGATATTATACTGTGTTGGAGATAATTCAAATTATGTTAATATATATCATCAATATGTTAGCTGTGCTATGTTACAGGAGCTGTTAAGGTAGTGTGCCTGCGGAGGTAGGCATCCTGCAAGTGCTCTGCGTGATCTTGTCCATTTGTTGTTATAATTCGTAATCATCATAGAGGTAATGAACAAGAAGGCGATGATATTTGGATTAAAGGAATGTTGAATTTTTGTAAGATTAGGGTTGTTGGAGATGCGTTTTTGTGTTAACATATGTACACCTTTCCCATGTTCTACATTTTTCAAACCATGTACATGAAGAAAAAAATGATGTAATTGACATTAATTGACGTTGACATGGCTTTCGACTTCATGTGTATTGTTTATAAACATTATGCAGTCAAGATTCTTTATACTTTTTGTTTATTCAAAGTAATATTTTGTGTTTTGTTGTTTGCAGTACGCGCCTAGATTTCACGATGCTCTCCTGAGCCAGTGTGCTGATTGTGAGCTTAGCTTTGTTTACACAGCTGGTAGTTTTTTATGCTTTGCATGACGCGTTTCAAGACTTTATTCTTATTGTGAAAAACAGATATTTATCTAAGTTTTTGAAACTGTGACACTGATTATTTGCTCGAGTATGTTTTTCTGCACATAGAAGGGGCCACAGTACATTATAACCTCAAAAACATAAGATGCCGACCCTGTGCAGATGTCACAAAAATACTTCTGTATATATTTGCACTCGAAAATGCAAATAAATTCTCGAATATTGTTATGCGAAACATTGAAAAATACATGAAGTATGGAATTTGTGCAGTTTCACTACGTAAATAATCAATGCCAGTTAAAGGCTTGCAGACAAAGTCGATTATGATGAATGAAATTACATCAAAAATTTCTACTACCAGTTCCACCTGGCACATAATAAACTTCCTTGTGAGTATTTTGATGCCTATTATATACATATACCACAAACTACAAAAATGCAAGGTTGATACAGTAACCGTATTTTATCGTTTGTTTAAAACATTTCCCCGCATTTTATGTTTTCCTGCATTTTACACCATTTTCATTAAGTCCGTTGAAAAGTGTAAAGACGAGGTTCTACTTTATTTGGTTGTTATAAAATGTAGCTGCCATGACGATAGGCTCCTACATTGCATTACGCATCTTATGCAGAACATTTTACTGCCCGCACAATTGATGCCGGACCGGAGAATGGGGCATACTGATACGTAGACACATTCACACGCTATTTAATTTGCAAACATGCTCTTCTGCACATATCTTCCCAAATTGGACTTCGCCAGATAATGTAAAATACTAACAATAAAAAATTGGTTACAGTTTCAATAACTATACTGTATGTGGAAAATAAAGCTATTTCAAAATTCGTCTGACAAAATAGTTACTTTTTACATGGTTCACTTAAAAATAGTTTCTATTAGATAATTTTGCATTTTCATATTTCATGCAAAATTTGCATTTATCTCTAAATGTAAATTTTTCAGGTTCCTAGTTGCAGAAAATACTATATCTCACCACTGTATGCACTGAAAATAACATGAAACATATATAGGGCAGACGAGTATAATTTATGTTTAATATTTTATAAAATATAAGCTCTCACCAGCCAGAAATAGGTCACTTTTGAAAGACTCGCTTGTCATTCTTAAAATACAAGCTTCAAAGAACATCAGTGTACACGGACATGTTGAATGTTTAGTCATCTGACATCACATGCACCAGCAGTAATGCAGAAACATATGTATCAATGGCTGGTTCCTGATGTTGATGATGGCAATGTTCACTAAGTGAATTGTAGTCCAAAGTGCAGCAAAAGTCTTCAAAAATGTAAACACAGTCTACTGATCAGTCTGAATCGTAAACGTAAGTGAGACACTGGTATTCAGTTATGTATATAAAAGGCTTCAATGACCTACAAGACTGACCGCTTGGCAACTATGAGGCTGAGGCATTTACCAGTACACATCTCAATTGAGGGACACACACTATACAGGTGCCCCTCACTGCAGTAAGCCATGGCCGGAGAATGAAACTTGAGTATCTCTGATGTGTCTTCTATATGAATATGGGGACTGGATAGGAATTCTAAATCACTTTCTTACAGTAAATTGTCCACATCACATGTGTTTGAAGCAGCTGTTGAAACTGAGCCTGCTGTGCTTAACATCATTTTCCAATTCTGTACTAGGCCACAGTTTTGCAGTGGCTATTTATTTTGGGTGACATTGCTTGGTAGTCATACTCACACAAATTCTATGCAGAAATTACAGCAGAAGTGTAATTGCATCTTACAGGATAATATAGGATGGAATTGAATGAGATGCGCTCATGATGGGACAGGATAAGGATATGTTGGAGGTGTGTATATTGAAGAGATCTTGCCTGGGTTTTTGACAGGGGCAATGGGTTAAGAATAGGTGAAGGATGAAGCAATAGCAAGCATGTGTTTTTGGATATTCAGCTGATTTGCATTTACCAATTTCTGCATGATATTGCCGCAAGACCCTGAGTTAATCGATTGCGCCCTGGACATGTTTTACGCTACTGCAGGGAGAGAAGGTGAGTATTCAACGATTATTTTGTCGCAAGGTGTCAGCCATCAGAAGTTCCATTCCAGGCAGTCACCTGCTGATGAGTTTAATTGACCTATGGGCAGAAGTCCAGCGCCGTACCCTGGACGAGGTCGCTCCACAATGCACCGCTGCCATTCGCCATTGCCGTACAGATGTATCAGCCGCTCTCCTAGCTGCCGCGCCCAGGAAAACTAAGTGAAGCAACAGCCTATGGAGGTGAGGCTACCGCAGATGAACATCTTCCATGGACAACACTCACTAAGATGTCAGGAAATCTCATCGACGTCATAATCGACGACCAACCTGTCCGGGCACTGGTTGATTTAGGAGCTTCTTTCTCTGTATTCTCGAATAATTACCGCCTCACACTAAAGAAGACAATGTTCTGTGATATGGGGGCAACTTCGCTGAAGGTCGCAAAAGGAAAGTATGTCCAGCCAGCAGGAACTTGAGTCGCAAGAATAACCATCAACAACAGGACCCGGCCGATTGAATTTGTCATTTTAACAGAATGTAGTCATAATGTCATCCTCGGATGGGACTTCCTCAGGCACCCCAAGCTATCATTGACTGTGGAAGATCTGAGCTGCAAATTGAGGAAGTCGTTCCAACGGGTACACGTAATACAGAATTTTCTGGAAAGCTATTTGCCATTGACAAGGTGACAATCCCACCTTTGACAATGAGAAGAGTTCCAGTCACAAACACAGATGACAGGTTAAACTGTAAAGTGTTTGTTGATAGTAAAAAACTGTATTAGGCTCACAAAAGAAATTTACATACCGGCAGCTATCATAAGCATTACCAGTGGTCAAGGAGAGATTTGGTTCACTAATTGTCACGAGCAATTACAACTTATCCCCAAAGCAATGCGTATCGGGACAGCTGAACCAATCCAGGACAGTGAGCTCAACGTCATCAATGAAGACCCATGCTCTGCTGTTAGTACAGACAACACGCTGGAGGATACAACTGTGGAACTGCCAATAGGGCCCGCACTGACCAAGGAACAATGCCAGTGGGTGTTAGCTTTACTATGCCAATTTTTGGGTGCATTCACACCCCAGCAGGAGAAAAGTCAGACGAAACGGCCTACGATGAGTCACAGTATCAATACTGGGATCATCCACCAATTAATCAGCGTTTGTATAGAGTCTCGTCAGCTGAAAGACGGATAATTCGGAAGGAAGTGGAGAAGATGTTGCACGATGACATTATTCAACCTTTGGAGAGTCCATGGTCGTCTCCGGTGGTCCTTGTAAAGAAGAAGGATGGCACATGGCGATTCTGTGTCGACTATTGATGGCTGAACAAATTCACAAAGAAAGACGTCTACCCATTGCCGCACATTGACAACACCTTAGACTGCTTGAAAGGAGCTACATATTTCTCAACTATGGACATGCAGACAAGTTACTGGCAAATCAAGGTTGATGAAGCTGACAGGGAAAAGACGGCTTTTATTACACCTGATGGCCTTAATGAATTCAAAGTAATGCCATTTGGATTATGTAATGTTCTGGTCACATTCTAACATGTGATGAACAACTTGCCTCGACACCTTAAGTGGATGATGTGTCTTTGCTATTTAGATGACATTGTCGTTTTCTCGAAAACATTTGAATATATGAGTCAACTGTCAACTGTGTACAGATTGCAGGACTCCGCCTCAATCCAAAGAAGTGCCTCTTCATCGCCAAAAAGATAAAATTCCTGGGGCACCTAGTCAACAGAAATGGTGTCCGTCCTGATCCAGATAAAGTAAGGGCAGTCACAGAATTTTCAACTCCTCTGCACATTCGTGATGTGAGAAGTTTTCTCAGGCTGTACTCATACTACCGACCACTTCATAAAAGGATTTTGTAACAAGGCATGTCCATTACAAGAACTTCTGCAGGGAGATGCCAAATTTTACTGGGATGAGACATCCCATCAGTTCGCACCAGTTCTAACCTTGTACGATGACAATGTGGAAACTGAACTTCACACAGACACCAGTGGTTATGGGATTGGTGCAGTGCTTGTACAAGTTCAGGAAGGTGCTGAAAATGTGATAGCCTATGCATCAAGAGTACTCTCAAAATCCAAGATAAACTACTCTACAACTGAGAAAGAATGTCTCACAGTTATCTGGGCTATCAACAAGTTCCGGCCGTATTTATTCGGCAAACCATTCACTGTCATGACAAACCACCATTCTTTGTGTTGGCTGACTAGCTTTAAGGACCCATCAGGTCAACTAGCAAGATGGGCACTAAGATGGGCACCAAGACTCCAAGAGTTCGACGTCACAGTGGTATTCAAGAACGGCCGACAGTCTTTCAAGGAATCCATTAGTGGAACACAACAGCATGCATGAAATTTCAGCACTCACTGTATTAGGTGACTGTACAGCTGAACATCGGGAAGATCCAGCACTATTAAAAACCATAGAGACCTTGGAGAAAGGAGACCCGACCAGTGGAGAGTTCCAACTTATAAACGGGACATTGTATAAGAGCAACTACAATCCACTGGGCCCCAAATGGCTACTGGTCATTCCAGCTGTCTCCAGCCAGCTATTCTCGAGTATTTCCTCGATGCTCCAATATCCAGTCATCTGGGATTTGTGAATACCCTTGACAGAATCAGATGCAGGTATTACTGGAAATGTCTCTACTGATCTGTCAAGCACTATATGAGTCACTGTAAAGAGTGCCAGCAATGGAAGCATGTGCTGCAATTACCTCCAGAGCATCTCGTACCGATTCCACCTGCAGGAGCTCCATTCCACCAAGTTGGGATCAATCATTTAGGGAGGTTCCTGAAGTCGACAACCGATCACTGATGGATAATAATCTGCACTGACTACATCACATGCTACGCTGTCAACAAACCTGTGCCGACTGCAGACTTGTTATGATATCTGATGGAAAAGTATTCATGTCAAAACTAGTATCAGAGGTAATGTCACATTCCGACTTTGTCCACAGAATGACAACTGCATACCATCCTCAGACAAATGGTATTACAGAATGTTTTAACAAGACGTTAGCATATATGCTGTTGATGTACGTCAATGTCGACCAAAAGGATTGGGATACAATGCTGCCAGTCGTGGCATTTGCTTATAATCCCACAAGACAAGACACCACAGACTTCACGCCGTTTTTCCTGCTCCATGGCCATGAAGCTGAGATGTCAATGGATACACTGTTCCTGTTCCAGCCGGACGACACTCAGGATGATTATGTGAAACAGCTCATCACCAGGGTCGAAGAAGCAAGACAGCTGGCTCACTTATGGATATTGGACACCCAGGAGAAAGATCATCAGCGGTATAACGACAAGCATCGACCTGTTGTGTACAGCGCAGGAGATCTGGTATGGATATTTACCCCTGTACGGAAAGTTGGACAATCAGAAAAGTTATTGAATTAATACTTTGGTCTGTATTGTGTCATATGCCGCCTGTCAGACGTCACATACAAAGTCGACGATTATGAGCCATCGTTCAAACAACAAGAACGAAGACACATTGTTCATGTCCTCCGCATGAAACCTTACTACGATCCTGAAGAGGAGATAGGCGAAAATGGCTTCTTGTTCAAGGACTCTAAGTACGATAATGATACTGATGAAGCTACGACAGGAACGTCCATCGTCGGTAATCGTGCAGAAGGGAACGATTCTCCAGAACTGCCATACAGAGGACCCAAGACAAGAGCAAGATCCAGGACTTTGCAGCTGGTTCCAAAGGGAACCTAACAGCGGATCGCGTTCTTTCAGGAGAGGGAGCAATGCCGCGAGACCCCAAGTTAACCAACTGATGGCGTGGCACAATGGATAGCGTCACCGATTGTGGTGCTAAAGGTTGTCGGTTCAACCCCGTCCATCAGCAAAAATTTATTTTTTTGAAATTATCATTTCCAGAAAGTTCTACTTGTTTCTTATGTTCACTTGGAATTTCTACATGTTTGTTGTGATTACTATTCTTGTAATTTCTGGTACATTCTGTCTGTGTATAAATAGCAGAGCACTCTTCCTGAGAGGCAGTCAGTGCTGCATGTATGTTTCAGTTCGCAATAAACCTGCTTTCAGTAGAAGTGCTGTGTTCAGTTGACAACCCTGTCTTCAAAGTCAAGCCTGCTTCCATTTCAACATGACAATATTAATAGACAAATGAAAGTCTTTAATGGTAAGCAGTTAAATCATGTAGGGGCAGCTGCACACCCCCTACCCGCTCCAAAACTCTCTATCGAGGAATAATAGCATTTTTTTAGTTTTTCAGTACATAAAAATTGTCCAAAACTTGACTTTTTGCTCATGCACTTGTGTTTTTGAGAGGTATATACATTTTGGTTTGGTAGTCCTCGACAATATTGATAAATTTTATAAAATGTGTGACACTTTACTGTTAGTTTCTCTTTTTCTTTTTTGCGCCAGTAACTGTTTGAAAACATTGTCTGTCATTTTTTTTAGGACAAGTACATATGATACATTTGGTTTGTATAAATTATTGTAGTGTTCCTTTTTTTATGAAAAATTTTTAACTGTAATCACAAAATTGTAAAAAAGGCATAACTCAATCCCAACACAACACAATTTCAAATTAATATATTATGTTGCGTGTGGAATGTCATAGATAAAGTAATTGGAATTTACTTAATTTGTTGTCAAGCCAAGTGGTCTTGGCGTAGAGCGCTCTACTGGAAACTGAAGGGTCATGGGTTTGAAACCCAGTCGGAATTCGGATTTGTTCAGTCTGAGTTTTAACCCATCCTTCACCTCTCAACGATCTGAGGAGTCATCAGAAACGACACGTGGTTTGGATTCCACATTAACCTGTAGGTCCCCTTTTCCCGGTTGGATAACTGGAGTAGCCTAGGGACACGCAAGTCGCTGAAGTGGTGACCAATTGAACAACTAGCACCAGGCCAATGAGCCACAATGAGCCTTAGTCGAAGAGTGTGAAGCTATAGAATGAAATAAATTTAAGCAGTGCTTTGGTAACTCAGTGGTAAAGTGATACGCGGGCAACTTTGCTGAAGGTCGCAAATGGAAAGTATGTCCAGCCAGCAGGAACTTGGGTCGCAAGAATAACCATCAACAACAGGACCCCGCCGTTTGAATTTGTCATTTTAACATAATGTAGTCTTAATGTCATCCTTGGATGGGACTTTCTCAGGCACCCCAAGCTATCATTGACTGTGGAAGATCTGACCTGCAAATCGAGGAAGTCATTCCAACAGGTACACGTAATACAGAATTTTCTGGGAAGTTATTTGCCATTGACAATGTAACAATCCCACAGTTAACAATGAGAAGAGTTCCAGTCACAAACACAGATGACAGGTTAAACTGTAAAGTGCTTGTTGATGTAAAAAAATGTATTAGAAATTTACATACCGGCGGCTTTCTTATTGCATTACCAGTGGTCGAGGAGAGATTTGGTTCACTAATTGCTGAACTACAGATGCAAAGATCAAGGGTTCGATATTTGGTAAAACCTACGATTTTTCTCTCTTTTTTTTATGACTACTATCATTTGTGGGAGTGTTTGTTAACATGAAAAATACTGAGCTACCCCCCCCCCCCTCCCCCATGCTCTTTAGTCCATATTAAACTCTAGGTCTCTCTATAAGTTTGTCCCTGTAAGTAGATTGAACTAACATGTTGATTTTATCAGTGTTCCAATTAGTTTCCAATACTCGGGTCTTATATAGTAACACACCCAAATAACATTTTATAGACTTTTTGCCTTGCATAATCCATAGTAAAAAAATAAACCTTTCATTAGTTAATTGTCTGTTAGGACAGAGTCTCATTCTGTGTTTTGTGAAAGGGGCGAACAGTTTTCTTTCAGAAAATATTTAGGTACGAGAAGTAGGAATGTTCACTGAAACAACTTTATTTTATACTCTTTCTCACTGTTGCAGTCATGCTGCCCAATGAGAACTGATAAAAGCTATCCATCTGTGTATGGAAACAGTCAACAGGACCATTGATTGGAAAATATTGATCCAGAATTACCAAGGGCTTTAACCCTGTTGTGCTTTCTGGCAAAGATACCAATACAGTTCATTAAGTCCTATACTCACCAGTAAAGATCAGCTGTTTTCTTTCAGCATTATTGAGTTAGTGTTTGTAAGAATTCTGGTAATAGATGTTTACATGTGGCCTTTGACATGAAGCCAAAATTCTGAGAATGGTACTGTATCCTTAGGAAAAAAAGTCTCATAGAGTAACAAGTTTGTATGTAAATGTTGCATCACCTCAGTTCTTGGGTTCCTGGCCCTTTACATAAACAACTTCTATAGTAGGAAATAGTTCTTAGGAAGAATTAACAGCCTTATAAAAAATAAAATATATTTGTAAAATACAATTTCTGGCACTATTTCTGATCACTCAAAAATTTTTTACTAAGAACCTAGCATAGATATATCCATGTTAAAAGGAAAGCAAGATACATATTAAATTATTTAAATATCGGAAGACTAGCAAGAGAAACCCACCTTAGCCCACTCTCTGTACAGTTAAAAATTCACAGATGAAATGAAGATGAAACTAGAAGGCTTACTGGTGATACCCATTAGTTTATGAGAAAATGACAGTCAAAGTTTCATGTCATGTCACGAAGACCACTTGCATGGTCTCATACATAGTATGTTGGTGCCATAATGGATAATAGTATCATTACCAATTTTTGCGTTGTGTGTTCAAACGCAATATCATGTTTATTTTACTTTGTTTTGTTCTTCAGGATGTGTGTGACATCAATATTTTTGTGATGCTTTGAAAAAGCATTTAAAAAATAATTAATTAAAAGTAGATTTTATCATCATATATAATGAAATCTTATATCAGTTAATGATGAAAATGAACAACATATATAAATTTTGTTATTTGTTTTTGTGTTGTTTTCTACTTTTATACTTCAAGAGAACTAGTGCAAACCCACATCAATATCTGTTGCGAAACACTGAAAGTATAAAAATTGCAGCACGACAAATGTTATTCATTAATGTTTCCAAATACCTTGCAACCTGGTGGTAATGTTGTGACAAAACCATCATGTGTATTGTGAGGTGAAGGATGCAAGTGATGATGGATTAAGGTGTATATTTTAATTTATTTACTTCTACACTGATTTCCCTTTGTTGTACAGGAGAATACAGAAGTTCTGTAATAAAAAAATGTAAATCTTCAACTTCACGGTAAAATTATATGTTGTAGGAAAGACAGACCTTTACTTGTAAGAAGTGTCATTTTTGAATACTGCCCAAAACATATAGTAAAGTAATTTTTGTAGAGATAGTGGACACTTCAGAGTTCTTATGCATTACAGACATGCAAATACACAAGATACCCAAAAGGCTAAATAGTGGACACACTTGTTTAATACACAAGGCCCAGTGGCAGGCGTGACAGTCACCATTCCTACCTGACCATACCCACTCATACATCTACATCCATACTTCGCAAGCCACCAGACAGTGTGTGGCAGAGGGTACCTTGAGTACCACTATCACTTCTCCCTCCAATTCCGGTCTTGTATTGTTCGTAGAAAGAACCTTCATATACTCAAGAGACTGACTTGGTGGTGTAGGTGACTGCAAGCAGAATGGTGTACTCTACCATACCCACCTGATGCAGATCACTGAAGTATTTGCATTAAGATTCCCATCAATTTTTGACACAGCGTTTTAAGATACAGTTATTAAAAGAACCAATCTCTCTCTCTCTCTCTCTCTCTCTCTCTCTCTCTCTCTCTCTCTCTCTCTTCTTCTTTTTTTCCAGTTATTTAAAATTAGCACCACTTGGTTGTTGTCACATTACGAACTTCATTCCCAAACCATCAACTTTCTAGTTTATTGTTAATATTGTAAACTTATTGGAATGGGTAAGGGGAGGACGGGTTGAGAGAGAGAGAGAGAGAGAGAGAGAGAGAGAGAGAGAGAGAGAGAGCGAGCGCACTACAGCACAAAAGATTCCAATAGACTGTTGTTGTTTTCTTCGTTTAAAAAAATTATTTCACAGAGTGGTATTGGCTGGTACTCTTTGGTAAATATTAAAAATCTGTCTTTGCTTGGTGGTGTTTTATGCAATCATTCTCTGTGTCATCATTTTTGTTGTTACTTTGATAAAATTAAATCAGAATCAAAATAAATAATAAATTATTATTTTGTATTTTCCTTGTAACTTATTATCTGCTTGCTGTTTTGAATCTTGGATGCTGCTGCCTGCCTCCCCTTATGGTCTTCTCTTCTGATTACACATGACCTATCGGGAATTTTAATAACTGTTCAAGTAAAATACTTTTGTGTTATAATTTCCATGTTTCTGATGCGTGTACTACTTTGTTAGTTTTGTAGGGTAAATTGATGTGTTACTTTCATGTGTTTATATTTTTACAGGATAATTATGATGTTCAGTTTGTAAAGGAAGTGTATGGCAGTCCAGTTGTAACTTACCAAGAACTGAAGAATGGACCCATAGTGCATGATGGACCTGTACGGATACCATATTATACCAAGGATAGTTACAAGAGGACTGCAAAATTACTTGGACTAATGGATGATTTTAGAGTGAGTGACTTACTTGTGCTAGATATGAAGTCCTTATTTTACTTCTGTTAGTTGGGAAGGTGGACACCTAAACATTGCAAGAACTAACTTGTGTTTGTGATGAGGTAGTCACTGTTCATTTCAAAATAGCACTCATGCAGAAATGTGGTTCCAGGCTAGCAAAAGAAACTGTATGAGAAACCCGTTTATCCATGAGATTTGATTTTAAAAGCTTTCATTATTTGTAGACAAGGAAACATACTTCCAAAGTATTAGTCTTTCTATAAAAATAAATAAAATTAAGTGCATAAATAAATAAAAATAAAGTGTTAGCATTAAAGTGACTAGTGGTGTATTTAGATAAAGTATGGTATGGATTCATATACACTGTACCATGAATAAATGTTGCAGAGTAACAGTGTGTTACAAAGAACAGTGTTGATTTAAACAACTTATGGGATCCCAACTGGGTAATATCTTCAACAACCGCTGCTGTTTCGACACAAATATAATTTATTGCAAAGAGGTAGAAAGAAAGATCCTTTGCTGTATGTCTACATAGTTGCAGAGCAATCACTAGAAGCAGTTACTTAAAATACCTGGCAGTAGGTGTAAGGAGCACTTGGAAGTGGAACGGCTCAATGAAATTAATCAGGAGAAAGGCAGACTGAGAATTGTTGGAAGCTGCTTCAGGAAGTGGAGTCCATCAACAAGTAGCTCACAAAATACTTGTGCGACCAATGCATAAATATTGCTCACCAGTGTGGTATCTATAACTAATATTGATGGAGTAAACAGAGAAAATCCAAAGGAGAGCAGCATGCGTTGTTATAGGTTCATTTAGGAAGTGTGAAAGTGTCATGGAAATGATTGGCAAACTCCAGTGGCAAGAGGCATTCTGCATCACTATATGAGTGTCTGTCAAAGTTTGGAGTGTGTACATTTTCTAGAAGAGTCAACCATTATATTGATTACTCCTACATATACCTCTTGAAGAGACTATGAGGTTAAAATTAGAGATTAGAACACACATGGCAGCTTACCTGCAGTCATATTTTGCAGTGAACCATATGCAGCTGGAACAGGAAAAGGAGGAAACGCCACTGGTACACAAACTATGTCTCACAACACACTGTAAGGTAGATTGTAGGGACAGGCTATGAAAGCGCTCAAGAAATGTGCGGCGGTAAGGAAAATTCTCGAGTACTCTCAAGAAGTTGTCGACAGTGCTGCAGTCTCTGGAGGCTGAGCGAAACTACTCTACAAGGAAGTATTACGACAGAGCAGTCAGAATTGTCTTCTTTACGTGCATGGAAGAAATTGAATTAGTTGTAGTAGTGGAATGTTTCGCAGAAGACAAAAACCGTAGGACTATTAAGTTAAAACATGTATCTTACACAAATAAAAAACATTATTATTACAAAAGAAAGTAGTTGCAGAATGTTTTTCAGACCTCCAGGAAGGGGGCAGTTGAAATCATCGACAAAGAAAAAAAGCCTCCTTTTCTTTTTCTATGTAAATGACTATCAATAATTAGTGTTAAACCCTTCGCTGAAGAGCAACTTGCCACTGCAGCCAGTCTGCCCTCTGGTTGGGGGAATTGAAAACAAAATAGTCTCAGAAAACAGAATTAAAGGCCTGTTATTAAAAAGCATGTATCTCACACGATACAATCTTTATTCTTGTAAAACAAAAGTAATAGCAGATTGATGAAGACAAAAATAAGAAATTATCAAAACACGTTTCTTACACGAAACAAGAACTTCATTGTTACCAAAAAGAAATATGCATTCTGCATGTGTTTATTCTTATATGAGAGAGAAAGTGCTACAACTTGTTAAACCTGAAAACTCGTTATATACATTTACTAATTGTGGAAGCCATCCACGACCGTAGGCATGCTCTTCAGCGCCATAAGTGCCACCCTTCTCTAGACAATCTAATCACTTTGAAACAACTCCAAGTTCGTGCTCGGCAGGTAATACAGAGGTACAAACAGGAATGTTGGATGAGGTACTTCTCAACCATAGGGTCGCATACTAGCCCTTCCCAAGTCTGGACGAAGATCCGGCACCTGTATGGCTACGAGGCCCAGACAGCAATTCCTGGAATCTCTCTACATGGAGTTGTCTGTACGAATCGAGGCGCCATTTCTGAGGCCTTTACCGAGCATTACATCCATGCTGCTGCATCCCACAATTATCAGCCTGCCTTCCAGATATTAAAACAGCTGTTGGAACACAAAAATCTCTCATTTACCTCACGCCACCCTGAGGTATATAATGCTCCATTTAGCTAGTGGGAGCTCCTCGGTGCCCTTGCCCACTGCCCTGACACCGTCCTTGGGCCAGACAGAATACACAATCAGATGTTAAAACATCTGTCTGATGTCTCCAAGCGACATGTCATTGCATTGTTTAATCGCGTCTGGATAGATGGTGTCTTTCCATAACAGTGGTGAGAAAGCACCATCGTCCCAGTGCTGAAGCTGGGTAAAGATCCGCTAGATGTGGACAGCTATCGGCCCATCAGCCTTACGAATATTCTCTGCAAACTGCTAGAACACCTGGTGAGCCGGCGGTTGTATTGGATCCTTGACTCTCGGGGCCTGCTAGCTGCAGGCCAAGGTGGTTTCCTCAAGGGGCACTTGCCCTTGGATAACATGGTCTATCTTGAGTCTGCCATGCGGACAGCATTTTCTCGACAACACCATCTGGTTGCCGTATTTTTTGACTTGTCACCAGGTCGTGTCGTACGCCTTTGACACCACATTTTAACCACATTACATGGGTGGGGTCTCTTTGGCTCATTTCCACTTTTTATCCTAAACTTTTTAGCTGTCCGTACCTTTCACGTTCAAGTTGGTGCATCCTGTAGCACTCCTGAAGGGGGTCCTTCAGGGCCCTGTTTTAAGCGTTCCACTGTTTTTAGTGGACATTAATGGCTTAACGACAGCAGTTGGGTTGTCAGTATCCTCTTCATTGTATGCTGATGACTTCTGCATACATTTTAGCTCATCTAGCATGTGTGTTGCAGAAAGACAGCTACAGGAAGCCATACACAAGGTACAGACATGGGCTCTCTACCATGGGTTCCAGTTTTCTGCCACCAAAATGTGTGTTATGCACTTCTGTCAATGACAGCCAGTCCATCCACACCCAGAGTTGTAGCTTGATGGCCAACTACTTGATGTAGTTGAAACTCACCAGTTTTCTAGGACTGGTATTAGAGGACCGGCTCACATGGCAGCCAAACATTCGCCAACTGAAAGTGCGGGCAGCACCTCAATGTCCTCTACTGCCTTAGCAGTACCACTTGGGGTGCAGACAGGAATGCTCTGCTGCAATGCTACAAAGCTCTTGTCCTGTTGTGACTTGATTATTGGAGCATAGTGTATGGTTCTGCATCTCTCTCGGTGCTGCAGATGCTGGATCCCATCCACCACTGTGGAGTTCGACTAGCGACTGGGGCTTTCCGAACTACCCCCTGGACAGTCTCCTTGTGGAAGTCGGGGTTCATCCACTACAGATCAGGCGGCAACAACTGCTGCCCAAATACACTGCTAACGTCCGTGGTTTGTCAGGGCATCCGAACCACCGTCTACTTTCCCTGCATTCAACACTACATTTTCCTGAATGGTGCCTAAGATCAGGTATAACTATTGATGTTGGCGTCAGATCACCTCTTAGTGGCTTGGAGTCTTACCTGCTACCATATCTGTTCAACTTGCAGTCACATACACCATCAGGGTGTGTACCTCGGCCTCTTATTTGACTAGAATTGTCACTGAACTCCAAACACTTTGTCCATCCTGCGACTGTTCACAGCCAATTTCTGTCAATTCTTGACGGATACTGTGGCTCCACAGTGATCGTCATGGATGGTTCGATGGCGGAAGGTCGTGTTGACTTCGCTTATGTGCACGGAGCACATAACGAAGCCCTATCAGAAGGCTGCAGTGTGTTCATCGCGGAGTTGGTAGCTATCATTTGTGCACTCGAACATATTCCTGTCTGCCCTGGGGAGTCCTTCCCCATTTGCAGTGAGTCCCTGAGCAGTCTACAGGCCCTCGATCAGGGCTTCCCTCACCATCCTTTGGCTCAGGCTATCCAAGAGTCCCTATATGCCATTGATTGATGTGGGCGGTCAGTAGTCTTTCTGCAGTCTCCAGGACTTGTTGGGATAAATGGAAATGAGCTCGCTGATAGGTTAGCAAAGGAACCTACACTGGATATATGTATCCCAGCTAATGACCTCCGTTCAAAGTTACACAGTCGAGTTCTTGGGCTGTGGAATGCAGACTGGCATTCCCTGCAAACACCTCACAAGTTACGGGCAAAAAAGGAGACAACGAACATGTGGATGTCCTCTATGCGGACTCCGCGCAGGGATTACGTTTTCCTCTGCTGACTCTGTATCGGCCATATTTGGCTGACACACGGTTACCTTCTGCATCACGAGGACCCTCTTCAGTGTCAATGTGGTGAGCATTTGACAGTCGCCCACATCTTAATGGAATGCCCTTCTTTTTCCGCTGCAAGGCAGACTTTTAATCTCCCTGACTCCCTAAACCTTGTTTTATGTGACAATGCCACTGTGGCTAATTCTGTTTTAAATTTTATTCGTATCAGTAGATTATACAATTCCATATGATGTTTCATGTCTGTGATTTCTCTATTTGCTCTGCAACTGCTTAATTTTTTTTAGGCAGGTGATTTTAATGTGTTACAGAGTTGCTGAACATTCTTTTATTTCTGTGAAATCACACCCTAGACACTCTGGTATTTTCTTTTAAATCTCTCTTCTTTCTTCCCCTTTTATTTGCTTCTTTTATTTCTGACATCTCTACAGTTTGATGTAGTTTAACACTTTATGTCCCATTTTAGCGATATTTTATGTCATCTCTGTGGCTAGAAAAAGGGACCAATGACCATAGTAGTTTCGTCCCTTTAAAACCCCAACCAACCAACCAACCAATCAGAACTTAGTGCATTAGCCAGCATTATGTATGTAACCTTCCGTTCTTATTTCAGCTTAAAGCTGAACAGCCACCACAGTTTACAACTACAATACTGACTGTTACTTGTTATGTCCTCATTCTGTTCAAAAGTTTGGATAGTGTTAATTTTTATGAAAGTTATATGTTGTTGAAGCCGAATTAAAAATTACAGTTTTCCATTGTTGGTGGACTGTTTGAGGCACTATCCAATTTTTTCACCGAATTTTCCTTTAATGTAGTTTTAATTGTTAATGTACATAATAGCCGGGTATTTTGTGTCACTTGTATTAATATAAGATTGCACATCTTTATCCGTGAACTTATCTGTTGGATTGCAAGATAAATTGTGTAATTTTAAATGTCGTATAATGTCGTATTTTTTGCTACATTACGGAGCTTTGCAACAGACATCTCCATCCTCCGTAAAGTACTTCGAGCTCTGTGGCTCTGGTTTTCGTGTACCCAGTGCCCACATGTAAATAATAATCACAGCGAGGTGCTGCACTGCGTGGCGTGCTGCCCCAGTCAACCAGCGAGCAGTGGCATGCACTGCAGTACCATTTCTCATGAGCTTCTCGAGAACTGTTCGAGCACCGGCAGTTCCAGAAAGTCTTGGGGCACTCAAGTTGCTGTGCCTCATAGTCCCATCCCTAGTAGTTTATGGAGTATAAATATAGATACCACAAGTACTATATTTTATAACTGACACCAGAAACTTGTTATATCCCAGAGAACTGAAGGTTATCCATGGAGTAAAAGAAGTCTGTAATACACAATAAACAAATAGTCAGTGAGGAAAGGCATTTGCCCATCCTTGTGGACATTTATTGGTATAATGTACATTGAAACTACAGTTTCAGTTCTGCCTTCTAGCTGGTTACCCAAATGTTTTCATCAAAGTTGAAGATGTTTAAGTGTAACTTTAATGAGGCGTATCACTTTTGTTTGAAATTCATTTGTGATCTTATTTACAAGAGTGTACTGAAAAGTAATGACTTTGAATTTTTTATTCTGTTCTCAATATCAAGTGAATTTTGGTGTTTTCTGCAACTTAATTGGTCAACATTACTGCTCGCTGACTTATATTGTTGCATTGAATTGTTGTTTGTAACATGATACGTGTAATGTTACTATGTTGTTGCATGACAGACAACATGTTGTAATCAAGTTTCTAACTGCAGAAACATGCCTCAAATTTAAATTAATAGAAGAATAATAGCTGTGTACAGTATTGATTGTATCAACATCAGTAATGTGCACTGTTGAGAGGTTCATGATTATAAGGAAGGGAAGAGTGATGCTAACCTGAATGTGTGTGTCACAGCTCAGTGTGGACAACTTTGTGTGTCAGCGGATGACATTTATTGGAATTGTGTTACTTTTCTCTTCATAGAAAATTGTCAGATACAACAAAGACAGCTCTACATCTACATCTACATACATACTCCGCAATTCACCGTAAGGTGCGTGGCGGAGGGTACACTGTACCACTACTAGGCATTTCCTTTCCTATCCCACTCCTCATTGAATGAGGAAAAAAGAATGCCTATATGCCTCCGTACGAGCCCTAATTTCTCTTATCTTGTCTTTGTGATCTTTACGCAAAATGTAAGTAGACGGCAGCAAGATCGTACTACACTCAGCTTCAAATTCCGGTCCTCTAAATTTACTCAACAGAAATTCACGAAAAGAACGTCGTCTTTCTTCCAGCGATCCCCAATTGAGTTGACGGAGCATTTCCGTGACACTCGCGCATTGGTACCTACCAGTAACAAATCTAGCTGCTCGCCTCTGAACCGCCTCTATGTCTTCCTTTAAACTGATCTGCTGCGGGTCCCAAACACTCGAGCAATACTCAAGACGTGGTCGAACAAGCGTTTCATACGCGGTCTCCTTTACAGGTGAAGTACATCTTCCCAAAATTCTCCCAATAAACCGAAGTTGGTTGTCCGCCTTATTCACAACTGTCCTTACATGCTCATTCCATTTCACATCTCTCTGCAATGTTACGGGTAAGTGTGGCATATCACAAGAGTGTGTATAAGCCATTGATGCAGAGCTGTGGTACAGAAATCTGTGTTCACAATTGGTGCCTTGAATGCAGTCTCCTGATATGAAACAAAGGAGACTAGACATATGTCAACAATTTATTTTGTACATCTCCTCCGAGCTCGTCACACAGGCCGAGGTTAGAAATAACATTTCTTTCATTATGAGAACAAACAACCCAGTGTTGCTCATTATTGATATCGATACAATCGTCACCGCACACAGTTTTCAATTTTCTAAGGATTTCATTTGGGGCCACATTTCATGCTGTTAGAAATTCATTTACAGCACACATTTTTTCATGCACCAACATAGTTATGTTAGACACTGCCATGTTACATGCTACAATTCGGAGCCCTCTTGTGGCAGAGGGTGCAACTTGCATCAGCAAAGCAGAAAAGTTGATTGAGGACCATATGTACCCAAATCGAGCTACACTACACCCCCCCCCCCCCTCGTTTTCAGGGTCCAAAAAACCACCTGTGGCTTGGAATCGGGTGCAAAGCAAATAGAAGTTACGAAAAATGGTGCTACGAGTTGTCACACTAACTCAACTGACAAATATAAGCAGCCCTAGGCATGCTTTGCAGACTCGAATACTGCTGCCAAAATGTCTGTGCCAATACAAATCAAAATAATAATTTTAATAAATATGATAGAAGATGAGTCTACCGTTTTTCCAAGTTTTGACCCTAAAGAGAAATTCACTGTTGCTCATCATCGATTGTAGCAACCTTTCAAATATTTGTTGCAACAAAAATAAATTTCTTTACATGACTACCAACAATATACAAGGTTTTATGATTTGCATGAGTTAGTAGCTGTGAATATATCAAGATTTTCGAATATGTGACTATGTATGAAGCTAGCAACACAACTTTAAAATACACAGTTTTGCCTCTCAGAAATATTCTCATGTGTTTCTACATGTTTCACATAATCAATGAGGGGCGAGAAAAGATGGTGTGACTTTATCGTGCTGAAATGGAAGTGCTTTGTTCGGTTTGGTGTTTTTGGCACTCATATTTGTGATTGTCATAGTTCTTTGTGATTATGGTGACAATACAAACTGATTCACTGAAGGTCTACCTAGTCCTGTGATTTAATTATGAAACAATGATTATTTGAAACAATGATCATTAGAAATTAATATTGCTCTGCACAGTGTTGAGCTGAAGCAAAGTCTTCTTTGCACAAAATCAAAATCTCGTATTTAATCACAGTTCAGAATGTGATAACTGTCTCATTCCAACCATAAAACAGCAGATACTTTCACACACTTGCTTGTTAGAAATATATACATGTGTTTTTATGAATATTTCACAAGTTTGAAGTTTGTGGTAAAGCTAAACATAATGGTACATTGAAAGTAAGACAGAAACATAGATTTGTTTACATTTGGAAAGACTTGGTGACTGTTTGCAATGGCTCATGATTGGCCACGCATGTTTCTCATGATTCATCACACTGTTATCCAACACCTACCACCAATACCTAACAATTGTTTTATCAAAATAACCTTGCTTCAGCTGCTGAGCTTATGACTCGAACTCAATTACTGTTGCTGTATCTTCATCTATTATATCTAATTAGTATCTCACATTAGAATGAATCCAATTTGTTTCAGTTTTGAAATGTGGACTACAGCGTTTCCTTCTTTGAATTTCGAGACTTATTTTTTTGGGTGCAGCTTAGTTGGGTACTTTTTTCCCCTCGTTTTTTGTTTATTTATTTTTCCTTGAAATTTGATTATCATTTTTTGGGTGTGTCTTAGATTCGAGTATGGCTTAGATTAGGGTAAATATAGTAATACTTCAACCCTCATTGAAAACAGAAGAGAAACTTTGGAGGAATTATTTTTTAGGAAGCCCTTGTATGTTTTGTTGGAAACCATTTAAGTTCAGAAACTAAATAGAGCTTCTCTCATTTGTATATTATTTTTGCAATACTTTGACCAGTATTATATTTGAATGAATTTTAAAATTTATTTTATTTTATTACTTCTCTTCATGTATGTTGATCCACCAACAGATTGACCAATTAAATTTCCCTATTCATAAGCATAGTTTTTGAACAGATTTTTTGCAGATTAAAAAAAGGTATGTTTTTAATGTGTTTATAACATTATTTCTCAGTTCCTGTTCTGTGTATTTTAATTTAAAGTTTTGGGTTTCGTTGTTGCTCTCTAACAGCATAATTAATAAATTTCAAGACAGATTGAACCCATTTTTCTTAGCCGTATTTAAAAAATCCAAATATGCCTTACCCTGAAGTTTATTTATTTATTTATTTGAAATCCCGTATGTTTGAAGGTTTGTTTATGTCCTTATTGTGTGTATACAGAGTGGTGTCCCACGTACTGGATATCGTGGTGTTGTGAGTTTCTTGTACAAAGGCAGGAGAGTATATTTAGCACCAAATGCAAACTGGAAAAGTT
Organism: Locusta migratoria; assembly: GCA_026315105.1. Taxonomy (NCBI): domain Eukaryota; kingdom Metazoa; phylum Arthropoda; class Insecta; order Orthoptera; family Acrididae; genus Locusta; species Locusta migratoria. The sequence continues at coordinate 331,513,269 of CM048755.1, read as the reverse complement.
ACGATCCAACATGGAGCTAGCATAGGGAATGACTGTAGGTAAGTGTGCAATACAACATTGTTTAAAATATTAAAACGTGTAAGACTAATTAATTCTTGCATTCATAATGGTGTGTGTGTGTGTGTGTGTGTGTGTGTGTGTGTGTGTGTGTGTGTGTGTGTTTGTGAGGGGGTGCACAAATGGAATATACTGTAATGACTGCAATTCATTACCACATGGGCAGTTAGAGAATGATTAATTATTTTGGCTGCCTTTTCTTTAGTTAGTGTAATGGAATTTTAGTATGAAAGATGTTGTGGGTGGTGTAATCTCAAAAGATTGCATTGTGTTACTTGTACCACAAGGTTGGTTAGTCTTGGTCAGGGAAGAGTACAAGCAAAATCACATAATGTTACTTGTTAGTTTTTGGCTGTTGTGATAAGTGCACCTGTTGGTTGGATGACAAAAATGTTTCCACTACACTTGGTGAATAAAAGGGCACAATATGATTATAATGGGTGGAAAAACTGTGTTTGGGGGGGGGGGGGGGGTTCTTTAATTTTGGTTAAGGCTTTGGCTGAAAGCTAAGTTGTTTTACTGTGTTTCCATCAAGCCAACCTCTGGCTCTTCTTCATAAGTCAGGTAATATATATCTAACAAAAGAACACACAATAAAACTTGAATGCCCTTCTAAGAGCTTTTCATACTGTCTTAATGTGCCTTTTATCTTGTGTTTCTGTTATTTCCAGTTTTAAGTTTATAGTGTAGGCCTACAGATAGAGCTACTCATATGATGTATTTCAACCTTTCAATCATTGGTGGAGTTGTGTGTACTGCAGTCAGCATAAAAATGAAATTACTTCAGATGAAATCAAATGCTCTTCATTTTATTGTACTATGATGAATGCCAATGCTTCTCGTCTTATCATAACAAGTACATGATAGATGTATTTTAAATCAATGTGTTATATGTTCATCATTTTAAACATCAGTTGTTCTTCACTGGCATGCTTTGACAGCTCCTTTTATGAAATGACAACCACAGCCAGAGATGGTGTAATTTTGAGTGGTGCTGCAAGTTCTTAGTCAGGTAGAGTACATTTTGGAAGCAGCAGCAGTAATGTGATTGACATTGATACATAAGAACAATGAAGAAGTAATTTATTTGTAAATATTAGGAAGAACCCACTGTCCAAATTTGCATACATATTTTGGTTCCTCATTACCGGCACAGAAATTTCTGGAATTGTGACCCTAAATGCTTAAATCACTTGGTATTAGCAATATGATATGTTTTCTTACTCACAGCTCATTCTTGTACCATGTAGACCCTGCATCTAAAGTGTGCCAAGTCTTACTGTATTTTCAAGGAGAAGTAATAGCATTTAACATAAAGAGGAAAAATACTTCCCTGGTAGGGAGAGACTTCTTTTCTGACAAGCTGGGGTAATTGTTTAGTTAGAGGGTAACATTTCTCTCCCCACTGTTTATTTGAATTGATTGAATGACAGACTCAGGTCCAAATTACATGGAAAGTTCCATTACGTATAATATCTTCTAATGATCACTGAATTGTTCCGCTATAGGTCGTGGAACTTTTAAACTGCTACTTTTTATTTGATTTATCATTAAGGCCCATAATCTGTCTAATTTAAGTACTTATTTTCTTCTATTGGAATTTTGTTTTGTGTTTCTAAATATCTGTGCCTTCTCTGTACACCCTAGCACAGTAATTATTAGGTCTTGGTAGAACTACAGTGTCAGAGAATTGAATTTGGTAGTTTGCGGATTCAAGGGCATGTTCTGCTACTACTGATTTATCCTTCTTGCCTAAGTGACAATTACTTATGTCTTCAACATGGCTGTGGTTCAGCACCAATAAACGGTAAAATTTTTTAGAATAAATAACAGCCAACCAGTTGTGTTAAAACGGGTTTAATTAAAACCTTTATCTAGGTTTCGACAAAATTAATTTTGTCTTCTTCAGAAGTCTGACCTAAGAACAATAATATGCTGAAGAATAAAATACAATTGGTAGAAAAATATAAAAATAAAAAATAAAAATACAGCCTTTATGAGAGTATAGTCACTAATCATGTAAAAGTTGTTGTAAGTAAAACAGATACAAATGCTATAGTGAAGCACAGCATTGCTCCATCTCAAACAGTTAAAATGTAAAAAGTTAAACTTGACTTGCCAGGCACTTAAATGTGATTTGCAGAGTATCTATGTAGATTTAAAACTGTGGAGCAATGCCGCGCACACACACCGAGTGAGCTCTGCTTACTGACAGGCATAGGGACACTACTGACATGCAACTGCGATAGGTGGCGCCAAGAGGACGTGTATAGTCACGTGATCAAAATATGCATGTGCTGATAAAAGAAGGAAAAATGTAAAAAATGTGCATGTGCTAATAAAAGAAGCAAACATGTAAAAAATATTAACAGAGAAATATCGGATATAAGAATGAGAAAGCTAATGAAAAGTGTATACCCGTGTTTGCATGAAAAGGAGAGTTAAAGAATGCAAGGGCCATCTCATAGTGGGAAACGTCAACATTGACAAAAGCACACGGCGCATGAAATGGGGACGGGGGTTAAAGCAAAACATCGCTCATCACGGACCAGAAAAGATTACTACAAAATGTACAGTTAGAATTCTGAGGATAACAGACATTGTGCACAAACCAGTGTTGACTAGCAAAAAGTCACACAAATAATACAGGTTTGAATATGTCTAGGTACTGTCTACTTGCGAGTTGGAGTTGATCGTTAAGAATATTGCCTTCATTAATAGCAAGATGTTTAAAAATTTGAATCTCTTTCCACAACCTAATTTCCTCCCTTTAACCTCCTTGTTAATATTATAGTGTCTTACAAAGGCCTTGGAATATGATCGGCAATAAGCAAGTGCTCTACAAAGGTCGAATTATGTATAATGACACCTTTCTTCCATAACAGGCGTTCTTTATACCTTACTTTAATCACCCTACCTGTTTGTCCTATATAGTGACCGGGACAGTTATTGCAAATTAGCTTGTAAACTCCAGAATTGAAGAATGGGTCCACAACGATTTTGAGCGTATGGACCAGATTTCTCGTAAATTGTTGGTGGAAAACGCTACTCTGCAATCATATTCATGTTTTAATCTTTAGGATATGTTTCACAAAAATGGAATAGTAATAAACTTTTCACTGTCAGGTTTACTCAGGTGTGATTTGTTATTAAGTTGAACTGTGTTGGGAGGTTTACTTATTAAAGATTCATTGCACAATATCTTGATCGTACTCATTATTGATGGCAATAGATTTTATTATGCTCATTTCCTTCTGTAAGTTAGCAGGTGAGGAGGGAATTGTTGCGGCATGATTAATGGCAGGATTGGAAAATGCTAATTTATGTGATTGTGGGTGTGTAGTAATTTAACTCATCAAATTGTAATTAGTACCTGGATGACATCACATGGAATAAGTGAACAGCTTTTGCATAATAAAATAGCTTCAGGCACCTTGGCGAAGTCACCTGTTGTCTTTTCAAGGAATTATAATAAATCTGCACTTAATTAGTCACATGTTGGAGTTATTAGTGTCATTTTCATAAAATAGCTCCTCAATATTTATACAGAGTTTAGACCACTGTTCACGATGTACAGGGATAGGACAAAAATATGGAAACACCTTGAGAAATGCCTACTTGTACACAAAGGCAGGTGCTATCCAAACCTGCAGGTGGCACTGTTGTACACTGCTGTAAACATTTAGGGAATCAGGAGAGATATTATACACAATATACATACGGTAATGTATTTTATTCAGATATTGGTTACAATTGTACTTTGTGTGTGATACAGTACAATATTTTGCCGACTCAACTCTTTACCTCAGGCTTACATAGGTTTTACAAAGATCGAGGTACCATGGGGCTACCATAATGGTGAAAAAGTCATTCTTGTTGCCCTTTAATATGGTGTGTGATCACCTCAGATGGCCAGTACAGTTGCACACCTGAGTGGTATGGACAGTATGAAGTTATAAATCGGCTATTGAGGGATATTTCGCCATTCTTCTTTGAGTGCAATATCCAGCTCTGCAATCATTGTGGGAGGTGCTAGTGTGGCTGCAGTATGTCTGCCATGTGCATCCCAGTCATGCTCAGTTGGGTTTAAGGCCAGTGAACAAGCTGGCCACTCTATTCATTCCATTCCCTCAGCTTGAAGCGTGTTGTCCACCAGTGCAGCTCCGTGCGGATGGCTGTTACCATCGACCACAAGGAACCCGTCTCCTTTGGCACCAGCGAGCAGTCAAAGTGCCATTCTGAATGACATAGAGGTCCGTATGCCCACACCATTCATCCACCTCCATGATATGGTGACATTTCCTGACATCAGCAAGATTGTTCTGAGTTTCACAACTGAATACAAAGTCTTGATTGATCTGTGAACAGAACCCAGTGTCATTTGTTAAGACTTTGAAATACACCTAGTTAAAATTTATAAGCTTGGGAGGCCTATTGTGATGGGAAGAGGAAGCATGACTATAAAATAATGATCCCTGAAGTATGGATTTGTATCACAGGAGTTGTATATTCTATTAAAAGTGAGCTCATTTAAGGTGGCAGATGGTCAACAGATTCTTGCTCAATCAATTGGAGATGGAAAAAGAAAAAAAGACAAACATGTAAATCTTAAATGTCATGGGGAAATAGTGAAAGTTAAACAGAGGCTCAGGCTGAACTTATTTATTGACTGACAAGTGGCACTTTATACAAAACGGGTTAAAATTCAGAATAATTCTACATGTTGTGAGACCAGCATTTAGCCTAGTGGTGATAAATGAAAAACGGGAAGCATATATTGACAAAAAAACAGTGAATACCATTGGTGATACATTTGGCAAAGCTCCTTTAATATGGGGTATGTAATAAATACTCTGAAGTAGAGGTCGTATAAATTTGGGGAGTGATGATCACTGCCGGATGGTAAATAGTTACGCTGAATCAGCCTCTAACAGGATATAGGGGAAACAGCCAACAAAATGGTTACAATGCCAGTGTGTAAATGTACGTTACCGTACGCTGTGCCAAGTGTTGTGTGCGGCCGTTGCTGTGGGCTGCCATCGGTTGCTGAATAAAAGACGTGAAATAAATTGTTGAGTCTCTCATTCACCGCTATCAGTATTTATCTAACTTGTATGAGTTCCTGGTGTCACTTGCCAAGAGATCAGCCTGTCTGTGTGTCCTTCTAGAGGCACTGATGTACAGGTCATTGAATAGGCAGTTGATCAACAAGGAAACTGCCACCACTCTTTCACTGCAACTTTGAACAAGGGAATTAGTCTCGACTGTCAGTGCAGATGATTCTATAATTATCCCTACACACAATATACAAGTATATGAGAACACAATTAAGTCACCATTCAAGTGAACAAGGTACAAAAGCGTACTACACTGACTGAGCACACACTCTGCACAAACTGCTCTAAAAATCTAATAGTCATGAAATGGTAAGAAGCATGCAGCTTTGCCTGCACGTCAGCAGATCGTGATATAAATTAGAAGTGAACAGAGAGTTTCTGAACACTGTCTGAATTTACTACCAGGATTGAAACAAACTGAAAAAAAAAAAAAAAAAAAACACTTCCCAAGAAAAACTTCCAAAGTAGTCAACTAGTGTCTGCTCAAGGAGAGGTCAGCAACTCTCCAGCAGTAGCTAGCTTGAAGATAACATCATTTCCCTCCAAAACTGTCTGTGCGCCAATCACCAACAGTCATTTCAAAAAGGAGCCTATCAGTGACAGTGTGTGCTCCCTCCACTTCTTATGTGGAGTGCTACAAGAAAGTGGCACTATACAGCCTACCACAGCCAGCAAAAAGATCCCTTCAGGGTCACGCTCTGTGTCAGGTCGTTCACTTGTTTCGCTAATGGTTAGGCGAGGCTGTCACGTTTTCGTAAGCAACTCCCTCTCGCGCCACTGAAGCCATTGGTGTAATGTGGAGCGTCTATTGTGCGAATGCCGGCAACCTCCTGCAGGCAGTTTCTGGAAGGACACCCACAGCTAAAGTGGATTTGCAAAATGCGTGCATCCCATGGTCTCGCTCTACACTCACAGCCGAGCCAAGCGAATATTCCCTTAAATGATATGCTGGCGAAATTGCTTTTCAGCAATGACTACTGGAGATTAATTACTTCAGGTACAGGTACGGGGAGCAGTTAGGAAGGGGTGAGTGCTCACTCAGAATGGGTAGGCACCTCCAACTTCAATCCTGATGTTCCTCTGCCAAGTTTTTGGAGGGTATTAGTGTTGTGGTTTTAATGAAACACACACTGTAGACCTCCATACATATAGGCTACATTCCCAAAGGCGATTTTGGACTGTTTGTGTTGATACTGCATATCTTGTTGCTGATGTTAACCATAGACAACCCTGGCCTTGCCTTATTGTAATAGTTCCTGTTGTCTGAAATTAATTTGCTGAGTACAGGTTTGGCAAACCCAGGGTCCCGAGCTGTCCAGGAGTCCATTCTAGATATTGGCCTAACATCTATTGATCTCCGGTCAGTGTTGCGTCATCAGTTTTATTAGCTTTGGGATACCGAGTAGCGTACCCTGACCGTGCCCAACAAACTTCGGGCTGTCAAGGAGACCACGGTTGTGTGGCATTCCTCCATGCGGGCTTCCTGTCGGGACTCTGTAGTCCTGTGCCGGCTACACATTGGTCGTACTTGGCTCACACGTGGCTGTCTTCTTCGTGGTGAGGACCCACCCCATTGTCGCTCTGGTTCCTGATTGACGGTAGCCCACATATTGCTGGACTGCCCTATTTTAGCCACCCTGTAGCAATTTTTTTAATTTTCATGCAGTTTTATCATATGTTTTACATGATAATGCCACAATGGCAGATTCAGTTTTAGGTTTTGTTCGTGACAGTTGACCTTTCCTTTTTTTAAGCTCATGGTCGGTCAACCACAGACATTGGCTTTGTTGTTCCATTTCTTTTCATTGTTCGGTGTTTCTGTGTGATTGTCTTATTTTGTGTTGTCTCTTGTTGACTTTGTTGACATTTTACTGATTGAATGGTATTTTCCTCCCATTGCTATTTTAACTTTGGGCATATTTTTTCTGCATTGGCACTTTTCTTGTGCCACCCTGTTATGGAATCGGGAACTGATGACCTTCGCAGTTTTGTCCCCCTAAGACACTAAACCAACCAACCGCATTCAGGTCACTTGAAATTACAGTTTGAGACACTCCAATAGTTGCAGCCACCTCCTTCTGTGTCTGTTACGCTTCCTACCTTTGTTGTTGCACTGCAGTACCTGCTCACTACAGTATCTGAACCCAACTGCTTGTGTAATTCATTTGGTAGAGTAAACAAAAGTCAACACCAAGCCCCTCTGCAGCAACCTTCTGTTATTACCAGCATCTCAGTTGTCTTAATGTTGTCGTCTCCACTTTTTAGAACTGACAGAAAGAAGATGAACCATTTTAGTTCATTCTGACGATGGCAATACTTCAGATTATAGATATCTCAACCAATACTCCAGTTGTTTTGCACACGTGTGCAGTGCTTTCAATATGTTGCAAGTGTTGGTCACAATAAACAGCATGTTATGTATATCAATAAAAATCTAGATCTTTAAAAGATGTCTTTATTTGTAACAGTTTTAACCATCTCATCTGCCATCATCAGGTACGTAATTAATTTGAAGGTACCATAAAGAGTAACAGGTGTTTGGTGTACAACATCACGCTCCAAAGAATTTTTTTAAAATTGCAAAATTGTCGTATTATAACTGTGAGTGTTTAACAAGCAATAATCTGTATTTAATGAACTAAGTTTGCCAGAGATTACAATAAAATATGGAAATCTTTAAAATATGTTCTAAAAGGTAAAATAATTTTATTATTAATTTCAAATAGTTTGGAGGTCCACTCAATTTTGCGATATAGCCAGCAACTTGCATACCAAAGCAGGCCATTTGTCACAAAACCAGTGGCAGCTCTGATGACCCAACAGAGGTGTGGCCCAATCAACTGTAGAAGAGCGTGCCAGCAGTCAGCATATGTCATGCTAGCAATTCTCAAAAAATATCAAAGGACCAGCTATTACTGAATTCACTCTGCTCATTTAAGATTAATAGTGGATTTTTGTTGTTGTTGTTGTTGTTGTTGTTGTTGATGATGATGATGATGATGATGATGATGATGATGATGATGATAAAGATGACGTAATGTATGCTTCCAAAGAAGAGAATAGCTGGACCGTCCTTACCTCAGCTCAATACTGCCATTAGTTAATAGGAAAAGAAGACAAAAATCAAAAATAAATGTAGAAACTAGTTTTACTAAAACAAGTATCCTTCATCAGGCAGGATAGAGGGGATAGAATGGAAAGTAGGTTTGGGTTACTCACAACCCTGGCTGTGACGTAAAGATGGAGTGAAGGGTGATGGTAGGATGTTGCGTGATAAGTACTGAGCCATGCCAGTTCCAACCCAAGAGGACAGAACAAGAATTAAACGAAAATTAACTTAATAGTGCTAAATGAGGGAAGAATCTATATTTATAAGGAGAGAGAAAGAGATAGGAAAAATATACACATACTCATGAGCGCGACATTATATTAAAATCCCATGTGCAAATATATAATGAGGGGAAGGAAGAAGAGGAATGAGAAATGGATATCGCCGACTAACTGGAATCCCATCTCTCACCATCCAGGGTACTCTCTGCACTGACCCCAAAGCCATAGCCGAGCACATGGCAGGGTACTATGTACATTGCTCTGCAACTGAAACCTATAGTGCAGACTTCCACACTGTCAAATAGTGAGTGGGAGTTTGAAACTGCTCTTGCTGCATGCCCAAATACCTCTCCAGGACCAGATTGAATTCACAGCCACTTCCTCCAACACCTTTCAGCTGACTTTAAACATCAGCTTCTCACCCTGTTTAACTTTCACTGGGCAGACGGGGCTTTCCCATCACAATGGTGGGAAAGCATCATCATTCCGGTGATGAAACCTGCTCACTATCGCTGGTAGCTGACAGATACCGCCTGATCAGCGTCACCAATGTTCTCTGTAAGCTCCTTGAAAGTATTGTGAGTTGGTGGCTCATGCGGATCCTTGAAGACCGGGAACTCCTTGTCCCACAACAGGGGGGCTTCCGCCATGGCAGTTCCGCCATTGACAACCTCGTGTCACTGGATTCGGCTATTCGTACTGCTTTCACCAAGCGTGATCATCTTGTTGCAGTCCTTTTCGATCTACAAATGGCGTATGATACCACCTGGTGCCACCATATTCTGGCTACGCTGCACAGTTGTGGTTTGCAGGGTTCATTTCCAATCTTCATCCAGAACTTCCAATCGCCCTGCTCTTTTCAGGTTCGTGTAGGCACCTTTCTCAGCTCCACTCACATCCAGGAGAGTGGTGTCCCGCAGGGCTCTGTTCTTGGTGTTTTCCTCTTTCTGATAGCAATCAATGGTCCAGAAGCAGCAGCAGTAGTTGGGTCATCTGTTTCCTCCTCTCTATTTGTGGATGATTTTTGCATCTACTTATGTTCCGCTAGCATTGGTGTCGCTGAACGGTGGCTGGAGTGAGCCATTAGAAAAGCACAGTCATGGGCTTTTGCCCGTGGTTTTCAATTCTCGTGCTCTAAGACCCGAGTAATACACTTCTGTCGCTGTTAGGCACTTCACTTTGACCCAGAGTTGTACCTGGATGATGAACTCCTCTGCACTGAAGAAACTCACCACTTAGTAGGCACGGTTTTTGATGCCCGGCTGACTTGGGTGCCACACCTTCATCAACTGAGACAGAAATGCTGGCGACATTTCAACGTTCTTCGCTGCCTCAGCCACACTGTTTGGGGAGCCTCACGCCCAACACTCCTGCAGATCTACAAGGCCTTCATACAATCGTGCCTGGACTACAGGAGCATCATGTATGATTCGGCAGCACCTTCAGTACTACAGCTCCCGGACCCAGTCCTACATAGTGGTATCTGTTTGCCTTTTGCACGAGTTCAGTGACGAGTCTACTAGTCGAAGCAGGGGTCCGTCCCCTGCAGTTCCGCTGGCAACAGTTGCCCGCTTTCTATGTTTCCCTGTACACGCCTCACCTCACCATCTGAATCGCAGGCTTCTCTTTCCAGCTGCTGCCGTCCCTTCCCCAAGACATCGGCTGAGGTCGGGTCTACCGATTGCGGTTTGTGTTCGGTTCCTTCTGTTGTCGCTTGAATCCCACCCACTTTTCACTACCCTTCCCGTACCCCTCCGTGGTCCATACCTCATTGCAGCTTTGGTTAGACTTGTCCCGTGACTCTAAAGCCTCTGTCGCACCATTGAATCTCTGCCGTCAGTTTCAGGCAGTTCTTGATTCTTTCCGCATACACAGATTGCTCTCTAATTGATGGCCATGGTGGGTGTGCCTATGCCCATGGTAAGCATGTTGAACAGCATTCATTACCCTGTGGGAGTGGCATCTTTACTGCAGAGCTGATCGCTATTAGTTGGGCCATTGAACATCTGGGAGCTTGCCCCGGGGAGTCGTTTGTCATCTGTAGCGACTCCCTGAGCGGCATACAAGTATTTGACCAGTTCTTCCCAAAACACCCTTTGGTGCAATCGATTCAGGACTCCGTTTTCAGAATTGGCAAGTCTGGCCGCTCTCTGGTTTTCGTTTGGACCCCGGGCCACATTGGCATTTCGGGAAACAAATGCATTGATCGGCTGGCTAAGCAGGCGATTACCTCAAGCCCTTGGAAACTGGTCTGCAGGAGAGGGACCTCCGAATGGAGTTACACCAGAAGATACTTGGGCTTTGGAACTCTGAGTGGGCTGAACCCAAACAAGCTCCGTGCAGTGAAGCTCTCAATGGTTGCATGGAAGTCCTCACTGAGGGCCTCTCATAAGTAGTCATTTGTCCTGTGTCGCCTGTGTATTGGTCACACACGGATGACGCATGGCCACCTTCTTCATCGGGAGGACCTGCCACAGTGCCTCTGTGGTGCTCTTTTGACAACGGTCCACATTCTGTTTGACTGTCAACTTTTCGTAGGGGGACTCTAAACTCTGGGCAGAAGGCACAACCACGAACTGTCCCTAAGGCTGTCCGTTCAAGGTGTTGTCCACTGCCGATAATACCTCCGAGCCAGCGCCGGCTGCCTCAACTGTTGCGGCAGTGGCCAACTCTTCTGACAGGTCCGGACAGATGCAGAGGGTGGGGTTATTAGTCATCAGGAGCTCCAATGTTACGCGAGTGGTAGAGCCCCTTAGGGAAAAAGTGGGAATGACGGGAAAGAATGCCGGTGTGTACTCCGTCTGCTTGCCAGAGGGTCTCATCCGAGATGTGGAGGAGGCTCTGCTGGCAGTGTTAAGAGCACTGGGTGCACCCAGCTGCACGCCATTGCCCGTGTCGTGTCACCACCAATGATTCCTGCCGCTCGGGTTCAGAGGTCATCCTCGACTCCTACAGGCGGTCGGTGGATTTGCTGACGACAGCTAGCCTAACTCGCGGGGTAGAAGCAGAGCTTTTGATTTGCAGCATTGTTCCCAGAACAAATTGTGGTCCTTTGGTTTGGGGCCGCGTGGAAGGCTTAAGCCAAAGGCTCGGACAAATTTCTCGACCTCCACTATCAGTGGAGAGCTGACTCGTGCAGATAACGTGTTAGACTTACTGATGAAAAACAGACCCGAACTTTTTGATTCGGTTAACATAGATAATGGAATCAGAGATCATAAGGCCATTACAGCATCAATGAATACTGCTTTAAATAGAAATATCACGAAAGGTAGGAAGAGGATCTTATTTAACAAAAGCAAAAAGGGTAAGATTTCAGAGTATTTGACTGCTCAGCATGATAGTTTCGTCTCAAACACTAACACTGTTGAGCAACTGTGGATTAAGTTAAAGTGTACTGCACAATACACGTTAGATAATTGCGCCAAGTAAAATTATGAGGGACAGGAAAGGTCCACCGTGGTTCAACAACTGAGTTAGGAAACTGTTACAAAAGTGGAGAGAACTTCAGCGCAAATATAAATGTAGCCAAAGTCATGCAGACAAGCAAAAGTTAAATGATGCCAAAATTAGCATATTAACTGCCATGAAAGAGGCGTAAAACGACTTTGAGAGCAATTTTTTGTGTATCGATTTGGCAGAAAATCATAAGAAATTTTGGTCCTACGTCAAATCGGTAAATGGGTCAAAACCAGATATCCAGACACTCTGTGACCATAATGACATTGAAACAAAGGACGATACACAAAAGGTCGAAATACTAAATGTCTTTTTCCAAAACTGTTATTGTTGTTGTTTAGAGGAGACTAGATTGTTTGGTCATCAGTCCCCTGTTATGAGCAAAGACATTACAGTGTAATGCAAGCAGAACAACAACTGGCACTTAATAACACAGAAGGGAAACCCACAAGGGGTACAAATTTATAATGAACATTTAGCTGGTAACACAAACCAGAAAACACAAAGGTGTAAAAGATGTGTTACACTGGACTAAAATGTTAGAGCAGAATATTATGGCTGGCTAATCACGAGAATAATAAAGGCTGAGCCAGCCACTCTGCACATTATAAAACCTCCAATTAAAAGCAGGCCAGACAACACAAAAGTAACAACAGGTTAAAACTGTTGGAGTGGTGGGTGCCTGAAAGATCAGGCTTAGATACCCACCATTAAATCAAATGATAAAACCCAGCTGCACAAATAAAACATAAAATACAGTCAGCTGTAGCAGTTTCGTCTCCAAGCGTAAAAGGACGCGCAGCCGGCAGCTGTCATAAGGCAGCGAAAAGTTGACAGGTAACTGTTGACACTGGAGACCGTCACCACAGTGGCATCAGGGACAGGAGACACCACAGTAAGCACCAGAGGTACTCGAGAAATCGTCTCGGGTGGCCGGGTGACACTGCAACCCAGGGCAGCAGCCTGAAGACTGTTGACTGTGGCCAACACAGTCTAAAACTGCTTAAGGGCAGCGGACAACTTCTCACGAATCCACACATGACAGGCACAGTCCCTAGCCATCTCTGAAAAGTTACTTAAAATTACTGTATGTGCCAAAACACTTGAGACTATAGCCCTCAAAAGTAAAATATTTACCAAATATGCGAGAATGGAGGTCTCGAAACCAGAAGTACTATCGAAATTTAAGAAAAAGAATATTAATGAAAATGCAGCAAAATTACATTGCATTGCACAACTGCTGCTCTGCAGGTGATACACTTTGACTTGTTATGAAAACAAATCTACAGATGAAAACTCTACACAAAGCATACATGAAATATGGGGGAACAAACCTCTCAAAAACAGAAGCACTAATGAAATTTAAGGAAAAGTCTAGTAGTAATAATAATAATGCAGCAAAATTAAATTACCTAACTACTAATCATCAGGTATTACATTGGCAGTACAGTGTGTAACATAATGTGAGAATAAAACTTTTTAAGACAAAAAACACAGCTGAAATTTAAAAATTGACTACTTAAAAAAAAAATTTTAAATACACAAATCACAGACAAAACA